>CAKJTW010000040.1:13750000-15000000 GCA_917880005.1 Nanger dama | reverse complement strand
AAGAGTCGGACACGACTGAGCGACTTCACTTTCACTTTTCACTTTCATGCACTGGATAAGAAAATGGCAACCCACTCCAGTGTTCTTGCCTGTAGAATCCCAGGGACAGGGGAGCTTGGTGGGCTGCCATCTATGGGGTCACACAGAGTCGGACATAACTGAAGCAACTTAGCAGCAGCAGCAGCTCAGGAAAGAAAAAAGTCATCCTGTAGAAAAAAAGCCCTTGCATTCCTCAAACCATGGTGGCTCTCCCTAGAGCAGCCGTGTCCATCTTGCCAGTTAATTCTGATTGTCTGATTATCTCATTGTCATTTCAGAACTGCATTCATCCACCTTTGCCTGGACATCTGAAATTGGAGGAAAATCTAAGATTCAGAGAAATAAACCAATAAGCAAACCTAAAAGGATACACAGCCAAACAAAACCTAAGTGAAAATTTATTCAGGATCAGTTTTCACAATATCTTAACTCCTCTAAGATGTCTATCAAAACACACTAACAAATGTCTCTAAGATGAGGAAATAAGTTGGAAGGGAAGTGAATATGTTTGAAATAGAACATTTATCTTCCTGAGAACTTGAACAACACAGCAGTCTAGGAGGTCTTGCCATTTTTTATAATACAAGGGTAAACCTATGTGCTAATCCAGGAATCTAACTTACCTGAGGTGGGTACACAGCATACCTATTGTTTAAATGTGAAACATAGATGCTGAAGTATGAGAGATAAATAACATTTTAGGTGAGAAATCATCAATTTAAATACCCATATGAGACAGAGAAGTAGCATAAATGGGACCGGTTGGGGCTGGGGTGGTGAGTGCTAGAAGTTGGGGGCCTATGGTGAAATGAGGGGAGCTCACTTCTTCTAATGGAGAAGGCTATGGCACCCCATTCCAGTGTTCTTGCCTGGAAGATCCCATGGACAGAGGAGCCTGGTAGGCTACAATCCATGGGGTCGGGAAGAGTTGGACACGACTGAGCGACTTCACTTTCACTTTTCACTTTCCTGCATTGGAGGAGGAAATGGCAACCCACTCCAGTGTTCTTGCCTGGAGAATCCCAGGGAAGGCGGAGCCTGGTGGCCTGCCGTCCATGGGGTAGCACAGAGTCGGACACGGCTGAAGCGATGCAGCAGCAGCAGCAGCAGCAGCAGCAGCCCTTCTTCTAAAAGGGACGCTGACACTCAGCACTGCCTCTTGGAAACCTGTCTGCTGTAATACAGGCCTCGTATTGCCAGATGCCTTAAGTTTTCTAAAAGCCAGAAATCTTGGTTTGGATGTAAAATGTCCCTATTTTGAAGACGTGACTCTAGTAAAATGTTTCTAAGGGCAACATTTGCTCTATTGCCTTCCAGTTTGCAGCCACGTGTTTTGAAGTTTTGAAGTTACTTCTTAATGCCTAAATCCTGGCTGGAGAAAGAACGTCTGTGCCCTGTTGAAGAGAAGCTGTGTAGCATGAACTATGCTTCTCCTGAAACATATATGCATGTATTTTATATGTATAGGTGTGTGTGTGTGTGTGTGCACATGTGTGTGAACAGTTGACTCAAAAAGCATGGATTTGAACTTCAAGGGTCCACTTATACGTATGCATTTTTCTCCCCCAAATATAGTATCTATATTTTCATTTTATAGATCCTTTTTTTTAAATTTTTTTATTAGTTGACTTACAATGTTGTGTTTCTAATGTACAGCAAGGTAACTCAGTTATATATATTTTTTTCATATTCTTTTACATTATGGTTTATTACAGGACACTGAATATGGTTCCTGGAGTCAAGATTTACGTGAGAAATGTCAATAACCTCAGATATGCAGATGATACCACCCTTATGACAGAAAGCTAAGAGGAACTGAAGAGCCTCTTGATGAAAGTGAGAGAACTGGCTTAAAACTCAACATTCAGAAAACTAATATCATGGCATCCAATCCCATCACTTCATACCAAATAGATGGGAAGACAATGGAAACAATGACAGACTTTATTTTCTTGGGCTCCAAAATACCTGCAGATGGTGACTGCACCCATGAAATTAAAAGACACTTGCTCCTTGGAAGAAAAACTATGACAAACCTAGACAGCATATTAAAAAGCAGAGACATCACTTTGCCGACAAAGATCCATCTAGTCAAAGCTATGGTTTTTCCAGAGGTCATATGAGGTCATATATGAGTGTGAGAATTAGACCATAAAGAAAGCTGAGCACCAAAGAATTGATGCTTTTGAACTGTGGTGTTGGAGAGGACTCTTGAGAGTCCTTTGGACTTCAAGGAGATCAAACCAGTCAATTCTAAAGGAAATCAGTCTTGAATATTCCTTGGGAAGACTGAAGCTGAAACTAATACTTTGGCCACCTGATGTGAAGAACTGACTCATTGAAAAAGCCCCTGATGGTGGGAAAGATTGAAGGCAGGAGAAGAAGGGGATGACAGAGGATGAGATGGTTGGATGGCATCACCGACTCAATGGACATAAGTTTGAGCAAGCTCCAGGAGTTGGTGATGGACAGGGAAGCCTGGCATGCTGCAGTCCATGGGGTTGCAAAGAGTCAGAGACAACTGAATGACTGAACTAAACTGAACTGTGCTATATAGTAGGAACTTGTTGTTTATCTATTTTATATATCAGTTCAGTTCAGTTCAGTCACAGTCGTGTCCGACTCTTTGTGACCCCATGAATCGCAGCACCCCAGGCCTCCCTGTCCATCACCAACTCCCGGAGTTCACTCAGATTCACATCCATCAAGGCAGTGATGCCATCTAGCCATCTCATCCTCTGTCGTCCCCTTCTCCTCCTGCCCCCAATCCCTCCCAGCATCAGAGTCTTTACCAATGATAGCAGATAGCTAATCTCAAACTCCTAATTTACCCTTCCACCACCCCCTTTGGTAACCATAAATTTGGTGTTTTTTGGCCATTTTCAGTTCAGTCAGTTCAGTCACTCAGTCGTGTCTGACTCTTTGCGACCCCATGAATTGCAGCATGCCAGGCCCCCTGTCCATCACCAACTCCCAGAGTTTGCTCAAACTCATTGAGTCCATTGAGTCAGTGATGCCATCCAGCCATCTCATCCTCTGTCATCCTCTTTTCCTCCTGCCTCTAATCCCTCCCAGCATCAGAGTCTTTTCCAATGAGTCAACTCTTCACATGAGGTGGCCAAAGTACTGGAGTTTCAGCTTTAGCATCATTCCTTCCAAAGAAATCCCAGAGCTGACCTCTTTCAGAATTGACTGGTTGGATCTCCTTGCAGTCTAAGGGACTCTCAAGTGTCTTTTCCAACACCACAGTTCAAAAGCAGCAATTCTTTGGCACTCAGCTTTCTTCACAGTCCAGTTCTCACATCCATACATGACCACAGGAAAAACCATAGCCTTGACTAGACAGTCCTTTGTTGGCAAAGTAATGTCTATCTTTAAATGTGGGGGAAAGTTTGTTTTCAATTAATGGTCACCGTATCTGGAACCAGCAGATCTAGGATTTGAGTCCTGATTCTATCTAAACTATTACAACTTTAGATGAGCCATTTACCAATTCCTTTGTTTTTTCAAACAGAGATAGCAGTACTTGAGTTTTTGAGTGCGTGGGGTTTCAGTATCCCTCACCCCCATGTTATTCAAGGGTTAACTGTGTGTGTATATATGTGTGTATATTATGTAGATATATGTCAATATGTATGTATAAAATGCCAAGTATTGATTTTATTTAAAGTACCATATTAATTACATTGCAAACATCAATGCAATATGCATCTAAAAGTGTTACTTTGAGGACTGTTATTCCCAGATTACAAGGGAGAAAATTGAGACTCAGAGAACATATGACTTTCCTCAGTCAAAAAGTTGTTAAGTGAGGCATGGGATTAGATCCAGACATGTTGGACACCAAGCCTCTGCTCCTGGCCACTGCACTGGACTTCCTCTCATGTGAAGGAAACATAAAGGAGCAGAGATACTGCTTGAGGTTTTGTTTTCTGTTTTTGTTTTGAGTCTTTTGAATAAGCTCATCTAATTCAAAACTCAACAATATAAAGTGTGCAGTGGGAAGTCTTGCCCCTGTACTGTCCTGTCTCCTTCCAGCCCTCTCCACTATCCCTGTTCAAAAGCAAAAACTTTTAGTTAATTAATTAATATGGCTGCATTGGGTCCCAGTTGCAGCATGCTGGATCTTCCTTGCATTATGTGAGATCGTTTGTCATGGCACACAAACTCTCTAGTTGTGGCACATGGGGTCCAGAGGACATGGGCTCAGTAGTTGTGGCCCGACGGCTTAGTTGCTATGCAGTATGTGTGATCTTATTTCCCTGACTGGGAATTGAACTCCTGTCCCCTGCATTGCAAGGTGAATTCTTAACCACTGGACCACCAGGAAGTCCCCCAAAGCAAGAACTTCTATACTTTCTTATTATCATTCAATGGAGAAGGCAATGGCACCCCCACTCCAGTACTCTTGCCTGGAAAATCCCATGGGCAGAGGAGCCTGGTAGGCTGCAGTCCATGAGGTTGCTGAGGGTCGGACACGACTGAGCGACTTCACTTTCACTTTTCACTTTCCTGCATTGGAGAAGGAAATGGCAACCCGCTCCAGTGTTCTTGCCTGGAGAATCCCAGGGATGGGGGATCCTGGTGGGCTGCCGTCTAAGGGGTCTCACAGAGATGGACACGACTGAAGCGACTCAGCAGTAGCTTAGCATTGTCATTCAAGAGTTTCCTTCGGTTCAGTTGCTCAGTTGCGTCCAGCTCCTTGCGACCCCATGGACTGCAGCACACCAGGCTTCCCTATTCATCACCAACTGCCAGAGTTTACTTAGACTCATGTCCATTGAGTCAGTGATGCCATCCAACCATCTCATCCTTTGTTTTCCCCTTCTCCTCTTGCCTTCAATCTTTTCCCATCATCAGGGTCTTTTCCAGCGAGTCAGTTCTTCACATCAGATGGCCGAAGTATTGGGAATTTCAGCTTCAGCATCAGTCCTTCCAATGAATATTCAAGACTGATTTCCTTAGAATTGACTGGTTTGATCTCCTCGCAGTCCAAGGGACTCTTAAGAGTCTTCTCCAATACCACAGTTCAAAAGCATCAATTCTTCAGTGCTCAGCTTTCTTTATAGTCCAGCTATCACATTCATACATGACCTCTGGAAAAACCATAGTTTTGACTAGATGAATCTTTGTTGGCAAAGTAATGTCTCTGCTTTTAATATACTGTCTAGGTTGGTCATAGCTTTTCTTCCAAGGAGCAAGTGTCTTTTGATTTCATGGCTGCAGTCACTATCTGCAGTGATTTTGGATTCCAAAAATAAAGGCTCTCACTGTTTCCATTGTTTCCCCATCTCTTTGGCATGAAGTGATGGGATTGGGTGCCATGATCTTAGTTTTCTGAATGTTGAATTTTAGCCAGTTTTTCACTCTCCTCTTTCACTTTGGTCAAGATGCTCTTTAGTTCTTCTTCATGTTCTGCCATAAGGGTGGTGTCATCTGCAAATCTGAGGCTATTGATATTTCTCCTGGCAATCTTGATTCCAGCTTGTGCTTCATCCAGCCTGGCATTCTGCATATAAGTTAAATAAGCAAGGTGACAATATATAGCTTTGATGTACTCCTCTCCCGATTTAGAACCCATCTCTTATTCCAGACTGTGAGTGCATCTGTCCAGTTCTAACTGTCGCTTCTTGACCTGCATACACAGTTTCCTTGCACAAATATATTTATCCCTCCTCCTTCTTTACAGAGGTGGCATATCATATACATTGTAAAGCAACTTTTTAAACAACATATCTTAGAAATATTTTCATGTCAGGATATAGGAAATGCCCTTGTCCTTTTACAGCACCATCACATCACACTATATGGATGTATCATAATACATTGAAACATTCCAACTCCCATTTGATGGATGTTTCTGGGTACTATTTTGATCAAGCTACCTTACTGAATTCTCTTATTGCTTATAGTAATTTTTCTGTTGATTGTTTTGAATTTTCCTGGGTTATAATATCAGTTCCAGTTTTATACTCCTAATTTCCTTTCCTTGTATCATGTCATTGACGATTAGAAGACCTAAGTTTTTAAAGGAATGGGGCTTAGATAGAGAGGATTGTCATTCCAGGCAGGAAGAACGTCAAAGACTCAATGATTTAAAACACCATGCTGGGAGCCAAGAAATACAAGAAGTAAGTAAGTAACAATAATACAATGTAAGGTACAGAAGGGCTTGAGGAAAAAGCATGCTGTAAGGGGATTTGACTGGATAAGGATGAGAGGTATTTGAAATGAGCGAAATGAAAAGACCAGGAAGTAAATAGTGAGATGGTTCTATTGAAGGATAGTGAACCTGAGGCCAGAAGCTCCTGCGGGAACTATTGAATGATTCCAGGTGAAACATGATCAAGATGAACAGTGTCAGCGAGAAGAGAGAGTGAAGGATGAAAAGAACAACACTACTTAAAAGGTAAAGCTTGCAAGCCTGAGGCAGAGGCATGGAAGATAAGAATCTGGACAGATAGATGGTGTCCCTAAGTGAGATAAAGAATGCAGTGGCACTCATTTGGGGAGAAGTTAGACTTCCAAAATGAACATCTTGAAGTGTACTTCACTAAACAAAGGAAAGGTATTATGTTACCCCAACTTTGAATTGCCTGACAGCCATGTTGGTCTCCTGTTTGGCAAATGGTAGAGCTTGGACCTAAACCTAGCTTTCTTAATGCCAAGATCAGCAAACATGCCACTGTGCACACTGCTTTCAAAATCAGCAGAGCATGCAAAGAAGATGATTGAAAACACGCACAGCATTGAAATGAGGCAGCAAACTTCAGGGGAGAACAGTGAAGGAGGCCGTGCTAACAGACGGGATCCCACAAGTAGTAGAACCCTAACAACTGAGGCTTTCACCACCAAGTTTAGAGACTGCAAATGGAAAGTAAGAATTTTTTAAGCTTATGCACATTTTGAGTTATCCGCCTATAGCACCTCTGTCTGAAAACGAATTTACCATGAAACCTGAAAGGCCCCTGGGCATTTCTGCTGGCATGTGGATGAAGCAGGGCCATGATTTTCCCAGTTCATTTCTCAGGGTTGTTTGCTAAGGGTAACCTTGAGGAATGAGATCAAGTGTCCCCCTGGGGCCAAGGGGAGGCTGTTCACTGCTGGTTCTTAACCAGCAGATTTCCCAAGTTCAGGGTTGTCTTCTGTTGCACCGCTCACTGCCCATGCAGATGGCCATCCCAGGCCCCTCTGTTACCCCCAAGGGACTTGCCAGTGGCAAGAAGAGTCCATGCCAGTGTGGCAGTGGCCCTGCTATGCCCTGGGCAGTAAAGTCCCATCTCTGTGAAACACAAGTCAATGTCTGCCACTAGCGTTTATGAAATACTTAGGCTAATTTGTTAGCTTAAAAATAGGATAAAATCAGATCCCAGATCATGACCATCTCCCCTCTGCCAATTATTTTATATTGAAATATAGTTGATTTACAATGTTAAATTAGTTTCAGGTGTACAGCAAAGTGATTCAGTTATATATATACATATCGTGATTCTTTTTCCGATTCTTTTCCCATATAGGTTATTATGGAATACTGAGTAGAGTTCCCTGTACTATACAGTAGGTCTTTGTTTATCTGCTTTATATATGGTAGTGTGTCTGTATGTGTCAATCCCCAACTCCCCCACCTTCTCCCTTTGGTGATCACAAGTTTGCTTTCTATGTCTGTGAATCTGTTTCTGTTTTGTAAATAAGTTCATTTGTATGATTTTTTAGATTCCACATATAAGTGATATCGTATGGTATTTGTCTTTCTTTTTCTGACTTACTTCATTTAGTATGATAATGTCTAGATCCATCCATATTGCTATAAATGGCATTTTTTCCTTTTTATAGCTGAGTAATATTCCATTGTGTGTGTGTGTGTGTGTGTGTGTGTGTGTGTGTGTGTGTACAAGCTATTACTTTTATAGCTGAGTAATATTCCATTATGTGTGTATATGTGTGTGCATGTGTATATATACACCCCATATTTTCTTTACCCAAATTAGCTTTTTAAAGCTAACTTACTAGCTTAAAACCAGGATAAAGTCAAATCCCAGACCCTGACCATCCCTGCTCCTTCCAATTTTGAGTCATGGCACTTAGTCTGCCCTCCTCAGCTCCTGGGAGCCCCCTTCACAGCCAAGAAAAGGTCTGGTGGGAAATGCAAGGTCAGGGAGCCCACTGACCTGGGCCCTTTTGTGCTTGAGCAAGGACCACCTAACCTCCTCTCCCCACCCCATTCTCTCTTCATGATGTGGGAGATGCCACAGCCCACAGCACCCTCACGACTCATGTTGACTCTCTGATTCAGAGAGTGAGTTTAGATTGTTCAGGGTATTTCTAAAAGTTCAGCATTGAATTTACACTCAACCATTTCTATAGTTCTCTGTCTAGTCTACTGATTGTGACCCCACCCTGACGTTTCCCCACGTCACCTGCCTCAGTCCACAGCCCAGAATCAGCAATCAACAAGAGCTGATAGGAAAGAGAAAGCAGAGGTCTGGGAGGAAATGCAGAGCCAACTCATGACGAATGTACAGCAATCCATTCACTGCTCTCTCATTATTTCTAATAACACTTCTTCCATGGTAAGTAATCCTTTGCTATGGCCTAAGACCCCAAAGACCTCTCCCATAACCACAAGAGAAAGAGTAAATCAGAAATAAACCAGCTTACACCAGGCATGGTTTATCATTACCTGGTGGTTCAGAAAAACCTCAGGCCTTGAACTTGAAGTAAGCTGATCCCAGATTGCCAGCATTTCCCAGAAATAAACCAAAGTCTTTTTTGAGGATAATTAACACAAGCCTAGACTTAAAAATATCTCCATAAATTAGTTTTTAAAGTACTACTCCACCTCTCAATGAGTGCCAGAAACATGAGGAGACAAGGCCCCAAATAAGAACCAACAGACACAACAGACCACAGATCCACAGGGAATCCAGCTATTAGAATCGTCAGACACAGACTGTACGACAGTGTTCCAGCTTGGCTGATGTAATCTCAGGGCAGCATAGACTTTCTCATAGAACCACTCACTTGTCCTCTCCTCTCCAGCCCTTCCCATCTTCTTCTAAGAGCTCCCTCCCTCATCTTATCTTTTCCAGAATCTTCCCTCTTTTCCCAGAGACATCTTCTCTTGTTTCTCAATGTTCTCAGATTTTCTCAAAGTGATTAAACATGCAGAGTCTGGAAACAGCTTGCCTAAAATTCAGTCCTGGCTCCACAGTTTACCCTGGGCAAGTTACTTAACCTTTAAGCCTTGATTTCCCCATCTTTAATCTGCCTCATAAGGTTGTTACTGGGGTTAAATTAATCGATACAGGCAGTGTATATAAAAGGGCATAGAGTTAGACAGTGCTCAATAACTCTTAGCTATTTTTTAAAAACTCCAAATAGAACTTCTCTGACAGTCCAATGATTAAGACTCTACACTTACACTGCACAGAGCACAGGTTCTATCCTTGCTTGGGGAAGTTGGAGGTGTGGCCAAAAAAACAAACAAACAAAAAAAAACCTCCAAACAAAAAACCTCCAAATCACTAAGCTTTGTTGTTCATTTGCTAAGTCATGTCCACCTCTTTGTGACCCCATGGACGGCAACATGCTAGGCTTCCCTGTCCTTCACTACCTCCTGGAATTTGCTTAAATTCCTGTCCATTGAGTTGAAGATACTCTCCAACCATCTCACAGGGTTATAGTCAGGCACACCACCAACTGCCTCCCTCTGCCTGGAGCTTCTGTTCTGGATTTCACTTCCCCCTGGGCTTCGGCTCCCATGACCACCAGCCCCAGGAATCCACCACCCTCAAAGCTGTGGCACAAGCTTGAACAAAACTCCACCCACCCCACCCATCTCCTCAACCCCACCATCACATGTAGGGGTTTCAAATGTCTTTCTTAATTTATCAAAACACAGAAAGAAAACCAAAGAGGAAGTATGGGATACATATAAACCTTCAGGCTTACAAGGTAGAGGTCTCTATTCCTATCACGACTCAGCTCCAGCACGTCCAGCTTTGCCCCACACTGCTCCCCACCGCAGCATGTTTCTCACAGCTTCTAAAGGGGGAGGGAAGTGCTCCTGGGATCTGCTCCCTGACCCTTCACTCTCTACCTCTCAGCTGGCCTCCCTCCACCTGGGAGAAACCATGCGCCCACCCGAGACGCACCAATAGGCACCTTGATTCTTCTGGAATTGAGGCTGAGGAATGAGTCTGATTATTTCTCATAGAAATGATGTCACCCTCAGATGAGCCTCGGCTCCTTGGTAAGGAAGAGACCATCCCCACGATGGGCCAGATGTTACACGAGCACAGGGCAGGACTGGGGTGTGTTTGCCCGCAGGTGCCCCCACCCCCTGACCAGTCCCCCGCTTTGTTCTGTGTCCTGGGGCCTGACCCCTCGTGGATGAATCTCCCAGGCTCCCCATCAGTGAATGTCCCTCTGGACTCGGTCATGGGAGGCGCTTGAGGGAGACTGGAGTGGGAGGAACTGAAACGCTAGAGGCTCCTCCTGCCCCCATTCTGGGGATGCTGTGGCAGCGGTTGCATCTCTTCTTTGTCAAACTTTCCCACAGGCCCACCTCTAGCAGTTTCTGCAGGTCAAACTGGTCTCTGATGTCCAGTAAAGCAGCCTGTTCTCTTTGACCCTCCAAATCACAGACTTGGCAAAGAAGTGGCTTCCTGCTGTTGCTAATTTCTAAGTTGTCCCACTGTCCTCTGTTTGGCTTTTCAATTTTTCTATCACCTGCATAAGTTACATGCATTTAAACCCCCAGTTTCAAGTAGTTATGATGGCTTCTGCTTTTCTGGTGGGGTCTGGACTGATACGAAGATCTTGATAACATAGTCATGGAATTTATATATGAAGAATTAAACATATGATACCATGAGTTGGGTATTCTGTTAAATCCTTTTATTTTAAAAGATCTTTGAAAAAAGTCTGCTACTCTTTCCTGATTTCTTTTTATTGCCAAACTTCTCAAAAGTGCCTGCTCACCACTACCGCCAGCATCATCAGAGCCAGTTTAAAACCCAGGTGGCTCAATGGTAAAGAATTCACCTTCAGCCTGTCAAGCAGGAGGTGCAGGTTCAGTCCCTAGGACAGGAAGATCCCCTGGAGAAGGAAATGGCAACCCACTCCAGGATGCTTGCCTTGGAAATCCTATGGACAGAGGAGCCTGGCAGGCTATAGTCTGAAGGTCACAAAGAGTGGGACATGACTTAGCAACTAAACAGCAGCAAGAGCAGTGCCCCAGGAGAATAGCAAACAGTATAGAGCATCACACAAACCAGGAAACCTGTCCGTTTCCTTACCTGATGCACTAATGATGTAAGGGAAGAAGCCAAGCTTCATCTCCTCTCTTTTATGATTTTCAACTCATTATTCAATTTCCTAGGGCTTCTCTGGTGGCTCAGAGGTTAAAGCGTCTGCCTCCGATGCGGGAGACCCGGGTTCGATCCCTGGGTCGGGAAGATCCCCTGGAGAAGGAAATGGTAACCCACTCCAGTATTTTTGCCTAGAGAATCCCATGGACAGAGAAGCCTGATAGGCTACAGTCCACAGGGTCGCAAAGAGTCGGACACGACTGAGCGACTTCACTTCTTCTTTCTTCTATTCAATTTCCTGGCTTTGTACCTGTCCTCATCTTCTACCACTATTTTGAAGTAGCTGGCCAGGAAAGTCTGACATTGTACAGGTCAACTAACATCCACAGCCCTGGGTTGCCCATGTTCCCTCTTCTACCAGTATTTCTCTCTGCCTCCTCTACAATCTATTTTTCAGGGAGCGTCACATGTCATGGTTTCAGTTCTTAAATATATCAACATATTAAATCTCAAACTTATACTTCCAGCCTTATTTGTCTTCTAGGCAGATGCTTGGAAGGCAAGGCTGAATAAGGACATGTTTCACAAGCCCTACCCATCAGTGGCCCAGTTGATGCACAGAGGATCACGGTCTAGTTTTGTTCTGTCAGGGCTTCCCTTATAGCTCAATTGGGAAAGAATCTTCCTGCAATGCAGGAGACCTTGTTTGATTCCTGGGTCAGGAAGACCTGCTGGAGAACCGATAGGCTACCCACTCCAGTATTCTTAGGCCTCCCTGGTGGCTCACCTGGTAAAGAACCCATCTGGAATGTGGGAGACCTGGGTTGGATCCCTGGGTTGGGAAGATCCCCTGGAGAAGGGAAAGGCTACCCACTCCAGTATTCTGGCCTGGAGAATTCCATGGACTGTATATCCATGGGGTCACAAAGAGTTGGACATGACTGAGTGACTTTCACTTTCACTTCAGTTTTGTTCTGTCATACCCACATAAATGCATAACGTCCATTCTGCCAAACTGAAACACTTGAAGCCTTCTTTGGAGCTAATAGGATGAGCAATATAGAATTGTTCTTGAGCAGGAACATCATGAGATTAATCTCCTTCTTTCTTTTTATCTCTGAATCTAAACTTTGGTACCTGGCTTTTCAACCCTTCCATTGACCAGCCCTGCTTCCTGTACAATGTCACAAACCTCCATCCATAGTTCTTCAGGCACTCTGTCTATCAGATCTAATCCCTTGAATCTATTTCTCACTTCTACTGTATAACCGTAAGGGGTTTGATTTAGGTCATACTTGAAAGGTCTAGTGGTTTCTCTACTTTCTTCAATTTAAGTCTGAATTTGGCAATAAGGAGACCATGATCTGAGCCACAGTCAGCTCCTGGTCTTGTTTTTGCTGACTCTATAGAGCTTCTCCATCTTTGGCTGAAAAGAATATTATGAACCTGATTTTGGTGTTGACCATCTGGTGATGTCCATGTACAGAGTCTTCTCTTGTGTTGTTGGAAGAGAGTGTTTGCTATGACCAGTGTGTTCTCTGGCAAAACCCTATTAGCCTTTGCCCTGCTTCATTCTGTACTCCAAGGCCAAATTTGCCTGTTATTCCAGGTATTTCTTGGCTGCCTACTTTTGCATTCCAGTCCCCTATAATGAAAAGGACATCTTTTGGGGGTGTTAATTTTAGAAGGTCTTGTAGGTCTTCATAGAACCATTCAACTTCAGCTTCTTCAGTATTACTGGTTGGGACACAGACTTGAATTACTGTGATAGTGAATGATTTCCTTTGGAAAAGAACAGAGATTATTCTGTTGCTTTTGAGATTGCATCCAACTACTTCATTTTGGACTGTTTTGTTGACCATGATGGCAACTCCATTTCTCCTAAGGGATTCTTGCCCACAGTAGTAGATATAATGGTCATCTGAGTTAAATTCACCCATTCCAGTCCATTTTAGTTCACTGATTCCTAAAATGTTGATGTTCACTCTTGCCATCTCCTGTTTGACCACTTCCAATTTGCCTTAATTCATGGACCTAACAGTCCAGGTTCCTATGCAATATTCCTCTTTACAGCATCAGACTTTATTTCTATCACCAGCCACATCCACAACTGGTGTTGTTTTTGCTTTGGCTTCATCTCTTCATTCTTTCTGAAGTTATTTCTCCACTGATCTCCAGTAGCATATTGGGCACCTACTGACATGGGGAGTTCATCTTTCAGTGTCCTATACTTTTGTTGTTTCATGCTGTTCATGGGGTTCTCAAGGCAAGAATACTGAAGTGGTTTCCCATTCCCTTCTCCAGTGGACCATGTTTTTTCAGAACTCTCCACCATGACCCATCTATCTTGGGTGGCCCTGCACAACATGGCTCAGAGTTTCATTGAGTTAGACAAGGCTGTGGCCCATGTGACCAGATTGGTTAATTTTCTGTGATTGTGATTGTCAGTCTGTCCGCCCTCTGATGGAGAAGGATAAGAGACCATCCCCAAGAAAAAGAAATGTAAAAGGCAAAATGGTTGTCTGAGGAGGCCTTACAAATAGGTGTGAAAAGAAGAGAAGTTAAAGGCAAAGGAGAAAAGGAAAGATATACCCATTTGAATGCAGTGTTCCACAGAATAGCAAGGAGAGATAAGAAAGCCCTCCTCAGTGATCAGTGCAAAGAAATAGAGGAAAACAACAGAGTGGGAAAGACTAGAGATCTCTTCAAGAAAATCAGAGATACCAAGGGAATATTTCACGCAAAGATGGGCTCAATAGAGGACACAAATGATATGGATCTAACAGAAGCACAAAATATTAAGAAAAGGTAGCAAGAATACACAGAAGAACTGTACAAAAAGATCATCACAACGCAGATAATCATGATGATATGATTACTCACCTAGAGTCAGACATCCTGGAATGTGAAGTCAAACGAGCCTTAGGAAGCATCACTATGAACAAAGTTAGTGGAGGTGATGGAATTCCAATTGAGCTATTTCAAATTCTAAAAGATGATGCTGTGAAAGTGCTGCACTCAATATGCCAGCAAATTTGGAAAACTCAGCAGTGGCCACAGGACTGGAAAGAGTCAATTTTCATTCCAATCCCAAAGATAAGCAATGCCAAAGAATGCTCAGACTACCGCACAATTGCACTCATCTCACACGCTAGTAAAGTAATGCTCAAAATTCTCCAAGCCAGGCTTCAGCAATACGTGAACCATGAACTTCCAGGTATTCAAGCTGGTTTTAGAAAAGGCAAAGGAACCAGAGATCAAATTGCCAACATCCACTGGATCATCAAAAAAGCAAGAGGGTTCCAGAAAAACATCTATGTCTGCTTTATTGACTATGCCAAAGTCTTTGACTGTGTGGATCACAATCAATTGTGGAAAATTCTGAAAGAGATGGGAATACCAGAGCATCTGACTTGCCTCTTGAGAAACCTATATGCAAGTCAGGAAGCAACAGTTAGACCTGGAAATGGAACAACAGACTGGTTCCAAATAGGAAAAGGAGTACGTCAAAGCTGTATATTGTCACCCTGCTTATTTAACTTATATGCAGAGTACATCATGAGAAATGCTGGGCTGGAGGAAGCACAAACTGGAATCAAGATGGTCGGGAGAAATATCAATAACCTCAGATATGCAGATGACACCACCCTTATGGCAGAAAGTGAAGAAGAACTAAAGAGCCTCTTGATGAAAGTGAAAGTGGAGAGTGAAAACGTTGGCTTAAAATTCAACATTTGGAATAGCACTGAAACATGTATATTACCATATGTGAAACAGATTACCAGTCCAGGTTCAATGCATGAGACAGAGCACTCAGGGCTGGTACACTGGGATTCCCTGAGGGATGGGATGGGGAGGGAGGTGGGAGGGAGGTTCAGGATGGGGAACACATGTACAGTCATGACTGATTCATGTCAAAGTATGGCAAAAACCACGAAAATATTTTAAAGTAATTAGCCTCCAATTAAAATAAATAAATTTTAAAAAACTCAACATTCAGAAAACTAAGATTATGGCATCTGGTCCCATCACTTCATGGGAAATAGATGGGGAAACAGTGACAGACTTTATTTTGGGGGCTCCAAAATCACTGCAGATGGTCACTCCATCCATGAAATTAAAAGATGCTTGCTCCTTGGAAGAAAAGTTATGACCAACCTAGGTAGCATATTAAAAAGCACAGACATTTTTTGCCAACAAAGGTCCGTCTAGTCAAAGCAATGGTTTTTCCAGTAGTCGTGTATGGATGTGAGAGTTGGACTATCAAGAAAGCTGAGCACTGAAGAATTGATGCTTTTGAACTGTGGTGTTAGAGAAGACTCTTGAGAGTCCCTTGGACTGCAAGGAAATCCAACCAGGCCATCCTAAAGGAAATCAGTCTTGAATATTCATTGGAAGAACTGATGCTGAAGCTGAAACTCCAATACTTTGGCCCACCTAATGAGAAGAACTGACTCATTTGAAAAGACCCTGATGCTGGGGAAGATTGAAGGCAGGAGGAGAAGGGGACGAGAGAGGATGAGATGGTTGGATGGCATCACTGACTCAATGAACATGAGTTTGAGTAAACTCTGGGGGTTGGTGATGGACACGGAGGCCTGGTGTGCTGCAGTCCATGGGGTTGCAGAGTCGTGTCTGACTCTTTAGTCAGACATGACTGAGCGACTGAACTGAACTGATTGACCAGCCCCACCTACCTCTTAGCCTCCTGTTGCAGCCTCTAAAGTGTAAACCTTCACCCTGATCAGGCTCTTTACTGATCACTTTCATAAGGAAGGCTCAGCCCACCCCCCTCTCTCGGACTGAGAAATCACAAAGTAGAGAGATGTGAGAGAATGGTGTCTAGGGTCAGACTGCATGGGTTCAAGCCCTGGTTCTATTTCTTACTGATGCTGAACAAATTACTACATTTCCCCAGTGGTTCAGATGGTAAAGTATTTGCCTGAAATGTGGGAGACCTGGGTTTGATACTTGGATCGGGAAGATCCCATGGAGAAGGAAATGACAACCCAATCCAGTATTCTTGCCTGGAAAATTCCATGGACGGAGGGATCCTAGTAGGCTACAGTCAGTGGGGTCACAAAGAGTCGGACACGACTGAGTAACTTCACTAAATGTGTTTGGAAGAGGATTCACTGTGGTTAGTCAAGCTTCTAGATGAGGACTGAGCCCTGGTTGATACCTTGATGGCACGTTACAGAGAACCTAGCTGAGCCATCCTCTGATTTCTGACCCACTGTGAGATAGTAAACATGTGTTGTTTTAAAGCCACTAGTTTGCAGTAATGTCTTGTTCAGCAAGACATTGTACATGCTTAGATACCCTCAGCCACAAAATGAGGAAAACATAATATCTGGATCTCGGGGTTGCTGTATGGAGTAAGTGATTGGTATGTATAAAGTCCTTAGAACTTTCCTGGCACTTGGGTGGCATGTGATTGGAAAATCAGGCATTGGGGAACTGCATCACCTGTTTCTCTGCCCTAGCTGGCTGAGCACCATGCAGTCATCAAACAGGAAATGACTTTCTAATTTTAACCGCTGTTTTATATTTTATTCCGATGGCACAGAAGTGCAAATTGCTGCAAGTTTTAGGGAAAATTTGCTCTGCTAGCAGAAGGACTCTTTTTTCCTCCCTCCTCCTACCCAAATTCTATCCCATTCTTTAAGAGCCAACATAAGTCCCATTTCCATGAAACTCTTTTCTGTTGCTTCAGACTATACCAGACTCTCATTTCTGGACAGGTTTGTGTGTCCATACCATACAGGTTAGCAATGAATTGTTTTTATGGGTCAGTATGTTCTGTTGGAGTCTCCAAGGGGGTCACCTTAATAAATAGGTCTCCAGAACTTCCCTGGTGGTCCAGTGGCTAAAAATCACCTGCCAGTGCAAGGGACATGGGTTCAACCCCTAGTCTGGGAAGATTCCACACGCTATGTAGCATGTGGAATGCTAAGCCCATGTCCCACAACTACTGAAGCCTGCGTGCCCTAGAGCAGTGCCCTGCAACAGGAGAAGCCTTCACAGTAAGAAGCCCAGGCAACTAGAGAGTAGCCCCTCCTTGCAACAAAGACCCCGTTCAGCCACAAATAAATAAATAAATAAATATTTTTAAAAACTAGCTCTCCAGCTCTCAGACTAAATTCTGAACAAATGGAGAGCTATACCACATGGTTGGCTGGCAGAATCCGGTCAACACCTGTATTGCTGACCAAGCTAAGTTGGAGGATGTGCCGTAGAGAGCCCAGTGACTCTCTAATGTACCTGCCTTGGAAAAATGTGTCTCTCGCTCATGAGGTTGCCCCCAAGGTTACCCCACTCCAGCTGAGTCACTCCACTTCTCGTGGATAGAAGAGCATGAGTGGCCCTGGATATGTTTCAGGAAAAGCCCTCCCCTTGCCAACCAAGAAGTGGGGAAAGCCCTGCCCCTCTACCACGGCCTTCCCATGCGAACCATAAACTCTTCAAGGGCCAGGCCTGGATCTTACTTCTGATACATTTTCTGTAATATTGAGAAGGATGGGGTACTTAAGAACTGGGCAATAAGAATAATTCCAGAATCTGTTCTCATTTCTTTCCCCCGTATGAGCTTAATCAATCCTTGCCACAATGCTATGAAGCAGCTGGTATTAACACCCCCGTTTTCCTCAGTGAGAAAGCGAGGCGTAGAGCTGAACCCCTGCTGACTCAGCGTGTATGTGCATGGGTGCCCAGTCCTGTCCAACTGTTTGGACTGGAGCCCGCCAAGCTCCTCTGTCCCTGTGATTTTCCAGGCAAGAATACTGGGGTGGGTGGCCGTTTCCTCTGCCAGGGGATCTTCCCAACCCAGGGATTGAACCTGCATCTCCCGAGTCTCCTGCAGTGAAGGCAGATTCTTTACCGCTCGAGCCGGTAGGGAAGCCCTGTCTGGCTTCAGAGTTCGTGCCTTTAACCACTTCCTGACACTGCCCTGATTGAATTGCAAAGGTACTCGTGTTGGTAGAAGCGGAGACTGTGAGAATTCAGGAGCTAGGTGGGAACAACTTCACGAATGCCCAGCTAAGGAAAGTGCTGTAATGCCTAGCGCTGAGCGCGCATTCTAAGAACTGGAGAGGATTCTACAGCACACGTCCTTTTCTCTAAACTGTCAGAGACTTCCAGAAATCCTGTGAAATGTTCAGTTCTGTACTACTCTATGAACTTGGAAAGAAGTCTGTTCACCCATCCTGCTGAACAGCTGAAATCATTTCTTTATGTAATACTAGTCAGGGAATGCAAAACTATTAAAGTGGTCACAAATGACTGAAAAAGAAGATAGTTTCTGACTCTGTTTTGTTGCTCAGATGATTAAACTGCCATTTGTTTTATAATAGATAAGGTTACCCTTTATTCCATTGTTTTACAGGATGGCGTGATACTTAAAATCCTGTCTAAATATCAATTATATTTGACCCCCTAGTTTTGCGTTCTTCGTTTCTGTCTTTTCCGTCTGAATCCAAGTGAAAAATAGATGTCCTTCAGGCGTTTTGCCTGTTTACCACTAGAGGGCACTATCTAGTCTTTTATCTCTGAAAAAAAACCAGCCCTAATTAAGTGTTCTGCTTTATTTCCGGCATGTGTCTCAAACGTGGAAGGAGGCCAAAAAAGCTGTTTAACAATCTGTCTCAGATTTATTATCGGAAAATTATTTAAAGGAGGATGGTGCAGCACTGAAGTTCTCAGTGCTTTAGATATATTAGCTCTGAATCCCACAACCCTCCTTTTACAGATGAGGAAATAGAAGCTCAGGAAAGTCATGTAACTTCCCCAAGGACACACAAGTACAGAACGACTCAATTTAGGCTCTGAACCTAAATCAGGACTGAATAAAAAGGAAAATTTCCATGATGCCACCGACTGATTTCCTGAACTGAGAAGAGGCCCAGGAAGTTTCATCCCTCCAGCCCACCCCCACCCCCCAACCCCCCCAGTTCACTTTGATAATGAGAAATTATAAGGACTTGAAGATAAATGATAGCAGCAACTCTAAATGTATTTATAGCTAACAGAGTCTGACAAAACAGCCATCTGGATGTACCAGACCCTTTGTTTTCAATTCCACAAAATCGAATTTGTCACCACCCTACTTGCTTGAATGTAATTAATGGGACCATTTAAGGGGACAGATAAAGCAGTTTCTTTCATAAAGGAACCATGTTTTTGCCTTAGACCTGACCTTCTGCTTACCTTCATCAACTGCTCTTTCTTGGGTGATCAAGTGTAAATGTCTAGGAAAGGGGCCGTTTTTAGTGGTGATATCTGTGGGCCTTGATAATTTCTGTTATGAAGTGGTGCTATAACGACTTTTCATTTTTCCACAAACATGGCTACATTTGGCAGTGATGTGCATTAAATTTATCTCACACTAAATAATGACTCCATGGAAATTGATTGAGGTATGCACTTTATAATCCCTCATTTCCAGTACCGGCCTGAATCTAAACCTCTTCACTAAGATCATAATGAGGTTAGAATTATTCTAATGCCCTTGCATTTCCTGGCCTAGGTGCTATTAATAAGGTGCTTATATTATTTTCTATGAGGAGATGGAAAATAAATTTTCAGTCCTGACAGAAACAATTATATATAGAAAAAGGTATCCAGAGTTATCCTGTATGAAACCCATCCTACCTGGAGATAAAGCCACTTAAACCTTAATCTTCAAGAAAAGGAATAAAGAATACACACTGTCAGTGACAGTTGTTATAAAAACAGGACCAAGAATTAGAGTTTTTGGTCTGTAACCTTAGGCTACCAAGCCATTTCATATTAAATCTGTGAATGTAACGTCATAACGCTAAAAAAATCTGAAGAAAGAAAAGTACAAGGAAACTTTATTCCACACATATTGCAAACACTCATTTCAGTGGAGTTAGACATCAGGCACTTTTAGTCTAGAACTGTCTTTGGTTGGGATCAGGTTTTTAATTCCCTCTTCTCTGAAATCTTAGAGCCACTGTTGTTCCCCAAATAAGCTTGTTGACGTAGATTTGGTTTTTTAATTACATTATTCTAATGATAAATAAGCTAGTTAATTCCACTAACCAAAAACCTCTGAAAGAGCAACAGCATCTAAAGATTTTATTATTGAAATAGAGTTCATGTACAATATTGTTAGCTTCAGGTATACTTTATAGTGATTTGACATTTGTATATATTAGAAAATGTTTGCCATAATGTCTGATAAACATCTTTCCCCATATAAAGTTATTACAATATTATTAACCATATTTCTTATGCTGTATATTGTATCCTTGTGGCTTATTTATTTTATAACTGGAGATTTGTCCCTGTTAATGCCCTTCACTCTGGCAATCTAAAAACCAAAACAAAGTGAGACTCACAGATACAGCGTCTAAAGACTTTAAGAGTCATCTGTAGGAGAACAGCCTGCTGTGCCATTGTTCCGTCACTATATTGGTGCAAGAACTAGGCCCAAGTGTGTATGTGAGGCAGACTCAATTACGGTCTATTTTGATCACTGGCATTCCGAGGCCTCGGGCCCCTCTCCTGGGCCTGAGATTCATTCTTCCTTATTCAAGGCAGCAACAGTGTGTTTGAGAGAAGCACATTCCAAATCATAGGGATCAGGTGACTCAAATTTTTCTTTCTGAGGAAATTAGAATACAAACTAGCTCAGCAACTCCTGGGGAATTCTGCATCACCTTTAAAGCTTTAAGTTCAGTTATCATAAGTGGAATGAGTTCGGTATAAATAAAGAAACATGATTTTAATTGCATCTTTTATTTTGAAATGTTTGCAGATTTACATGCAGTTGTAAAAAAAAGTAGTTCTCCTGTGCCCTTTTCCTGTTTACCTGCAGCGGTCTTGCTGGACTCTAGGACAATCTTGACTCACAGTCAAGAAATAGAGCTGAAAATAATTTGTTAGGAAAGTAATACCCTAGGAATGATATCTCCTTATGGAGGATCTGTCAGTGTATCAAGGATACTATGGGAGAAGAGAGTAGTAATTTCTCTTAGACATCATCCTGAAAACTCCAATGCACTTGAGCATTTGCAATTCATTTAAATCACTTGGGAGAGGGAGATGATCTTGAGTGCGTCGAATTCTTGTCTGCTCAACACCTATATTTCTGCCCTTGCACAGCCACCCTCCACCCCTTCCCGCCCTGCCTTGTGCCCAGGGTGGGGGCAGCCAGCAGGGAACAGACTTGGCTGAGCTGCACCAAAGGGCTCCTTGAAACATCTGGCTCCCAGGTAGGTTTAGTGAAAACCCAGAGGGCAGGAGGACAGTAAAGCCAGTGTGTGTCCCCTTGGCCCTGTCTAGCATTCTCGGCTCACTTTGTCCTTCTCGGGACCATAGCTCCCGACAGACAGCTTTCTCCATGGAGCTCCCCTCTCCAAGCGTGGCATGTCCTCCCTGCTCTCCCTGCTGCAGGTCTGGTGGTGGGCGCCCCCTCAACCCAGGCCACAACACTTCTTGAAGTATTTTCTGTCTCTCCCCTGGAGTCTGCCATCTGTTTCTATCCCCGAGACTCCAACCATTAAGTTCAGCAACCACCACCTTCTTCCTCTGTCTCTCTTCCCCCCTGCTTTGTAGACACTGGTCTCCTTGGTTTTTCTACTCAGAGATTTGATGTCGAGGAAGTCGAGAATTAAACCTCAGGAAATCCCAGCATTTGAAAGAACAGTGGTGACAAAGAGAATAGAATGCATGGTAGACTCTCAGACTCTCATTCTGATTCCTAGCTTGCAACACCTTTTTTGTGTCCAGAAGCTTCTTTCTGGAGGCCCATAGAAGCCCCAAACTGAACACTTGATGGTGAATGCTGTGATGAGCAGCCCAGAACCCTCCAAAGGTCTTAAATCACCCAGCTGGTGACAATACTGTTGGAAAACCACTTTCAGCTGTCTGACCTCTTTAGGCAAGAAAACAGCTTTGTCCAAAGAGATCCTGCTTCAAGGAGCTGTCTGTACCCCATTACTAGTCAGCAAGTCAGGCCTGGCCTCCTCAGCCCAACTCAGGGCAACTCTTATTCCTTATCTATGGCCACATAATCTCAAAACTGGCAATTTAAGACAACATTTATTATCTCACATTCCTGGAGGTCGGGAATACAGGAGTGCCTTACGTTCTGTCTCAGAATTTCCCAAGAGGTCATTCAAGTTGCCCGCGGGGTGGAGGTCATCTGAAGGGCCCACTTTGCTGTTGGCAGGCTTCAGTTTCTCCCTACCTGGCTCCTCCACAGAGTTGCTCATGGCGTGGCAGTAACTGCTGTCAAAATTCCATTTTCCATGGAATTAATGACTTCAACCCAATGCCTCAACTTTCTAGCCCCCTCAGTTACTTCTAGCTATTACAACAACTTCTCTCCCCAAGATTCAGTGATTTTTATTTCAAAGCTCTAGTTTCACATCGAATGACTGTCTCTCTTCTCTCCCACCTCCTCTCCTGCAGCAGACAGGGCTGTGGTCTAGTCCACACACACCTGCCCATGTTTTTCCATCAGATGAAAAGTGAAAGTCACTCAGTCGTGTCCAACTCTTTGCAACCCCATGGACTATACAGTCCATGGAATTCTCCAGGCCAGAATACTGGAGTGGGTAGTCTTTCCCTTCTCCAGAGGATCTTCCCAACCCAGGGATTGAACCCAGGTCTCCTGCATTACAGGTGGATTCTTTACCAGCTGAGCTACAAGGGAAGCCCAAGAATACTGGAGTGGGTAGCCTATCCCTTCTCCAGAAGATCTTCCCAACCCAGAAATCAAACTGGGGTCTCCTGCATTGCAGGCGGATTCTGCAATGAATCCATCAGATGCCTCGCTGGTAAAAGTCAGAAAACAGGATTGAAGAAGGAGAGTGCCTTGAATTGTCCTTGTGGTTAGTGTGGGCAGATGAAGGCTGACAAAGTTGCCTGACAAAGAATTTGCTCGTGAGCAGCAACTCTAGCTGTTAGGGGTGCCTCCTGAGGGAGCTTCATTCTTGACTTCAGGCCCAGCCCCTGAGCTGGCAGCCACATATCCCATCCCTCCTCGCCCAGTGCTGTGGCTTTCCCAGGTGAGACCAACACTCCAGACACGATCTACTCACCCCAGCCAACTCCTGTGTCTTCAGGCATATTGTAGGATTCATCTTCCAAACTTCTCAGACTTTGAAGGGGGACAGTCTCGACCCCGCTTCACCCAGCAGTCCCCCACCATAGCATCTCTTCCCAATGTACTTTTCCTCGATTCTGGCAGCACAGGGGCTGGACAGAGAGCCTGTAACTGTCCAGACAGGGGCCAGCAACAGCAGAGACTCACACCTGTGAGCAGACCTCTTGTCAGCTCCCTCGCTCAGCTTTGAGGATGAGAAGCGGCCCAGATCCACCCTGACCTTGTTCTGGGAGATAAATAGTTCTCCATGAGTGGTGTATTTCTACAAAAGGAAACAGCCTTCTCCCATTCAACCTCATCTTATGTTAGGGTGTGAGGTGTTGGTGCTGGTTCTACTTCCTGGTTCCTAGCAAGCCCTGTTAAGGAGGGGATGGCCCCAACAGCTGTGATTCTAGGCATTTAGAATGTGGGGTATTTAGCTCATTTGATCCTCAGCTGTGAGCTTTAGGACAGCCTTAGTCACCAGCACTTAGCAGCTGTCACTCATGTTTAAAGTTAACCATCTTTCTCCCAATCACACTCTGATCTCTATTACCTATTTTGGTAAAAGTTATTACTATCCTTCCTGTAGGGTGATCACTGCCCTAGGATGAAGAAGCATCCATACTGAAATTAAAATACTCCTGGGAAACTGGAAAGGTCAGTCACCCTACCTCTCATTTCAATGACTCCAAGTGGAAGCTGTGAGTAGTTCAGCTCCTCCCTGTCTTCATGACCTCTCCACTGTTACTTAGTGATCTTGTTCCTCTACCTTTAAAAGCCTGTGTATCTATGCCCTCTTTCCATTCTGCAACCGTCTTATGCTACTGATTCTCAGCTTCATTTCTCACCAGAATTACGTGGCGCAGTTTAAAACTACTAATATCTGGATCTCATCTCCAGAGACTCTGATTCAGATGATCTGGGGTGGATCCTGGACAGTTACCAGGTGATTCTTGTGTGCCTTCTCTCACCTGAACGACTGCTAATCTGAGCGATCGTCCAGCTCCAGGTTCCCCCTCTAATCCATCCTTCACACTGCAGCCAGAGGTTTCTTTCTTTCTAAAACACAAAGCTGACCATGTCACAGCCCTGCTTAAAGCTCCCCTCTGGGTCCCCATTGCTTTCAGGATAAAGCCTTAACTCCTCAGCATGACAGAAGGGGAGCACAGCATGGAAGATACAGCTGGAGCCGGATCATTCAGGGCCTGGGTCCTTAGGCTGTACTCCTTGAGTAGAGATCAGTGATGAATAAATCAATCCCAGTCACAGACCTTCTCCTCCAGAGCTAGTAGGCTCAACCAGTACAGTGACTACAGTCACCATCCCCAGTCCAGGCAGAATGAACCATGCCCTTCCTTGTACCATACTCCTACCTGAATATGCTTTGACTCTAACACCTGTCACCTTTATTATTCATATGTATGTAACTTTCCAAAACCATAGCATCAGTGCCTTGAGGTCAAGAATTATACCATTTTCATTGTTTTATCTTCAACACCAAGCAGAGTGCTCAATCCATACTAAATGCTCAGTAAGCAGTTTGCTGAATGAAGGCAAGATACAATGGTTGAGTTTTTCCCCAAAAGTATTTAGAGCTGTAGATTTTACTCCCTTCATCTGTTAAGAATCTCACAGTTCTGTGCCTTGCACTAGAATGGATTAATTATGGAAGAACAAGCTATGTATTCAGAATTGTCTAATTTGTCATACACATTGTGTGCACCGAGTAGAGGGAATCCTCTCTCATAGGGGAAGTATAGGGGTGACAGATCTTCCTATGACTCCTAAAAGTAAAACAAACCCTAGGGCATCAATTAGCACTGCAGTAGAGATGAGCCATCGGAGAAGGCGATGGCACCCCATTCCAGTACTCTTGCCTGGAGAATTCCATGGATGGAGGAGCCTGGTAGGCTGCAGTCCATGGGATCACTAAGAGTCGGACATGACTAAGTGACTTCACTTTCACTTTTCACTTTCATGCATTGGAGAAGGAAATGGCAACCCACTCCAGTGTTCTTGCCTGGAAAATCCCATGGACGGAGGAGCCTGGTGGGCTGCCATCTATGGGGTCATACAGAGTCGGACACAACTGAAGCAACTTAGCAGCAGCAGCAGATATGAGCCATAGCATGGCCTTTGACTAAGGATATTGGCACATTCAAAGGCAGTCTGAAGGTAAAAAGAGGAATGGTCCTTTTAATGGTAGAATTATGGGTGGTGAAACTTGTTTTTGGTCAGGAATTATGACCCCTAACTTCTCTAATTAGCTCTGAGCAAGTGCACTAGAGAAAGCCACAGAAGGATGTCTGCTGAGCCCCTAAGAGAGCTCTCAATCAGCTCTCCAGTGGGAATTCCTTGATCCTGCAACTCAAACTGTGAGATTCAGCCTCCACAATTCTTCCCAGGAGCAGGAAGAGCCATGTTGCTGCCTTGTCAATGTGTCCTCCCTAATTTGTCAGTTATTCTGGAATAGACTACGTCACAAATTTTTCCTCCTCTCAGGCATCTCAGCACCAAAGCCATCCTCTTTTCTCCAGGGGCAGGCTGCACATGAGCTTCACAACCTTTGGCTCTAAAGACCCACTCAGTCTCACACTGATCTTCAGTCTCTTTTACTCACATACTTCGTTTCTCTGGTCCTTCAAGTCATCTGACCTGCTAATTAAAATTGCTTCTGACCCCTATTTGTTTTATTTGTATTTGCATTCTCTTCCAACAATCACTAATTTTAAAATACAGTGAGCCAGCAGGGTACTACCCAAAACAGTTACTCTTCCCTCCGTCCCTGTCAATGTGTTATTTCCCCAGGTTACTGGTTAAGTACAGTGATCAGCCATCCTGGTTGGCCTGGGACCTAAGGATTTTAGTACAGGGCAAGCTGGGACAGTTGGTCATCCTACATCAGGTGGCTGGTTGGTAACATCAGAGGAATAATACAGGCGCTAGAGACTCTAGGTCAGAAGGCAGGAGGGTGTAAATGCTAGAGAGAAAAGGAAAGAGTAGATGGAGGACAGGTACATATATTTCTACTTGTACTATCAAGTAGAAAGAAGGCAGAGGGACTGAAAGCACTTGTGGAAGAAAAAATCAAGAATAATCAAAATATTAATAGGAGAAGACAGAACCCTGGGAAAATGAAACCTTCCAGGTGTAGAGAACTATATCTGGGAACCACTGCAGAAAGAATAAAAAGGTAAATAGAAGGACAAGCACGATGTATGCCATGTTGAATAGTAAGGGAATGAAGAATAAGACTTGTGAAAGCATACCTTTCTACATGTGGTTATTTCTTTCTTTTTTTTTTTTTTTCCAAAATGTTCCTTCTGAAAAGAATAGTACAGTCTTTCCTGGTGTAATATGTAAAACATAGCATTGTATAATGTTTGAAGAAAACAAGAATAAGAATGAAATGAAAATGAAATATTAGTTGCTCAGTCGTGTCCAACTCTTTGTGATCCCATGGACTGTAGCCCACCAGGCTCCTCTGTCCATGGGATTCTCCAGGCAAGAATACTGGAGTGGGTTGCCATTTACTTCTCCAGGGGATCTTTCCAACCCAGGGATCAAACCCAGGTCTCCCGAATTGCAGGCAGAGTCTTTATCAACTAAGCCACCAGGGAAGCCCCGGGAACAGGAATAAATCAGTTTAAAAATAATTGCTTGTATGAAAGTAATTTTCCCTTATCCCTCAAAGAGAGGGAGGTTATCATCTGCTGGAAAATTACTAGGTCAGCCTATATTTAGTCTAACTTCTTGGGGTAGCAATCGTTTTGTTAACTTGACAGACATTAATGAAGTGTCTAAATGAAGTGTTGAGTACCATTTAAAATTCTGTACAGAAGTTCTTTTCCAGGGTTTGTTTTGTGTTTTGTGTTGGCTCAATCACTGTGGGATGCTTAGCATCCTCGTTTCCAGGGTGTTAAGTGTTTGGAGGCCCCCAGGCATAGTAACAATCCCTGGTTGAGAACCATTTTCAAACTTGTCCCATCATAAATATCTCAGGGACCAATCAATTACAGACTCAAGGGCTCTCCACCTTACATCTGAATCAGTATCTCTATTGGAGAAACCCAGATATCTGGATATTCAATAGGAGTCCCTCCTAGGTGACTCTTAAAACCAGACAAACTTAGAAAACAATGACTCTGTATCCCTTTCCCCTGATACGCCAATGTGATCCCAAGTGCTTTTGGTCAGTCAGAAGTTTGCTGCAGTCTGATGTCACCTGATAAGTTCTTGCCTAGTCTCCACAATACCAGCAATTAAGGACAAAAGAGAAGTTTATGTCACTAAATTGAATTGACAGGTAGGAGAGAATTGACAAAGAAGTATGCTCAGGATGTTGTCTTAAATAGAAATGTTTTGAATGGGAATATTGTCTCCAAATGCTTGATGTTCCCGCAATGAATGACATTTTATTCATTGTACTAAAAGGTTATTCTACAAGTCTTATCATGACAAAGCTTCTTACCTTGCCACAAGTGCACTTTTGAAGAAATATGTACTTATTACTACTTCACAGAGCAATCCAAAGGTTTTTTTAAGACTTGGCTTCAGTAAGAAAAAAAAATGTAGAACTTTAGAAATAACCAAGTAGATCTTTAAAAAGAACAGTAATTACGATCCACTAATGAAGCATTTTTTTTGGTCATATTGTTGTGGTTCAGTCTCTAAGTCATGTCCGACTCTTTACAACCCATGGACTGCAGCACGCCAGGTTTCCCTGTCCTTCACTGTCTCCCAGAGTTTGCTCAAACTCCTGTCATTGAGTTGGTGATGTCATCCAACCATCTCCTCATCTGTAGCCTGCTTTTCCTCCTGCCCTCAATCTTTCCCAGAATCAGGGTTTTTTCCCAGTGAGTTGGCTCTTCAAATCAGGTGGCCAAAGTATTGGAGCTTCAGCTTCAGTGTCAGTCCTTCCAGTGAATATTTCAGGGTTGATTTCTTTGGTTGTTGTTCAGTTGCCAAATCATGTCCCATTGTTCACGACCCCATGGACTATAGCATGCCAGTCTTCCCTATCCCTCACCATCTCCCAGAGGCTGCCCAGGTTCATGGCCATTGAATTGGTGATGCCATCCAACCATCTCATTCTCTGTTGCCTTCTTCTGCCTTTAGTCTTTCTCAGCATCAGAGTCTTTTCCAATGAATAGGCTCTTTGCATCAGGTGGCCAAAGTATTGGAGCTTCACCTTCAGCATCAGTCCTTCCAGTGAATATTCACGGTTAATTTCATTTAGGATTGACTGGTTTAAGCTCCTTCTGGTCCAAGGGACTCTCAAGAGTCTTCTTTTGTTATATGTTTTAGCTTTTTTTATAAAGCATAAAGTGAGATGTCTCTAATTAACTTATGTGACATGCCCATGAGAAAATTCTCAAAGATATTTGTAATACATAAATAATGGCTATCATTTATGGATACTAGGCATTGTATAAGTACCTGACCTTTTATAGTGTGACCAACCGTAGTAGTCTGCCTGGAATGTCTCAGCTTTAGCGCTTAAAGTCTTATCAAGAAACCACTTAGATCTGGGTGGACGATGCCTATTTGTTACCGTACATCTTCATCTGATTTCATCTTCAGAACAACCACATGTGATTGGTACTATAATTATCCCCGTTTTACAGGTGAGGAAACTGAAGCATAGAGGGGTTAAGAAAACTGACCAAAATGACTGGTCTAGAAAGTTGCAGAGTTGGTACTCAAACCCCCATCTGTTTCCATCTGTTTGCTTCTAAAGTCTACTTTCCTAGCTATTTTTGCCAAGAAGTTACAGTCCTTATAGGTTTCATTATTTCTTCCTTGTCCCAGGAATAAAGTTTATCTATAGACTTAGCATCAAAAGAGCCTATTTAAAATTTCCTAGCAAATTAAAAAACAAAAACAGTTCCATGAGAAATTGTATCCCATTCGATAGCAACAGAAAATTAAAGCCACACTGAGTTCTCCAAGCCTTTGTATGTTGCTTGGAGAATTTGAGAATATTGGGCTTGGAGAGAGGAGACAAGAGCACGGGGAAATCCCACCCTTTTGAAAAGTAGTGTTTGGGGAGAATGGTATGTGCCTGCCAGCTTCTCTGAAGAGTGTGGCCACCCCAGTGTAGCATTTCAAAGAGGATGAGATGGTGGTTGCCCTATCCAGTCACATCCACAAGGGGAACTGAAGAAAGGGATATGTTTTCTAGCCTGCCATCCAACCAAGATGGCTTCTTTGACTTCCCCCACTAATAAACCCTGAGCTTAAATGAAGTTCTGGGCTGCATCTCCAGTTCAAATTGGAAAATAGTTTTCAAATTCACTGAAAACTAGACTTTTAAAAATCTGTGCTTATTGCATCTTATAGATCATATCCTCCTGAGATTGTTGGTTCTGAAAATTCTGATTTCTTCAGAATACCTCAACAGAATAAAGATGGGACATATTCACTGAATTAATAAAACAGTTTTGTGTGTATTGAATCACTCTTGTGGCCTGAGAATATATCCATCTTGATTGTGGTATATAATCCTTTTTATGTATTGTTGGATTTGATTTGCTAATATTTTGTTGAGGATGTTTACGTCTATATGCATTAAAGATATTGGCCTGTAATTTTCTTCTTCTGGTAGTGTATTTGGTTTGAGTATCAGAGTAATGGCCTTGTAAAGTGAATTTGGAAGTATTCTTTCCTGTACAATTTTTTTGAATAGTGTGAGAAGGAAGGTGTAAGTTCTTCTTTATGTATTTGGTAGAATTGCCCTGTGAAGCTGTCTGTTCCTAAACTTTTCTTTCCTGGGATATTGTCTTATTACATATTTGATTTAGCTTCTAATGATCAATTTGTTCAAATTGTCTGTTTCTTCTTGACTCCTTAGTAGGCCATGTATTTCTTTTAGGTTGTTCATTTTATTGGCAAATAGTTGTTCCTAGTAATCTCTTACGATCCTTTGTATTCCTGTGGTGTTGGTTCTAGATTCTCCTTTTTCATTTCTGATTTTACTGATTTTGACTTTCTTTTTTCCCTGATGAATCCTTTTAGTGGTTTATCAATTTTATTTTTCAAAAAACTATCTCTTGTTTTCATTAATATTTTTGTTTCTTTATCTCTGTTTTATTTTATTTCTTCCCTTAATTATTTTTTTTCCTTCTGCTGGCTTTTGGCTTTGTTCTTCTTTTTCTAATTCTTTTAGGTAGATTAGGTTGTTTTGAAACTTTTCTTTCCTTTTTTTTTTTTTGAGTAAGAGCTGTATCACTGTGAACTTTCCTCTTAGAACCACTTATGCTGCTTCCCACAGATTTTGGAAGTTGTGTTTTCATTGTTGTTTGTCTCAAGCATCTTCTGATTTCCTCTTTGACCCATTGATTTTTAGTAGCATGTTGTTTAGTCTCCTTGTGATCATTTGCAAGTCTGATCATTGCAGGTTTTTCCATTTATCTTTCTGTGGTTGATTTCTAGTTTCATATCGCTGTGATCTGAAAATTACTGTGGTCTTAAATTTGTTGAGGCTTGTTTGGTGTATCAGTATGTGGTCAAGCCTAGAAAATATTTCATACATACTTTAAAAGACTGTATTCTTTTATGTTTTTTGGATGTAGTCTCGTATAGATATCAATTCAGTCCAACTATTCTATTGTGTCATTCAGGATCTTTGTTGCCTTACTGATTTTATGTCTGCAAAAGCTGTCCATTGTCAGAGAAGTATTAAAGTCTCCTACTATAATTGTATTCCTGTCAATTTTCCCATTTATTGTCTGTATTTGTTTTGCTCCTATGTTGGGTGCATGTATGTTAATGAGTATAATATCCTCTTCTTGTATTGATCACTTTATACTATATAATGCCTTCTTTATCTTTTGTTATAGCCTTCCTTTTAAAGTCTATTTTGTCTGATATGAGTATTGCTATTCCTGTTTTCTTGTTGTTTCTGTTTCCATGAAATATCTTTTTCCACTCCTCACTTTTGTCTGCATGTGTCTTTTACCCTGAAGTGAGTGAATCTCCTATAGATAGCAGATTGGGGTATCTTGTTTTTTAATCCAGTCAGTCATCCTAAGTCTATCGATCAGAATATTTAGTTTACTGACATTTAAACTAATTATTGATAAATATATACTTATTACCATTTTATTTCTTGTTTTCCTGTTGTTTTTGTAATTCTTCTTTGTTTTCCCTCATTGTGATTTATCGGTCTTCTTTTGTAGTATGCTTGAGTTCCTTTCTTTTTTGTTTTTATGTATCTATTGTAGATTTCTGATTTGTGGTTGCCATGGAGTTCATATATATTGACCCATAATTGTATCCACTTGCTTTAAATGGATTATCATTTAAGTTCAGACACATTCTAAAGGATCTACGTTCTTTACTCTCCTCCCCTACATCTTATGTTTGGAGCGTTATATTTTACATCTTCATGCTTATTATCCTTTTACTCTTGATTATAGTTACTGTTGTTGTTTAGTCACTAAGTCATGTTCGATTTGTTTGCAACTGCATAGACTGTAGCCCACTAGGTACCTCTGTTCATGGGATTTCCCAGGCAAGAATACCGGAGTGGGTTGCCATTTCCTCCTCCAGAGGATCATCCTGACCCAGGATCGAACCTGGGTCTCCTGCACTGGCAGACAGATTTTTACCACTGACCCACCAGGGAAGCCTTTATTGTAGTTATGGTTGCTTTTATAATTTTTTGTCTTTTAATATACGTATTGGCTTAAGTAACCTTCAGTCCTTACTTTATATTTGCCCGTATTTGGGGGATTTTCCCTTCCCTAATAGATTCTTACTTCAGCATTTCTTTTAAGATAGGTTTAGTATTGCTGAATTCTTTTAGTTTTTGCTTGTCTGAGAAATTCTTTCTCTCTCCTATTCTAAATGGTAATTGTGCTGGGTAGAGTATCCTAAGTTGCAAGTTTTTGCCTTTCAGGACTTTGACTATATCATGCTACTCCATTCTGGCCTGCAAAGTTTCTGCAGAGAAATCAACTGGTAGCCTTATGGGGATTCCCTGTATATGACTCTTCATTTTCCTACTGCTGCCTTTAGAATCCTCTCTTTAATTTTGGCATTTTAATTATGATATGTAGTGATGTGGGGCCATTTGGGTTCACGCTGTCTGGGACTCTGCTTTCTGTACCTGGTGTCTGTTTCCTTCTTTAGATTTGGGAAGTTTTTAGTCATAATTTATTCAAATACATTTTTGATCCCCTTCTCTCTCTTTTCTCCTATGGAACCCCTATAATGTGAATGTTGGCACATTTTATATCATCCTATAGCCCTCTTACGTTGCTTTCTTTTCATTTGTCTCTCTGTTTGCCATTCTGATTGGGTGATTTTCATTATCGTATCTTCCAGATCACTTATGCATTCTTCTGTGTAGTTTAGCATGCTATACATTGCTTTTAGAGTGTTTTTAATCTCAGAAATTGAATTATCTGTTTTTGACTGGGTCTTCTATATAGTTTCTAGTTCCTTATTAAAATGATGTGGCCCTACAAAAATTCTCTTTCTTAATTCATAAGTATTTTATTAATAACTTTTAAAATTCATTGTCTTATAGACTGATTATCTCTCATTTATTTTTTCAGGGGCTTTTCTCTTGCTCTTTCAGTTGAGAATATTTCCTCCACCTTTTCATTTTCTTAACTTTCTCTGTCTCTATAAATATAGGTGAAACAGTCATCTATTGTGGTGTTTTTATGTGGGAGCATTTCTATGTAGACACTATGTGTCCAATGTCTTTGGTGCAGGAAATTTTATGTGAATGCCAGCCACATCCTTGCTCAGGTGTGCTGGTCACTATCACCTTGATAGGGGGTGTGGCTTGTGCTGAAGGAGCTAAAACCTGCACAAAGTGTGAGATAGGATTTCCTCTCTGTTTAGTGGCTTCACCATCTTCTCAGAAGCGGGGTCTGCTCCCAAGTTGCCGGAGTGGTGGCTTTGAAGGCTGGGCAGGTTTTGTTCCTGTTAAGTGTGTTTTTCCTTCTCCCACCCTGGGGCCTTGCCTTTACCCCAGCGGAAGGGGGTGTGGAAGCACGTGGGGCTTGTGTGCTTACAGAGGTCCAGTGTGCTTTCTGCGTGTGTGTCTGCACCTCCACTCTCACACACAGCCCAAAGTCATGTCCTCTCCCTTGCTGTGGCTGTCCCGGATCTAGCACAAGGTTGTGGCATGAAGTGAGCAGGGCCTGAGTGTTTGCTCTGTCATGACTGGAGACTGAGGCATTGCAGTTGCAGGAGTTGAAGCAGCTGGGCCTTTGTCAGAAGGCTGGGCGACTTCCGTGGTGCTGTTTGTGAGTGGCAGAACGGCTGCCACAGCCCCACCTGAATCACCTCCCAGGTCACCGCTGCATCTCTAGGTTAAGTCTTTTCTCAGGACCTGGCTGTCCCACATCCAGCGCAAAGCTACGGCATGGAACGGGCAGGACAGCATTTACTTAGCTGGAACTGGGGATGGCCATGTGTTGGGGGGAATCTTTCTTGCAGCCTTGGTTGTTTTCTTTCAGCTTTCTGCCAGTTTCCAGTTAGTTTTCTGTGAGAACTTCCACACATAGACATATGTTGATATGTTTATGGTAGGAGGTGAGCGCCATGTCTACTTACTCCGCCATCTTGACCCCTCTCCACTTTCAGCATTTTCAAACTTAAACTTTGATTCTTCTCTGCATATAATAAGCTTTGGCATATCTATATTATGAAGTACAATACTTCCATTAAAATCACATCCTAAACAAAAACTTTTTGACATAGAGATATCCCCACAAAAAGAGGTGAAAATTTTATATACCTTTTCTTAAATTTATTTTTTAATTGGAAGAAGATGCTTTATAATATTGTGTTGGTCTCTGCAGTGCAACAGTGTGAATCAGCCATAATTATGCACATATCCCCTCCCTTCTGAGCCTCTCTCCCCCCCCCCATGTATTCCTTTTGTAACTTGCTTTTCCTCCTTAAATTTAGTGAGTATTTTTCCACTTCAGTCAATATTTTTCTGGAAAATGATTTTTATTAGCAGGATAGTATTTTATAACTTGAATAGACTTTAGTTTGCTTAACAAATTTCTTACATTTTCAACATTTCAAATTACAGAATGCCTCACAAATTTTGTATAATTTTATTGTAACAGAGTAAATTCTTTAATTCTTGCTCTTCTACTTCTCAAATTATATTAAGAGCCTTAACATACTCTCTAGCAGAAAGATTGTTCTAATTTATGCTACAAATCAGCAACAAAGAGTTATTGTTTACCATACTAAGCAACACTGAATATCATCATAATTTTTAGTCTTATTGACTAGACAATATCCCCCAAAATGATTTCTTCAGTTCAGCTCAGTCCAGTCACTCAGTCGTGTCTAACTCTTTGCATCTCCATGGACTGCAGCACGCCAGGCTTCCCTGTCCATCACCAACTCCCAGAGCCTACTCAGACTCATATCCATCACGTTGGTGATGCCATCCAACCATCTCATCCTCTGTCGTCCCCTTCTTCTTCTGCCTTCAGTCTTTCTCAGCATCAGGGTCTTTTCCAAAGAATTGGTTCTTCGCATCAGGTGGCCAAAGTATTGGAGTTTCAGCTTCAGCTTCAGTCCTTCCAATGAATATTCAGGACTGATCTCCTTTAAGAGGGACTGGTTGGATCTCCTTGCAATTTCCTCTTATGTTTTCCTATTTTTTGCTGTCTTTTTGTTCCACAAGAAGCCTTTCTTGTGCCCGAGGAAGAACATATAGGTGGATATGCCATTCAGAGTTACGAAGGGACACAAAAAGCATACTTAGCTTGGATTTTTAAAAAATATATAATAAAATGATTATTTACAGAGATGTGGGCAGGGCTGAGGAACCAACAAAAATGGTGAGGCACTGTGATATTGGGATTTCTAGTAAGAAACATATATTCCATCTTGGGCTCCATTTCTGTCACAGAGCTTCTAAAATCCTTGGAGTTTCCTAAGTGGAGAGAGAGACAAAAGACATTTTTTATGTTAAAAGTCACCTTTGGAAAGCCCCTAGGTAATCTAAGGATGAGGGTTGTTTGCCAGAAGAGCCAATCATGTGGTGAGAGGTTTAGAAAACTTTCAGTCCTCATCCTTGGGAGAAAAAAGGAACTAGAAACTGAATTCAATTACCTATGGCCAAGGATTTGATCAATCATGCCTGTGTAATGAAGCCTCCATAAAAACTCAAAAGGAGGTGGTTCATAGCGTTTCCATGTTGGTGGACAATTCAAGGAGAAAGACCCCCAGAGAAAGTATGACAACTCCTCCCCGTTTTCCCGAATCTTGTCCTATGCATCTCTTCCATCTGCCTCTTCCTGAGTTTATACTATATATTATAATAAATTAGTAATCTACTAAGTATTAATAAAATGTTTCTCTGAGTTCTTTGAGCCAGTCTAGCAAATTAGTCCAATACAAGAAAGGGGCTATTAAAACTGCCAATCTATATAGCCGGTTGATTAGAAACACAGGTAATAAGCTGGGCTTGCAACTGATGGTCTAAAGTTGGGGTTAGAGGAGCTATCTTGGGATCTAAGGGTAGTGTCAGAATTGAAATGAATTTTAGGATATCCAGCTGGTATAACAGAATTGCTTGGTGATATGGGGAAACTCCCACACATCAGAATTGATGCACATTTATAGGCACCCAGAGACCAGTAACAATGGGAAGTCATGACCCCCTTGATCCTAAAGAAACAGGGGAAAGGAAACAGAACTATCAGTGTGGGCTGGAGCCAGAGGAGAAAAGGCAGTCTCATCAGAGCTGCTGACAGAGGCAGGCAATCCCAGCCACGACCTGGAATCAAAACAGCAAGAGGCAGGGAATAAAATACTTCAATCTGCCTGTCTTTCCGCAGGCTGCTTCTGTTGGTGCCTTCAGCTGGGTAAATTCAACTCAAAATCAGAGAGCAGTGCCCTTAGGACACAGAACAGAGCAGAGAAAGACAAGAGAACAATAGAATAACCAACACAGTGGATACTTATGGCAATTTTTTGTTTTTTTACTATTTAGTACTTCTATTTTATTTTTACATTCAGTACTTCTAAAATGCATTTATAATTTTTCTTTTGATTGTACTGTATCATAGGTATAAGCTTTTTATTTAATTTTTCTAGATACCTATATAGTTATCTTAGATACATATGCTGTATCATATTCCTATTCATTTTATAAACTGCCATTATCAAACTAAATTTTTACAGTGGGGTTCTTTTCAGTGTTTCCTACTCCGTTCCACTGATTCATTTCTTCTTGTGCAGTAACACAGTATTTTAATTATTATGGCATGACAGTATGTTTTATCACTAGGTAGAGCAACTCCCAAGTGTTCTTAAATTCTGATAAAAATTATTAGGAAAAAGTAGCTTTGAAAACTGGGGGAAATGTCAAATATAAAAGCCTTTATTACTCAGATATGTTTTGAAATGGATACTGCTATGTAATATGTGCAAGTTTTCATTCTCTCCTATGGAATCTCAATATATATTACTAGATAATAGAAGGAAGTTTTTCTGTTTCATTATATTCATTATTTTGGCATATTTTTAGATTCCACATACACATGATAATATACAGTATTTTTCCTTCTCTTATTTATTTCACTAAGTAAAATATTCACCATGTCCACCCATATTGCATATTGCAAAATTTCATTCTTTTTTAATGGCTGATTGGTATTTCATTGTGTATGTATGCCACATCCTCTTTATCCTCTCATTTGTTGATTGACACTTAAGTTACTTCCATATTTTGCTGTTGTAAATAATGCTGTTATGAACATTAGGGTGCATGCATCTTTTCAAATTAGTGTTTTGTTTTGGTCAAATATATACCCAGGAGTGGAAGTGCTGTATCATACGGTAATTCTATTTTTAGTTTTTTTTTGAGGAACATCTGTGTTTCAACAATAGCTGCACCAATTGACATTCCCACCAACAGTGGACACATCCTTGCCAACATCTGTTATTTGTGGTCTTTTTGATGAGAAAGTCTCTGACAAGTGTGAGGTGACATCTCATTGTTTTGATTTGCATTTTCATGATATTAGCAATGTTAATTATCTTTTCATGTGCCTGTTGGTGATCTGTATGTCTTCTTTGGAAAAATATCTATTCAGGTCTTCTGCCCATTTTTACCTGTTTTTTGTTTTTTTTTTTTATGTTGAGTTGCATGAACTGTTCACACATTTTGAATATTAACCCCTTAATACTTGTATCATTTGCAGATATTTTCTCCCATTCAATAGATTGTCTATTCATTTTGTTGATGATTTCCTTTGCTGTGCAAAAGCTTTTCATTTAATTAGGTCCCATTTGTTTATTTTTGCTTTTGTTTCCTTTGCCTTAGGAGATTATTCATATATATTCTCAAATAGAAAATATACGCATATTATTTTCAAGTATACATAGTGCATTTAAGAAAAATTACTACATACCATGTCATAGAGAAAGTCTCAACAAATTACAAAGAATGGTATTCTAGAAGCCATTTTATATTACCTCAGTATATTTTTTGTATTTGTCCTTGAAGTTAGAAAACACTAATAAACAGGATTTTGTAAATATGTACCTGCAAATATACATGCTCTTATATAGTAAACAATGCTGAGGAAACATAAAAGAAAATAGTTACTTAGAATCATTTATTTAGTTAGAATTCTTCACTTTTCAAATTTAAATACTGTTCTGTTATTTTGCGGAGAACATCTAGCCAACTCAATTGCTAAAACAATTATTTAGAGTTATTTTCAAATTATGTCCAAGCTATAAATCAGCATATTGAATCAACATTTTAATTACTGTTTCCAACTAATTATTTGAGAGCCTTTGAAGAGAACAGTGGTTATTATTGAAAAGCCTATTTTTGTTTAGCTTTAGTTTAGTTGCTAAGTCATGTCCAACTCTTTGTGACTCCACAGACTGTAGCCCACCAGGCTCCTCTGCCTGGGATTTCCCAGGCAAGAAAACTGGAGTGGGTTGCCATTTCCTTCTCCAGGGGTTCTTCCTGACCCAGGGATCAAACCTGCGTCTCTTGCATTGACAGCCAGATTCTTTACCACTCAGCCACCAGGGAGCCCATGTTTTTGTTAAGCTTGTGTAAATGATTATTAGGTATTTTGGATCTTTTTTACCTGAAGTTGTTGTGTTTTTAAAAATCCCTCTTCAGATGTGCTAAGACCATTAATAGCAATTTCCAGATAATCACAAGTAGGTGAGAAAGAAGCTAAGGGCAGTCAGTGGGATAAATATCTCCAACGACTTTTGGACTTCCAGGATTGGTCCACTATCTTCAGATAAGGAAAAATCCTGGAGAAGTTTAATGGGACTTATACTGCAGATTAAAAATTAGATCAAAATATGAAGTGATCCAGTGGTTATATTATGCCTCCAGTACAGTGGGGATGGATTCTATCCCTGGTCAGGGAACTAAGATCCTGCATGCCGAGTAGTATGGTCAAAAATACAAGCAAACAAACAAACCCCAAAACAAATATATATATATAACAAATATAATATACATATTATATAACATATATAAATTATAATATATATAATTATATATAATATATATGGAGATATATATTTGTCTTTTTAATTAAATCAATTTTATTTATATAATTATATATATTATTTAATTTATGTATTATATATATGATATATATAAAATATCACTATACATATTATACATATATAATATATATAACATCAGCATATATATATTATATATGGTAATGTTATAATAATATTATATATAACATACAATAGTATAACATATATAACACAATAATATTATATATAATATATAATATTATATATAAGGTGATGTTAGAGTTTATAATTTGAAATCAGTGTAGATGCTATAAGACTGTGATTTGCCTGACACCCTCTTCTTGCAGTTCTGGGTCTGAGATTGTTGTCAACACAAACCCTGTGTACCTTCTGGCCTGCCTTCTTTTTTTTGAAGCTTGTCACCTGCCTCCCAAGCCATGCTGCTGCCGCCTTTGCCAGAGCCTTTGCTAAACTTCCTTAGGTGGCTGCTGTTCAGGTGGAAGCCCCGAGTCTGCACTTTTCTCCCTGACTGAGCCCTAACCAGGCTGAGTCATCCTGTTCCCAGAATGGATGAAATGTCACACTGTGTGGCATGGGTCTGATTTTCTGAGCAGTCACTAAGGGGCTGGATGATACAACTCAGAGTTCAGGAGAGTCTACTCCTGTGAGTGGAAAGTTGACTGATGAGATATGGGAAATAGTAGGGAACAGGGCAAGTTCCCCTCCTTTATTCCCTGTGGAGTGCTCTAATATTCGATTTCCTCCTGAAGGTCTTCTGCAGAAGTTCCAGGTGCCTGGCCAACACCCCTGCCCAGAGGCTGCAGTCTCTTTATAGGTCATTGTGAAACAGTGGCCAGCATGGCCACGCATCACATCACTTTGTTTCTCTTATTTTCTTGCCTTTTTCTCCCTATTTCCTCACCTTTACCATTCTGGGCTTGCACGTGCCAAATTGTATTGCAACTTGAAGGCACCCAAATAGTGTCTCAGGCTCTGTCTTTTTGTAGAAAAGATTTCCTAAAAGCTAAAGCAACAGTTCTCACTTTAGTGGAGAGCTGGCGTTTCCCCTGACCCCTAGGAGTCACCCTCCACTTTTTTCCACCTTGCTTTCTGCCCTGGGAGGTTGCTGAACTGTACCTACAGGACACTCACACCCTCTGGCTACCAGATAGGTCCAGCCAATAGGATGCCCCAGTAGGTGATTGGAGGGAGAAAAGTATTTATTTTCCTGGTGCCTGTGAGGTCACTTTGGCTGACTGTCCCTCAAGATGAAAGTCAGAGCTGGAGTTCTCTATCTGACCTTCTTTTTTATTTCTGAGACCTGCTTTCTCCTCTCACTCCTTTGGACCTAGGGAACCTAAGAGCTCCACAATGCTACCCTCAGGGTAGGGTGCTGCCTTGTGGCTCGCATCCACCCTGCCCACTCCTCTGTAATTTATCTCTTTATAAATAAATTATTCTAATTTGAATTATTCCAATTTGACAGTGCCATCTGCTTCCTGTTGGGATGAGTAATGAGAAGGAATAGTTAAATGATATTATTGTTTATCTGTGTTGGAATTGTGTGTAACCATTACAAATCATTTAATGTTCTCTAGCAAAAGAAAGTAATGCACTATTTTTTTCTAATCACTTAAGAAGTCAAGCAATCAGGGTTCTGGCAAAAACAAACAAACAGGACTAGTCAGAATTCCATCTCCTGTGTGGATGAAAATAATCAATAAATAATCTACAATAGGAATAGAAATGATTTTTAAAAATAAAAAGAGTTTTATTTGAGCCAAACTGAGGACTGTCACCTGGAAGACAGCCGGCCAGCTTTGAGGAACTGCTCCAGAGACACATGATTGTCACCATAGTTTTATATCTTGTCAGAACCACAAACATTAAATAAGTCAGGCAATTACCTCTCTAGTGGCTCAGATGATCAGGAATCTGCCCGTGATACAGGAGACTCAGGTTCAGTCCCTGGGTTGGGAAGATCCCCTGGAAAAGAACATGGCAACCCACTCCAATATTTTTGCCTGGAGAATTCAATGGACAGAGGAGCCTGGCAGCCTACAGGCCACAGGTTTGTGGAGAGTCAGACACAACTGAAGCAACTTAGCATGCACACGTACTCCTTCAAGGTTATAGAAAAACAGGTCAGCATTCACATAGTGAGTCAGTATGGCTTTGCACCAAGGAAGGGAGTCTTACAATGAAAGGAGGACCAGCATTGGTGTGCCAGGAAGGGAATCATTTGCTCTTTATTTTTAACATAGACATTCTTTACTTCTGGTCAATGTGCCCTTTTCTTCAATAATTAAAGCAGGTATAAAACAGGCTGTTTTAGTTAGCAGTTAAAATTCAAGTCAACTCATGTATTAGCCAGAATGACTTCCTCATACCTCAATATGTGAAATTTTCTTCTATCACCTGAAAGGGTCTTTAATGAAGGAATCATTTATGGGAGAGCAGGCAGAGTAAGGCAATGGAGAAGGCAATGGCAACCCATTCCAGTACTCTTGCCTGGAAAATCCCATGGACGGAGGAGCCTGGTGGGCTGCAGTCTATGGGGTCGCGACTGAGCGACTTCACTTTCACCTTTCACTTTCACACAGTGGAGTAGGAAATGGCAACCCACTACAGTGTTCTCGCCTGGAGAATTCCAGGGATGGTGGAACCTGGTGGACTGCCGTCTATAGGGTCGCACAGAGTCAGACTCAACCGAAGCAGCAGGCAGAGTAAAGGGAATCAACAGGGAATTGTGAAGTACCAGGAACAAGAAATAGCAGAAGACATCACCACCCCAAGTGTTGAAGGGGCATGTGGAAGAAATAGCGTTGGAATACTGGTGCCTGATACGAGTCCCCGTCTCGGAAAAGAAGCTGTTCCTCCAGACCTCCAGTCCAGGGGAATGCAGGTCCTGCTGCAGCCTCCTTTGCAGCAGGCTGGCAGTGGAGAATGAAATGCCCTCCTCTCTGCCCCTCCTGCCCACCAACTTCCTCTCTCCAGTCTCTGCTCTGCAGTCAGTGCCTCCTATTGGCTGAACCCAGTTGGAAACTAGAATGACACAGCCCATCAGGGTGGGCCTGCTTGGGCTCAGAGTGAGGCTGAGTAGGGCAGAGGATGGTCTGGGTTGGTGGGAGGTGGGGAGGGCAACAGACAATAATCGATACGATCAGGATATCAAACTCTTTGCAAATATAATCCCAATTTTGAGAAAAGTGATACATGTATTTATGTATAAGAGAATTCTGAACTATAAATTTAAAGTAGCTATCTCATGGTAGTAGAAGAAGAATAAATGGTTTTTATTTTTATAGTGCTTGGTATATCTCCCAAATTTTTAAAAAACGGTATTTTTAAATTTATCTTAGGAAAAATAAATGCTAACCGATGTGTTTAATTTTAACTTTTAACGGAAAACATTTCCTATCAGTGGCTCCTCATAGTAAGAACTTCAGTTTCTGAAATTTCTCAGAAGATCTCACCTAGAATAAGATCAAAGCCAACGAGAGGATGTTTGTGTTTGTTTCTCAGAGTACTAGCTTGTTTTCACACTATCCTGCCCAATAATAGAAAAGAATAATCTAATATGGGACAAAGGGCATCCCAGTCCTAGTCATATTAGTAGATGTAATCCATTAATTACTATTAACTTTGTTATGTAGCAGAGTTGGTCTATGACATTCACTTTGTCAAAGAACAAAATTTGTGATCCTAGAGTTGGGTGCAGAATCACCAACTTCATATAAACACCTAGCTTCAAAATGCTTTCAATTTAGTTAAACTATAAACCAACATCTCTGTTTCCAAAACGACTTGTATAACTTCTGATTTATTTTTCTGCTGGTTCATACCTCTCGCGTCTGCATGTAACCTACAAACAAAGCACCATAGAGGAGCTCGGGTTTATCAGCCGTCAGCAGCTCTGCTGATGGTTTCCATACCCAGATTCCTCTGCTGTTCATAGTGTTGACCTCAGCCTCACATGGGGTCCAGGGTAAAGGCAGCTACTTTCCCCCAAAGAAGTACTTCACATGTAGAGAATGAGATAGCAAATCCTTGGAATGTCACAGACCAGCTGTTGAAGGCAATTGTTCCTAACCACCAATGTCTCAGCCGCTCCTTTGGGCCAAAGCAGCAGTTGGGGAAAATAGAAGCAGCCGATGTTCTGTATAAACTCAGACACCCACGTAAGCTCGGGCCTCAGAACTGCCATTGCCTGCCAAGCTATTTAAAGCTAAGGATTATGCAGTGAGAACAGATGCAGTGCATTTTGCCATCTTCTGAAATCTAACATTTTAAGTAACATTTAAAGAGCATAGTTTAAATTTTCTTGAATTCAGTCATTGTACTTTTCAAAGTGGTTTCCTAAATTTCATATTAAGTATGATTTACTGCATCTTAATATTTCATAAATATACACAGAACATACACTGTGCTTTAAAAAATGGTGCAGCTAAGATTCAGCTTAATATATTTCAGATCCAATTTTCCAGTACTATTTTTTAACCTTCATATTCTATATTTACAAAGCTACGCTATAATAAAATACACTGAAAAGAAAAGCTTATTAAGCAAAGGAGATCACAGCTCTTTTTAGCAATATAAAACACTTTCATAAAATGGCTATGAATTTCTTAAATTGGTGTGGCTCTTTTGCCATCAACTGTTACAAATGCAAGCTTCTCTGGCATTGTTGAAGTAAGGAAATAATTCTGAGTCGTTTCTACTATCAGACTACAATCTCCTAAACTGTCAATGTTTCAGGTGTTAAGAATAGCATCAACCTGAGCTGTAGGAACATATTTAACAACTTTCCTTTCGGAATAAAAATAACAAAGACAACCTCAACATACCAGGAATTATGTCTGTGTTTTTAATCTTCATAAAAATCATTTCAAACGTGGGTAATACATTCCCGTGATACCATGGGCTAAACTAGAATTTTCCTCTCGACGTATGAACAGACACTAACCCGACACGATGTCACTTGGTCCCAGCCGAATCCTTTACTTCCACCACCAGGATTCCGTCGTGACAGAGGATCGCTGACAAATCTTTGGTTTCAATGCCGTCGGGCAGTTTATACTGTCGGGTGAAGCTTCTGGAGATAAAACCATGCTCATCCATTCTGGTTCCATGTTGAGCTTTTATCAGCAGCCAGCCCTCGAAGGTCTGAATGATGATATCTTCGGGAGGAACTGGACCACGTCCAGCAGGACCTGGAAGCGGGATTCGCCTCTCTGGGGTGGCATCTCAGCCGCGTCCACTGGAGAAGCCTGGGCCGCCCTGGCCTTCCCCAGGTCCACCGTGGTTGGCCCGGGCAGCGCATATAAAGCGTGATCCAGCCTGCAGTCTTCCAGACCTCGAGCTTCGAACTCCTGCTCGTATCGCACCGGAGTCTCGATGAGGTGCCTCAGGATGATTTTTGCCATAGTGGAGGCAAAGCCGGCATCCAGCAGCGTCCTCCCCGTCCGATGTCCGCGTGGAGCTTCGCTGCTGCCTTCCAACTAGATTATCAGAGGAGAGCTGCTCTTCGCTTATAACCCTGCGCAGACGCAACCCTTTAATTAGACCTGAATCACAGTGCCGCACGCTTCCTCTTGTCTTTTCGCTCCTGCTGACAATGAACGGCTATTTATAGGCTGTGTTTCGAAGTTGCTTTTAGCACACAGCCTGCTCGAGCTGCCGAGTCAAGGATTGCCCTTACATTCTCAGTTATCCTTGGCAAGCGTGTCGGCCTCGCTTACCCAGAGAGAAAAAGAGAGTCAGAAACAATATTTGAGAAATATCTGAGTGCTCTGTCTTTGTGAACTACAGTGAACTGAGGGATCAGAACAACCTAGAGATGAGCACTTATCTTGGATGAACTAAGTCTGCACTAATCCTAGTCTCCAGGCACAAAGTCAGGGGAGGTGACTTGAGCTTTAAATTGATTAGGAATCAATTACACAAAGACACAGTAAAATCTCAAACATTCAACAAGCCCTCAGCCCTCTGTCCTATACATTTACTTTCATTTCATCCTTTAATCTTCTTTCCTTAAGTGACATCTGAGCCAGGCCATCTGGGTTTATTAAATTTGACTCATGAAAAATGAGATCAAATGACTGAGCCAGACAATGATGTCCAACCTCAGATGGGGCTGGAAAGGCATAGAATAGAGAATCTTAGTAAGGAAAATAGAGCTCCAGGGCAGAGAAAAAGCTTTTTAACTATTTGATACTAAAGCCCAGAAAACTAAGGATTAATCTAGTTGCAGCTCTGCTGTTGAAATGGCAAAAATAAATAACATAATTCTTAACTGTAACCCCTTTAACTTAGATTGAAAAAGAATGAGGTAACTATCCGCTGCTATGGCAAGATCTCCAAGACATGTTAAGTACAAAAAGAAAGTCCAGGACAGCATATAATGTGCTGTATTTGTCTTTTATTTTAAGTAGATATTTGCTTGTGAAATAGAATCTGAAAGTTATGTCATGGGGAACAGAAGTTGCCTCCTGGGATGGTAAGAGATCAGAAGGCAGGGGCTAGAGGGAGACTTGCTTATCACTATAAACACATTTGTGCTTTTAACTTCTATAGTGTGTTTGTAATGAACATACACACAAGAGGGTTTAAAATATAGAAAACTTCCTCTCTATGGAGGTTAGTATTCTCTAGAATAGGTAGATTCCAGAATACCTTTCCTTAAAACACATGTCCATTTTCTTAGAATTAAAAATAAATCTAACTAGTTTTTAGTTTTCATTTTTATGGTAAAAATCTGCCTGCAATGCCAGAGACCCAGGTTTGATCCCTGGGTTGGGAGGGTCCTCTGGAGAAGGGAATGCCAACCTTTTCTAATATTCTTGCCTGGAGAATCCCATGGGCAGAGGAGCCTGTTGGGCTATCGTTCACGGGATCACAAAAAGTCAGACATGACTGAGTGACTAACACTTTCACTTTCACTTAGGAAAGTCTAAAAATTAAAAATTAAACAAAATTTTTAATTTTTTAAATTTTAAAAATTAAAAATTAGAAAACAGAAGGGAACAGTTTCCTTTAGCTCTTTTATAATACCCTAAAACTCTGAGTGGATATTTTGATATATAGTTTAAAATATGCCTTAATTATGTTGTTCACACACAGCTTTTTTGACTTGCATTTTACAGGTTGATGACCCTCAATGGAAAAATGTATTCTTTGAAATCTTAATGTCCTCTGGCTCACAAAATATTGAGAGATGTTTTCACTGATGCTGCTCTGAGTGGTAAGTCAAAAACAGAACTCACTACCAGTGGCAGGAAATGTATACGGTACTAAGGACTTGGCTTTAAATTGCTGGAAAAAGTCATAGCAAAATTGAGAAGAAAGTATATAGATTTTCTATATATCCCCTGCCCCCACACATACCTAGCACCTCCCATTGTCAGCATCCCCACCAGAGGGTACATTTGTTACAATCAGTGAACCTACATTAGTACATAGTATATATTAGGTTTCACTCTTTGTGTTGCACATTCTATGAATTTGCCCAAAGGTATAATCACCTGTATCCACCAAAATAGTATTATACAGAGTTGTTTCACTGCCCTAAAAATTCTTTGTGCTCCATCTACTCACCTCCCCTCCTCCCAACCTTTGTTCTGAAAAACTGCTGTAAAAAATAAGCCTGTGTATTTGTTGTGCTGGGTCTTCATTGCTGTACTCCAGCTTTCTCTAGCTGTGAGCGAGGGCTGCTCTTCGTCTCAGTGCTTGGGCTTCTCCCAGGGGTGGCTTCTCTTTTGTAGAGCATGGACTCTAGAGTGCGGGCTCAGGAGTGGCAGCACATGGGCTCATCGCCCCATGGCACGTGGAATCTTCCTGGACTGTGATCAAACCCATGTCCCCTGCATTGGCAGGTGAATTCCCAACCACGGGATCACCAGGGAAGGCCAAAAAAAAAAAAAAAAGGCTATTTAAAAGACTAAAACTTCTCTAAAAAATAAATACTAGAAAGATGCTGGTAGGGTGGACGGAGAAAAACATATCCAATTATGGGTTATTGCCTTTAAGGATCTCTAAAATAGGTGAGGAGGACTAGATATGAGTGATGTTTCCATGTTGCTTGTATGACTGAGTTGCTGAAGTTTAAAGGGAGTAGTCGCATTTCTGGAGCAAACGCCCAAGGCTTCTACTTCTGCTGTTTCCCCCAAACTGCCCTTGGACCCTAATCCTGCGCCTTCTATCCTCCTCTAGGCTTCTGTTCAACCCCTTACCCCTTTCTTGATGTTCTCTGTCTCTCACTGTCCACAGGCCCCTTTCCATCAGCATAAAGTCAGTTGTACTCTATCTTTTTAAACCAAAACAACACCTACTAGCCCTTATGTCACCCCCTAGCTAATTATTCCCCGCCCAGCCCAGCTCCTTGAATTTGTAGCCTGTGTTCAATGATCACTCTTTGTGCTATTGCAAAATAACTCTGCCCTGGGTTGATGTCAAAGTCAGCCTTATTGCCAAATCTATACTTTAACCTTATCTTCCTTAACTTCTTGAGCACTTGACATAAGATTATCAGCAGGAAAGAATGTGAACTATTTTTGTCCTAGCCCTGTCAAGAGAACAAGTAGAGTTTTCTCTTATCCTATTCCATGCATTCTCAATGGAGGTGATATCACCCTTAAGGGGGCAAAAATTGGTTCTTATGGAGCAAATCAATCAAACAAAAAATCCATGTTATCTAAGATTATACCAAATCTTAGCTCTAGGTAATGGATTATGGTCTTCCAAAAGGCCCAGGTACACAAACAGTCATAAAGAATATCTGTGGAATTAAAATTTCATCAGGGAGAGGGAGGAGAAATCAGGTGGAAAATGTCTTAAAGACTCTTGGGGGTAGAAGGCTGAAGCAATAATAAAGAAAAAAAATTGAGGATACAGTCCTAGTTGGCTTCATGAATTGCTCATCCAGACCCTAATGGTGTCAGGGGCTCTTCGGGGGATTTCAGTACCAACAAGGCTTAGGGTCTGAGAAGGTTCCCTAGAAAGAGTAATCTCATGGCCTGGACAAAAAGATGACAGAGGGGGATAAATGGAGCGTTGGGAATTCAGGTGTTCCTGGCAACAGAACGACATGTTCCAGGGCCTGGAGGCAGAAGAAAATTCTGTGATTGGAGGACAAAGACACAGTGTGACCACAATGCAGGCCACAGAGCAGGAAGGGGGAGAAATGAGGCCGGAGAGGTGGGGAGCAGGGACCAGATCAGAAGAGATTTGTATGTCATTTTTGTTTTCAAATATCTACCAGTTGCTCTGTGATACAAGAATTCTTGTTTTAGAGTAAACACTAATCTTTCTCTTCATAGTCAAAAGGCCCACTGAGGATTTTTTTTTCCAAATTAAGGTTTAGATTCTATTCTGAAATATAGGAGTTAACTTCACAAAGACCCAAATCAGTACCTTTTTCACTTTTCTGACTATACCCACAATAAGAAACATATTGTCACCAGTGAACACACAGACACACCTGTGTGTGCATGCTCAGTCATGTCCAGCTCTTTGTGACCTCATGGACTGTAGCTCGCCAGACTCCTCTGTCCATGGGATTCTCCCGGCAAGAACACTTGAGTGGGTTGCCATTTCCTCCTCCAGGGGATATCTTCCTGACCCAGGGATCAAAGCCACATCTCCTAAAGCTCCTGCATTAGCAGGCAGATTCTTTACCACTGAGCTACCTGGAAAGCCCACATATACCCATACTGGGTACAAAACATTTAGCTTTACTACATGTAATGCACTCTGATGGTCTCTGATTCCATTTAGCTTAACAGTAAGCCTTGCAACTCACTAAACTGATTTTACAGCCAGTTTGGAAAGCACTTAGTTAACTTTTTATATTATTAAGCAAGGTGGTTCATCATCCTTGTAGGGTGAATTATCCCTCTGTAGGGAGACTATGATGGTCTCCACTGGTTTTTCTTCTGTGATTGCAGAGAGATGTTGAGTGGGTAAGGAAGCAAGAAATGTAGCAAGACCAGACGGCACAGCTTGTGTCAAGTGCTGAAAGGTTAAGAACGATAAGGATAGAAGCAGAGACTTAGCAGTGAGGGTGATTTAATGAGGGAGAGTCAGAGGCAAAATCGGGCAAAGGTTGAATTGCAGTTGTTTGGAGAGTGCATGTTGCAATTTCAAGGAGTTGGGCTGGGAGGAGATGGAACACATTCACTAGAGGCTGACATAAGGTTTGGAAGGCTTGTTTTGTTTTAATAAGATTTGCTTAAGAAAAGTGACCATTAGTCTGATGGAAAGGAGAGAACTGGTTAGTAAGGGGCCCTGATGGGCCATGGTTGATGGAGTTTGAGACCCAAAGGGCCAATATCCTAAATATTCCTTTTAAACAAAGTGGTTTTCTTATGCCATCCTCAAATCATGAGTAAGGTTTTTGTTCAGTGTTTCAGCCTGGTGTCAAATAGGCTTTGAGAGAATTAAGGCAGAGATTGTACCAGGCTTTGGGGAAACAAGTGCAAAGGGCCTCTGCTATCTGAGGAAGCAGTAATGAGACAGAAGTGGATGATATCAGCAGTCTGGAAAGAGATAAAAGCGACAACCGAGTTAGAACATAGACGCATGCCCGAAGGAACCCTAAAAATACAATTATTACAAATGGTAATTTGATTGGACTTTGCTGCAATCTCGGAGCTGGAGTCAGCTCTGGAATGTTGGCCTTATGGCCATGGAGGAATTTACATTTGAGATAGAAGCCGTTTTAACAGGGTTTAAGAAGATGAACCAGGAGTGAGTCCCTACTGTGTTCACTTCTGCCTTCCCTAGTCCCTCCTGTTTGGTTTACCAAGGCACCCACTTTGAGGCTTGACCCTGCTTCTGCTCCCAGGCCCATTATAACCAACAACTCATCAACACCCTTAGCTCGCTACCACAGGGACTCACATCAGAGCTGACCTTCTCAGAGCCTGTGGCGTAGCCAACAACCAGGAGTCTGCCTGTGTTTCTGAGTCTCCAGCCAGATTCCAAATTAGAGTTGGCATCAACCCCCCATTGGAGTTAGCCCAATTTGTAAAGCTGAATGTTGGTCACGAGTTTCTCCTTTTGAGGCTTTTTTTCCTGCCAGGTTCTACAGGCCCTCTTAAGGCCTGGATGCTGTTCTGAATCTTAGCTGGTGCCTGGGTCCAGGAGACTCAGGTAGAGCCTCCCCCGTTCTTTCTGTAGGCATAGATCCTAGTTCCTTCCACCTTCTAGCTAGGCTGCTACCAAGCTGTCTGAGTTCCGGCTTAAAACAGCACCTGGGATCCTTGCCAGTCATAGAAGGATGGCCTGTAGCCACTGCTGAAGCAGCTACGCCTCTTAACTTAGTGGTGGAGCCTACAGTGCAGCCAGAGAGAGCAGCCAGGTGGCTTCGTGCCTCCTCTGCCTCATCCTCTGTCTCCTGATGTGGATTTTCTGAGCACCAGTGGCCCTCGCTCCTGAACCTGGAGCCAAGTCTCTGAACTTGGGCCCATCTCATCTCCAATAGATCCACTACTTCATGGTGGTTAATAAAGCAGACTAAGCATGTATTCTTTGGCACATAGCTTCACCTGAGTATGTTTCAATTTCTTCATCTCTAAAATGTGCAAAAGCAACAGAATGTACCTCCCAGGGACATTGGTAAGACTGAACCTGATTCTGGCCATAAAGCATTTTCACTATAAGGCATTGTGCTAAGTGATCAATAAATGAAGTGTTCCTGGCAATCTCTCTAAATCATAAACAGACTGGACACTTGAAGTTATTTGTTGTCAATCAAAAACTTTAATCCTTTTTCTCAGCTACTCTTCAGAATCCTCATGAAAAAGCATATAAATCTAATTTTCTAGGGCAATACATGTTACTGAAGCCCAGATGCTATTTTAAACGGAATATATTCTAAAATCTTGGACACAGAGGGTGCTTTTGACTGTCATTGAGTGGTGTAAGGTTTCTACCTCCAAAATAGGACCAACCAAGCAGCTGTCTTTGGCTCATGTTAACATTCCCATTCGAAGAGGCGGTTTCTAAGATATACTAAGCTCCTTTAGTTGCTGGGCCAAAAAGCAAGACATGACATATTAGTTTCAGACTGGAAAGAAGCAGAGATCCCGGAATTTGTACTGAGCTGTAAAACTAAATCCAGACGTGGTTGTGACGTGCAAGTCTGAAAATGAAGCCAGAAGTGGTTTCATATTTTTGTGAGATAACTGCCCTCTAGTGGCAGAGATTAGAGTTACACTCATAAGAGATATACTAATAATTGAAATTCTGAATGAGCAACTCATTCCTCTTGTCTTTTGACTCTGTGTTCCAAATAAAGGTGCTCATACACTGAGCCCATTTCACTATCCTTCCTAACCTATGCAGCTTTGTATTTGGATGGGAAGTGGGATAAGGATTGGGAAATTTTTAAAGAATGAATTTTGAAACCTTGCTTTCTGATTGAAAACTATCAAGCATAAACTATGCTGATTCTATATAAATGTACCTAAAGAGTGTGATTAAAGGAACAGTTTTTAGGGAAAATAAAGACCTAAATTTGAATCCTCACTCTGCCCTTCACACTATCTGTTTGCTCTAGGGCAAGTCACGACCTCTCTAAGGCTTCATTTCTTCTTTGCCAGGAAAATGGGGAAAATACATATCTCTCTTAGGGTTGTTGTGAGGATTAGCAAAGAGATATAAAAGAGATATAAAACATTTAGACTAGAACCTGGCACATAGAAAGTGTTCAATAAATATTAGATATTATTATTTGTAATATACAATAGGATTAGAATTCTTTGGAGAAAGAAACATCCATTTCAACCCAGTAGTGGCTATTTTAAAAGCCCATGTTTCTTTAAATATTAATCAAGACCTTGGCAAGTGTGAGATGTTATTGGATAACTATACAAGCTACTAATTCTGTGCAGATAAGGTTCAGATCAAGCCAGACCCTGGGAGAGATATACCTAAGGCTTTCCTATCATTCCAGAGTGTCTTTATCAGCTATGATCAAATGGTTTTTATTCTTTTTCCACAATTTGCTCTTAAGCCCTTTGTTACTATTAACATTACTTTTTAGTTGTTGAACTACCAAGCTTGAGAAACTCAAGTCTGCTTTTTTAACCTGAGGAAAATCGCAAGGAAATACAGCTTGCCAAATGGTTCATGGCAGGGGGAGGGAGATATTATTTCTTCCACAATGTAGTTTAACTTAAAAGTCAGATAAGGATGTCAGGTTAAAGAAAATGTAGGACTGGAGACCGTAAGCAAAGGGTAGAGTGAAGAATTGGCAGTCAGTGGCAGAGACATAAGCCAGGAGTCCTAACCAGCTTTGTAGCCCCAGGAAGGTCATCATCACATCCATGGACCTCAGTTCTCAGGTGGAAAAACAGAAAAAGGACTTAACTAAAAGTTAAAAAGAAAAAGAGATGGAGAAAAGAAGACACACTTAGGTACGCTGCTGTTTCTCTGCAGCTTGCCAAAGTGTTCTCCAAAACATTAAGCGTTTTCTTTTTTTGCCTGTTTCCCAGCCCTAGCAACTGCCTTTCTGTCCGTTTCACACTCATGCCTAGCAGCTACGTGTGGCCCCATCCCCAGGCCAGGTGAGTGGACCAAGAGTAGACCCCTGTCAAGAGGTGAGCCAATCAGATTCTACAGGGGGCGTGGCATTGGGATTCTGAGACATCAGGCCCTTGTTGGCCCTTGGGCTGAGGTGTGCATGGCATTGAATGGGCATTTCCTGCCATGACAGGTCCAAGGCAGAGAGGGCCAGTCCTTGTATCTGACTTGCTCTCCTTTCTCTGTGGGGAACTGCAGAGAAGAGTGCTCATGCAGCCTCAGAGAGAATAGTTGTCTTGGAATTAGGAATTCCCTAGAAACCAATTCCCAAGTCACTTCTTGCCCTTGTGTTAATACTTTGTTAAACAACACTTGTATCATTTGGATAAAATTATCTTTATTTCTAGAGCTAGTGTTAGTAGGTTTCTGTTCATCTTTAAAAAGCAAACACATATGGGTAAAGGAGCTTTGAGGAATTTATTCTGGGGCTCAAGACGCCAGTAAATCCATGATTAGTTAGTCCTGGACTGACTCCAAGAAGGGGCATTTCAGACACAATCCAAGCTATTAGAGATATATTTGAGGGCAGAAGAATCTTCTTAGGTTTCCTCAAACCCATAGCAGCCTCCTATGCTATTTTCCTGGCTCTAATGGGAATTCTAAAGGAATATACTTGATCAGACTTTCTATTTTGCTTACAAAGCAAACAACTAAGAACAGTTGTTCAGTTGCTAAGTTGTGTCTGACTCTTTGCACCCCCATGGACTGCAGCATGCCAGGCTTCCCTGTCCTTCACTGTCTCCCATAACTTGCTCAAACTCGTGTCCATTGAGTTGATGATGCCATCCTACCATCTCATCCTGTTACCTCCTTCTCCTCCTGCCCTTTCCTAGCATCAGGGTCCTTTCTAATGAGTCAGCTCTTTGCATCAGGTTGCCAAAGCGTTAGAGCTTCAGCTTCAGCATCAGTCCTTCCAATGAATATTCAGGGTTAATTTCCTTTAGGACTGACTGGTTTGATTTCCTTGCTGTCCAAGGGCTCTCAAGAGTCTTTTCCAGCACTACAATTCAAAAGCATCAATTCTTTGGTGCTCGGTCTTCTTTATGGTCCAACTCTCACATCCCTACATGACTCCCAGAAAAACCACAGCTTTGACTATACAGACCTTTGTAGGCAAAGTGAATTCTCTGCTTTTAATATGCTAAGATCTAAGATCTTGTAATTGAAAAAAACTCAAGGTGGTATTTTTATGGCCTAGACTCAGAAAGTCCTCTTTGGAGGCCCTTTTGGAGGAAGAATGTAGGCTTAGCAACTGATGCAATCTGCTCGCCTGCTCATGCGGCCCATCCATTCAAACCTCATGACAGGCAGTGTTGCATGATGGTCAAGAGCATAAGCTGCAGAATTAGTTGCCTGAGTTCAAATGCTGACTCCACCCAGGACCTAAACATCTATTAATAGCTTAGTATCCAACTCATCAGGTTCTTTTAACACCGAATAAGTTCATATATGGAGCATCCAGTAGGTAGCAGAACAGTTGTAAATACTTTTACATAAAAATAAAAGGTGGCCCGTATGCATATAAAGTGCTTAGCTTCTTGGTCACAGGTGGAACTAGAGAGACAGCTGAGAAACTGGGTGTGTAGGTTGTCTACCTGTGGGGAAGGCATGCATAGTGCTTTTGATAGTAAGACCCAGTTGGTATTAATTAAAATTCATAGCAACTCACCACCCACAGCAATTGGTCAGCAATAGTCAAAAGGCAGAACAAACCCCAGTGGTTTCTTTACCTCTCTATGTGTCAGCAGGCATGCTCACAGTGGACACCATTCTGAAGATGTCTTTTTTAAGCCCCAGAGCAAGATGCACTATCTCATGGTCAGTTCATGGGCTTCATAGCTTGATGGAAGCAAAGTCAACAGGCTTGTCTCCTTGAGTGACATGTTATGTCAGAACACCAACACAGAGCACATACTCAAGGGTTCATTTTTCCCTTTACTTCTACAAAACATTAACTTTACTGGGTCACCACATCTCGTTGCAACAATCTGGCCATCTCTTAAGTACCTCCTTGTGATAACATCTTAGTAGTTACAGCATGTGCTTTTATAGAACGTATTTGTTTCATTTCTCACAACTCTGTACACTGCTTTTCCCAACCCCCTAAAAAGAGTAGACTTCAATAATCTACCACCTCCAGGACTATAACCTCCAAGGAACCTATCTTTACAACTTCACTGCCTGCATCTCCTTCTTCCTATCCTTCCTTCAAACACACACACACACACACACACACACACACACACACACACACACACCCTTGACATTTACCCACTGAAACTTTTCCCCAGATTTCCAAAACACTGTCCCAAGTCACTGTCTTATGTGTGTAGGTCACATTCCCCTTAGGAAATGATTTAAGGAGAATTTTTAAAAATAGACTACTACAGAGGTGAGGATTGAGGAAAAGCCTAGTGTAATGCAATGGCCCCAGGGCTACCAAGAGCAGAAAATTATTACAACCTTCAGGAATATTCTCAGTTTTGATTTACAATGACAAGGAAACTTTGGGGTTTTTGTTAGCTGTGGCAGCCACAGAAGTGTACCACTCAATTCCCCAGTGAAGAAAGGAGTAGACTTGGGAAACACAAGCGTGGGGCTAGCTGACGGCTTCCAGGAGTGAGAATTGTGAGAGTGTTCGGCTTTTGAGCTGAGGCCCCACTTGTTCCAGACAACTCCCCACTTCCTCCCCTGTCTCCCAAGACTAAAGTCTGTGGGGGCTCTAGAACCTGGATGCTCCTGTCCACACAGAACATCTCTTATGGATCATCTTCACTCTGGGGCACCCCTCATGTCTGCATCACAGTCTGAGGCTCTCCATCCTGTTTGTTCCCCACTCTCCTGTAATGGGTATCAGATCTCCATCAGGCTGTGAAAGCTCTCCCTGTCCATCTCCCTTCCTCCTCTTCTTCTTCACAGGCATTTCATCCCAGCAAGCCTTTTATGCTTCTAACTCTGTCTCAATGTCCGCTTCCCAGAGAACCCAACTAACTCAGCGGCCATACTTGGCCATGTCTGGGGATTGAAGAGAAGAGGAAGCCAGTCCATACAGAGACTAGAGGAGAGGACAGGAGGATGGGCTGGTATTGTTGGTTTCCCTTTACCTATTTCCACTTCCTTCCAGAGATCTGACTTCTTTTATATCCAGGACCTCCTTGGGACCCTATTAATTAATTTCTTGTCTCTTCTTGAGTTAACCTAGGCTTTTACTCTTTTGTCACAAGTATAATTAATTAATAGATTTTTTTGACATCCTCTTCAAAAAGAGGGAAGAATCAGAGCCATAAAATCTCTATCCTAACTATTCCCCTTACATAGCTCTACTAGTGCTCACCCTCAACCCCCTGCCATCCACAACAGTAAGTCTGAAAGGGATTAAAAAAAAACCACCAAGAAAATTCCCCCAAGACAAGGTGGAAGAGGGAAGCCAGGGCAAGAGATGATCAACATTAATTGAAATAATCCTCTTATTCTATGGAGGAAATGGGAATTCCTGCTAAGTTAACCAGAAGAGGAAAAAAAAATGTAAAGGTGTAATTGCATTTTTAATTGAATTAATTTTAATTGAAGCAGTTAAAAATAAACTTTTTTTTAATTGGCCCTGTGAGCAGCAGAGAAAATAAACTATAGAATATATTTCCATGTTTGTGGGCCTCTATCATTCCAATATATTTTAGTGACATAACACTGATTGAATACCTACTATGTGCAAGGTCCAGGAAAAGTATTGGCTATGTAAAGATAAAAGACTCATTTCTTAAAATCTCAGATAAGCACAGGAGACAAATGATTAAAAAGAAGACTAGTGATAAACACTCAGAATAAAATTTCCTTGACTTGGGTTGTACCAGTTTTTAGTAAAGAAAGGCAGTAGCCAGGAACCGGTTACTGATGCACTGGAGCAAAAAGAAAAAATACCATTTTTCTAAGATGTACAGGAATTCTTTGAAAAAAGGCATGTTTTGAAATGAGGAAGAGAAATTCTATACTAAATGTAACTATGGAGATCTATCAAGTGTAGAATGAGGGCTTCCCCCGGTGGCTCAGTAGTAAAGAATCCGCCTGACAATGCAGGAAACACAGGTTCGATCCCTGATCTGGGAACATCCCACATGCTGTGGAGCAACTAAACCCACGCAGCACAACTATCGCGCCTGAGCTCTAGTGCCTGGGAGCCACAACTACGCTCCACGTGCCCCAGAACCCATGCTCCGCAGCAAGAAAAGCCACTGCAGTGAAGCCCACACTTTGCAGCCAGAGAGTAGCCCGCACTCACTGCAGCCAGAGAAAAGCCTGCATGCAGCAAACGCCCAGCACAGGAAAATAAAGAAATATATAAAACAAGTGAAAAAGAATTGAAAAGAGAAATGAAAAAGACTGGGCATTAATATCAGCAGGACATTACCCTGAGCTGTGTCTCCTAAGAGCCCCAGCTCCAAGCCTGCTCTGAAGTCCTCCTGGAAAGTGTGCCACTGGTGAGGATAGCCCGAAACCTGAGTCCTCCATGAACTCTCCAGATCAATTCTCTCCAGCTTTACTACCGTCTTATCTTTTTGCCTTTTCAACCTAGACAATATATTAAAAAGCAGAGACATTACTTTGCCAACAAAGAAATCATTCCTCATACAATATTGGAAAAATCTCTTCATTTCTGAGATCACACAAAGTATCATTCTATTCATGTGTGCCTCTGGAAGATTAAAGAGCCACAGTAGGTAAACAGCAGCTCTACAGAGGGATTCTTAAGTGATCAAAGAGGAATGACAGCCGGAGCCCAATGACTTTCATCCCAGTGGCCTGCAGAAGCAGAAATTAACAGGGAACCTCAGTGAAGGCCAATCTGCAGACAAAATGAGATTCTGTTTAAGTCAGGTTTCTAGGTTACACTGCCCTCAAAAATCAGGTTTGCTTTAAGAACCAGCAGATTAAATAAAGGATACAGAAGCAGAAGATTCATCTTACTGTGGCGGTCACTCTGGGGCAAAGCCAAAGGAAGGTGACTGTGTTCTACCCAGACTTGCAAATTCTGCTTCCACCTCTCCATGGTTCTACAGCATTAATCCAACCTCGCACAGACGTCTCTGCCTTCTGGCAACCTAGCCTTGAATTTCTCTAGGACATGTGTGCCCAGTCATGTCCAACTCTTTGTGACTCCATGGACTGTAGCCCACCCAGCTCCTCTGTCCAGAGGACTTCCAAGCATGATTGCTCAATTCTAGCCTCATTCTCTTATCCTCATGATAGCCTGAATCAAGGATCTCAAATCAGGAAAACTTATGCTTATTTCTGAGGCCCCAAGGCCGAGCATATCTTTAGCTATGATCCTGAAGCTGAAGCTCCAATACTCCAGCCACCTGATGGGAAGAGCTGACTCACTGGAAAAGACCTTGATGCTTGGAAAGATCAAAGGCAAAAGGAGAAGGGATCAGCAGAGGATGAGATGATTAGATAGCATTACTGACTCAATTGACATGAATCTAAGCAAACTCTGGGAGATAATGAAGGACAAGGAAACCTGGTGTGCTGCAGTCCATGGGGTCGCAAAGAGTCAGACACAGCTTATCAACTGAAAAACAACAACAATAAAATCGGTAACCAAGCAAACCCTGAGCTCCTTTAATTCCTCAGTCCTGGCCTCTCTGAGCTTTAACTAGAGCTTTTCAGCCCACAGCACTGCAAAGGGGTAAGTCAAGAGTTCTAAGACCCCACATTGAGCCCATCCATCTCAAGGCTAGAGCTCTGGGTCATGTCAGACCTTGCAGAAGGATCTCTTCACCCTGTTCTCACTATTTTCCAGTGAATATTTCTTTACTCAAATACATAGGTCAGAGAATCCCTGTTCCCTTTGTGGGGGTGGGGGTGAAACACTGAATTCACTGAAATAATAGAGGTTTTTTGCAAAGATTCTGACCTACCAGGTAACATAATTGCACGTAGGTATTCACATACACAGATCAACACACATGTACACACATGTATATCTCTGTGTGTATATATGTATGGGTATGTGTAAATGCATAGAGAAAGTAAGTTTAAAGAAGAAAAATAGTGTTCCCAATACTCTGGGTCTTGGTTTATCTCATCTGTAAAATGAACATAAGGTAGCATATCCTGGGGGTTGTTTTGAGAATTCATTAAGATGTCTGATAACAAAGGGCCTGGCATATATTGGCTACAGAGCAAATAAGATCAGATTAATATTGTTAAAATAAATGTAGCCACCTCTCCTTTCACATCCTGTGTCAGGGTAAGGAATTTTTGTTGTTATGAGAGTGCTGGACAAAGAAAGCCTGCATGGCCAGTCTCTGACTACCTCTGCAAAATCATCTACTTAAACTGTAAGAGATTTGTCTACTTTATCTCAGTGACAACAAGACCTAATGTTCTATAGAAAAAAGATCTTCATGACCCAGAAAATCACGATGGTGTGATCACTCACCTAGAGCCAGACATCCTGGAAGGCAAAGTCAAATCGGTCTTAGGAAGCATGACTGAACAAAGCTAGTGAAGGTGATGGAATTCCGTTGAGCTATTTCAAATCCTGAAAGATGATGCTGTGAAAGTGCTGCACTCAATATGCCAGCAAATTTGGAAAACCTAGCAGTGGCTACAGGACAGGAAAAGGTCAATTTGCATTCTAGTCCCAAAGAAAGGCAGTGCCAAAGAATGTTCAAACTACTGCACAATTGCACTCATCTCACATGCTAGCAAAGTAATGCTCAAAATTCTCCAAGCCAGGCTTAACAGTACATGAACCGTGAACTTCCAGATGTTCAAACTGGATTTAGAAAAGGCAGAGGAACCAAAGATCAAATTGCCAACATCCACCGGATCATCAAAAAAGCAAGAGAGTTCCAGAAAAACATCTACTTCTGCTTTATTGACTATGCTAAAGCCTTTGACTGTGTGGATCACCACAAACTGTAGAAAATTCTTAAAGAGATGGGAATACCAAATCACCTGACCTGCCGCCTGAGAAATCTGTATACAGGTCAGGAAGCAACAGTTAAAACTGGACATGGAATAACAGACTGGATCCAAATTGGGAAAGGAGAACGTCAATATTGTATATTGTCACCCTACTTATTTAACTTATCTGCAGAGTACGTTATGCAAAACGCCAGGCTGGATGAAGCACAAGCTGGAATCAAGATTGCTGGGAGAAATATCAATAACCTCAGATATGCAGGTGACACCACCTTTATGGCAGAAAGCGAAGAACTCAAGAGCCTCTTGATGAAAGTGAAAGAGAAGAGAGAAAAAGTTGGTTTAAAGCTCAACATTCAGAAAACTAAATTCTTGGCATCTTGTCTCATCACTTCATGGGATATAGATGGGGAAACAATGGAAACAGTGAAAATTTTCTTGGGCTCCAAAATCACTACACATGATAACTGGAGCCATGAAATTAAAAGACACTTGCTCCTTGGAAGAAAAGCTATGAACAACCTAGATAGTATATTAAAAAGCAAAGACATTACTTTGCCAACAAAGGTCTGTCTAGTCAAAGCTATGGTTTTTCCAGATTTCATGTATGAATGTGGAAGTTGGACTGTAAAGAAGACTGAGTGCTGAAGAATTGATGCTTTTGAACTGTGGTGTTGGAGGACTCTTGAGAGTCCTTGAGACTGCAAGGAGATCCAACCAGTCCATCCTAAAAGAAATCAGTCCTAAATATTCATTGGAAGGACTGATGCTAAAGCTAAAACTCCTATACTTTGGCCACCTGGATGCAAAGAAGTGACTCATTTGAAAAGACCCTGATGCTAGGAATGATTGAAGGCAGGAAGAAAAGGGGACGACAGAGGATGAGATGGTTGGATGCCATCACTGACTCAATGGCCATGAGTTTGAGTAAGCTCCAGGAGTTGGTGATGGACAGGGAGGCCTGGTGTGCTGCAGTCCATGGGGTCGCAAAGAGTCGGACATGACTGAGTGACTGGACTGAACTGAGCTGAACACTCTATGGCCCTCAAGATGTCTCTGGCACTATTCTTGGGATGTTATATCAGCTAGTTTAATCTTCATTTGAATCCTGTGAAGACATTTTATCTTTACCCTAATTTGAGGGAATAAGGAAACGAGGGCCCAGAGGGGTTAAGTAAACTGTCAACACACAGCTGGACTGGGACAGAGTAGAAATTGGATCCTTGCAGACAGGCTTGTCTGTGCTAGAAATCGTATGTGATAGAAAATGCTCTGCCCTGAAGAAACACTTGTTCCACATGTACAAAGAGGCACATGCAGTTCCGTTCACCACAGTACTGATAAGTAAGGTTTTGGAAATCATCTAAGTGCCTATCAACAGGAAACTGAAGACATTTGTCATGGCACATTCATACTGTGGAATACCATGCTGAACTTTCTGGTTTACTTTGGTTTGGGTTTTATTGTGAATGTCATGGAACTATGCTCCAGAGATATTAGATGAAAATATATGTTGCAAAATAGGTACAGAATAACACCATTTATTTAAGATGTGAAAAGCTCCACATTTTCAATAGATAGTTAACTCTGTAACTGTGGATGTATAAAATGCAAGAGTATTTTAAAGATCTGAAAATGAGGGCCAAGTTACAGCAAGTTTTGGTGTTTCTGCATGTTTAAATTTTTTGACAATGGAAATTCCTCAGTCTCTTATCTGTGTGTATTTATGTACTTATTTATTATTGAAGTATGAATAAGTATAAACAAATTATTGAAATATAGTTGATGTACAGCATTATATAAATTACAGATGTACAATATAGATATACAATATATTCCTATACAAATATACAAATGATTTCACAATTTTCTAGCCTATACTATGTTTATCATTATTACTAAATACTGGCTTTATTCTCTGTGCTGTGCAATAGATCCTCATAGCTTATTTTTCGTATAATGGTTTGTACTTCTTACTCCCCTACCCCTATCTCACCCTCCCATTCCTCTCCCCACTGGTAACCACGGGTTTGTTCGTTTTATCTGTGTCTGCTTCTTTTTGTTTATTCACTAGTTTGTTGTATTTTTAGCTTTCACATGTAAGTTATCTATGTATTTAAATGAAATATATATATGTATATACATATAAATAAACTTTTAGTTAATAATATGTAATAGGCATTTCTCCTCACTTCTTCTTACATCCTTCAGTTTGTCTATCTTGGAAAAATGGGTTCCCCTGTGAAAGTCTTCTCTCTGTTATCCCTGGAATACTGGTTACCTGTTTCTACAGTAATCAGCCTTGGGAAATGGATCCCCTATCCCAAGCCTTCCTCAGTTCAGTGGCTCAGTCATGTCCGACTCTTTGCGACCGTATGAATCTCAACACGCCAGCCTCCCTGTCCATCACCAACTTCCGGAGTTCACTCAGATTCATGTCCATCAAGTCAGTGATGCCATCCAACCATCTCATCCTCGGTCGTCCCCTTCTCCTCCTGCCCCCAGTCCCTCCCAGCATCACAGTCTTTTCCAATAAGTCAGCTCTTCACATGAGGTGGCCAAAGTACTGGAGTTTCAGCTTTAGCATCATTCCTTCCAAAGAAATCCCAGGGCTGATCTCCTTCAGAAGGGACTGCTTGGATCTCCTTGCAGTCCAAGGGACTCTCAAGAGTTTTCTCCAACACCAGAGTTCAAAAGCATCAATTCTTCCATGCTCAGCCTTCTTCACAGTCCAACTCTCACATCCATACATGACTACTGGAAAAACGATAGCCTTGACTAGACGGACCTTAGTCGGCAAAGTAATGTCTCTGCTTTTGAATATGCTATCTAGGTTGGTCATGACTTTTCTTCCAAGGAGTAAGCGTCTTTTAATTTCATGGCTGCAATCACCATCTGCAGCAATTTTGGAGACCAAAAAAAAAAGTCTGACACTGTTTCCACTGTTTCCCCATCTATTTCCCATGAAGTGATGGGACCGGATGCCATGATCTTCATTTTCTGAATGTTGAGCTTTAAGCCAACTTTTTCACTCTCCTCTTTTACTTTCATCAAGAGGCTTTTTAGTTCCTCTTCACTTTCTGCCATAAGGGTGGTGTCATCTGCATATCTGAGGTTATTGATATTTCTACTGGCAATCTTGATTCCAGCTTGTGTTTTTCCAGTCCAGCGTTTCTCATGATGTACTCTGCATAGAAGTAAAATAAGCAGGGTGACAATTTACAGCCTTGACGTACTCTTTTTCCTATTTGGAACCAGTCTGTTGTTCCATGTCCAGTTCTAACTGCTGCTTCCTGACCTGCATACAGATTTCTCAAGAGGTAGGTCAGGTGGTCTGGTATTCCCATCTCTTTCAGAATTTTCCACAGTTTCTTGTGTTCCACGCAGTCAAAGGCTTTGGCGTAGTCAATAAAGCAGAAATAGATGTTTTTCTGGAACTCTCTTGCTTTTTCCATGATCCAGTGGATGTTTGCAATTTGATCTCTGGTTCCTCTGCCTTTTCTAAAACCAGCTTGAACATCAGGAAGTTCATGGTTCACGTATTGTTGAAGCCTGGCTTGGATAATTTTGAGCATTATTTTACTAGCGTGTGAGATGAGTGCAATTGTGCAGTAGTTTGAGCATTCTTTGGCATTGCCTTTCTTTGGGATTGGAATGAAAACTGACCTTTTCCAGTTCTGTGGCCACTGCTGAGTTTTCCAAATTTGCTGGCATATTGAGTGCAGCACTTTCACAGTATCATCTTTCAGGACTTGAAACAGCTCAACTGGAATGCCATCACCTCCACTAGCTTTGCTCGTAGTGATGCTTTCTAAGGCCCACTTGACTTCACATTCCAGGATGTCTGGCTCTAGATGAGTGATCACACCATCGTGATTATCTGGGTTGTGAACATCTTTTTTGTACCGTTCTTCTGTGTATTCTTGCCACCTCTTCTTAATATCTTTTGCTTCTGTAGGGTCCATACCATTTCTGTCCTTTATCGAGCCCATCTTTGCAGGAAATGTTCCCTTGGTTTCTCTAATTTTCTTGAAGAGATCTCTAGTCTTTCCCATTCTGTTCTTTTCCTCTATTTCTTTGCATTGATCGCTGAAGAAGGCTTTCTTATCTCTCCTTGCTATTCTTTGGAACTCTGCATTCAGATGCTTATATCTTTCCTTTTATCCTTTGGTTTTTGCTTCTCTTTTTTCACAGCTGTTTGTAAGGCCTCCCCACAGAGCCATTTTGCTTTCTTGCATTTCTTTTCCATGGGGATAGTCTTGATCCATGTCTCCTGTACAATGTCACAAACCTCATTCCATAGTTCATCAGGCACTCTATCTAGCAGATCTAGGCCCTTAAATCTATTTCTCACTTCCACTGTATAATCATAAGAGATTTTATTTAGGTCATACCTGAATGGTCTAGCAGTTTCCTCTACTTTCTTCAATTTGAGTCTGAATTTGGTAATAAGCAGTTCATGATCTGAGCCACGGTCAGCTCTTGGTCTTATTTTTGTTGACTGTATAGGCCTTCTCTATCTTTGGCTGCAAAGAATATAATCAGTCTGATTTCAGTGTTGACCATCTGGTGATGTCCATGTGTAGAGTCTTCTCTTGTGTTGTTGGAAGAAGGTGTTTGCTATGACCAGTGCATTTCCTTGGCAAAACTCTATTAGTCTTTGCCCTGCTTCATTCTGTATTCTAAGGCCAAATTTCCCTGTTACTCCAGGTGTTTCTTGACTTCCTACTTTTGCATTCCAGTCCCCTATAACGAAAAGGACATCTTTTTTGGGTGTTAGTTCTAAAAGGTCTTGTAGGTCTTCATAGAACCATTCAACTTCAGCTTCTTCAGGATTACTGGTGGGGCATAGACTTGGATTACCTTGATATTGAATGGTTTGCCTTGGAGACGAATAGAGATCATTCATTCGTTTTTGAGATTGCATCCAAGTACTGCATTTTGGACTCTTTTGATGACCATGATGGCTACTCCATTTCTTCTGAGGGATTCCTGAGTTAAATTCACCTATTCCAGTCCATTTTAGTTTGCTGATTCCTAGAATGTCAATGTTCACTCTTGCTATCTCTTGTTTGACCACTTCCAATTTGCCTTGATTCATGGACCTGACATTCCAGGTTCCTATGTAATATTCGTCTTTACAGCATTGGACCTTGCTTCTATCACCAGTCACATCTACAGATGGGTATTGTTTTGGCTTTGGCTCCATCCCTTCATTCTTTCTAGAGTTATTTCTCCACTGATCTCCAGTAGCGTATTGGGCACCTACTGAGCTGGGGAGTTCCCCGTTCAGTATCCCATCATTTTGCCTTTTCATATACTGTTCATGGGGTTCTAAAGGCAAGAATACTGAAGTGGTTTGTCATTCCCTTCTCCAGTGGATGACATTCTGTCAGACCTCTCCACCATGACCCGCCTATCTTGGGTTGCCCCATGGGCATGGCTTAGATTTCACTGAGTTAGACAAGGCTATGGTCCTAGTGTGATTAGATTGTCTAGTTTTCTGTGAGTATGGTTTCAGTGTGTCTGCCCTCTTGCAACACCTACCATCTTACTTGGGTTTCTCTTACCTTGGGCGTGGGATATCTCTTCATGGCTGCTCCAGCAAAGTGCAGCCACTGCTCCTTACCTTGGATGAGGGGTATCTCCTCATCGCCGTGCTTCCTGACCTTCAACCCCATATTTCATTTCATATTTTTGTGGACTTTAACATCCTAACTTGTCTTTCTTCCTGGCCTACAACCAAGAATCTCTGTAGGAAAAGGTGTAGATTTGAGAGAGAGGTGAGTATCTCTGATACAAACCAGTTGAAAACTTGATTTAAAAAATTAACTTAGGACCCATGCATCTATGGCCACCTAATCTGTAACAAAAGAAGCAGGAATATACAATGGAGCAAAGACAGTTTCTTCAATAAGTAGTGCTGGGAAAACTGGACAGTTATGTGTAAAAGATTGAAATTGGAACAATCCCTAATACCATACACCAAAATAAACTCAAAATGGATTAAAGACCTAGATGTAAGGCTGGATGCTATAAAACTCTTAGAGGAAACCAAAGGCAGAACACTCTTTGATATAAATCACGGCAAGATTTTTTTTCATTCCACTCCCTAAAGTAATGAAAGTAAAAACAAAAGTAAACAAATGCGATTTAATTAAACTGACTTTTGCATGGCAAAGGAAACCAAAGTAAAATGAAAAGACAACTCTCAAAATAGGAGAAAATATTTGCAAATAAAGCAACTGACAAAGGGTTAATCTCCAAAATGTGCACACAGCTCATGCATTTTAATATTAAAAATTTTTTTAATGGGCAGAAGATATGAATAGACATTTCTCCATAGACATACAGATGGCCAAAATAAAACACACACACACACATGAAGAGATGCTCAATTTTATTAATTATTAGAGGAGCACAGATCAAAAGTACAGTAAGGTACCACCACAAGTGGTCAGAATGGCTATCATCAAAAAAATAAATGCTAGAGAGACTGAGAAAAAGCAACCCCCTACACTGTTGGTGGGAATATAAATTGGTATAGCCACTATGGAGAATAGTATAGAGGTTCCTTAAAAGCTAAAAATAGAGCTATCATATGATCCAGCAATCCCACTTCTGGCATATATCTGGGGAAAAAAAAAAATAAGTTGAAAGGATGCATGCGCCCTGGTATTCTTTGCAGCACTATTTACAATAACCAGAACATGGGAACAACCTAAATGTCCATCAACAGAAAAGTGGATAAAGAAGACGTAATACATCTGTACAATGAAATATTACTCAGCAATAAAAAGGAGCAAACAATGCCATTCACAGTGACCTGAATGGACCTAGAGACTGTCATTAGAGTGAAGTTGGTAAGAGAAAGACAAACATATAATATCACTTATATGCAGAATATAGAAAAATGGTACAAATGAACTTAGAATCAACCCTGAATATTCATTAGAAGGACTGATGCTAAGGATGAAGCTCCAATACTTTGGCCACCTGATTCGAAGAGCTGACTCACTGTAAAAGACCCTGATGCCGGGAAAGACTGAGGGCAGAAGGAGAAGGGGGCAAGAGAAGATGAGATGGTTAGTTGGCATCACCGACTCAATGGACATGAGTTTGAGCAAACTCCAGGAGATAGTGAAGGACAAGCAAGCCTTACATGCTGCATTCCATGGGGTTGCAAAGAGTTGGACATGACTGAGCGACTGAACAACAACAAAGAAAAAGGGTAGAAATGAACTTAGAGTCACAGACATAGAAAACAAACTTCTGGTTGTTAAGCGTGGAAGAGAGTTGAGGGAGGGATAAATTAAGAGTTTGAATTAGCAGGTATTAAATACAAAAAAATGAGGCATGGAACCCAGTGGCTTTCCCATCTAATTGTATGAATTTTTGATGTCTGCTCTCATCTGGGGAGTGGGAACATCAGTGGATATTTTTACTGGGCTTTATTTGGTTGATTTAAGTACACATGAATGTCTGAAGCCCATGAGTGGCAGCTTGCAGGCTGTCTGTCCCTTCCATCCATTCTGGAGTCCTTTGAGATGGCATTTAAGCTGTCCTTAGCTAACTCTGTCCCTTGATGGGACCCCTGAAGGGTTTCCTAACCCTATGTCTCTTTCCTATCACCTCCCTATTTCCTGTGTATGGGAACTTTGCCTGTTTTGATTGTCCTTCTTTTCCTCTGCAGTTAAACTGCTTGGGCTAAATTTGTGTCAGCTATGGCTATCTTTTTTTAGTCCCTTTTCACTTCAACATCTGATTTTTCGATTCACTTTTTCTTTTTTTTCATTTATTATCTAAATAGTTGTTGTTCAGTTGCTAAGTGGTGCCTTTACTCTTTGCAACCCCCACGGATTGTAGCACACCAGACTTCTCTGTCCTCTAGTATCTCCTGGAGTTTGCTCAAGTTCATGTTCATTGAGTTGGTGATGCTAACCATCTCATCCTTTGCTGACCCCTTCTCTTTTTGCCTTCAATCTTTCCCAGCATCAGGGTCTTTGCCAGTGAGGCAGCTCTTCACTTCAGGTAGCGAAAGTACTGGAGCTTCAGCTTCAGCATCAGTCCTTCCAAATATGCTGTCCTGAATCAGTCTGAAATATTCAGGGTTGATTTTCCTTTAGGATTTACTGATTTGATCTCCTTGCAGTCTAAGGGACTCTCAAGAGTCTTCTCCAACCCCACGATTCAAAAGCGTCAGTTCTTCAGTGCTTAGTCTCCTTTATGACCAACTCTGCCTGGGGGTATGGCTCAGTGATAGAGTGCATGCTTGGCATACATGAGATGCTGGGTTCAATCCCCAATACCCCCATATTCATATTTTGGGCCTCCCTGGCACAATTGCACTCATCTCACACGCTAATAAAGTAATGCTCAAAATTATCCAAGCCAGGCTTCAACAATATGTGAACCATGAACTTCCTGATGTTCAAGCTGGTTTTAGAAAAGGCAGAGGAACCAGAGATCAAATTGCAAACATCCACTGGATCATGGAAAAAGCAAGAGAGTTCCAGAAAAACATCTATTTCTGCTTTATTGACTACGCCAAAGCCTTTGACTACGTGGAACACAGGAAACTGTGGAAAATTCTGAAAGAGATGGGAATACCAGACCACCTGACCTACCTCTTGAGAAATCTGTATGCAGGTCAGGAAGCAGCAGTTAGAACTGGACATGGAACAACAGACTGGTTCCAAATAGGAAAAGGAGTACGTCAAGGCTGTAAATTGTCAACCTGCTTATCTAACTTCTATGCAGAGTACATCATGAGAAACGCTGGACTGGAAAAAACACAAGCTGGAATCAAGATTGCCAGTAGAAATATCAATAACCTCAGATATGCAGATGACACCACCCTTATGGCAAAAAGTGAAGAGGAACTAAAAAGCCTCTTGATGAAAGTAAAAGAGGAGAGTGAAAAAGTTGGCTTAAAGCTCAACATTCAGAAAACGAAGATCATGGCATCCGGTCCCATCACTTCATGGGAAACAGATGGGGAAACAATGGAAACAGTGTCAGACTTTATTTTTGGGGCTCCAAAATCACTGCAGATGGTGATTGCAGCCATGAAATTAAAAGACACTTACTCCTTGGAAGAAAAGTCATGACCAACCTAGATAGCATATTCAAAAGCAGAGACATTACTTTGCCAACAAAGGTCCATCTGGTCAAGGCTATGGTTTTTCCAGTAGTCATGTATGGATGTGAGAGTTGGACTATGAAGAAGGCTGAGCATGGAAGAACTGATGCTTTTGAAGTGTGGTGTTGGAGAAGACTCTTGAGAGTCCCTTGGACTGCAAGGAGATCCAACCAGTCCATTCTGAAGATCAGCCCTGGGATTTCTTTGGAAGGAATGATGCTAAAGCTGAAACTCCAGTACTTTGGCCACCTCATGTGAAGAGCTGACTCATTGGAAAAGACTGTGATGCTGGGAGGGATTGGGGGCAGGATGAGAAGGGGACGACAGAGGATGAGATGGCTGGATGGCATCTCTGACTTGATGGACATGAATCTGAGTGAACTCCAGGAGTTGGTGGTGGACAGGGAGGCCTGGCGTGCTGCGATTCATGGGGTCACAAAGAGTCAGACATGACTGAGTGACTGAACTGAACTGGTGGCTCAGATGGTAAAGTATCTGCCTACAGTGCAGGAGACCTTGGTTTGATCCCTGGATTGAGAAGATCCCCTGGAGAAGGGAATGGCAACCCAATACAGTATTCTTGCCTGCAGAATTCCATGGGCAGAGGATCTTGGCAGGCTACTTTGTCCATGGTGTTGCAAGCAGTTGGACATGACTGAGCAACTAAGCACAAGCACTCACATCTGAACGTGAATACTGGAAAAGCCATAGTTTTGCCAGCAAAGGTCTGTATAGTCAAAGTGATGTCTCTGCTTTTTAATACGCTGTCTAGATTTGTTAGAGCTTTCCTTCCAAGGAACAAGCGTCTTTTAATTTCATGTCTACAGTCATTGTACACAGTGATTTTGGAGCCTAAGAAAATAAAATCTGTCACTTCTTCCACATTTTCCCCTTCAGTTGCCATGAAGTGATGGGACCAGATGTCATGATGTTAGTTTTTTGACTGTAGAGTTTCAAATCAGCTTTTTTACTCTCCTCTTTTATCTTCATCAAGAGGCCCTTTAGTTCTTCTTTACCTTCTGCCATTTGAGTGGATCATCTGCATATCTGAGGTTGTTGATATTTCTCCCAGCAATTTTGATCCCAGCTGTGATTCATCCAGAACACCATTTCACATGATGTACTCTGCATATAAGTTGAATAAGCAGGATGACAATATACAGCCTTGTCATATTCCTTTTCCAATTTTGAACCAGTCAGTTGTTCATATTCCGTTCTGTTGTTTCTTGATTTGCATAGAGGTTTCTCAGGGCAAGGTGATCTGATATTCCCATCTCTTTAAGAATTTTCCACAGTGTTGTGATCCATACAGTCAAAGGATTTAGCATAGTCAATGAAGCAGAAGTAGATGTTTTTCTGGAGCTCCCTTGCTTTCTCCAAGATCTAACTAATGTTGGCAACATCTAAATACTAACGTGGACCAAAAAAATTACTCAATAATCAGAGAAAGAAAAGGAAACTTTTATTTGAACCAACCTGAGGATTATAACCTGGGAGACAGTCTTTCAGAAAGCTCTGAGGACTGTTCTGAAGTAAGGGAACAGGTGGTCAGGATATATATATGTATATATGCTAAAGGAGCAGAGGGCAGCAGAGGATGCAATGGCTGGATGGCGCCGCCGACTCAATGGACCTGAGTTTGAGCAACTCCGGAGACAGTGAAGGACAGGGGAGCCTGGCATGCTGCGGTCCATGGGGTTGCATGAGAGGCAGCTGGTGGGAAAAGTGGGGAAAACATACTTATTTTTCAAAGCTTCAAATGATGAACTTACTACCTATTTTTAACTTTGGCATTAGAAAAGAACATTTGTTTGTGCTTCTTGGAAAGAAGACAGTAACTGATGCTGACGGTGCCCAGACCAGAACTCACCTGCAAACAGTTCCCCTGGTGCTGATAGGCTCTGCTTCTCTGCCTGGGGACATTCCCTGGACCAGGGGGAACCTGTGTGCAGGGCTGCAAGGAAATTAACCGCCTGGGATCCACGTTCAACAGAAGAGGGGCAGGAGTTTGTAGATAAATACCCCAACTTTGTCTTCTCTCAGCAGGACAGTTCTGGGCTTTGTTCTGTGTAGATTCTCAGAGGCCCCCAGGAGGATTACACCCCAATACCCACAGCACTTTGTGCATGCTCAGTCGCTTCAATCATGTCTGACTCTGTGCAACCCTCTGGACTGTAGCCCACCAGGCTCCTCTGTCCATGGGATTCTCCAGGCAAGAATACTGGAGTGGGTTGCCGTGCCCTCCTCCAGGGGATCTTCCTGACCCAGGGATCAAACCCACGTGTCTTACTTCTCCTGCACTGGCAGGCAGGTTCTTTACTGTTAGTGCCACCTGGGAAGCCCCCACCCACAGCAGTAATGTGCTCATAAATGCACATATATATTAGTTTTTTTTCCCCTCTTCTGTCTTACCCATTCCCTCACCATTTTTCCTGGGGTCACCTCTCAAATTAATAACCTCTATCCAAATCTTCATTTTAGAGTTTGCTTTCATGGGAGCCCAAAGACAGAAAGCATATACAGAAATCTGGAATTTTATTTCACAAGGATTACACTGTAGTCCCACAGACCTCCTGTAGCTGATTAATAGAATCAGCATTAGATTTATCAGCAGTTGGAAAAATTCTTACATCCTTTCACAGACCAGGAAAAAGTAGTGGATTGGCTAGCTCAGAATGGCCTGCAGTTGACAGTAGTGGGGAAAGATGGTAAAACTCTCTCCAAAGAGAGGGAGGTAATTTAAAGAAACGCCCTTAGGTAGTAGACCCTGGAGGGCCTGGCCAGGGCAGAAGGAGAAAAGGTCTTTTGCTAATCCTTAAGGATGAATCCAGCTCAATTAATGTCTTATAGTTTATGGGCAATTGCTTAACATCTTTGGAAGATATGGACAAAAACATTCAGCAGGCATTAAAAGAAAAGAAGGTTGCTTTTTGCAAATCCGTTGCAGAAAGCAGCAGAGGAGGGAGCAATAGAAAGAGATAAGACAAACCAGGTCATATGGAAGCACCCTGGATAAGCTACTGAGAGTCACTGTGGGATCTCACTCTGCCTGAGAAGGCAGCCTGTGGATCCTTGCTGTTCAGCGCAACCAAGAGAGGAGGCTCCTCTGGAATCAGAAGGCCGTTGGAGGAAGACCTGGGAGTCAGCATTTTGCCACCAGAACTGTGAAGACGAACATAAGGACATCGGTTCTAGCTGCCAGGCGATCCACTCAGGATCTGAAGGCACTGGAGATGAGATGGGGCAGATCTGGAAAAGAGCCCAGAACCTAGGTGGCCAGAGCCGGAGCTGCACTTGCAAGGGAGCCAGAAGCCCCAACGTAGGCTCTGAGCTCAGGGGCTTGGAAGTCCAGAAGGACCATCATCCAGTCCTGAAAGGAGAAAGCCTCAAGACTGAGTGCAGTAGTCCTGGCCAAATGATTTTTTTTTAAACTGTCATTTGGCGGAAGACTACTATGTGGGAAAATAAATGCTGCCCTGGGTGATTCAGAGGGCTTCCCAAGGAGCCCGACGGTGAAGAATCCACCTGCCAATGCAGGAGACACAAGAGACACAAGTTCAATCCCTGAGTAAGGTAGATCTCCTTGAGGAGGAGATGGCAACCCCTCTAGTATTCTTGCCTGGAGAATCCCATGGACAGAGGAACCTGGCGGGCTACAGTCTATGGGGTCACAAAAAGTCGGACATGGGTTAGCAACTGAACAACAACACGGGTGATTCAGAAGCTAAAATCTTCTAAATCAGCATGAAGAATACCAGGTGGGGCCAGTACACAGCCACCTGCTCAATTTTAAGTAATGTACTAAAATTAATACCTGTTGTTCTTTATTTCCTCACGTATTTCCCGAATGTGCCAAGTTATCTTTGATTGTCCCTGCATCTTTCTCCCTCCATTGGGCTGAGTAGTAGCAATTACATCAACAGGCATCCAGGCTCCCGGGCTTCCCTCTGGGTTCAGCCAATAGGAGCCAACAGGCAGGAGATCAGAGGGAGGAGCTGGGAGGAAGGCTGGGGTGTGGGTTCCCCAGCTCTCTCTCTGTAAGGTCACCCAGAGGTCACCCAGGCTGACTATGCACCTCACCGAACATCGCTGTATCTTTGAAGGGGACCTGGTGGACAGGACTCATTCTTCCAGGTTTGAATCACCTCTCTGCCCTTGTCTGATCAGGGCTGGGAGGAAACCCCTGTTGCTGGCAGTCCTGGGTTTTCTTGCTGGGACTATGGTTCTCATGCATCCCCCACTCCTATATATTTGGTCCTTTTGAAAACAAGACCTCTTTGAAAGTGGAAGTGTTAGTTAGTCTCTTAGTTGTGTCTGACTCTTTGCGATCCCATGGACTGTAGCCCACCAGGCTCCTCTGTCCACGGGATTCTCCAGGCAAGAATACTGGAGTCGGTAGCCATTCCCTTCTCCAGAGGATCTTCCCGACCCAGGGATCAAACCTGGCTCTCCTGCACTGCAGGCAGATTCTTTACTGTCTGCGCCACCCCTTTGCTCTCTTTGGATAACCTTTATTTGACAGACCATCTGTGTCCCCTTGGGGTCCTAGCTGCTGCAGTAGTGGTGTCTGGTGGGGAGAGGATGAACTGGTGAGGATGGCCACAGCAGCAGGATCGGGGTAGAGAGAAGTGTTACCTTGGCAACGGGTCCCTGTGAGACCTCAGGAAGAGATGCAGACAGCTCCATGTCGAGTCCAAAGTTACTGTGACGCGACCCTCAGCTGCAGGGTCCTGTTTGAAAAGGGTTTTCCCTCCAGCTGAGTGGATGTGGGAGTGCCAAGTGCATCACCAAATCCATGGAGGAACAGGGCACTCTAGCTTCCAGACATGGAGCCTCCACTAACACTGAAGAGGGGAAAGTAAATGCCGATCACTTGCTACCCTGTAATTGCTGTAGACAAAAGTTCATTTTTCTAAAACTTTGCTGCCAGTTTCTAACAAGCACACAGAAAATACAACTGACCTCCAAACCCAACGTTTACTGCCATGCCATTTTTTAAAATCTTGTCTAGGGTGGTTTTCCATTTCTATTATACCTCTTTTGGAGCTCTGTGAGAGAATGAAGTCTTCTCAGTGGCTAGAAGTAATTTTGTAGTAATAATGCCAGCAAACTTCTGAGTGCTTCAATTTGTGCTCACCATATACGAAGCTCTTCATTTCAGCTCTCTTATTTAATCTTCATAGCAACCCGGTAAGTACTATAACCAAACCCATTGTTCAGATTAGAGAACCGAGGTACAGAGAATTGAAATAACTTCCATGTAGGTAGGGAGCTGGCATATGAAGGGTGGAGTCCTAGATTCCAAGCTACTCAGAGGAGGCATCTGCTCTCCATACACCCAACCACCTCATTGAGATTAGAGGACTATGCCTGGAAGTGCAATAATGATAGAAGAAATTCTTGAAAAGTTTTGAAAATAAATAAGAGAGAATGTGTTTAAAGTGCACACACAAAACCAATTCTAATCTAGTCAGGGCTGGTTCAATACCTTTCAGAAGGGCCCTTATCACGTGCCTCTTGGCTGCAGTTCCTGAACTAGAACAGGTGCCCCAGGAGAAGAAAAGCCCACCAAAGCAGATGCCTCCAGAACTTATGGCTTCCGTTCTCAATATATTTGAATGTCATTTCATTGGTTTTGTCCTGAACAAAATATATTGACCTTGGAGTCTAGTACATAATATGAACTACTAAAGAGTAATTAAAATCTGTTGTGATTGATATAAACAAATATTGAATCATGTTGTACATCGGAAACTAATCTGTCAACTACACTTCAATTAAAAGAAACCAACTGTGCCATTTAAGTGAGCAAAACCATCAAGAAAACATGTGGAAATGCTTAAGGCTGGCAGGGCCAAAAGTATGCTGTGAGGCCTAGGGAACAGAGTCAAAACTTAGTTACACTGGTTCTTCTCCAATTCTCCTTTTGGAATTTGACAGAAAATAGCAATAGAAATATGAAATTAATAATAGATAATTTTATATGTAAAAATCTAAATTTACCTCAAATCATTATTTTTATGTATCAATAATTACTTTTTAATAAAAATCAGATACTTTATTAAATAGCAATTCAATCATTAAATGTCCACCTATTATAGTAGTAATAATAATACCACCTATCATTTTACCTCAAATCATTATCATTAGGGGTAAATCAAACCTACAGGGCAACAATACTGTTTTCTCAGAATTAAGTGTAAAATTGGAAATATTCCTTTCTCCAGTTGTGGCAGAAGAGAAAAGGAGAGTGACGTGCTGTCAAGAGTCTGGTATCCTATTTCTGAAATAGAACCTTTTCTGCTTTTGTTCTTGGATATCCTAGATTCCATTAACCCCCTAAAGCACCCTCCATCTTCCCTTATGCATTATGCATTGCCCTCCTGCCAAAGGGAGCAATGAATTAATTGGTGAAGATTTAAAGATTGCATTCTTCTTTCTGTCTCAGTTCATATTAAATAATGAACCAAGAAATTGTACAGGAAGTGATTTATAAAGAAAGAACTAGATTGAATTTAATAATCTGTTCATGACCAGAAAAAGAACTAGAGATAGTAATAGCATATTTAACCATAAAATTTAATCAGAATATTAACATGCAGAAAATATAGATAGCATCTAGACCGATAAGAAAAGCCATATAGGTTTGCCTGATTATTTATTGGTACATAGGAGCGGCCAAAGGAGATGGCAATGGCACCCCACTCCAGTATTCTTGCCTGGAAAATCCTATGGATGGAAGAGCTTGGTAGGCTGCAGTCCATGGGGGTCGCTGAGTTGGACACGACTGAGCAACTTCACTTTCACCTTTCTCTTTCATGCACTGGAGAAAGAAATGGTAACCCACTCCAGTGTTCTTGCCTGGAGAATCCCAGGGGCGGGGGAGCCTGGTGGGCTGCCATCTCTGGGGTCGCACAGAGTCGGACAGGACTGAAGTGACTTAGCAGCAACAGGAGCAACCAATATATTAATTTATCACACAGACCTTCTAAGTTTGCTTTCCTGAAAGTATCATAAAGAGTCTTAGATGGGCTTTTGAAAGGATGTCCTGGAGGTCAGACTCTTCAGTTCAGTTGCTCAGTCGTGTCTGACTCTCTGCGACCCCATCAACTGCAGAACGGCAGGCTTTCCTGTCCATCACCAGCTCCCAGAGTTTATTCAAACTCATGTCCATTGAGTCGGTGATGCCATCCAGCCATCTCGTCCTCTGTCGTCCCCTTCTCCTTCCACCTTCAATCTTTCCCAGCATCAGGGTCTTTTCCAATGAGTCAGTTCTTTGCATCAGGTGGCCAAAGTATTGGAGTTTCAATTTCAGCATCAGTCCTTCCAATGAATATTCAAGACTGATTTCCTTTAGGTTAGACTCTTAGCCAAGCTCAAAAATCTCTCTCCTCCAAATTTCACTGGCAACACCTATAAATGTGAGCAAATTCTTCTCTTCTTCAGGTCCCTCAAATCCCTCAAACTTCCTGGCCTGCCCAGAAATGACCTTTCCTACTCTCTTGAAGGACAGTCCTTTTTCCCAGGCAACAGACCAGTTTTTTGGGGGAAGATGACTTTAGCTCCCCAAAGTCTTTAGTCATATCTGATTAAGTGGCATCTCTCCCAAATATGACATTCCAGGCAAGACTTTGATTGCATAATTTATTTTTCTAGTTATGGGCTGGTTAAAGGAAGCCAGATTCTTTTCTTTTGTTTTCTTTTCCCCAAAACTTACTTATTTTTAATTGAAGGAAAATTGCTTCACAATATTGCGTTAGCTCATACAACATGAGTCAGCCATAGGTAAACCCTCTTTAATTTTCCCCTCACTTCCCACACTTTCCCCACCCCTCTAGGTTGTCATAGAGCCCTGGTTTGAGCTCTCTGAGTTGTACAGCAAATTCCCTTAATTATCTTTTTTCATGTAGGGTAGTGTATATGCTTCCATGTCACTCTCTCCATTCTCCCACCCTCTCCTTACTACCCTCTGCCCAGGTCCATAAGCCTGTTCTCTATGTCTGTGTCTCCACTGCTTCCCTATAAACAAGTTGGCCAGTACCATCTTTCTAGATTCCATATACATGTGTTAATATACGATATTTATCTTTCTTTTTCTGACTTACTTCACTCTGTATAATAGGCTCTAGGTTCATCTGTCTCATTAGAACTGACTCAAATGTGTTCCTATTTATGGCTGAGTAATATTCCATTGTATATATGAACCACAATTTCTTTATCCATTCATCTGATGATGGACATCTAGGTTGGAAAGTCAGATTCTCACTGAACCTTTGCAAATAAATCTATTGCTGTTTAAAGTAAGGATATTCAACAATATCTTCTGAATTCAAGTAACAGAGGAGAAGGGAGTTCAGCAAGAAAAAAAATATACCATTTTAAAATGTTTTATTTCACTTTATAAAAGAAAAGTATATTAAACTGTTATGGGATACAGATAAAGATGGAAGGGCTTCCTTTTATATCCAGAAACTATAGCATTAAAACAATAACAATATTCCAAACATATAACCACCATCATGCCTGAGGAGTTCATCCCAGGTAATTAAGTCATCTTCTGTTATAGCTCTAGTTAGCAGTTTTGTGATGCCATCTGTTCTTAGCTAAAGAGTTCAGGAAACCTCAACTCAGTCCTCAGTGATAGATTAAAAAAATGACTGAGCAGTGCCAACAGAAATCTACACCCCAAAGTCTGTTCTTTGAAGTATCATTAACATACCTGTTACAGTCTTTTTCTGTGGGGTTCTGAGACAGTCATTGTTTGAAGACACAAACTCTGATTAGTAGCTGATTACAGAACTTTCAGGAAGACATTAGAGTAAAATAATCTATTTGTAGATGATAAAGACAGAGTAAAATAATCTGTTTGTAGATGATAAAGACTTAACAACAACTATGGTAAATGTATAATTGGTGATTTTTAAAGTAAAAGGTCTTTTGAGAGTTTTATAATAAGAATATTGCAATTTATAAGTAAATCTGGTTGTGTTTATGGCATGTAAAATAAAAATAATGAAGTAATTAAAAAAACATTTTAGATAAATTGTCTACTAGGGCAATATTTAGCCAGTTTTCAAGGTTAGTACGTATTTCATCTGATTTGTAAAAATGAATGAACCTCATTTTTATATATAATCTTGAGACACAAGGTACCAAGACATAATATACCAGTGACATACCAAGCATTTTCTAAGACTCTGTGAAGAGTATATCAAGAAAATTAAGTAAAGACAGTAAGTATGGGGTAAGTCCTGAGCATCTATATTTTAATAAAACTTCTTTGGTAAGTCTGATATGCATTTTAAAAACACTGGCCTAAAAGATGCTAGATTCAAATTAAAGATGCAGTGTTGCAGCCAAGTTTTAAATTATAAATGAAATCATGATTGATAACCCTATAGTGCTGTCAACTAGTTATCACCAAAGAACAACCACAACTCTGATAAATACAGAAAACCTCATCAGACTATTTCATATAAATTATTTCAGTATTTTTCCTAAGGTTGAAACATATTGAAAATGAGGGCATTGACATTTCTCTGTGGACTTCCCATGAAATACAACATTTCTAAAGTATTATATTGCTAACATTTTACTGATAGAAATTTAATAGATTTAACCAACAGTTTAAAAAGAAAAGCACGATTCTTTCATAAATAATTATCCATTATTAATGACCAATAACATTGAAAGCCAATAACTCTGAAATTACTCGTATATCTGCTTAATAATAATTTAAAAGAAGAAAACAAAATCCAATGCATATTTTGTGGCTATGTTGGAAAATGTATACAAACTTGCAACAAGTAAAGCAAGCTGTTTCATTAGAGGTGTAGAGGTGCCACTAGAGGGCACTATAAACAGATTACAGAACGAACCTCTGTCTTTCATGATACGGAGCGTGACTTTATTTGTCTTAAAAAATCTTAAACCATTAGTAACAACAGTGAGAAAGTACATCTCTTTGAGACTTGTGCACTCTTTCATCTCGTTGTTGTGCCAGCTTCATGGATATTATGTAGCGGATTTCTGCTACAGGTGGAAGGGCAGAAGGTAAGGTTGGTTAAGAAGGCTGCTCTGGTCCCTGCTAAACTAGACCCTCACATCAGGTTCATTCAAGTTCACTTCAGTAGCTTTTCAAATATTTATTATACAATACAAAATTAATAAATGAATCTATGTACTCCTCTTAAGGTATAATAGGGAGATATAGGTATTTGCTTCAGATGTTTTCAAGAAACCAAGAACAGTACAGGTAGAAACGAAGCCTTTTGAACCCTCTCCTAATTCCCAGAATATGCTACTATTCCGAAACTGATGTGTCCATCCCACCCTGTGTTTAATACTTCTATTACTTATAAGGAAGTATGGTTCATATCCTGTTGTGTTGTTCCAGAGGGCACTATGCCTTACCTCCATTTGTATTCTTTTCTTTATTCTTGCTACTGGACTAGAAAATGTGTTTTCTTTTATTCTTTTAGTACTGTATTTTCAGGCCACTATACATGCTACATTTAAGGATCTTAGCATCTTAAATCTGATCCTCCCTTATCCCATTCTTCATGTCCTCTATCATATTGTTCTTTTTAACCACCATTGCACACCACCCATTACTATTTGATCCCCTGCTTCTGAGTTTTGGTACTGGGAGGAAATCTGTGTCAGTTCAGAATATCATGCAGTTGAAGTCTACAAAAACCCTTCTAAATGGTCTTCCTTCCAATTCATTTTAACCCTTTTATTAGATTAAAATGTTTAACTGAAGTGTAATTGATTTATAATATAAATTGCAGGTGTACAGCTTAGTGATTCTATATTTTTATAGATTATATTCCATTTAAAGTTATTACCAAATATTGGCTATATTCCTGGTATTGTATAATATATCCTTGTGAGTTATTTACATTATACACAGCAGTCTGTATCTGTAATCCCTCACCTGTATCTTGCCCCTCCACCTACAACCACCAGTTTGTTCTCTAGAAATCTATTTGTATTTTCTACAGTCATTCATTTTATTTTTTAGATTCCGTGTATCAGTGATATGGTACTTGTCTTTCTGTCTGACTTATTTCATTCAGCATAATACCTTCCAGGTCCATCCATGTTTTTGCAAATGGCAAAATTATATTCTTTTTATGGCTGAGTAGTATTCCATTCTATATATACACCACATCTTTGTCCATCAGTTGTTGATGGATGCTTAGGTTGTTTCCACATCTTAGTTATTGTAAATAATGCTGCTATGAATGTTGCAGTGTGGGTATCTTTTGAATTAGTGGGGTTTTCAGATATATACCCAGGAGTGGAATTGCTGGGTCACACAGTAGTTCTTTCTTTAGCTTTTTGAGGAATTCTCCTAGTGTTTCCCACAGTGGCTACCCCAGTTTACATTACCACCAACAGTGTACAAGGTCTCCCTTTTCTCCACATCTTCACCAAAGTTAATTGTGTTCTTTTAGATGATGACCATTCTGACAGCTGTGAGATGATGTCTCACTGTGGTTTTGATGTACATTTCTCTGGTAATTAGCAATATTGAGCATCTTTTCATTTGCTTATTGGCCATCTGTACATCTTTTCTAGGAAAATGTCTATTCAGTTCTTCTGCCCATTGTTTAATCTGATTGTTTGTGATTTTTTTGATATTGAGTTGTATGAGTTGTTTATACATTTGTTAACTCCTTAGCAGTCTTATCATTTGAAAGTATTTTCTCCCATTCAGTAGTTTGTCTATTTGTTTTATTGATAATTTCCTTTGCTGTAAAAAGATTTTGGTTTAATTAGGTCCCATTTATTTTTGCTTTTATTTCCTTTGCCTTAGGAGACAGATCCAAAAAGGTATACTATGATTTATGTTGAAGAGTATTCTGTATATGTTTTCCTCTAGGAGTTTTACAGTATCCAGTCTTACATTTAGGTCTTTATAATCCATTTTGAGTTATTTCTCTGTATGGTATGAGAAATTGTCCTAATTTCATTCTTTTACATACTGCTACTGCTAAGTCGGTTCAGTCATGTCCGACTCTGTGCAGCCCCATAGACAGCAGCCCACCAGGCTCCCCCATCCCTGGGATTCTCCAGGCAAGAAGACTGGAGTGGGTTGCCATTTCCTTCTCCAATGCATGAAAGTGAAAAGCGAAAGTGAAGTCGCTCAGTCGTGTCCGACTCTTAGTGACCCCATGAACTGCATCCTACCAGGCTCTTTTGTCCATGGGATTTTCCAGGCAAGAGTACTGGAATGGGGTGCCATTGCCTTCTCTGATCTAATCTTTCCAGCTCCACTTATTGAAGAGACTGGCTTTTCTGCAGTCTATACTTTTGCCTTCTTTACTGTACATTAATTGACTGTTAAGTGTGTGAATTAATTTCTGGACTCTCTCTCCTGTCCTAAAGTTTGTGTCAGCTCACTGGTGAGTGGGGCTGGGTACCAGGATGGCTGGCTGAGGGGCCCACGGTGTCTCAGAGCTAGTGTTGGTCTGCTGGTGGGTGGGCTGAATCCTACCATTGCAGGCTGTGGATTGCAGTCATCCTAGGGCTGGTGTCCACCTGCTGGTGGGAAGGTCTGGGGCCCAGAGGGTCCTGGGGCTGGTGCCTGCCCAGTGGTGGATGGAGCTGGGTCTTGGGGTTTCTGACCGCAGGGCCCTGGGGATCCTGGCTCTACGGCCTGTACCCTGGATATACCAGTGTGGTATATGTATGAGTCGTGTCCTGGGCCTCTGGTGGACATGGCCAAGTCCAGGGATGGCTGTGGGCTAAGAGAGACTTAAGGCAACCTGCCTCCTGGTGGACATGACATGACTGTGTCCCTCCTTGGCTAGTTACCTGACTTACCCAAGTACTGGTGATGGCAGGGCTGGATCCTGAGGTTAATAAAAGCTAGAGAGGGGATTGCAAATGGCACCTGCCTGCACCAGCGTCCATGTGGTAGCAGGAACTCCCCAGAGTGGCTGGTGCCAGTGTCTCTGTCCCCAGGGCAAGGCTCTCCAAGATCAGCAATTAGGTCTGACCCAGGCTCCTTTCAAATTAATGTTTCTGCTGATTCCCAGAGCATATGAGATTTTGTGCGCATCTTTTAAGAGGGAAGTCTCTATTTTCCACAGCCCTCTGGAACTCCCCAAAGTAAGCCCTGCTGGCCTTCAGAGTCAAATGTCCTAGGGACTCACATTCCCCTTGTAGGATCTCCAGGCTGGGGTGCCCAGTGTAGAGCTCAGACCCTTGGCTCCTTGGGAGAGTATCTGCAATTGTAATTATTCTCCCGTTTGTGAGTTTCCCTCTGCAGACATGGATCTTGTCTAGATCCATGTGAATCTGCTCTCCTGCTCATCTCATTGTGGTTGCTTTTTATATCTTCAGTTGTAGAAGATCTTTTCTGGTAGATTCTGTTTTTCTCATCAATGGTTGCTCTTAAAAAGTTTGTAGTTTTGGTGTGCACACGAGAGGAGGTATGCTCAGGGTCTTTCTACTCACTCCTCTTGGCCAAGCTCCTCTACTGTATATATCACTACCAGATTAATTTTTGCAAAGAATTGCTTTCTCTCATTATACCTATGAGCATTATATTACTTTCTAGCTCAAGTGCCCACTGATAATGTTTGAAACCATATAGTATATCGTATCATGTTTTTCTAATTTCTCTCACTGTTTGCAGACATCATGCTTCCCTAATCTAGATCATGATCTTTCCTTACTGGCCTGCAATACCTCTGTGTTTGTTTCTGCATTTCTGCCTTTTTTTTTTTTTCATTACGCCTGTAAGCAAATTTTCTCTTCTTTTCTTCTGTCCAAATCATTCCTCTTAAATCCACTGAGAGATGCATTTGTGAGAAAGTCTTATGCCAGGTACCCCAATTCTATCTTTCTCTCTTGCCTGATCATCTCTTAAAACTCTAAAAGCTATCACACAACTTGACATTGATCATACACTCTCTCAAGACCTCTGTATTCCATAAAGGATTGTTTCCTCTTTATTGGAAGGTAGAGTTGGTTGTTTATTGGCTCTTTCATTTAACTGGTAGATGCAATAGCATTTATTAATTTGAATTCAACTTCAAAACAAGTTAATGATTAAATGCAAAAAAATTTGTATCCTGTGTAGAGACTTTGCTGGGCTAGTTTTACAAGAGATTTTTTTATTAAACCAGTTCCCTCTCTCTTATTATTTCATATCACTGTTACAGTCATTCAAGTATTTAATGAGAAAGTATGTACAAGTCTTTGTGCTACATATCATGGGGAAATGCAGAAACATACAATGCAAAAGCATACCTAACCCACTGGAAGTCATGCACAAGAGATGGTAGACTGGGCAGCCTGAGTTCAAATCTCAGTTCTGCCACCTAGTGGCTGTGTAATTTTAGAAAATTCTTCTCCATGCTTTAGCTTGTCTTAAAACAAAACAAATCAAACAACAAAAAAAACCAAGGTGGTGTGGGGGAGACAAATGGCCAACCTTCTGAAGCAGTATCCACTGGGAAACACTGGAAGACAGGGAAACGACTATGTGTGTGGGTCTCTAGTTACTCACTCTAGGACAGCACGCAGCAATCTGGCGGATCTACATTTCAGATTTCAGGAGAGAGGCCCTCTGCTTATTCCTGGGTTGTGGCACTTTTGAGCTGCATGGTTAGGAAAGCCCAGGCTCCTCTCTGGGTCATCAGGGACTGGAATACAGCAGCAGTCTGGTAGAGTAGATTCTTGCCTCCAGCTCTGTCCTTCCAGCTCAGCGCTGGTGACTAGGGTAGCATCAGCTGTCTGTCTGCAAGATCAGGGAACTGGGGTACAAGCCAGTGGCAGGATCCATCACCTCAACATTCATGGTTGGGTAGGCACCAGCTCTTCCTAGTAAGAAGAAGGAGTAAAGGATACGACTTGTGTTTATCTATGGTCCATGGGTGAAGGCAATCAGTCCTGATCAGTTTCCATGGAAATCTGGAGTAATCCAGTACCTTTCTTCTGTAAGATCAGCCTGTAGAGGATCAGCTTAACCTAAATTATTCTTACCTCTTATTTTTCTTATCTATAACACAGGCATAATAATAGTACTTACCTTTGTAGAATTAGTATGAGTTTATATAGTATGTATAAAAGGGTAGCTAAGCCCTTATTAAGTGTGTATGTAATTATAACAGAAGTACCTTTCAAGTGATATCATGCTATGGGAGTTCAGAGTGAGTCACTAACTAGAATTTCCAGAAATGACAATCTCCATCAATCTATAGTTGGTCTTCTCTTAAACCTGCCTGTACAGAATCTCAGATCTTATTGTCAGCCTCTCTTGATTCTACACTCTGCCTCTTCTACCTGCTTGTTTTGGTCCCTGGACCCTAAATTCTGTTCACATCTGGGCCTCACTTCTGCCTATGAGCTAACTGGTCTGGATGACCAAGCACTGCCTGGCTCATCCTTACTGGTGGACCTCCCAGATCTCCTGGCGGCTTTATCTCCAGCCAAAGCCCTGCTGTTATTTGCCTTCCCACACCCAATGACCCCAGGCTGAACTTCACTGAGAATCATCCATTTAATCAAGCTTTGTCCTTCATCCTCTCTCCCTCTGAAGCTCTGTCCTTTGGAATTCTCTCTCCTTTATGAAAGTTATTTTTAAAACTTTTAAAAAATTATAGTTACTGTACAATATTACATATTACAAATGTAAAATATAGTGATTCACAATTTTAAAAGATTATATTCCATTTATAGTTATTGTAAAATATTAGCTATATTTCTCATATTATATAATCTATCCCTATAGTTTATTTTATATCTAATAGTTTGTACTCTTACCCCACCACCCCCAAACTGCCCCTTCCTTCTTCCTTTTCTCCACTGATAACCACTAGTTTGTGCTCTATATCTGTGAGTCTGCTCCTTTTTGTTCTAGTTACTAGCTTGTTGTATTTTATGTATATATTATACTGTGTAATATATAAGTGAATCATACAGTATTTGTCTTTGTCTGACATTTCACTTGGGAGCATAACACCCTCCAAGTCCATTCATGTTGCTGCAAATGGCAAGGTTCTTTTTATGACTGAGCAGTATTCCACATACACACACACACACACACACACACACACACACACACACACCCCATGTCTTATTTATCCATTTATCTGCTGATGGGCACTTAGTTTGCTTCCATATCTTGGCAATTGCAAATAACATTTCTATGAAGCTTGGGGTGCGTGTATCTTTTGAATTAGTGGTTTTTCTCAGATATATACCCAGGGGTGGAATTGCTGGGTCATGTAATAGTTCTATTTTCCTTTTTTTTTTTTTTTTTGAGGAAAAATGCTTCATACTGCTTTCCACAATGACTGCACTAATTTACATTCCTGCCAACAGTGTATGAGGGTTCCTTTTTCTCCATATTTTTACTAACATTTTTATAATAGCCATTCTGACAGGTGTGAGGCAATAGATCACTGTGGTTTAGCTTTGCATTTCCCTGATGATTAGTAATACTGAACATCTTTTCATGTGCTGTTGGCCATGAAATCTGTATCTCTTCTTTGAGAAAATGTCTATTCAGATCTTCTGTTCATTTTTAAATGGGTTGTTTGCTTTTTTGGGGTGGAGTTGTATGAGCTGTTTATATATGCTAAATAGTAATCCCTTATGGGTCATATCATTTGCAAATAACCTTTCCATTCAGTAGGTTGTCTAATTGTTTTGCGACGGTTTCCTTTTTTTTTAAAATTTAAATAGGTTCCATTTGTTTATTTTTGCTTTTATTCATTTACTTTAGGAGATGGACCCCAAAAATATTGCTGCAATATATGTCAGAGTGTTCTACCTATGTTTTCCTATAGGAGTTTTATAGTATCCAGTTTTACACTTAGGTCTTTAATCTATGTTTAGTTTATTTTTGTATATGGTGTTAGAGAATGTTCTAATTTCATTCTGCTACCTGTAGTTGTCCAGTTTTCCCAACACCACTTATTGAAGATATTTTTTTCTCCATTGTATATTCTTGCCTCCTTTGATATAGATTAATTGATCATTGTCCAGTTTTCCCAACACCACTTATTGAAGATATTTTTTTCTCCATTGTATATTCTTGCCTCCTTTGATATAGATTAATTGATCATATATGACAGTCATGTTTGACAGTTAAATCAGGTGTGTCTTAATCAGTTCAGGCCACTATAACAAAATATCACAAACCGGGTGGCTCAAGACAATAGACATGTATTTCTCACTGCTCCTGAGACTAGGAGATATACGGTCAAGGTGCTGGTAGACTGTATGTCTGGTAAGAATCCTCTTTCTGATTCACACACTGTCGCTTTCTTGCTCTGTCCTTGCATGGTCAGGAAAGATCATCTCTCTCATGTCTCTTCTCACAGGCCACTGATTCCTTCATGAGGGCTCCACCCCATGACCTAATTACCTCCACTTCCAAACAGCATCCGGCGAAGGCAATGGCACCCCACTCCAGTATTCTTGCCTGGAAAATCCCATGGATGGAGGAGCCTCGTAGGCTGCAGTCCATGAGGTTGCTAAAGGACACGCCTGAGTCTTCACTTTCACTTTTCACTTTCATGCATTGGAGAAGGAAATGGCAACCCACTCCAGTCTTCTTGCCTGGAGAATCCCAGGGACGGGGGAGCCTGGTGGGCTGCCGTCTATGGGGTTGCACAGAGTTGGACATGACTGAAGCGACTCAGCAGCAGCAGCAGCAGCCAAACAGCGTCATGTTGGAGATTAGGGCTTCAGTGTGTGAATTTGGTGGGGAAACATACTTTCAATGCATATCAAGACTCTATCACCTGATATAACCTCTGTTCTGACTTTTTCTGTTCTTTCAAACTTGTCCCCTCTTACAGCATTTCTTCTGTGATAGGACCAAGTCATATCATATTTTAGAGGAGATCATGAGGCATATAATAGGTGCTCATGGATGAATAAAACAAAACCCCTGCTATCAAGGAACTTCCCCTACTATAGGAAAGACAAAATGTATCAATGTGATATGTGCATTTATAATAGAAATACATATAGGGTAGCCAGGAAATATGATTATCATTGAGAAAGAGATGTCTGGGTCAAAATTCAATTTTTGGCATCTACCGTATGTCAGATACTGGATATGGGAATAGAGAGGAAGGACTCTTTCTTTTCAGGCTTGACACAATTGGAGCTTGAGTGCACAAAGCTGGTAGCAATAAAGAAGAAAATCCTATCAGCTTGTTTCCATATTTGCTTCAAGTATCTACTTATCTATCTTGTTGAACCAGTTCAAAGTAAATATATCATCATCACATTTCATCCCTTAATACTTCAACATGCATTTCAAAAACTAAACTAAACAAACAAACAAAAACCCAAACTCAGGGCATTCTCATATATAACCCCAGCATTATTATCATCTAACAATTACAAAGAATGTTCTACACCCCAGCTGTGCCTTAGTGTCCCTTTGATCCTCACCTACAGACACATTATCCACTTTCTGTGCTCTTAGCCCCAAGAAGCTGACTTGTACAGACTGCCACAGCCAGGCTCCCAATTGGGTTCAGCCAGTGGGAGTTGCCCACAGATACCAGAGGCTAACAGGAGCACTGATAGAAGAGATAAGCTGGGATACGTTTTCTCTGCTCCACACTGCCAGGTTGCTGGTCTGGCATTGACCGTACCTACTACTGAATCTTCTGTGAAACATCATCCCCTGCCATAGCTCCACCCGTGACTGGGCTCTTGGAACTGCACCCACACTTGCTTATTAAGGTCTAAAAGTAGCTGGCAACAGCATCCCTGTTAACCCTGGGTAGCTCAGCATTCTTGTTGATTCCTTTAGCCCTCTCAATAGTCTTCTCATTAAGTGCTTCATTAGTAAGTTCTTTGAGTTTGCGACTTGTTTCCTGCAACACCCTGTTTGACGTTTGGATGATCCAGAATCAAATGTCACCATTAGTTTAAAGTCTTTTTAAAGATTATTTTTAACCAAAACCCAATGAAAGATCTTGCACTGAACTTGGTTATGCCTCTTTATTTTCTTAATCTAGCAGCTCCTTCCTTTTTTCTTGCCATTGACTTTCTAAAAAGAGATTGGACCAGTTTTCTTCAAGTCCCACATTCTGAATGTATCCAGTTGTTTCCTCGTTCAGTTCAGTCGCTCAGTCGTGTCCGACTCTGTGCGACCCCATGAATCAGAGCACACCAGGCCTCACTGTCTACCACCAACTCCTGGAGTTCACTCAAACTCATGTCCATCGAGTCGGTGATGCCATCCAGCCATCTCATCCTCTGTTGTCCCCTTCTCCTCCTGCCCCCAATCCCTCCCAGCATCAGAGTCTTTTCCAATGAGTCAACTCTTCGCATGAGGTGGCCAAAGTACTGGAGTTTCAGCTTCAGCATCATTCCTTCCAAAGAACACCCAGGGCTGATCTCCTTTAGGATGGACTTGTCACTTAATTTGTTCTTCTCTTCTGTGTATTCCTTTAACTTGAATCTAATCAAGCCTTCAGATTCAACTTCCATTTAAATACTGTTAATTATAATACAGGTGAGACATATAATTTATAAGTCATTATCAGAGCCTTGAGACCTCATTAATAGTGGGACAATTGGATAATAAGTTCAACTACAAGTGATAATAGCCATATTTGGTATTATAAAAGGCACTCCACGCCAACTGCTATTAGAAAATCATCTGTGAGGTGGTCCTTTTGTACCAAGTGAATACCTAGCTCTCTATCAATTCAGTCCTTCTGCTAATAATTTTAGCATTCATTATTGATTCCTGCCTGCATCAATTATTTCATTATATCCTGAAAACTTATTATTTTCTATTCCAATCATCACTTCTACATTTATTAGCTAATATTCTTCCATAAATAAGAGCTTTAATGAAAAACATACTTTTCTTTTTCCTGACAACAGTTGCTACAATAAAGAAGAATAAACCCTAACTGTTTTCCCTTCAATTATGTACTCTAAAATCAGATGATCAATATGATACTATTACTGCTAATAGTGTAAACATTATACTGTATTTCATTAATGAGGTCTCAGAATTCTGTACAATTAAGCTGGAACTGGTTATCAGAGAAACTAAATGCGTAAACTTTCTGATACACAATATGTTCAATTCCATCTGCCTTCTTGCTTTCAATGATTGCCTCAGCGTTTCCTACCCCAGCCCTGGTCATCTATACAGTTCTAGCACCAACAGACAGAGACTTCATATAGCACAAACGGTAGGAATGAAAACCAATATCAGTAGCTGGCAATTACACCACAGTTAGATTGCACCTCTCATAGGAGCACTCAAGATGCATTCTAAATGGCTATTATCCTCCTCTGTGTTAGCTGTTAGTTTCACAAATCTTTGATCACAGGATCTTAAAGCTTTGCTCTATTGTGACATTGCTTTCTCTACATATATACTGAAATAAGCCATTTTGCTCCTCTAAGTGCTTCAATCTGGATGAAACAATGGAGTTTTAATAGCTTAGGCAGTGAGACTTCTAGGTTCTGTTTGGATTTTTGTAAGCGATCATTTGGGAGCTGGTCTTTTGTTATCTGAGTGACGTTTGGCTGTCTCCATCACTCCCTGTGCTGCCACAGGTACTAGCAGCAGCTGGTTACCCAGCTTCCTGTCAGGAATACTCACTGCTATTCATCTGTGTGGTCCTGGGCTTTTTTCTGCAGCCCCCCACCTCTTAGTAACTGTTCCTCAATCACAAACATCAAAACAGACGGAGAAAGCCAGTCTCAAGAAAAGGCTGACATGGCCCTCATCAATTATTAAAATCTTTCTCCAGTAAGACTCACAAAAATTAGCTGAATTTTCTAACATCATATGGTCATCATAAATCAAACCTCTTTTGCTAGTTGATGAAATCTTCATCATGACTGAGAAAACAGAGTGATCCATATATGCCAAAAGCCTTTAAGGATGTATGAACAAAACTGTGGTATGGTCTGTTGGGTATTGGCTTCTTTGCTCTCAGGTCCATTATTTATTTCACATACCACCCCACCCTCAGGTCTGCTCTAGGTTATAGAGACTGTCCCCTGCAAACACCAATTCCCAGTGTATTCATTTGCTATTGCTATATGACAAATTACCAGAAATTTAGTGGTTGAAAATAACACCTGGTAATTATCTCCTATTTCTTTATTTAAGAGCTTGGGTGAGTTCGACTGGCTTTCTGCTCAGGATCTTGTGAGACCACATGGCTGCTGGGCTCTTCCCTGCAGGCTCCAGGGAAGCAGCCGCTTCTGAGCTTATTCAGGTTGCTGGTCTCGTTCAGTTCCCTGCAGCTAGAGGACTCAGGTCCCTTTCCCTTGCAGGCTGTCAGTGGGAGGCTACACCTTGCTCAGTTACTGCCTGGAGGCCACCAAACATCCTGTGATCAGGGCTCAAGCTGAGGTGAAGCTCAGTGATAAAGAATCCAGTCTGTCAATGCAAGAGATTCAGGTTCAATCCCTGGGTCAGGAAGATCCCCTGGAGGAAGAAATAGCAACCCACTCTGGTTTTCTTGCCCGGAGAATCCCATGGACAGAGGAGCCTGGCAGGCTATAGTCTATGGGGTTGCAGAGTCAGACATGACACAGCAATTAAACAACAACAACAAAGGTGGAAGCTAACCGCTCAAGGTCTTTGGATAATACTCCTCAGGACTGGACATTACTCCTTTCTTACAGGAGGATCTAAGCCAATGTTGGCAAACTGCAGCCTGAGGGCGAAGTCTGGCCGGCCACCTGTTCTTATACAGCCCTGCAAGATAAAACGGTTTTTACTTCTTTAATGGTTACATTTTAAATGGTTACATAAGTCTCAATTATTTTGCAGCTTAGCCCACAAAGGCTAAAATATTTACTATCTGGCCCTTTACAGAAAGAACTAGTAGAACCATGAATTCTATTTAGATTATAGTTCAAGCCTATCAGGTCAGAAGAGAGGGCTTGGGGGAGGGAGCTGTGATGCGTTGGAAAAGAAGGAGGTAGAAGACACCCTACAAAGAAAAGAACCAAATTCTGGGATCATAAGAAAAGCACAGGTCTAAAAAGTGAGACTGTAAGTCTTCCTGGAATGAAGAATAATTTTTTTAAGGCTTTGCTAATTTGTTGTAAGAAAAATGCACTTGTTTTAATTTGCATATCATTTGGTTACTAATAAAGTTGGAGTTGGACTTTTTCACATGTTAATTTGAAGAATTGCAAATGACTGCCACAAATAAAAAGAACAGATTTCTGAACCAAGGACAAAATCAAAATAGTTAATATCTATGAAGCTAAAATAATCTATAAAATGGAAAATATATTAATGTTCCAACCAAGAAAGGAACAAATGTTTACTCTTTTAAATGTGTTAATATTCAAAAATAAAGAGAAAATTTGAAGCATAACTTCTGAGTCCAAAATTTCATAGTTGAACATTTGGAAATACTTAAGGTAGTTTCCTAGTACTTCCTATCACTTTGCTATAAGTCTGGCTAAACCTAGCTGTATTCCTAAGACTCATACTATTAAAGAAGCAGGAAAAAATTTTTCATATGGAAAATGGAGCCAAGACTACTGAGTTTAGATTGGCAATAAAGCTATTTTCTCTTGAAGGAATTATAAAAGTTTTATCAATATAGTTGGAAAACTTATCCAGTTGCATCTAGCTCTTGTTCAAGAGTAATATCGCCTTTAATGACCAGAATGTGATCTTTACATACCATTCTCCACTAAAAGAAGCTCCTTTAGAAAATAGTGGATTTCAAGTCCACATCAGGACATTTACAAAATGAGTCAGATATGATTTTGTGCCAGAAGACAAAGAAACATTGCAATTCTGAAGAGGCCTTATCAAAGGCACACAAACACTGAACTGAAAAGGCTTCTGCTGCAAAGCTGAGACAATTTGAGCAAAAGAATATCAGTGATTAAAAAGTCATTATACAAAAATTTAGTAGTTTACAATAACATTCACAGAAAGACTCAATGGTTCTAGTCATCTGGGTTACCAGCTCTTTGCTCTCAAAATTGATAAAAGGATAGAATCCAGACTTCACTTTTCCTGAATGAGCTGTTGTTGGGGTCCAGCCCTGGCAGAGTCCAGGGATACCCTTAGGATGAACAGCATTGGCCAAAGAATGACACAGGGAGACCAAGCTTCAGTGAGCAAGGCCCATAACTTTATTTTTAAAAGGGCTTTTATACCCTGACTTGTAGATAGAGGAAAATGAAAGATGTAAAGTCATGTAGAGTCAGCTCAAACATTCCAGCAGTTTTGTCCTTATCGAAACCAGGGTGTTTTTTTGTTTTTGTTTTTGTTTTTTGCATACCTTTTCTATAAACAAGGGTCTTATGTTGTGTATATTATCTTCTGGCCTTGGATGCTTGTTGACATTTTATGACCCTTTTTTGATAAAGGTTGATCAACCAGAAAACTTGTTTTTCCTTGAAGTGTTTTGTTTTGTTTTTATACCTCTAATCTGTGTCAGCTTCAGAAAGTACTAAACAGAGTTACATTTTCATGGAGCAAAGGTGTAATGGGTTACAAAAAGAACTTATTAGCTCAAAGGTCTGATGTGGTTAATACCAAGGCTACCACTTTTTTTTTTTTTTTACATTTCAACTATATTAACTAATGTACTCCCAGGCACACAATGGATAAGGGATATGGGAACTTGACAGCAAGTATTGGCTCAACAATGAAACTCTTTACCAGTATTATTTTAATAAAACTTTTTCACCCCTCAAAGGGCTGTATATTTTTAGAATGCTTAGGCTTCACATGTGAACAATCATATATGTAGTTGTAAGAGTCTGGATAAACCTGTCAAGCAAGCTAGAACATTAACAGGGGGTTTGAATAGAAATGTTCTTTTTATGGCCAGGAGACTTATCAACTAGAGCCCTAAGTTGATTTTTCCAGAGAAAGGTGGTCAGGGATAGCCCCCTGTTAACGTCAGAAGAGTTGGTGAAAGGCATAATATAGTATACAGTAGACACACAGATTTTGGTTTGGGGTAGATGTTCGAGCAGGTCCAGGGAGTCTCTCGAGTCCTGATCCACCTTGCCTGTCAGGTCTCCTCTACATGACCTTGTCATGGGTGGGATCTCCCGTGCTGGCTCCCGGCAAGCTGTGTTTCAGCCTATGCAGGAGATAAGAGCTTCCTGGTGGCTCAGTTGGTTAAGAATCCATCTGCAGTGCAGGAGACACAGGTTGGATCCCTTGGTCAGGAAGATCCCCTGGGACAGCCCACTCCAGTATTCTTGCCTGGGAAGTCTCATGAACAGAGGAGCCTGGCAGGCTTCAGTTGCAAAAGAGTCAGACAGGACTTAGTGACTAAACCACCAAGAGTTGCTGAGGTCTAGTTCTTCACAAAAAGAATTCTAGCTAATAAAAGAGAAGGAATGATAGAAGTTTGCTATTTTTCAATCTCAGTGAAACAGTGGATCTAGAGAGTGATCAGTGCTTGATAAATCATGAAGTGCTGTAAGTTGCTGGAGACTTTATAATGGAGGGATCCAGATTCCACCTCATATTATGCTGATCAGGCTTGGCATCACTAACATTGTGCTTCAACATATGAGGCAATAAGAACCATAATGTTCGGTTTATGATGCATTCTTACCAGCAAAACTGAACCTGAAACTAAACCAGATTTCAAGCTCTAACAACCTGTTTGCCTGTTTTCATGCTCAGTTGTGTCTGACTCTCTGTGACTCCACATAGCCCACCAGGCTCTCCTGTCCACGGAATTTTCCAGGCAAGAATATTGGAGCAGGTTACCAGTTCCTCCTGCAGGAGGTTTTCCCTACCAAGGGATCAAACCTGAGTCTCTTGCATCTCCTGCTTTGGCAGGTGGATTCTTTACCACTGTGACACCTGGGAAGAAACAACCAGTTTACCAGTGATAAATACGGAGAAAGCAATCAGCTAAATTCAAAATGTGGACTATTCTGTAAGAAGATAACTAGTTTCTTCAACAAATGAATTATATTAAAAATCAGTAGAAGGTATAAAATTAAAAATATAGTCAATAAACGACCAAGTGCAGTGTTTGACTTCAGATTCTAATTTGGACAAACCAGCTATAAACATTTGAGACCATCAGAAATTTTAACATGGGCTGAGTATTAAGTGAAATGAAGAAACCACTGTTAATTTTGTTAGGTATGATCTGATCAAGACATGGAAATTGTATGAGGAGAAAAAAAAGTAGTCCTTAGTTAGAAATGCTTCAGCCAGTGTAAATGTCCCTCAGTGCCAATGAGGCCTCTCTAGAACAAGGAAGAAATCTCAAGGGCTTCAAAGCAGGAATTTTCAGCCTGAAACAGTACTTGTTTCCTTGATGCAACATACCTCCTAATTGACTGGCAATTTGAGGAGTAAGGAATGTGATGCAGAAGTTACTTTGGTGAATATGTGATTTTTGCCAATATACTGATTGAGGCAATTATGGTGAGCTTTCTTACATTTAGGGAGAAAGTCTTAGCAATATAGAAAGACTTTGGTAAAAAACTTGTATGTGTATACAATAAGGACCCTCAATAAAGTAGTGGTTTCTCAAACTGCTAACCAGCCACTAAGTTTTCTATGATATTAAACTATCTGATAAAGCAGTGAGTATAGGTGAAGATGCTCCAGGGATGCATTCCTCTATATTTAAAACCCTGTATCAGATCCCTGATGTTGATGCAAGTGTTCTCTACTGGCAGCGAGGGCCCCAAGGTCATGCATCCCTGGGAAGAAGCCTGAGCTCCAAAATGTAAGGCTTCAAAGGACTGGCTGTGATATCAGGTACAAACACTGAGATTTGGATATGCTCTCATTTCTGCTTGTGTAGCTATTGGGTTTTTTAGTTTCTAATTATAAAATTTTCTAGCACCAACTCCATTTCTTCCATAAGCTCTATTTTTGGCTCACTCTTTTGACAGCTGTGAGGTTTATTTAGGAATGCATATGCCTTATAGCAAAAATAACTGTTCAGGCATACCTTACTTTATTGTGCTTCACAGACATTGTGATTTTTATAAATTGAAGGTTTGCAGTTAACCTGCATCGAGCAAGTCTGTCAGTGCCATTTTTTCCAACAGCATTTGCTCACTTAATGTCACTTTTTGGTAATCATCACAATATTTCAAACTTTTTCACTATTATTATACTTATTATGGTGTTCTTCCATCAATGATCTCTGATGTTACTATTGGGATTGTTTGGGGCACCATGAATCCCACCTATATAAGATAAAATTTAACCAATAAACATGGTGTGTGTTCTGTCTGCTCCACCAACCAGCCATTCCCTCATCTCCCTCCCTCTACTTGGGCCTCCCTATACCCTGAGACACAATGATATTGAAATTAGGCCAATTAATAATGCTACAGTGTCCTCTAAGTGTTCAAGTAAAAGAATAATCACTTTAAATCAAAAGTTAGAAATGGTTAATCTTATTGAGGAAAGCAGGTTGAAAGCCAAGATGGGTCAAAAACAAGGCCTCTTATGCCAAACAGTTAGCAAAGCTGAGAGTGCAAAGGAAAAGTTCTTGAAGGGAACTGAAAAGTGTTGCCCAGTGAACACATGAATGATAAGAAAGGAAAATAGCCCTATTGCTGACATGGAGAAAGTTTTAGTTGCCTGGAGAGAAGATCAAACCAGCCATAACATTCCCTTTAGCCAAAGCCTAATCCAGAGAAAGGCCCTAACTCTCTTCAATTCTTTGAAGTCTGAGAGAGGTACGGAAGCTGCAGAAGAAAAGTCTAAAGGTAGCAAAGGTTGGTTCATGAAACTGAAGGAAAGACGCCATCGCCATAACAAGTGCAAGATGAAGTAGCAAGTGTGATGCAGAAGCCGCAGCTAGCTATCCAGAAGATCTAGCTAAGATCATTAATGAAGGTGTTCTATAGTAAACAACAGATTTTCACTGTAGACAAAGCAGCTTTATACTGGAAGAAGATACCATAGCCAGAAAGGTGAAGTCAACATCTGGCTTTAAACCTTGAAAGGATAGACTGACTCTTTGGTTAGGGCTAATTCAGCCAGTGACTTTAAGCTGAAGCCAATGCTCATTCATTGTTGTTGTTTAGACACTAAGTCATGTCTGACTCTTTTGCAACCCCATGGACTGTAATCCACCAGGCTTCTCTCTCCATGGGATTCTCCAGGCAGGAATACTGGAGTAGGTTGCCATGCCCTCCTCCAGGGGGATCTTTCTGACCCAGGGATTGAACCTGAGTCTCCTGCATTGGCAGATGGATTTTTTTACCACTGAACTACCTGGGAAGCACAACAGTGCTCATTTAGCATTCTAACAATCCTATGGCCCTTAAGAATTGTGCTTAATCTATTATTTCTGTGCTCTGTGAATGGAATAACAAAGCCTGGATGACACACATTTATTTATAGTGTGGTTTACTGAATATTTTAAGCCCACTGCTGAGACCCACTTCTCAGAAAAAGATTCCTTTCAAAATGTGATTGCTTGCTGACAGTGTACCTTGTCACCCAAGACCTCTGATGGAAAAGTACAATGAGATTAATGTGTTTTCATGCCTGATAACACAGCATCCATTCTGCAGCCCATGGATCAAGGAGTCATTTGGACTTTCAACTCTTATTATATAAGAAATACATTTTGTAAGGCTCTAGCTTATAGATATAGTGATGCCTCTGATGGATCTCAGCAAAGTAAATTGAACACCTTCTGGAAAGTGTTCACCATTCTATATGCCATAAGAACATTTGTGATTCATGGGAAGGTGTCAAAATATTAACATTAACAGGACTTTGGAGAAGTTGATTCCAACATTCATGAGTGACTTTGAGAGGTTCAAGTCTTCATCAGAGGAAGCCTCTGCCAGTGTGGTGGAAATAGCAGAGAAGGAGAGCCTGAAGATTTAATTGAAGTGCTGCAATCTCATGATAAAACTTTAACAGATGAGGAGTTTCTTCTGAAAAATGAGCAAAGAAAATGAATTTTTTGAGATGAAATCTATTCCTGGTACAGATGCTGTGAAGATTGTTGAAATAACTACAAAGGATTTCGAATATTACAGAAACTTAGTTGATAAACCAGCAACAAGGTTTGAGAGATTGACTCCAATACTGAAAGAAGTTCCTCTGAAGGTAAAATCCCATCAAATAGTATTGCATGTTACAGAGAAATTGTTTGTGCAAGAGTCATTTGGTGCAGCAAACTTCACTGTTGTATTATTAATATCTTAAGAAATTGCCACAGCCACCCCAGTCTTCAGCAAATCCACCCTGATCAGTTGGCAGCCTTCAACGTCAAGGCAAGACCCTTCACCAAACAAAAAGATGACAAACCTCTGAAGACTCAACTGATGGTTTGCATTTTTCATCAATAAAATATTTTAAAATTAAGATATGAACATTTTTTATAAATAATGTTATCACACACTTAATAGATTGTAGGATAGTATAAACATAATTTTTATATGTACTGAGAAACCAAAAATTTCATAGTGACTCGCTTTATCACAAAATTCACTTGATTGCAGTGGTCTGGAATCAAACCTGCAACGTTGCTGAGGCATGCCTATATACCAGAGTTAAAATGTTGACCCTCTTAGAAACCTGATGTTGAACAAACCGTTAAATTTCTCTGGACTGCCTGGCTTTTCAGTTTCACAAATGAGAGAATGCCATTAGCAATAAAGCTACAAAGGTTGTGTGTGTAAAGCACCTAATGTGTCATTGAACACATGGCAGGCACTGAATACATAGTGGCTGTTATTATCCAAGTACAAGCTTTGATTGTCCACCTACCACCTCTTGGCCAGGCAGCTCCAAAAGTAACCAGGCCAACCAGACTGCAGACATTCCGAAACAAACACCCAGTGATGTAGCCAATGGTCTAGCCACCAACTCTGCCAAACCACGGAACATAAGCAGCCTTTCATTGTTCCTTCCTCTGGTCTGCACGTTAAATCCCACATGGAGCCACACCCTGCACCATTGTCCTGATTGTTACAGACAAGCCAAGCCGAGTTAAGAAAGCCCCAAGTTCCTGCTTCTCCTGATGGTAATTTGAATTAGTATCTGGTATGTTGAAAAGCAGTCCTGGATCTTTCCCAACCATCCCCATTGCTGCTCTGTGATAAACCAGGACCTGAAGTAGCTCCTCAGAGGAACTGTAACTTCAGAGTCCAGCGACCAGGGTCTCAGTATCCATCTCCTCATCTTGTGCCCCTTTACATTGCTTCTGGCTGCAAAAGCTTTCCCAAGGGAAATCCTTTCCACAAAAAAAAGTCTCTTGCCAGAGGAAAACACTCTAGAAGGAACCTGATCAGAAACCCTAAGAGCCCTTTGTCAATATCCAATATGGCCATCCATATACACTTGGTCAGAGTCAGTTTAGTTCAGTAGCTCAGTCGTGTCTGACTCTCTGCGACCCCATGAATCGCAGCACACCAGGCCTCCTGTCCATCACCATCTCCCCAGAGTTCACTGAGACTCACGTTCATCGAGTCCGTGATGCCATCCAGCCATCTCATCTTCTGTCATCCCCTTCTCCTCCTGCCCCCAATCCTCCCCAGCATCACAGTCTTTCCAATGAGTCAGCTCTTCCCATGAGGTGGCCAAAGTACTGGAGTTTCAGCTTTAGCATCATTCCTTCCAAAGAAATCCCAGGGCTGATCTTCAGAATGGACTGGTTGATCTCCTTGCAGTCCAAGGGACTCTCAAGAGTCTTCCCAACACCACACTTCAAAAGCATCAATTCTTCGACACTCAGCCTTTTCACAGTCCAACTCTCACATCCATACATGACCACAGGAAAAATCATAGCCTTGACTAGATGGACCTTAGTCGGCAAAGAAATGTCTCTCTGCTTTTGAATATACTATCTAGGTTGGTCATAACTTTTCTTCCAAGGAGTAAGCGTCTTTTGATTTCATGGCTGCAGTCACCATCTGCAGCAATTTTGGAGCCCAAAAAATAAAGTCTGACACTGTTTCCCCACCCATTTCCCATGAAGTGATGGGACCAGATGCCATGATCTTCGTTTTCTGAATGTTGAGTTTTAAGCCAACTTTTTCGCTTTCCTCTTTCACTGTCATCAAGAGGCTTTTTAGTTCTTCTTCACTTTCTGCCATAAGGGTGGTGTCATCTGCATATCTGAGGTTATTGATATTTCTCCTGGCAATCTTGATTCCAGCTTGTGTTTCTGTGGTCAGAGTCAAGGGAAGTTTAAAAGCACAATGCAAAACTGAAAACAGAGCTCTGGTCTCTCCTCGTGGCAGCTCTCCTAAGACTCAAGGGGCTCAGCCCTTCGGTTCCCGCTCAGGGGAACCCAGTGAGACTTCTCAGATTCATACTCTGTCCTTCCCCTCCATGAGCCTAGGGAAGGACCAGCCTGTTTAATGATGTCTCCCTTCCTGCTCAGTCCCTCCTGACCCAGCATCACCCAGAGTGCATCCAGTACAGATCCCACAGGGATGATGATACAGTCCAGGAAGAGAAAAAGAGGAAGTGAGTAAAGAAAGTAGAAGAAAGGAAAGAAAACTAGAGGGACTTCCCTGGTGGTCCAGTGGCTAAGACTCCATGCTCCCATTTAGGGGGCCTGGGTTTGATTCCTGGTCAGAGAACTAGATCCCACATGATGCAGTTTAGAGTGTGCATACCACAGCTAAAAGGTCCCATGTGCTGCAGCTAAGACCCAGGGCAGCCAAATAAATATATATATATATTTTAAAGTCAGAAGGAGGCTTAAATTCTAAGAAACAGCAAAGTGTTTATTCATGCCCAGGGATGTTACATATTACCATATTTTTAATATAAAAAATACCTGAAAATATTCAGGAAGAAACCACAGAGGATGGGGGAAATGGGAGGAGATGGTCAAATGGTATAAAATAAATTATAAAAAAATTATCAAATTATAAATAAATTATAAAATAAAATTCCAGTTACAAATAAATCTGAGCATGTAATGTGGTGGTGGTTTAGATGCTAAGTTGTGTCCAACTCTGCAACCCCATGGACTGTAGCCTGCCAGGCTCCTCTGTCCATGGGATTCTCCAGGCAAGAATACTGGAGTGGGTTGCCATTTCCTTCTCCAGAGGATCTTCCTGACCCAGGGATCGGGAATCCAGGTACAGCATGGTATATAACTCTAGTTAACAATCCTGTATTGTATATATGAATTGCAGGACTATATCCTAGAAGGATTCATAGTTCTATTGTGAAAGTTTGGCCCTTAGAGGCTTTTGTTTCCCATTACTAGGTATGAATTATGAGAGTGGAAAGTTTTTGGCCAACTAAGATCTTTGTTATTTAGTTTTATATCAACCTATCTCACTCTCCTTATTTTTCCAAAGCAGTTGATCATCTAAATATTTAATGTTAATAAATGAAGTGACATTCAATGTTGTTGGTGTTGTCCATGTAGAAGTGACTGCTACTCACACAGAGCTTTCTTTCCAGACAGTGTAACATTCCCCTGGAATGCACTAACAGAAGAGACAGATCTCCAATTGTTTCTCATAAAGTGCTCACAGACTTTTATCCTCAGAGAGGGTGTCTTGTTTTCAAGACGTTTGAGAGCAAGCTCTTACATGTTCTAGAAGAGAAGGCTTTAAAACATAGAAACAGCTTGTTTTTCAAAAGATGTCCAGTTGATTGGACAAATTAGTTCTAGGTAGAAAAGAATGTGAAAGGCAGATGATGAATTATGATGAATGTGCATATGCTTTATGGAGTGCGTGCTAAGATGCTTCAGTCGTATCTGGACTCTTTGAGACCCTGTGGACTGTAGGACCGCCAGGCTCCTCTGTCCATGGGATTCTCCAGGCAAGAATACTGGAGTGGGTTGCCATGTCCTCCTCCAGGGGATCTTCCAGACCTAGGGATCTAACCCATGCCTCTTATATCTGCAGTATTGGCAGGCAGGTTCTTTGCTACTAGCACCACCAGGGAAGCCCCAATATTAGAGTCAGATCATTTAAAATTCATTGGTTTTTCCACCATTCTCTATAAGAGTAACTGGCAAAATACATTGTCAAAATTCACATAAGAGCTTAGCACAATTGATAAAACATGGGCAAATAGAAGTTATGAGTGACACCTTCTATCCTCAATGTCTAGAGCTCATTTGGGTATTTAAAGATATCTTCACAAAAATTAAACCCTAAAAGAATAAAATTTCCACCAACTTCCTAGGCTTTTCTTTCAAAAGAAAAAAAAACTAACAATAATTGAGTTTATAGCTTAGAGTTTTAGGTAAATTCTAAGAACATTCATATTGCTAAAATTAAAGCCAGCCCAACTGAAGTGCTTCATTAAAAACTCAACTGGGGAAATTCCCTAGTGGCCCAGTGGTTAGGACTCAGGACTCACTGCTGGGGCTCCAGGTTCAATCCCTGGTAGTGGAACTAAAATCCTGCAAGCTGTGTGGTGTGGCCAAAATAATAATTAAAAAACCTCAACTGGTACTGTTTCTAAATTAAAGAAAATGCTCCCATTGCTTTTGTCTATTTAGAATTGTACAAAATAAGAGTGCAAATATCTGCTAGGAATACTGCCAGGTTCAAGTTTTTACTTCTGTCAGAGGGGTTCTACTGAAGGAAAAAAATAACAGCCTTTTCTGTTCTTTTCTGTTCTTTCATGCATGAAGGACTTGTGCTGAAAATATACACACTAATTATCCAAGCAAATGTAAAAATTGCTGTTTTGTGAGATCCTATTAGTGTTTAAGCACACTGAATGCATGGAGATGTGTCTCAATTATTTATTGCTACATTAAAAATGACCCCCAAATTTAGGAAGTGAAGACAACATGTATTGTCTTCACACAGTTTATAGTGCCAGGAACTCAGGAGTGGTTTAGTTGGATAGTTGTGACTCATAAAATTACAATCAAGCTGTCAGCGGGGGCTGAAGACTTTTTTTGATGGTGGGGTGGTGCAGGGATGAAGACCTCTAAGAGCTTGACTAGAGCTAGAGAATCTGCTCAGTCTTATATGTGGTTGGTTTTGTAAAAAATGTTTAACTATTTGGCTGTGCTAGGCCTTAGTTGCAACATGCTGGATCTTTAGTTGTAGCATGCAGGATCTAGCTCCCTGGCCAGGGATCAAACCCTGGGCCCTTTGTATTGGGAGCATGGAGTCTTTAGCCCCTGGACCACCAGGAAGTCCCTTATTCATGTGGTTGTTGGCAAGCCTCAATCCCTCATCCCCTGAGATTCTCTGTAGGGCTATTCATTGTATGGTGGCTGGATTCCCTCAGAGATGAATCCTGGTACTGTATGGGAGGATGCTCTATAAGGGTATGAATACCAGGAGGAGACCACCTTGACCATCTGCCATCTGGGTCCCAGAGATTCATGTCTTCCCTCACCCGTAAAATACACTCATCCCATCCCATGACTCCTAACATTCTCATCCCACTGAAGCATTAACTCAAAGTTCAGAAGCATGGCATCTAAATCAGATCCAGCTTCACATGAGGCTCCTCAGGTATATATATTTCTTAATGTCCAGTTCCTTGAGTATCATTTCTCTTAATCTAAAAACCTGTGAATTAAAGAAATAAGTCATCTGCCCTCCTCACAGCCAACACACAATGGTGAACAGGCATGGGATAAACACCACAGGCATCACTATTCAAAACATAAGCCAATGGGAGGCACACAGGAGTCCCCACACCTTCTCTGACGTCTAGCTGGGCAAACATTGAAGCTCTTTAGGACTCAGTCCTGTTCATTTTGTTGTTGTTGTTCTTTCATTAAGTCATGTCCGACTCTCAAGGAACGATTCTCTGTGGTTCTTCCTTATACTTTCCGAACCATCCATTCTTTTTCATGAAAGTTGGTACATGTATGCAGCTCAATAATTTCCCAAACCTGCAGTAGAATGGGGGTGGAGGGGGAAAAGTCTCTTTCATTTTATGCTCTTTCTGTTCCTTTTAGTTCTAGTTGTCAATGTTTCTGCTGATATAATTCTTTAAAAATGGTAAATCTCCTGGAAATTTTATCAGGTCAATCCATTAGACAAAAGCCATACTCAGAGATCTCTATGAGATAAACCCTTTTTCCATCTTGTGATTCTGCTGAGGAGCAATGCTGTTAAGCTACTCAATGTGTGTGTGGGGGTGTGGGTGGGTGTTAGTTGCTCAGTCATATCCTACTCTTTGTGACCCCCATGGACTGTAGCCTGCTAGGCTCCTCTGTCCACAGAGTTCTCCAGGCAAGAATACTACATCAGTAGCTACTCCCTGATGCTCTATTATTTGAGAGGATCTGGGAGCCTCGCCTAAAAACTTCAGACAGCCTTTTACTCTTTTTGCTCTTCTGTTAGCCTATCTCTTGCATTTTATTGTAAAAGCTAGAAGAAACCAGGTGAACTGTCAACGTTCTGGCTAGATATCTCCTGAATTTCAGCTCCCTGTTCACTATATACATTTTCTACCTTCCACATTGCTAAAGACAATGAAGTTGCTAAAATTTCTCCCGCTACAGAAGGATCCACTGCCCTCCAGAATTCAGCAACCTTTCCTCCCTTTCTTTTCAACCTCAGCGAGGAGTCTGCTCAAAATTCTGCTAACAGTCTGTTCAAGGCTCTTTCAAGCTTCACCAATACATTCTTTAAACTCCTTTCAGCCCCTGTCCAAGGCCCAGATTCTAAGTCACGCCTAAATTTTAGGTGTTTGTTACAGTAGCATTTCACTTCCAGGTACTAAAAGCTATGTAGTTATCTATTACAGTATAACAAATTACTCATAAAACCTAACAGCTGAAAGCAGTAAAAATGTTTATTATTCTACAAAATTTCTGAAGACCAGGAATCCAGAAGCAGCTTAGCTGCATTATTCTGGCCCAGGGTCTCTCATTAGGCTGCAGTCAAATTATCAGCCAGGGATATGGTCTTCTGAAGGCTTAAGTGGGGGCTGAAGGTCCTGCTTCCGGGCTCACTCGTGTGGCTATTTGTCACATGGGCCTCTCCCTGGGACTACTCACCACGTGACAGCTGTCTACCCACAAAGTCAGTGATCTGGGAGAGAGAGAGTCTTTTATAAACTAATGTTGGATGCTACATGGCATCACATCTGACACGCTGGAATTACGTGGGAGGGTGTGAATACTTGAAGTTATGATTTTGGAGGCTATCACAGGGTATAATCATTTTTTTAAACAAACTCATTTTCTTCCTTCCCAGAACCAGTTTTTGCCATGTAAAAATTAATCAGAGATCAAGATATTAACATTATTGTGGGTAGAAGTGGAATAGCAGAGGTGGCTTAGATATGTGGCCACAGGGAGCTTCACTAGACCTCAGAATTAGACTGACCCAGTCACAGAAAGAAAACGACATTTTTCCTTTCTCTCAGATCAGCTTATCACATAATAGTCAAAGAAAAGCAACTTTCCATGGTTTTGGAAATCTAAGAGTACAAAAAAGCAGACAATCAGAGTGGAGGAAAGACAGATGCGTTCCTCCGACCATTGTTCCCTCCCCAAGGACTGGAGGGCAAAAAATAGAGACACTCACCATAGGTTTCTCTGGAGGGCTCAGCTCCCAGGAACTCAGACAACAGTTTCGAAAGTCCCCTGCGCAACACATCTAGCAAAACCTGCCTGCCTCTTCTTTATCAGCTCAGAGCAGGTCTAGCACAATAGTTCTCATGCTCACCTTCAGATTGCTGGGCTCTGCTCTCAAACAGTTTGCATTTCTTTGCAAGTCCCCAGGTGATGCTGGTATAACTGACCTGAATGCAGACTTTGAGAACCACTGGTCTAGTGTCATTCAGGTACCCACGACCTGCAAGTGCTTTATATGCATTTCATTTCTCATTCACATGTTTATTAATCTGCATAACAATGTAAGATAGATTTCATTAACCCTTTATCTGCATTATACAGAAAAAGAGAGTGAAAACACTTCAGAAGTGAAGCATTGGTGATGGACAGGGAGGCCTGGCATGCTGCGATTCATGGGGTCACAAAGAGTTGGACACGACTGAGTGACTGAACTGAACTGAACCTTCTGCTGGCCACACAGAGCCAATTGTCAGTCCAGATCTGACTCCAAAGTCTGTGATCTTTCTTCTACACCAAGTTGCCAAATATTGGCGGGAACCAGGGTGTAGCCAACTCTGCTGCTTGTCTTCTCGACCATAATCTTGAGCACAATTTTCTCCATTTTCTTTATTGAAAGTAATTGTACGCTAGGCAGTTTGGTCTATGGCCATGTCTGTGAATCTTAGAAGTGGATTAACACATTCACCTTTAGTAGGCCTCCCTGGTGAAAGTGAAAGTTGCTCAGTTGTGTCCTACTCTTTGCGACCCCATGGACTGTCCATGGAATTCTCCAGGCCTGACTACTGGGGTGGGTAGCCTTTCCCTTCTCCAGGGATCTTCCCAACCCAGGGGATAGGAACCGAGGTCTTCCCATTGCCAGGCAGATTCTTTACCAGCTGAGCCACCAGGGAAGCCCTTCAGTGGTAAAGAATCTGCCTTGCCAATGCAGAAGACACAAGAGAAGTGGATTTGATTCCTCGGCTGGGAAGATCCCCTGGAGAAAGTAGTGGCAACCTACTCCAATATTCTTGCCTGAGAAATCCCATGGACAAAGGAGCCTGGAGGGCTACAGTCCATGAGATAGCAAGAGTCAGACACAGCTCAGCTACTAAACAACAACAAATACTTTCACCTTTAAGCAGAAAAATTAAGAGTGTCAATTTACAATATACTAGCGTTCTAACAGATCCATCAAAGAAGTTAGCAAATGGCCAGCATAACACATCTCTGGCTATTGGTTTTCCAAGTCAACCCTCCACCCCCTCACTGCTCAGGTGGTGAACCTCTGTGAACTACAACAGGCTCCCTTGCCCTCGGGCTTTCACGAGGGTCCATCATCCTCGGATGATGAACAGAGGGAGGAAGGAGATTTCCCCAACTCCCTCCATGTAGGCTCATCTAGACAGACTGCACACTTACACAGAGGACTCTAGTCTTCAAAGCAGCTGCTCCAAGCAACCTTTTCCTTCCAGGCTTCAGGAACCCCTCCCTCCACTGCCCCTTCAGGCAGAGGGTCAGTAATAGTCCTTAGAGTCCTGGGCTCCCCCGCCGGCCCCAGGGGTTCTCTCACCCTGTCCACACCCTTGTAAACAATCCCCATATTAATTCCTCCCTGAGCTACCCTGACCTGAGTGTGCTGGCCCTGCTGGGCCCAATGGTGAGCACAGATTTAGGGGCAGTTTACAGCTTTGCTTTCTGGGAGCTTGCCTGAGCTCAGGTCTTCCTTCCAGAAGCCAGCACCTTTCTGGGGCTCCTGCTGCTGCCCAGATGGTCAGGTCTACACCCCTAGTCTTGGTTTAAAGGTGTAAAACCCCACCTTCTGGCCCTTGTGTATCCTGCCCGGTAGGTAGACCAAACAGTAAGAGGCCACTTGGCAGGTTCTGCTGACAAAATTCCTATGACAAAAATTGCTGCTCCATTTCAGAACACAATTTTTCTCCCTTGGACCAGGCATTTATTCCAACAGAAGGTAAATTATCCCTGGAAGAAAGCTAGATGTAAAGTTGGCAGTCAAAGACATCTGTGTTAAATGAGTTTCAGATGTTTTCTATTTTCCCAGCTAGCTGCAAGCCTGGGTTGAGAAAGGGGAACATAAAATTCAAATAGATTCTAGATTTTAGAACAATGATTCTCAAGGTGTGTGGGGAAGGTGATTACATTGTCTCCTGGAAAGCATTTTGGAGAACTGTGGGGAGTCTTTGATTGTGGGTTATGGCCCAAGGATGCTAGCCTGCCTATAGTTAAGAGATAGTCCCATGCAACAGATACTAACCCCATAGGAACTTGAATATCCTGAGAATGTTTCTGTTGCTGAAAACCCATTTATAATTATCTTGGTGAAAGACTTATGTTTTCCGTTACATTCAAAAAAAGAAAGAAAGAAGGCATTTGTATGTGGCTTTAATATTTATTCAGATTTCCCAGAATGTAACTACCATGTGAACTGAGGAACTGTCATCCATTGTTTTGTTTGAACTTTATCAAGTTGGCCATGATTTGTCAAACAATACAGATATCTGCATTTGTATCTGTAACTTTCAAAGTGATTCTACAAAAATACTCAAATGACAGACAGGTGATTTCCTTTTGTCTTCCAGTGAAGTTGAGCCCTACTATACATACTGAAATGTGTAGAGAAAATCTCCCCACTGCAATTTTAACATAAATATGTAATATAATATAGTAATGGAAATATAAAAGATGGATACACAGAAAGCAGTTATAAATGTTTCATTTGGAGAACATCAACAGTGCACAGCAAAGGCCTTTAGAAATGGGTGTTGTGTCTGATACAAGACCCAGAGACTCAGAGCAAGGTGTTCTGTTGGCTGAGGGTGTCCACTGAGGGAAAAATCTCTCTTTGGAAGAAATTACCATGAAAAGAGCCATAGGAAGAGAACTAAAAGGAAGCTTAAGTGTCTAAGCTACACACTGGGCCTCGTCCTTACTGATAATACTGTTTTTCAATTGAAAGTGGTCAAACAAGAAATGGCAAGGATGAACGTCGACATTCTAGGAATCAGCGAGCTAAAATGGACTGGAATGGGTGAATTTAACTCAGGTAACTACTGCGGGCAGGAATCCCTCAGAAGAAATGGAGTAGCCATCATGGTCAACAAAACAGTCCAAAATGTAGTACTTGGATGCAACCTCAAAAATGACAGAATGATCTCTGTTTGTCTCCAAGGCAAACCATTCAATATCACAGTTATCCAAGTCTATGCCCCAACCAGTAATGCTGAAGAAGCTGAAGTTGAACGGTTTTATGAAGACCTACAAGATCTTTTAGACCTAACACCCAAAAAAGATGTCCTTTTCATCATAGGGGACTGGAATGCGAAAGTAGGAAGTCAAGAAACACCTGGAGTAACAGGCAAATTTGGCCTTGGAATGCGGAATGAAACAGGGCAAAGACTAATAGAGTTTTGCCAAGAAAATGCACTGGTCATAGCAAACACCCTCTTCCAACAACACAAGAGAAAACTCTACACATGGACATCACCAGATGGTCAACACTGAAATCAGATTGATTATATTCTTTGCAGCCAAAGATGGAGAAGCTCTATACAGTCAACAAAAACAAGACCAGGAGCTGACTGTGGCTCAGATCATGAACTCCTTATTACCAAATTCAGATTAAATTGAAGAAAGTAGGAAAACCACTATTCAGGTATGAACTAAATCAAATCCCTTATGATTATGCAGTGGAAGTGAGAAATAGATTTAAGGGCCTAGATCTGATAGATAGAGTGCCTGATGAACTATGGACGGAGGTTCCTGACATTGTACAGGAGACAGGGATCAAGACCATTCTCATGGAAAAGAAATGCAAAAAAGTGAAATGGCTGTCTGGGGAGGCCTTACAAATAGCTATGAAAAGAAGAGAGGTGAAAAGCAAAGGAGAAAAGGAAAGATATAAGCATCTGAATGCAGAGTTCCAAAGAATAGCAAGGAGAGGTAAGAAAGCCTTCTTCAATGATCAATGCAAAGAAATAGAGGAAAACAACAGAATGGGAAAGACTAGAGATCTCTTCAAGAAAATTAGAGATACCAAGGGAACATTTCATGCAAAGATGGGCTCGATAAAGGACAGAAATGGTCTGGACCTAACAGAAGCAGAAGATATTAAGAAGAGGTGGCAAGAATACATGGAAGAACTGTACAAAAAAGATCTTCACGACCCAGATAATCATGATGATGTGATCACTAATCTAGAGCCAGACATCTTGGAATGTGAGGTCAAGTGGGCCTTAGAAAGCATCACTATGAACAAAGCTAGTGGAGGTGATGGCATTCCAGTTGAGCTAGTTCAGATCCTGAAAGATGATGCTGTGAAAGTGCTGCACTCAATATGCCAGCAAATTTGGAAAACTCAGCAGTGGCCACAGGATTGGAAAAGGTCAGTTTTTATTCCAATCCCAAAGAAAGGCAATGCCAAAGAATGCGCAAACTACTGCACAATTGCACTCATCTCACATGCTAGTAAAGTCATGCTCAAAATTCTCCAAGCCAGGCTTCAGCAATACGTGAACCATGAACTTCCTGATGTTCAAGCTGGTTTTAGAAAAGGCAGAGGAATCAGAGATCAAATTGCCAACATCTGCTGGATCATGGAAAAAGCAAGAGAGTTCCAGAAAACATCTACTTCTGCTTTATTGACTATGCCAAATCCTTTGACTGTGTGGATCACAATAAACTGTGGAAAATTCTGAAAGAGATGGGAATACCAGACCACTTAAACCTGCCTCTTGAAAAATCTGTATGCAGGTCAGGAAGCAACAGTTAGAACTGGACATGGAACAACAGACTGGTTCCAAATAGGAAAAGGAGTACGTCAAGACTGTATACTGTCACCCTGTTTATTCAACTTATATGCAGAGTACATCATGAGAAATGCTGGACTTGAAGAAACACAAGCTGGAATCAAGATTGTTGGGGAGAAATATCAATAACCTCAGATATGCAGATGATACCACCCTTATGGCAGAAAGTGAAGAACTAAAGAGCCTCTTGATGAAAGTGAAAGAGGAAAGTGAAAAAGTTGGCTTAAAGCTCAACATTCAGAAAACGAAGATCGTGGCATCCGGTCCCATCACTTCATGGGAAATAGATGGGGAAACAGTGGAAACAGTGTCAGACTTTATTTTTTGGGCTCCAAAATCGCTGCAGATGGTGACTGCAGCCATGAAATTAAAAGACGCTTACTCCTTGGAAGGAAAGTTATGACCAACCTAGATAGCATATTAAAAAGCAGAGACATTACTTTGCCAACAAAGGTCCATCTATCAAGGCTATGGTTTTTCCAGTAGTCATGTATAGATGTGAGAGTTGGACTGTGAAGAAGGCTGAGCGCCAAAGAATTGATGCTTTTGAACTGTGGTGTTGGAGAAGACTCTTGAGAGTCCCTCGGACTGCAAAGAGATCCAACCAGTCCATTCTAAAGGAGATCAGCCCTGGGATTTCTTTGGAAGGAATGATGCTAAAGCTGAAACTCCAGTACTTTGGCCACCTCATGAGAAGAGTTGACTCACTGGAGAAGACTCTAATGCTGAAAGGGATTGGGGGCAGGAAGAGAAGGGAACTACCAAGGATGAGATGGCTGGATGGCATCACAGACTCAATGAACGTGAGTCTGAGTGAACTCTGGGAGATGGTGATGGACAGGGAGGCCTGGCGTGCTGTGATTCATGGGGTCACAAAGAGTCAGACACGACTGAGTAACTAAACTGAACTGAACTGAACCAACTCCTTTCATCATTTAGCATGTAGTAGACACTTGCCTGTAATAGCACTCTTGCCTGGAAACTCCCGTGGATGGAGGAGCCTGGTAGGCTCCACTTTCACTACCAATTAAAGACTTCACTTTCACTTTTCACTTTCATGCATTGGAGAAGGAAATGACAACCCACTCCAGTGTTCTTGCCTGGAGAATCCCAGGGATGAGGGAGCCTGATGGGCTGCCATCTATGGGGTCGCACAGAGTCGGACACGACTGAAGCGACTTAGCAGCAGCAGAGACACTTAGTAAATGTCAAAAATTCACTCAACAAAGATCCCCTTTAACAAATTAAAGATACAATCATTTATTTCTTGAAACGCTGATGAAACAAGCAACAGTGATTTGTAATTTCTATGCAAAAAGATCCTGTAATATTTTATCACACTTTGTAACTTTGGTGAGTGATATTTCCTATACAATTTCAGATCTAAATTTGTAGTGTGATTTCCCTGATGAAATGTTATCTAGCCCAACTGATGGTCTCAGAAGTCCTGAGTAAGTCACAAGCTGATACATTTTTTTATGGACATTATATTTTACTTGTTGACAAGTTAGGAAACATCTTGGGCTGTTTTTTAATTTTCTGAGTGGAACAATAGAGATCAAACGTTATCTGGAAACACAGCTCCTTTATTAAAAGGAAAACTCAATGAATGTTAAAACCTAAGCCCCACTCCTTTCCCCCGACATACTCCTATTCATGCTTTAGGTCTCAAGAACTTTCCTCACACCCCATGTCCTCGGTAAGAATACTTCATCAGCTTCCATTGCACTTAACACACTTTCATAGAAATTACAACATGAGTACTGTTTGCTTATTTGCTTTTTCACTAGACTCTAAGCTCTGAGTGGGCAGGGATCAAACTTATTCATTATTTTCCCTCGAACCCAGCACACAGTAGGTGATCAGTGCTTAGTCAATCAGTCAACAAGTATTTAGCGTACGCCAAGTGGCAGTACTGACTCCCACATTGTTCCATGGGGCAGCCAAGACAGGATGCACCTCTAAGCTTCCTGTGGTTCCCCCTGCACACCACGGGACTCAAGTTCTGTGCCTTTTACACCTCCTCCTCCAGGCTCCAAGGCTCTTCTGTTTCGTCTGTCAGCTTCACCACCAATTAAGTTGGAGTCAGAAGGTGTGGGAAGCTCTGTTCTTAGTCATTCGTTTGATTGTTCAGTTGTGCTAAAATTTTAGCATGCTGGGCCTCGCCTCCAGAGTTTCTAATTCAGGAGTTCGAGGAGGAGGAGGAATGGCAAAAGTCTGCATTACTAACAAGTACCCAAGCAATGCTGGTACTGCTGATCAGGAGACCATACTTTGAAGATTGGCTGAGTAAGAAATTTCAGCCACTGAATAAGAAGTTTTAGCCAGATTTTTACAGCTATCTCCAGTTTGGAATTTAAAGAATGTGTTCCTTGTTATAAAAGAGTTGTAGGTATCAAGAAGTGGGTAGAGAGAATATGGGGTACCAAAAGCTTCCTGAATATTTCTAAACTCCATAGAATGAACCTGGTTCTGGCTTTTTGGTTAGGGAACAGAGAGAATCAGAAGAGAGACCAGAAGTCTACTTCCCATGGAGAAGCCAAACTGAGACCAGGCAACACAGAGGATGATGAGCCAGTAAAACTTTCTAGGATCTGAGGCCTCAGTTATCTTTGTGAGGTCTGCCCACATCCCCCCTTAGCTCTGCTTGAAGGAGGACCTCACAATTCTAACAGCCTTAGCTGAATCTGAAGATACTGCAATGCATCTATATGTCAGGCTGCGCAGGCTGCTATAACAAAACACTGTGGTCTGGGTGGCTTAAAAACAACAGACATTTACTTCTCACAGGTCTGGAGTCTGGGAAGTCCAGGATCAAGACACCGGCAGATTTGGTATCTGATGAGCCCATTTTCTAGTTTATAGATGGCTGTCTTCTTGCTGTAACCTCACATGGCAGATGGGGAAGGGAAATCTCTGGGACCTTTTATAAGGGCAGGAATGTTCCACCCTTACGACTTAATCACCTCCCAAAGATACCACCTCCAATATCATCATATCGAGTGTTAGAATTTAATATATGAAACTGGTGGAACGAAGGAAGGACATAAGCTTCAGTCTATAGCAAATCTGTTTCCAAAAGCTTTGTTGCTTAGTTCAAATTTAACAGTTAGCATTGGTTACCTATTACCTAATAGGAGCAAAGTTTCTGATAAGATGTAGAGTTGAAAGAAATATGTTTTTAGCTGTCTCACAATATATGTACTTTTTCTTAAATGAGTTCTTTAGTATCAGTGATCAGATAACTATTTAGCTCTTGCCATATTAGCCTAAGCAGCTACTTTTTTTTTTTTTTCCCTCCGTCCTTTTCCTTTTGGAGAGAAAGGGAAAAACTGTTTCCTCTACCCTCTTATGTTTAGTACCTGGGGCCCTGCAAATAAAGTTGACAAAAGATGGATTAGCAGGAGAAAAAGCATAAAAATTTTTGGTATTAATTAATATATGTGTGCAGCACAGGAGGGCTTTATAAAGAGGAAGTAGAAAATACCCAGTAAAGTTGTTGGACATGAGGCTTACATACCATGATGTCCAAGAGCAATAAATTAAAGAGATGTGACAAGACAAAGAAGAGGGGTTTGGGCTTCTATGGGCTGTAAATTTGGGCAATCTATATAGGGAGAACTAACTGAAAATGAAGGTTATTTCAGTAAAGTTTGTATATGCAGATTCAAGTCGGTGCTCTCTCCAATGATGGGGATCTCTTCTTCCTGGTACAGAAGAGAAAGGAGAACAACTTCACAAAGGGAAATCCCTGCCCTAATTTTAGACAGAAAGGGAGAAGGTAGAGCTTTTCCTGTGTCTGTCATTTCTCGATTGCCTGTACCTCAAAATAATCCCTATGCCAAAGTGGAATATTTCGGATGTGCATATTCAAATCCCTGTCACTTTCTACAATGTAAGCTCCCTTAGAAAACGTAAAGACTCTCCAGGATACAGCTGATCCAAAACTAAATGTCATCCTCTTTCCTGTATATGACAAGGCCCAAATAATTGTCTGAAATAGAAAAGATGTTGATCTTTATTAAAATTAAGAATTATTTCCTGTTCATCTGAGTTTGGGGCCAAGATCCACACCTATTGCACACATAAACTTAAGAAACATTAGTTATAGTATTGATATCATAGAGTTTAACTTATAATTTTTTCCTTTAATCACCAAAATCGTGTCAGTCAGTATTTTTTGGAAGATAACCAACTGTTCTTTATTTCTTGGTGAAACATTTTGACTGAACCCACTATTCTGCTTGATGAATAAAACATTTTGAATATTTTATTAGACTCTTTGTGATTTTTTCTCCTGAATCTCATTTTATTCCCTGAAGTATGTAAAAAAAAAAATTTTATAACTATCTAAATATATAAGCCCTTGAAAACAATAAATAGTATTATTTTGCTTATTTTAATCCTCACATAAAATTGTTATTCAGTTGCTAAGTCACATCTGACTCTTTGTGACCCATGGACTGCAGGATACCAGGCTTCCTTGTCCTTCACCATCTCCTGGAGTTTGTTCAAACTCATGTCCATTGAGTTGGTGATGCCATCCAACCATTTCATCCTCTGTCAACCCCTTCTCCTTCTGCTCTCAGTTTTTTCAATATCAGGGTCTTTTCCATCAGTTAGCTCTTCACATCAGGTGGTGAAAGTATTGGAGCTTCAGCATCAGTCCTTCCAATGAATATTCAGGGTTGCTTTCCTTAGGGTTGGCTGGTTTGATCTCCTTGGCTGTCCAAAGGGACTCTCAAGAGTCTTCTCCAGCAGTGCAGATCAAAAACATCAATTCTTTGGTCCAGCTCTCTTATTCATACATGTCTATTGGAAAAACCTTAGCTTTGACTAGATGGACCTTTGTCAGCAAAGTGATGTTTCTGCTTTTTAATACACTGTCTAGGTTTGTAATAGTTTTTCTTCCAAGGAGCAAGCGTCTTTTAATTTCATGGCTGCGGTCACCATTCACAGTGATTTCGGAGCCCAAGAAAATAAAATCTGTCACTGTTCCACTTTTTCCCCATCTATTTGCCATGAAGTGATGGGACCAGATGCCATGATCTTAGTTTTTGAATGCTGAGTTTTAAGCCAGCTTTTTCACCCTCCTCTTTCACCCTCATCAAGAGGCTCTTTAATTTCTCTTTGCTTTCTTTCATTAGAGAGATATCATCTCTACATTTGAGAGTGTTGATATTTCTCCTGGTCATCTTGATTCCAGCTTGCAATTCCTCCAGCCCAGCATTTTGCATGATGTATTCTGCATAGAAGTTAAAAAAGCAGGGTGACAATATACAGCCTTGATGTACTCCTTTCCCAATTTGGAACCAGTCCATATCCAGTTCTAACTGTTGCTTCTTGACCTCCATACAGGTTTCTCAAGAGACAGATAAGGTGGTCTGGTTTTCCCATCTCTTTAAGAATTTTCCACAGTTTGTTGTGATCCATATAGTCAAAGGTTTTAGCATAGTCAATGAAGCAGAAGTAGATGTTTTCTGGAACTCTCTTGCTTTTTCTATGATCCAGTGGATGTTGGCAATTTGATCTCTGGTTCCTCTGCCTTTTATAAATCCAGCTTATACATCTGAAAGTTTTTGGTTTATTTTCCATTGAAGCCTAATTTGAAGGATTTTGAGCATTACCTTGATAGCATGTGAAATGAGCACAATTGTATGGCAGTTTGAATGTTTTTTGAAATTGCCGTTATTTGGGATTGGAATGAAAACTGACTTTTTCCAGTCCTGTGGGCATTGATGAGTTTTCCAAATTTGCTGCCATATTGACTGCAGCACTTTTAACAGCATCATCTTTTAGAATTTAAAATAGCTCAGCTGGAATTCCATCACGCCCATTAGCTTTGTTGATAGTAATGCTTCCTAATGCCCACTTGACTTCACACTCCAGGATGTCTGACTCTAGGTGAATGACCACACCATTATGGTTATTCAGGTTATTAAGACCTTTTTGTACAGTTCTGTGTATTCTTGCCACCTCTTCTTAATCTTTTCTCTTAGGTCCTTGCTGTTTCTGTCCTTTATCATGCCCATCTTTGCATGAAATACCCTCTTGGTACCTGTAATTTTTTGAAGAGAGCTCTAGTCTTTCCCATTCTATTGTTTTCCTCTATTTCTTTGCATTGCTCACTTAGGAAGGCTTTCTTATCTCTCCTTGCTATTCTTTGAAACTCTGCATTCAGATCGGTATATCTTTCCCTTTCTCCTTTGCCTTTCACTGCTCTTCTTTTCTCAGCTATTCGGGTTTTTGGTTATTGTTGTTTTTCTTTTTTAAAAAATTCATTTATTTATTTTAATTGGAGGCTAATTACTTTACAATATTGCAGTGGTTTTTGCCATACATTGACATGACTCAGCCATGGGTATACATGTGTTCCCCATCCTGAACCCCCCTCCCAACCCCTCCCCATCCCATCCTTCAGGGTCATCCCAGTGCACGAGCCCTGAGCACCCTGTCTCATGCATCAAACCTGGACTGGTGATCTGTTTCACATATGATAATATACATATTTCAATGCTATTCTCTCAAATCATCCCACCCTCACCTTCTCCCACAGAGTCCAAAAGACTGTTCTTTACATCTGTGTCTCTTTTGCTTTGTCTCACATATAGGGTCGTCGTTACCATCTTTCTAAATTCCATATATATGCATTAGTATACTGTATTGGTGTTTTTCTTTCAGACTTATTCATTCTGTATAATAGGCTCCAGTTTCATCCATCTCATTAGAACTGATTCAAATGTATTCTTTTTAATGGCTGAGTAATACTCCATTGTGTATATGTACCACAGCTTTCTTATCCATTCATCTGCTGATGGACATCTAGGTTGTTTCCATGTCCTAGCTATTATAAACAGTGCTGCGATGAACATTGGGGTACACGTGTCTCTTTCAATTCTGGTTTTCTCGGTCTGTATGCCCAGCAATAGGATTGCTGGGTCATATGGCAGTTCTATTTTCAGTTTTTAAAGGAATCTCCATACTGTTCTCCATAGTGGCTGTACTAGTTTGCATTCCCACCAACAGTGGAAGAGGGTTCCCTTTTCTCCACACCCTCTCCAGCATTTATTGTTTGTAGACTTTTTGACAGCAGCCATTCTGACTGGTGTGAGATGGTACATCATTGAAGTTTTGATTTGCATTTCTCTGATAATGAGTGATGTTGAGCATCTTTTCATGTGTTTGTTTGGCATCTGTATATCCTCTTTGGAGAAATGTCTATTTAGTTCTTTGGCCCATTTTTGATTGGATCATTTATTTTTCTCTCTCAGCTATTTGTAAGGCCTCATCAGACAATGACTTTGCCTTCTTGTTTTTCTTTGGGATGGTTTTGGTCACTGCCTCCTGTACAATGTTATGAACTTCTGTGCATAGTTTTTCTGGCACTCTGCCTACCAGATCTAATCCCTTGAATCTATTCATCACCTCCACTGTATAATCATAAGGAATTTGATTCAGATCATACCTGAATGGTCTAGTGGTTTTCCCCACTTTCTTCATTTTAAGCCTGAATTTTGTAATAGCATATTGGATATCCTTCTGTAACTAGTTTTCTACCTAGCATTATTTGAGTCATATTCATATTGATATCTACAGTTTTAAGCTTTTTTTTTTTTGGTGGGGGCGTGGCTGCAGTGGGTCTTCATTGCTGTGTGTAGATTTTCTCTAGTTGTGGTGAGCAGTGGTTACTCTCTAGTTGCATTGCACGGGCTTCTCATTGCCGTGGCTTCTCCTGCTGTGGAGCATAGGTTCTAGAGTGTACAGACCTCAGTAGTTGTGGCACACAGACTCCAGAGAGCAGGTTCAGTAATTGTGGTACATGGGCTTGGTTGTCCCTTGGTGACTAAGGGATCTTAGTGGGATCTTCCTGGACCGGGGACCAAACCTGTGTCCCTGCATTGGCAGGCAGACTCTCAATCACTGAACCACTAGAGAAGTCCGATATCCACAGTTCTAATTCAGTACAGTGTAGAACTATACTACAACTGGTTAAATGTTTGTTTTTTAAGGAATATGCAATGAATATTTCTATAAATATCTCCTTGCACGCATGTGCAAAACTTTCTGTAGAATACATGCTGCAAACCATATTGCTGAACTAAAGGGTATGCAAATCTTCAACTGTCCTAAATATTGTCAAATTACTTTCCAAAGAGGTTATGCCAATTTCATTGCCATAAGCAGGGTTTGACAGTTCCAATTGTTTTCTTGATACTTTCAGTCTTTATATGTTTTGCTAATTTGATGGGTGTGAAATAGTATATTACTTTCAAAATAAATTTTCCTGATTGTTGGAGGGGCTGAGCATCTTTTCACATGTTTATTTGCAACTATGATGCCCTTTTCTGTGAATAATAGTTTATTTGCTCATTTTTTATTTCAGTCTCTTTGCTGTGAAAGAGTCTTCAAGTTTATCACAATATATTGAAATATGTTTTCCAGTCTGAGTTTTTTTAATTTTGGTTTTGCTCTCTTAAAATATAAAAGTTTTAAATTTCATGCAGGCAAGTTTCAGTGATTTCACTGGCATTTTTGCTTTATCGTTTGACTCAAGGGATGGAGGATAATTTATATCCTACATCCTACATTTTTTTTAATTGTAAAGTTTTACTTTTCCACATTTGGTCCTTTAATCTTCTTGAAATTGACTTATTTATTGGTTTGAGGTAGGGGTCTAATTTTACTTTATTTTTTATGTATAGGTAAGCATTCTTCTGGTAAGATTTACCAAGCAATCCTTTCTCTCACTGATCTGCAACATCATGTCTATTACATCAGATGTATAGAGATATACGGAGTCTGGTCCTAGGCTCTGCTCTATTCCATTGGTCCATTTTCTGTTCTCTTATTTTAAAATGATGGTGCATGCTCAGTTGCTCTGTTGTGTCTTACTCTTTTGCAACCCTATGGCCTGTAGCCCACCAAGCTCCTCTGTCCATGGGATTCTCCAGGCAAGAATACTGAAGTGGGTTGCCATTTCCTTCTCCAGGGGAAAATGATGGTAAATAAAAGCAAACCAGTAAAGTAAGCCTTCTCCCCTCTATCTTCTTACTGATCTCTAATATTTTGCAACCCCATGGACTGTAGCTCCTCTGCCCAGGGAATTTTCCAGGCAAGAATGTTCTCCCACATAAATGTAGTATCAATTAGTTGAGTTTCATTTTAAAACTGAATAGTTTTTGTAAAGTGAATACTTGTACATATTATACTCACTGTTTGAGGCATATACTAGCTAGAAGAAATGCACATTTATTTGAAGCTTTAAAAGTCCTGAGAACAACAGTCCTGACACTTCCTGGAACCATTTCTGCGGTAACTTTACAGAGAGAATGGCTTGGCCAAAAACTTTGTTTTCCTAATCCCAGGGAAGATACAAACTCAGCAGTTGTTATGTAGTGCTCCAAGTGATTTGCCTAAAGACCTCCCACTGAGATCCCCATGAACTTGCAACTTGGATTACACAGTGAGGTCACCCCATGCAGGTTTATGGGCAGATGGCCAAACCTTGACACAAGGCTGCAGTCAGATCCCCAAACAAGTATATACACATAAGCCTCCCCCTTGTCTATAGCTTGAAACTACTATTTGTATCAATTAGGAAAAACTCCAAAGAAGAAAATATATCAAGTCAACCTGGCTTGATGTTTTCAAACAATTAAGCTTCAGATGAATTTTAAGACAGACAGCCTTTGTAAAAGTATATATCCATATATAATATTCTAATGCATCAAGCTTAAGTGACAAGTATCCTATTTGCCTTAAAAACTTCTAACTTTAGTATATCATACTAACTAAAGAAGTCAAAGACAAATATCATGTGATATCATTTGCATATGGAATCTACAAAATATGATGCAAATGAGCTTAATTTAAAAAGAGAAACAGACTCACAGACTTAGAGAATGCACTTTTGGTTCCTGGGTGGTGGGGAGGGGAGGGGAGAGATAGGTTGGGGATTTGGGATTGACAAGTACATACTGCTATTATTTAAAATGGTAAACCACCAAGGACCTACTGTATAGCACAGGAGTTCTGCTCAATATTTTGTAATAGCCTAAAGGGAAAAGAAATGAAAAAGAATAGATATTTGTATATGTATAAGTCATTTGCTGTACACCTGAAACTAACACAATGTTGTCAGCCAACTATTGTCCAATATAAAGTAAGAATTAAAAAAGAATTATCCTGTAATGTAGTTGTCAATTAAAATCAAATCTCATACTGTCTTAAAATATTTAATTAAGGAACTCTAACTTAGGTATAATTTGCAGCTAAATGTAAAACTAGAATACAACTTAAAGATAATGTAGGTCAGCAGTGGTTCCTAACCTTGACTGTGCTTTAGAATTATTTGGATAGTTCTTAAAATTGACTCAGATGGTAAAGCATCTGCCTGCAATGCGGGAGACCTGGGTTCGATCCCTGGGTCGGGAAGATCCCCTGGAGAAGGAAATAACAATCCACTCCAGCACTCTTGCCTGGAAAATCCCATGGATGGAGGAGCCTGATAGGCTACAGTCTACGGGGTTGCAAAGAGTCGGACACGACCGAGCGACTTCACTTTCAAATGTCTTAATGCTCTACTGCCCAGTAAATCATATTGGAATAAGAGACACAAGTGTCAGTACTTTTAAACCTGGTTGAACAATTTTGTTATGTAGTCAATGTTGAAAACCATTGACAATTTAAACCTTTAGCACTTTAAGAAAATGAGATTTCAAGAGATCAAGTGACTTTTAATCATGTTTTAAATTTTAAATTTATACTGTCCAGTGTGGTAGGCTTAGCCACATGTGGCTTTTTAAATTTAAATTTATTGGGATTAAATAAAACTAAAAAGTGAGCTCCTCAGACACACTAGCCACTTTTCAGGTATCCAATACCCACATGTGCCTAGTAGCTGCCATATTGAACAACACAGATAATAGAAACTTCCATCATCAGAGAAAGTTATCCTGGTCATTGCTATGAAAGAAGTAATTCCATGTCTATTTTTAATGACTTTCTTTGAAGCACAGCAGAAGATCGTCTTGTGCCTAGGTATAAGCTGGATTGATTTCTAATCATTTAGTAACTTCAGAAACATCTTAAGCCATTATTACAGAATGACTGGTATAATAAAATAGTTTTTAAACAAGTATCACTCAACATTAGCATGTGGACCTGTAAGGCACCTAATGCCACAATAAAAATTACAACTTCTTGGACAAATATAAAAACTGACTCAAATCTAAGACCCCCACTCCATCTCCACCCCCAAACCAATGGATAATGATCCAGGAAGCCATTTTCCCCTTGATTGGCAAGGAAAGTACATGGGGAAGGAAAGGGAGAGCTACAATTTCCCAATGACCAGTCCACTGGGCTCAGAGACACCTCATAAGCTTGTCTAGGCACTGTCTTGGCACAAGGAGAGTATGAAGGAAGTTGGTCTAGGACAGTCTCCTCCTCCTTATAGTCTGAAAACAAAACCAGTGTGAGAACTGAGCTTAAGTTCTCTAATAGGACTTATTACTATCACTATCCTTCCTAAAAAATATTATAGAACAGAGTTTTAAAACCTAAAACTTCTTGATCTCTTATAGTAATCATGACCATGGAACATGTTTCACAAAGCAGGCTTTGATGTTAAAGAGATTCACATCTATTGTGTTATATTTTTGCTGTGGCAAGCATCTAGAAAAATGTCACCATTTTATTAACTTTGTTTTTTCAGTTGTGTTATGAAATTGAAACTTAGTACCCACTGTACCGGAATACATTGTTCCTTGTCTTGTGGCTTAAATTTTGTATTCCCAAGTGCATTATAGCAAGCAATGAGATCGCCATGCCCAGGTCTAAACAAGAGGGAGCCAGAAAGCCAGTAGGACAACAAAAAGCCAACTTCAGTGATTGCAGTGTGCGAGGTACTGTTCTGAGCATTTTACATAGATTGCATCATTTAATTCTCACAGCAGCTCACAATGAGATAAGTGCTATTATTATCCTCATTTTACAGATAAAGAATCTGAAGGACCAAGAAGTTAAGTAGATAGTTCAAGGCCACACAGCTAGTAAGTGGTAGAACTGAACTTCCAACCTTTGCAGTCTAATTTAAGAGCCCAACATTTTAATTGCTCTGCTCTATTATCAACATGTACTTACTTCATGGTCATGGTTTTGGCTTATCAAGGTCAAGATCAGAGATACTGGTTTGGACTGGTCCACTTAAGTGGGAAGAAAAGACCTCTGGGTGGCAAGGTGAGAATGTGAGCCTGTGTGGCTTTAACCCCAGGTTTCCTAAGATTGCTTTGTTGGGGGCCACTCATCTGCACTTTGACAATTATCCCCTCTACTGCCTGGCATTACATACCCACATTGCTTTGCAAGGGCAACAATAATTTCAACAAAAACTATTCCCAGAGGTGAGAAAAGAGAAGGGGGCGGGGGCACTAAATAAACAGCAGTAGCTACAGATGCTCCTGCAGTGGTTACACAATAGCCCCTGGGGTCTGAAACCTGGATAGACTCAGGGGAGTAAGGTTTCCTGGCTCCAAGGAGGGGGCCAAGATGGACAGATATCAGCATTAATTAGACCATTATATAAAACATCACCTTCAAACCTTGACAAATCTCAGCATGTTTCCACATTTCATCCAGGAATATAAACAAGAAACACAGTCTGTCCCAGTGTTGCTAGTTTTCTAACCTGCATGAATCAAATGGTTTTCTCCCCCAGACGGCAGCGCCATGTTCTTCCCAGCAACAGAGACTTCTCTGGGTCTTTCATACCCACTGTGTTTCTTGTTTATTGTGCTACAAACAGACACAACTCTCCTGCACAAGCCCTTTGGACTTGCCCCACCCTCCAAGAGGTTGCATTTATGTGTGCATCTATGTATAATACACTTTTTATTATTTAGATCAGTTTTAGGTTCACAGCAAAGCTGAGCAGTAAATACAGAGGTTTCACACATACCTCCCTCCCCCACCCACACCGACTCCCCCATCATCAGCTTCCCCATCAGAGTGGTGCATTTGCTGCACTCAGTCACTCAGAGTCCAGAGTTTACATACCTGCTCACTTTTTATGGCTGTTGTACATTTTATGAGTTTTGACAAATGTATAATGAACTATATTCATTGCTCTAGTATCACTCAGTTATTTTTAAAAGGAATCATGGGTATATACTTTGCTCCTGAGAAACTCCACCTGCTTTTTTGATAATTTGGAGATGGCCTCATTGTTTCTGGAAAGCTTATAGGTTGATTCTCACCATGAATTCACTCCCAAGGCCTTTGCACTTGGTCAGACAGTGAGTGACGGTGCAGGAGGCTGGGGCTCCAAGACGCTCCTCGGGCAGCCAGCCAAGGAGCCAGAATCCTGAAGTTGTCTTGGCAACAGCTGAAGTTTCTTGTCCTGGGCTGGAAAGCACGATGCCTCTTCATTTGTGAAAAGTCTGTTTTACACTTTCAATCTGCCTGGGGCATAAATATGCCAGGAATGGAGCCCTCAGGATGGGATTTCTTTTTTCTGATTTTGAAACAGAGGAGAAGATATTTACAATAAGAAGAGGCCTGCACATCTCATATTGGGTATCGGGTTCAAATATTCCAATGGAGCCACAATCTAAGCTGGTCAAAGTGTTAAGCTTGAACAGGATTTTGTTTCAGATGCAGCAATATTTTTTAGGCCCTTCCAGAGAGACAGAATTCAGTGCCTTTTGCTGGGACTCTATGGCCACTATCATTTTTTAAACCCTAACATAGAGTTTTGAAAGAGGAAAAAGTTTAACATCCTTTAAATGACTGCATATTTAATTATGCCTAATATACCTGCAGTGTTAAAGAACTCAGAGCCCTCTCCAAGTGTGAATTGTTCTAGTCTAAAACACTTAGGAAGCCATCAGCCTTGAATTAGAGGACAGACGTTCTCTGTTTCAACTTTCTTTTCTAATTGATGTTTCTCTTTGAGCCTGAAGAGTTGCAATTTCCTTGATTGCCTCTCCTTCAAAATTTTTCAGACCATTGCTTATCACAAAGCCCACACGTCAGCCTATCCCAGTTACAGGTATGTAAATAACATTTAATCTTTCTTCCTTCCTTTGAAGAATAAAGAATGTGGCCTCTAACAAACATCTGCCAGATTTTATTTTAGAACTAGGAGAATAACTGGATTTCCTGCAGCAACAAGATTCGCATACTTCTACTCTCCTGTAAGCTAAAATCAATAGGGGTGGCCACCCACCCAAGTAGTTGTGTGCACCTGGGCAAGAGTGGCTGGGCCAGCAATCAGACAAAAGATAGCGCTTGGTGCTAAGGCGATCCAGGAGCTTCTCCCAATACTAACATCCAGATCAGGTCAGACCTGCACCTCCCCAGCCTTTGGTATCAAGGGAGACAAAGAATAAAGACTAATAAACAGATTTTATGCTTTTCCTCCCTTCCCCTAACAGAGGATGTCAGGAGCCACAGCACATTAGGAATAACATCAAAAGTGCCCTAGTTGGCAGCAACAAAAATTATTGCTTCTAATATAGCAACCTGTATAGGAGCAGGTTAAAAACCAGGGCAATGTGATCACATCAAGAGCAGACTTTTCTCACTGGCCTCGCACCTCTGTCCTGGTCTGAGAGGAGAAAACATGTTACCTGTTATCTTCCGGGGACACTATACCTAACAGATGCTCAAGACGGGATGCAGTGCCACAAATGATCCTGCATTGAGGAAAGATCAGAGGAAACCTGGTTCTTGCCTTGAAGGAATTTCCAAGATGGCTCTGGCATGTGTGTCTCCCAACACACACACCATGATTGGAGTACAGACAACTAGCTCTTCAGGGGGCAGGGTGACTAATTCCAGGGCGGGCAGAGGATAGACTCAGAGAGGACAAACGCCCACAGGTGATGCTCAAGTGGGATCTGAAGGAGGAGTAGAGATTGGCCAGGTTGAAAATAAGGGCAAGAGAGGCATTCTACCCAAAGGGTAGTCGGGAGTCAGATACAAAGACCAAGGGACCACATATTAGATGATTCCAATTATGTGAAATGTCCAGGAAAGGTAAATGCATAGAAACAGAAAGTAGGTCAGTGGTTATCTGGGCGTGGAAGTGGGAATGGGGACTAACTGCCAGTGGGCACAAGACATTTTACTGTGGGGATAAAATGTGCTACAACTAGACGGTGGAGATAATTGCACCTCTCAGTAAAGTTAGTAGAGATCACTGAGTTGTACACCTGAAATGGATGAATTCTATGAAATGTAAAATATATCTCATTAAAGCTGTTTAAGAAAGAAAAGGATAGGAACTAGTCATCCCATTTGTAGCGATCTGTGCTGAAGGGTTAAAAAAAGATAAAATCTCATCCCGTGGTTAATGTTTAAATGCCAGTGTCTGTAAAACACTCAGCACAGAACACTCAAGCAATTGCCTGTTGTTATAACAGCTAAACATCAGTCACTGTAAACATTAAAAGGAAAAACAATAAAAGTTAATAAAGTGCATATATATTTTATATAGGTCAGATCATCTTATGTAAGATATCTAAATCTATAAAATACCTATGTAAGATAATGTTTCTGTATAAGATAGCCTATATCTTACCTTTACTCAATTTATCAACTCAATTTCTGCACTATGTTATATGTTTTTCTTAGGCAGTCCATGATGACACAGAGTACGTTGTTATTTAGTAGCTATGTCGTGTTCAACTCTTTTGCAACCCGATGGACTGCAGCCCACCAGGCTCCTCTGTCCATGGGCTTTCCTAAGATTTCCCAGGCAAGAATACTGGTGTGTGTTGTCATTTCCTTTTCAGTAGCTCTTCCCAGACCAGGGATCAAACCCATGTCTCCTGCATCGGCAGGTGTGGATTATTTACCAGTGAGCCACCAAGGAAGTCTGACATAGAATATACCATATGGTTAAACATAATTTAGTGCCAACAGAGGAGACTCAGGTTCGAACCCTGGGTTGGGAAGATCCCCTGGAGGAGAAAATGGCAACTCATTCTAGTATGCTTGCCTGGAGAATCCCATAGACAGAGGAGCCTGGCAGGCTACAGTCCATGGAGCTGCAAGAATCGGACACAATTTAGTGACTAAACAACAACAAAAAACAAAATTTAAACCTTTACTGATGGATATTCAACTTTTCAAATTTTTCTTATAAATAAGTTCACTGAACATCTTTTTCCTTAAGTCTTAAGGTATTTATAGAAATGATTGGAAACATGTATAAAATAAAATTACAGGATCCAAGGATGCGTGCATGGTTAGTGCTGCCATTGCGTGCTGCCAGATTGCTTCCTGGACGTGTTTACCGAACATGCCACCACCAACACCGTATTCACCAGACAATAGCATTGAACACTTTTAAAATGTTGGTTAATCTGATAGGTGCAAAGTGATTGTTTCTTTCACTTGAAGTCTCTGTAGTTGGTTAGTAGTGAGTCTGAATATTTTCTGTGCTTTGTTAGAGCATATATTGTCTGTCAGTTGTTGGCTTGAGGCTTTGATGCCTCCTCGTCTTTAGGGATTTCAGTGTTTCTTGTGGACTTGTATATGTGAATTCTCCTTTAAGGACTTTAACTCTTCTTTGTGATATTTTTCTTCCAGGTTTGTGTATTTTCTTTCATTTTCTTAACAATGTACTGAAGTTCTAAATACTTGTAGAATTAAGATCACTTTGTAAAAGTGATTTGTAGAAGATTCAGAAATGTGCTTGTGGGTGGGGGTGGAGGAAAGGAGAGAACACTGCATTCTTTGCCTGCTTTATGATTTAGCCTGAGAGTGCAAGTCTCCGAGTGCATCTGATCCCCACTGTTACCTTCATGGTCACAGTTTACCTGTCACGCACAGTTCAACAATTTCCTAATCCAAGTAATGACTATCAAAGCACCAACAGCCCTCTGGACCTCAGGACTGACTCAGGATTAAATTGAAATCCAAGAGGTGTGGTAACATTGTCCTTATATTAAACTTTTTCTCATAGCTCCTAGCACTGAATGATCAAACCACAGTTAGACAATATCTCTTTGATCAATAAGCAATTAAATAAGAGCTTTATAACTCTCCCTCTGTGAGTGATTAGTCACTCAATTGTGTCCAACTCTTTGCGACCCCATGGACTATGGCCTGCCAGGCTCCTCTGTCCATGGAATTCTCCAGCAAGAATACTGGAGTGGGTTGCCATCTCCTCCTCCAAGGGATCTTCCCAACCCAGGAATCGAACCCAGGTCTCTTGCATTGAAGGCAAATTCTTTATTGTCTGAGCCCCCAGGGAAGCCCAGGAATACTGGAGCAGGTAGCTTATCCCTTCTCCAGGGGATCTCCCTGGACAAGGAATCGAACCAGGATCTCCTGCATTGACGGCTGATTCTGTACCAGTTGAGTTACCAGTGAAGCCACTCTCCATTTAAATCAACATAAGAGTAGAAATATCAGATAATCACTAAGGAATTTTCAAGCAGATCTATTTAATAAGTGTGAACCCAGAGAGTTACCATCATTCATTATGAAACATTCATACTTGCTGTATTAGTTGCTATCATACATAAGAATTCCCTATTCTAGGCCTATGTTCTCTGAAAAGTAAATCTTGAGAACCTCTTCTTAAAAATGGCTTGTTAACATGGAGGGAAAATGTTCATGTCTTAGAATCAGTGTTAGAAAATAGTAAAGATATTCGAGAATAGCCTTAAATATTCAATTTGTTAGGTTAAAAATAATGGAAAAACTGATCTTCACAGATAGTACTAGCTGTATGACTCTGGGAAAATTGCTTTATTTCTGAATCTGTTTCTTCTTATAAAATAGAAAATAATTAAATCTTTACCCTAGTCCTATGTGGTATGAGTTGTATCAGATTTATGAATTGTAAATCATTAATCCCATTATGCTCAGATATTCTCTGTTTCTTAAGAAAATTAATTGGTAGATGCAGTGGCTTAATTGCTCAGGGATTCCATCTAGGCAGAAGAATGGAGGGCTACTGCTTGTTGCTCAGAGCACAGTGCTGGGCACTTTTATTTATATCTTCTTATTAAACCTGCAGAACATGGGCTGCTGCCCACATTTCAATGATGAGGAAACTGAGACTTGAATAAATAATCCTGCTTTTCTCACAGTGACAGATGCTCACCTGTGACTCATTTATGGAACTTCTTCCATTTAACTAGTGCCTAATGTGTTGGACTTGTTAACCAGTGGCCTACATGACATGTCCGTTTTGATAACTAATAAGCATCTCAAATAAGATGAAAGACAAGCTCCTGAACAGTCCTCAAAACATGTCCTTCCCACACTCTTTCCCACTCAGCAAATGACAGCTTCTTTATTCCAGGTGCGCAAAATGAAACCTCAAGAGTTGTTCTTAATTCCTTCAAGTCCCATTCTGATCTTTAAGAAACCCTGCCAACTCCATCTTCATAATATGTCCAAAATCTGGACCACTTCTTACATTTTCACGCCAGCATTGTGGCTGAAGCATCCACAGCTCTCACCTATGTTATTAAAATGTCCTCCTAAGTGGTTCATTTCTGCCCTTTTCCCCTCTAACCTGTTTGCACAGAGCTGCCAGAATGATCCTGCTAAAATGAAGGTCTGATCACATGGTCTCTGTTTAAAACCTGCCAATGAATTCCCATGTGACCCAGAGTAAGAGCCAAAGATCCACAGTGGCTTCAAGGCTTCCCATGAGCTGACTCTTTGCACGGCTGACCACACTTCCACCCTCTGTTGCTAGGCTGTGCCCTTGGCCAGTGCTGCTCTAACTCCAGCTCCCACCACAGCTCGCTCCTTGCTTCCTTCTGCCTTTTACTCAGAAGCTATCTTCTTCATGAGAGCAACCTTCACCATCCTATCTAAACTTTCTACCATTTAATCTCTCATATCTCCATTCCTGCTGCATTTGTTTCTTTCACACTTATCGCCAACGAAACACAACTAACTACAACAAACTACATTGTTTATTTACCTTCTTTGTCTCCTATTTCTGAAATATAATCTCCACTGGGCCAGGTATATTGGTCTGTCCATTCTCTGATGTATTCCCAATGCCTAATGCACTCTAGGAATCAGCGAACTAAAATGGACTGGAATGGGTGAATTTAACTCAGATGACCATTATATCAACTACCGTGGACAGGAATCCCTTAGAAGAAATGGAGTAGCCATCATGGTCAACAAAAGAGTCTGAAATGCAGTACTTGGATGCAATCTCAAAAACGACAGAATGATCTCTGTTCATTACCAAGGCAAACCACTCAATATCACCGTAATCCAAGTCTATGCCCTAACCAGTAACGCTGAAAAGCTGAAGTTGAACGGTTCTATGAAGACCTATAAGACCTTCTAGAACTAACACCAAAAAGAGATGTCCTTTTCATTATAGGGGACTGGAATGTGAAAGTAGGAAGTCAAGAAACACCTGGAGTAACAGGCAAATTTGGCCTTGGAATACAGAATGAAGCAGGGCAAAGACTAATAGAGTTTTGCCAAGAAAATGCACTGGTCATAGCAAACACCTTCTTCCAACAGCACAAGAGAAGACTCTACACATGAACATCACCAGATGGTCAACATCGAAATCAGACTGATTATATTCTCTGCAGCCAAAGATGGAGAAGCTCTATACAGTCAACAAAAACAAGACCAGGAGCTGACTGTGGCTCAGATCATGAACTCCTTATTACCAAATTCAGACTTAAATTGAAGAAAGTAGGGGAAACCACTAGACCATTCAGGTATGATGTAAATCAAATCCCTTATGATTATACAGTGGAAGTGAGAAATAGATTTAAGGGCCTAGATCTGATAGAGTGCCTGATGAACTATGGAATGAGGTTCGTGACATCGTATAGGAGACAGGGATCAAGACCATCCCCATGGAAAAGAAATGCAAAAAAGCAAAAGGGCTGTCTGGGGAGGCCTTACAAATAGCAGTGAAAAGAAGAGAAGCAAAAACCAAAAGAGAAAAGGAAAGATATAAGCATCTGAATGCAGAGTTCCAAAGAACAGCAAGAAGAGATAAGAAAGCCTTCTTCAGCAATCAATGCAAAAAAATAGAGGAAAACAACAGAATGGGAAAGATCTCTTCAAGAAAATTAGAGAAACCAAGGGAACATTTCCTGCAAAGATGGGCTCGATAAAGGACAGAAATGGTCTGGACCTAACAGAAGCAGAAGATATTAAGAAGAGGTGGCAAGAATACACAGAAGAACTGTACAAAAAGATCTTCACGACCCAGATAATCACGATGGTGTGATCACTCACCTCTAGCCAGACATCCTGGAATGTGAAGTCAAGTGGGCCTTAGAAAGCATCACTACAAAGCTAGTGGAGGCGATGGAATTCCAGTGGCGCTTGGCGCTATTTCAAATCCTGAAAGATGATGCTGTGAAAGTGCTGCACTCAATATGCCGGCAAATTTGGAAAACTCAGCAGTGGCCACAGGACTGGAAAAGGTCAGTTTTCATTCCAGTCTCAAAGAAAGGTAATGCCAAAGAATGCTCAAACTATCTCACAATTGCACTCATCTCACACGCTAGTAAAGTAATGCTCAAAATTCTCCAAGCCAGGCTTCAGCAATATCTGAACTGTGAACTTCCAGATGTTCAAACTGGGTTTAGAAAAGGCAGAGGAACAGAGATCAAATTGCCAACATCTGCTGTATCATCAAAAAAGCAAGAGAGTTCCAGAAAAACGTTTATTTCTGCTTTATTGACTATGCCAAAGCCTTTGACTGTGTGGATCACAATGAACTGTGGAAAATTCTGAAAGAAATGGGAATACCAGACCACCTAACCTGCCTCTTGAGAAATCTGTATGCAGGTCAGGAAGCAACAGTTAGAACTGGACATGGAACAACAGACGTTTCAAATAGGAAAAGGAGTACGTCAAGACTGTATATCGTCACCCTGCTTATTTAACTTATTTGCAGAGTACATCATGAGAAACGCTGGGCTGCAAGAAGCACAAGCTGGAATCAAGATTGCTGGGAGAAATATCAATAACCTCAGATATGCAGATGACACCACCCTTATGGCAGAAAGTGAAGAAGAACTAAAAAGCCTCTTGATGAAAGTGAAAGTGGAGAGTGAAAAAGTTTGCTTAAAGCTCAACATTCAGAAAACAAAGATCATGGCATCTGGTCCCATCACTTCATGGGCAATAGATGGGGAAACAGTGGAAACAGTGTCAGACTTTATTTTGGGGGCTCCAAAATCACTGCAGATGGTGACTGCTGCCATGAAATTAAAAGACACTTACTTCTTGGAAGAAAAGTTATGCCCAACCTAGATAGCATATTAAAAAGCACAGACATTACTTTGCCAACAAAGGTCTATCTAGTCAAGGCTATGGTTTTTCCTGTGGTCATGTATGGATGTGAGAGTTGGACTGTGAAGAAGGCTGAGCACTGAAGAATTGATGCTTTTGAACTGTGGTGTTGGAGAAGACTCTTGAGAGTCCCTTGGACTGCAAGGAGATCCAACCAGTCCATTCTAAAGGAGATTAGCCCTGGGTGTTCTTTGGAAGGAATGATGCTAAAGCTGAAACTCCAGTACTTTGGGCACCTGATGCGAAGTGTTGACTCACTGGAAAAGACTCTTATGCTGGGAGGGATTGGGGGCAGGAGGAGAAGGGGATCACAGAAGTTGAGATGGCTGGATGGCATCACTGACTCAATGAACGTGAGTTTGCGTGAACTCCAGGAGTTGGTGATAGACAGGGAGGCCTGGCGTGCTGCAATTCATGGGGTCACAAAGAGTCAGACACGACTAGTGACTGAACTGACTGACTGAATGCATGGTGTGTACAGCAATTCATGGGGTCACAAAGAGTCGGACACGACTGAGTAACTGAACTGACAGACTGAATGCATGGTGTGTACACCATAAATATTTGTTGAACAAGTGATGGCTCCACTTGGTGGCCTCTATCTCATGAGAGGTCAGTCTTTTTTTTTTTTTTTTTTTTTTGCAGACTCTTAACTTTTTTCCACCTTACTTGCATCTTTTTCAGGTAGCACAGGACTTCCTCAAAGTTTTCCACACATCTCTCCAGGCTTTTCTCTAGGTCTTCTTGACCAATTCTGGGTCACATGACAACTCCTAGTTCAATCACTGGCAGAAGGGAACGGGACCACCGCAACTGTTATTGTTTAATCATTTATTCCCTGCACCTGCGCAGATGGTTGCTGGCATGACATTAGGTTAACAGGAAGAAGAAGTTGATTTTATATAGGAAAATAAGTGCCTGCCAAATCCATGAGTCACAATTTCATGTGAGTGATCACATTTGAGCTTTAGCATCCTTATGTGGAAGAGTAAGCAGGCATCCTGACCATTTTTACAGAAGAGAAAACAAAGACACAGAGAGATTCCCAACAATGCCAAGAGATCAGAGGCAGACCCAGCATGATCTTCCCGGGTTCTGGGTTCTTGAGAAGCAGGGTGGTTTGAGAGAGGAAGAGTTGAGCAGGAATCAGAGACCCAGAAATTCATTTTCACTCTGCATAAAAAATTATATGACCTCAAACAACTGTTTTGATACCTCAGGGCCTAGGTTTCTTCATCTATAAAATGACAATAACATCCCTGTCTTGTTCTGGAATTGTGCATGTGCATGGGCTGATTAATCATTAAGATCCTCTTCTTAGCTATTAAACTCCAGCTCAGGCAGAGAAACAGGAGTGAGTTATTGGACTTTGAACCCTGCAGAGTCAGAAGAGAGATGTTAGACTTCTTTGTAAATGATATATTTTTAAAACCCCTTTTGTTCTGAAAATAAATACATAAAATGAACTTTTAAAGCCTTAATATCTTCCTGAAGCTTGCCACTGCATTGTGTCTCTAAATCCTTCTAGTTCTGTCTTTGACATTTCACGAACACAGGCATTCCTCAGCAAGTTGTCTGTTCCTCATTTAGAGATCAAGTCCCCGTGAATCCACAGCTGGAAGGCTTCTTTGCAGATCCCCTTCATGGCGCCCATAGTAGAGGTCTTTGTAGCTTGAGAGCGATGACATCCTGAAAGCTTGCTGGCCAGGATCCCAGTGAATACTGTTGCCAGGCCACCATCCTTCTAAATTCTGCTTCTCACTCCCACGCACATGTCCCAATATGTCACCTGCCTGAGAGATTCAAGAGTTTCTGCTTAAGAAGTAGCTTCATGAAGGCAATGGGGGAAAAAATGACTGTTTAATAATTTTCTGACTACTCATTTCAAACTCTATCCCCATATGATGCATTTCCCAACCTTCTAATGCCACAGAGCTAGAGTTTTTCCCTTTCTGCATGTCAGATATAATGTTTACTAATCCTTCCTTTTGGATAGAAATCTAAGTTGTCCCACGTATTATCTTATGTGATCTTACAATTAAGAGAAAACATAGGTAACTTGTACAAGGTTGTTTTACTGGTTAAGATCAGAGTTGAGACTAAGATGGTAGGGCTGCTGGGCTGCCTCAGAAGTGTCATATGGAGGGTTACAACGTTCACATTTTCAAAACAGACATTTCTTTGTACACTTTTTGTATCTTAGATCACCCACCGTTAGTATTTTAGGGTAAGTCATTTCTAAAAAACAGATAGGGAATCTTACTTAAAGAAAGCTGCTTACAAATTGGCAAAATTTTTCTGTAAAGGGCTAAATAGTAGACATTTTAGGTTTTGTGAGCCAGATAATTTCCATTGCAACAACTCAGCTCTTCTCTGTAGTGAGAAGGCAATGGCCCCAGATAATATGAAAACAAATTAGCATGGCTGTGTTTCAATAAAACTTTATGAGAACAGGTGGTAGGCTACATTTGGTCCCTGTGCTATTGTTTGCTGACCTCTAACTGACGCTGTGGTACTTTTGGGAATGTGCACTCTTTCACACTTAAAAAGGAATTGATAAAAATATTTGTCTGATTTTTTGAGTCAGATGGGAAGGTGAAATTTGTTTCATAAGATATTCCAGTACTTCAGAAAAGTCTCTACACTTTTACCACACTGATAGTCCACAAACTTGACGGAAACATCATAGATTTAAAGAATGTGAGTGCATAGGAATAGTTGGCTTAATTTCATCTAAGCCTCACACTGTATGCCGTTGCTGCTGCTGCTGCTAAGTCGCTTCAGTCGTGTCCAACTCTGTGCGACCCCGTAGATGGCAGCCCACCAGGCTCCCCCGTCCCTGGGATTCTCCAGGCAGGAACACTGGAGTGGGTTGCCATTTCCTTCTCCAATGAGTGAAAGTGAAAAGTGAAAGTGACGTTGCTCAGTCGTGTCCCACTCTTAGCGACCCCATGGACTGCAGCCCACCAGGCTCCTCTATCCATGGGATTTTCCAGGCAAGAGTACTGGAGTGGGGGTGCCATTGCCTTCTCTGCCACACTGTATAGGCAGGGAAACAAAGGAAATTTTTCAACTTCTCATGCAAAAGAAGTACAATTAGAATTTAGAAAACCAATAATTGGTGAGTATCGCGCTTAATGTGTGGTTGAAATATTGCTGTTTCTTTGCCAAAGAATCTATATTATATGTATGCATGCTAGGTTGCTTCAGTCATGTCCGACTGTGTAACCCTATAAGCTGCAGCCTGACAGGCTCCTCTGTCCATGGGATTCTTCAGGCAACAGTACTTGAATGGGTTGCTGAGCCCTCCTCCAGGGGATCTTCCCAACCCAGGGATCGAACCCATGTCTCATGTCTACCTGCACTGGCAGGCAGGTTCTTTACCACTAGTGCCACTTGGGAAGCCCATGTTATATGTATAAGCTGTATGATATATATATGTAAGAAACTATATAAATATGTAAAAATGCACCCTGATAATTTCCTTTCTTACCTTAGTCCTACTATAGAGAGTTTACTATTCCTACAAGACATTGTAAAGGCTTTCATAAAATATCAGACAGAAAATAATAAAGCTGTGCCTTATGATCCCAGATTTGAGTAAATGTCTTTTTGAAATGTTGTTCTTCTGTATCCTTTCATTATGGGCAAGACATCCTCCCACAAGATACCAGTGCACCGGATGTTAAGCTCACAACAGAATGCAGATGGCACACTCAGGTCAAGATCATTGGAAGGAGTGGGGAGAGGCAGAGAATCACAAGGGGCAGGGCAGTTGCCCTCGGGGAGAGGAGTGAAGCTTCCACCACTCTGAGCGCCTAAAGGATGAGCAGAGCCAGCACTGGAATCTGCAGTCACAAAAGGGAGGCTCTTAAAGACAACCACAGTACTCAGTCTTGGACACAGTCTGCCTCTGCCAGCCAGTCATCAGCTTGGTACCTCGGCTCCTGTTGAAGGCTGGGACCCAGAATCCCCATCCCAGGAAGGTTCCAGGTGAGAGCTGACCAAGGAAGGAACAGGCACAAGATCTGGAAGGTGAACATGAAGGAAAGTCCGTCACTTTTGGAAGGTCATGTTGGGTGGACATAGTGACAGCCATGTCTATCCCCAGCAGGCCCCAGTTGCTCCTCTTTGCCTTCATTGCCATATTCCCAATGGGTGACACTGCTCACCAACTCAGACCCAAGGCCCCTGCCAGCCACTTGACTGCAGCTTTCAAGACTTCAAGCTTCCTTGATAGCTCAGTTGGTGAAGAATCCACCTGCAATGCAGGAGACCCCAGTTGGGAAGATTCCCTGGAGAAGGGAAAGGCTACTCACTGCAGTATTCTGGCAGAATTCCATGGACCATATAGTCCATGGGGTTGCAAAGAGTCAGACACCATTGAGTGACTTTAACTTTCAAGACTTCACAACCTCAGTCTTCCAGATCCCGCTTTGACAACCTCCCACACCCAGCAGTTTCTCAGGCTTTTCTGCCAGTTCTGTGGTGCTGGGAACCTGGCTAAAGTGACTGTGATGATTTGTCTGGCCCTCTGGTTCTCCTTCCAGACCTTCACATCCCAGCTCCTCCCATGGTCTGTAGAAGCTCTAACTTCTCTTTGAAACGCTGTCTTCCCACCTTATTGGTGGTGATGCTCTTTCTGTGACTCAGTTCTCAATGAGGGAGCCCATTTGCCTGACTCCTTCCAGTCTCCTGCCAGAACTCTCTATTCCTGACCTTCTAACGCAGACCAAGCTGGTCAGCCTCCAGGGCAGAGAGCTGGGTGCAGGGGGAAAGGAAGGGACTGGAAGGGCAGAGGGGGCATCTTTGGCACAGGCCATAAAATAGTTATTGCTGCACCAAATTTCCAAGAAAACTTGAGAGCTTCTTTCTTCAGCTGTAAATACATTGAAAACTGTAAGGTTAATTTACCTTCTCTGTACCCTTCTTCCAAATTAAAAAAACTATATAGTCTGTCTTCAAAATGAGTGTCAATGAAAAAGTAATAAACTGAAAAACAATGCGTGTGCTGAATAGCTTCTTTGTTTTAATGGAACTGAATTACATTTAAACACACCTTATAAAAAATTCTACATAGAATAATGGTCTCTATGAACCACCTGTGCTTTGCCTTTATGGAGGCGAGGAAAAAAACTGATTCTGGATTTTTCTAAAGAAATTTAAATTAGACACTAAAACAAAAGGAAAAACCTGAGCTACTTATTCCAAGGGCCATTAAAGTAATGACTCGGTCTATGGAGAATTCTAGCAAAGCTAAAATTTCTTTCTATTAGGAACCCTATTGGAAACTGAGAGAATTTTCTAGAGCAGTGACTGGTGGATAGCAATATAACACAAGCAATATATGTAATTCAAAATTCTGTAGAAACCACCCTGGGGAAGGAAAGGGCAACCACTCCAGTATTCTTGCCTGGAGAATCACAAGGACAGAGGAGCCTGGCCGGCTGCAGTCCGTGGGGTCACACAGAGTCAGACACGACTGAAGTGACTTAGCAGGTAGAAACTACATTTTTAAAAATAAAAATAGGTAAAATTAATTTCAATAATGTATTTTTGTTTAACCCAATATATCAAACCTATTATTTCAACATGTGATCAATAGTGATCATTAAAGAACTATCTCACATTCTCTTTTTCTGTGTTAAGTCTTTGAAATCTTAAGTATATTTTACATACAGAGCACATCTCAATTCATGTTTCTAGGACTCAATAGCCACATGTGACTGGTGGCTGCTGTACTGGGCAGCAAAACTCTAGACAGCATCGAAATGTTGGTTAAGAGTTTGTCTCTCATATAAAAAATGCACATAATCAAAAGAAGAGGGATAACTAACTGCCTGTGTTTTTCACAGATGTTTTCAGTTCTCCTTTTCTTTTGGGTGCCTATGAAGATCGTCTCCCTACTCCCTTTCAGCTGAGCAAGGCCAGATGATGTGAGCTGACCAGTGAAATGAGAGGAGTGACGCATCACTTCCGGTCAGCGGTGCTGAAGAGCCGGTGTGTACTACTCGGTATTCTCTCTTCTCTTACCATGATGGTTGTGGACACTGGTGTTGATAGGGAGGGGCCCTGATGTTGAAACAGCCTGAGATGCTGTGGCAACACTTCAAGGACAGCTGCCCTCCATAAATGGGATGAGGACTTTTGTTCCACTAAGTACAGCTTCTCTCCAGTGACCCTCTCCAGATTCTGATACCAGTTCCTCCCTCTTGCTCTTTCAACCTGGGGATGATAACCACTCTCTGAAGTTCTAGCCCTGATCTGCTTTTTTCCTGAGCCTTGGCCACATCTTTGTAAACTGTCCCTTCATTAACCTCTCCTCAGTTACCCTGTTTGATCGTGCCATCTGTTTCCTGTGGTGGTTCTGATTGATACAGTATGCTGTATTAGCCAAATGTGAAGAGTGTCTTAAGACAGAATAAAATGAGTGCATTCAGGAAATAATTCACTTAATGAGCATAAATCAACTTTCAAAGCACAGTCAAAGCTGTTTCCCTTACCAGCCACTCTTATTAAAAAAAAGATCCTGTTTCTCTTCCTTGAGTAAAAATGTGAGTGCTTTGCTCATAGCAATTTATATTTATATGTTTAAGAAATCTGTTTGCTTGAATTTATTTTTGGTTTTCATTCTTTCATAAACTTACGAACTTATGTTTGTCAGAAACAGCAACAAATCAAAAATAACTAGAAATTGTGTTTCAGTGCCATCTGCAAACAGGGATTATCTGTGCTCCTACCAAGGCTTTAGCTCCTAAGAAGCCTAAGGCTTATGAATTATTGTTGTGTTACTCATTCACTCTAGAAAGATCAGAAAGATACAGAGAAGCACAAAGAAGGTTAAAAAGAATTCATCACTCAAAGCCAATCACCACTAGTGTATATAATTCCAAATTTTTTAAAATTGAATTTTGATGTTTGAACATAATCTTTTGTGTTTTTGATTAAAATTTGGACTTATTTCATTATCAATCAATATATTTTTGTACCATTATTCTCAGTAGTAACTACATTGTTATACATCCCTTTCCATTTTATTGTCTCTTTAGGTCAATGCCAGTTTTTCAGTTCTCAAATAATATTATGAACCTCTTTATATTTTTAGGTATTTGGCCAAGCTTTCTACAAATAAATTCTTGGAAGAGGGAATGCACATTTTGGAAAGGTATGCATGATTATAAAGCTTCAGATGGATTTCCAATATGCCTTCCAAAAATTAATTGATCATTTTATAATCCTAATAAGAATGCAAGAGATTACTCTCTATTCCCACATGGACACCTTGCCAGCACTGTTACCTCTGATTTTGTCTCTTTGATAGAAAATACATGGTAATTCATTTTAAATTTGCACTATAGTTACAGTGAGAAAAAATTTCCATATTTTAGACACTTAGATTTCTCTACTCATGCATTGCCAGTCTTTGTGATTTCCCCACTTTGCTTATTAGTGAATGTTTAGACTTGTAAATCTCTCTAAACGCTAACTTTTAAGTGCTTTTGTTAGGCTAGTTCCTAACCTAAACTGTTTATCATATCCCCTGGCACCTAAGGCGTTGATACAAATTTTGCCATTATAAGTGAAGAAACAAAAGCTTCCAAGAGTTAAGTAAGTAAATCAGGATGACTTAGTTATTACAGAAGATGCTTCTAGTGGTATTCCCCAACTCACTTGTCCATCTAGTGTATCCAGAGCCTAGCAGCTATGGTTGTTGGTAGCTGCACCCTTCTCTGGAAAATTATCCTCAGTCAAAGCGAGCCTATCTGTCAGGACGGCCTGCAGCCAGTGACGGATGGGGAGGGGCTTCAAAGGCTCTACCCACTTGCCTTAAGGCCAGAGAGCTCCTCGGAGCATGTTTGCTCCAGAGCTTCCCGTGGGGTTCAGCTGAGGTTGGGCTGACGTGATACTTTACCTGGATGCTCATCTCTGCTTGGATTCTTCCCCTGTCGTATCCTGCTTCTCTCATTCCACCAGGTTTCACTGAAGAGAATATCCTTAGATATTCTGTTTAAGAATCTAGGAAACCCAATGTAAGACAGCTGGCTATTGAGATATATCATATTCAAACCCAAGCAACCTGACTTTAGAATCCACACAGAGCACTCCACATTCCTATCAAAGACACCTGCTCAGACATCACAAAGATAGCAAAGACTTTTCCTATTTGGTCATTTGCCTTTTAGCTTTATGGTATTCACTGCAGAAAAGTATTAAATGTAAGTAGACAAATATATTGATCTTTCCATTGTGATTTCTATTTTTAATATGTTTATCTTGAGTTTTCAGCTATATATTATTCTTTTTAAAAATATATTTACTTATTTATTGTTATTTTTGGCTTTGCTGGGTCTTTGTTGCAGGCTTTCTCAAGTTGTTGCAAGCAGGGGTACTCTGTTGTAGCACGTGGCTTCTCCCTGGAGTGGCTTCTCTTGTCTCAGAGCACAGGCCCTAGGCACATAGGCCCGGTAGTTGTGGAGCATGGGCTTAGCTGCTCTGTGGCATGTGGGATCTTCCTGGAGCAGGGGCAGAAACCCTGTCCCCTGTGTTGGCAGGCATATTCTTAACCGTTGGACCACCAGGGAAGTCCTATTAATCTTTCTCTTTCCTGATTTCATTTATTTGCATTTATTTTTCAGATTCATATGGTGAAGTACTTATATCACAGCCATCTTAGCGTCTTAAATTTATTCTTAGACTTTGTTATGATTTATATAATTGGAAGTATTATAAAGATTATTGCTAATATATAGAAGCTATTAATTATTTTACTTCATAAGTACAGTCTTAGCAGCACAAATAGTGTCAATGAGTTGCTTAGATTGTAGTTTAAAATATTACTCTTAGAGACTCCCTCATTAACTCATTAACTTGAAATGCTACTTTTATCACATTTACTTGTATATGTTCCTTAAACTTGTTTTTCAGTTTTCTGTATTCTTTTCTGCCAACTTCTATATTGAAGTGGCAGCTGTAAAAATTTAATGCTTTTTTTTTCATTGAAATGTTTGGGGATATTTTGCTCCATTTTTATTTCAGGCAAACTTTGAACTTAGACCAGTTTAAAAATAACGAAACATTCATTGAGCTGTACATTTACACACACATTTGGTATTTATGTTACTGGTGAATAAAAAATTGGGGGCATTTTATTTGGAATTTCACTGGTTATGGAATAATTTGGGGAGAATTAGCATCTTATAACAGATGAGGCAATGGCACCCCACTCCAGGACTCTTGCCTGGAAAAATCCCATGGATGGAGGAGCCTGGTGGGCTGCAGTCCATGGGGTCGCTAAGAGTTGGACACAACTTAGCGACTTCGCTTTCACTTTTCACTTTCATGTATTGGAGAAAGAAATGGCAACCCGCTCCAATGTTCTTGCCTGGAGAATCCCAGGGACGGGGGAGCCTGGTGGGCTGCCGTCTATGGGGTCGCACAGAGTTGGATACGACTGAAGTGACTTAGCAGCAGCAGCAGCATCTTATAACATTGAAGGATTCTTTAAAAGCACATGCTATTTCTCTATTTATTCAAGTATTTTTATGATCCTCAGTAAAGGTGCATAGTTTTTATATGCTTCCTATGCCTTAAATTTATTCTTATATTTTGTTATGATTGATATAACTAGAAATATTGTTTCTAAAAAGATTATTGCTAATTTATAGAAGTTATTAATTATTTACTTTATAAGTACAATCTTATCAGGACAAATAGTGTCAATGAATTGCTTAGATTATAGTTTAAAATATCATTGGTAAATCATTTTCCACTTGGGGTATTCAACTTAATTATAATGTTTCATAGATATATTCATTCTATGTTCAGTTTATTAATAACTGCATTTAAGCTATATTTTGGGGGCAAGACCAATAGTCTCTCCTAGGTAAATAGCCAGGCTCTTCTGTTCTAATTTATTGGGCATCTGCTCTGATGGTTGACCAAACTGTTCATTTTCTACGTGGCCCACAGTGCCACCCACTGAAGTGCAACTTGAAACATGCCTTACTCTTCTTAGCTTCTAGGGTTATTCTAATGAATCATAAAAGAAAACTGTTGTTCAGCCGCTCAGTTGTGTCCAGTTCCTTGGACCCCATGGACTGCAGCATACTAGGCTTCCCTGTCCTTCACTATCTCCTGGAGCTCCTGGAGCTTGCTCAAACTCATGTCCATTGAGTTGGTGATGCCATCCAACCATCTCATCCTCTGTCATCCCCTTCTCCTACTGCCTTCTATCTTTCCCAGCATCAGGATCTTTTCCAATGAGTTGGCTCTAATAAGAAACAAAAAATTATTGATTGGTCGCATGCCAAATATTTTGCCTGTATTACCTTTGTATTCACAATAACTTTTCATCCATTCATTCAAGACTCCATTAAACACCTACCATCTGCCTACTCTCAGCTTAGAGTTTAGTGCTATAGAAAGACAAGAGAAAGGTTATAGCACTATGTGATATTAGAAAAACATCATTATAAGAGTTCATAGAAGGAATACCTAATCCAGATCTGAATGTCATGAAACTTTTAAGTTGTGAGCTCAAAACTGAGGGGTAAAGGAGAACTGGAGTTATGATAAAGTTAGTAGAAGAAAGGAACTTTCTTTTTCATAGAAGGGCCCAGGCAGTGGGACCAAATTTACAAGTTAGAGATGTAGTGCAACAAAGGGAGGAAAATAATAAGATTTCAACATCCCCAAAGTTTCTAAAATAGGGCCCTGATCTTAGAGTGCTGTTAAGAAATTGACTGGTGGTATTTAGCAAGACAATTAGGCAATAGCATAGTCTCAGATCACTGCTTTAACTGGAAGTTGGTTCTCCTAAAGAGAGAACAAAATAAATGCTGCATTCTGAGGTCTACTGAAAACTTTACAGCCTTATGGTCCTTCAGACTGTAGGCAATGAACCAACTGCTTTGCTGCTACCTACTAGGAACTCTGATGTTCCAGCCCAGGATCTCTGAATCATTATTGTTCCCTACCTCAACTTTATCCAGCTAATTCTATATTTTAACACCCCACACTTGACATTATTGACATCATCTTCCCCATAAAAGTATACCTAAAATTAACCAAGGTACACAAATGAATAACCAAACTGAAAACTGATGGGAAAGACAGGGCCAGGCTTTAGAAAGCTACCAGAACTTGAATTCCATTAGAGTTGTTTTTTTCCCTATTTCCTCCTCTTAGGAGAGACACCAGGTTTTTTTCCACATGATCAAGACATGCCTACATCTTTCTTTCAAGCTTAAACCTTACAACTGTAGCCACTTGCAAGGCATCAACTTGGTCCCCTGCTCCCAGTTCCCAAAGTCCCCAGGAGAAAGGCCTTTAGCTCAGCTTAGATTAGGTATCCATCCCTGGCCTAGTCAATTACAGTCAGGGAGACAGGGTTCTTTTATACAGTATAGCTGCTTGTATGCTAACCCTATGGGAGGGGAGTATAGTTCTCTGAAAAGCAGGAGCTCCGGAGTTGAAGGTTGGTGAGTATAAAAGAGATAGACAGGTATGATCGCCACAGTTAATAAGAGCACTAAGCAGTCACTTGCATAATGAGATTTTATCATTCAATATTCTTAAAATATCCCCCTCCAACCCCAGAGGCAAAATTGTACCATTGTATCAAAACTACCTGTCTCCTGAAACTTCAGTCAAAAAGCAAAATGGCCTCTGTTGCTTCTCTGACTTCACCTTGTCGCTCACCCTCTTATTTATTGCACTCCAGTCAGTGTTTCTGCCTATTCTTCAAACTTACCCTAATAATTACCCTTTTAGGACTTTAATAATTACTGTTTGCTCTAAAGTACCCTGCCACCCAGAACTTTGTATTGCTGACTCCATCAGGTTCATATCATTTGACAGATCCTTCTATAATTATACAACTTGAAGTAACTCTCTAATGTATTTATTGTCCCAACAGCATTTATCAATATCTGAACATTTCTGGTAAATTTTCCTTGTTATCTATAAAAAGCATCAAGTTGTAGAATATCCAGCTAAAAGTTGCATAAATTAGTTTATTCTTTTACTTAATGAAAGTGTTTAGTGGTGGGTAGTTTCACGGTAGGTTATGTAATTCAACAATGTCATCAAGAATCCAGAATTGGGTCTTTTTGCTCTGCCATCTTGAAAGTGTCGTCCATATGGTCTCTCGTGACTTCAGGACAGCTGTAGGAGTGTATCATATCACTCCTAGGATAGAAGATGTGGAAACTTCTTGCTACCTAAGGGGCAGAAAACCTGTCCCCAAAGCCTCCAGCTTACTTTCACTAAAGTAGCAATGACCACAGCCATGAAATTAAGACATTTGCTCCTTGGAAAAAAAATCTATGACAAAGGTAGGCAGTGTACTAAAAACAGAGGCATCAATTCACAATGGATATGACAAATATCCATATAGTTGAAACAATGGTTTTTCCAATAGTCATGTGCCTGGGTCCAGCCCCCGCAGGATCCAGGGAAACCTGAAGGAGGAATGGCTTCGGCAATTGATTTAGAGACAGAATAGATAAGGAAAGAATGTTGTATATAAGAAAATAGAGGAGAGAAGAAAAGAGGCTGATGTTCCTTGGTTTATACAGAAAATCAATAAAGTCTCAAGACAAGAAACTTGCACTGTCTATGTAAGGCCACAGGTGCCCTCCCAGTCTCCTGAGGGAGTGAAGACGCAGGGCGCCTTCCTGTTCAGGTCTTAGAAATTCAGGCAAATAAGTAGACAAGGCGGACCTCTGTACTCCAGATGGGAACTAGCCTGAAAGAGAGAGTAAGAGGAGGAGAAAATGATTGACATGGGGAGACCAAGCTGCTTCGATGAGCAAGATCCAAAAGCTTTATTTTTCAAAAGGTACTTTTATACCTTGCCTTATACATACAGGGAAATGAAAGATGCAAGGTCATACAGAGTCAGCCCAACATTCCAGCAGTTTTGCCCTTATCAAAACCAGGATTTTTCTACATATCTTTTCCACAAATGATGTTGTGTACAGTATCTTCTGGCCTTGGAGGCCTGTGAACATTTTATGACCCTTTTTGATAAAGGCTGCTCAACCAGAAAACTTATTTTCCCTCAAAGTGTTCTTTCTTTATATTTCTAATCTATGTCAGCCTCAGAAAATGCCAAACAGAGTTACGTTTTTCACAGAGCAAAGGTGCAGTGAGTTACAAGAAAGAACCAATTAGCTCAAAAGTCTGATATGGTTAAATTCAAGATTACACTTGTTTTTCTTACATTCTCATTATGTTAACTAATGCATTCTCAGGTGCACAGTGGATAAGAGAGATGGAAACTTAGCAACAAGCATTGGCCCAATAATGAAATCCTACATCAGCACTAATCTAATAACTTTTAACTCTTTGAAAGGCTCTATGTTTTAGGCTTTCCATGCCTCTCACAGTTGGGAGGCTGTAAATAATCATATGTGTAGCTGCAAGAGTCTGGATATACTTGCCAAGCAAGCTAGAATGTTAACAGAGGGGGTTTGATTTGAAATATTCCTCTCATGTCCAGGAGATTTATTAGCTATAGCCCTAAGTTGATTTTCTCCAGAGAAGGGTGGTCAGAGTTAGCCCCCAGTTAATGTCAGAGGAATTGGTGAAAGTCATGAAACAGTAAAACAGGCAGATTCTGGTTTTGGGGTGGATGCTTGAGAAAGCCTAGGGAGCCCCTTGAGTTCTGAAGCCTTGCTTAACAGTTATCTTCCACATGACCTTGTCATGGGTGGGATCTCCCATGGTAGCTCCCAGCAGTCATGTATGGATGTGAGAGATGGGCCACAAAGAAGGCTGAGCACCAAAAATTGATGCTTTTGAATTGTGGTGCTGGAGGAGACTCTTGAGAGTCCCTTGGATGGTGAGATCAAGCCAATCAATCTTAAAGGAAATCAACCCTGAATATTCAATGATGCTGAAACTCCAATACTTTGGCTACCTGATGCAAAGAGCTGACTAACTGGAAAAGACCATGATGCTGAGAAAGATTGAAGGCAGAAGAAGGGGCAACAAAGGATGAGATTGTTAGATAGCATCACCAACACAATTGACACAAATTTGAGCAAACTCCAGGAGACGGTGGAGGACAGAGGAGCCTGGTGTGCTATAGTCCATAGGGTTGCAGAGTCGAACATGACTTAGTGACTGAACAACAGCAGCAACAAAGCCAAAAGTGAAGTCGCTCAGTTGTGTCTGACTCTTTGCGACCCGTGGACTGTAGCCCACCAAGCTCCTCTGTCCATGGGATTCTCCAGGCAAGAATACTGGAGTGGGTTGCCATTTCCTTCTCCAAGGGAGAAAGCAAGTGTCTGGTATTTCAGCTTCCATCCATTACAGAGGTGAGCTTTGACAGCAAGATGAATGGGAAAGGCAATGACCACCAGACAGGTAAGAAGGAAGATCCATGATATGGTCTTTCTCTGTGTCTTTATCTGAAGAATGACTTCTCAAGACCAGACACCTGGCCCCAAGCCACCTCCATCTTCAAATTTCCACTCTGGAAGCCTATAAATTACCTTAGCTGTCTAAGCCTTTTACAACCAAGAGCATTCTAAGTGATAACCTACCACAATCTGATAAGTCAGTATAACCTGGCCAATCCTGAGGCTGCACTAACAGGCCGGCTTAGTCCCTGGGGCCTATAATACTTGCAGAGTCACATGAAAATGTTTTCATTTTCATTTTTCTTAAAGTTACAAGAAAGAAATAATTCAATCTGAATTATTTTTATCTTTCTCCCAATGAAGGTATGAAATATAATTTTCAATGTTTTTATGGAGGAAGGGCCCACAAAAGTTGAAAAAAAGTGTGTAGAATTTTCTAAAGTTATAATGCAGTCTTGTTTTCATGATTAGTTTATAAAATTATTATCCTGGGAAGTCAATATAGGTCCCTTTAGAACTAAGAATGATAGTATAGGATTTTGATAGTGGAGAGGAATTCAGGAAAATAGCCTGAATCATATGATTTTTCAGAAATACAGCCCTAACCAGAGTACTCTCATGGGGAGTTGTAAAAACTGAGGGGTGAGCACAATGCTCCTGGGAACCCAGAGGGTGAAAAATTATGGGGATGTGGAAACACAGTTCACAGAAGGGAAGGAAGAAGCGAGAAGAGGTTGAGAATGGATAAGAGGGCATAAATATAATTTCCATGTATCACAATGATCTTGGCTATAAGTTCTGCAGGGATATTTTAACTCAGGGCTGTGGATACTGTTGTAGGATCCCAGCATTCTTCCCACTTCGAAACAAGCTGGCAGACTACAGTCTCATCAGCATCCGCGTGGGAAGCAGAAGACCAGGACAGAAGCCCTAGCTCCCCTGCCGAGTTGCCTCTCACAGGCCCCTGGACCATCCTCCATTCTGCAATTGGACACTGAGAGGGTCTGAAGGACTGCCTCCAAAATTACAATGATTTTGTAGATTATATATCAAAAGAGTAGCTATGCAGAATCAAACCCCAAACAAGAGAGTTCCATGAGGGCTGCAAGGCACCGGGAAGCATAGCAATTCCTTCCCTGTCACCCTGCTGTGGACAACCCTGTTGGGACCAGCCCATGAAATCCAGTAGCACTGTGCCCAGCAGCAGCACTGGAGAAAGGCTGTGCCTGGTGGTCATCTGGTGTCCTCAGCTGGCTGCTCATGGACATCGGTGTGTGTGGTGGGTGAGGAGCTGGACGACACCAGTTGAAACCGTCAGGTCTTAGGAGAACCACCCCCAACCCCAACCCCACATCACTGCTGTCTCCTTTCTGAGGTACTCAGGCCGCTGTAAGTTCCCCACTGCCTCCATCTGTCCAAAAGGATATCAGGGTGAGATCCTAGGCCCATATTTTACTGTTTAAAAACTGATGACTTTTCTGGAAATGGATGGTGGTGATGATCGCACAACACCATGAATGTATTCAAAGCCACTGAATTGTGAACATAAAAATGATACAATGGCAAAGAAAACCCAATGATCCAAAAACCCGATGATCCAAAAAATACCCAATGATCCAATGAATCAATGATTCATTCTTATATTTTTAACTTTCTCAGCCTGTGTGCTGTCAAAATCCTTACTGCATATTTTTCCTCTAAGTGTGGTTGGCCATATCTCCAAGGAGTGTTGGACATGCAATACCAGGTGTCCCCTTTGCTTCATGTCAGGCAAGAACCAATTTTGCTCTTGACAACAACTGGCTGGCAAGGAATATCCACAAGGGGGTTGGAAAGCTAATCTTCATGCTCTAAGTCTCATGCCATTGCAGTCACTTTGTTCCCAGGCTCCTTTGTTCTGAACACAAGCAACTGCTCAGTGAACCTGATGCTTTCCACATTACTTTCCTTGCCTTTAGATTAGAAACCAAGCCTCGTTCTCCTTCAGCTTAAAGTTTTATTATTAAGTGGAACACGTGGAAAAGTGCATAACAGTTTCTAGTATTGAAGAAAGAAATATCATCACATCCTAGAAGCCTACTGTGTATCTCTCACCCTTCCCAACTTCCTCTCCTCCCTGGAATAAAGTCTTGATGACCACAAAAGTGAAAAAAAGCCTTCCTTGTCCTTCTTTTTATTTTAACACTTATGAATACTTTACCTAACATAATTCTTGAGCTTGACAAACTGAATCATGGTGTTGGAGTCTGCTTACTCATTTGCCCTGCTTCATAACATAACAATAGGACTGTTTTGTATGTTCATCCCTTCTCCATTTGTGATATCTTTAGAGACAGCTGTGGTATCTCAAGTTCGGTATCAGAGCTATATGATTAATTGCCTCCTAGTACTTCATTATTAAAAACTCTGTCTCCTTCTGTTACTGATTCAGCTGAGCAGGACATGAGATGTGCCCAGGCCCAGGGATGACATTCAGAATTGTTAATGAGTCAACAGGGACATCCATCAGTAAGGACAGACAACAGCAGGAAGGCAAGGCGCTGGTTTGACTGAACATCAGCCCTGCCTGAGCCCTTACTCCTCCCTCTGCCTGGATCCACCTGTCCTTCAAGGTCTAGACCAGGATCCAAAAATCCCAGCTCAGTCCCAAACCTAGTAGCATAAGTTGGGCAATTGACAAACTCTTAGTTTTCTTTTTGTAAAGGAGGAGATTGGGTTAGGCTATTTCTGAGGATTCGTCAAAATCTAAAGTTTTATGACAGGAAGACTTTTATCTGTATCTGCTTTATGATGCTTAACACTCTCAGTTTTACAATCCAGGTGTGTTCAAATGCACACTTAACAAAACTAAGTAGCAAGAGGCCAGGATCTGGGATTGATTTACCTTTGAGTCCTTGGAAGGTCTAGTCCATTGAATATACCTGTTAAGTAAGTGATGAATTAACTCCCAGTTCTATAATGCCATGAGCTTCCCTGGTGGCTCAGATGGTAAAGAATCCATCTGCAATGTGGGAGACCTGGTTTCGATCCCTGGGTTGGGAAGATCCCCTGGAGGAGTGCATGGCAACCCAATCCAGTATTCTTGCCTGGAGAATCCCCATGGACAGAGGAGTCTGGCAGGCTACAATAGTCCACGGGGTCACAAAGAGTCAAATATGACTGAGCAACTATCATTCTATGATGCCATTCCTAACTACTCTGATCTGTTTTATTTTTTCCCTGAAATTCTCTGTCACTTGGCTTTTAATCTTGGACTTCCTCTTTTTCATTCTGTTGAGGATGAGAACTTAAATGTTTAATCTCATTTTTATAAGCAAGACAAAAGATTCTCCAGGAAGCCATCACCCTGTTTACAGCAGTATCAGAACCTAGACTTCAGGGATGTTTTGTGTTTATTGAATAAATAGTTGGCACTCTACCACAAAATCATGATTCCTTCACCAAGATCACTGAGTTCTGCCAGTCCATTTGGGCTACTGTAACAAAATACCATAGACTGGGTGGCTTAAACAACACACTTCTGCTTCTCACAGTTCTGTAGGCTTAGAAGAAGTGCAGGGAAATAAAGTGTCTGATGAGGGCTCTCTCGCTGGTTTGTAGGCAACCATCTTTTCACAATGTTCTCACATGGCAGAAAGGGTGAGGGAGCTCTCCGGGATCTCTTTTACTATAAGGGCACTAATCTCATTCTTGAGGGCTCCACCCTTGTGCCTCAGCTCCTAACGCTGCCACACTGGAGGTTAGGATTTCAACATATGAATTTGGAAGAGATGCAAACGTTCAGTCTATAGCAAGCACAGCTACCACTCTATGTGACTGAAGATGGGGGCCCTACTTAGTTTTTCCATTTCAGGGCTCCACAATATGGACCTTCAACTCAGTCTGGGCAGTGGAAATATTATTATACTAACAATATTCTTGTGGTGGGGGTGGGAGTTTCTTTTCCATTAGCAGAACTCTGAAGAATTTCAGTTTCATGTTGAGAAAACATTGTCAGGAGTTCTGAGCTTTCCTTGGTGTGGGAGTGTTAAAGGCTTCTCGCTTTTCAGGCTTAGCACAATGCCAAGCACTGGCTGACTCAAGTGCCAACACCTTTTGGTATCTGTGGAGTGAATAAAAAGTTAATCAGTCTGATGAGGCAGTGGGTTGCCTGCTGTGGCCAAGCACTAGAGTAGGTATGCAAATTAAAAACAGAAGCCTATAAACTGACCCAGCTGTACTACCTCTAATGACTCCAAGCTGGGCTCTCAAGTATTTCGCTATTTTTAAAATCAGTCATTTTTCCATGCCTGCATTTTGTTTTACCATACCACATATGCAGCAAGAATTTTTCCATGAGCTTTAAAAATAGACATAATTATATCCTTCTTGATAGTTCTCTCCTTCAAAATTAATGTTGTGATAATTTAAATCTATCGGATTTTTTTCTGGCCCCTCTCATTATGCCTCAAGTATTTTGTTCTTTGTGCTACAAGTTATAGGGGCGATAACAATCAAGATATTTAATCAAAGTGAATGTAATGAAGGAGTAAGCCATGACTCTTTCCTGTGCTGTTTAGACTTAGTCTGGTTTACTTTTAAAGTCACCTTGGTGATAAGACATATAGGACAAGAGGAACTAGGACTTAATATGGAAGCAGTCTTTCTATAGTGGGATAATTTAAGATCAATGTACCAACCAAGGATCCTGGGGAGAAATCTGAACATAGAGGGTACGGCAGCAATAAATATGGGGCACCTTTTCCTATTCTTCACTGAAATAAATAGACTAGGGGTGTTTGATGCCAAGAAGTTGATTGTAGCCTAAACTCTAGCCCTGGCTGAAACTAGATCTTCCTGGAGAAGTTACAAAAGTAATACATGTGCACTCCAGACAATCTGGAAGATACCAAAATGCTTATTTTTTAAATTAAAAATTAGACAGCCATAATGTCTCTGCCGTCTGATTATTGTTCAGTTCCTTTGAAGGATTTTTTAAAGGAAAATGTGTCAAGCAGATTGAGACTAACTTAGCAGGTCCAGAAAGAGTGGACGTCGGAGGGGAAGACTCCAGGAAGCAGAAAATGTGCCAGTGGTTCTCCCAGAGTCTATCCTCATCTTTGCTTGAGCAGGCCCTGACAGTGACCTAACAGCAGAGCCATCTCACACTCCACCTGCCACACCAGACAAGATTCCGCCCCCCACCCCCCCACATACACACCTTGCAAATCCAGGGCTCTGCATTGTGGCATCTTAAGACAATGCAAAGAAACAGAGGAAAACAACAGATTGGGAAAGACTAGAGATCTCTTCAAGAAAATTAGAGATACCAAGGGAACATTTCATGCAAAGATGGGCTCGATAAAGGACAGAAATGGTATGGACCTAACAGAAGCAGAAGATATTAAGAAGAGGGAGCAAAAATAAACAGAAGAACTGTACAAAAGATCTTCATGACCCATATAGTCATGATGATGTGATCACTAATCTAGAGCCAGACATCTTGGAATGTGAAGTCAAGTGGGCCTTAGAAAGCATCACTATGAACAAAGCTAGTGGAGGTTATGGAATTCCTATTGAGGAATCCATGTCCAACTCTTTGCGACCCCATGAAAGATGAGGTCTTTCAAATCCTGAAAGATGATGCTGTGAGTGCTGCACTCAATATGCCAGCAAATTTGGAAAACTCAGCAGTGGCCACAGGACTGGAAAAGGTCAGTTTTCATTCCAATCCCAAAGAAAGGCAATGCCAAAGAATGCTCAAACTACCCCACAGTTGCACTCATCTCATATGCTAGTAATGCTCAAAATTCTCCAAGCCAGGCTTTAGCAATACGTGAACCGTGAACTCCTGATGTTCAAGCTGGTTTTCAAAAAGGCAGAGGAACCAGAGATCAAACTGCCAACATCCGCTGGATCATGGAAAAAGCAAGAGAGTTTCAGAAAAACATCTACTTCTGCTTTATTGGCTATGCCAAAGCCTTTGACTGTGTGGATCACAATGAACTGTGGAAAATTCTGAAAGAGATGGGACCTGCCTCTTGAGAAATATGTATGCAGGTTAGGAAGCAACAGTTAGAACTGGACATGGAACAACAGACTGGTTCCAAATAGGAAAAGGAGTACGTCAAGGCTGTCTATTGTCACTCTGCTTATTTAACTTATATGCCGAGTACATCATGAGAAACGCTGGACTGGAAGAAACACAAGCTGGAATCAAGATTGCCTGGAGAAATATCAATAACCTCAGATATGCAGATGACACCACCCTTATGGCAGAAAGTGAAGAGGAACTAAAAAGCCTCTTGATGAAAGTGAAAGAGGAGAGTGAAAAAGTTTGCTTAAAGCTCAACATTCAGAAAACAAAGATCATGGCATCCGGTCCCATCACTTCATGGGCAATAGATGGGGAAACAGTGGAAACAATGTCAGACTTTTTGGGTGGGGGAGCTGCAGAATCACTGCAGATGGTGACTGCAGCCATGAAATTAAAAGACACTTACTCCTTGGAAGAAAAGTTATGACCAACCTAGATAGTATATTCAAAAGCAGAGACATTACTTTGCCAACTAAGGTCCGTCTAGTCAAGGCTATGGTTTTTCCTGTGGTCATGTATGGATGTGAGAATTGGACTGTGAAGAAGACTGAGCACCAAAGAATTGATGCCTTTGAACTGTGGTGTTGGAGAAGACTCTTGAGAGTCCCTTGGACTGCAAGGAGATCCAACCAGTCCATTCTAAAGGAGATCAGCCCAGGGATTTCTTTGGAAGGAATGATGCTAAAGCTGAAACTCCAGTACTTTGGCCACCTCATGTTAAGTGTTGATTCATTGGAAAATACTCTGATGCTGGGAGGGATTGGGGGCAGGAGGAGAAGGGGACGACAGAGGATGAGATGGCTGGATGGCATCACGGACTCGATGGACGTGAGTCTGAGTGAACTCCGGGAGATGGTGATGGACAGGGAGGCCTGGTGTGCTGCGATTCATGGGGTCACAAAGAGTTGGACATGACTGAGCAACTGTACTGAACTGAACTGAAGACAGACAGAAGATTCTACTAGGAGAATCCCAGCAAGCCCAGCTCTCCCTCCTCTCCATCTCCTGCAGACCAGGCCCTCCGGCGGCAGTGAGTCCTACCAAACTCAGCAGAAGTTTCACAGTCCCCAGTACAAGGAACACAGTCCCCACTCTCCATTTAGGGAACATTTTCTGTCCATTCAGGCAACACCTCCAGCCACTGGTCAGAGCCAACGGCCGCCTTCAGGTCAGACAAAGATGAGTCAGGATTTGCTACAACAAATACTGCAAAATGAAAACAAAACCAAAGGCAAAATGTGATCCTACATAAATTAGACTGAGAAGGGCCGAGGGACAGCACTGCTATGTCTGAAGGAACAAACCAAGACTGAGAGATTTCAGTGTGATGTGGCTTGAAGTCTCCTCCTCCTTGGAGCTGAGAGAGGTAGCGGAGCAGCTGCAGAGAGAGACCTCTGGGACACCCTGCCCGCAGCACCTTTACTGTGACAAACAGCAGCTGGGAATTTCTTCTACCAGCAGTTCAGAAGATAGACTTCTGCTTTGACTAAGGGAAGGGGCTGCATAACAACAGGAGTTTAGGGGGTGTAGAGGGGGTTGATGGCTAAGGAAGCATTCCCTTTCCTCACCCCTCCAAGGAGCAGGAAGGTAAGCACTGGACATTGTAATCTGAGGAACTCAGAACTGAAGACTCCTGACACTTCCAGAAGTCCCTATCCCCCAGCTCAGGAGAAGACTCTTCAGTCAGACTGGTCTTAAACACCCAGGTAAATTGCATGAGTGGGCTTCCCTGATGGCTCAATGGTAAAGAATCTGCATGCCAGTGCAAGAGATGAGGGTTCAATTCCTGGTCCAGAGAGATCCCCTGGAGACGGAAATGGCAACCCACTCCAGTATTCTTGTCTGGAAAATGCCATGGACAGAGGAGCCTGGCAGGCTACAGTTGATGAGGTCACAAAAGAGTCAGATACAACTTAGCAACTAAACAACAACAACAAATTACATAAGTAGTACAGATGCCCATGGCTGCCATACAGCCTTCTCCCTCATGACATGTACCTAAACTCTAGTGGGGGAGGACTCAATATAGCTGAGCAAAGAAGAAAAAATGCAGATTACTTTGCATGATTTTTCAATACCACACCAAAGTAAATGATTACATCACACATTCCTGCCCGAGATAACTCTGAATCTGACTCCCAACTGGCAGGCCTGTGAGCCATGCCTCTGGTTGCTCATTTTGTTTGGAAGGAAAGATGGCCAGCAGTATAGATGTACTCTCTAAGATTATGGGCCATGGCTAATGGTTTAGATGGATAATCAGAGAGTGAGAAGGAATACGATTGGGAGGCTGCTGACAAAGACGGCTGGGAAGGTCTGATGTGACCATACCACAGGCACACAGAGTGTGAACACAGTTCTTTCTCATGCCAGTGCTCCCCAAAGAGCAAGTTTGTAAGTAGAGCACTTTAATAATCAGGTGGGCAAGGTGGCTTCTTTGAGGCTGTTAGTCACTGTTTTCCTTGCTCAATGAGTTCTAAACTAGACAGGGATGAAGTTTATGTATGGATCACAATATGCATTTCTTCTCACCAGGCTGATCTGGCTATAGCTGCTGCTGAGGCCCAATCTGCCACCAGTAGAAACCCACACCAAGTCCTGATATGGCACCATTCCCTAGGGGCAGGAGTGGGGAAGGGGAGAACTAGCTAGCCATCTGGGGGCAGATTGATTACACTGGATCACTTCCATCACAGAAGTGGCAGCACTTTGCTATCAATGGAATGGATGACCGCTCTGGATAAGGACTTGCCTTTCCTGCCTTCATATACTCTCTCTTCCAGCTCCTACCCGATCGTTCAGCTTCTTCAAATCCTGGGCCAAAGGCATGTGTAGCTCTGTGGTGAAAGGTGCCAGGTTCTTCTGCAAGTCAGCCACAGCATCAGAGCTGGAGATGGTAAGAGACAGACGTGGATTCCAGACTCAGGATTTGAAAGCGTGTTTAAGGAAAGTACTATTTACATCGGTGCGGGCAGGGTTAGGTAAATCAACAAGGGACAGAGCCATACCAGAACTAGCTACAGAGGAAGCCATTACCATCTCCGTGCGTGAAGGGACGAAGGACAGAAGCAACGTTACTACAGTCCAACGCGAGGCTGAACTAGGCAGGGAGACCGCCAACAAGAGCGGCAAATGTGGAGCGATACGGCCATTGCCACACCAGGCCACGGCAGGAGAGGGGTAGGCGGAGGAATCAGAGAGTGAACGCAGGAGAGTAAATTATTTTTTAGCCAGTATCCAGCTGGAGCAGTTCATTTGCAGGACCAGTCACAAGCTCCTTCACAGTGTCCTCCAAAAGAGTACACAAGTTATTGCAAACTCCACATGTATAAAATTGTTCAATTTTCTCTTCTTTAAGGAAACTGGAACCCAGAACAATTTTAAGTTAGTTAGTGGGAAGAGACTTTAGTTTGATCTGTTCAGGCTCTTCCTACTCTTCCACGGTCTTCCTAAAATTGAGAAGAATAGGCAGTGTGTGTGTGTGTGTGTGTGTCTGTGTGTGTATATTTATGGCATAAATATTGTTGAGGCCTGAAGTTCTTCCATTTGCACGTTTACTCCATTTTTTTTAAGGTTGGGATATAATTGGCATGTAACACAATAGTTTCTGGTGTACAGCATAATGATTCCATGTTTGTATACACTGTGCAATGATCTCCATAGTAGGTTTAGCTAACATCCATCACCACACAGTTATAAATTTTTTTATCTTTTGTTGAGAACGTTTAAGATCCACTCCCTTAGCAACTTTCAAATATACATACAGTATTATAATTATAGTCGCCACACTGTACATTCCATCTCTATGATTTAATTTATTGTATAACTGGAAGTTTATACATTTTGACCACCTTCATCCATTTCACCCACCCCTATCCCCTGCCTCTGACAGCCACCAAACTGTTCTGTCTATGAGTTCAGTGGGTTTTAGCGGGGAGGAAGTTTAGTTAGTTGGTTAGATTTCACATATATGTGAGATCATACCATATTTGTTTTTCTTCATCTGACTTATTTCACTTAGTTTAATGCTATCAAGGGCCATTCATGTTGGAAATGGCAAGATTTCCCTCTTTTTCATGGCTCAATAATATTTCATTGTATGTATATATATCAAACTTTCTTTATATATTTATCAGTGAACACTTAAGTTCCTTCCATGTCTTAGCTATTGTAAATAATGGTGCAATAAATTGCATTTAAGTACTTCCTACGTACTTAAAATTGAATTAACTCATAAGACCTGAAATCATAAAACTCCAAGAACACAAGGGGAAAGTTTCTTGACATTGGTCTTGGCAATAATTTTTGGATATGATGCACACATAATGGAATATTACTCAGCCATGAAAAAGAAGGAAATTCTGCCATTCATAGCAACATGAATGGACCTCAAAGACTTCAGGCTGAATGAAATAGGCAGACAGAAAAAGACAAATACTGTATGATCTGACTGATATGTGGCCTCTAAAAACATCACACTCTCAGAAGCAGAGTGGAATGGTATTTGCCAGGGGCTGAGGGCTTTATTTTGGGGGGCTCCAAAATCACTGCAGATGGTGACTGAAGCCATGAAATTAAAAGACGCTTGCTCCTTGGAAGAAAAGCTATGACCAACCTAGATAGCATATTCAAAAGCAGAGATATTACTATGCCAACAAAGGCCCATCTAGTCAAAGCTGTGGTTTTTCCAGTAGTCATGTGTGGATGTGAGAGTTGGACTAGAAAGGAAGCTGAGAGCTGAAGAATTGATGCTGTTGAACTGTGGTGTTGGAGAAGACTCTTGAGAGTCCCTTGGACTGCAAGGAGATCAAACTAGTCAATCCTAAAGGAAATCAGTTCTGAATATTCATTGGAAAGACCAATAAATATCAGTCCATTCAGCTGAAGCTGAAGCTCCAATACTTTGGCCATCTGATTCGAAGAACTGACTCACTGAAAAAGACCCTGAAGCTGGAAGAGATTGAGGGCGGAAGGAGAAGGGGACGGCAGAGGATGAAATGACTGGATGGCATCACTGACTCTATGGACATGAGTTTGAACAAACTCTGGGAGTTGACGATGAACAAGGAAGCCTGGTGTGCTGAGTCCATGGGATCACAAAGAGTCTGACACCACTGAGGAACTGAACTGAACTGAGGGGAGAGGGAAATGAAGAAATGTTAGTTACATGATACCAACTTTCAGTTATAAGTTTTACCATAATGACTACAGTTAACAATACAGTATTACATATTTGAAAGAGAATTTAACAACAAAATGTTATTAATAATTATGTGATGTAAAGGATGTGTTAATTAACATTATTGTAGTAAACATTTCACAATATATATGTGCACCAAATTATCACATTGTGCACCTTAAACTCATTCAATGCTATATGCCAATTATCTTTCAGTAAATCTGGGGGAAATGGAATTAACTCTTGTGGAATACCATCTAATAGAATATAAACTGATATTTGGGCTTCCCTGGTAGCTCAACTGGTAAAGAATCTGCCTGCAATGCAGGAGACCCCGATTTGATTCCTGGGTCAGGAAGATCCCTTGGAGAAGGGGTAGGCTACCCACTCCAGTATTCTTGGGCATCCCTGGTGGCTCAGCTGGTAAACAATCCACCTGCAATATGGAAGACTTGGGTTCAGTCCCTGGATTGGGAAGATCCCCTGGAGAAGGGAATGGCTACCCACTCCATTATTCTGGCCTGAGGAATTCTATGGACTATAGTCCATGGGGTCGAAAAGAATTGGACAGGACTAAGTGACTTTCATTTTCAAAGTGATATTCAGTCTAATTATTAAGGTAAAATAGGCACCAAAGTCTACCCCAAGGACGGGGTTCTTAAAGCTTTTATCCTGCTTCCTAAAGCTCATTCCTAGCTCTTGTCCTGCCTCGTGTCAGCCCTCAGAAGCAGTTAATCCTTCAGGTGGTTTTAATTACAAATAGCTGTACTGAGTGTCACTCCAATGGAAAAGTCCAAAGGGAAAGTCCCTTGCAATACTCCAAGTCGTGACTCTTCTTACTCTCAGTTTCACAAATGATGACTTTGAATCCTCCAGATACAAAGGGCAAGGCCAGCTGCTAACCTGCCCTGTGCTCTGCAAGAGTGTGTTCTACCATCTGCCAGCTACTCCCTTATCTGGATACAATATTAGACAATGGAAGCATCCTCAAGGTTCCCGAGCCAGCTCTGCCTCCTTTCTTCCTTATTCCCTACAATTTAATCCTTTAAATACCTCGTGTGTGTGTGTGTGTGTGTGTGTGTGTGTGTGTGTGTTGTTTCCCATAACAAACAGTTGCTGCCTTCTACTCATGCTTATTACCCTGGTCTTGAGCCTTATCTACTCATCCTTAGATTGGCCTCAGTACCGTTTAACTGAGCTATCTGCTTCTAAACTCTTCTCTTACAGTCTTCCCTGTTTTCTTGGAACCAATACTATTTTTAGAACAGCCCCTGAGGAAATTATGATGGCGTCCTGTCAGAGCTTGATCTCCTCAATCATGGAATCCAGTTCAGTTCAGTTCAGTCACTCAGTCCTATCCGACTCTTTGCGACCCCATGAATCACAGCATGCCAGGCCTCCCTGTCCATCACCAACTCCCGGAGTTCACTCAGACTCACATTCATTGAGTCAGTGATGCCATCCAGCCATCTCATCATCAGTTGTCCCCTTCTCCTCCTGCCCCCAGTCCCTCTCAGCATCAGAGTCTTTTCCAATGAGTCAGTTCTTTGCACGAGGTGGCCAAAGTATTGGAGTTTCAGCTTTAGCCTCATTCCTTCCAAAGAAATCCCAGGCCTGATCTTCAGAATGGACTGGTTGGATCTCCTTGCAGTCCAAGGGACTCTCAAGAGTCTTCTCCAACACCACAGCTCAAAAGCATCAATTCTTCAGTGCTCAGCCTTCTTCACAGTCCAACTCTCACATCCATACATGACCACAGGAAAAACCATAGCCTTGACTAGATGGACCTTTGTTGGCAAAGTAATGTCTCTGCTTTTTAATATGCTATCTAGGTTGGTCATAACTTTCCTTCCAAGGAGTAAGTGTCTTTTAATTTCATGGCTGCAATCACCATCTGCAGTGATTTTGGAGCCCAAAAAATAAAATCTGACACTGTTTCCACTGTTTCCCCATCTATTTCCCATGAAGTGATGGGGCCAGATGCCATGATCTTCGTTTTCTGAATGCTGAGCTTTAAGCCAATTTTTCACTCTCCACTTTCACTTTCATCAAGAGGCTTTTTAGTTCCTCTTCACTTTCTGCCATAAGGGTGGTGTCATCTGCATATCTGAGGTTATTGAAATTTCTCGGCAAGAACAGCCCCTGAGGAAATTATGATAGGGTCCTGCCAGAGCTTGATCTCCTCAATCATGGAATCCAAGTTCCTTTCAAGTAGCCACATCTTATCTGCACAGGGTGGTTCACAGCCTGATTTTGCTACTCCAGTCATGCTGGGTCCTTAAAGGTCATGTTCCATCCTGCCTTTTCAAGTTACTTAGAATATCCCACACCCTCCTCTGAACCAAGTTCTCTATCTTAGGGTCTTTTGTGTTCTACTTCTTTACCAGTGTTTGAATTTCAGACCTCAAAAGTAGTTTATTTTTATTGTACAGTCTAGATCTTAATTATCCTTCTGCTAGGACCCAACTCCTGGAGGAGGGCATGACAAATTTGGGTGACAAAATTGCCTTGAGTGACTACTGTGCACCATATACCATCTGAAGAGATTTAAAGCTTATACATGTGTTAAATTTAATCCAAGTAACTCTATGGTGGTAGTTTTTTATTATCAACATTGAACAGATGAGAAAATTAAGATATGGAAAAATTAAATAATTTGCTCCAAATTGCCCAACCAATAAAAGGTGAGTTGTGAGTTTAAACCTGCATGGAATTTGTCTCCCAAATCCAAGTTACTGAGGATTCTCTTAAAAGCAGGAGATGGACCTTTGGTGAGCCTACAGCTCATCTTAGTATTTATTTAACTATTGTTTTCTCCCAAGTAGTTGATGCTATGGATCAGATGCAAATGTATGCATCAAGAATTAAACTACCCTATTTTATGAGACATGGAAATTGAAAATTATCACAATTTCATATAAAATTTCATATCTGTGGTTCTTCCAATAGCAATCCTTTCTGAACAAAGGCACTTTCAGGTAGTGTAAGCATTTTGTCTCCTACGGGATTGCTTTAGTTTTGGTCATTTGATGGATTGCTTACACAGTATTTCTTTCTCCTGGGACTGATTAACTTGCTTAATTTTGTACTTGTCAAACCAAGTGAACTTGATGAAGCCTTCTGAGTTACAGATTTATCAAAAACATCTGTTAATTTACTAAAAATGCACCATGGCCTAAATTGTCCCTTACAAAAGCAGGCTCTTGTTCATGTGTGAGCAGATTTCTGTTTCTGTCTCAAGGGTTGTATCTGTGATGTTGTGAAGGCTGGGACATCACTCATTATCAACTTGCATGTTTAAACAAGTCGTGATTGCCCTTCCTGCTTTTCTCAACATAAGTACTGTTTTAGTCTTTATAAAATGTAGCCTATAACTTCGATATGATACAAACTGCATGACCCAGTAGTGACCATTTCGGTTTTAGATTTTCAGACAATGATACAAAGTTTAGTTTTGTTTATCCTCAGCCTGTGGTGCATTCTATACAACATAACAGGAAATTTTAGTAACTCAAATGGAGCCCCCAAGGGAAGATAAGATTTGAGGAGACTACTGTCACTACCCCAACCCTGAAACAAACAAACAAACCCAAAACCATACTAAAGTGATCAACCCTATTATCCTAGATTTAAGGCAAAAGCTTTGGTCCTTAATAAGTCTTCATAGAGGCTTTCTTGTATGAAATGGATTTGTGCTGTCAAATGCATTTCTTGGGTTCACACATTCTTAAACATTTGAGAGTAATTTATCCAGTTTTAGGACTGTGGTGTGTCAAATCATTTTCATAAAATGGTGTTTGATATCCTGAGAGCTGAATATTTTGTTATTGCTTTATGCTGTAAAACACTCAATGAACAATACCACTCGTATCTGTGACTGACGGTCCTCTATGCTGCTAAGTTGCTTCAGTCGTGTCCGACTCTGTGTAGCCCCATAGACGGCAGCCCACCAGGCTCCCCCTCCCTGGGATTCTCCAGGCAAGAACACTGGAGTGGGTTGCCATTTCCTTCTCCAATGCATGAAAGTGAAAAGTGAAAGTGAAGTCGCTAAGTTGTGTCCAACTCTTAGCGACCCCATGGACTGCAGCCCACCAGGCTCCTCCGTCCATGGGATTTTCCAGGCAAGAGTACTGGAGTGGGTGCCATTGCCTTCTCTGACAGTCCTCTATACATCCAATTATTGTAGCCTTTTCCTGAGAGATATCGGCAAAGAAATAGAGCCCCACCCATCACAATAACCAAGCATCTAATGACTGTGAATGATTTCTCATAAGAATGTTAAGACTGAGAGAAAAAAGTATGACTCAGTTTCTTTTGAGTAAGAGCTACACATGGTTTCAATATGATTCAAATTTCCTTTTCTCATTATAAATAAATAGTTGGCTTATTGAAGTGTCCTTCTGTGGAAAAACAAAATTGTTTGTCTTGCTGTGACATGAGGGAGTTATCTGAGACTCCAGCCTTCCTATTGAAGAGGATCACATCTGGGCTCTAAAACTTTTGAAAAGGTATAAACTAAGTTCTCACTTATCATTAGTGAATTAAGATTCAGGACTATCATGCATCAGGAGACATTTGCTACTTTTCTTCTCTTCCTTCTAAATATGTCCTAAAAATTGGGGACAAGTGAGGAATACTGGCATAAGACAAAAGTAGATACAGTCCATGGAATTATCCAGGCCCGAATACTGGAGTGGGTAGCTTTTCCCTTCTCCAGGGTATCTTCCCAACCCAGAAATTGAACCCAGGTCTCCCACAGTGCAGGCAGATTCTTTACCAGCTGAGCCAGGAGGGAAGCCCAAGAATACTGGAGCGGGAGCCTATCCCTTCTCCAGGGGATCTTCCCGACCCAGGAATCAAACAGGGTCTCCTGCATTGCACGTGGATTCTTCACCAACTGCGTTATCAGGGAAGTCTCTGTTTTGCTTGATAAATTGAATTAAAGCATTGTTTTATGTGTTAGTATTTTGTATGTGCTCCGGAACACTAATCTAGTAGTCTAGAGATTATCAAAGTAATACCTTGCAATGGAGAACATTTATAAAAATAAGTTATTATGAGTCTGAGACAAAGTAGTTTTTCCAACACAGCCCTTTCCTATAATAATTTATCAGTATTTCACTTCAACATAACGCTCACAATAGATATATTGGTTACAAAGAGAAGTGCAGTAATCCTGCACTTGTGTGCATGGGCAACTGTCACAGAGAGAGACAGTCTTATGTCCACTATGTGGCACACAAGTTTTTGTTCACTCACTGGAGTGCAGACGTGGTTTCACCAATGCAAGTGGGCCAGTGAGGCCAAGCAGTCAAATAAAACGTGTCTGCTTTTGAGTTCCAGCTTAGGGTCTTCTGATGCACTTGACTGCTTTCACATAAATGACACAAAATACTGAGCTTCATGGCACACAAAGCCAGACTGCTTTTACTGGACTGCACAGCTTAACAATTGCGTTTGATTTTATTTTGATCCACACTAGAGAAAGCCAAAGAACAATCAGCAAACGTTATCCCCTCTTTAGTTTATCCTTTTGCTTAGTTTCTTTCATTTCATCAACATTTTAAAGATGACACTGCAACTCCAAAGTTGAGTAATTTTCCTGAGATCCTTAATGGTCAGTGGAGGAAGAAGCAGGATTCTTCCATTTCTTCAGACCAGGTCAAAGGCACTGTTTATGAAATACACATGCTTCCCATAAAACTTTCAAGACAGAGAAAGATAACAGCCTGCACCTGAGTAGTCAATGCATTGTTATTTAATCCTCACAACAAAGGCAGTTATTTACATTTTATCTCCATTTTAAAGATGGGGAAACTGTGCCTCAGGGATGAATGATCCTTCTTGAGGGCACACAGCTAATAAGGTGACTGACTGAAACTTATTTCTACATATATGCTAATGAAGCTTGATCTAGCTACCAGAATCAGAATTATATGAAACGACTGCCCCACAGTATGTAATGATGATGGTATAAGTCAGCCATTGCTCTTTGGACCCCTTCAAATCCTAAGAAATCATACTATGCCTTGGTCCACAGTTTCTCAGTTTATTAATAAAAGTGGCTAAATTGCTCAGGCTGCAAGGTTATGATGCCCTTTATAATGCCAGAATGATGTCTACCAATCTCAAATATCCTTCGGTTTTCCAAACTACTTCCTTGGAGGCAGTCTGAGCAGCAGAAAAACATAATAACATGTATGGTATTCTTCCTTTGTTTCTGCCAGCAGGTCCAGAAATACTACATGCACTCCACTGGTCAACCATGATGTGTGCTAGAACACACACAAGCACAGAGTGAATAATAAGAGGCCACAATTGAACAAACATGTCCCAGAACTCACTTGACTTAAGATGGTGCTGAAGGTTGTCCATCAGCTGAGAGTTTACAAAGAGTGATTCAATGAGATGCCTCTGCAGAGAGCATGCCATACTGTCTCCTCCGCCAGCTCTCACTGTCTTGGGTCCTCAAAACCACCTGAGTGCATGAAAAAGACCATAGAAACATAAATTCCAATCTGAAGGAAAACCTCTCACATACAAAGCATTACAATGTATCAGTCTGTGTGCAGCATTAAAAGGCATGTGCAGGCACAGGTCATGACAAACAGGGAGGAAGGCACTGGAAAACCTGGCCCTCATTAAGCCCCCCAGTTCCCTAGATACAGGTTAATTAATTGATAGTGAAGTCATTAATAATTTGTTAATGTTTATGTAAATTTTCTTCACAGTGCCTTCTTTTCCTTCTAAGAAAAAGACCTGGGATTTAAGTAATTGATTTAAAAGTAACTGTTTCTGGACAATTTAACTTAAAAATAACTTATTTTGAAAGAAAAATTAAATCTCAAACATCTTCTTTTTCCCTTTGTTATATTATAGGCCGTGGAGGCTCTTATGGAGTGGAGAGATACATTGGTGGGTGGGGGAAGGTAAAAAGCAGAAAAGGAGACCGGAATTGTGCCATAGTCAATTCATGTGGAATGAACATAAACGGGCGTTTACTGACTCCGTCAGCCTGCCAAAGAGAACCTTGAACTTTCAAATCCAATACCTTATTCCTTCCTCTCCAAAAATTCTTTTTCGCTGTTTAGTGGACAAAGCCAGCACCCATTAAAGGAATGGTCGTGAGGGAAAAAAGAAGCCAGAGAGACATGTTCTGTATTAGCTGAAGAATAAGGAGATTAATGACACAGAGGAGAAATTAGAGACAGAGCTGTCATTAAGAGGCATTAAATAGAGGTTAAAGGTGATACCACCGCCCATCAGTGGGGAAAGAATGAGCTGTTGAGCAGATAGTGATTACCCGCTATTTAACAGATAGACCTGTTAACCAGACAAATATAGGTACATTTCAACCTAACACCACACACAAAAGATAGATTCCAAATTAATAAAAGACCCTAAAGTGAAAGGTAAGGCCTTGAAGTCATTGAAGATGTAGACTCTTGCCTTTGTGGCAGGAAAGAACTTTTAATTTCAAAAGCATCAGCCCTAAGGCCCAAAGTTAGTGGATCTGATTACATCAAATGTTTGTTCAGTCAGGGACATCATGGACAAAGTTGAAAGATGACAAAGTAGGAGTTACATGTTAGGAACATTAGAATAATTGCCTATTTGGAAAGAGATAACCACTTTCCTGGGGTAACAGGAGTAAATCAAGAGAGGGACCCTGAATAGACCAGTGTGGAGTACCCAAATAATGGAGTGTTACAAGAATCTCAGGCATTTTGTTGACAAAGGCTTCTAAACAACTCAGAGGAAAGAGGTAATTAGAAGGGTATTTTCACAAGTGTTGCTCTTGATCATGCTTTGGGCATTTAATACTCAAGTTGAGAATGATCTCCCCTTTCAAATTCCTTACTTCTTTAAACATGACACACTTCCGGCACATGGACCACCCCAACCCCCATTACCAATTTGTCTTGGGTTACATAACTGTGATGCTAACACATACACATGTGCCAGACACTGATGTATGCTCTGAGGATGCACAAACCAATAAGGCACCGTGTCCTTCCTCAAGGAATTCAGCCTAGTGGGAGAGAGAACAGAAACGGTGGCAGCATCCAACAGTTACATAACACAGACTCTGTGCCAGGCACTGTTCTGAGTGCATAACTTTAACTATTAATCCTAATAGCCCAGTGATGTTGGCATTTGCTTACTTACCTATAAAACGGGGTAAATAAATTACAGAAAAGTTACCTAACATGCCTGAAGTCACAGAACTAGAAAGAGGTAAAGACAAGATTCAAACCCAGGCAGACTGGCTATAGCATCTATACTGTTAACAACTACACACAAAGCAGTATGATTAGTGCCAGTATACAAATATGGATTAATGCTTTGCTCACAAAAAGAACTCTCTTTAGATTAAGGGTAGTTAAGGAGCAAATATGATGTCTGCTGTGATTTTGAATGTTATTATTTTGAATCTATAAATCAATTTGAGAAGTCATATCTCTCCAAGTCTTTCCATTCATGAAGATCATAAACATGCAAGATTTAAATTTCTCTCAAAATCTTACAGTGGTGAGACAGGCTGGGAGGAGCTGGGAACAAAGCAGGATATTACGTATGCACCCTGCACACAGCACCACCAAAGGGGTGGCAAATCACTCAACCTACCCTCCACCACCCAACCCCCAGACCCACACCTCACTCCATATAAGAAACCAGCTCACCTCACACTCACACCCAGGGAGTGAGCACACGAAATTGTTATTTTTCTTCCCTTATATTGCAGCATAAGTCCCAATATATGTTTGCCTGAATTTCTTATCTGGCCTCATATCAATTTCTATTGATTAGGAGTCCAGGAACCCTGGATGGTATCAATTGTAAGAATTATTCTTAGTTGCTTTTAAAAGGTCTTTTTTTTTTTTTTTAGTGATTTAAAGGTGATATTTTATTGTTTCTCTTTGACTAAAACATTTATTCCTGTTCATTTGCACCTGCATTTCCAATACTTAATAATTTTTTAAAAGGTCTATTTTAAAGGTTATTTTAAAATATATCTCCTAACTTTGTGGCTAAGTAACTAGGAATACAACTTTATATTGATTTTCAAGGATTAACAAGATTTTATTTTTATTTTAATAATTAATATGTAGCTTTGTGTTTTGCCCACATGACCACTATCTGCAGATGAGCTCTTTATTCTTTCCATCTTATTGTTTATGTTTATACTTTTTGTATAAATAGCTTTCTTTCCAGGAGGTTCAGTATAAGGTACTACAAAAGCCAAGATAATTGCCAGCCTTGTCTTTTTCCTGACTTTAAAGCCAAGGCTTTTAAATGTTTAATCATTTAAATATGTTTGCATAAGTGTTTTGTAAATAACCTTCACAATCTGAATCAATTCCCTTTTATTCTTAGACTGTAAACTGGGAATACTGTTATGGGCTCACTTGCCTACCCCTACTCCCAAATTCATATGTCCAAGTTCTAATTTCCAGTACCTTGAAGTGATTAGATAGGCACATAAGGCCTTTAAGTTAAAACAGGGCGGTTCAAGTGGACCCAAATCCAGTCTCAATTAGTTCAGTTCAGCTGAGTTGCTCAGTCATGTCCAACTCTTTGCGACTGACTGCAGCAGGCCAGGCCTCCCTGTCCATCCCCAACTCCCGGAGTTTACTCAAATTCATGTCCATTGAGTCAGTGACGCCAGTCCGGGTGGAGACTTGGTAAAGAGGAGGTTAGGACTCAGGGAAGGGACCCACCCACAGCACGGGTGTGCGTGCACAGAGGAGAAACCACGTGAGCACAGGGAGCCGGCAGCCATCTTCCAGCTACGGAGGGAGGCCTCAGAAGAAACTGTTAGGAAGATAGAATAGGAAATGAGTCCAAAATGGCGGTGGCTAAAAAACAAGGAAGGTCCGAGGACCAGAGTGAAGACTTCAGGTGGAACAAACAGCACTCCTGGCTAAGCCCAATTTGCATAGGGCGGGCCCAGGTGGAAGAAAACATATACAAGGAAGAGCCAAAGCGCTCCCGCTCTCTCTCTCTCCCCTCTTCCCCCCCCCCCACGTGGGTGTGCTCTCTCTCTCTCTCTCTCTCTCTCTCTCTCTCTCCCTCTCTCTCTCTCTCTCTCTCTCTCTCTCTCTCTCTCTCTTTCTCCCATTCTCCTGCTACCTTCTAAATAAAGTAGAGCTGTAACACTGATTTGCCTAAGAGCTGTAACACGGTTTGTCCAAGACCTGAGAGCTGTGACGCGCCAAGGGCTCTAATGTCCGTTGCTCCAAATCTTTGTTGTGACGAGACAAAGAACCGGGGAACATACACTCGCGTGACATCTACGGTGCCGTGACTCGGCTGTAACCTGGCTGAAACAACCTCCAGGCGGAAGAGGCCAGGCACAGCAGGAGCCCAGCTCAGCGAAGCTCCCGCGGTAGAGGCGGAACGTGAAGAAAACCCAGCGCAGGGGAAGGCCCATCGTGCTGGAAACCGGGACAGCGAAACACAACTCAGCAGAAAGCTCACGTGGCCCAGTCTCACATCCCAGAAGACCTCTGGTTAAGGTAAGACGTCCTCGCTGGAGGGACATGCCTAATGAAATCTTAATTCCCTTACAATCTCTCGTTTCTTGTGTCCTGGAACCTCCTGCAAACAGGCGGGCGGCAGGAGGCACAACTGAGGGGCTCTGGAGAGGCTGCTCCTCAGCACGCCCCAAAGGCGCTGTCTGCTGAGCCCCAGTAGCTGTTACACGAGTCGGTGGGGGTTCTTCTGTCCTTCTCTTCCCTGTGCCAAGGACCGGACCAATGAAATTGTGAGCACAGGTCAGATACTTAGCAAAATTTCCAGCAGGCTATGAAGGGGACTCCTTGGCACGTTTTTCCCACTGCTTTTTCCTCCTGTCCTTCAGCTCTCTTCCGGGACTAATGAAACTCAGGCCCTGATGTCTCACTGCAAAAATTCATTGAGAGTACAAAGTGTTAAGAGGTGGATTTGATAGGATCCAGAGGGAAGCCACCCTTCAGGGTGTGAACCATTGCCAAGGGCAATGGAATTAGGCCTGGCTAAGTTTTGTGAAGTGGTGGAATTCATATGCTAATGAGTGGGGGGATCATCCCTACCACTGGGGAACCACCCACTCGTCCCTCTTGCATTTGAGCTGTCCTGCTACCTCTGGGTGTGTCTGTAGGTTTATAGATTGGGGATTAAGTACTTGAATTTTACTTTTCATCTTGGACCCAATTGGTTTTAATTAGTTTACATTATACCCTTGTTCTCTGTCATTCTTTCAAAGGTTGTGTTCTTCTCCCTTCCCTCCTGTTTCATGCTCTTTGCCTGAGTCCCATCCAGACCCACAATGTTGCCTCTACAATCTTCTGGAGAGACAACCAGAAAGTAGCTGGCCTTGGGAGGGAAATACTCTATAATATCCAACCCCCTAATCCTACCCAATACTGGTTACACTGGAGACCTTGGGGACGCCCAAACTCTAGTCCGGGGGTCCCAGGAGGTCGTCACGCCTCGACCTGCCCAGGGACTCAACTCTCGGGAGGCCGTCACGCCTCGGCCTGCTCAGGGATTCGATCTCTAGGAGGCTGTCACGCCTCAGCCTGCCTGGGGATCTGCACCCTGACCCGGGGACGCCTGGCTCTCAGGTTGCAACAGTTCTGGGAAGGATAAGCTTCAGAAAGACTCACCCCTAAGGAAGTCCACCCATGGAAACAGAAGGAAGCCTATTGCTTATGGGACTGTGCCCAGTCTCAGCAATAACTCAGGAGCCCAAAGAAAACCCCATTGCCTTTCTGGAAAGGCTAAAAGAGGCACTCCAAAAGTTAATTAAGTTACAACTACAACAGCAGGACCCTGCTGCCTCTTTAGATGAGAAGGTCCAGACAGCCACCAGTACCTTTTATAACAGAACAGGAGAAGGAGGCCAAGGCACAGGAGAGGGAGAGAAAGAAAGAGACAAGGCATGCCCAGATGCTGGCTGCCCTCCAGAGAAGCTCTATGGCAAACCCCGAGTCCTTGAAGGACAAGGCACAAGACAAGTGCCTGATCTGTAGACAGGTAGGGCATTGGGCCAAAGAGTGTCCAAACCGTGGCAAGTCTCCTAGAAGGGCTTGCCACAAATGCCATCAACTGGGACATCGGGAGGCACTCTGCCCTTGGGACCCAAGAGCCTCAAGGTCAAGCGCCAAGCCTACCCTCACGATGGTTCAAGAGGACTGAAGTGGCCCGTTCCAGCCAGCCCACCTGTCACAGATACCCATCACGGGGCTGGAGCCAAGGGGTGCAACTGGATATGGCAGGTAGGTCTGAAAATTTCTTGGTTGACACAGGGGCTACCTACTCTGTCTTGATCTCCTACTCTGGAGCCTTCTCCCAAACCTGTACCATTTTGGGTGCTACAGGAAAAGCAACTACTAAAAGATTCACCCGAGCACTTCTTTGTTGCTGGGATGGACAAATATTTTCCCACCAGTTCCTGGTAGTCCCTGAGTGTCCTACTCCCTTATTGGGAAGAGATATACTCACTAAACTGGGGACCACTCTTGTGATGGGAAGTTTTTCAGCCCCTAGAGCTCTACAGCTCCTGGTTACTACTGAAGAACCCATTACACCTTCAATAGAGAGGGACCAAAAACCATGGGAAGACAAAATTAACCCCCAGGTGTGGGACCAGTGGGTTCCTGGACGAGCCCACCAAGCCGAACCGGTCATCATTGTCCTCCGAGATCCCATTCGGTTTCCTAACCAGAAAAAATACCCTCTCAAAAGAGAGGCTTGGGAGGGACTATAGCCTTTAATAAATAAATTCCTTGCTTGTGGGCTATTGGTCCCCACCAGTTCACCATGTAACACCCCAATACTCTCAGTAAAGAAAAAAGATGGAACCTGGCGAATGGTTCAAGATCTCCAGATCATAAATGAAGCTGTAGTCCCCCTCCAGCCCACAGTACCCAATCCCTATGTAATCTTGGGAGAAATCCCACCCAGTGCCAAGTGGTTTACAGTCTTGGATCTCAAAGATGGATTTTTTTGCATACCACTGGCTAAAGAATCCCAATATCTTCTTGCCTTTGAGTGAGAGGCCCCAGGAGAAAAACGCCAACAGATGACTTGGACAGTATTACCTCAGGGGTTCAGAGATAGCCCCCACCTGTTTGGACAGGCCCTTAGCAGAGATCTCCTAGATCTGGACCTGGAACCTAATGGGAAAATATTACAATACGTAGATGACCTACTAATCTGCTCTCCAGATGAGAAAAATGCCCAACAACATGCAATTCAGGTTCTAAACTTCTTGGCAGAAAGAGGATATAAGGTCTCCCGTGCTAAGGCATAGATGGTTGAGACAAAGGTTACTTACCTGGGAGTTCAAATTACACACGGGTCCAGGAGACTGTCCTCTGATCAGGTACAAGGAATCCTCCAGTTGCCCTCCCCCACAACTCGAAAACAATTGCGAGCTTTCCTGGGGCTAACTGGATATTGTAGAATCTGGATACCCAACTATGGTCTAATTGCCCAGCCCTTATATGAAAGCTTAAAGGGATGAGATGATTCAATCCCACTGATGTGGGGAACCTGCTTTGAGGTTGCCAGACCCAGAAAAAGCATTCCAACTTTATGTCCATGAAAGAGAGGGAATAGCCTTGGGAGTGTTAACTCAAAGGTTGGGATCTGAGCTCCAGCCTGTAGCTTACTTATCCAAAAGCTCGATCCAACTACCCGAGGCTGGCCCCTCTGCCTTCGAAATCTTGCAGCTATTGCAATCATGATAGAAGATGCTTTAAAACTCTCCTTTGGGGGCAAACTAACTATTTTTACCAGCCACCAAGTAAAACAACTCCTAAATGGGAGAGGCCATTTATGGATGTCTGATCAAAGAATCCTCAGGCATCAAGTAATGCTGATGGAAAATCCAGGCCTCACTATATCCCCTTGTGAGGTTCTTAACCCAGCCACCCTCCTGCCTACCCCCGAGGGCTCTCTCCCCTTTCACTCTTCTCTAGAAACCTTGGACCACTGGACAAAACCCTGAGAGGGGTTGTCAGAAGATCCTCTGACCAATCCTGAGGAAATCTGGTACATTGATGGAAGCAGCTTTGTCTTAGATGGAAAAAGAAGAGCCGGGTATGCAATAGTCTCCAATTTTGAGACCATAGAGGCTAAGCCTCTGCCACCGGGTACTTCAGCCCAGTTAGCTGAGCTCATAGCCCTGACTCGAGCTTTAGAGCTGGGAAAAGGAAAAGAATAGCCAGTTACACTGACTCCAAGTATGTCTTTCTGGTGCTACATGCACATGCGGCTATTTGGAAAGAAAGGGGCCACTTGACCACCCGAGGGTCCCCAATCAAATATGGTGATCAAATTCTTCGACTCTTGGAGGCAGTCCATCTGCCCACTGAGGTTTCAGTCTCCCACTGTAAAGGACACCAAAAAGGGGACACAAGTGGCACGAGGGAACCAAGCAGCTGATCAGGCAGCTATGAGAGCAGCATTACAGAACCATGACCTAACAGAGGTTGCCATCTTAGTTCCACAGACTAATTTGCCAGAAACTCCTTCATATACTGAAGGTGAGACTCTTAAAGCTAAGAGCGAGGGCTTTCAAGAAGGTCATATGGGGTGGTTCCAAAAGGAGGGACTCCTTTTCTGCCTGGGAACCTCCAATGGAAGTTGGTTAACTCCTTACATGCCACTACTCATTTAGGAGAAAAGGCCCTCCAAAGACTACTAGAAAGGTCCTTCAGAGGAACAGGCTTCAAAACAACTATAAGACAGGTGGTCTCCTCTTGTCCCACTTGCCAATTGAGCAACCCCCAAGGAGCTCGAAGACCCCAGCTGGCCCAGCCCATCCAACGACATGGAACCTACCCAGGAGAGGACTGGCAGATGGACTTCACCCAGATGCCAGTTTCTCAGGGGTATAAATACCTATTAGTCATGATAGATACATTCACAGGATGGATTGAAGGCTTTCCCACCCGCACTGAAAAGGCTGAAGAGGTGGTATAAAAACTGCTCCATGAAATCATTCCAAGATTTGGTCTGCCCAGGTCATTACAAAGTGACAATGGGACATCATTTACTTCCAAGGTCACCCAAGGGGTCTCAAGAGCATTGGGCATTACTTATTATCTCCATTGTGCCTGGAGGCCTCAATCTTCTTGAAAAGTAGAAAGAGCCAATCAATTCTTAAAATCAGCTATAAAAAGATAACCCAGGAGACCTCCCTGGGATGGAAGGAGGCTTTACCAATAGCTTTCCTCCGTACCCGCATTGCCCCTAAGGAACAGCTTGGTCTTAGTCCTTATGAGATGCTATATGGGAGACCTTTCATTTATGTCAATGACCTCTTCCTAGATCCAGAGGCTCAGACCCTCCAGTCTTATACCATTGCCATTGGGCAATTACAACAGGATATACACTTGTGGGGTATAAACCAGGACCCAAAAGATTCTAAGGAGTTACCACTGTATGCTCCAGGGACTCAAGTCCTAATTAGAGTCTGGAAAGATGGGTCTCCAAATGCTCAACTGCAGCCCACATGGAAGGGCCCCTACCCTGTTAATACTTTCTACCCCCACAGCAGTCAAGGTACTAGGACATGACTCCTGGATTCACTACTCACGAGTCAAGCCATGGAAGAAGACAGAAGAGGACACTCAATATACCTGTGAGCCCCTGGGAGATCTCAGATACCTATTCAGGACTACCAATGAGAGCCATTCTAACAAACACCCCAAAAATCTGGTTTCTGGGGATAAGATTTCTCAGGATAGCTCTACACAGCCAACACAGCTTGACAGATTGTACTCCAAAACAGACAGGAGATAGATCTGATCCCTGAACAAGGAGGGACTTGAGCCATCCTGGTGATGTGAGTGTAAAATTGACTAATACCCCTACTAGTTCTTGTGATGCTTATGATTATTCCATGTACTTTCAGTTGTCTAACTTGTTTTGTCTCTGCCCAGGTCAACAAGCTACAACATGCAGTGCCAGTTCAACAAAGATATAAAACTCCAGCCGACCATGAAAAAATCACACCCTTAGATGGACACTGCTATAAGGACTCTGAGGCTTGAGACTAGCAAGAGGGGGAGGCACAATACCCCTCGCTGCTCCAGTTCAGCAGGAAGTAGCCAGAAAGACCTCAACGACCCTATTCCCAAAGAATTGGGCCTCCCATCTCTTGAGGGGGGAATGTTAGGTAGGTAGAATAGGGAAATGGAGTCCAAAATGGCGGTGGCTAAACAAGGAAGGTCCGAGGACCAGAATGAAGACTTCAGGTGGAACAAACAGCACTCCTGGCTAAGCCCAATTTGCGTAGGGTGGGCCCAGGTGGAAGAAAACATATACAAGGAAGAGCCAAAGTACTCTCTCTCTCCTGTGCGTGTGGGCGCACTCTCACTCTCTCTCTTCCCCATCTCTTCTCCCCCTCTCTCCGTGTGCTCTTTCTCTCTCTCTCTCTCCCCATTCTCCTGCTATCTTCTAAATAAAATAGAGCTGTAACACTGATTTGCCTAAGAGCTGTAACACGGTTTGTCCAAGACCTGAGAGCTGTGGCACGCTCTAATGTCCGTTGCTCCAAATCTTTGTTGTGACGAGACAAAGAACCGGGGAACATACACTCGCATGACAACCAACGCTGGAACAGCTCTGAGGTTGGAATATTTTGTTCCTAGAATGTGCGGTAGAACTTGATGGTAAGCCGTCTGGTTTGGTGCTTCTTTAGAAGGCAATGGCACCGCGCTCCAGTACTCTTGCCTGGAAAATCCCATGGGCGGAGGAGCCTGGTGGGCTGCAGTCCATGGGGTCGCTAAGAGTCAGAGACGACTGAGCGACTTCACTTTCACTTTTCACTTTCATGCTTTGGAGAAGGAAATGGCAACCTACTCCAGTGTTCTTGCCTGGAGAATTCCAGGGATGGGGGAGCTTGGTGGGCTGCAGTCTATGGGGTCGCACAGAGTCGGACACGACTGAAGTGACTTAGCAGCAGCAGGAAGGTTTTTAAATAGCTATTTCTTTAATGATAATGTCTTTTTTCACTCATTACTTCGGGCATTTTGTGGTCTTGGTCTGGAAATGTTCTGGGTTGTGGAATGTTTGCTAGAATTATTTGATACTTTTTTCACACCATGGCCATTGTTTATGTCTAGAAAAGCTAATTGTGTTTTAGGCCTCTATGTTAATATGCTAATTTTCTTTGTTCCACTGCTTGTCACTTATCTTTTCGTTGATTTCCTCGGCTTTCTTCCAGCTGTACTGAATTTACTCTTTGCCTTTAGGTTTTATCTGGTGTCTCTGGGGTCAAGCTGTCTCCGGTTTAACCTCAGAAGTAAACTTTCCCTCTGCTCTTTCACTCCACTCTGGGCCAGTGGGGTGGTGCTCTGACTTAATGGAGTGAGGCAGATCCGAGAGCTCGAGCTTTTAAGACTCAAAGCTGTTCTGTGTTTTCAGTCTCTCAGTTCAGAATCAGGTGCTTCTTATTCCTGAGCTAGTGGGAGTTCAGCAATAGGAATCGGCTTGCTTCTTGCTGGGCTTTTTTACTCTAGAACTTATGTGTCAGTCAGCTTTCCCTCTGGTCTGCCGTGATAATTGCTACTTCTCTCTCCACTGTCTATTTTACAAAATGGTTGATCTCTCCTAAATTGGTGTCTCTAAATCTCTTTGTGGATCTTTTATTCTCTTATGGGAAAATAGACGTGGAGGAATTGGTCTTTTTAGTTCTACAGCAATCTAAGGGAAAAAGAGATATTCTGGAATTAGGGAAGGAAATTCCTCACCTCAACTACGTAATATGTGGTATCTGGAAGGTCATTTCACTTGTGATTTTGCTATGAGGTTTCATGGTGTCAGGTGGGCTTGTTAATTTTTCTTTCTACTCTCAGAGCTGACCACCTCAGGAGGTACTATAGGATATGCTCAGGCAGTATCACAGTAACACAACAGGGTTGGTTGTAGTAAACAGTGAAGTCCATACACTTAGCAATCCACCAGTCTTCCATGGCGCAAGAGCTATAGACAAGGGACCAAGCCAGGCTGTTGAGAGAGGTTCAGGCATACATTTGTGGCTGACATGGAGATAAAACATTCAGTGAAGTACTGCCCAGCTGTCTGGCATGTGATTAGTGGCGGTATAAGAATCTAGCCATTTCTGCCCAGTTTAAACTCCTCTCCTGGGCAACTGTTGCTTGGGAGTTCCCAGTAAGACTGGTAGAGACTTTGCCAGCTATGCATAATGTTCTTTTGGTTCCCCACCCCTCTTCAGAGGTAGTTCTTTTCTTTCACAGGTGTGAAATCTTAGTAAACCTTTTGTATTTATAAATCAGTCTTAGCATTTGCTTCCCCAAGGGCCCAACCTTGGGGTTGAACACGGTTCAACATGAAACATGGTTCCTCCAAAGCCAGCTGGGAAGAGAAGAAATTCAGCAAAATGAAACAATGAAAACAGTGTCTATCACTGATAAGAATGATATGGATTATCAAGCATGTGTCTGTAAAAGCTGTGACTGAAACTTTCAGATGACAAGTATCATGAGGGAAGGCAGGTCGATTTGGTTTACTGAATTTGTCAAGTTCTTTTTTTTTAAAGAAATGGCTAGATCTTTATAATGTTATTAGGATCCCTAGGGAATTAACATTACATATCACTGTGGGAAGATCCTCTGAGAAGGCAATGGCAACTCACTCCAGTATTCTTGCCTGGAGAATCCCATGGACAGAGGAGCCTGGCAGGCTTCAGTCCATATGGTCACACAGAGTTCGACATGACTGAAGTTCAATACTTTGGCCACCTGATGCAAAGAACTGACTCATTTGAAAAGAAGGGTACGACAGAGGATGAGATGGTTGGATGGCATCCCTGACTCGATGGACATGAGTTTGAGCAAGCTCTGGGAACTGGTGATAGACAGGGAAGCCTGGCATGCTGCAGTCTATGGGGGTCGCAAAGAGTCTGAAAAGACTGAGCAACTGAACTGACTAACTGAACTGAAGGGACTTAGCACACACACTTTGGACTATATGTTATAATATGTTCTTGATTGGGGTGCACTAAGGACCCCAATTAGGGAAAATGAACATTGGATGACATTAAGTATTCCCATCAAAAACTATGATAAATAAAGCATTTATTATAATATCCACTGTATAAGTGATGTATTAATGCTAGTTATCACAGTTATTTCCTCATGTGAATCTTTTTTGTAAGATTTTGTAAATTTTAAGATGTTATGTGTCTTTAAAAAAATTTATTCCAAAGCATTAAAAACTGTTATCTGTTTTGTTAAAACAGATTTCTAATCCAGTGGTAGTTGGTTTTTAAGGTTTGGTTATTAAAGCCAAAATTGATCTTCCAATATGAGTAAGCAAGTGACTCATTTCAGTCTCCAAAGCACCTTTGTTTTTCAAAGGACATTCTTTAACTCTCTGAAATCACTATCAAGGAACAAAGAATATGTTACAGTTGAAGGTCCATAGCTGATTCTTCTGGCTTACTATCTCAATTTTTTTGGTTACCAAGGAGGGCTTAGGATCTTGGTTATTCAGTGAATTTCAAAGAACTTAGCATACTGTTCTGTGATGCAAGATAAATTAAGACATTTCTTCCCACAGAAGGTTTAAAACCACCATAAACATTGTACTGTTAAAATATATTCAGAAAAAAATATGTTCAGAGATTTTATCCTTCTGACATTCTATCTAGAATAGAAAAATGGACCAATGGAGTTCAAAAGTTGTGGATAGTGAAGAACTAATCAGACAGTGAGAAACAAATAATTCTTTATAAGGACTTATAATTAAATATTGAAGGAAATAGCATTCATATTTGACCAATAGAAAAACTGGTCTAAAACAATGTTATTGTGAAGTAGAAAGTTTACCTATTAGTGAGGAAGGAAAAGAAATGAGAGGACTAGGTCTGAAGAAAAGTTAATACTGATGTCATCAAAAGTGGAGACCAAAAGTATAATAAAAGAACAGCATTATTCATGATTGCTGAAATGTAGAAACAACCAAATGTCCATCAGTGGGTGAGTGGATAAGTGAAGGGTGCTATAGCCATAAGTGGAATATTATTTGACCATAGAAAGGAATGTATATGCTGCAACATCAATGAACCTTTAAAAATTAAGTAAAAAAAAAACAACTAGTCAGAAAAGACCATATACTGCATCATGATACCATTCCTATTAAGTTCTAGAATAGAGAAATCTATAGAGACAGAAAGTGAATTATAGTTTTCAGGGAGTAGAAGGTGAATGGTGACAGCTAAAAGGTTCAGAGTTTCTTTATAGGTGATAAAAGTACTATAAAATTGACTCTAGTGATAGCTGTACAAATCTGTAAATATACTAAAAACCACTTAACTGTACATTTAAAATAGGTGAGTTGTATGGTATGTGAACTACATCTCAAGGCTATATTTTAAAAGGCATAATAGAGGAAGATGATATGCTTTGGGAAGATAAAATGCCAGATGAGAGGTAACTGGACGATGGATATAGAGTCAGAAAAGACCATAGGGCTGCATCCAAAAGCTTTAATTAATTTCTTTATGAAACTGAGAATTTATTCCAAATTTTCTGGTTTATTAGGTGTTAGTAAATTGTGCTTGTCACTTTAGACTTTCATGGAAGTATTCGTGTTTTCTGCATAAGATCAGTGTGATAGAACAATGGCTCCAAAGATAGAAGGTTCTAATACCTGCAACCTGTGAATGTTACCTTATGTGGCAAAAGTGACTTTTCAGGTGTGATAAATTAAGTGTTTTGAGATGGGAAGCTTATCATGGATATTTGGGCAGGTGCTAAATACAGTCACAGTCAGTTCAGTTGCTCAGTCATGTCTGACTCTTTGCAACCATATGGACTGCAGCACAACATCTATCACCAGCTCCTGGAGCTTGCTCAAAATCATGTCCATCAAGTCGGTTATGCCATCCCACTGTCTCATCCTCTGTCGTCCTCTTCTCCTCCTGCCTCCAATCTTTTCCAGCATCAGGGTCTTTTCAGATGAGTCAGTTCTTCACATCAGGTGGCCAAAGTATTGGAGCTTCAGCTTCAGCATCCTTCCTTCGAATGAATATTCAGGACTGATTTCCTTTAGGATGGACTGGTTGGATCTCCTTGCAGTCCAAGGGACTCTCAAGAGTCTTCTCCATCTCCACAATTCACAAGCATCAATTCTTCAGTGCTCAGCTTTCTTTATGGTCCAACTCTCACATCCATACGTGACTACTGGAAAAACCATAGCTTTGACTGGATGGACCTTTGTCAGCAAGGTAATGTCTCTGCGTTTTAATATGCTCTCCAGGTTGGTCATAACTTTTCTTTCCAAGTGTCTTAATTTCATGGCTGCAGTCACCATCTGCCATGATTTTGAAGCCCAAGAAAATAGTCTGTCACTGTTTCCATTGTTTCCCCATCTATTTGCCATGAAGTGATGGGGCCAGATGCCATGATCTTAGTGTTTTGAATGTTAAGTTTTAAGCCAGCTTTGCACTCCCCTCTTTCACTTTTATCAAGATGCTTTTTAGTTCTTCATTTTCTGCCATAAGGGTGGTATCATCTGCATATCTGAGGTTACTGATATTTCTTCTGGCAATCTTGATTCCAGCTTGTGCTTCATACAGCCTGGCATTTCGCATGATGTACTCTGTATAGAAGTTAAATGAGCAGGGTGACAATATACAGCCTTGATGTACTCCTTTCCCAATTTGGAACCAGTCTGTTGTTCCATTTCCAGTTCTAACTGTTGCTTCTTGACCTGCATACTGACTTCTCAGGAGGCAGGAAAGGTGGCCTGGTATTCCCATCTCTTGAAGAATTTTCCACTGTTTGTTATGATCCATACAGTCAAAGGCTTTGGTGTAGTCAATAAAGCAAAAATAGATGTTTTTCTGGAACCCTCTTGCTTTTTCGATGATCCAGCAGCAAATTGGCAATTTGATTTCTGGTTTCTCTGCCTTTTCTAAAACCAGCTTGAACATCTGGAAGTTCATGGTTCATGTACTGTTGAAGCCTGGTTTGGAGAATTCTTTGCTAGCATTCTTTGCCATTGCCCTTCTTTGGGGGCTAGAATGAAAACTGACCTTTTCCAGGTGTGTAGCCACTGCTGAGTTTTCTAAATTTGCTGGCATATTGAGTACAGTACTTCAACAGCATAATTTTTTAGAATTTGAAATAGTTCAGCTCGAATTCTATCACCTCCACTAGCTTTGTTTGTAGTGATGCTTCCTAAGACCCACGTGACGTCACATTCCAGTATATCTGGCTCTAGGTGAGTGATGACAGCATTGTGGTTATCTGGGTCATGAAGATCTTTTTGTGCAGTTCTACTGTGTATTCTTGCCACCTCTTCTTAATATCTTCTGCTCCTGTTAGGTCCATGCCATTTCTGTCCTTTACTGTGTCTGTCTTTGCATGAAATCTTCTCTTGGTATCTCTAATTTTCTTGAGATCTTTAGTCTTTCCCATTCTGTGGTTTTCCTCTATTTCTTTGCACTGATCACTGAGGAAGGCTTTCTTTTATCTCTCCTTGCTGTTCTTTGGAACTCTGAATTCAAATGGGATATCTTTCCTTTTTTCCTTTGTCTTTAGTTTCTCTTCTTTTCTCAGCTATTAGTAAGGCCTCCTCAGACAACCATTTTGCCTTTTTGTATTTCTTTTTCTTGGGGATGGTCTTAATCACTGCCTCCTGTACAATGTCACAAACCTCAGTCCATCGTTCTTCAGGCACTCTATCAGATCTAATCCCATGAATCTATTTGTCACTTCCACTGTATAATTGTAAGGGGTTTGATTTAGGTCATACCTGAATGGTCTAGTGGTTTTCCCTACTTTCTTCAATATCAGTCTGACTTGCCAGAGTCAATAAGGAGTTCATGATCTGAGACACAGTCAGGTCCCAGTCTTGTTTTTGCTGACTGTTTTAGAGCTTCTCCATCTTTGGCCGCGAAGAATATAATCAATCTGATTTTGGTATTGACTGTCTGGTGATATCCACGTGTAGAGCCTTGTGTTGCTGGAAGAGGGTGTTTGCTATGACCAGTGTGTTCTCTTGGCAAAACTCTGTTAGCCTTTGCCCTGCTTCATTTTGTATTCCAAGGCCAAATTTGCCTGTTACTCCAGTTATCACTTGACTTCCTACTTTTGCATTTCAGTCCCCTATAATGAAAAGGACATCTTTTTTGGTGTGTTAGCTCTAGAAGGTCTTGTAGGTCTTCACAGAACCATTCAACTTCAGCTTCTTTAGGATTACTGGTGGGGCATAGACTTGGATTACCATGATATTGAATGGTTAGCCTTGGAAATGAACAGAGATCATTCTGTGGCTTTTGAGACTGCATCCAAGTACTACATTTTGGACTGTTTTGTTGACTATGATGGCAACTCCGTTTCTTCTAAGGGGTTCCTGCCCACAGTAGTAGATATAATGGTCATCTGAGTTAAATTCACCCATTCCAGTCCATTTTAGTTCGCTGATTCCTAAAATGTCAATGCTCACTGTTGCCATCTCCTGTTTAACCACTTCCAGTTTGCCTTGATTTAAGGACCTAACATTCCAGGTTCCTATGCAATATTTCTCTTTACAGCCTCGGACTTTACTTCCATCACCAATCACATCCACAGCTGGGTATTGTTTTTGCTTTGGCTCCATCTCTTCATTCTTTCTGAAGTTATTTCTCCACTGATCTCCAATAGCATATTGGGCTTCTACTGACCTGGGGAGTTCATGTTTCAGTGTCCTGTCTTTCTGCCTTTTCATACTGTTCATGGGGTTCTCAAGGCAGGAATACTGAAGTGGTTTGCTATTCCCTTCTCCAGTGGGCCACGTTTTGTCAGAACTCTCCACCATGACCCATCCATTTTGGGTGGCCCTACACTCATGGCTCAGAGTTTCATTGAGTTAGACAAGGCTGTGTCCATGTGATCAGATTGGTTAGTTTTCTGTGATTGTGGTTTTCATTCTGTCTGTCCTCTGCTGGAGAGGAAGAGGGCTTCCTTCGTGGCTCAGATGGCAAAGAGTCTGCCTGCAATGCTGGAGACCTGGGTTCAATCCCTGGGTTGGGAAGATCCCCTGGAGAAGGAAATTACAACCCACTCTGGTATTCTTGCCTGGAAAGTTCCATGGATGGAGGCTCCTGCCGGGCTACAGTGCATGGGGTCACAATGAGTTGGACATGACTGGAAGAGAATACATTTGTGTTAAGTTGTTAATGACTGAGCAACAAAAATAGTTGTCTTTTGGACTACTTCCCTGGTGACTCAGTGGTAAAGAAGCTGCTTGCTAAAGCAGGAGCCATGGGTTCATTCCCTGGTCCACGAATATCCCCTGGAGAACGAAATGGCAACCCACTCTAGTATTGCCTGGGAAATCCCATGGACAGAGAAGCCTAGCAGTCCATGGAGTTGCAAAGAGCCCGACACGACTTAGTGACTAAAATAGCTTGTTACAGTGTCAGTAGGAAATGAAAACAATCAGCAGTGCAATACTAAGTCTAGAGATTAAATAATCCTGGGAAGGTATGGGGAGACATTTACATAGATTTTTAGTATTAGTTGCTTGAATAGTGGTTGCTTTTGAGGTCTAGTTACCTTTTCCTGGTATAATTATTTACTGCTTTAAGTGGTGATTCTTCATTTTAAATGCCTTCAGTTCAGTTGCTCAGTCATGTCTGACTTTTTGCGAGCCTAGGGACTGCAGCACACCAGGCTTCCCTGTCCATCACCAACTCCTGGAGCTTGTTCAGACTCACATCCATTGAGTTGGTGATGCTGTCCAACCATCTCATCCTCTTGTCATCCCCTTCTCCTCCTGCCTTCGGTCTTTCCCAGCATAAGGGTCTTTTCCAATGAGTCAGTTCTCATCTGGTGGCCAAAGTATTGGAGCTTTATCATCAGTCCTTCCAATGAATATTCAGGACTGATTTCCTTTAGGATTGACTGGTTGGATCTCTTTGCAGTCCAAGGATCTCTCCATAGTCTTTTCCAGCACCACAGTTCAAAAACATCAAATGCCTTACCTTGCTTTAATATTCTAAGACCCAGCAAATCCTTTTTTGGAAGAAGTGATTTCTACCTTTTGTGAAATCCAGTTCTGTTCTCAGCTTCATGTGGGGCCGTCCTACTCTGAGGTTCATCGTTTAGGACACAGTGGTACTTTGTTGAGGTTTAGGAAGCAGAGAAAGGGGACTGGGCTAAGTTAGAGGTGAGGTGTCAAGACCACCACTTGAAGGGGAAAGAGCTTAGAGAATTTTAAAGTCACAGGAATTACTGGCGGCAATAAATGCGCAAACTGCAAATGATGTGTCTGATGACCTCAGACCTTAGTATCTGGACACCTCACCTTTTTTCTGAAAAACAAATGTCCATGGTTTGTTATTCTTATGAAAGATATGATCTCTCAGCTATTAAGCAATAATATAGCCAGTCAAGGCATGAATGCAGCAAGATAAGCACTCCCTGATTTGGAGCTGGGATGGGGAAAGTAGACTAGAAGTCAGCACAAAAGTGAATATTAAAAATGTTCATATACTCTTTGTCCCCATAATTCCATGCCTAAAAATTATCTGTAGGTTAGGAGATGTGAGTTTATATGCAAACATTCACTGCAATGTTTATAGCAGTAGTAGCTAAGAGAGGATTTGTTAACATAGTACATTTATGCGATAGCCTTACAGCCATTTAAACATTTACGGAGAGTTTCACGATATGGTGAATTTAATATATGGAGTGTGCATGATTAAAAAAACTACTAAACAGTATTCTTCTATAAGTTATTATATATTAAACAAATGAACAACAAGAAAAAAGATGGGAATAGCCACTAATATGTTGGTTATTCTGGATGACAGAGTTTGGAAGACCAAGCTGCAGAACTGTACTTTTGTTTCTAACTAGTAACACTTAAGTAAAAGTTCTTCCAAATCTGGCCAGCCAGCCATATTTATGGATTGTCGAGTACAGACTGTCAAAAGAATTTCTCCTTGAGTTTGATAAGCAACAGTGATGACTTCTTTTTTGAGAACCTGTGTAGTAATGCAATTGCCTCATGAATTTATCCACGTTTTCTTGGGCATCTGGAAGAGCGTCCTTTTACTGAGACCAAAGCAGTAATACCTTAATGAGATCATGTCTTACTCAAGATTGTAGCCTGTTATTTGGTGTATAGTAGAGTAGGTTGAATGCATGCATTCTAATATCTCCGCACTTTTTAAAAAGCACGCACTGGGGTGATTACTGCTACCAACTATCCAGTAAGACCACAGTTTCATGTAGCAGGCAGTGTATTATCTGTTTGCTGCTAAGTCACTTCAGTCGTGTCCGACTCTTCGCGACCCCATGGACTGCAGCCTACCAGGCTCCTCCGTCCATGGGATTTTCCAGGCAAGTTTGTACGAACATAAATTAGCCTCCCGCCTCTACACAAGGGTGTACATTAATTCCCCAGATTAACACATAATTAGGAAAATGTACTCCATATGGAGTTCTGAAGCTTCAGGTTTTTACATGGATCCTTTTCCAAAAGCCATTATGATTCTTTTAATATATCACACGGCACACAAAGAATGAATATGCAAGTGGCATGGAACAGAGTGAGAATCATGGTGCAGTCTCTGGAACTTTTCCTTGAAAAGTTCATTTCCTGCTTGCTCATTCTTAGAGAGATAGAATGAACTCTCTTTATCCGGATGACCTGTTCAGGATTCTTTTTTTTGATTAAAGTTAGCTTTTAAAGAAAGGTAGAACCCAACTGCTCCTGAGTGGTCTTTTCCTTGCATAGAAACTTACAGCCCACTCCAGAGCCTCACTTGACAATAAAGTCATCAATTATCAGAAAGACAATGGACCAAAAGTTTTCTTTGCTAACTGAAGCTTTTTATCTTATTTGCAATATGCTAATTTATGGAGAAAGTAAGAAAGAAAAAAAAATCAGTTTGTTGTCTGTTTGAATTACTTTTGCTAGCAAGTTTGAGAGGCCTTTAACTTCTGCAGTTAATTTCAACCAATTGTGCTGTAGTTTTGTAGTAGATAATCACCTCCAGAATTCACGTCAAAAATCTTATTAACATACATGTTTTTGACTTAACACCAGGCCAAATCGGAGAGTTTGATGCTATTGAGTCTTGTTAGCTTCTGCGTAGCAAAAACTCATTGTAATTTCTTCATAAGTATAATACAGACACACACTTGGAGGAAGAAAAGTCCGAATCAGAAAAGAACCAGGAGAAGAATACTCATGGCTCTTTTTGTTTAAGATTTAGTTGTTCATAGTCTAAACTGCTTTTTCCCTCCACGCCGAATGCAATATTTAAATTCTGGTGCCAGTTTCCACATTATTTACCAGGAAATGGACACGTCAAATGCAGCTGCTGATAGATACTTTTACTTCTTAGAATGACATCGGGTCCCAAACACTATTACTCCGGTCTTTTCAGAGCACTTCTCATCCTATTGCTCATTCTCTACGGGGGTAGTAGACTGGTGTACCGTGTAACTGGGCACAAAACACGCAAAGAACTGACCAACTGATGCTTCCCGAGAGTCCTGAGTCTACGACCGACTACAGAGTCCCTTAACTTTTTTTCTTTCCCTTTTCCGTCGGTGAAGAGCAGATTCTCCTGGGGGCAATCTAACGTTCTGATAAGAGGGTTACCTCCCAGGTTCCCTCTAACCGTGGGCGGGGCTCCTGTGTACCCCTAGGACATCAGGCTGGAGCTGTCCACCTTCGCTTCACATCCTGAAAATGGGGAGGGGCCGCCCCGGAGTCACAGGCTTGCCTGCTCAGAGTACCTTCTTACACATTCGTCATCCCAGCTGTGCAGTCTCGAGGCCAGAGGGCCTTCGGCAAATCGCTCCGGAGAGGGGCATTAAGTGGCTTCTATGCCTCCCACGTTTCAGCGCGAGCTTCCTACTGGGGGATGGAAGGAGACACTAAGCTCTCCTCCTATGGAACACTGTTCGGTTCCGATTTACCCAACTCGGAGGCCACGGAAGCACAAGGAACGCCGGCGACGACAGCACCGGTTGATTTTCCGCTCTTCCCGCCTCGTTCTTCCGCCCGCGCAGCCCTAGCCCCCCGCCCCTCTGCCCTCCTCACAGGAACCGGCGCCCCGGCCGCTCCCGCGCTTCTCTCCTTCCACCCGCAGTGGCCTGCCTTTTATAGACGCCACAACCAATGAACGCTCTCCTTTCCTTCTGCCCGCCCGCCCGGCCAATCGCCGCGCCCCCTTGTGTAATCTTCGGCTCCTCGACTTCTCTCGGTTATTTTCGTTGTTGCTGGCTTTTTCAGGGGCTGCTTGCTCGCAGCCAGAGACGCTGCTTTTTTTCCGGGTTCGGAGCCGTTCCGGATGCTTTAGGCTGCCGGATGTCTGATCTCCGGATAAGTGAGGCGTTTCTGTACATGGATTATCTGGTAGGTGCGGGGCAGGGGTGGCGTGTCGCCCCTCGGACCTCAACGTGCCCGATGTCCCTCCGCCTGGAGGAACAGCCTTTTGCTTTCTTTCTTTGGGATGGGATGCCTTTGGGGTTCTTTCTCCCGCAGCCAGCTCTGGAGCTGTGCCGGGACTCAGAGGGGGTGCAGCTGAGGCGGTGGGACCGCAGCTCCCAGGGAGTGGTGGAACTGACAGGTAAAGGTGCGGCCCGGGCCAGCGGTTCTGTGGGGCGAGGGGCGCACGGGCGCTCCCCGAGAAATGGGGCCGCGGCGGCGGGGCGTCTTTTGCCTGTGGTCGGTTGTTTGCTTCTCTCTGCACTCCTGCAGAGGACTTTCTTTCCCAGGGAGCAGGAGTTTGCCCCTCTGCCTTTAGCAGAACTCCAGGTACTATTAAAGAGCCATAACCGGAATGGCTTACTAAGTGCCCGGCAGCTCCGGTCATTTGGTTGTTATTAGATCTCTAAAGCTATGACCTCGGTCGCCGCGAGGTTTTAAAAGCACATTACCATATAGTAGACGGGACTAAACTACACCGCAGCCTGGGTAGGAAGGACTGGGTTAGGCAGGCATTGCCTCGCCGTCCCTGCCGTGGATGCTGGTTTCTTACCCGGTGCACAGATTGGACCCTGTTTGTGCTTTTTAGGCCAGGCTCGTGCTGAGAAGTTTAGGTGGGAAAAGTGTCAGCTCATTGTTGGGGCTGAACATTACTTTAAAAATGCACTTGATTTATGTGTGTGTGTATAATTATGCAAAATACTGCATATTATTCGAGAAATTATTTCCCCAGAGATGCATGTTTGTATTCACGGGGATCCTCATTAATGTTGGCTGTGTTCAATCCTAAACAATTACCAGGTTTACCTTTTTGTCTAGAACCCCTGTTGCAATGCAGAGTTGAAGTAAACGGTAAAGACATTGACCGTCCTGTCATCTTGTTGAACACATGCTGTTCAACAAGCATGTTGGTTTCTGCCTGAAGATTGGCCTGGCAGAGATCTGCCAGTGCCTTCTAGGAATTACGCTAATGCTGTACTAAGAAAGGCTGTGAATGCGTTCATAGTCAAGAAACGCTGGACAAGGACTGGTTTTGTAATGCTATCTTGTTTGGGCTTATTTCCTCTAAATCTTCCTGGTTTGATGGGCTTGTGGGGAGGGGTGGTGACTGCAGTTAATACATGACCTTGTGCATCGAGGGGAGTCAAAAACTGAATTCAAATTCTGTTCTTCCTTTGTTGATGTCAGTAACTTCCTCTGTCTTTGTGATAAAGGGACATTAGGTGCCCACAGTGTAGCCAGTTAAGGAGGTTATCTGATTGGGCGTTCTTTAAAATGTAAAGTGCTATGTAGGGTAAGAGAGTTGTCAGATGTTTCTTAAAGACTATTTTCTGAATTAAGTAACTGATTATTTTGTAGCTTGTCTCGTACAGTACTATGGTTTTGTCTTGCAGTTTGCCCAAATTAAAGCCAAAGTTTGTTGAGGATGATTATGGAATTGGAAAGGGCTGCCTTACCTATACTAATGAAAGCTGATTTTGAATGCTTAGTTAAGTAGTTCCTAAAAAGGAACTTGCTATTTTATTTGCTGAGTGAGTTTTAAAGTTGCAAATTGCATTGTAAACCTGTCTTTGAGGTGCCAAACCCACTACAGCCTTTAGTGGGGGAAAACAGTTGGAAGACTCTGGTTAATTACTCAGATTAATTTCCTGATGGGGAATGCTTGTGGTGCTCTAGATTACCTTAAAAGCAGATTCTTTCTTCCTCAATTTCCTAAATTATGTGTCAAAATCAATGGGCCCCAAATTTGACATGGCTTTTTTTTTTTTTACCTGCCATGCCTGCATATACCCTATGCATTCCTATTTTTAAAAAATCATTGTCACCTTAGCTATGCTTTTTAAAAAATTCACAAGTGTGGTGAAACAGTCCTGTAAAAATCACTTGGCTAATCATTGGTGGTGAGGAAAAAAACTCTTAAAGGAAATAAGTCAGTTCTGATGAGTGTGTCAAGTATCCGCTGTGAAAAGACTTAAGGAAATCCTTAAACATTAAAGGAAAAAGCCTCTGCAGGTGGTCTTCTGTGTTTACATTTTACTTAGTTCTCAGAGAAAATGATGTTCCACACATCATTCCTCTTGCCTTTCAGATGGACTCATTTGCTTTTCCATAGTTTTTATGTGGTTTTTATTAAAAACCAGTTTCTGAAAAGTGAAAATCAATTTCGTTGACTGGCATCTTATTTTAAAAATCAGTTCTGAAGTTCTTTTACTTACCTTCCAGAGAAAATACACTCCTTTCTAGTTTGACCCTTCCAGATTTTGCTGAGCTTGTGGACTAAAGTGCCCTGTCCATGCACTTGACAGGGATAGTGTGTATGCCATCTTTTCTTCTCTTTTCTTTTTAATCGGTGTTTGACTTTCTTCTTATTGCTGCTGGAAGACGAGAGAGCTGTGTGTGTATGCACTGTCCATTGTTCTTTGGGCTGGATGGCATCACTTAACCTTTTTAATTGCAGGACAGTGGAAGGAAGAGAAATGAGAGGAAAGAGGTGCTTTCAATAAGACTGTGAATATTAAAGCAGAGGGTAAAACTCTCTGATCTTAGACGCTACTGTTGATTTCTTAACTTGAAGGAAATGCTATAAATTAGAGGTGACAGATAAGGTGAAGCCCAGGGATAGTGCCTTTCTATTTAGAATAAAGTTTTGATTGATTTCAGTTTAGGGAACTACAATAATGGTAATTTATGTATCCTCAGTAATTTCATGTATCACCCTGTACCCTATGTTTATTTGTTGAATGAATATGAGAGAGAAGGGACAGCTTTTCTCTCCAGCTTCTAAAGTAAGACGAGATAACATCTGTTTGGATTAGGTGTTTTACTCTGGGGAATGCAGAATGTATCTTTTACTCTTAACTTTAAGATTATCAAGGTATTTGTTTTGCCTGGGTGGCCATTTAAAAATAAAAATCTCAGTTTTCCAGTATTTAAATATAAAAATCTCAGTATTGACAGGCCATATACCTTTTTTCCCATTTTAGGAATGGGTTTTAAATGCCATGTTCACACCTGTCCGGTCTGTAGGTGAAGATTCTATTGCTGTTCCAGTGGGCAGTACCACCATCTTCCTGTTTCTCTTCTGACAGGTAGAACTAGTAAGACAGTGTGTGGAACTTTCTGAATAAGGAGAAAATAGTTAAGCTATAATGGAAAACATGTCTACCAGGTTTTCCTGGAAGGTTGGACAAATCAACTTCTAGATTCCTCTTGGTTTAATATTCTGTGTGTCCTGACTCATGTTGATTGGCTTGAATTTTACCTCTTCCCCCCTTCTGCCATCAAAATAACATCAATAAAATTTGGTATGCTTTGTGTAGTGCCAGTGATGATTACATGGGATGATGGAGGGAGAGTGATTTATAAACAGCATGTTGCTTTTCAGATGTAGAATGTTAATATACTGTGGTTATGTTACTCATTATTCTTATGCTTCCTATAGAATGACTGTGACTGCCCAGTTTTAAAGATTGGGCTACCTTTAAATTAGTCTCAGTATATAGAGAGATTTAATGTCATCAGCAAGCAGGAAGTTACAAGACTTCCTTGAGGATTGTTTACTACCTATAAAAATAAAATATGTTCCTTAATCCATCTAACAAATGTTTATGGGACCCCTGCTTTGTGCATGACCCTGAAAGTCATGGAGGATGAGCCCCCACTGGGATCGCCTTGGCTGTGGGACTGGAGGGTTGTGGGTGGCTCTGCAGGAACCTGTGGCAGCGGACAGATAGGTAGGCAGGTGGGGGAGGAGGCAGCCTGTGATGTGCTCCTTGGCTGTCTATAGGTTATCTCTGTGTGTTTCTTTGTTTCATTGTGAACTGAAATGCAAAGCTGGGCCTGAAAATGTGACATCTAAAAGTGCTTTGGCTGCTAATTATCAGATAATGATCATTTCACCTGTATGTTGGATTTAGGATCTAATAAGGCCAGGGTTCTGGGCTTCTTTTTCTGTATAGGTTGGTGAACCTGGCCTAGTTTCTTGGTCACAGGCTAAACCTGTCATATAAAAATTTGTGTGTCAATAGGGAAGATCAGGTGAAAGAAGATAGATGGATCAGCACAAACCCATCACCATTTGCAGAATACAAACCAAGTAATCAACCATCCAAGAATAGAAGCTCTTGATGTATTGATACACAGAATTCTGAGGTTCTACTAAGTTGTAAATGAGCCTATTCTAAAAGAGGAGTGAAGGCACAGTTTATCTGATGTTCCATGGTCTTAGAAGTGTGCTGCTTTTTAACTGTGAATGACTATGAACAGTACAACTTACGTGTTCTATGTATAAAGTGATAATATAGGCCATATATTTTTAATCTTAACTGCAGCTGGATTAGTCAGTCACATAGGTGTTCTTTTATTAATAAATCATAAGATAAAAAGGAACACAATAACTTGTTCTTTTAGCAAAAAAGTCTCAAAAATATCCAGACCGTGAGGTAGAAACTGCGATATAAGGCAGTAGCTCTGGTTCTCAACTGTCTGTGGTTCCAGGCTTGTAGCATGAATCCCCAGAGAGCACACACGGGGACATGATTCGTGTCCTCTGGGAGCTTGCATTCTGAAGGGTGCCTAAGCTGTGTGCGTGCAGGCATGCTGAGGGTGGGGGGAGTTAAGCATAGGTGTTATGAGGATAAAAGAGTTGTTACTGTTTATTGAGCCCATACTGTGGTACCAGATAATGTAAATGCTTTCCACATGTAATGCATTAAACCAAGGCTGAGAGAGGTTTTATAATTTCCCCAAGTACACACAGCTAACAAGTAACAGAGCTGGGACTGTGGTCCCAGAACCTTCCCTCTTCACTGCCTTCCTTCCAGCTTGGTGTTAAAGCTATTGGAATGCAGCTGAAGGTTTTACAGTGTATTTCATGTTATTACCCTGTTACTTCTCCAGTCAAGAAACCAGGGGCCAGGAGCAGGCTGGTCGCTGTTCCCCTGTGCTCAAAGACTTGTCTCTGCTAAATGCCTGTTAAAAGGAAAGCTGGATAGAAAGAGAACTGTGTCGTGTCCTGAGCCTTCCACCCCGTGATGTCCTGACTCTGGCCACCTAGGTGACCTTCACCATCTAATGTTTTATCAAATAACCACACGTGGGTTTCCAGGCAACCTTGGTACTCCGCCCCCTAGTGTCACTTCAAGGACACCTTCAGAATCACAAGCCCTGCTAAGTCACTTCAGTCAGGTCCGACTCTGTGCGACCCCATGGACTGCAGCCACCCAGGTTCCTCCATCCATGGCATTTTCCAGGCAAGAGTACTGGAGTGGGTTGCCATTGCCTTCTCCTGCTGTGCTCCTTAAATAAGTGCTGCCTGTAAAATGGGGCTTTGCCTAGCAGACACTAGGCCCAAGTGGCCTTTGCTTATGAATTTCTGTTGGGCAGAGTCTCCTGATGTGAAACGGTTTGCTTTCGAGGAAGAAAAGATTTTCAGAGAAAGTTTGGTAACTGTATTTTGGTTAACAAATGCTGATACTTCTCACAACTTGAGTTAAAAATGGGCTTTTATTTTGGAGTCTGTGGCCTCCTTACTTATGCTATGGCTCTTCCCCTGGCATCTCCCCAAGTGCTTCTGGTGTTTGGTTGAATCTGAAAAACCCAGTTCTTGTTGACCCTTGTTTCTGAGTATCAGCAAAGTGAACACATTTGCTTCTGGCAGGGCTGGTTTCATGGGCATGTGGCTCAGAAGGGCCCCCATGCTTGGCTGAATGCTCTGTGGTTGCCATCTTAAAACTCTTAATTTGGGGCGCTTTGCAGATGTTTTCATTATCTGAATCTGTAACTTGTATCAGTGCAGGGTCCCTGATTATCTTGATTATCCTTTTATCACTAGAATTGAGTCTGATGCAGGGTGAATACGGAACTATATATCACTGTGCAGAGTGATATATATACTGTGCAGAGTGTTTTTACCTGCATTACCCTATTTAATCCTGCCAGCAGTCCTGTTGACTGCTGACTGACAGACATACTATAATAAGAGGGAACTTAAGGCTCTGTGAGGTGGAGTCATGTAACTGAATGTCAGGGCTAGGGTACCAGCTAGCTTGGGGATTCCAAGCCCATGCATGTAAGCATTATTCAGTACTGCTGTAACTGGTAATAATTAATAGTAAGAGGATGAGTGAGAGGGGCCGTGATTCAGACACAGGACTGGAAATTGAGAGGTTACTTGATTGCTGCCATCACCTGTGAGGAAACCTCCCCCCACCCCCCAGCCCCGGACCTCAGTGACAGCTGTGCTCCAGTTGAGGTGGTACACGTGTCTGTGGCTTCAGGTGAGAGACTTCTTTCACCTTTGCACCCTCCTGCCCCCCCACCCCCTGGTGCATGAGCATGCACTGCACTTCGGTTCACAGCCAGATGCATGTGATTTTGCAGGAATATCTCATTTATCAGACTCTTTTGTACCGGGATTTGCTGGGAATGATTCTCACTTCTGGATTGCTTCTCTCCGGGTCAGGGACTTTGACCCTAGCAATTGTGGCCATGTCTCCCCCAGAGGGATGCCCAAGAGTTCTTTTTCACAGAGAGAGAGCAGCTTCTCCAGGCTCTCTGGTGGAGCAGTTGACAGTCTGGAGCCATCCCAGGACCATGGGTTGAGGTGCAGAAGGCCTGCACTTGTTCCTCGATCAGTCTGTACATGGAGTCAGGAGCTAAAGTAAAATACAATTGTTTCAGTTTTATCTTTAATAAACGTAAATGTTCAGAACTACAAAAAATGAGAACGCATTTCTGTGTACCTATCTCCCCAGTTAAAGCTGTTAGTATTTTAGCATTTTAACTTCAAAATACTGGATGCTTTTTAAAAAAGAAGCTTTAAGGTGAAAGCCTTCTTCTCTCCCATGCTTTCTTCATCCTTCTCCATGGTGACAATTACCCCAAAGCAAGTAGGCACTGTTCTCATGTGTGGATTTTTTTTTGTTGTTGCATTTTTATTATATTTGCATATATGTGTAAATAATATGGTATTTTTGTGGATAATACATTTAACAAAATTGTAACATATCACCTTATTGTCTTGAAACTTGTTTTATTTCTGTAATGTATTTCAGTTCAGTTCAGTCGCTCAGTCGTGTCTGACTCTTTGCGACCCCATGAATCGCAGCATGCCAGGCCTCGCTGTCCATCACCAACTTCTGGAGTTCACTCAGACTCACATCCATCGAGTCAGTGATGCCTTCCAGCCATCTCATCCTCTGTCCTCCCCTTCTCCTCCTGCACCCAATCCCTCCCAGCATCAGAGTCTTTTCCAGTGAGTCAACTCTTCTCATGAGGTGGCCAAAGTACTGGAGTTTCAGCTTTAGCATCATTCCTTCCAAAGAAATCCCAAGGCTGATCTCCTTCAGAATGGACTGGTTGGATCTCCTTGCAGTCCAAGGGACTCTCAAGAGTCTTCTCCACACCACAGTTCAAAAGCATCAATTCTTCGGCACAGAGCCTTTTTCACAGTCCAACTCTCACATCCATACATGACTACTGGAAAAACCATAGCCTTGACTAGACGGACTGTAGTCGGCAAAGTAATGTCTCTGCTTTTGAATATGCTCTCTACGTTGGTCATAACTTTTCTTCCAAGGAGTAGTTCAGTTCATTCGCTCAGTCGTGTCTGACTCTTTGCGACCCCATGAATAGCAGCACGCCAGGCCTCCCTGTTCATTACCATCTCCCGGAGTTCACTCAGACTCACGTCCATCGAGTCCGTGATGGCATCCAGCCATCTCATCCTTGGTCATCCCCTTCTCCTCCTGCCCCCAATCCTTCCCAGCATCAGAGTATTTTCCAGTGAGTCAACACTTCGCATCAGGTGGAAAAAGTACTGGAGTTTCAGCTTTAGCATCATTCCTTCCAAAGAAATCCCAGGGTTGATTTTCAGAATGGACTGGTTGGATCTCCTTGCAGTCCAAGGGACTCTCAAGAGCATTCTCCACACCACAGTTCAAAAGCATCAATTCTTTGGCGCTCAGCCTTCTTCACAATCCAACTCTCACATCCATACATGACCACAGGAAAAACCATAGCCTTGACTCGATGGACCTTAGTCAGCAAAGTAATGTCTCTGCTTTTGAATATACTATCTAGGTTGGTCATAACTTTTCTTCCAAAGAGTAAGCATCTTCTAATTTCATGGCTGCAGTCACCATCTGCAGTGATTTGGAGCCCCCAAAATAGTCTGACACTGTTTCCACTGTTTCCCCATCTATTTCCCATGAATTGATGGGACCGGATGCCATGATCTTTGTTGTCTGAATGTTGAGCTTTCAGCCAACTTTTTCACTCTCCTCTTTCACTTTCATCAAGAGGCCCTTTAGCTCCTCTTCACTTTCTGCCATAAGGGTGGTGTCATCTGCATATCTGAGGTTATTGATATTTCTCCTGGCAATCTTGATTCCACCTTGTGTTTCTTCCAGTCCAGCGTTTCTCATGATGTACTCTGCATAGAAGTGAAATAAGCAGGGTGACAATAGACAGCCTTGACATACTCCTTTTCCTACTTGGAACCAGTATGTTGTTCCATGTCCAGTTCTAACGGTTGCTTCCTGACCTGCCTACAGGTTTCTCAAGAGGCAGGTCAAGTGGTCTGGTATTCCCATCTCTTTCAGAATTTTCCACAGTTCATTGTGATCCACACAGTCAGAGGCTTTGGCATAGTCAATAATAGATTGAAAAATAGAAATAGATGTTTTTCTGGAACTCTCTTGCTTTTTCCATGATCCAGCAGATGTTTGCAATTTGATCTCTGGTTCCTCTGCCTTTTCTAAAACCAGCTGGAACATCAGGAAGTTCACGGTTCATGTATTGCTGAAGCCTGGCTTGGAGAATTTTGAGCATTACTTTACTAGCATGTGAGATGAGTGCAATTGTGTGGTAGTTTGAGCATTCTTTGGCATTGCCTTCTTCGGGATTGGAATGAAAACTGATCTTTTCCAGTCCTGTGGCCACTGCTGAGTTTTCCAAATGTGCTGGCATATTGAGTGCAGCACTTTCACAGCATCACCTTTCAGGATCTGAAACAGCTCCACTGGAATTCCATCACCTCCACTAGCTTTGTTCATAGTGATGTTTTCTAAGGCCCACTTGACTTCACATTCCAAGATGTCTGGCTCTAGATTAGTGATCACATCATCATCATTATCTGGGTCGTGATGATCTTTTTTGTACAGTTCTTCCATGTATTCTTTCCACCTCTTCTTAATATCTTCTGCTTCTGTTAGGTCCATACCATTTCTGTCCTTTATCGAGCCCATCTTTGCATGAAATGTTTCCTTGTTATCTCTAATTTTCTTGAAGAGATCTCTAGTCTTTTCCATTCTGTTCTTTTCCTCCATTTCTTTGCCTTGATCACTGAAGAAGGCTTTCTTATCTCTTCTTGCTATTCTTTGGAACTCTGCATTCAGATGCTTATAACTTTCCTTTTCTCCTTTGCTTTTCACCTCTCTTCTTTTCACAGCTATTTGTAAGGCCTCCCCAGACAGCCATTTTGCTTTTTTTGCATTTCTTTTCCATGGGAATGGTCTTTATCCCTGTTTCCCATACAATGTCATGAACCTCATTCCATAGTTCATCAGGCACTCTATCTATCAGATCTAGGCCCTTAAATCTATTTCTTACTTCCACTGTATAATCATAAGGGATTTGATTTAGGTCATACCTGAATGGTCCAGCGGTTTTCCCTACTTTCTTCAGTTTAAGCCTGAATTTGGTAATAAGGAGTTCATGATCTGAGCCACAGTCAGCTCCTGGTCTTGTTTTTGTTGACCGTATAGAACTTCTCCATCTTTGGCTGCATAGAATATAATCAGTCTGATTTCGGTGTTGACCATCTGGTGATGTCCACGTGTAGAGTCTTCTCTTGTGTTGTTGTAAGAGGGTGTTTGCTATGACCAGTGCATTTTCTTGGCAAAACTCTATTAGTCTTTGCCCTGTTTCATTCTGCATTCCAAGGCCAAATTTGCCTGTTACTCCAGGTGTTTCCTGGTTTCCTACTTTCGCATTCCAGTCCCCTATAATGAAAAGGACATCTTTTTGGGTGTTAGTTCTAAAAGGTCTTGTAGGTCTTCATAAAACCGTTCAACCTCAGCTTCTTCAGCATTACTGGTTGGGGCATAGACTTGTATTATGGTGATATTGAATGCTTTGCCTTGGAAACGAACAGAAATCATTCTGTCTTTTTTGAGATTGCATTCAAGTACTGCATTTCGGACTCTTTTGTTGACCATGATGGCTACTCCATTTCTTCTGAGGGATTCCTGCCCACAGTAATAGATATAATGGTCATCTGAGTTAAATTCACCCATTCCAGTCCATTTTAGTTTGCTGATTCCTAGAATGTCGACATTCACCCTTGCCATCTCTTGTTTGACCACTTCCAATTTGCCTTGATTCATGGACCTGACATTCCACGGTCTATGCAATATTGCTCTTTACAGCATTGGATCTTGCTTCTGTCACCAGTCACAGGCACAACTGGCTATTGTTTTTGCTTTGGCTCCATCCCTTCATTCTTTCTGGAGTTATTTCTCCACTGATCACCAATAGCATATTGGGCACCTAATGACCTGGGGAGTTTCTCTTTTGGTATCCTATCATTTTGCCTTTTCATACTGTTCATGGGGTTCTCAAGTCAAGAATACTGAAGTGGTTTGCCATTCCCTTCTCCAGTGGACCACGTTCTGTCAGCCCTCTCCACCATGACACCCCATGTTGGGTTGCCCCTGCAGGCATGGCTTGGTTTCACTGAGTCGAGAAGGCTGTGGTCCTAGTGTGATTGGATTGTCTAGTTTTCTGTGAATATGGTTTCAGTGTGTCTGCCCTCTGATGCCTTCTTGCAATACCTACCATCTTACTTGGGTTTCTCTTACCTTGGGTGTGGGGTATCTCTTCATGGCTGCTGCAGCTAAGCACAGCTGCTGCTCCTTACCTTGGACGAGGGGTATCTCCTTACCGCCTCCTGACCTTCAAAGTGTGATGGCTCCTCTAGGCCCTCCCGCGCAGCTACCACTCCTCAGGTTGCTCCTCCCTGCCGCCCGGCCCTGGCCTCAGGCGTGGGTGGCTCCTCCCAGCTGCCGCCCCTGGCCTCCCGGCTCGGGGTGGCTCTTCCCTGTCTCCCCTGAGCTCGGACTCCGGGTGTCTCCTTCCGGCCGCCACTGGTCTCAGACGCGGGGTAGCTCCACCCATCCGTCGCCCTGACCTCAGACGCGGGGTGTCTCCTCCCGGCCACCACTGACCTTTATGTGGGGTAGCTCCTCTCGGTTATCGCCCCAACCTCAGACACAGGGTACCTCCTCTTAGCCGTTTCTGCGCCGTCACAGCCTGGCACTCTAGGCTGCTGCCCTGACCTCGGATGTGGGGTAGCTCCTTTCGGCCACGCTTAGTTCGCCGGCCCTTTCCAAGGAGTAAGAGTCTTTAAATTTCATGGCTGCAGTCACCATCTGCAGTGATTTTGGAGCCCCAGAAAATAAAGTCTGACACTGTTTCCACTGTTTCCCCATCTATTTCCCATGAAGTGATGGGACCTGATGCTATGATCTTCGTTTTCTGAATGTTGAGCTTTCAGCCAACTTTTTTCACTCTCCTCTTTCACTTTTATCAAGAGGCTTTTAGCTCCTCTTCACTTTCTGCCATAAGGGTGGTGTCATCTGCATATCTGAGGTTATTGATATTTCTCCTGGCAATCTTGATTCCAGCTTGTGTTTCTTCCAGTCCAACGTTTCTCATGATGTACTCTGCATAGAAGTGAAATAAGCAGGGTGACAATAGACAGCCTTGATGTACTCCTTTTCCTATTTGGAACCAGTCTGTTGTTCCATGTCCAGTTCTAACTGCTGCTTCCTGACCTGCATATAGATTTCTCAAGAGGCAGGTCATGTGGTCTGGTATTCCCATCTCTTTCAGAATTTTCCACAGGTTATTGTGATCCACACAGTCAAAGGCTTTGGCATAGTAGATAAAGCAAAAATAGATGTTTCCTGGAACTCTTGTTTTTTCCATGATCCAGTGGATGTTTGCAATTTGATCTCTGGTTCCTCTGCCTTTTCTAAAACCAGCTGGAACATCAGGAAGTTCACGGTTCATGTATTGCTGAAGCCTGGCTTGGAGAATTTTGAGCATTACTTTACTAGCATGTGAGATGAGTGCAATTGTGCGGTAGTTTGAGCATTCTTTGGCATTGCCTTTCTTGGGATTGGAATGAAAACTGACCTTTTCCAGTCCTGTGGCCACTGCTGAGTTTTCCAAATGTGCTGGCATATTGAGTGCAGCACTTTCACAGCATCATCTTTCAGGATCTGAAACAGCTCCACTGGAATTCCATCACCTCCACTTGCTTTGGTCCTAGTGATGTTTTCTAAGGCCCTCTTGACTTCACATTCCAGGATGTCTGGCTCTAGATGAGTGATCACACCATCGTGATTATCTGGGTCGTGAAGATCTTTTTGTACAGTTCTTCTGTGTATTCTTTCCACCTCTTCTTAATATCTTCTGCTTCTGTTAGGTCCATACCATTTCTGTCAGTTTTCGTGGGATCAGCAAAAGGAAAGGAATCTTGAGAGAGAAAGAGAGCTGCAAGATTGAGAGAAAACCTGTAAAGTATTACATCTCACAGGCTGAGAAGGGAGACTTTCCAGGAGGAGGAAGTAGCCAATTGTGTTTCCTGTGGCCCAGAGATCATGGAAGAAGATGTCTTCACGGTGACCTTGTCCAGACAGAGGCCCAGTGGGAAGTGAGGAAATGACACCGCTGCAGTCAAGGCTCTCTGGAAATTTCACCGTGGATGAGAAGAAGGCTTGGGCTGGAACTGGAAGGCGACTAGGGACATTGAGAGACTGCTTTAGTTTCTAAAGGGGGCTGAACTTGAGATGGTTAAATGCCGATGAAGTGAAATGTGAGGTCGTCTTGCTGAGTGTGACTGAAATATGGTTGTCTAGGGATTGGAGCTGAAGTAGCTGCAATGAAAGACCAGGGCAGTGATGACCAGGACACAGATGCATTGGTGTGGTGCGGAGAACGTGACCCAGCAATGACCAAAATCTGATGTCTATGGTACTTTTGTTTTTTTCTCTTCAGACTTTGTCTGGAAAGGAAGGTTTCAAGAAGGTGGACAGTTAGCTTGATAAAAGTTGGGCTTTTTCCAGGGTGAGTTACTGGGTGGATAATGGAATAGAGGAAATGTAGGACAGGGGCAAGAGGTTGGTGAAATGATAGACCACTGTGAGCTCCGAGTTAGTGGAAAGGTGAGTAGAGGATGCGAGGATGAGTGGTGCTGATGGGACCGAACAATAGGTGTTATTTGGAATAACTGTTAAGAAAACAGAGAGAAAACTCATTGTGGGAGATGATAGGGTATATGAATTTAATTTTGCAGACATAGAGTAGTTTTTGGAGAGAAGGCTCCAGTGTGTGACTGTGGTTGGCCTCGGGAAAGATGGGGAGCTTAGGAAGCAGAAGAGGAAATGTACCCAAGGTGCTGGGTAGTGAACCCTTGTGGTTGACAAAGTCGATTGGGCTTGGGCTGGAGCAAGAGGTTGAGGCAGACTGAGAAATCCTCGGTGGATGCGGGGAAGGTTGGCCAATGTCCTTGACAAGTAAAGGCGGATAGCACTAGGTGTTGAGCTCATTGCCCTGAGTCTTGAAAGGAGTAGGGGAGAAGGAGGGCTCTGGAGATCCTCCAGGGTGACCTCCAGGGACTGCGTTAGGCCATAGGGGCCCCTTAGGAAGCCTTGGTGGGTGCAGAGGAGTTTTTGTTTCATTGTTGAGTACTGCAGGCTCTGAGCTGCATTGCCTGCTGGGCTCCGCCGCTGAAGATTCGGCAAGCTGCTTAACTTCTCCTTGTCTCACTTTCCTCCTCTGTAAAGTGGGATAGTAAGAGTAACTACCTCTTGGGTTAGTTGTGATGATTAACTAAAATGGCACAAGTACTCTAGAACAGTGCCTGACATCTCTTTCTCTGCCACCCCTGGCCCCCACACCCCCACCCCCCCGCCACAAGCTGCCCTCTCACCTTACTGTTGTCCTAGCACCAATATGGAAAACCTCTTCTGTGTTATATATTGGCAGGCACTTTCTAAGGGCCCTGTGAGGTAGGTGTCATCTCTATTTTTCAGATGTTAAAACTGAGACATGGAAAGGTTAAGCAGCTTGTTGAAGGAAATATAGCTAAGAAGTGGCAGAGTTAAGCTTTGAACCCAGGAAGCCCTCCCTTTTAACCAGTAGTGCATAATTAATGCATATTAACTACCCCACCCTCCCGACTTCTACCACCGCCCCCTGAACCACCCCCTGTACCAACACCACCGCGTCAAGAGGGCTCTGTGGAGAGGCTGGAGAGGGACTGGACTTGTGAGAGGTTGGATTGCTGGAGAGGAGGCACAGAGCCTCCACAAAGTGTGGGGTAAGAATAACTGTAACATGGAAGATGGTGGAATCGGGTGGATGTTTTCCCAGAATAATTTGCTGTAGCAGCTCCCTGGTCAGGCAGATGGGAGAAAGCGGGCCCTAAGTTGGTTGTGCTGCAAGGAGGGAGTCCTTGTTCAGATACACACATAGCTCAGTTACTTGATTCCTAAGGCCCTTGGGCTACTCTTCTGCTAAGAGCAGGAGTGCTTCCAACGGAGTCTTGGTCCCTGGTGAGAGAGGGGACAGGGCTGTTTTAAGGGAGTCTGTCGGCATCTGACTCTCTCACACGGGCTGTGTCTCCTAGGAGGCGGCGTGCGGTTTAGGTCCTTCAGACCTTCCTGAGCCAGACTCCCAGGGCAGAGCACTGGGGGTCGAATGTGCTGAGTCCAGAAGCTGAGCATGGCCCACATCTTCCCAGCAGACCAAAAGCTGGTCAGTCTCAGGCAGCTTCTTGGTTTTGGAAGGCAGCTTGCTTAGGGCTGGTTTGTCAGAGCAGCTTCCTACCCAGACAATCACATAGTAATCTGGATGAATTGTTGTTAAAGCTGTGAAGACTGTGTGAGCCTGGCTTCTGTCTGAAGTGGCCACAGAGTGTAGTGTTGCACAAATAACTTCTGGTTGGAAAGTTCATCTTTTCCCTCTCACTCTACTCTAAGTCTTCTTTTTGCAGTCTTCCACGGACAAGCCTGAATTGAGGCTCCCTCCAGGGCTGCTCCAGTAAGCTCACTGGACACTAACTACGCAGAGGTGCCTGACCAAGGGGGCAAGCATGCCTGCGATCCAGCCCCCAGCCAGCTTGCCAAGGTCCCCACTGCACACTGGCAGAGAGGTGCTGACGCGCTAGCTACAGCCTTGCCTTGGTTCTCTGTTACTGGACCGAACACAGTGTGTCACAGTGCAGGGCTGGGCTGTGGGCTTCTTTGTGTCCCCAGAGCCCAACATAGGTACACAAGACAGCTACTAAGTCAGTGGTTGGGCTGAGAGGCTGCATGGAGTAATATTTAAGGGCACTGACCTTGGAGTCAGACCCCCTGCATTTGCATTCTCTGTCACTTACCTACGGTGTAGCCTCTGTGCCTCAGTTTTCTCATATACGAAATGGGCATAATACCACTCAGAGCTGAGTTAAAATACATTAATGTGAAAGCATTCAGTAGAGAGCCTAGTACCATGAGCATGATAAATATTTGCTATTACTGGATTGGAACTTTCTACATAAAACAAGAACTTAAGATACTATTCTCACCAAAAAGACCCTATTCTGATTCTATTCCTTTTTCTAGTACCAGCTTTTCAAAAATCTTGCTGCCCCTACCTAATAAACATAGTGCAGAGTAACCAGGTTAAAGACACTGCAGCTCCTGATTCTTTGTGTTGGGGGTGGTTCTGTGCACTGGAGCATGTCAGCTGCATCCCTGGCCTCTATGCCCTTGTTGCTGGCAACACCCAACCTCTCTCCCACCCCGGCCATGACATCAGAATGTCTCCAGATATTGTCAGTGTTCCCAGGGGGCAAAAAACCAATGTAAGAACTTCCAAACCAGATTATTAAGTTTCTCATAACTCAGTATCAGATTTCCAGAAGGAGAGAATCTGGTTGGCTCAGCTTGGCTCTGGGTCCTATTTGATCAAATTAACTATAACCAGGGCTTCAGGTCACATGGCAGAATCTGGCTGCCAGGAGGAGGGGGCGCATCCTACTCCCAGATAAGAGGGATGGACAGACATTCTAGGAAGGTCTTTCCACTTCCTTAACTCCAGCGAGCTGTTCTGGTCTGACTCTCTGTGTTGTATTTGTAGGAGGTTTAGGGGAAAAAATATTGCAGCTGCTTATTGATAGGTTAAGTAGCAGCTGTTTCTCATTTGTAGGGGTGAAAGGTCCTGGCATGGCAGAGGGTGGCCCACGTCCTGCCACAGGCTGGTTCTGCTGTTACATAAGTGTGGCCAAGTGAGTCAACTCACTTTAAGGGGGTGTTTTCTGAGGTCCTACTGTAGACTGCACTGTTGCTTGGAACTTTCAACTTCTCTTTTGTCTCAAACAGGTTGAAAGTCAAATTTCTGCTTTTGAGAACTTTTCTTTCCTTACGAGTGTTTCCTGAGAGGCAGCATGTTACAGACAGCAGAGCACTGGGCTGATTTATTGGATAATGTTGTCATTTTGAATGTTTCTTGAATGTGCTTTTTTTTTTTTTCCACATTACTGCGCTGGATGTAGAAAACCTTTTGTGATGTTTGAAGTTCTCTTCCTCTCTGTTTTATTTTACATAGAAATATCGTACATCCCTGGTGTTCACCAGTAATATTTCTTAGTGTAAAATGATTTTCCCCATGATTTATTGGGTTTAAGATGTGTGTTCTAAAGACGTGGTCATTGAGACAGGATTATTCTATCATTCCTGGGCTTCCTTTGGGTTTCCTGACTTTTCAGGGCCCCTATGAGCGGATCCTGGGCTGTGGGCAGGATTACTTCATGAGCCTGAAGAGGAGCTGTTCTCTGTCATTTTTGTGGACTCAGGCTGAAGTTTTTCTGCAGTTTTTATATTATTGTGTGAGTGATTTTAAAACAACAGCAGCAATAGCAAATGAATATTCTTTTAAAGGTGAATGTGCATGCAGATAGAAAGAACAAATTAGTGGTTACCAGTGGGAAGAAGGAAGGAGGAAGGGGCCTGATAGTAGGGGAGTAAGAGTTACAAACTATTGTGTGTAAGTTACAAGCATATATTGTACAACTTGGTAAATTTAGCCATTATTTTATAATAATGTAAACGGAGTATAATCTTTGAAATTTGTGAATCATTTTATTGTATACCTGTAACTTACATAATATTGTGTATCAGCTATACTTCAATTTAGAAAGTCTCTATAGATTAAATCAAAATAAAGAAATTTCAATTAAAAAAGGGTGGTAGAATTTTCTTGGATTTTTCAAAATTAGCAAGGACTTTTCTTTACTAAACAACGTTTCAGTCACTATTGATTTGCTTGAAATGAAACATAGTGACTTTAGGTCCTCAATTTTAATTCAGATGTGCAGCCCTGTGTTCAAATACCTAGTTACAGTACAATAGGGATCTGCTAGGTTTTAAAATAATTCCTTGAAGGATATATGCCCAGATTAGTTTTGGGAAAAGTAAAGTCCTATTTCTACCCTCCCCACCCCCCTTCCCCATCTTCTCGTTCCTCTTCCTATCTAACTTTCCTCATGCCACAGTTCTTTTAACAGTTATTTTATTAATCTCCTTGATTATTATAATTAACACAATAACAAATCGGTCACAACTTGCTATGTTACAGTTTTTAGCAAATAGAAAACCGGCAGACAAGATAGATCAAGAGCTCTTCCTATGTCAGCCATCCAGTGCATGCCATGAAGTAGTAACCGTGCATCAAATCTTAAATTAACCCAGACATTTGGTCACTCAAAAATGAAGCACTAACCGAAGTAAAACTCACAGTGAACATCTCTGACTCACAGACAAGTATCTTTCTGGCCAGGTATGCTTTCTAGAACCCAGTGGCCGAAATCAGTCAAGACTTGCTCAGATTTTTAGTTTTCAGAGGAGATCTTAAATATTTATTGTTTTATATTTCAAGTAATTATTCTGTCAGAAAAAGTGCCAAAGTTTATTTACTCTTAAAATTTTCCATTTTTGTTAGACAGCAGGGAAGGTTTTCTGTGTAATTAAAACCTTAAGAGACTCTAAAAACTGTAACACGGAGAATACAATTTCTGCATGAAAACTTGTGGGGAAGGAACCCTTGTTTAGGAAAGTGAGCCAGGAGAAGGTTGGAGGGAACTGATGAGGAGCCTAAGGTGCAGGGGGCAGGAGAACCTACTTCCTGCACAAAGGTGGCAGCAGGAGAATGTCCAGGACACGATGTTCTGAAGGCCTCTGCCACCAAGCATCCTTAGCAAATGTGGGCTCTCTCCACTCCTCTCTCAGTTCCCACCTCTGTAAATGTGGCCGCAATGGAGGCGGTGCTGTCACAGGAGAGGAGGGGGTTCTACCATGTGTTTGCTAGATTTCCACAGAGGGGCCAGGAGATTCAACAGCCTTCTAGTGAGATTTTTTTTTTTTTTTAACATATCTGGTAATAAGAAGTCCATTTTATTACTGCCATTTGTCTCCATGGAATTTTTGAGTGCATCTAAAATAGGAAATTCTGCTTCAAGTTACAGCTTTGCAATATTGAGAGGAACTTAAAAGTGCCTTAAAATTTTTATGACTGCCTGAAAGGAGGAAGAGAAACCATCCCAGACCAGGAATTCGTGATGGCTCATGGCAAGTGATCCAAGATGGCAGGGCTGCCCTGTGGCACCTTTGAGCTCCCAGCTGAGGGCCTCCAACAAGTCACTTTTGTGGGGGACACGGCAGCTTGCTCCTCGGGTATGCTCCCAGCGCCCTGCTCTGCCAGTGAAGTTACCTGGTGAGCCAGGCTGCAGAAGGTGCTAGAGGTCTTTTGCACCAGCCTCCGCTGGGCCCCTCCTTTCTCTACACCCATCTTCTCTGCCCACCTAGCACCCAACAGTGAGAAGCTGTGGGCACACTCTGGGTGCCCAGGCCTCTCCCACCTAGTGGGATGAGAGGCACAGACGGAGCATGTGCTCATGGGCTGGGGAGGGGGTGACATCACCTTTGACCTCAAACCCATTGCTGTTGGGGGATTTGTAAGGCATAGAGAGATGTTTTGGTCTACAGAGGCAAACCCCAAATCAGCAGAGGGTCAGCCACAATTACAGAGTTCCAGATTCCTGACCTGGTATGTATGCAGCATCATACTTTAACCTGCAATTTCAGTTTGATTAGACTGTTATTAGGTAGCTTACAAATTTGCTAGGGGAAAAGAACTCTTAGAGCAAATCTTGAAGAGGATGAAGGAGCAGAAAAATTACAGAGATATACATTTATTAATATAATGCCAAGAGAGGCATCATTGAAAAGCTTCAAGTTAAAGATAATTCCATTGACAACAAACTTAAAAACAGAATCATAATTTTTCTGTATTTTGGATAATCTTCAGATTTCATAGGATACCACTGGTGATGCTGCTGAGCCCTGGTGGACAGGACACAGAAAGTGAACAGAGCCAAAGCCCAGCCTTGGATGGACAAGCTGGCGAGGGTGTGGTGGTACTGTCGACAAGTCCAGAGTTGACTGCAATGATGTATTCAAAGAAGCCCCTCCTCGGTGTTTTATATCCAGTCTCTCCAGGTTTCCAGAAGTTCCTTAGAACAAGATAGGAATGGATGTTTATCAGTATGCCTATCAAGCACAAGCCACTGGGCTTCCCTGCTGGCTCAGACGATAAAGAATGTACCTGCATGCAATGTAGGAGACCTGGGTTTGATCCCTGGGTTGGGAAGATCTCCTAGAGGAGGGCATGGCAACCCATTCCAGTATTTTTGCCTGGAGAATCTCCATGCACAGAGAAGCCTGGTGGGCTACAGTTCATGGGATTGCAGAATCGAACACGAATGAGTAACTAAGCACATCAACCACAAGACAAAACTTGTTAGAAATCAGGGGTCAGTGAGCCAGTCACCCTCCTACTGGCTCAGATGTGTACTCTGCAAGTGGCCGTTACAGATGCAGAACACAAATGCCAATAGAAAGGCATAAAAAGGTGCGCACTTTCCTCCTTGGTTCAGACACAGGAAGGTCAAGGCCCATTGCACACAGTGGATGAGAAAAATGGCCAGGAGTATGCAACTGGGCTAGTGGTTGAGACACTTGACAGTGCCTGTGAGGAGCAACGGGGCCAGCGAGGGCAGCTCCCATACAGCCCTAGGCAGCTCCAGCCAGCAGCCAAAAGGCGGAAAAGACATGTAACAGATATCTTGTCACTTCTCCCCCTTGTGCCTTTGGCAGAAACCACTGTTGATCACAGAACCCTTTCCCTCTGAGCAAGGATGAAGGCTCAGAATTCTCCATGCAATGTATTTTCCATTGTCTGGGCCTGGTATATATAGTGAAACCTATTTGCCATTCTTGATACGGATAAAAGGTGACAAATGTGAGCAGGAGAAGGAAATACTTGGGTTGAGCTTAGAAAGATGATATCTAGACAGATATAGAGAATGGGGCAGATTGTGTGGGGCTCTCCATGTGGAGAACAATGTGGACAAAACAGCTGGATAACATTCTGCTGCTCCCAGGACCAGGGGTGCTGGACTGGCCAGAAGGGAGGATTCTGTTGGGTGTGGTGGAGATAACGGGACAGTCAGAAGGGTGGGGCTAGATTAAGGGAGAAATGGCCACAGGACTGGAAAAGGTCAGATTTCAGTCCAGTCCCAAAGAAAGGCAATGCCAAAGAATGTTCAAACTACCGCACATTTGCACTCATCTCACATGCAAACAAAGTAATGCTCAAAATTCTCCAAGCCAGCCTCTAACAGTACGTGAACCGTGAACTTCCAGATGTTCAAGCTGGATTTAGAGAAGACAGAGGAACCAGGGATTAAATTGCCAACATCTGTTGGATAATCAAAAAAGCAAGAAAGTTCCAGAAAAACATCTGCTTCATTGACTACACCAGTGCCTTTGCAAACTGTGAAAATTCTTCAAGAGAAGAGATCACCTGACCTGCCTCCTGAGAAATCTGTATGCAGGTCAAGAAGCAACAGTTAGAACTGAACGTGGAACAACAGACTGGTTCCAAATCGGGAGAAGGGAGTACATCAACATTGTATATTGTCACCCTGCTTGTTTAACTTCTATGCAGAGTACATCATGAGAAACGCTGGGCAGAAAGAAGCACAAGCTGGAAGCAAGATTGCTGTGAGAAAAATCAGTAACCTCAGATATGCAGATGACACCACCGATAGGGCAGAAAGTGAAGAGGAACTAAAGAGTCTCTTGATGAAAGTGAAAGAGGAGAGTGAAAAAGTTGGCTTAAAACTCAACATTCAGAAAACTAAGATCATGGCATCCAGTCCCATCAGTTCATTGCAAATAGATGGGGAAACAATGGGAACAGTGAGAGACTTTATTTTTTGGGGCTCCAAAATCACTGCAGATGGTGACTGCTGCCATGAAATTAAAAGAAGTTACTTCTTGGAAGGAAAGTTATGACCAACATAGACAGCATATTAAAAAGCAGAGAGATTACTTGTCAACAAAAGGTCTGTAGTCAAAGCTATGATTTTTCCAGTAGTCATGTATGGATGTGAGAGGTGGACCGCAGAGAAAGCTGAGCGCCGAAGAGTTGATGCTTTTGAACTGTGGTGTTGGGGAAGACTCTTGAGAATCCCTTGGACTTCTAGGAGATCCAGCCAGTCCATCCTAAAGGAAATCAGTCCTGAATATTCATTGGAAGGACTGAGGCCGAAGCTGAAGCTCCAATACTTCGGCCACCTGGTGCGAAGAGCTAACTCATTGGAAAAGACATTTATACTGGGAAAGATTGAAGACAGGAAGAGAAGGGGATGACAGAGGATGAGATGGTTGGGTGGCATAACCAACTCTATGGACATGAATTTGCGTAAACTCTAGGAGTTGGTGATGGACAGGAAAACCTGGTGTGCTGCAGTCCCTGGGGTTGCAAATAGTCAGACAGGACTGAGCAACTGAACTGAACTGAGATTAAGGAGACTTTTGGATTCCAGGGATTTAGACTTTTCTTGAGAACCATGGAAGCCCCTGAAGGTTTAAGCAGAATAATGACAAGAGAAAAGCATGTTTTAGGAATCCGATCTGATTTTTAGTGAGCCGGATAGGATTGCATAATGGACTCCCGCAGAGATTCCTGGGTCTCCTGCATTGCAGGCGAATTCTTTACTAACTGAGCTAGGAGGGAAGCCCATTTGGAGACCATTCAAGGCTATTCTGCAGCCAACAGCCAAAGGACGGAGTGTGGCAACATGTAGCACCCAGAAGGTGAGCCCACCATCTTCAGCAGCATGTAGCACGGAAGCCCAGGTAGGCAGTGAATCTGTCCAGCAGGAACCCCTTGGCCGGCTCCAGGGAGGAGGCAGGTCCTGATGGGCCACATACATGGTGACAGTGGGGATGGGAGGCACAGTTATCTGAGGTTGATGCTGCAGCCCAAACCCTGGGCTCGATCTGCCCCACATAGTTCAGTTCAGTTGCTCAGTCGTGTCCGACTCTGCGACTCTGTGGACTGCAACATGCCAGGCCTCCCTGTCCATCACCAACTCCCAGAGCTTACTCAGACTCATGTCCATAGAGTCAGTGATGCCATCCAACCGTCTCATCCTCTGTCATCCCCTTCTCCTCCTGTCTACAGTCTTTCCCAGCATTAGGGTCTTTTCCAATGAGTCAACTCTTCACATCAGTTGGCCAAGTATTGGAGCTTCAGCTTCAGCTTCAGCATCAGTTCTTCCAATGAATATTCAGGACTGATTTCCTTTAGGTTGGACTGGTTGGATATCCTTGCAGTTCAAGGGACTCTCAAGAGTCTTCTCCAACACCACAGTTGAAAAGCAGCAATTCTTCGGCTCTCAGCTTTCTTTATAGTCGAACTCTCACATCCGTACATGATTACTGGAAAAACCATAGCATAGGCAGCCCAGAAGCCATTCCACAAATATTTACTGAGAAATGCTTAATTTGGTAGGTTCTTGGGCATCATATATACTACAAGGATAAATCTTTCAGTGATTGCACTATAGCCTGTGACATTGAATGTAACACAGTTCTTTGCTTGTGAGAAAACACTGGATGATGGATGGATTAGATCACAGTGGACAAACTTTTTCTATAAAGGGCTAGCTAGGACATATTTTAGATTCTGCAGGTCATAAGGTCTCTGGCTCAGCTACTCACCTCTGCCATTGTTGCACAAAAGCAGCCATAGGTAACACATAGATGGGCGTCACTGTGTTACAAGAAAGCTATATTAGCGAAAATGGGCAGTGGGCTATATTTGGTCCATGGATTGCAGTTTGCCAGCCTCTGGACTGGTTAGGTAGGATTTGTCTCCTTGAAGAGAGGCAGTACTTCATTTTATTTTTCATTGACATCAGAGTTTGGATTTTTGTACTTGTGGGATACCTCGAAAGAAGGAGACAATGTGATCAGTGGCTCCAGTTATAACAAGGATGTAGGGTACCTGTATTGAATCTCCAGGCAGACTGCAATGAGAGGGTCACAATTATAGGAAGGTAGGTATTGGTTCAGGGTAAGGAGAAACTTTCTTGAAAGATTTATTTATCTACTTTGAATCGGAAGTGTCAGGGTAGAAGTTGTTCGCCAACTGTCAGGGACATTATGTTATGAAAAGGAAGTGGAGGCAGAGTTCCTTTTCACTCTTTGCCTACTTATCAGTTGGATCTAGTATATCAAGCAATCTCTGCTCACTTGACCATGAGTTATTTGAAATCACTGTGATGTGTAGAGGTGGATTTCAAATGTCTTTTCATTTAATTGTTGGAATTCTTTTTTTCCCAACCAATTTTATGCAGAACTCAGATATACAGGACAGATGTGATACCTTATACTTGAGTTTTACAAATTTACGCTCTGATATTTACTTACATGTTTAATATATGTATTGTATATTATCTGTGAGGACAATGAAGTTGTTTTGACGAACAGAACTGTTTAGATTGAGATCACTTTTGTTTTGATCCGTTTAGGTGGATGAGAACTGAAGGTTCATCTTCTAGTTCATCCAGTTACGCAGTTTGTTTTTTTGTGTGTGATGTTAAGGAAAAGCAAGATTCGAATGGAATCATAGTTGTAAATGTTACAGATTTTAAAATTTTGTTGTTGGTCAGTTGCTCAGTCATGTCCAACTGTTTGCAACTCCATGGACTGCAGCATGCCAGGCTTCCGTATCCTTCTCTATCTCTCGGAGCTTGCTCAATCATGTCCATTGATTGAGTCAGTGGTGTCATCCCGCCATCCCATCCTCTGTCATCCCTTTCTCCTGCCTTCAATCTTTCCCAGCATCAGGGTCTTTACTAATGAGTCGGCTCTTCGTATCAGGTGGCCAAAGTACTGGAGCTTAATTCTAAATTATTCTTCAATCAGAAGGCAGAATATAGGTTTTATTTTAGCCCCTCTCCCAACCCTCACTGCCCGGGCCAAAAGAAGATCACTCTGGCAGCACTAGTTAATGTGTGGGATGTTTTCTGGTGTGTTAAAATTTCATGTATGGTACATTTGAGTATGTATTTTTCATTTCAGTGTCTAAGATAATAAAAAATTCTCAAATATCCAGCTGCCTCTTTGGAATCCTCTCTGGGGAGCAGACTTGAAAACCACAGGTTTAGAATCAGACGTAGGTGGAAATCTGAGTTCATCTACTTACTTGCCACGTACTGGTAGTCCAGTTTTCCATCCAATAGATAGATCTAGAAATACCTGCCTTGCTCTAGTTGTGAGGAATGCATGAGATGAGAATGTAAAACACTCAGCATCCTAATAAAAGTCTTTTTAAAAACATAATCATAGCCCTTCTTCTAAATCATATTATATTTGGCTGCATTCCATTTCAACAGGTATGTTTCATTTGCTTTTACTAGAAATTATTTACCATCTTGAAGGAACACTTGACTGACTAGGATCTCTGCCTGCAGAAATGCTGATTATTCTCTCAAAAGTAGTGGGTTTGGGTGAGCTCCTCACCCTGCTAGTGATTCCAGCTTCTGGCCTGAGAGTGAAGAGAAGTTTGGATCAATCTACTCTCCCAGGTGGAGGATAGGAATTTAAGAGGCTTGCTTGTTCATACAATCAGAGAAAAAAGGGCTCTGAGTGTGCAGACTTGCCTTATTAGATTTTTATGCCAACTGCCCCAGCTCTGTCTATTCTCTTTATTTTCAAATCTGTTTTTATTTATTTTAAGAAGTAAAACTTTAGTCACAGTTGACATGCTCCTTAGCAGAAAATACTAAGGAAATCATAACAACTATCAGAACTAGTAAACACTTTAAACAGGGCTGCAAAATACAAGATCAATATTTTTAAAATCAATTGTATCTCTATATAGTAAGGCAGACAATCCAAAAATTAAGAAAATAATTCCATTAACAACATCACCAAAGAAGAAAACACTTGAGACTAAACTTGTCTGCTGAAAGCTACAAAATATTGCTGAGAGAAGATAAAGAATGTCTAAATAAATTGAGTCAGTTCGTGTTTATGGACTTGAGGACTTAACATTGGTAAGACATCCTGCTGTCTAAACTGACTATAAATTCAACATGTCTGTTCTCTTTAGAAATTACAGTAAAAGACATTCATCAGAAGGGCCCATGTGCACACCTTTGGAGAAGCAAGGATGTGGACAGCAAGAAAAGGAGGGATGGCTTGTGCCACTTAACAGCCAGACTATAAAGATAAGGAGAAAATCTACAAGACTTAGGAAAAGTAGTGTCCCTTGAAAAGAAAAGAGAAGTAGACTGATCCTTAGGGAACAAAAGTAGTGGGATCTCAGCAAATCCAAGCTGGGCACAGGTAGCTTTGAGATTTCACAGAAGACCCTAAGTAGTTCCCTGACCATTTCAAATGGGGTCATTTGTCTCCAGCAAGTGAAAATGGTATGGGCAGTTCATGTGAGTATCAGGTTTATGGGTGTCAGATGCTGAGTAGCTCAAAGAAATTGATCCTGAGGCTAGGACCCAGAGGGGAGCTGGCCAGGATTCTGTAGGGCTGGGAGGCTGTGGTAGCAAAGTTGAGTTCCATTTAAAATTACTCTTTAACCAGTGGACCTGACTGAGCAGGAGGTGAAAGGACCTGATTTGTGTTTTGAAGTCTTGCTCTGGCTGCTGCAAGGGGCCTGGAGTATGCAGGGCAGGAGGAAGACTTATTGGTGAAACTCGTCCATGTCCCTGCAGTAGGTGTGGGTCGCCTGGGCTGGGTGTCAGTGAGTTTGAGACAGTGCTTTGTCTTTGCCAAGCCCTTGAGTAACCTTACGTAATCCAGTAAGGTTAGTGGTATTGGTGGTAGTCTTTCTTTTCTTGCCTGAAGATCAGCTGTTGCAGTTCAGGGTGGCTCAGTAAGTTCTATAAGGTTACGCCCTGAATGATCTGAACCCAGGTTGGTCTAAACTCAGAGCTCTCACTTCCCTTTCTAGCCGGAAAAACCAGAGGGCAAGGCTAGATTGTCTAATTCATAAACCAATAGAAGGTTTTTGATCCTTTAAACAGTTTGGCCACACGCTCTCCTGTAACCAATGTATCTTTACAGGCAGTACAATTTTTATAAGTTATATGGAGCTATTGACCTAGTGAAAGGGCTTGACTATTTTTAAATATTTTGAGGATTTTATATATAGATTTGACAATATATGGCATCATGCTCAAGGTAGAAGCTTAAAATGTTCAAAGACAGAATTGAAATGATAATTTCTAAGGTTTTCTAACCAGAAGGGCAGTGCTAAAAGTTGTATTTATTTGAATATATCCAGAAGGCAATGAGAGAGAAGGTAAAGGAGGAAGTGAGAAAGAGGAAAAGTCCATGTTTTGGAGGAATTAAAAATATAATTTCCCTAAAAAAATATATATATATAATTTTCCTAATAATTCTACATTATTACAGTGTAGTTACAGAATTGCATTATTCTACAGTGGTGCTCCTAAGTGTCTAGTGGGCAATACATTGAAAACTGGATACCTATCATTATAAAACAATATCATGAAATGTTAATAATATTGAATATTAAAATGTGATAATTGAATAATAAACTTTTACATAAGGTGGGCTAAAATCTCTTTGATTTAAATGTAGATGGCAGTTGCCTGGCTGGACACTAATATGAGATCTAGCTAAATAGGTTTTCTTTTTGCCTCTGGTGCCAGGTTTGTGTGAGTAAACTGCTGGGAGCTGAACCCTCTGCTTTGGGAACATTTCTTTCTTTGGGGAATCTCAGGATTGGAATCCTGGTTTTCAGTGTTTGCTGTGAGAAGTCACAGTTCTGGAATGAGAAGTCGCAGTTCTGGAATGTGGAAGCAACAGGAAGAGACACCAGGGGTATGAAATAAGGCCTGAATCCAGAGTGTGCAGAGAAGCTGATGGGAAAATGCATCCCTGGGGCCCCCAGTGTGCTCAGCCCCTTAATACAGATGCTCAGAGGAATTTGTGTGCCTGGAATCCAGTAAACACTCGATTAAAAAAAAAAAACACCACCAATTTGAAACTTACTATGTTTCCTCTTATAACTCATTTAATCCTCATAGAACCCTGTACAATAGGTATTAGTGTTATCCTCACTTTACAATGACAAATTAAGATGCATAGAGGTTAAGTACCTTGCCCTGCTGCTGCTGCTAAGTCACTTCAGTCGTGTCCGACTCTGTGCGACCCCACAGACGGCAGCCCACCAGGCTCCCCCGTCCCTGGGATTCTCCAGGCAAGAACACTGGAGCGGGTTGCCATTTCCTTCTCCAATGCATGAAAGTGAAAAGTGAAAGTGAAGTCGCTTAGTCATGTCCAACTCTTCATGACCCCATGGACTGCAGCCCACCAGGCCCCTCCGTCCATGGGATTTTCCAGGCAAGAGTACTGGAGTGGGGTGCTAGTGCCTTCTCCGAAGTACCTTGCCCAGGGCCCCACAGATAGTAAGTTGTATGCCTTGGATTTGATTTGAGAAAGTATGACACCCAAAGCTGTGCTGGTCGCTTCTTAATACACGTAGACTATTGAATTAGGGTCAGGTGCTCTGACTTTTCAAGATAGAATACTGCATTTGCTTATACCAGGGATTTTCTAAGCTAAGTTGCTGAAAGTTTTTCTGAGATTCCTTATTAGAATTACCACATCTAGTTTCATAGTAATACCCTCAATTTACTGTCCCTTGTACATTCTGTTCTTTTTTTTTCATAGTACCTGTCATCATCTACCTTGATTTATTTTTGCTTTTACCTGCCACCCCTGACTAGAGTGCAGCCTCTTGAGGCTTGTGTATTGCTTAGTTTTCAGCAAGGAGGTCCCTGCCTGGCATCAAGGAGATGCCCAGTACAGATACATATTTACTTAATGAGGGAGATTAATGTCTGGTACACTGATACTGTCATCTTGCCCATCTGAAGTCCCTGAGCCTTTCAAAAGGCTCCTACCCTTACCACAGGGAGCAGTGAAACATCCTAGTAGCATCAGGAGCCTGGAAGTTGCAATGCTAAGGCTGAGCTTATGGAAAATTCTTCTGCTTAAAGTTAGTGAGAAAGACCTCTTACCACCTTAAAAAATGCACTGATGGTCTCCAGAATCCTCTGTACTCTTAGAGGTCTGTCTCTCTTCCTAGTAATCAGAATTTTGGCAGACTTCTGCCATGCATGAAGCAGGTGGCGCCTGTGTTCAGTTTCTGGTGCACAGATCCCTTTTCCTAGGTCCTTAGACTGGAGTACTTGTGCTGGAACCTAGATGTCCATTGGCAGACGAATGGATAAGGAAGTTGTGTTACATATTCACAATGGAATATTACTCAGCTATGAAAAAGAATGCATTTGAGTCAGTTCTAATGAGGTGGATGAAACTGGAGTCTATTATACAGACTTCATGAAGTCAGAAAGAGAAACACCAATACAATATCAGTTCAGTTGCTCAGTCATGTCCGACTCTTTGCGACCCGATGGACCTTAGCACGCCAGACTTCCCTGTCCATCACCAACTCCGAGAGCTTGCTCAAACTCATGTCCATTGAATCAACCATTTCATCCTCTGTCATCCCCTTTTCCTCCTGCCTTCAATTTTTCCCAGCATCAGGGTCTTTTCAAATGAGTTAGTTCTTCGCATCAGGTGGCCAAAGTATTGGAGCTTCAGCATCAGTCCTTTCAGTGAATATTCAGGACTGATTTCCTTTAGGATGGACTGGTTGTCCATCCTCTTAGAAGTCCAAGGGACTCTCCAGAGTCTTCCCAACACCACAGGTCAAAAGCATCAATTCTTCAGCGCTCAGCTTTCTCTGTGGTCCAGCTCATATCCATACATGACTCCTGGAAAAATCATAGCTTTGAAAAGATGGACCTTTGTCAGCAAAGCAATATCTCTGCTTTTTAATATACTGTCTAGGAGAAGGAAATGGCAACCCACTCCAGTATTCTTGGCCTGGAGAATCCCAGGGTTGGGGAGCCTGATGGGCTGCCATGTATGGGGTCGCACAGAGTCGGACATGACTGAAGAGACTTAGCAGCAGCAGCAGCAGGTTGGTCAACTTTTCTTCCAAGGAGCAAGCGTCTTTCAATTTCATGGCTGCAGTCACCATCTGTTTCCACACTGTTTCTACTGTTTCTGCATCTATTTGCCATGAAGTGATGGGACTGGATGCCATGATCTATCTTAGTTTTTTGAATGTTGAGTTTTAAGCCAACTTTTTCACTCTTCTCTTTCATTTTCATCAAGAGGCTCTTTAGTTCTTCTTTGCTTTCTGCCATAAGGGTGGTATAATCTGCGTATCTGAAGTTATTGATTTTTCTCCCATCAATCTTGATTCCAGCTTGTGCTTCATCCAGCCCGGCATTTTGCGTGATGTACTCTGTATAGAAGCTAAATAGAAGGGTGACAGTATACAGCCTTGATGTACTCCACTACCGATTTGGAGCTAGTCCATTGTTCCATGTCCAGTTCTAACTGTTGCTTCTTGACCTGCATACAGATTTCTTAGGAGGCAGGTAGGGTGTTCTGGTATTCCCGTCTCTTAAAGAATTTTCCATGACACGGTTTATTGTGATCCACACAGTCAAAAGCTTTGGCGTAGTCAGTAAAGCAAAAGTAGATGTTTTCCTGGACCTCTTGCCTCTTCTGTGATCCAACAGATGTTGGCAGTTTGATCTCTGGTTCCTCTGCCTTTTTAAGTCCAACTTGAACATCTGGAAGTTCTCCGTTCTCGTACTGTATATTAATGCATATATATGGAATTTAGAAAGACGATAACAATGATCCTATATGCAAGGCAGTAAAAGAGACACAGATGTAAATAATAGACTTTTGGGCTGTGTGGGAGAAGGCGAGGGTGATGATTTGAGAGAGTAGCACTGAGACATGTATATTACCATCTGTAAAACAGATGACCAGTGCAAGTTCAGTGCATGAAGCAGAGCACTCCAAGCAGGTGCTCTGGGACAACCCATGGACTGGACTGGGGAGGGGAGTGGAGGGGAGTTCAGGATGGAGGGACGCCTGTGCACCCCTGGCTGATTCATGTTGGTGTTTGGCAGAAAACACAATATCGTGAAGTGATTATCCTCCAATTAAAATGAATTAATTCATTAAAATATATCCTTATCCCAAAAGAAAGAATACTTGTGCTGGGAAAAGCCTCTTCTGCCTAGATAGGCTAGAAGGTCCCAGGAACTTGACAAAAATATTTGAGTAGGTTAGAGACGTTGCATACATCATGAATTTTTACTGGCAGGCAGAATGTTTGTTGAACCACGGAATACTTGTGCACCAGCTTTATAATTTGCTTGACTTCATTTGCATTCATTTGTTCTTAATGATTAAAAGTATGATTAAAAGTCCAAAAGATTTGCGTTCAAATCCAGGTTCTGTCACATTACTAGCTGGTATCTGTTTCCCCATCTCTAAACTGGGGATAATACCACTGTAGATCAGAACACATCACACTTCCATTTAAAGGACTATTCCTCTTGTTAAGATGACATTGTCTCAGCCACTGTAATAATTAGGATTGAATTGTTTGGAAAATAGTGGCTTTTTAAAAAAAAATTATGAAAGTACTATAACACATTTTTTTGGAAACTTGGAAAATACAGAGCGAAGTTACATATAGTTCTATATAATTTCTTTTAAGTGGATAAATTAAGATTTTTAGCTGGAGTTTCAGTATCAAACTCTCAAAAATTAATAGAGAAGTAGAAGGATATAGTAGACCTGAAAAGCACTATGAACCAATTCAACATAATTAAGATTTATACAATTTTCACACAACAGCAGCATACAGATTCTATTCAGGTTCCCATAGACTATAAACCAGGAGACACTGGAACATATCCAGGGGTGTAAAACGAGGTGTAAACATTTCCTGGTCTAAAGATATTGAAATCATACATAATCTGTTCTGTTTATCACTGTGGAATTGTTAGAAAGCACTATGAAATTTGGAAAAAACCCACATTATGGAAAACAGTGGCTTTGACAAGATAAATGTTTATTATTACATTTTTCTCAGGCAGGTAAGTCCAGAAGTCATTAGGTCCCCAAGATGCATCTGTCCACTGTGTGTGGACTCTAAGCTTATGGTTCAAAACTGCTGCCATAGCTCCTGCCATCACTACTATATTCTAGGCAGGCGGATGGAGAAAGGGCAGAAGAGTGTGGCTCCCTCATAAAAGACTTTGGGGACTTTATATTTAATTGACTGAACTTTGTTACATTGTTATACCTGTCTGCAAAGGAACCTGGAGAATATATCATTGTTTTCCCTCAGATACAGACTTCTCTGCAACTACATTGAGCCATTCCTCACATACCTGTCTCCCTCTGGGTCCACTTCTGTTGACTTTACCTCCAGGGGTATTCTTTTCCCTTTGCTTTGTATATCTTTTTTTGTATAGTTTCTTTTATTCATACCTTTGGCTTGCTCATTCATTTAGGTTCCTTTGATTCTTCATGGTCATGAAGTTACTTAATACATTTTTTGTGTGTTCTTTCAGCTTCACTTCCTACTGCAAACTGCTTTATTTTCACAGTACTTTTCCACTCATATTTTGGAGAGTAACAATGATTGGTTTAGCTTAACCTAGTTCTTCCTGCTGGGCCCTAACATGACTGTTGGCAAGGCTGAGGATGGACAGCCTGCTAATTTAATCAGCTGTGGTTATCTTGCCTACGGGCCTTTTTATCTGCAAGCGTGTGGAGGCAGAGTAGGCTTTATAACTTGACCGTCATGCTTGCTCCCTGACAAATGAAACTTTTTTGGGGGAGGGCAGGGAGTCAGAGATAAATCTTAATAAAATTTAAAATTAAACATCTTAACATGAATGAATTTTATATAGTGTGTAGACAGTCAACAGTATCAATAACTGGCTGATTGAGAAGTGATTATTTTAAAGGTATAGGAGAATACTTATGGCATACACCAGTCTCCCTCAAATGCTTGTGTATCCTGTGATAGTTTTTGCTTTTACTCGCGTTATCAGTTTCATCTGGAATGATCTTTTCCTCTTCTGTTAACTCCCTTTCTCCTAACTCCTAATCTTAAAGACTGCTGGGGGCTGTGGTCCTTCTCCATGAAGTCTTTCTGACACTCCTGTCATGGTGCCCTTACTGTATTTCTTGGAAGCTCTTTGTGCATTGCATACTGCTTAATTTGCTGGGCATGTTTATCATATCACAGGTCTGCTAAATGACTGCTCTTTCCTGAGCTGGAAGACCAGGGTTTGGTCTTATTTGTCATTGTATATTTAACATCTGCCCACCTAGTAATGCCTGACACATTAGTGATGTTCAACAAGTTTTTTTTTTCTTGGATTAAATGTCTTTTTCTTTATCCCCAGTTCATGATAAAAAGTAAAAGGAATAAATCTTCTGAGGTAAACTGAATTATTTTAATGTGGTAAATTAGAAGGGTATTTTTTCTTACTCCTAATACTCTTTAATCAGAATTTTTAGAAAGAGAAATATTCTTATATTTGAAATTGAGCCAAAATGCTGCTCTTCCTGGGATATTACACGACTTTTAGTGCTGCTTTGCCAAAGATTGGCTAAAATTTTGCTGACATGAAATCTATAGATTCTGATATGACTGTTTATGCTTATGTTTTATTATTTTTGCTAGATGACTGTTCAAATCCCTGAGATTATTTCTGCTAGATTGTTTTTTTTCAAATCTTTGCAGTTGAATTTCACAAAGATATCATGTGCTGAAGATTATTATTTTTTAACAGGTGAGGGCACTGATTCCTCTTTGTATTATTGGATAAACCTTTACGTAGTTCGTCTCTAGACAGTTGTAGATTGCTTGGGAAGTAGAGATGCTGTTGGGATGATGGTGGTACTATTACAGTTGAAAACATTTTGGAAAATGCTGAGAGACCAGTTTTGCAAGTTTGGCTTTAGATGTAAATGTTTCTTTCCAGGTTGATTAACACTATCTCTTTTCCTAATCTGAGGAAACTATACCAGAGGTTGAAGAGCAAACACCTCCACATTTTGTAAGCAAAAATTCATTTTATTTTGTAAATACAAGTTTGAGCTTTTGAAAAAGTTAATTTATTTCCCAGTGGGGAAAGTAGCCTTTGTGTGTGCCAAGGGAGCTGTTAAATAATTCACTGTTAATGTTTTCAGTGACTACTCTAACAGAAGGAGATGTTGGTTCTGAAGTCGTGGCATTCCCAAGTGTTTGTTTCTGTGTCTGGAGGAGTGACTACAGCGTAGTGACAGATGTAACCTTTACTTGGAATATTCCACCCACTCAGCGCCTGGGAGAACCCACGCACCTGGGAACACACTGAACCGTGCTTCTCTCCAGTTTCCCAAGTCACGCACCTTTGCCTTCAACCCACTTGTTTTGGGATGCTGTCAAGAGAAAATGCTAAAAAAATTAAAAAGAAGAAAAAAAATTTAAAAAAAAAGAGAGAAAATGCTAGATCTTAGCATTACTTGGAAGTAGGTGATGCAGGCATGGGACTTATTTAAAGTTGGTTTACTGTTCTCCTTCCCCCAGTTCTAACACACACTTCTGATACTCAGAGCATTGACTTGGCTATATTAACCTTTATTTTCATCATGTGCAGATTTACAGAGGAGAAAATAAAGCAACATGATTGTTGCCTTGGTCTGTATCAGAGTGAGGGATTGCATGGCACAACAAAATGTTTTAAAGACAGCTCTTTTATGTATTTATTTTTATTTAAGTTATTTATATATTTGTTTTATTTTCCGTTGTTTTGGATTTTCATGGACACACACAGGCTTTTTCTAGCTGTGATGAGGTGGGGCTACGTTCTGGTTGCAGTGCGTGGTGGCTTCTCTTGTTGCGGCTCACAGGCTCTAGAGCTCTGGCTCAGTAGTTGTGGTCCATGGGCTTAGTTGCTCCATGGAATGTGGGATCTTCCTGGACCAGGGACTGAACCTGTGTCCCTGGCGTTGGCACCCAGATTCTTAACCACTGGACCACCATGAAAGTCCCAAGACAGCTCTTTTAGAAAAAGAAAATTGGTGTGTTTTTTCATCCCCTGATGGAACAGAAATTTGTTATACTTTGAAATCAGTTTTTCACCAGACTGTATAGTAGTTTCTGCCATCTTGTTGAAGATGTTTTTTCTCCTTTATTTGCATGCTTTCCTTTTGAAATTTCTTAGGGGAAACAACAGTAAACTGTAAGTAATCGTATTAATTTCAGATTGAATATTCACTTTCTCTTTCTCTGGATTAGACTCTCTTTTTGTTTTTGTAGCCCTGTCTTAACAGAGTTTAACCAGCCTATGGCTTGCTCTTGACAGCACTTCTTTTTCATACTTTCATCAGATGAGGCAGCAAAGATGAGATTATTCTTAAGATTATTGCTTTTGAAATAGTACTCTTTAGTTCTTTCTCAGGCAAGTCTAGATGGAGATTTGAGAATGCTGATATAGAGGTTACTGGGTCTGAGTTTATTATCTCAGGTAAAGATCCATTGTTTCTTGTAGATGATTACTCATCTTTGATTCCAAGGTGTGGGTTAATAGTTAAAATAAAATGGGTTCTTGCCAACAGAGCATGTATATAGGGAAAGAATATGAACTAATCATTTAAAATTTATGACCAGTTCCTATAGCATGACCCAAAAAGCTTGGTTATGCTTTTAAATATCTCTTTTATTTGACTCCCTCTAATTAGAGGGAAGGAGTCTATTCTCAAGAACAGTACTATCAGAATGAATTTGGAGACTGAGCAGTAGATGGGCTGCTTGATCGGAGGTCAGATATTCAGGGATGAGGCCGTATTTGTAAGGATTAGAGGGTAGAGAGAGAAGGAGGCAGTAAGGCTAGTCAGAAAAAAAAAAAATCACACAAAATAGGTCGAGGGTTTTCAAGGGTAAGAATTTTGGCAATCCCAGAAACAGTACTTACACATTTTGGGAGTGTGAAAAGGAAGAAGGATTGGAAAGTAGGTTTTTAGTAGCTGAAGAACAAATATGTCTCCCTCTGTGAAAGATGAAGCTCTTAAAAAGAGCGCTAAGGACAAGTGCTGGGTCTCTTTGTTTGAGGCACTGGGGACACCTGTTTGTTAAAACTGAATGTTGCCCTGTACCAGTAAAGTTTAGTCAGTTAGGAGAGATGCACAGTGGCCTTTAAACAAGTTAGAGGTTTCTTTCTGCTCCAGGTACACAGTCTAGAGGAGGCTGGCATGGTGGCTCCAGTGTCCTTTGAATCTCCAGGCTCACTTACCCCTGGGCTCCTCTTCCCATATCAATCATTTTCAGGGAACCTCCCAATCCAAGTTTGCTACTGGGGCTACATGAAGTCTCAGCTGCAGACTGGAAAGAGAAGCAGGAAATGTAGAAGAGAAAATGAGTCCTTAGAGTCAGTTCATTTCATGCATCCTTTACTTTGTCCATACGTGTGTGCATGCTCAGTCATGTCTGACTCTCCAGCCCTAGAAACCTACCTAGGGACATACCCCACCAGGCTCCTCTGTCCATGGGAGATTCTCCAGGCAAGAATACTGGAGTGGGTTGTCTTTTCCTACTACAGGCAATCTTCCTGATTCAGGGATCTTACAGAGAAATTAGTCACAAGACAGTGCCCAGCTCCAAGAACGTTGGGGAAATAGACTCTCTTGTTCCAGATGATGTAAAATAAGATAGTTATCTTTTACTTGGGGAAAATAACCTTTCCAGTTTACTGGGAGAGTTATTAAATAATTTATTTTGTAGAAAAGTAAAAATCGGGGTAATTGTCAAAGGTTAAAGGGAGAAGAAATGAGTGAGGACAGGAGCATTCACTCGTTCAGTTCTAACAAGGCCAGTGGCATTACCCTGGGGTGTTTCTCATAGTATATTTTATTCAAAATGAAGAAACCCAATAGGGCCATGATGGTAGTGATATCCTAATAATAGAAATGATCCCTCATACTAAGTCATTAGTCATTCATTGGAACAGTAGCACGCATGAATGTTTGGAACTTTTGAAAGTTTAAAGTTTAAGAACTTCACACAACCAGTTATCTCATGAGTCTGGTTTTACATTGCTGTAATTTTAATTTTGAATGTCCATGCAAGATAGTCTTGTCTTTTAGTATTTTCCTTACCAGTTCCTTTGGTCATACAGAATTAGTTTCTTATGGACATCTGAAGAGGCTGGATCATTTTGCAGAATCTGTTTGATTGACTTTTTGGCCTTCAGAAGGAACACCTCTTTGGAAGACTTTTGGGCAACCGTGAGAATCGGGGATCTTGTGTCTCTGCTTCCTTGGTGCAGCAGATACAACCATGATTGTCAGATTTAGGGAATTATAAGCTTCACAGAGAAGCTTTTGCTTGCCAAGGATAAATCATAATAACTATGTTGGACTGTATAAAGTTAGTTGTTTTGACTACATACCAATTTAATGTGCGAAAAATGTTAAAAGATAATAAATCAACACTAATGTTTGGTATTCATAGAGTTGTGAGTGTACATGATGAGTTTTAGGAGTCTGAACTTGATTAGGGAATGAGAGGTTGTGAACCTTCGAGTGAGTTCTGTCACTGATACTCTGAAATGAAAGACCTCAGTCGTCTTGCTAAATTCATAAATCCAGCCCATTCAAAACTTTTAGTATATAACCACAAGCTTTGTAGACGTTTATGATCCTAGTAAGAGTTGAAGTAAAAAAAAAAAGCTTATAAAACTACTTTTAGCAGTCAAAGAATTAATCATTGAAAATTAGATATTAGGGCAGGATTTAAAGAAATGAAATCAAACCAGTACAATAAGTTACATTCCTTAAATTATGCTACAGAATTGGAGATTGAAGTATCTGCTTTACAGTCCCATGGTAAAGCACTATGTTACACACGCTTTGTTATCTCTGCTTTATTTGAGCTGCCCTAGAAAAAGCAGTGAGAAGGAAACTGAGCCACTTGCTCACGAGGCACTGTCAAAAGACGAAAGATTCTCTTGAGGGAAGATGATGAGGGGAGAAAGAAGCAAGACAAGAGAAGTCAGTTCTATGGGACAAGCATTTAGTTGTAATCTCTTATTTTAATCTTGTAGAGAATGTCTGAATGTATCCAGATCTCATTTGCTGTCTGTAGAATTGGCATTTACATGGTAAGAAATGTGTGTTTTTGTGGTACCAAATGTCATGAAAATATAAATTAAGAACCGAATACTAGAGAGGGTGTGGAACTATGGGAATTGTACTCTGCTGCTTGTGAGAGTGTGGATTTATACAACTACTGTAGAAAATAATAAAGTTGAGTGCCAGAATATTCTGTGACCCAAGCAAATCCACGTCTCGGTATGTACTATAGAGAAAGTGTTGTGTAATTATAAGAAGACTTATGCAGAGAAGTTCCCAGTAGAAGTAACCATAAAAGAAAAATATTAGAAATAATGCAAATGCCTATCAGTAATAGATTGGATTAATAAATTGTGGCATTTTCATTACTTTACTAGGATACCGTATAGTAGCAAACATTATAAGCTAAAAATAATGTATGTGAACTATGGTATATAATACACAGTGGTTACATTTTACAAATATAATGTTGATTTTAAAAAGTCACAGGAAAATACAGGCAGTGTGATTTGATTCTACAAAGTCTGAAAACAGCAAAATGAAGCAATACATTGTTTCAAGGGTGCATACAGAAGGGTCAGACTCCATGAGCTGGCTAGAGTCAGGGAGGCCTGGAGTGCTGCAGTCCATGGAATTGAGAAGAGTTGGACAACTGAGTGACTGAACAGCAACAACATGTAGATAAACTGTAAAGAAAAGCAAAAATTCAGATGTCATTGTCTCTAGGGCAGTTCTCACTGCTGCTGCTAAGTCGCTTCAGTCTTGTCCGACTCTGTGCGACCCCCTTAGATGGCAGCCCATCAGGATCCGTCATCCCCGGGATTGTCCAGGCAAGAACACTGGAGTGGGTTGCCGTTTCCTTCTCCAAAGCATGAAAGTGAAAAGTGAAAGTGAAGTCACTGAGTCATGTCAAACTCTCAGCGCCCCATGGACTGCAGCCCACCAGGCTCCTCTATCCATGAGATTTTCCAAGCAAGAGTACTGGAGTGGGGTGCCATTGCCTTCTCCTAGGGGATGATTTGGCCCTCCAGAATCTATGTGGCAATGTCTGGAGACGTTTTCAGTTGGTATTACTGAGGGTGGTGGTGGCATAATTCTGGCATCTCCTGGGCAGAGGCCAGGGGTGTTTCTCAACATCTAACCATACACTGGGTAAGCACTTTAAGTAGTTATCTGGCCCAAAATATTAGCAGTGCTCAGGGTGAGAAATTCTGCTCTAGGGGATTGGAGGCAAGGAAAAAGACTTTAATGAAAGTTTTAGTAATATTCTACTTCTTAACTTGAATGGTGGGCCCATGGAGTTTACTGTAGAGTTATTCTTTAAACAACATTATTTGCTTTATACATTTTTTGTATGTATATTTGACAACACATAAATACAAAAAAAGTATGTTTGGATTTTTTTGTCATCAATCTGTCACTTGATTCAAGTGTTGTGAGCCCATTTCATAATTCAGAAATATGGAGTTGTGTCTATGTATTGATAGATGACCATTAAAGGATTTTTCTAATGTAAAGATTCAATGACAAAGTATCTTGACTTTTTCCTTTTGAAGGCCTAGGGAGGGGTTTTGAGAATAAACAGGAAATGGAGGGATGTTTATTTTTAAAAATACTTATTTATTTGGCTACATCTGGTCTCTTCGGAGAAGGCAATGGCACCCCACTCCAGCACTCTTGCCTGGGAAATCCGTGGACAGAGGAGCCTGGTAGGCTGCAGTCCATGGCGTCGCTAAGAGTCCGACAGGACTGAGCGACTTCACTTTGACTTTTCACTTTCATTCATTGGAGAAGGAAATGGCAACCCACTCCAGTATTCTTGCCTGGAGAATCCCAGGGACAGGGGAGCCTGGTGGGCTGTCGTCTCTATGGGGTCACACAGAGTCAGACATGACTGAAGCAACTTAGCAGGTCTCTTGGGGCTTCCCAGGTGGCACAATGGTAAAGAATCTGCCTGTCAAATATAGAAGACACAGGAGGTAGGGTTCAATCCCTGGGTCAGGAAGATCTCCTGGAGAAGGGAATGGCTACCCGCTCCAGTATTCTTTCCTGGAGAATTCTATGGACAGAGAAACCTGGTGGGCTACAGTCCATAGGGTCACAAAGAGTTGGATGCGACTGAACACGCATACACAGGGTTTGAGAAAGTCTTGTTTGGGCTGACTGGACCTTCTTGAGCAATGGGCAGGAAAGGCCTGACTCCGGACCTCCCAGGAGCATTCCAGTGTGCCCAGGCACTGGCTGGTATCAGCCCAGCAAAGCGCAGTCTCAGCACGAATGATGGGTGGACCTCCAGGTGTGGCAGCTGGAGGCTGTTGGCCAGCTGTGCTTCTCTAGTTGAGTAATCTGAAGAAGGCTGCCTTCCTGACTCAGCACAGAGAAAGGGAGAGAGCAAACTCTCTGATGCCTCTTCTGAGAGCTACTCCCATCCCCTCACAACTGCATCTAAACCTGATTACCTCCTAAAGGCCCCATCTGCAAACACCATCACATTGGTGTTAGGGCTTCAACATACAAATTCTGGGTGAGAACACAAATTACTCCACAATTCTCTCCTTTAGGGACAATTTTCATCTGCTCTAGCATTAGTCTACAGCAAGAGTTTCATTAAATAAGAGAGATGGACACCTGCATGGTCCCAGGCCAGAGGCTAGGTAATCAAGGATGGACTAACCACAGTTCCTGACATCAACAGTCCCAGTGTTCTCATGTTCTCCCTCTGGTGCCCATGCTCCTGTGAGCAGGAAAGAGGTCTTGCTAGAACCTGACTGTTCCAGCACCCTGATTTCGTCTAACCTCTAGAACAGTAAGAAGTTCCTGTTATTTAAGCCAGCCTTTCTATGATAATGTGTTATGGCAGGCCAAGCAGACTAAAATAGGTTGAGGAACAAATCTTACGAATTGTAAATAAAGTTTACACATGAAAAACTTATTAGTACCCATTTAAAACATATGCTAAGTTTTAAGTAAAAGAAAGTAGAGGAGGAAGCTAAAGATTATGAGTGAGATGAGAGATGGTGTCAGAGAGCTGACCTTTTGTTTCTATTTGCCTCTAACATTGCCCCCAAAACAGCTGACCAAGCTCTTAAAAAACTAAGACGAGGAAAGCCATGCATCTTACTTACTTGGGATCCATAATCTGAAATATGCCAAGACCAAAATGGAATGTGTACAAGACAGACACGCTGTAAACTTCCAAGGTCTCAAAGTAAATGTGTTGTATGCAGGTGAAGGCATCCTAAACCTTAAACATTACAAAGTTTAATGAAAACCATTACTTGGTAACAACAAAGGATATCTTCTGCATGCCATCCACTCTTCTCTCCAGTGTTTGGAGAGGATAAAAGTTTCTCTAGACATTGAAAGGAAATGATGCATATTTAGAGTGTCTTAAGTTAGGAAGCTAAAGAAAAATCCTAACTCGGTTTTCTAGGCAGGACCTTAAGGTATGGGTAAGGAAACTTACACACTGTTGCTGATGGAATTGTAAGGGCTCCCAAATTCTAAAGTGAGTTGAAACTGTGCACAGCAGAAAAAAATCTTTAGACCAAGCATCTGGTCCCAGGAGATAACTCTCTTTCCTGTGCCATGTAGCACAGGACAGTGTGTGTTCTCACAAATGTGATATGGTGATATCTTACAAAGAGGTAATTTAGTTTTTGAAACAAAAAGAAGCCTTGTTATATGGAACTAGACTATTCTGGTATTAAACAACACTCACTGGGTTCTGGTCAGGAGGAAGAAGAGGAAGTAAGCTCAGGCCAAGAGTTTGCATTACAATTGTGGTCTATGATTTTATGAAATTCGAGCAATGGCAACAGGCCACACTTGAGAATGTGATCTTGAAATGAACCTTTGGCAGTCAGGTGTGGATTACCTCTGGGCTAGAGGGCATGCTAGGGCATAGCTTAGGACTTCCTTTTGGAATGTCAGGCATAACACCCACAAAGGGACCTGCAGTCGCCCCCAGACGTCTCTGAATTGGGAACTGTAATTGTTATCAAAGCCAGAAGCACAGAGGTGGACAACCAGCTGGTGATGGCTAGAAGCATGGTGAGGGCTGGAGTGGTCATTGGAGCATCTAACCATCTTCCGCCTTGGAATGTGAACCCCTTGGTCAAATCCAAAATCTCAGAGGGCAAAATGAATGCAGCTGGGTCAGCTAATCATGCCCTATCCAGGACGGTACTGTTTAAAGCACACGGACCCCATGGGCTGATTGTTCCACCTTTTTTAAAGCAGCTCCTGCATGAGCTCACATTCAATCTAGTGATGAATGCGATTTGAACTAAATAATAGCAGTAAATACCATGCATAGTTAGAAATTTTGATGAATAATAAAGACTTCAAAACCACTTTGAATTCTTTTGACTTTGCAAAAAGTATCAAATGCTGTTTTACTAGCAGACAAAGCATTCATCCTTTAGAACAATAACAGAGCTTGTGAAAATGAAATCTAGATTCTTCCTGAGGTAAAGATTCACTCAGTAGTGGTTTTCCTTTTGTCTAGCTATGATGTTTGCACCTGCCACAATGCTCATACTCAACTTCTGTGATTTTTTTTTTTTTTAAGGAGAGGGCTGCAGGAGCTGTAATTACTAATACAATAAATGGCAAAGCAATTGTATATTAAATATTAATGATACTGTTAGTAATACTATATATTATTAAAACTAGCTTTTAAGTCTGCACAAATCCTGTCCTATACTTTGAGTTTTTGCAACATATGGTGCTGCATGGAAGGACACTGTTTTCTATTATGCTGAGACAAATTACCACAGATTTAAAACAACATACATTTATTCTTTTGTTCTGGAGGTGGGAAGTCTGAAGTGGGTCTCACTGGGCCAAAATGAGGATGCTGGCAGCGCTGTGTGCTTTCTGGAGGCCCTAGAGGACAATCCGATCCTTACCTTTGGGGCTCCTAGGGGCTGCCCGTGATCCTCGGCTCATGGTCCCCTTCCAGCAGTGGCTTCACTTCAGCTTCTGCTTCATTTGCCATATCTCTGTCTATGTCATCACATCTTCTCTAATTCCCCTGTCTCTCTCTTATAAGGACCCTAGTGATTAAACTGGGTGCACCTGGATAATCCAGCCTAACCTTCCCATCTCAAGATCCTTAATCAAACCTGTGACACCCCTGTTTTTGCCATGGGAGGTAACATAGGTTTTGGGGATTACGAACTGGACGTCTTGTAGAGGAGGGGACAGGAAGCAGAGTTCTGTGTATCACAGACACCAAAGAGGCAAGTATAGAGGACTTGGTAGAATCTGTCGTCATTCCTGGAGGGAAGGAAATCAAGACAGGCAAGTCCTGATGCTGGGTTTAGGATGTTATTGTTCTGTGAAACACCAAGGTAAAATATGTGCCAGATAGACTGGCACTCCCACACATGGGATCTGCAAATCCCAGCTCTGCAGCAAACTAAAGAGCAGGTTTAATATATGACCGTGACTATACTTGGTTTTCATGTCCTTGAAGACTCCAGCTGAAATATTTATTATAAATTGTGTGGGATCCTGAAATGTCTGCAGTCGTGATAAATAAAGAGCCCCAAGACAAAAGGAGGCACCCCTTAATTAAAGAAATTCAGCCTGATAGTAGACTTTAGTGGAATGGAAACCAATTAAGTTATTGGTTTGGCTGTTTTAATAAAGATTAAAATAACAGGGTCTTAAAAAGATCTATTTCATATCAGAATCTAAGCTGGTAGTCAGTTTGGAGTCTAGCCCTTTGCTTCCTGAGTTATTTATGGCTCAGGCTCCTTCCTAGTGTGTTCTATTGCCTAGATTATTCTGTTCCTGTGCAGGCTGAAGGCAGCTCACCACTCCCTATATCTGTTAGTTTTTTGGGAAAGAGGAAAGCAGTTCCTTTATGGGCATGACCTGGAAGTACTACACAACACTCCCCCTCACCTCCTATGTCCCGGAAATTGAGTCACATGACTGCGTCACTGCAGAGGAGACTTGGAAATGGGGGCTCTGGTAGGGAGCTAAGACTCTGGGGGTTCTGTTTCTGAAGGAGAGAACAGAATGGATATTGGACAGTTGGCTGTCTTATAGGGAAATACATTGGGGGACACTTTGCTGTCTCAAAAGGAAATAAGCTGAAGCAGATTGATCTGCGCTTCAGCTTCAGGCAAGGCAACACACTTTGAGGAAGGTTGCCTGTAGCCATTGCCAGAGCACGTGTTGAATGAGCACATAGTGGGGCAGCAAGTGTGATTTCATGATTGTGACAAGTTCAGCTTCTAGTTAGATGGATAACTGAGGCTTTGTGCTGCAGGATCAAATCTAGTATTTTATTTATGAATATCAGCATATTGTATGTACTTTTGTCTACAGACACATGCACACATGGTTAGTGTATATTTGTATTTTGACAGTTTTATTCTGGAGGGTATAAGTGGAGGGTTATATGCATTATAATCTAGGAAGTGAGAGTTTATGATTGTTTGCTTTCTTTAATAAACAAAATAATATTCTCAAGAAGAATAAGAATATCTGGCTAATGCTGCTGACTTCCCTGGCAGGGGGATTTAAAGTTTGAGGTTTAACAAACTTGATGAGAGCTACAAGTATTCATCCTATTCTCTATTTATACAGTAAGAGAGTTACAGCATGAAATGTGTGAGGCTGACAGGACTACCATGTTTTTGAGTCACCTTTAGAAATTGGAGCCCATATAAGAGCAAGATAAAATCTGTTTGGTTTAGGTGTATTCTTCTGGGGAATGTAGAATGTTTCCTTTCCCCTCATCAAGACTTGTCTGCTGCAGACCTTTGTGATTCCAGCACAGCTCCACTTGGGTGGCCCTTCACACCGCATCTGACCTCTGCCAATCCCACTCTCTTTGTACTCCCAACCTGCTCAAGGCCTGCGCTTCCTTTCTAGGTGACTGGAGCAACAGCCAGTCCAGTGGCCATGCCAGGAACTGGACTGCTGCCTCATCATCTTATCATTCCCTAGGTTGGGGGCCTCTCCCATCCTCGTCATCTCTCCTCTTTGCTGCTGTTCCCCAGGTTCTAGCACCACCTCCCCCCTTTTTTTTTTGCCTAGAAAACCCTAGCAACCTCCTCCTGCTAGTCTCTTTCTGGTCTTGCCCCCTGTCAATCCACTTCTCCCTTCTGTAATCAGCATAGTCTGTGAAATGCAGAGGTGCTCGTGCTGTAAACTTCTCAGCAGCCTCCCGTAGCTCTTAAAGCCCAGAATCTGTAACAGAGTTGATAAGGTGCCCTCATGGACTGGCCCTGCTTATCCATTTAGCCTTTTCTCTATACCTCTTCTTCTACCTCCAGCATTGGGTATTTCAGACGTACTCATCTGCCTTCATCTCCAGGTCTGTTCTCTTTTTTTTACTTCCAGTGGTTTGTACATGCTGTCCTCTCATCCTGGAAAGATGAGCCGTCACCTCTTCTGGGAGGCCCTCCATGACCTCCAACACCTGCATTAAATACTCTTTTCTAAGTGTTCCCTTTCTTTGCACTCTAGAGTCTTTGACCAGCCAGAGTAACTATTGCACAGCCTTAGAATTTGTTGTTAGTTTTTCTGTCGCTCTAAGCTCAGCAAGGGAGTGATCATGTCACTCTATTTCTCCCTTTATCCCTAGCATCTGATGGCTCTTTATCACCATCATTATTATCATGACTGACATTTACTGAGCACTTACTAAGAGTGCTAAGGCCTTCATAGGTAAATTATTTAACTCTCTACAATCTTGTGAAGAAGGCACTATTATTAATATTACCCTGATTTCATAGAGACAACTTGGCATACTGTGGTTAAATGTCTTTTCCACAAGGTGGAGACAGGATTTGGAGCTTGAATTTGAGTGGTTTATGCTGAATTTTAAATCTCCAACCAGCACACTTTATTACCTTCCAGCCAGGCAAGGAAAGCTTGCTGAAGTTTCAATTTTTTTTTTTTTGACTTGGAATATTTTGATCTAGATGGAACCTTAGAGAGCATTTTCCTTCATTTGAGTTACCGTGTATTAATGAACAATATACTCTATCCCAGGTTGTTCTCTTGGTTAGGCTGTTGTGCAGCTAAAGGCAGAGTTAAGAGTTAGCCTTCAGGTTGTGCTCTGTTCTCTACAGATTCCCCTCCCCACTCTGCTAGCTGCCTTTGCTTTCAAGGCTTAACAGTATGAAACAGTGGCTGTCACTACTAGTCTATTATTCACACGTGGAGAGGAAATTCTGTCTTCTCTCTTAACTCAGCTTTATATATGAAATATAACATTTCTCATTTCTTGACTGTAGATATCCTGATTTAAAAGGCAAAACACAAAAGAGACAGTAGAAAATTGACTAGTTACATGAGGATCATTCTTTATAAAGGCCTTTGGAAAGTTTCTTTTGGTTATTATCAACTGTGTGGTTAGGTCAAGAGGCTCTATTCTTGATAGACATTTAGAGTAATTTAACTTAGGAACTTAAAATGTTTAATATTTCCTAATGCAAATGACATGATGGTCTTTAACAAGAGTATATCTGGTTGATGGAAAACTCCCCCTAGGAAATGAGTATTTCTATGCTGTCTCTTTTTAAAGGTGATTGACTTTGTTTTTTTGACACATGTTTAGCTTAGTCCTTAGGACTAGTACTTTTCTCTTGATAGGAATTTTGTCAATAATTAAAACTTTTTTCTAGAATGCAACCACACTGAAGGGTATGGTTTACTCACATTCATGACTTGGGAACACAATTGTGTTTTAGATTTTAAGCAGAGCCGATAGGTTAATATTATGTTTATAGAGAATGTACTTGACTCTGGGGATCATTTGGTCTTTGCCATGTAGAACTCAAATTTATTTGGACATTGACTTAAAATATTATACAAAGTGAATATGAATGAGAGGCTTTATGCTTATTACATGATGGAGAATCAGTCTGTGTCCTCTGTATTCCTTTGAGTTGAGCTAGGGCTCTGGCATGCAGTAAGTGCTCAATAAGTATGTGCTGACTACCTGGGTATATGGTACTTTGGGTTGGGTAGAACAGAGAGCTTTGCCCAGACTCCAGTAGGCTCAGGCAGCTTTGGCCGTGGCACCAATCACACATCTCACAGGTCGTCCTCTCCCACTTGAAAGATCCGTGAAGGCAGAGTCTCACTTGCTTTGCTCACTGTTGTACCTCCAGTACCTGGATAAGTGTCTGACATGTTGCAGGTGCTCAGAACATATCTGTGGAATGAATGAATGAATGAATAAATGAACAGAGCTCTAATCAGTGGGCTGGAATTGGTAATACCTGCCCTTGGGATACACAAAGACACTCCAAGAGGTCTGTGGCATTGAGATGATTGTTGACGAAATTGGTGTCTGTCTGTATAAATTCTTCTGACACCCCCCCTTTCACAACTGCACTACTTCCAGTTAGGAGAGAAGCCACTGAGCTCGCTCCTGAGTCTCTTTCAGGTATGAAAACCTCTAGGGCATAAAACAAAGGGAAAATTCAAACTGTAGTGTTGGTGTTAAAACAGTGAATACGTCTAAGATGACCAGTTAAGTCATTGTCAGTTTTTGCTTTTGACAAAATTGAAGGCAAATACACTCAAATTGCCAGCTGGCTGGGTCACTAAAAATAACATTAGTAGCTAAAGTGTGGTTTTTGTCTTACGAGTAGGAGGAGTTGAAAGAATCAAGTGATATCACTCTAGCAAATCTTCTATGCCCACCTGTTTATAAGAATAAGCTCTTCAAAGCTTATATCTGTATATAAAAATATGAAAAATAGAAATAGAATTGATATTGAGCTATATGTCTCATTCTGTCAATAACTAATAATCCTCTGTATTCTGTGAAATGTGTAGCCTACCCATTCCATTAAAAGATGTATATTTCAAAAATTTTTACTTTTCATATTACAATAGATTTATCAATACTTACTACATATTTGTTTTGATCAATTGTGGACCAATAATAATCTTATGAACTCAATCCATAAAAAACATTTTTTAAACATTTAAAACCTATGCTCAGTTTATGGGAATTCCCTTACGGGTCCAGTGGTTAAGACGCTATGGTCTCATTGCCCAGGGCCTGAATTCAGTCCCTGGTCCGGGAACTAAGATCCCATAAACTGTATAATGGGGCCAAAACCAATAACGGCAACAACAAAAAGCAAAAACCTGTGATCAATTTGAAATTTAAGATGTTAGTTATATACTTTATTTGTAGGGAAGAATGATAGAGTGATCAATAAAAGATTTTTAAGCATAAAGGTACCTTAAGTTTGGGGATATGGAAAAGATACATAATTAGAGAAGAAAAGAATAAAAGCAAAATTATGCAAGAATTAAGAGGACCTTTGTTTTGTTAAAAAAAAAATGAGTAATGTTTCTAAAATCTGATATTTAGAGAGCTTTTTATCCATATAAGAGACTGACAGTTCTATTTATCAATGTGGATCATTACAACAAGTTGGAGTTTAAGCATGACTTAATAGTTAGTGGCCAGGAGATACTGAGTGGATGATGATATCTTTGCCTGGTACACGGAACACACAGAAGGAATATTTGGGGAGCAAAGAAGATTATCTTGACTTAGATGTGGGATTTGGGGGTACCATGTTGGAAGTACATTCTTAGAGCCTAAAGGCAGTGTCAGAATTGGAGATTTGTAAAGGAGACAGAGGCCTCTGTCTCTTGGCTCACTGGTTCACTGCACTGTCTATCCCTGTTGCTCAGAATCCTGCCTGACCCAGAGTAAGCTTTTAGAAACTATTTGTCAGGTGAATGAATGTATGGATGGATGTAATTTTGGAAGGCCTCCAGATACAGAGGCTTGCTGTTTTACCCTTTGCCCTGTTGGTTCATTATGTGTCTTGGCTCACCTTCCTGTTTCCTTTCTCTGTGGGGCCTGGCAGGTTCTGGACAATAGGCTAGGAAGTATACATTCATCTTATACTCCATGATTAAAATACTGCCTTTTCCCTTTGGTCTTTATCGTTTAAAAATTGAGATTATTTTCCTGTCATTACTATGGGGTTGAAAAATTTTAACCTTTGTTTCATTATATTTGAATGCTCTCTAATCTTGTTTTGTTAACAGTGACAATGGTAAGTTAACTGGGTCATTTTGGCCACTACTCTTCAGCTTTATCTGGTGCAGGCTCAAAATGAAAATTACTAATTATAGCTGGGTTATACCACAAAGCTATTAATATTATGATTTGGGGTACTTTTATTTTTCACAAATACATAATTCACATGATTAATGTTTAAAAAGAAAAACATGTAACAGTGCTGTGCCCTTGGCCTTGTAACCTCTGCCTTAATGTTTCCCCAACAGTTGAAGGCAGCAGTGTGGAAAATTTGCTATATTGTTATCCTGTTTCCCCACCCCACCACATGAATTCAACCAAGACGAGAAGACAAGCCAAAAGTTTTACTGCCCGGTGACTCCCTTATGTCCATTATGTTTCCAAATGCTACTTTCTGTTGCTGGTACTGGGCAAGAGAAATGAAAGTGCCTGTTCATTTCGCCCTCTAATTTCCTGTCTAATTTGAAAAGATAACAAACTGAATTTTATGTAAGCGGGTAAAATAAGCTAAGATAGAACTTTGATGAAACTTTGACGAGATTTAGAACCAGAACATGTTCCTTTTAATGAGCTCGCTTGAAGAATACAAGAAGGAGTCTCAGCCTTGCTGGTAGGAAGAAAGATCAGTATACTTTACCATTAGTTTACTTATTAGGAGAAAATTGTTTGCTGTTATAGGAGGAAAGAATAAAACACAGCGGTCTAGACATGGGATATGAACTAGCAATATGGTTGCTAACAAAGGAATGAAAATAGGTGATTGGGGTTTGGTTATATTTTAGGGAAGAGACAGTTTGTCAGTATTGGTGCTTTGAGAGTCTAAAAGTCAGTGCCATAAAAGCAGGCAGCTTTGTGGATTCAAAGGTATGTTCTGATTTAAGCCCTGCTGTTTACTTGAATAATGTTGGGCAAAATGCTCTATAATCTGGGCCTTGTTGTTCTCTTATGAAAATGATGAATTTGAATGATTCTCACTGAAAATCACCCTTAATCCTACTTCTTATGAGTCTAGCCTCATCTGTAAAGCAGCATTAAAATCAGAAGCTTAGATGGTGGCTTAAATCTTAGGGGGGAAAAATGATTGTTGAAGAGAGGCAGGAATATCCACATTTAGGACTGTGTGTGGGAGACAAATGTTTTGTGTATAGAAAAGTTTGTTGGAAAAAAAGTTTCTTAAATGAGAGAGGTTGAGATAACAGATCCTGAAAAGACATGGTCCTTAAAATGCATATAAACATTCATCTCAGAGTGTATATTCCTTTATTGACTTAATGAGTTTCTGGAAAGACCTTGTATTGAAAATATGTATTACTATAGATAAATGTAGCACAGTAAGTATTAATTCATTACACTATTAATTTAAACATAACACATATCAATAACCTCAGATATGCAGATGACACCACCCTTATGGCAGCAAGTGAAGAGGAACTAAAAAGCCTCTTGATGAAAGTGAAAGAGGAGAGTGAAAAAGTTGGCCTAAAGCTCAACATTCAGAAAACGAAGATCATGGCATCCGGTCCCATCACTTCATGGGAAATAGATGGGGAAACAGTGGATACAGTGGCAGACTTTTATTTTGGGGGCTCCAAAATCACTGCAGATGGTGATTGTAGCCATGAAATTAAAAGACACTTACTCCTTGGAAGAAAAGTTATGAGCAACCTAGATAGTATATTCAAAAGCAGAGACATTACTTTGCCAACTAAGGTCCGTGTAGTCAAGGCTATAGTTTTTCCTATGGTCATGTATGGATGTGAGAGTTGGACTGTGAAGAAAGCTGAGTGCCAAAGAATTGATGCTTTTGAACTGTGGTGTTGGAGAAGACTCTTGAGAGTCCCTTGGACTGCAAGGAGATCCAACCAGTCCGTTCTGAAGATCAGCCCTGGGATTTCTTTGGAAGGAATGATGCTAAAGCTGAAACTCCAGTACTTTGGCCACCTCATGCCAAGAGTTGACTCATTGGAAAAGACTGTGATGCTGGGAGGGATTGGGGGCAGGAGGAGAAGGGGACAACCGAGGATGAGATGGCTGGATGGCATCACTGACTCGATGGACGTGAGTCTGAGTGAACTCCGGGAGTTGGTGATGGACAGGGAGGCGTGGTGTGCTGCGATTCATGGGGTCGCAAAGAGTTGGACACGACTGAGCCACTGAACTGAACTGAACACATTATCCTCTGAGACACATTAATATGAAACCTCAATTTTAGTCTTAAATAGGAATATAAAGAATTTTTGCTTATCCATTCCTGATGATAAGAGCAAATAACTCTTCCTGTTCCTCTCAAAAAGAGGTGGTGGTTATGGGTGTGTGTGTGTGCACGCACACACTCATCTGAGAAAGACTAACCCAGCTTTGTAACCTGTGGAATAGGTAAATATGGAGATATTCATTTACCTGTCCTGATCCTCAGTTTTCTGCTGTATGAAAGACTAGATAGTCTCTAAGAATATGTTCAGTACATATGCTGTATGGTTACAAATGTAATAAATTAAAACCTAGACTATTGAAATTCTGGTTTGTTTCTGCATATTTAGTCCCAATATTTCCATACCCCAAATAGGACTAGTTCAATTTGACAAATATCTATTGAGTGTCCACTATATCAAGTGGGAGACTCGAGAGGTTAGACAGTATCCTGACCATTGTGGGATCTACTGATGGAGGATGGAAGGAATGAAAAGTGCCCACTGAACTGAGAAGGTAGCTTGAGACAGAAAAACTAGGCAGGCAGCTCCATGTAATCAATGGATCAGTTTCTTATAGGGTAACTTACAGGATGGGATCTGGATCAGGTGTACAATGATTGGAGGCATTCCCAGTTGCACGCTGCGCTACCGAGAGGCCCTTGGGACAATATTATAGTTAACCCAGCATGTCGGGGCACATGCTTATAAACTGGAAGTGCATTCCCAAGTTAAGATGGTTGAGTGGGTGCTTAGAGTATGCGAGTGATGTGCTTTATCATTATTTGGAGACTAACAGAGCATAGGTTCTATGCTACCATAGGTTCTATGCTAACTAACAGGCCACCTGGTTCTAATGATTTTTAAACAGTATCTATTGACTATAAAGCCCTTGACAACAGAGAAGTACTAATCACATAATACAGTCCCAGGGAGGGTCAGTGGAAGGCCAGGAGGACTGCACAGGCCCTTGATGCTGTCAGTTATGCCAACAGTCACACAACTGATTATTTTTGGAGGTCCTTCTGAGTTAGCTTGATAAATTTGAACATGGTGGGACATCTTGTTAATTCACTTGGTCCAGCTGGATTTGGAAACTGGGTTATGAACCATAAACATTAAGCATTTAAAAATAACACTGAGGTCTACGAATGGGTGTGGGTGGGAAGGAAGAAAGTGTTACCTTCTACAGTACATCACAGTCTCGGCTTCTCACATAGGATGGATGTGGTTGGCAAGACTTTTGGTGTTAATGATCAGTGGCACCCAAGAGGGAGGCACTCTTGGGTCTGTAGGGAAGTCATGTGTCAGGGAACGTTTAATTTTAAGGAATCCTATATGTTGTTTTCTGTTTCTTAGGGGCCCTCTGTTCCTTATCAGTTCCTGGAAAACCAGAACGAGCAGAGCTGCATGCAGTTCTCAGGACTGAGGTCATGAGACAGAACGTATACATGGATTCCTTTCAGTAACCTTTTACGTTTCTGTAAAACTACTTAAGTCGTGTTCCTATTTCTCAAGATCCTGATTGTCTTCTGGCCCTGTGATTGTTATTCCCCTAGTTACTGTTATGGCCCTATGATGATTGATATTCCCTTAGTTACACTTCTGGTTTTGGTGTTTTTGCTCAACTTTATTTTTTGCCTAAAGCCTCCTTGTATAACAATATATAAGCACATGTTGCCATGAATAAAGCACCCTTGTTTCACCTGAGACTTGGGCCCCCATGTCTTTCTTTTCATCACTTTCTCTTCATCAACTCTTCATCCCCTGGTCCTGGTCTGCAAAGACCATAACAGTCATGTTGGAGTTACCTTCTGACCTGGGAAACACTGTTTTCCCTCTGCAGCCCCCAGCTCCTAGCAAATGTGAATAAGTCTTGCTTCCTATGACCTGTAACCTTCCACGAGGTCAGATCAGAAGCAGGCAAAATTTACTTTTTTCTTTTGCTCATATTGCCAAGACCTATGCAGAAAATCCTGGGATAAATTTACTGGACTTCATTCCAGGTACTGAGCTTGGGAGAATAGGGAGATGTTCTTAACTGATGACTCAGATTGGAGCTACAGGGAAAGGTGATGATTATATGCGTGAGGGCACATTTCTTCACTTCTGAGCTTGGCATCCCCATTTGTTAAAACAAGTTTGACTATGGCATCAGAAAGTTTCATTCAACTCTATGATTCTGTGTCCAGAAGGATGACCCTTGAGTCATTGTCAGTATCTCAAGCTTGACCATGACCTGAGTTTCATCCTGTTTAGAGCACCCTAACCCTCTAAGACAGGGAAAATACTCTGTGCATTTTATAAAGAATTTTCTCAAAACGGGTTGAAATCATGATGTATGATCTTTTTAATATGTTGTTGGATTCTGTTTGCTAGAATTTTGTTGAGGATTTTGCATCTATGTTTATCAGTGATATTGGCCTGTAGTTTTCTTTTTCTGTAGAATCTTTGTCTGGTTTTGGTATTAGGATGATGGTGGCCTCATAGAATGAGTTTGGGAGTTTACCTTCCTCTGCAGTTTTCTGGAAGAGTTTGAGTAGGATAGGTGTTCAGTTCAATCACTCAGTCGTGTCTGACTCTTTGCAACCCCATGAACCGCAGCACGCCAGGCCTCCCTGTCCATCACCAACTCCCAGAGTCTACACAAACTCATGTCCATTGAGTCGGTGATGCCATCCAACCATCTCATCCTTTGTCATCCCCTTCTCCTCTTGCCCTCAGTCTTTCCCAGCATCAAGGTCTTTTCACATGAGTCAGTTCTTCGCATCAGGTGGCTAAAGTATTGGAGTTTCAGCTTCAACATCAGTCCTTCCAGTGAACACCCAGGACTGATCTCCTTTAAGATGGACTGGTTGGATCTCCTTGCAGTCCAAGGGACTCTTGAGAGTCTTCTCCAACACTACAGTTTGTTAGCTTTTCTCTAAATTTCTGATATGATAAGACCAAAAACTGTAAAACTCCTAGAGGAAAACATAGGCAAAACACTCTCTGAGATAAATCACGAGATCCTCTATGACCCACCTCCCAGAGTAATGGAAATAAAAGCAAAAATAAACAAATGGGACCTAATTAAACTTAAAAGCTTTTGCACAATGAAGGAAACTATAAGCAAAGTGAAAAGACAGCCTTCAGAGTGGGAGAAAATAATAGCAAATAAAGCAATTGACAAATAATCTAAAAAATACACAAACAGCTCATGCAGCTCAATACCAGAAAAATAAATGATCCAATCAAAAAATGGGCCAAAGAACTCAACAGACACTTCTTCAAAGAAGACATACAGATGGCTAACAAACACATGAAAAAATGCTCAACATCACTCAGTATCAGAGAACTGCAAATCAAAACGACAGTGAGGTACCATTTCACACCAGTCAGAATGGCTGCTATCCAAAAGTCTACAAGCAATAAATGCTGGAGAGGGTGTGGAGAAAAGGGAACCCTCTTACACTTGGTGGGAATGTAAACTAGTACATTCACTATGGAGAACGGTTGGAGATTCCTTAAAAAACTGGAAATAAAACTGCCTTATGACCCAGCAATCCCACTGCTGGGCATACACACCGAGGAAACCAGAATTGAAAGAGACACATGTACTCCCAGTGTTCACTGTACCACTGTTTACAATAGCTAGGATATGGAAGCAACCTAGATGTCCATAGGCAGATGAATGGATAAGAAAGCCATTAAAAAGAATGCATTTGAATCAGTTCTAATGAGGTGGATGAAACTGGAGCCTATTATACAGAGTGAAGTAAGCCAGAAAGAAAAATACCAATACAGTATATTAACACACACATATGGAATTTAGAAAGATGGTAACGACAACCCTATATGTGAGACTAGCAAAAGAGACACATAGGTAAAGAACAGACTTTTGGACTCTGTGGGAGAAGGCGAGGTAGGATGATTTGAGAGAATAGCGTTGAAACATGTATATTATCATATGTGAAACAGATCACCAGTCCACGTTTGGTGCATGAAACAGGGCTCTCAAAGCAGGTGCACTGGTACAGCCCAGAGGGATGGGATGGGGGAATGGTGGTTCAGGATCGGGGACATATGTACACGTGTGGCTGATTCATGTCCATGTATGGCAAAAACCATCACAATATTGTAATTAGCCTCCAATTAAAATAATTAATTTTTAAAAATGGGTTGAGATCAGGAAGATTATTATTTCTTCATTAAATAGTAAGTCAGCTTAACCAGAGCTCTGTGTTCTTTTGGCATTTGTGTCTACTTTGAACATTCAGTCTTTGAATTGGGTTAATATGGGTGCAACTTCTAAGTCTTGTTCAAGTCTTTAATTATCTCCTGGGGCACCAAAGGTGAGAGACCAGACTCAAAAGAGAATGGTACCTTTAGATATATCCAGAAAAAACAATGTGAAGTTCTGGAATTCACTGTAATGAATCTGATGTCAAAGAAAGAGGGAGTGGTAGCTTGTACCTCTGTAATTACCACAGTGAAAGTAAATCTTTGTGGGTTGTGCCAAAGCACCAGCTCTCCTGAGATAAGGATGGACCGTGGGGATTGGGGTTGGAGGAACCACACTTGTTCTTCTTTCCTTTCTGTGCAGAGAAATGCGGTTTGTCTCGTAACTTGGGGCAGCTCGGGGTCGGGTGGGAAGATTATAGGAAGAAGTGTGCAGAGCGCAGGGTGCACATTTGAAAGGGGTGATACTAAATGTGGCCACGCTGGGGATCTGAGACGGGATGGCTGAGAGCACGTTAGGCCTTTCCTCCCCTCCAGGCCTTGAGCAGAGCTCTGTGTCAGACTTGAAAGCTAACACATGTTAATGCATTTGGGGAAATGCTAGAATTCGTTCTGCAGTGTGAAATCACTTGCCACATATTTTTGCCTGTGTATTAACTGAGTCACTTGTATCAGTGGTGGAAGTGGGGTGGAAATTTCAAGGGGTGGAAATTCTAAGGGTGTTCTGGGGAGACAGTCTTTTCTGTGATTTTTTTTTTGGTTAATATTTGGTATCTCCCTTATATTATAGTCTGGTTGCTGACCTGGAGTGAGAAGGCTTTTTGTTAACTAAAGGCACCGTTATAATTATGTTATGATGTTGTAAGAACATACTATGGTCCTATTCATTATTGATTGTCCAGTTTGTCAGAGAGCATATTACATGGTTATTGTATATGTTTGTTTTCTCTCTGGGATACAGAAAATTTATTGTAGTCATTTATCTCCCTTGCAATGTGTAAGATACACTGTTGAGTTTTGAATGTTTGCCTATGTATAATCTTTTAAATGTGAAGGCCTGTTAAAATACTGAGCTATTTTCTTTCTCTCACTCACCTCTAACCTATGTTTATTCCCTTGCAGTCCATTTGAGAGAATTTCAACTATTATCAGTATTGGGAAGGAGGAGATGTAAGTGAGTCAACGGAAATACTGAGTTGCTGCAAAGTCACATTTTTAGTCCTGGAAAGAAATGATTTAGGATGATCAGTAGTTTTTAGTTTACTTACATATCTATTCCTCTGGCATGAATAATCAGGGATTGATAACAGAACTGTTTGCCAGCAGCCAACCCTAAGGTTAAGAGTGTGTTTTTGTGAGTGTGTGTGTGTGTGTGTGTGTGTGTGTGTTGGAGGTGGAGAGGTGGGGGGAGTGTGGTCCTGCCTATTCAGATGTGTGAGTACTCTCTGGTCATACCAGGCTATCTGCTGCTTGCTTACATTCCTGCTGGGTATGGGGTTGGCTCGAACTAGCCTGGGTGCACTCTCTCAGGCTCCCTCTGCATGATCTCCCCATCACTTGTAGACCACTCTGTCCTGAACTCACAGCTGAGAGCAGAGCTTGGCAGGAGCTGGGGACTGTCTTCACTGGAAATTGGGGGTTAAAGTCACTGCCTGGACTGAATTCAGTGTTGTCATTCTCCCTGGGACTGGTCTATATGGTTTTTATTGTCTCAGAAGCCATATGCCCTGCAGAGCCCACGACAGCTACTTCTGGCATCATGGCTTTCCTCTTCTGCCGTGACGCCTCCCTCTCCCCACCTTATCTTGGCTCATGGGCGCTTCAGGTGCTTACTTTGGGGCTGAAGTCCTGATGCTTCTCAGCAGCTCTGGCTTGATCTCTGACTGTTAAAGAGAACCTGGGCTTTCCACCTCAAGCCCCTGTCCCTCCACCCCACTTCTGATCTGAGTGCCTTTCCATTGTTTGAGAGAATATTAAGCTGCCTTGGGGACTTTGGCTCAAGCTAGAGTTCACGTGCCATGGGAGTTTGTATATTCTGGAGCTATTCTAGAGACACTGGGAATTGCATTTGGATTTAGTTTCAGTTTGTGATCCAGGACTTCCAAGAGAAGGTAGATGTTCTTAGAGTATGAAAGGGAAGTGAAAGTGGCTTAGTCGAGTCTGACTCTTCACGACTCCATGGACTATACAGTCCATGGAATTCTCCAGGCCAGAATACTGGAGTGGGAGCCTTTCCCTTCTCCAGGAGATCTTCCCAACCCAGGAATCGAAGTCTCCCACATTGCAGGCAGATTCTTTACCATCTGAGCCACAAGGGAAGCCCTCGTAGAGTATACCTATTTGTAACTGTTCTTTCCCCAGTACCCTAATTTTCTCCTTAATTGTAAATATATCTAATCCTTTTGTTTGTTTGTTTGTTTGTTTTAAATGGGACTAGCTAGAAATGTAGTACATGAATAAAATGAAAACTTGATGCCTCTCTGTGAGTCTCCATCTGCAGTAGGAAGATGGGTTGATTTCTGAAGTGTGCTGAGCACCAGCAGCCTGTGGTTCTGACAGTCTGGCTGACCTAGTGATGTCTACAAACAGTTCCCCTACCTCCACTTAAGTATGTTTTGCAAATACAAGGTGTTATTGTTGTGGCAGCAAATAATGTAAGTCAATACTCCTGTGTTTATATACAGCTCTGAAAAGAAACCAGTGGAAGAGAAGAAACCAACAATTGTGGTCTGAAAACAAGTACCTATCCCTGTTTTGCTGGAGGCCATAACTTTGTGTGGGCTTAGAAAGGGGTTGGTTTTTACCAACAGGAAACCAGTAGCCTCTTCACTGCCAAGCAACCTGATACTTGGGTTATTTCTTGCCAAGAATTTTGGCATTTAAAAAATTTGAAGTTAGGTACATGATTATGACAAAAATGAGTCGAACAGTTCAGCTGTTTATTTATTATTTATGTTGAAGTTGGCTTCACACCATAACTGGCCTTGACCCTGGCTCATAGCTCCTTAGATCCAAAGCCTATGAAAATGATTTAATGTCCAAATAGCAATTCCTAATAGTGAGGAATTTGGCTCAGTTTTTTTCTAGCTTAGGTCTCAAGTTGAGTGTTGGCTGAGTCCCTCTTGGGTAAAGGACTTGGCTCTGGGTCTGTCTGCTGGGCCTTGGTCTAGAGTGGGATTGACGCAGGGTAGGCCTTAATTCATTTCTAATATAAACATCTATGAAGAGTTATATAATACAAGTTCCTAAATGTGAAATTATTATTTTTTAAATATTTTTTAATTTTTGTCCACACCGCCCAGTATGAGGGATCTTTGCTCCCTGACCAGGGATCCAGCTTACACTCCCTGCAGTGGAAGTGAAAGTGAAAGTGTTAGTCACTCAGTCCCGTCCAACTCTTTGCAACCCCATGGACTGTAGCCTGCCAGGCTCCTCTGTCCATGGAATTCTCCAGGCAAGGAGTAGGTAGCCATTCCCTTCTCCAGGGTATTTTTCTGACCCAGGCATTGAACCTGAGTCTCACGTGTGAGCCACCAGGGAAAGAAACCACCTGCAGTGGTCAGTAGAATCTTAATCACTAGACCACCAGGGAAACCCTTAGGTGTAAAATTACTGAGCCAAAGGTAGGGACCATATGAAAGTTTTTTCCTCCCCAATATATTTTACTTAAAGAAGGAAATGGCAGCCCACTCCAGTGTTCTTGCCTGGAGAATCCTAGGGACGCCGGAGCCCAGTGGGCTGCTGTCTGTGGGGTCGCACAGAGTTGGACACGACTGAAGTGACTTAGCAGCAGCAGCCGTTTATTTGAGAAATTACTTATTTCAGTTGAGCAGCACCAAACTGGAAGTAGTTAGGAGTAACAGGAACAAGGGGGAAGGCTTTTTTAGAGAAGAAGCAGAAATAAATTTAAACAAGGAAATTATGTGATTGCCTATAGTTTAAGTGGCTGTATTTTGGGGGAAAGCCTAGTTGTCTGACTATGACCAGCTGACCGTAGGATTTTTTTTTTTAAAGCATTCCTGGCTTAGGTTTGGGCTTGCTTATGGAAACATCTCTGGAGGAGGGCATGGCAACCCACTCCAGTATTCTTGCCTGGAGAATTCCCATGGACAGAGGTGCCTGGCAGGCTATAGTCCATGGAATCACAAAGAGTCAGACACAACTGAACGACTAAGCACAGCGTAGCACATGGAGGCTACTAAGGCATTTAAGCTACCTCAGTCTAATGGTGTTCTTGTTTAATTAATTTAACACTTCCCTTTCCAGCCATTAGAACAAAGAGTAAGTGCAAGAGAGTGCAAGAGTGATTTGGATTAGAGTTTGGAAAATTATCTAAAGTAATATATGTGTCTATGCCAATAACTAGTCTTTTTCTGGGAATATAAATTCCTGAAATTGAAGATTGAAGTAGTGAAAACGATGTTATAAAGCCATGTCTATAATCGGCTCAGTCAAGATCACAGTTCACTTTTCTTTCCAGATCGTGTCCCTAAACAGACATGATAGAAAGTGAAAGTGAAGTCACTCAGTCGTGTCCGACTCTTTGCGACCCCATGGACTGTAGCTTACCAGGCTCCTCCCTCCATGGGATTCTCCAGGCAAGAGTACTGGAGTGGGTTGCCATTTCCTTCTCCAGGGGATCTTCCTGACTGAGGGATCAAACCCTGGTCTCCTGCATTCCAGGCAGACACTTTAACCTCTTAGCCACCAGGGAAGTCACATGATAGAAACACATACAAGTCATGACAGCTGCGGTGAGGCTTTTTGAGAGGCAGGCAAAGAGCTGTGGAAGACTGGAAAGCAATAGAAGATCACAATGTGCTCTAATGCAAAAAGCAGCCTGTACTAGTATGATTTGCAAATCACAAGTTTCGGTTACATTTTGCAGAAACAGTTTTGTGACAACAATAAACTCCCCGCATCCTACCCACACCCTCCACCATCTTGATCTTTTCCAGATGAGGAAGGGAAGGCTGTGCAGGCTGAGTAACTTAAGGACATACGTGTATATTCACATATCTCCATTGGTAGGAGTAAACCACTTTAATAAGTACCTACTGAGTGTCAAGCACCAAACTGGGCAATGTAGGTCAGAAATATTTTGCAAGAACCTTTCATGCAAAAACCATCATGAGGGTCTTTGATTTAGATGCTGTTCCTTACTCCTGTCAAGTCATTTATAACTTACATGTTAAGATTAGTCAGAAAAGAACATGCAAATTCCAAACTATTGCTCTAATTGGTTCTCAAAATCATTTGGTAGTAACAAAGCTCCTAGAGGTTATGACATTCTTTTATGACACTCCAGAATGTTTGGGAAAAGTAAGCTTCAAATAACAAATTATGTTAAATCAGATTCCTTATATAATAGAAACTAGTGTAGACATGTTATATATAGCAAGTTGTTGTTGTTTAGTTGCTGAAGTCATGTCCAACTCTTTTGCAACCCTATGGAATATAGCCCGCCAGGCTCCTCTGTCCATGATTTCCCAGGCAAGAGTACTGGATTGGGTTGCCATTTCCTCCTCCAAGGGATCTTCCCAACCCAGGGACTGAATCCATCTCACCTGTGTTTCCTGCATTTTCAGGCAGAATCTTTATCACTGAGCCACCTGGGAAGCCCATATATAGTAAGTACCTAGCAAGGTTAACACATCTTGAAATTGAGAACAACCTTGTTAACTTTTCCCTACTGCTAATTGGCACGGGATCTTCATTATCTGATTTTGGGTAGTCGAACACTTCTCTTCAAGACACAGAGCATCAATGTTCCCTGGGAACAGAGTTTGACGATCCTCGTTTAATCCATAGGAGACAACAGCAAATATTTTTTCGATTGAAAAGTTGTGCGTGATAGTCTAGTTTTTTATGACTATATTATACCCCCTGCCTTTCCCTTGGTCTTCATTTCCCACTACTAGATTGACCTGTATTTTAAGAAATGTGTTTCCCAGGTGGCACTAATGGTAAAGAACCCTCCTGCCAGTGCAGGGAGGTGGAAGAGATGTGGGTTCAGTCCCTGGGTTGGGAAGATCCTCTAGAGGAGGGCACGGCAACCCACTCCAGGATTCTTGCCTGGAGAATTCTGTGGACAGAGGAGTCTGGTGGGCTACAGTCCATAGGGTCACAAAGCGTTGGACGCAAGAGACTTAGCTCACACGAACGCACGTGTTGGTAATCATAAACAATTATGACTTCCCAAAATTTGGGAAGTTGTTTTTGCTTAAAGATTATCAGAATTTGGGGAAGTTCTTTTATCTTAGAAAAATGTTGATAATCTCACTGTTTGCTTAACCTCATACAGTTACTTTAATGTGTCGTGTCTGTGTTAGTCACTCAGTTGTGTCCAACTCTTTGTGATCCCATGGACTGGAGCCTCCCAGGCTCCTCTGTCCATGGAGTTCTCCAGGCAAGAGAAAACTGAAGTAGGTTAAATTATAGTTGATTATATAACTCAGATATGGGATCAGTTTGTATAAAAGTAGGACACATTATATGATCCCATATCTCAGTTACATAATCAACAATAATTTAACCTACTTCAGTTTTCTCTTGTGGCTTGGCAAAAAAAAACCTACTTGTGTTGAGTTGAATGAACTTAGATTTTTGTTTGCTGATGCTTCATTTTTAGTAAGTTCCCACTTCCTCTGCTGGTGTTAATTATGTCGATTGTGTGTTGATCACTTGGACACTGCTCTTGGTGCTACGTGGGAGTGGATGTGACCCAGCTCCCTGATCCTTTATGTCGTTCTAACCAATCCTGATTCACCTGTATCTTGACACAGAGCCTATCAGAGGCCAAACTGGTAGGGAAGGCTTGAACTTAGTTAAATGGATGGTGTCTTTGTTGAAGACTTGTTTACTAGAACCTCAGCAAGTTCAGGGAGCACAGATGAGCTTCTAAGCAGCAAAGCAGACTCCTTCTAAAGAGCAACATGAAGCAACTAAATGCCCGGACTTGCCGGACTTTAGAACCTTCCTGATGCTCTCTCTTTTGCAGCTGAAAGAATCTGAAGAAATGAACTGTTTCTTTACACAAAACGGCTTAACCGAGGCAAGCCTTCTATAAAGAAAATCTTTCTTAACTACTAGATTTTTTTGCCTGGTGTCATGGTGAAGCCCTTCTGTTGAATTTTTTGAGCGTCCTTGAGTTTCTTAGCGCTTTTGTCATCTGATTTAGTTTGGTTTCTGAGATCTGCTGAAGGATCCAGACAGTTGCTCCCGTTCTTCCAAGGGCTGTAGCTTCTCAACACTAGCCTGTATTTTGATGATAATGTGGAGTACTATTTGTTTTGTTCCAATATGGAAAAATTCAGAGAATTATAAGTTACTATTTTTCACTTATTCATCAGATAGCTGCATGGGCCAGCACTTTGCATAAAATTACAAGGCATTAGCGTGCACTTAAACAGAGGGTGAAGTTACCCTCTGCTGCCTCAGAGCCTGTCGGTGTTGACTGACTGTTGGAAGTGCTTGAGTAGCTTTTAAAAAGGCTGGTGAACAGACTCACCCCCAAGAAATTCTGACGTAATCAGTTTATGTGTGGGTGAAACATTGGGGGTTAAATGTTCCCCTAGGTAATTCTAATGTGCAAGCAAGGTTGAGAACCACTGTTTGAGTAGATTATATTCTTAACTGGGGACACTCTGGGTTTACTTACTTCATTTGTTGTAGGTGGTCTTAACCAGGAAACCACGGTTAGATACAGTGAAACAAACGACACCAAGGAGCTTAAAATAAAAACCTGCTGGTTGGAATTCTTATCCTTGGAGCTTCTGAGTCTGTAGATCTAAGGTATTTAGGAAAAACTTCTCCGAGATCTGATAACATTCTCTTAAAGGAATGTTACTGTGTAGTACTGTGTACTACTTATACAGTCGTAAGTACAAAACAAGAAGTGTAATTCTTTGATTAGAATAATTTCCCACTGCCCTAACTTTTGAGTGTTTCATGGAATAAATAAATATTCTACACCAAAAAGTTTGAAGTACCATATAAAACATTAAAACTTTGAAACATTAGGGTGCAGATACGCTTTACTGTTGAAATTTCTATTGCATCTTATCAGACGTCTTGGTTTTATTTTACCACCTATAGGTGCTGCAGTGAAAGCATCAGACTTTTGTATCGACCAGTGTTAATAGTCCATTACTTTGGAGTTTGGCTTTCCTACTTGTGATTATGGGTGTGAAAAAACATCCTCAGGAAAGTATGGGATAATTAAGTGAAAATACTTAAATGTCTGTCAGAAGCCTATAGATATTTATCTTTTTTACTTCAGTTCAGAGCATGCTTGGCAGTCTTTTTGGCCACTTTAGAACTTTTGAAGTATGTGTTCTGTAATAAAAGTGCGAGGCACTAATTAAAGCCTTACATCATTGTTTGCTTTTCTTCTCTTGCCTAAATTGGGGAGGGGTTTTAAGTGAATCACTTCCTAGGCTTCTGTGCAAATTGGCAGTGTTAGGTTTCTTTTGCTTTTTCAAGCCCTGGTCAATGATTTGGGAAAAAAGAATGATTTAATTTAATATAGCCTTTGGTTGAAAACATCTTTGAAGTTAGATTACTAAGTATAGTAAAATGAAACTTTGTCACTGTTGGAGGTCACTTATGTTTTATAATTTGCTTCATTTCAGAGAATGAACTGGTTTCAGATAGACTAGAATTGTGGCTCCAGTAACCTTTTGTGTGCCCATTTGTAATTCTAGTGCCCTCCAGGGCCAGGCCTAGGAGCACCTGCCCAGTGGAGGGACGTCCAGTTTGTTCCACAGCCGATGTTTGTCTCTCCCCACTACCTCTGGACTGTGCTCCATCTCCAGGGGTTCTGAACCTCTGTCACCCAAGCCAGCTCTCCATCTGAGATGTCTCTGGCCTTTCCCTGCCACCCTTGTCCCTACATTTCTCTCCCCAAGGTCCCCAGAGTCACAGGCCCTCTTCTGCTTGGAGACCTCAAGAAGTTACTGGACCTTGCTCTTTCCACTTTAGAGAATGCAAAAATCAGGTATCTCCTTAATTGAATCACATGTGTTCCTCATCCTTTGATTTCAAAAAACTGGTGTCTTCCCTGTTGTCCAGTTTTTTTCAGTGCTCCTCCCCCACCTGCTGCTTTTATTTTCCAGATCAGCTAGGACTCCCCATGGTCAGCAGATGCATTCTCTACAGGCCTGGCCCCCAGTCCCTGCCACTCAGCTCCTCGGCTGTTTTGCTCCTGGAAGACTGCCAAGTTCTGCTCACCAGAAACCACAGGCTGACTCTGATACAGATTGATGATTTACAAGCTCTGCTGGATACTTTGTGGCTTGCAGCAATCTTCTGCGGAGATGACCAGGCTGGCCTTCTTTCCCCTGCAGCTATTCAAGATCTTTTCTTATTAGCCGCGAACCGCGTTCCTTCCCCCTTTGTGCTTGGGAGTTGAGCAGCCTCACGAACTCCTTCACAGAGAAACTGGAGATAGGAAGCCTGCCATTTTTCTCTCCCCCATGTGTTTCTGTGTATCGTTGCCTATTTCTACCTTTCACCATTTTCTTCCCTGCCTGACTGGCTCACTGTTGTCTTCTGGTCCCACCTCGGACTTTTTCTCTGTGATTTTCATATCCTCTGTGGGGTCGCACAGAGTCGGACACGACTGAAGCGACTGAGCAGCAGCAGCAGCAGCAGCAGCAGCAGCAGCAGCAGCAGCATGTCTTTCTTGAGTCTTTCCTTATGTATTGCCTTCAGTCTTTTCTGTTCTAAAAGAGCACCTTCCCTACTGTTTCCATGCACTGCTCACTTAACTCTCTCTGCCTTTTACTGACCCACCTCTGAAAGATGAGTCTCTTGCTGGTTCTACGTCTCCTTTAACCAACTGCAACTGGACCTTGACTTTCACACCCTTGTCCACCTAATCTTACATGCATCCACTTCTTTTCGGCCCCCATCCTGTTTACCAACGTTTGGCACTGTCAGTCTCTTCTTTGGCCTCCATGGTTCAACTGTTGTCTTTTTCCTCCTAATTCTTAGATTGCCTTTCCTTTGTCCGCTCCACTGGGTGCTTTTCTGCCACTCATTCTTGAAGTATAACCAGTCCTTCAGGGTTCCATGCTTGGCCTTTTTCACTTGTTATGCTGACTTGGGTATGAATTCATCTAATCCCATGACTTATTTCCTTTGAACAGTTTGTTAGTTCAACAGATACTCAGCCAGTGCCAGGCACTCAGAAATGAGCAAGGCAAATTCACTGCCTTTGAAAAGTCCAGCCAGTATTTACAGAGGATCTGGTATATGCCAAACACTGAGCTCTGTTAATGAGTCACACACAATTTCTGGCTTCATGGAACTTACATTCTAGTGGGGAAAACACAGGTAGCAAACAGACAAGTAAATGCAGGAGTATCAGATAGCAATATAAAGCAACAACACAAAGAGTGTATGGAGCGGGGATCGTCAGAGAAATTCTACTACAAGAACCTGGGAGAAGATGCAGGTGTAAACCAAGCAATAGAGGAGGCAACTTAGTTAATCTGTGTTTCAGCTTCCTTGTCTGTAAAATGGAGAAAGTAGCACACCTACCTCCGCTGAGTATTAGAAGAGGTAATACTGTACATGTGAAGTACTTCATACAGTGTCTGCCCTCTAATAAGTCCTCTCTTTCTGTCCCTCTCATACACACACACACTTTATCTGTATGTCTTCCACCTCTCAAACTTCAGAGGGCCAATGAGCATTTTGTAACAAGACTAAAAAAGGTAGACCAGAAATTTGATTTTTAAGAATGGATAAGAAATAATAATTATAGGAGTTGATTTGAAGGAAGAATTAGTAGTTTTTGGGATGTGTTCTAAAAGGACTGTTTTTAACATTTTTGAAATGGAACATATAAGTATATTTCTTGAAGTAGGGTTGGTAATCTTCTTGTGTTATGTATCCAAAAATGAATGAGACTAATGTTTAGGATATAAGGAATATACATGCTGATCTTTCTTCTTAACTGGAAGGTTTGAGCAGTTCTGGCAAGTAGGTGATGCATAACCTTTCTTGGGTGGCTTCCATTTACTCCTCTTCAAGATTTCCAACATTTCTCTCATGGAATTAAGGCTGTGTTTTCTCTCTCCTGGTACTCTTGCCTGGAGAATCCGGTGGACACAGGAGCCTGGAGGGCTACAGTCCATAGGGTCACAAACAGTTGGACATGACTGACGTGACTTAGCACAAACAGGGTGGAAACACTTCACAATGAAAAACCTTAAAAAAAAAGTCTGCATTGTCTTCCAGGTTTCCTGCTAGATCTAAGAAAAGCTAGCTTTAGTTTGGCCATTTTTTTCTTGACCTAGAGAAGGCCTTACTTAGAACATCTCATTCTTTGTAATGCATAAGATCCTGAGAAATAATTATACAGCTGGAATCTGGACCACAAGTCAAGGAGGGAAGATTTTCACCTGACTTTTGTGGCTAGCAAGTCATATGGAACTCAGGGCCTCTTTTTTTGGCTTGCAGTTTCTTATTTGTGCAATGAACAGAAGAATGAAGATCTGAATGATCTGTATGGCCTCCTGCTAACAGTCTGAAGTTCATAACTGGAAAACATAAGTTCTCATGATAGAGTGCATTCTTGGCAAACAAGTCAGTGATGCCGATTGTCCCAAAGTGGCTGGGCATGCCCTTGTGCACTTCTTTATTAATTTGTTACCTGTGGCCATTGCTTGAACATTGGTAATGAGAAGCTGTTGATTATCAGGTAGAATATCATCTGTAGGGTTTTCAAACGAGCAAGTGAAACTGCTGAGAAATGTGTGTGTATGTTTATTAGGAAATGTTGAATGAATAGATTGGCAAAATATAAATTGCTGAAAAGCAGAGGCATCAAGGATTTTTTTTTCCTAAGACGATCCTTAATGTTGTAAACTCTCTAGTTTCATTCTATTGTGGTTGTCATTCAGAGTTCATGTCTTAACAGTTTTTCATTGTATCTTATAAATCAGGAATACATTAAGGGATGAATGAGAGATGGTTTCCAGGAGCAACAGATACATAAATAATTTCAAGATAATGTAGTAAATGCTAATATAGAAGTATGGGCAGAGTTGGGGACATAGTGGTGGTGGGAGAGAGGGAGCCAGTCATTGTGGCTTGAGGTTCAGGAAGGGCTGCTTGGAGATGCTACTGATGGAGCTGAGGTGTGAAATGTGTTGAAGGTTGCCTGGTAAAAAACCACTGGAAAGCTTGTTACCCTGTAAGGACTAGCAAAAGCAAAGGTACACACAGCTTGCTGTGTGGAGGGTTGTTGTTGTTTAATTGCTTTGGTGTCTGACTCTCTTGTGACTCCATGGACTATAGCCCGGAATTCCCTGATAGCTCAGTTGGTAAAGAATCTGCCTTGCAATGCAGGAGGCTCCAATTCGATTCCTGGGTTGGGAAGGTCTGCTGGAGAAGGGATAGGCTACCCACTCCAGTATTCTTGGGCTTCCCTTGTGGCTTAGCTGGTAAAGAATCTCCTGCAGTGCGAGAGACCTGGGTTCGATTCCTGGGTCGAGAAGAGCCCCTGGAGAAGGGAATGGCAACCCTCTCCAGTATTCTGGCCTGGAGAATTTCACGGTCTGTATAGTCCATGGGGTTGCAAAGAGTTAGACATGACTGAGTGACTTTCACTTTCTTTAGCCTGCCAGGCTCCTGTCCGTGGGATTTCCCAGGCAGGAATACTAGAGTGGGTTGTCATTTCCTTCTCCAGGGGATCTTCCCAACCCAGAGATCGAACCCAGCTCTTCTGCAGCTCTTGCATTGGCAGGCAGATTCTTTACTGCTGAGCCACCAGTCTCTGTGAGCAATTTGGTATTACTTGGTGAGAGATGCATGACAGGAAATGGCCAAAGAGAGCTGTAGGGAGACTCTAGGCCTGGAGAAGAGCATCATTGCTAAGGGCACCGACTCTGTAATTATTTTAATTTCAATTCTCACCTTCTTTCCCAAGTTACAAAGTAACTTGACTTCTCTGTTCCATGGTTCCTTCACTGGTACAATAGGGGTGATGATAACATCAACCTTACAGAATTATAGTCTTAATATACATCAAGTGTTTTGATTAGTCCCTGACAACAAGTGTTACATATATGTTGCTAATGCCATTACCTTGGGAGGTATCAGGGATCTGTTGAATGGTTTCACTCCTCCTAAAAACCCATCAATCACTTTGCATTTTAGCCTGATCCAGGGGCTTCAGCTGTGGGATTTAGGGTAGGGCTAAGTTTGGAGGCAGGAGATCTCTAGGATCTCCCTGGAGGAGCTAAGATCTCCCTGGAGGCAGGGAGATCTCTAGGAGGAGGTACTTGGGCAGTCTGGGTGAGGAATAGAAAGGACCTTGTACTAGGGCAGGGATTAAGCAAATTGAATCAAGAAATTTCTAAGAGGTAAAAATGAAAAAGTGTGTATCAGTGAGTTTTAAGCAAAATTCCCTGACTCTGGCTCAATAACGGGGGTAGGTGGTGCTGTGAATGGAAATGTAAAATACAGGAGGAAGAACGTGTTTGGGGAAGGTTAGCTCTGGACATGTTGAATTTTGAGGCCTCTGTGGAATGTCCAAGTACATTGATGCGTACAGGGACAATTTGCAGTGAGAGAAGCTTGGGAGAGTGGTCAGGGCTGGATCAAGAGGAACAGCAGCTTAAAGGTCATGGTTGAATGTAGGAGTCAGACAAGCTTGGTGGAGGGAGTGTATAGATTAGAAGAGCTTCAGAGGAGAGCTTGTGGCGAGTAATGGTTGAGGAGGAAGAGACCACGAAGGATATGGGGAAGGACTGGCCAATGAAATAGGAGATGAAAGACAGTTAACAGCTTGGAAAAAAATGGAGATTTTTTTTTTTTAAGTGAGTGGCTTTCATTGTGGAAATGGAGAACAGCATCCAGTAAGCAACGGAGTGAAGATTTTCAGGCCCACTGGGGTTGGCAATGTAGAGATTGATAATAAATTATCTTTTCCTGTAGGGTTCCTAGAAAACCACTGTCTTTGATGGTGTAACCATAGGGGTGAAAACTACTTTCTCACCATCAGCTTTCTATTTCCTTTGTTATTCACCCCCCGACTTTTTTTTTTTTTTTTTAAACAAATATGCCCACGTGCATCAGGGGCTCACTTCTAAAGCCAGGAATCTTGCCTTCTATCCTGTAAAGCCCCATCATCTTTTATCTCTTTTCTTTCATATTCACCAACTCTCATGCCCCGATTATGGGAGTTCTGCTATTGTCAGGTTTTCATTTTATTTTTTGTCTCTGTTTTGAGACCTTCATTTTCATGACTGCCCAACTTGACAAACATTTGAATCATGTATTGATATTGGATAAAAATGTTGCATTCATACCCTGAATATGTTAAAACTGTGATATTTATTTCTCTCATAGTCTCAAGTAGTCCATTTTCCAGATTGTGCAGAGGAATTTATGGCTTAATTAAAAAAAAGGACTCAATGTTTCTCACAACCTGCCTTTGTTTCTAAACATGTTTAATTTTTTTTCTCCTTTCCTCCTCCTCTTTGTGTTTTGGAGTTTCAAAGCAGGCTTGGCAGAGGAAATGGGACAGTGACGTTTTATTTTTTTGTTTTGAAGTTTTTGAGTTTAGCAGACTGTGTGTTCATAGGGTGTGAATTGCAGGATGTAGTTCTGGGGTCCTCCCTACCAGCAGACCCCACATCAGGGTTATTCTGGGAAACCTTATCCAGGGCTGGCTATAAAATACAGGGCTGAACTTTGTCAAAAGGCTAAACAGGAAGCCGATATAAATAACTATTCAATTTTAATTCAGTCTTAGCTACTTTCTCACGCATACTTGATAATGTATTTCTTAAAAAAAAAAAATGCTTTAATTCCTTAATTTCCAGGTCACTTTTAGTAGGAAACTCTTCACCTTTATGTCTACCCAATGATATCCTCCCTTTAGCAGGGGAAAAAAATTGACATTTAACAACATCAAAGATAAAAAGAAATTTTGGAGACCATGTAAACACAGAAATACTTTTCATCTAATTGTCTTCTAGATTTTGTTCATGTGGATTTGTATAGTCTTTGAATGCTGACAAAGAATTGTGAAGTTTTAGCAAAGTAAATAGACAATCTGTTTAAAATCAGTTTCTTAAAAGTTTCTTCATTATTTTCCCCTTTCCAAAAGCCTTTTATACTTTTTTCCCCTTAATACCACAGATATTGTATATGAGTTTATGTGTTGTATGTATATCTTCGCTTTGTAGTTTAAAAGAGATATTTTTGCTCCCACCAAAGAACCTTTTCCAGGTGGCACTAGTGGTAAAGAACTTGCCTGCCAAAGCAGGAGTCGTAAGAGATGCAGGTTTAATTCCTGGGTGGGGAAGACCCCTGGAGAAGGAAATGGCAACCCACTCCAGTATTCTTTCCTGGAGAATCCTATGGACACAGGAACCTGGCAGGTTCATAGGGTCGCAAAGAGTCAGACATGACTGAATTGCCTTAGCACATATGCACGTGAGAGAACCTCTTGCACTCTGTTGGGAAGCAGTGTTACCCTATTGAAGATACGTGATTTAATAGGACAGAGAAAACATGTTTAAATACTTGTATAACTCAGTTATAATCTAAACCAGGTGTAATTTGCTTGAATACATTTATGAGACTAATATTACTTTTAACTGTCTTCATGGAAGAAGATGCTCAGATGACGTGGGGAGAATTAAAAGAAAAGCTTTCTTCCATGGATTATTTTTTTTTCCAGATACACAGATTTCCCTGGCTTCCAGAGGGACCAGAGTGTTGCCCTACTACTAGATGATAGAAATATCTCTCTTTTAACTCTGATAATTTATTTTAGGATGACATGAGTAATCTGAGAATATAGGAGGTTGTTTTAGAGTTCATCTACTGATTTTTTCAACTGTTGACTGGTTTATATCAGTCATATTCTGTATATAAGCCACTCTTCTAGGTTTGATAGCAGAGATCCGAGACAAGTACTTAAGACATGCTCCTTGACTGCAAAGACCTTATAACCTTGTTGGACAAAATGAATACAGACAAGGGAAAAAGTATCATAGTTCAGTTATCACAGGATTGAAATAGTAGAGGGGACCCAGTAGAGTAGATGGTATATAATACATTGCCAAATGAGAATTAGTATAAGAGGTAAATTCTGTCCCTGGGTAGAGAAAGGTGAGATGTCTAGACTAGAGTGGTCCATGAAGATATTACACAGGAAGAGAGCTAGGGCTGGACGGCTGTTGAGTGGAATCATATGATTAGGAGAAGTCACCAGGGTGAGCCAAAAATAGGGCAGGCAGGCCAAATGAGAGGAAGCCAGCTTGATTGTCCTGATGGGTGTGTGTCCGACAGGAGTGTGGGGGATATGGACGCAAAATCTGATAGGGAGAAATTCACCACAAGGTTTTCCGTGGGACTACCCCCATTATCTGCAAAGTTTAATTTCCCCCGTGTCATCTGAATATCTTCTTCCATGAAGACAGCTACAGTTTTTCACATGGTCCTGAGATCTCTTTTTAGGTCCCCAGCTGGTTTTAGTGCACAGAGAACTTTGGGGTCACTCTGAATCCAAGGATTCAGGCAAAAGAATTTAGCATTAAGCTGTATTCAGTGGGCCACCTGATACTTTGGGAACATTCTTCAGGCCACAGTGTTCAGGCATATATAAATGACAGGAGAGGACAGAAGCCAGGGGTTCACGGAGAGAACAGTTGCCAAGTGGGATGTGATGAGTGCCTGAACTGGGTGATGACGTTGGGGATGAGAGAAGAGTTACCTGAATTTGACAGTGGTGGCAGGGATAGAGAAGAGGGGGTAGAATAAAAAAAAATCAGGAGATAAATGTAACCAGTCTTACTTGTTTATAGGAGGAGCTTGAGGAGGTCAGTTTGCGCATGTTCAGTTCAAGGCCTCCGGGAGAAGTCTCTGTATATGTGCAGTATTTGCTCTGATAGCCTGAAGCTTGGAGGAGAGGTTGGAGCTATGGCAAGAGATCTGGGAGTGGCAGCTTAAAGGTGGTTAAGTGTTGAAAGTGGATCTGCTCCCTGGAGGGAGTGTGTACATGAGAAAACATTGGCCAAAAGGGAGATATTGGGACCAGTAATGATTGAGTCGGGTGGGGAGGTAGGTTTGAAAGAACACCCTGGATCTTCTTTCTAATGGGATATGGAAAGCAAAGGCTGAAGTTTTAGAATTAGGTAATTGATTAAATGATGTCAGCATTAACTTTAACTTGCAACTCTTATGATGGGCTAGGTTAGTTTATTTAACATCCAGTCAGCATTTGGAATCATATCTTATTTGCCAGCCCAGTGATTTCTAGAATTTCAAGGAAGGGGAGGTATCTGTTCATTTCTTTAGAAATTTTTAGATGACTGGGTTGTAAGATCTGGAGGACTGGTTTCATGTCCTATACAGCATGCATACGCAGTGCCCACCTAGCATGATATCTGCCTTGTTCAAACTGAAGAAAAATTTGTTTGTTGTGTGAATGAATAATTAGAGTCAGATGAATTCAAGAAAGTGAAGATTGAGGAAAAGGCTTGAATTTGAGAATTTGCAGATCAGAATGACGACAGAGGATGAGATGGTTTGATGGCATCACCGACTCAATGGACATGAGTTTGGGTGGACTCCGGGAGTTGGTGATGGACAGGGAGCCCTGGCGTGCTGTGGTTCATGGGGTCACAAAGAGTTGGACACGACTGAGCAACTGAACTGAACTGACTAATCTTAAAGAAGTTAGTTTCAGATTAGAGAATAAAAAGTAAATAAGGGAAAGCAGAAGGGTTTGTGGAGTTTATCTGGAGAGAAATATTTTCATCTGATGGAGAAAAAAATAGTAATGAAGGCAGTTTTATTAGTTTCAAAACAGTGAGGGGAACATCTTTGTAGATCTTGTTTATCCGTTAACTTTGAATGAGTGTACAGTAAGAAGACTTGGTTCAGGAAATGGTCCCTCAAAGAATCCCTGAACTTTCTAGGACATGCCGACTGTTTCTGGGATATTGTTATGACTTAAGGGATTAAGTTAGAAATCTATCAATTACTGAGCCAATTACAGTAATCAGTTACAAATTGATCAGTTACCAGTTTATCAATTTTATTTCTCCCTCCCTGGGGTGACATAAAAATGAAGAGCCAAGGAGTGCGGTGTTGACAATCCATCTGACCTATTTTTAGGTTCCATGTGAATTGATACAGTATTACCAGAAAGGGCTTCATTGTAGAATTAATAGAGCAGTCATGGAAGGACTCCATCAGTCCAGACCCTCTTTCCCCAGAGATGGCTGCTCAGGACCCAGGAGGCTCTTTAGACCTTGTGGCGTAGCCAGTCAGCAGCTTCAGCACCTGGGCCCAGATCACCCGGCTTCTCTTCCATTCTTCGGTTACTGCATGCATCACCTTGTCTCTTTGAGAAGATTTTAAAATTTAAGATTTTGTTTATTCAAAGAGTTTCTTTGCTCTTTTAATCTGAAGAAAGAATTTAAAACTTGTTATTTAGTGTAACATCTGCCTAATTCAAAAGACAGAGATACAACTATTTCTTTGACCACGGACTGTTCCAGAGGGTTTTTTGCATAATTCCCCCTCAGATTCAGTGACTGCTTGTGTGTCCTGAATTACTCATTTCTTTTGAAGATCATATGAGATACTTAAAGATTTCTTTCAGGGTTTATTTGAGAGAGATTGAGTAAAGGGATGGGACGCTATCTGAAAGTTATATTTATAGAAAGATAGCAGGGGGAGATTAAAGTTAATGAAAGGCAACCTCAAACATAATTACAAGTAGGTGGAAGAAAATTCTGCTACTCCCAAATTAAATGTGAATCCATAAAGAAAATTTTTTTGGACTCAGAGCATTTTTCTTATTCATTTTAGAAGTAGATTGCATTGAACATTAACACTGAGATTTGTAGTAGCAATAGTTGAAATTATATCTTTCATTTCAAAATTTTAAATTGTAAAAATACTAAAAACACCAGCAATGCTATTATTTTTAATTCTGGTGGTTCACCTTCTGATGACATTTTTATGGCTGCCTTTTTCTTTGTTGAAATGATGCATGGAATTAGGGGAAATCATGAACAGAGGAAAATGATGGGCAGGGACAGGGCTGGGCAGAGGCAGATAATGGCCACCCTGAACTCAGTTTCCCAAGCCTGATAGGAGAGTTTTCCTACTAAATTGCCTCTGTGAATCAGAAGCTCTTTGCTCTTTTTATAACAGGAAGTGGTGATATTGCTGCTAGTCTAGATTATTTCTCATATTGACCTTTATTGTGTTTGATTTTGTGATCCCAACTTAAAAAAAAAAAACACAAAACTCTTGGGTGTAGACAGGAGAGAATTCTTTCCCATAGTTTAGGGAGTGGTATTAAAATACATTTATTTCGTTCTGTAGTTCTATTTAATACTTCCTCACAGATAAAGACCCTTTCTTTCTGTGTGGTTGTTTGGGTGTGCCTTGCTTTGATGATATCTGACGGGGGAAAGTTGGTAAAAATTCATGAAACTACTCATGACACAGGGCCGTGAGGTACATGAATTTGTCAGTTATTTTTATGCAGACTGGTCTTCTTTCTCAACATTCATGGTATAGTTAGGTGACGTTTTTATTTTGTGAAGTCTGGTAATGACTGGATATGGGTGAAACCTAGAGTTTTTCCCTTCTAAGGATAATATTTTAGGAAGTCTCTATTGAAGGATAAATGTGTATGGATGAAGGGAACTTCCAGTCACTTAATTTTGTTGTCTTTTGTGGAAACTAAGGCCTAGAGAGGGAAGATGACTCACCCAAGATCTAAGAGTGAGAGACTGGGACCTAACTTCTCTTCTCAGATCCCTGCTTTTGTCCATCGGCCAAATTCTGCCCCATGTTTGTCCATTCCTCCTTTGACCGCCATTAGTTCTTAGCCTTTGTGTCAGACATGTGGCCTGCTGGCCTCTAACGTGTTTTGCTAGGCCTTTGTACTGTTTAGTTTCTTAAAATTTCTTAAAATGTTGTCAGTGTTAAAGATAAATTTCCACACACAATTGCAGCTCTGGCTGCTTTTAGAAAACTGTAGAAAGATTATTAGGCTGATTAAGGTTGAGTCTCCATTTGTGAGTGACTGCTGCCCCCTTTGGATGGAACTCAGACTCTCCTCAGGTTCTTCATGGGAATCAATCACCATTTCTTTTGTGCTCCTCATTGTCTTAGTAAAGCATTTGAGTTTGGAACCTTCCTCTAACTTAATGAGATTTAGTTCTTAGTTATACCCCCTTGAGATAGACTTTGATGTGTATTACATCTTCTTTTAAATTCTTGCCTGTAGGCAGAGGCTGTCTCTTATTTTCATACATCTTTCTGTTGCCATAGTGGCCCACCAGCTCTATTCTGATGGCCAAGAGCATAGTCAGCGATCAATAAATAAAGATTTATTAAGTTGGCACAAAGGTAATTGCAGTTCTGAGCCATGAATCAGTGTACTACAATGAATCAGTGTAACTAGGCTCAAACACATCTTTGTTAATCAAAATAGTAACCATTCCAATCAACACATTTTGCTAGCGAGAAATGTTTGTTTATTCCTGTAGTGTAAAAATCCATATTTCAGGATTTGGCAAACTCTTGGAAGGCATTTTTGCCTACGGGTGGTTGTGGAAATGTTTTTCCTGCAAAAAGTTGTGGAGATGCTTAAAGAAGTGGTAGTCGGCTGGGGAGAGGTCAGGTGAATATGGTGGATGGGGCAAAACGTTATAGCCCTATTTGTTCAACTTCTGAAGCGTTGGTTGTGCAACATGTGGTTGGACATTGTTGTGGAGAAGACTTGACCCCTTTCTGTTGACCACTGCCAGCTGCAGGCCCTGTGGTTTTCGGTGCATCTCATCAATTTGCTGAACATACTTCTCTGATATATTGGTTTTGCCAGGGATTCAGAAAGCTGTAGTGGATCACACGGGCAGCAGACCACCAGTGACCATTACTTTTTTTGGTGCAGGTTTGGCTTTAGGAAGTGCTTTTGGAGCTTCTTCTCGATCCTCTCAGTTGGTCGTTGTCACCTTCCAGTGGCTGGCCACTGTATTTCTCATCTTCAAGGCTCTCATCTCCTTTGCAAAACTTCTTGAACCACCACTGCCCTGTGTGTTCATGAGCAGTTCCTGGGACAAATGCATTGTTGATGTTGCAAGTTGTCTCGGATGCTTTACAACTTGAATTTTTAAAAATCGTTTGAATATGGTTTTTTGTCTAACATCATTTCTGTAGCCTCAAATAAGTATAAAATACACAACAAGTAGTAAGTCATTAGCAAAAAAAAAAAAGCAAGAAATGTGCATTAAAATGATGTATAACATGACCACATGTATTTAGAAACGTATTCCAATATCAAATGGCAAAGTTCAACAATGCAAAACTGCAGTTACTTTTGCACCAATCAAATAGAACCATAGATAGAGCAGAGGACCTCACGTTTTTCTATAATGAGTCAGATAGTAATTATGTTAGTTTTTGTGGACTCTCTTGCAGTTGTTCAACTCTGCTGTTGTACCATGAAAGCATCCAAGACAAAACCAAACAAATGGGCATGGCTGTATGTAGTCCAATGAAACTTTATAAATAAAAACAGACAGCAGATCAGATTTGGCTGAGAGGCTGTAATTCAGTGACCCCTGCCATGGAATCTTAGTATTATAAGAAAACTCAAACACTTTACTCTCAGTTATCATATACGTGTTTTTTCTGTTTATACTACACACTTATTGTCACACCTGTTCAATATCCCCTATTTTTTATGAATCCTAACTGCAAGGAGTTCACTCAAACTCATGTCCATCGAGTCGGTGATGCCATCCAGCCATCTCATCCTCTGTCGACCCCTTCTCCTCCTGCCCCCAATCCCTCCCAGCATCAGAGTCTTTTCCAATGAGTCAACTCTTCCCATGATGTGGCCAGAGTATTAGAGTTTCAGCTTTAGCATCAGTACTTCCAATGAACACCCAGGACTGATCTCCTTAAGAATGGACTGGTTGGATCTCCTTGCAATCCAAGGGACTCTCAAGAGTCTTTTCCAACACCACAGATCAAAATCATCAATTCTTTGGCACTCACTGGAGTTTATTAGTGAGAAGTTTTTGGTTGCAGCCAGAAATTGTAAGCTGGCCCTAGGATGAACAGATAACTGTAGCTTCAGGCCATCTGGATTCAGAGGTACAGGGAGGCTGTCAGAGGTTACTTGCATACCCCCATTTCAGTTCTGTTTCACTCCTTGTTGGATGCATCCCCTCCTGGTAGCTAGATGATTGCCTGAAATTATACAGTCAGCAGCACCTTCTAAGAAGACACTTATTTCTAATAATTCCAACAGAAGTCTTGTTCTAGACTCTCATTTCCTCTGATTGTCCTGGCCGAGGTTTTCTGTCCATCTGTGAACCAGACCCATGGTCAGGAGGCTGTGATTGGCCAAGCCTGCATCTCTGCCTATCTCTGGAGCTAGGGATGGGCTCAGTCTCACCCAAACTATACAGAGTGGGTGGGAGAAGTGGTTCTATATGATAGACTAAGGCATTATGGCCAGAGAAGTGTATAGAAGGCCTTTCCCAATGCAGGATTTAAAAATATTTCCTTATATATTCCTCAAAAAGTTTGTTTTTCACTTCGCCCTTTAATCATTCTGGGTTTAGCATGTAATTTAAAAGTCAGTAATACCATAGTTTCTCACTTAGATTAGATTGTGTGTTCATTGAGATCAGTTCTTTTGTATCTTGCCCCATTCTGCCATCCTAACACAGAGATGGGTTCAGTAAGTACTTTTAAACTCATAGAATTTTAGAATTGGAATCTCTCAGCCATTTCCCTCTCAAATATTATTTCTAGCCTAATAGCTTCAGTTTATAGATGAGGATGCCAGCTCATTGCAAGGCTTTGTGACTTGTTCAAGGCATGGGACTCACTAATGCAGGTGTTGGAATTCAAACTCAATTCTCCTAGTTTTTGTGACAACAGGACTAAAGCCTGGTTCATGGATTGATTCAACCAAATAGTGGATTTCTTTCTAAGGTCAAAGAAGCCTTTGGTAGCGGTAGCAAATCAGTAACAGTAAAAACAAAACAAAACAAAACAAAAATTTCTTCAAATTGTTTTGGAATTCTAGAAACGTAATTTATCATAGTATGAAACTCAGCAAATCAGTTGGTGAAAGGTTGGAAAGGAAGGATGAGACCCACATGAAGGAGGTGAATTGAGTGCCATTGTCTGAACATGATCAGAGGAGGGTCTGTGTGAATGGAGAAGCAAGGAAGAATCTGAGAAACGCTCTCAGGGGATCGGATGGGAAGTGGTAGCTAACCAAGCTCTCAGAGAGGTTTAGAGGATGTTTGCTCTGTTCCCTGCACGGCTGATTGCATGCAGCTGTGTCCTGATGTGGTACTGGAGCCATGAGAGGAAAGACTCACACCTATCTCTGACCTTGGGCTCTGTCCCTGTGCTGTGAAACCTCAAGTGGCTTCAGGTGGGGGCATTGTGGCCTGGCACACCCCTTCACACACCTGTAAGGACTGCAGCCCAATTAGGTGAGTGTGGCTGTGTCGTCTGAAAAATGATCACATGTCATGTTTAGTAAAACGGGGGAGAGGGAAGTTAGGCCCAGCCACTGTGATGGATGCCACGAATCTGAAACACGGAGGGCTTTGTCTCATTGGAAATTGGTGACAGGACTGATAGAGAAATATAATAACTGGGGACTAGAAAATGATCTTTGAGGAGCATATATTTGATTCTGGGCCTATCTGGTTTTAAGAAATGGTGGACCATCTAAATAATACCCTTTCTGTTTGTTTGTGTCTTCAGTTTCTTTCATCAACATCTCATTTTTAGAAAAGAGATCTTTTACCTCCTTTGTTAAATTTATTCCTAAGTATTTTATTGTTTTTGATGCTACTTTAAATGGATTGATTTCTTTATCAGAAAATTCACTGTAGGTGGATAGAAATGCTACTGATTGTTACAGATTAATTTTGTATCCTGCAACTTAACTGATTCATTAATTACAATATGTAACAGTTTTTTCTGTTGAGTCATTAGGATTTTCTATATATTAAAATCATGTCATCCAAAAATAGATTATACTTTTTCATTTGCAATTCTGATATTCTTTTGTTTTTCTCTTTCTTGCCTGCTTGTTCTGAAAGTGAAGTTGCTTAGTCGTGTCCGACTCTTTGCGACCCCAGGGACTGTAGCCTACCTGGCTTCTCTGTCCATGGGATTTTCCAGGCAAGAATACTGGAGTGGATTGCCATTTCTAGCTAGTACTTTAGTATTGTGTTGAACAGGAGTGGTTAGTTGGAATTTTTGTCTTGTTCTTAATCTTAGAGGAAAAGTGTCTGACTTTTCATCACTGAATATCATGTAGCTATGAACTTGTCATATATGGCCTTTATTATGCTGGTGTGTTCTTTCTATGCTGAATTTAAAAGTTTTTATTATGAATGGATGCTGACTTTTGTCAGATGCTTTTTCTTTATCTATTGAGATGATCGTGTGGTTCTGTTAATGTGATATGTCACACTAATTTTGTGTTGGTTGAACCATCGTTACATCCCACGTATAAATCTTTGTGCTGCTGAATTTGGTTTGCTAATATCTTAGTGAGAATTTTGTGCCTATATTCTTCAGGGATATCGGCCTATAGTTTTCTTGTACTGTCCTTTTGTGGTTTGGTATCCAGATAATATTGGTCTTATAAAATGAGTTTGGGAGTATTCCCTTCTCTGATTTTTTTGGGGGGGTGGGGGCGGGGGTGTCGGTGAGTTTGAGAAACATTGGTGTTAGCTCTCCTTTAAATGTTCAGCTGAGGAGAAAATACAATACTCTTTTTTTTTTTGCAGTGCTCACATTTTCTTAACCTTGGTGCTTGCAATATAGCTTTTCTACACATGCTGTTATTATATAAGGAATCTGATGGAACATAAAGTTTAAAATTAGTTATTTTAAGATGACCCAAACTAATAAATTTGAAGCATTATAAAAGAAGGCAGCAAATTATATAATACTATTATTATTCTGCTGTTTATTGAGATTATTTGAGAAGCATATTAAAAATCATGTGATCTCAAGGAAAACACCATCCTATGAGGTAGGTATAATTATCTCCATTCTATAAATGAGGAAATAAAAGACAATAAAGCCCCAAGTAAATTGCTTTTAGAAGAATATGCAAATATCTATAGAGTGTTTCATTTCCTTACAATTCTGAATAGTAATGTAGGATGATATTTTTACTAACACAAGACAATGGCACCCCCACTCCAGTACTCTTGCCTGGAAAATCCCATGGATGGAGGAGCCTGGTAGACTGCAGTCCATGGGGTTGCTAAGAGTCGGACACAACTGAGTGACTTCACTTTCATGCATTGGAGAAGGAAATGGCAACCCACTCCAGTGTTCTTGCCTGGAGAATCCCAGCGACGGGGGAGCCTGGTGGGCTGCCGTCTATGGGGTCGCACAGAGTCGGACCCGACTGAAGCGACTTAGCAGCAGCAGCAACCATTGGGTTAATTATATTTAGATTGCCACCCATGATTCCTATTAGTTTTGCAGGCTTATTTTTAATAGATTAATCAAAGATTGGGACTTTGAATGGTATTAGGTATCACCAGTAATTCAGAAGTTTGAAGACTTTGTTAATGTGGCCTGTTTATTATTGGATTACTGATGGGACTGGATGCATTTTTAACTAGAATTGCTGGCCTGAAAGAAAGAAAACTCTTTCCAAAATGCCAACTTCTAACTGTTCAGACTGATAGTTCTTAATAATTGTGTTATCGTAATACGTTGAGTTTTCTATCAGATGAATACTTTAAGAGAAACATTAACTTCCTAGAAGATCTTTCCGATGCTACTCAGATAGCTCGTGGTGGAGAAAAAAGGCCCATAAATGCTTTCTACGTCCATACAAGTCAGTGAAATATTGGATGACTATAGACAACACTGAAGAAGCAACTTTTATTTAGATATGTAAAATAAAATACAGAATGTGCTTATTAAAAAAGTACCTAAATGCTGACTTTTATTTTTAAATGTGGGGGCTTTGAGAGTGGTAGCTAATAATTGATGACATTTTGAATTTTAAGGAAAAAATATTGAGTTACAGAAAATGAATTTTAGCAATGTTATCTTCATAGTTTGAACTATTTCGAAGAAATTCATAAAATGGCAATAGCATTTTATAGAGGCAGGAAAACCAACGCTGGGGCAAGCAGAACATAAAGCAATAAAAGGCAATAGGCAGTTTTGCACTCTGTTGCATATGCTAACATCAGAACACAGAGGATTTTCAAGTTACTCTATTGTTCTCCTTTCCTTCCTTTCTTGGAAGTGAGTTGTTGTATAAATAGTGTAGGTCTAGTTTGTATACACTGCAAATGCCTAGACGCCAATCTCAGTGGTTCTGATTCAGTCATCTTGGGCAGGAAGGATCCAGAGATTTGCTATTTTTAAACATTTCCTGCTTGGAAACCACTATATAAATTCACAACTCAGTTCCACGTCTAACTATACCTTGAGAGGATTTCCAGTTATGACAAGGAACCCCATTGTAAAGGCCCGGTTTTGAGTTATTCAGTCAGATCACAGACGTTTTCTGAGTGTCTGCACTGTGCGAGGCATTTCTCGTGAGCTAGAGAGTTCTTAATCTAGTTGACAGGGAGAAGAGGGGTAGTGTTGGCAAACAGTGCAATATGTTAGGTGTTGTAGAAAGAATATAAATGGAGGTCATTGAGTGTGACTGAAGAATACCTTGGAGGATGATATGGCAACCCACTCCAGTATTCTTGCCTGCAGAACCCCATGGACAAGAGGAGTCTGGCAGGCTGCAGTCCATAGAGTCACACAGAGTCACACACAACTGAAGTGACTTAGCATGTACAAAGAATACGTAATGTATCCCAGAGTAGGGCTTTTTGATGCTATTTAATGTTGCAGCAGAGTCCCCTACTCTAAACAAGGGTATGGTCATAGTGTGTGCTTTGGGGAAGTTTATTTTTGGATATAAAGTAAATTAAAGATGAGAATTTAATGAGCTGAGATAATTGAAATCCTTGAAATCATTGCAAAGCAGTAAAAATCATGGGTGCTAGATCAGTTAGAATTAGATTCTATTCTCCAGTGTACAGGAGCTTAAGCCAGCTAGAAAGTTATTTCTATAAACATATTTGGAGGTAAATAGTCTAGGGCTAATATGATGGCCCCCTGATCTTTCAGAATCCAGTCTCTTTTTATTTTGTTGCTTTATCTGCCAAAGCACGGCTTATACTTTGTTATCCCAAATGACCACTTGAGCTCAAGCCATCATGCCCACATTTCAGACAGTAGGAATAAAGGCATAGAATAGTATTTCCCCTTTTAAAAGGAAACATCATGGAATTTCATCCTCAGTTCAGTACAGTCGCTCAGTCTTGTCCATCTCTGCAACCCCATGAATCACAGCACGCCAGGCCTCCCTGTCCATCACCAACTCCCGGAGTTTACTCAAACTCATGTCCATTGAGTCAGTGATGCCATCCAGCCATCTCATCCTCTGTCGTCCCCTTCTCCTCCTGCCCCAAATCCCTCCCACCATCAGAGTCTTTTCCAATGAGTTAACTCTTCGCATGAGGTGGCCAAAGTACTCACGTTTCAGCTTCAGCATAATTCTTTCCAGTGAACACCCATGACTGATCTCCTTTAGAATGGACTGGTTTGATCTCCTTGCAGTCCAAGGGACTCTCAAGACCAGAGTTCAAAAGCATCAATTCTTCGGCGCTCAGCTTTCTTCACAGTTCAACTCTCACATCCATACATGACTACTGTTTCATCCTAGTTTTGGTTAATTCCCATATTTCAGAATGTATGGTCACACAACCACAGATAAAGCTGAAAAGTACAGCATTTTCCTCAGAGGGCCATGTTCTCTTACTAAGGAAGGAGAGGAAAATAAGTATTGTGGAACCTCTGGCAGTCTTTGCTACAGGGACTCAGACTCCCAATACTCCAGAGAAACCAAGGACTTTGAAAGCATTTTTTTTCCAGATACTTTTTACCCAAGTAGATGTTAAGTATATCACCTTATCTGCACTAATAATCTTGCCTGGAAAATCCCATGGACAGAGGAGCCTGGTAGGCTGCCATCCACGGGGTCGCTAAGAGTGGGACATGACTGAGCAACTTCATTTTCACTTTTCACTTTCATTCATTGGAGAAGGAAACGGCAACCCACTCCAGTGTTCTTGCCTGGAGAATCCCAGGGATGGGGGAGCCTGGTGGGCTGCCGTCTATGGGGTCGCACAGAGTTGGACACAACTGAAGCGACTTAGCAGCAGCAGCAGCAGCACTAATATTGGGGTTAAAAGAGAAATACTCTATTGACACATGCCAGTATTTTACTGTAGAAGGGTATTTGACCTGTAATTTGCACATAACATTTTTTAATTACATAAATTAATGTCTTGAATAATAGTGTTGCTTCTGGATTATAGAATATGAAAAACAATGGTAGGAATGAAAGACTTTTCCTTTGCCACTGCTCCAAGTTAATTCAGTTTTTTACCAAATGCTAGTGTTAGTGATTCCTTCAAATGTTACAAATTGACCTAAATGTTGTTTCCTACCAGGTTCTGCTATAAGATGGTGCAGAACCTTTGATTTTGGGGTTAGAAGACCTGGATTTCAATCTTGATTCTACATTTACTCCTTTCATCATCTTAGAAGAATCATTGGCCTAGTTCAACATCTGTAAAGTAGCACTAGTCTTTTACCTTGGGATTATTGCTGTGGATTAGATTGGATAGCTGTTAACACTTGCATTTTAAAAGTAGTTAATTTTATCGCTTTCATTTGCCAGTCATAAATATCTGGCCCCAAATCTTAGACAGTTACAGTAAGTCTCTGGGGTTAAGCTTTCATATCTCTAAGAATACTTTTTGGCTCTTGAAATGTGTTGATTACCTTATTCTTTATTATAGCAACTTGATCTGTTTCCCTTGAGGGTGATTTGGAAAGCTTTTTTTATTTAACCTTTACTCAAGGTTTTCTTGTTCTTTGAAGAGATGATTGGCATGTGAAGTTGGCTTTATGTCAAGGTCAAATTCTCGAGTCAGCACTGCTGAAGAATATGAACTTAAGATCACTTTAGAGATAACTGCTTATTCTCATGCCCCATGTTCTTGAAAAAGATGCTGGTAGGGTAACGTGGGAAGAATGGAGCATCCTTTGGGCCACAGGTCAGTCTTCCGTCTTGTGTCGCAGGCTGGCTTTAGAAGTCAGGAAGGGGACATTTACTGTCAGCATCCTCAGTGTTCTAGTAGTTCCTGGGTTCTTGGCTCATTTTATTGTTTTGTTTTTGCTTGCTTGTTTTGTTGTTTGTCTTAGAGCTAGGGTTTGGATTGAAAGTATTTCAGGCTCAGAATTTGGAGCTGCCACTGAGCACTGGAAAGGTGGTCACATACAGTGCTTCCAGGGCAGAAGGAGTCACTCACCCCCAAATCTGGGCTTGTCTTTGGATATGAAAGATTCCGTGGCCTGGTTGTTCCTTCTTGCTTTCTCATTTTGGTTTGCAATTTTGTTAACCTTACAGGTAGGGTAACCATAATGACAGGAAGGATGTTGGGAATTGGTAATATGGAAAGAAGGGCTGGACACTTTTCCACACCCCTACAACTATATAGATGATCTCCTCCTCCCCCTCTAGGTACTCTTGTGGTTTTATTTTTACATTTAAAATTGGAATCCAGTTGGAATTTAGTTCAGAATAAGGTGTGAGGTAACTTTGCTTTTTTCCCTCATGGTCAGTCAGTTGCTCAGTCCCATTATACATTAAACAGATGAATTATCCATCAGTTTCCCATTGTTTATTTTCCATAGATGGAACAATTTTTGATTAAAAATGTAACTCGGCACATTCAAGACAAATCCTGCTAAAGATCACCTCCATTTATCTTAATTAACTAACACAGTACTCTGAGATGGCAGCGGTCTTACAGTTTATATCTGGTGTGCCAGGTTTCCAATTGTAGTATTCCTAATGAATTTTTATTTTTGAGAATTGTGTTATTTAATGCTTTGTGTATGCAAAGAAACTTTATTAATAATCCCCTTATGCTACTCTAAATGGACATAATGTAATGGAGCACTGCTGTGCACAGAGGTTAGCGCATGGAGGTTGGTGCCTGCCCTGTTACCAGGCAACAGTTACTGTGGGTCCATTAGTGGTGCTGCTTATCCACTGGTCAGCACTGCAGTGGGCCCCTCCCCCAAGCAAGCGACTGTCAGTGAAGGAGTGACGGTCGTCGGGCAGAGGGAGAGGCAAGAGGCGGATCCTGGCCTTCTCCTGGGGCCCTCCAGCTCACCCCGCCTCAGGCTAGCAGGTGAGCTGGCCAGCTCGGGGAACAGAAGAGGCCTGGGGCTGTGTCCTGAAGGAGTGCACAGCCCTCGCCGGGGCCGCCCACTGGCCAGGCCCAGGCCTTGAGGCAGCAGCAGGGAACCTTTCCCCCACCCCTGCCTCAGTGACCTAGACCCAGTAGCAGTGCTGTGCAGCTGGGCGCCATCTGCGGGACCTGGCCCCTTCCATTTGGGCGAGCCGAGGAGCCTGAGGGTCAGTTGGGTCCTGGCACCTGGCTCCTTTATATTGACCTACCTGTCTAATCACGTGCCATCAGCACACTGGTTGAGTTCTGGTCTCTACTGATGGGGAGAGTAGGAAGAATGGGAATGGAGGCAGACAGTGAACTCCCTTATAAATATGCGAGTGCCCTGGCAGCGGTACACATCCCTTCCATTGGTGCCACATGACAGTGAACTCCCTTATAAATATGCGAGTGCCCTGGCAGCGGTACACATCCCTTCCATTGGTGCCACATGACCACATATGGCTGCAAGCTGCGTTCTCCAGTTAAGTGGCCATGTGTGTGGTTAAAGGTTGTTTTTTTTTTTTTTTTTTGTAAGGAAAGATTCTTGGGTTCAACAAGCTCTGGTGGGGCACTTTTCAGCTTGGAGAATTTCTGAAAAATTAAGGTGAAGTGTAACTTGCCTCTTGTGCCCTCAAAAACCCGAGATGCTACTTGCCATAGTAAAAGATCACACTTAACTAGGATAGAGGTTTCCCTGTGCATGTCTGAGTAGTTGTATTCTAAATGCCTCCAGCAAAACAGGTTAAGCAATGGCCCTGCTTTTTGACTCCAGTCTTAGTTTTCCAACAGGAACCTATTGCCCTTTGATTATTAGGAAAGGGGTTCAGGTGGAGGAGACTGCTACAGTTTTATTACATTTGTATGGGGGGTAGAATGGGCAGTCATGAAATTCCTTGTACTTCTCACAAATTTCACTCTTGAAAGGTAATCTCTGTCAACCCGCAGAGTCTTTTGGTTGATTTTCTGCCTTTAGTTTTAGTTCTGATGAAGGATGCGTTTTCTCACACACATTACCTTACCCTTTTGCCTCTTTTGGGTCCTTTTGGTCATTTTCTTGTAGAGCACATTTTTAAGTCTGTTTTTACTTTGCCATTTTATTGTAGGCCTTTATTCTTATTTTAGTTAAATTTCAGATGATTTATTTCCATGTTCTTATACATATTTTTCCAGCCTGATTGAGATATAAGTGGCATATAACATTGTAAGTTTAAAGTGTACAGTGTGGTGGTTTGATATGTTTAGTATGTGAAATGATTACCACAATAAGATAAATTTACACATCCATCACCTCAATGGTAAAAGGTAAAAACATGTAAGATCTACTCTCTTTGCAACTTTGCAGTTTCTAATAACAGCATTAATAACCATCTTTTTAAAAGTCCTGCTGTCATGATAAAACCCTTAGAGATTCTTTCGTCTTAGATTGAGAGGCTGAGAGGCAGTATTAAAAGTAATAAAAATGTCTCTTATCGTCTAATGGTGACTTGAAAATGTATACTGAACAGTTATTTTCTTTTACCTCAGAGCCCAACACATATTTGTATCATTGTGATGCAGGCCAATGATAAGGGACCCTTACATATGAGCAGTTCCCCATGTAAAACTTGAATATACAATTTGGACATGATTGATCACTGAATCCTGATTCCACATATTCCCCACTCTTATCCTCACTAGTTTTTAAACTTACTCTGCCGGTGCTCAAAATCCCACAAATTTCAAATGTGTTTGAGGCAATTTAGTTGGTTAATAGGAAGTTATGTTTCTTTAAAGCACGAGGTGAGGTGAGGTGAAGTCGCTCAGTCGTGTCCGACTCTTTGCGACCCCATGGACTGTAACCTACTAGGCTTCTCTGTCCATGGGATTCTCCAGGCAAGAATACTAGAGTGGATTGCCATTTCCTTCTCCAGGGAATCTTCCCGACCCAGGGATCGAACCCAGGTCTCCTGCATCAAAGGCAGGCGCTTTAACCTCTGAGCCACCAGGGAAGCCTTCTTTAAGCATAGGCAGAGGGTTTTAGTAAAATGAGACAAAAGTCTCAACATAAATAATAATTGGAGTACAAGTAAGAGATTAGAGTTTTAATTAGTATGAAAAAGGAGGTGTTGTTTAAATGGATGTATGCCATGGGCAATATATGATTACATTATGAAATACTGGCATATTATAAAGGCCCATAGAATTTCATATAAGTGACAATAGAAATTTATTCTTGGCCAGGTTCCTCCTCCTGAGTTGTTGGCTTAGATATATTGTGTGTTCAGATTAAAAAAAAATAAAGGCTGTTGGAACAAGTACATCATTTGTCTTTTTCTGCCTAATACTCCAATTGTAATGGGTAGAGTATATTTCTTAGTGCTTGTGGTTTGGTAATACCACTGATTTTCTAGAGCTAGCCTCAGCCATAGCAGCCTACTGAGTATAGTCCTTTAAGTAAATAATTAATTGGCATCCTTAATCGCAACTGACATTATTAGTAGGGTTGACTGAAAACTAAAGAAAATCAGTGGTATTACCAAACCACAAGCACTAAGGGAATATACTCTACCCATTACAATTGGAACATTAGGTAGAAAAAGACAAATGATGTACTTGGTCCAACAGCCTTTATTTTTTTAATCTGAACACTTAGGCAACAATTTAGGAGGAGGAGCCTGGCCAAGAATAAATTTCTATTGTTGTCACTTATATGAAATTCTATGGGCCTTTATAATATGCCAGTGTTTCATAATGTAATCATATATTGCACATGGCATATATCCATTTAAATAACACCCACTTTTTCATACTAATTAAAACTCTAATCTCTTACTTGTACTCCAATTATTATTTATTTAAAGCTAAAGAATAATTTCATGATTGTGATAGTATTATATGTCAGCACTTCATGGGTCATAGAATTTGAGACTTAAAAAGGGATTATCACGATCATCTGGTCAGATGATCCCAGTTGGAAAGGAGTAACTGTCCTTGCCAAAGTTTTGAAAAGTGGCAGAGCGGATTGTTTGTACCACCACAGCTTATCATCATCCATGGATCAAGACATCAGATGTTTTATTGATAAAGGCATTAAAAAAATATTTTCCAAATACTGGTCTCATGATTTAAAAATCAGCGAGATCAACTTTCTCATTACTACTTAAACCTTCTAATACCTAGTTGATGAAATAAATAGTTATTTTCATTCCATGAGATGCTTTGAATCAATTGTTAATCCCTGTACCTTACTAAAAGCTCCCTATTTGAATATTTTGAATTTTAAAATGCATAACATTTAAACAGTATAGAAGTATAGTAAAAAAAAAAAAACTCCTCCATTACTTTTTCCAGTAATACACATTTCTGCTCAGAAATAGTTTGATAAACTATTAACATGGGCTTCTATGGTGGCTCAGTGGTAAATAATCTGCCTGACAATGTAGGAGACTTGGGTTCAATCCCTGGGTCTGATCCCTGGGTCGGAAGGATCCCCTGGAGGAGGGCATGGCAACGCACTGCAGTATTTTTCCCTGGGAAATTCCATGGACAGAGGAACCTGGCAGGCTACAGTTCATGGGGTCACAAAAGAGTCAGACATGACATATCAACTAAAAACAACAAGCTATTAACATATTTGTTTAGTCACTAAGTCATGTCTGACTCCTTGTGACCCTATGAACTGCAGCATGCTGGGCTTCCTTGTCCTTCACTCTCTCCCAAAGTTGCTCAAATTTGAAGCCATCCAGCCATCTTATCCTCTGTGTCCCCCCTTCTTTCTCCTCTTGCCCTCAAATTTTTCCAGCACCAGGGTCTTTTCCAATGAGTTGGCTCTTGGCATCAGGTGGCCAAAGTATTGGAGCTTCAGCTTCAGCAGCAGTCCTTCCAATGAATATTCTGGGTTAATTTCCTGTTAACATATATATCTGTGCTTAAACATGGGTGTACATGTGTACATTTTTAAGAACATAAATCATGCCACTCATTCTATAACCTTGTATTTTCAAACAATATTTTAGACATCATTCTATGTCATTACATTATTTTTAACTGTAAGAAGTATGAAGTTATATATATTTCACTCTTAATTTCAGAGAAGGATGCAAAGAATTAAGTTCTTTTATTAACATTAACATACTAAGTTAAATAAAGATATGCCCCATTCTTCAAAGAGCCCTTTTCAGATTTTTGGCAGGTCATTGGAATGCTGAAGTTGTGTGTTGAGAGTAGTTTTAATATCTGGAGGTTGGACTAATAATAATAAGTCAGGTTTATACATCAGTGTTATATGTTTCTAAATATTTTAAGATATTATTACTTAATAAAAATACATAATTTAAACAGATTATTTGGATAGTTTATTTATAATCAACTCATAATTCAAGAGAGGTTACTTTTTCTTTTTCATTAAGCATGTAGCAATGTGACTTCAGATTTATATTTACATTTAGTTATTAAGTCTGATCCAGATTTGGCTTCATATTTTCATAGTTCTTTTAAAAACATGTACTCAAAAAATTAAAGTTGATAATTTTCCTTTACTCACATATTGCAATTTTATTATTGTGAATTTTCTGGAGTGAGGCCAGAACTCTTCCAAATAAACTTCTTTTGTGTTCTGTGAGTTTACATGTCCACTAGAGGGTGCATTTTACTCTTTTTCTGAATAAAGTCTACTGTATTATATTCTCATTTTCAAGGGCTAGCTGTGTTAACAATTATCAGAAAACAGATTTCCTAAAATTCTTAAATATGGACACTAGAAGATTGTTGTTTAAAAGTCTAACTCATTAATATGAGTGTATTAAAACAGTGGCATTTAAACTAGTAGGGCCCCAGGAGGAAGCACCATTGGGTAGGGAAGCTTCATGGACAGTATATAGGACCTGATGTGGCATGGAAGGAAGGACTTCCCCGGTGGCTCTGTGGTCAAGAACCTGCCTGCAATGCAGGAGCCGCAGGAGACATGGGTTTGATCTCTGGGTCAGGAAGATCCCCTGGAGGAGGGCATGGCAACCCACACCAGTATTCTTGCCTGGAGAATCCCATGGATAGAGGAGCCTGGTGGGCTATAGTCCATAGGGTCACAAAGAGTCAGGACTTGTGGAATGGAAAGATCAGCCAAAGTAAAATACAATAATATCATTGTTCTCAAATTTTTTGGTCTCAGGACCTCTCTACATTACTGAAAATTATGAAGGCCTATAAAGGGCTTTGTTTATGTTTATTAAACATTGCTATCATTTATTAAATAGCAAGTGAAACACTCTGAAAACATTTACTAATTCATTTAAAAATAGCAGTAATAAACTATTACCTATTAATATCAATGACATTTTTCAATAAAAATAGCTATTTTCCAAAATGAAAAAAATTAGCAAGACAAGTGGTATATTATTTCAGATTTTCAGATCTTTTAACAACTGGTTTAATAGAAGATTGTTAGATTCTCATGTGTGCCTCTGCATCTAATCTATTGCAATAAGTTTCTTTGGTTGAAGTATATTAAAAAAAATGTAGCTTCATGAAGACATAAAATTGCAATCAGGAGAATTTTGACATTATTTCTAATAATCATGAGCATTCTGTGATTCTGAGCCCATTCTCAAATGGTAGTTTCTTAAAGGTTAGCTGCAGTGCTGAACCTGAAACCAATCAGTGAACTTATTCTAGCCTATTTTGTTGAAAATCCACTGGTCTGTTTTAGGATATCTCACCCATGCATGATTTTGATTCATTGAGTTACAAGATTCCAAAATTGACACAATATATTAAAAAAAGTCACATTTGTTAATATTACCAGTGATCTCATTAGAAAAGGATTTCAGTATTGGGATTTTGTCAAGTTCATGGTGGCAGATACAGGTTTTCCAAAATTTTAATTTTCATTTGAAAGCTTAAATTTATCATTGGCAAAATACTGACAGTTGTTTTCCTTGAATTGACAAGCTTACTTCATTTATTTTTCAGGAAATGTTTGTGAAATATGCAAGTTTGGAAAATTATACTTTGTTAGTGATTTTTTTCAGTAAAAAGGAGTTCCATGAAAGAAAAAGCCAGTTCAGTTCATTAAGTAACTTTTCTTGCTACAACCCTCGTACTTTGTTATGTAGCAAAAATGCTCTATGCATATCTTCCATTTCATCATAAAATAATAAAAAGGTAATAATAAAGATAAAGCATAATAATTAGGAGTCATATACCCCAGTGTTTGTTGCAGTACTATTTACAGTAGCTAGGATACAGAAGCAACCTAGATGTCCATCAACAGATGAATGGATAAAGAAGTTGTGGTACACATGTACAGTGGATTATTGCTTAGCCATAAAAAGAACACATTGAAGTCAGTCCTAATAAGGTGGGTGAACCTAGAGCCTGTTATGCAGAGTGAAGTAAGTCAAAAGAGAAAAACAAATATATTAACATCTGTATAATAGGCTAATAAAGTTTTGCCAAGAGAACGCACTGGTCATAGCAAACACCCTCTTCCAGTAGCATAAGAGAAGACTCTACACATGGACATCATCAGATGGTCAATACTGAAATCAGACTGATTATGTTATTTGCAGCCAAAGATGGAGAAACTCTATACAGTCAGCAAAACAAGACCAACTGACTGTGGCTCAGATCATGAACTCCTTATTTCCAAATTCAGACTAAAATTGAAGAAAGTAGGGAAAACAACTAGACCATTCAGGTATGACCTAAATCAAATCCCTTATGATTATACAGTGGAAGTGACAGGGATTAGATCTGATAGGCAGAGTGCCTGAAGAACTATGGGTGGAGGTTCGTGACATTGTACAGGGGGCAGTGATCAAGACCATCCCCAAGAAAAGAAATGCCAAAAGGCAAAATAGTTGTCTGAGGAGGCCTTACAAATAGCTGTGAAAAGAAGAGAAGCGAAAGGCAAAGGAGAAAAGGGAAAGATGTACCCAGTTGAATGCAGAGTTCTAAAGAATAGCAAGGAGAGATAAGAAAGCCTTCCTCAATGATCAGTGCAAAGAAATAGAGGAAAACAATAGAATGGGAAAGACTAGAGATCTCTTCAAAAAAATTAGAGATACCAAGGCATCACTTCATGCAAAGATGAGCTCAATAAAGGACGGAAATGGTATGGACCTAACAGAAGCAGAAGATATTAAGAAGAGGTGGCAAGAATATACAGAAGAACTGTACAAAAAGATCTTCAAGACCCAGATAACCACGATGGTGTGATCATTCACCTAGAGCCAGACATCCTGGAATGTGAAGTCAAGTGGGCCTTAGAAAGCATCACTACAAACAAAGCTAGTGGAAGTGATGGAATTCCAGTAGAGCTATTTCAAATCCTGAAAGATGATGCTGTGAAAGTGCTGCACTCAATATGCCAGCAAAATCGGAAAACTCAGCAGTGGCCACGGGACTGGAAAAGGTCAGTTTTCATTCCAATCCCAAAGAATGCTCAAACTACCTCACAATTGCACTCATCTCACATGCTAGCAAAGTAATGCTCAAAGTTCTCCAAGCCAGGCTTCAGCAATATGTGAACCATGAATTTCCAGATGTTCAAGCTGGACTTAGAAAAGGCAGAGGAACCAGAGATCAAATTGCTGACATCCGCTGAATCATCAAAAGCAAGAGACTTTCTAGATGTAGAAAAACATCTATTTCTGCTTTATTGACTATGCCAAAGCCTTTGACTGTGGATCACAACAAACTAGAAAATTCTGAGAGAGATGGGAATACCAGACCACCTTACCTGCCTTCTGAGAAATCTATGTGCAGGTCAAGAAGCAACAGTTAGAACTGGACTTGGGACAACAGACCACTGGTTCCAAATTGGGAAAGGAGTATGTCAAGGCTGTAGATTGTCACCCTGCTTATTTAACTTATATGCAGAGTACATCATATGAAATGCTGGACTGGATGAACCACAAGCTGAAATCAAGATTGCCGGGAGAAATATCAATAACCTCAGGTAATGCAGATGACACCACCCTTATGGCAGAAAGCAAAGAAGAACTAAAGAGCCTCTTGATGAAAGTGAAAGAGGACAGTGAAAAAGTTGGCTTAAAACTTAACACTCAGAAAACTAAGATCATGGCGTCCGATCCCATCACTTCATGGCAAATAGATGGGGAAACAGTGAAAAAAGTGATGACAGACTTTTATCTTTTGGGGCTCCAAAATCACTGCAGATGGTGACTGCACCTGTGAAATTAAAAGACACTTAATCCTTGGAAGAAAATTTATGACCAACCTAGATAGCATACTAAAAAGTAGAGACATTACGTTGCCAATAGAGAGCACATCTAGTTAAAGCTATGATTTTTCCAGCAGTCATGTATGGATGTGAGAGTTGGACTATAAAGAAAGCTGAGTGCTGGAGAATTGCTGCTTTTGAACTGTGGTGTTGGAGAAGACTCTCGAGAGTCCCTTGGACTGCAAGGAGACCCAACCAGTCCATCCTAAAGGAAATCAGTCCTGAATATTCATTGGAAGGTCTGATGCTGAAGTTGAAACTCCAATGCTTTGGCCACCTGATACAAAGAACTGACTCATTTGAAAAGACCCTATGCTGGGAAAGATTGAAGGTGGGAAGAGAAGGGGACAACAGAGGATGAGCTGGTTGGTTGGCATCACTGACTCAATGCACACGAGTTTGAGTAAACTCTGGGAGTTGGTGATGGACAGGGAGGCCTGGCGTGCTGCAGTCCATCGGGTCACAAAGAGTCAGACATGACTGACCAACTAAACTGAACTGAACTGAACACCTATATATGGAATCTAGAAAGATGGTACTGATGAGCTTATTTGCAAGCCAGCAGTGGAGACACAGACATAGAGAACTTGTGGACACAGTGGGGGAAGGATAGGGTGGGATGAATTGAGGGAGCAGCATGGAAACGTATAAATCACTATATGTAAAATAGATAGCCAGTGGAAATTTGCTGTGTGATGCAGGGAGTTGAAATCAGGTGTTCTGTGACAACCCAGAGGGGTGGAAGCTTAGAGAGAAGTTCAAGAGGGAGGGGACTTATGTATACCTATGGTGATTCATGTTGATGTATGACAGAAACCAGCATAATATTGTAAAGCACTTATCTTCCAATTAATCTTTTTAAAGGTAATATATAATAATTAAGCATAATTTTAAAAATCACATGTGAGCAAAGTCCTTTCAAAGTCTAAGACCATTGATTTTGGTAAAATTAATAATGTTTACAGCTTCAGCAAGGCTATTCATAAGTGAAACTGACATTAATTTTACCAGTGCATAGCAGAGAAAAATACAATGGCTACTGTAGAGTTTGGTGCCACTGACATGAGCTGTGCTAAGAGGCCAATAGTTTTACTCACCATCAGTGCAAATGCTAACACAGGGCAAGAGGTAAATAACATATTACGAAAATCATACTTCACAGTAGTAGTATTAGGAAAATAACTTTGACCTTGCAAATCCTCGGGAACCCAGGAGTCCAGGGACCTTGAAAACAGCTGCACCAGTAGAAGGGTAGGGCTGGACATGGTGCATTGTGGAGGCCATTGTGGACAAGGACAGGGCGCTGAAAGGGATCTGAGAGTAAACTGCAGCTTTGGTTCTGGTGGGAGTAGAAGGAAGTCAGTGTAGAAAAGAATGTGTCTTGAATATGGAATGGGACTTTGAGGTACTTTAGAACAAATTCCAAGCCTCTTCTTTTCATTCAGCCCCCTCTTCCCTCTCCTGGAGGGTCCCTGTGGCTCAGACAGTAAAGAATCTGCCTGCAGTGCTGGAGACCTGGGTTCGATCTCTGGGTTGGGAAGATCCCCTGGAGAACAGAATGGCTACACATTCTAGTATTGTTGCCTGGAGAATTCCACGGACAGAGGAACCTGGCGGTTCATGTCCATGGAGTCGCAAAGAGTCAAACATGACTGAGTGCCTAGAGTGCGCACACACACACACACACACACACACACACACACACACACACACACACACACACTTCCCACTCCAACACACACACACACACACACACACACACACTTCCCACTCCAACACACACACACACACACACACCACTCTTCCCACTCCACCACTCCAACCCTGTTTCTCTCTCACTTCTGCTCATTGGTTCTTCTATTTTTGCCCCGAAAGGAAGCATAGGGCCTTGCTTTTTTTTAATGTAGACTTTAAAATATAACATTAGGGTTTTTGTTTTTGTTTTTTTAAAGGTTTTATTTTATATTGGAGTATAGTTGATTTATAATGTTGTGTTAATTCCAAGTGCACAGCAAAGTGGTTCAGTTATATGTATACTTACATCCTTTCTTTTTCAGATTCTTTTCCCATAAAGGTTATTACAGAGTATTGAGTTGCATTCCTCGTGCTATACAGGAGGTCCTTGTTGACTATCTGTTTTATGTATAGTAGTGTGTATACGTTAATCCCAACCTCCGAATTTATTCCCCACTCCCCACCCCCCACTTTCCCTTTGGGTAATCATGAGTTTGTTAACTTTAGGGCCTTGAGGCCCAGCAGAGGGTGACTTCACATGCCAAGCTGAAGAGTGGACTTCTGTAGACGGTGACAAGTCTCCTCACTCTGGCCCCTCCTTTCCTCCCTTCCTGAGAATGGTACTGGATAGTGATACCTTTTGAAAGTGTACTGTCTGCTGTATGTTACAGATCCAACACTGAATGAGACATAGCACCTGCCTTCATGGATAAGTAAGGGATATAGGCACGTGTCATTACTGTTCTGAGACCACATAGGGGGAATCCCTAATTCCAGAGAGGGAATGGGCTTGCAGCTCAGGGTAGACTTTCTAGACGAACTTAGGTAGGCTGAAGGTTAAAGGATGAGCTGGGAGGAAGAAACGGGAGGAGGAAGATGAGAGGGTCCCAGAGAGGGAGTAAATTGGGCACAGGCATGGAAATAAGATCACAGTAAGTAGTCCATGTGGTTGGAGTGTAGACTGCCAAGGGGCCAAGTCTTCTCTTGAGATTAGAGGGGGATATTATGGGCTGAGTTATATGCCTCCTTCAATTCATACATTGGAGTTCTAAATCCTGATACCTCAGAATGTGACTGTATTTGGAGACAGGGCCTATAAGGAGGTAATTGAGGTTAAGTGTGGTCATTAGGATGAGGCCCTGATCTGAAACAATCAGTGCCCTTATAAGAAGAGATGTCAGAGGGCAGAGAGAGCTAGCTAGCTCTCTTGTGCTCCATTCCCTCACCCCCCAAACAAATGGCTACATGGAGACAAAGTGACTGTCTTCAGGCCAGGAAGAGCGTTCTCACCAGAAACCTCACCCTACCTGACGGATGATGTTGGACTTTCCAGCCTTTAAGCTGTTGTTTAAGCTGCCTGGTCTTTGGTATTTTATAAGGGGAGCGTGAGCTGGCTAAGTCAGGAGACAGCGGCCAGAAAACTGGAAGGACTCTTGTCAGTCTTGTTCAGAAGTTGGTTTCTATGCTGGGGGTTGTGAGGCGACATGGAAATGTGGTCAGAAGCAGAATGAAATGGACAGGGGATGTTCAGGTAAGTGTCATCAGAGAGATGGACAAGAATGGGTTGGTTATTTGTAGCAGTGGTGAGCAGTGGAACTGAGAGAAACTGTTGGTTTCAAGAAACGGTTTCGTCGTCATACAGACAGAACTGGTGACCGGCTGAGTGGTGTAGGAAGAGGAGTCAGGGACTTTGAGTTTCTAGTGAGGGTATCAGGTAGATCGTGGGAGATACTTGTTCATGAACTGGGGACTCAGGAGAGTAGCACTTTCAGAAGAGGGAAGGGTGTATGTAGTTTTGGAAATGGTGAGTTTCAAGTGTCTGGGGTATCCAGGTGGAAGTGTTTCCCAAGCAGTTGGCTTACACAGCTCTGGAGACCAGGGGAGAGGAGGGAGGGGGGGGAGAGACAGAGAGGGAGGCAGACAGAGAGAGGGTAGAGAGGAAGGCTGCTGAGGTAAATAACCTCAGGAAGGTAACCTTCCAAGGTAACATTGTTCTGGAGGCAGTCACCAAGTCACTTGAACCCTTTGAGTGTTACTTTATCTCCTGTAAAGTATGAATAGTATTTTCCTTGACTACTTTACCAAGCTGTTGTTTCACACAAAATAAAACTGAAATGAAACAGTGTTCAAAAGCACATTTGTAACTGCAAAGGACAGTACACATTTGAGTGTTTCACTGTGATTAAAAGGGAAGATGCTGGACATGTGAAGACAGGTAGGAGACAGTAAGGTCCCAGCCTAGGGACAGAGGGAGAGGACAGGGTCACAGAGAGGCCTTGGTGGTATCACAGAGAGAAGGACAGGGCTCAGACAATGCCTCTTCCAAGTCCAGGTGGCTGGGGGACATGATCATTTTCTTGAGAGAAATAGGAACATCAAGAAAAAGAACTGACTTGTTAAAAAGGTGATATTGAGACATCTGGGTGCATGGATCCAGCAGATGGCTGGGAAATGCCATTCTGGATGTCTCCTCCTTGCTGCTTTGTGCCTTTGTGGCTCACCTTTCCTTTTGTTTTCTGTAAGATTTAAACATAGCACCAACTCCAAAGTGTATACTGGCCAGCACAGTGTGGGAAATGCATCTGAATGCCTTCGGGAGGGTCACACATGCTCCTGTTTCCCCCAGATCTTGTGGGTCCCTCTTATCCCTTGCTCTCTCTTGCGGCTGCTTCACAGATGGAGCTATCTTGGCCAGCCCTGAAGGTACTGGAGTTTATGAGCCCAGGTTTGCTGTTGCACTGGACAGTTGACCTAAGAGGGAGAGTGGTGACGCAGGAGTGAGGGTGGAGGTCAGAGTCACTTCAGACTCTGTTGGAGCGGGACAGGAATGATCCCTGGGGTCAGATAAGGATGGACCAAAGTTTTCTCTCTCTGCGTCAAGAGTTGCAGGATTGGGGGGCAAGTTGCCCAACCCACATGACACCCAGCTCCTCGCCGGTAAGTTGCGCCTCCTTCAGGGTTGCTGTCGAAGTGAAAGAGCACTTCAGCAGGCACAGCTCGGTGTGTGGTAGGTGCACTCTCTGCAAATGTGGACACATCTCTTTGGTTGATTCTGATGGGAATCTGGAGTTGAGAATTAACAATAATCCAAGAATTCGTGCAGGACTTCCGTGAGTTAGGCAGACTCCTTCGTTTTTATGTGTTGTTTTTAATGCCAACTGTTTGCATTTATTCTGCTGTCCTAAGTGAGATTCCATTTAGAAGCTGGCATATACTTAATATATGCCATAGGTATGTGTGGCATATACTTAATAATACTTAACCCAAGCTTTCATCAGTTTTGACCGAATACTGCTAGGATATTGCAAAGGAGAAAGCTCAGACAAGGTCCTAGAGCTCTTCTTGACAATGTAAATGATTTATGAACATCATTCAGCCCCCTTGGGTGTTTTATTAATCTGTTAAACTCACTTGTCTGGACTTACACTTTCAGCCCACCCCCAGCTCTTCCTCAGGAGTTCTTTTCGAAGGCTGCTCTACCAAGGAGAGGGCCTGGATGCCTACTCTGCTTTGCATGTGTACGTGCCTAGTGGGAGAAAGGGAGTGGGTAGGCAGATTTTAACCCGCAGTGCTTCAAGGAGTGTCTGTTTGCCAAATAATTGTTTCCTAAGGGTAATTCAGTGAAAAAGAGCTGCTCGGTGCCTCTTCCCAGGTGCTAGTTCTAGTAGGATTCTAGTAAGGTGAAGGGAGAGGAAGGGGGTAGGAGTGTAGAAGGCTTAAGGAGCGTAAATTACGGAGGCGCCTCACTAAGAATCTCTTCCAAAAGCCATGTAGGCACTGTGGGCCTTTCCTGTCAGTAGTGCTGTAAGTTGAGTTTATCTCACTTTTTCTGAAGCCAGTCTTTCCCTCAGACCTCTGTTGAGTTCTGGACCTCAGAGGGAGCCTGTCTCAGTTTCCACGGTCAATTTGCCTGGAGATAACTTTCACCTCTAGCACTAGGAGTTACCTATTCCTAACCTTTTTGTGTAAGAAGTAATTTCTACAGAGTAGTATGCTTCAGAACTTGCTGGGACGCTTTGGAAAATATAGAATATAGGGGCCACCTTCAGAGATTTTGATTTAATAGGTCTAAGATAGAGTCTGATTCTGATGGACACATTCTTGGTCAGTGATTCTGAACCCTGGTTGCACCCAGGAATCACTTGGGAGCTTTAACGTATTCAGTGCCTGGCCTTATCCTTAAGACTGGGACTTAATTATTTAGAATGACAATAAGTACACATAGACACCTACCCACACCATAATTCAGCATGAGGGATCTCCATCAGTTTATCTCAAACTAAGATCTTGGTGTCTTGTTTCTAACACTGTCTCAGTCATTTTTTTCTTTCTTATTTTATTTCATTACATTTCTGTCTTTTTTTTTTTTTTACCAGCTCTGATAAAATCATATATCTCTGATAGAGGAATTTTGATGTGTGAGCTTTCTTCCTTCATCCCTCTTAATTCATTGTCTCAGGTTCTGTTGTACTAATACATGCCCATAGGATCTCCTCTAGTGTGTCCTTCACCCTGCCACCCACCAGGGGGCAGGCACACTCAGTCAAATACTTGGGATGTCACGGTCTCCTGGTGTACATTAGAGCTGGCAGAGAAATATATATGTATTTTAAAAAGAAAGGAAAGACAAATATATTAATAGGAAAGAGACCATATTATGACTCAAGATCCTTAGCTGCCATGACCAGTTTTTGCTGTGGCCCAAGGATGTTTTCTTAGGAAGATTATAGTTGGGTCATCCAGTCTAAGAGATGCATCACTGTAGTTGAAATCTTGCCCAAGCTCGAGGAGTGTTTGGTGAATTGAGACAACCTGGTAGAACAGTGCAGAGTAAGAAAATCTATATGTGACCACAGACAACCAAGGGGACAGGCGGGCCTTTGCATTCCAAGAGTGTTGCCCCCTACCCTCATACGTGGATGGGACTAAGCCTCTGAAAAACGTCTTGAACTGCTTCTCCAAACAGTTCACAAGTTATTTTTAGAGATGGTACATTTACTGCTTTTAAAGTAGTACTTCGACATACCCTTTCTAAATGCATAGCTCATTGAAACAAGATTGGGGAATTAAAAACAACAACAACAACAAAAAAAAAACAGTTGACTGAAGAGTTCTTAGAATCCTTAAAATGGGATCCATGATGCTAGTGACATTGTCTTCTTGAAGCCAGGAATTCATTAAGGGGAATATTTTTCTTTAAAGAGAAGGTGTGCTGGTATTTATATGGCCTCCAGGAACAGGATGAACAAATAAGTGACTTGGGGAGGAGATTAGAACTCTTAAGTTGGCTATGAGTTTTTATTATAAAACCTGAGAAAACCTTAAGAAACCGTAATGGGGACACTTGATATCCTTCGTTCGTTGACTTTCTTTTTGTCGTTTTCTGGGGGCTGAGTGTGAGGAGCATCCCTGGATAGCAGCAGTGCGTCTTCTGGGCCTGTTGCTAAGCTCTTCCCCTCTCCGCCCCTTCCTGCCCTCGCGTAGGATTGTGCTTGTCTCTGCCAGGTGTTCCCTGGTAGCTTCTGCCCCTGCCGCTCGCCTCTTGGAGCTAGATGGGGACCGCGTGGCTGGAGGAGGGACTACTCCCTTTTGTTTTCTTGCTGTTGCTCTTAGCGTCACCTTAGCAATGGCCCTTTGCCTTCGCAGCAGTGGTTGGCTTGCATCCAGCTCTTGACGTGCTCCCAGAGCTAGTCTTTTGTGCCCCCTGCGAGCTGGGCAGGGCTCCTTCCTCAGAGGTCTGACTTCCCGCTCTGAGGAGTCCCTCCCCCGGGCTGTGCCAAGGAACACGCGCTTCTGAGTGGTGCCCTGCTTCCTGTGATGTGTCGCCTGTGGCCCAGATGTCCTCCTCTGGGCTTTCTCAGTTCTCCCATCCGTGCTTACCTCATTCTTCAAGTGACATTCTCTGTCAAAATGAGTGTAGTTTCTGTTTTTCTGACAGAACATTTTCAACGGGTCCAAGTTTTAATTGGTCCTAATTCTGTATTTATTTTGATTTCAAGGTCTTCTCAAAGTAGCTCTGTGTGTAATCACTTTCTAATTAGACATTTTCTCTCTGGTCCCTTTCATCCATTGGACCAAAGCTGGAATTATTACCAGAGAGCAGAAAGGATATATCTGTCAAAAAGACCAATTACAGTCTAATAATCTGCTGGACATGAGCTAAGATGCTTACTTAACTTCTGTAACTCACACTCTGAATATTGGAAAAGGAATTTAACTGGATTACTTTCTTCAAACTGTGTGTTTCTAAGTTTGTAAATACTTATAACAGTGGGTACATAAAAGTTTAGTATGCAGAATAGAGAGAAACACCAGGATGTTATTAGCATGCAGAGGAAATCCAAACATCCCCTGAAGAAAAGAAAGAAAGAAAGATGGATTCTAAAGGTGGACAGAGGAAGAAATGGAAGAGTGGCATTTATTTTTCTGGAAAATTGAAATGAACCAGAAATCCTGCTAGAAAAGATTGTTTGAGCTGAAGTCTCTGGAGAGTCTCTTTCTTGTCTTCATACAGTTCACGCATGTAAAGCACACAGTTCACTACTGTCTTCTCTACTCCTAGAGCTGTGTAATCCCCATAGAGTGAGATACTTTTGCATACGCAGTGCCTTAATCTGGCTGTTCACCCTATGGCTAATCACAAAAGATGAGATTTGCCCAGTTTTCTGACTGCATTAACCTATTTGAGCTAACTCTGAATATTGGACCCGTTCTGGCCTGTGCTTCATGAAGAATTTAGTGATTTAATCACCATTTTGGATCAACGCTTCCAGTCGATGCTATAGCAACGTGTGTCTCAGGAAGCCTTGTCAGATTGCTGTGTTCTGGGATACAGTGTAGTCTGCCACAGGCTGGTTTGTCAGGGCTAGCCAATACTGGCATGCTTTTGATGGATATGTTCCCCTCTTCCTTCTTTTATAGGGTTCAGATTATGTGAGGCAGAGACTGGAAGCAGAATGTGTTTGGAACCAAATGCCCTTAGAAATGAGCTCTCTGGTAATTTTCTTTCTTCTAATCCCCCTATAAGGTGCTTAGGGTTCTCTTTTGCTGCCAACGTGTTGGTCCCAAGTTTCTCTCTCAATCTCTGTCTAATCTCTGGGTTGGTTTGAGAAGATGTTGTGATTCACTTTTGTGGCCTATTTATTACCTCCTGCTTCTGCTGATTCATGTTCCTTCTCAGAAAACAAGCTATTTGGAAGAAAATTTTACCTCTTTCTACACACTCAGGGATCAGCTATTGTTCTGTACCTATAGCTCAGAAGTGGCGATTCTGTTGTTCTAGGTTTCTGTGCTGATTCTGGGTTTTCTTGTCTTGTCACTAATTGGGAGCACATTTACAGCTGTTTGTATGCTCCAAAGTGTAGCTGTCTGAAGTGACATATCTGCTTGTTGACGATGCCTGGAAATAGCTGCCCTGGTGACCTTGAGAGTGATCCCAGACCACCCAGATCTCTCTTGCTTCTGGGGCAGAAGATGACACCTGGCACCCAAGATGTATAGGGCACAGCAAACTTGTGCCAATCCCCACTGATATGGGCCTGAAAGGCAGAGCCCTCTGTGTAGAGGGGGCCCTACTCATCCGTGTGTTCCTCTGACCCCTTCCCCCACCCACCCTCCCTTTTGGGCCCCGGAACTGACTTGAGGCAGCATGATTCCTAGGTGGCACAGTGGTAAAGAATCCATCTGCCAGTGCAGGAGATGCAAGAAATGTGGGTTTAGTCCCTGGGTCAGGAAGAACCCCTAGAGGAGGAAATGGCAACCCCTTCCAGTATTCTTGCCTGAAAACTTCCATGGACAGAGGAGCCTGGCAGGCTATGTGGTTGTAAAGAGTCAGACATGACTGAGCGCACACACCTGCTGAACTCTCTAAGAGTCAATGACTTTGAGCAAGTTGCCTTCTTTTTTTTTCATTTTCAGAAGGTGCTCATAGTGTTCCTGACCTCCCAGAGTGCATGTGAGGATTAAGAGAGGCAGTAGTTTTGAAAGGGCTTAGGGAACACAAGTGAAGCTTGGCTTAGTCTTGGTCACATGGCCTTGCGCAGTATAGGAGGATATGTAGAAGTACACTTTGCTCCAGCAGACTGCTGAGGACCCTGTTGGGAGCAGACTGCTGAGGACCCTGTTGGGAGCATTCTCTTTCTTCCCTGGTGCTCAAAGGGAGAAGATGAGCTTGACCACCTGGCCTTGGTGCTGCAGAGCTAGTATTCTTTTCCTGAGTTATTGTAGGTGATCTTGACGTGTTGTTTGAGACAAGTAGAGGTGAAGAAGAAAAAGATTCTTGAGATTTGCTTCAGTTGAAGGCATATGAATGTGGAATGACTTTCCCTTATATGACTCTGGTTTAAATTGGAAAGATTTTATTCATGTTGATTTTTAAAAACCTTCTAAACAGGTATTACAGTGAAACATTTTTAATAGTCTTTTGAAATAATCAATTCAGAAAATTTTATTTCTATTTCCCTGTTTTTTCCTCCTTGGAATGTGTTTCAGGGTTCCTACTTTCACCCTACTTGGTCTTGTGACATTATCACAAGTTCAGTTGCTCAGTCATGTTCTACTCTTTGTGACCCCATGGACTGCAGTATACCAGGCCTCCCTGTCCATGACAATGCCTGGAGCGTGCTCAAACTCAAGTTCATAGAGTCGGTGATCCCATCCCACCATCTCGCTCTCCGTCGCCAACTTCTCCTCCTGCCTTCAGTCCTTCCCAGCATTGGGGTCTTTTGCAGTGAGTCAGTTCTTTTCATCAGGTGGCCAAAGTATTGGAGCTTCAGCTTCAGCATCAGTCCTTCCAATGAATGCTCAGGACTGATTTCCTTTAGGTTGACGGGTTTGATATCCTTGTAGTGCCAAAGACTCTCAAGAGTCTTCTCCAACACCATAGTTCAAAAGCATCAGTTCTTCAGTGCTCAGCCTTCTTTATGGTTCAGCTCTCACATCCGTGCATGACTACTGGAAAAACCATAGCTTTGACTTGACAGACTTTTGTCAGCAAAGTAATGTTTCTGCTTTTTGATATGCTGTTTAGGTTGGTCATAGCTTTCTTCCAGGAGGCTAGCATCTTTTAATTTTCATGGCTGCAGTCACCTTCTGCAGTGATTTTGGAGCCCCCAAAATAAAGTCTGTCACTTTTTCCGTTGTTTCCCCATCTATTTCCCATAAAGTGATGGGACCGGGTGCCATGATCTTAGTTGTTTTGAATATTGAGTTTTAAGCCAGGTTTTTAACTCTTCTCTTTTACTTTCATCAAGAGGCTCTTCAGTGCCCCTTTGTTTTCTGCCATAAGGATGGTGTCATCTGCATATCTGAGATTATTGATATTTCTCCCAGCAATCTTGATTCCAGCTTGTGCTTCATCCAGCCTGGCATTTTGCATGATGTACTCTTCAGTAAGTTAAATAAGCAGGGTGACAGTATACAGCCGTGACATACTCCTTTTCCTATTTGGAACCAGTCTGTTGTCCCATGTCCAGTTCTAACTGTTGCTTCCTGACTGGCATACAGGTTTCCCCAAGAGGCAGGTCAGGTGGTCTGGTATTCCCATCTCTTTCAGAATTTTCCAGTTTCTTGTGATCCACACAGTCAAAGGCTTTGGCATAGTCAGTAAAGCTGAAATAGATGTGTTTCTGGAACTCTCTTGCTTTTCTGATGATCCATTGGATGTTGGCAATCTGATCTCTGGTTCCTCTGCCTTTTCTAAATCCAGCTTGAACATCTGGAAGTTCACGGTTCACATACTGTTGAAGCCTGGCTTGAAGAATTTTGAGTATTACTTGCTAGCGTGTGAGATGAGTGCAATTATGCAGTAGTTTGAGCATTTTTTGGCATTGCCTTTCTTTGGGATTGGAATGAAAACTTGACTTTTTCCAGTCCCGTGGCCACTGCTGAGTTTTCCGAATATGGTGGCATATTGAGTGTAGCACTTTCACAGCATCATCTTTCAGGATTTGAAATAGGTCACCTGGAATTCCATCACTTTCACTAGCTTTGTTTGTAGTGATGCTTCCTAAGGCCCACTTGACTTTGCATTCTAGGATGTCTGGCTGTAGGTGAGTGATCACACCATTGTGGTTATCTGGGTCTTGAAGATCTTTTTGTACAGTTCTTCTGTGTATTCTTGCCACCTCCTCTTAGTATCTTCTGCTTCTGTTAGGTCCATACCATTTCTGTCCTTTATTGAGCCCATCTTTGCATGAAGTGATTCCTTGGTGTCTCTGATTTTTTTGAAGAGATCTCTAGTTTTCCCATTCTATTGTTTTCCTTTATTTCTTTGTACTGATCACTGAGGAAGGCTTTCTTATCTCTCCTTGCTATTCTTTGGAACTCTGCATTCAAATGGGTGTATCTTTCCTTTTCTCCTTTGCTTTTTGCTTTCTTCTTTTCACACTATTTCTGAGGCCTCCTCTTACAGCCATTTTGCTTTTTGCATTTCTTTTTCTTGGGGATGGTCTTGCTGCCTCTTTCCTGTATAATGTTACAAACCTCCATCCATAGTTCATCAGGCACTCTGTCTATCAGATCTAGTACCTTAAATTTATTTGTCACTTCCACTGTATAATCATAAGGGATTTAATTTAGGTCATGCCTGAATGGTCTAGTGGTTTTCCTGCTTTCTTCGATTTTAGTCAGAATTTGGCAATAAGGAGTTCATGATATGAGCCGCAGTTAGCTCCCGGTCTTGTTTTTGCTGACTGTATAGAGCTTCTGCATCTTTGGCTGCAAAGAATATAATCAGTCTGATTTTGGTGTTGACAGGTGATGTCCACGTGTAGAGTCAGCAAGGACCAGTTTCCTGGTTGCCAAAAGTCTACTCCACCGCCTTTGGCATAGTTCCACTCCAGTATATCTTGATGGTTAGTCATTTTATGTTGAATTGATGAGTAGAGGAATTTAGCTTTTCTGGCTTGGTCTCCATGATGTGGTACTATCTTTTTACTTGTAATCTCTGTAACCAGTTCTTTTCTGTCTGCTTTTTCCATCTGGCTCTTAAATTTTGTTTCCCCAACTTGACAGAATTATGACAATGAAGAGAATCATAACTGAGTACTTAATTGAAGGGAGTCTTAATTGTGCAAAATCCTATCCTTTATGTGCTTAAAATATTGACTTTTCTAATCTTGATGTATTTTAAGTTCTGTTTTTAGAGGAGAGACTTAAGAGAATTTAGGGAATTTGCCCACATAAATATTAGTCCGTGGAAGAGCAGAGGTTTGAATCCTGTTTGGTTCTGACACCTGTGTTTCTTCCACAGTGCCTAGGCTGATGTATTCTCACAGCGCATAGGCTGTTGTTTGTATATAATATGTGCCTGTTACATATCTGAGTATATCTAACAGATATACTGATATATATACAGATATATACTGATATATTATCTGAGTATATCTATGATACTGTCTGTTCTTATGACTTTGATCTTTTTGTTTCTTTTTTCTCTTTAAAAAATATTGACTTAAAAATAACAGAAAATATTGTGCGCTTGTTGATAAAAATTCAAACAATGAAATTGTGCTCTAAAAGTAAAATAAATAAATCCCTCCCTCTCTGTCTCACCACACCTACTCTCAAGGGGTGGGGACAGCTATCATCTTGACACTAATGATGTCCCAAGTTTTCTATTTCAGTCCCTAGATCCTTCTTGAGTTTCACAATCCAATCTCTAACTATTGAGCCCAGATGTTGATTTATAGCTACTTATGCCTTTCTATATAATTATTTATATTCATGTATTTGAGTCATTTGAAATTCTTTTGGAGAGTGGCAGATGTGAAATCCATCAGTCAAGTAATTAGTCTCTCATTCCACCCAGTGACTCTATGTACACATCTGTCCTGCTGGCCCCTTGAATTCATATTCTTCAAAATCAGACTCCTTTTCCTTCTTTCCTCCTTCAGCTCCATTGCCTGGGCCTTATCGCACTTGGTTTCCATACCCTCTCCTTGTTGTCCCTGTCTCAGCCCTTTTCATGTTTCTGTCCAGTGAGATGCCGTGTCCTTTCAGTTGTGGAGGGTCCCCATCACCTCTCTTGGAGTTCAGCCCATATCTCTTACAGCTTGGATAGCTACTTTGGCCTTCTCTCGATCATCTTGCTCTCTTTCTAACTCCACTCTGCTGAGACTCAGTCTCCTAAAATCTAAAGATGATTGTGTCCCTTCATTGTGTTGCACAAACACAGTTTTTATCCTAATGCAGTTTGAGTTCTGATTGCATCTGATCTGAAATTTTATTCTTTCACATGTATCTATGCTTTACTGTTTTCTCCGAATGTACCCGATATTCAAGGTACCTCCCAACTGCTACAGCATTCTTGTAATCCTCTCCCGAGATGCCCCCAGTTCTCAAGTCCAGAGAAGCTCTTCCCTCCTGTGCCTTTATAGTTGCTGTTTATGCTCAGTATTAGCATTTGGTCCGTGATGCCTGGTATTAAGTTTGGAATTTAGGTCTATTGCCTCATTAGATGATGCATTTTTTGAAAGGACTGTGTTGCAGATATTTTTATGCTCTCTAATTTGTACATAATTAAGTTCTCAAGGAATGGTATTTGGAGTTATTTTCTTGAAACTTTGACTTAAGACCTGAAAATGGATTGAGTCTGTTATTTTCATATTTAGTAATGCTGTTGGCATGTTGTATCTGAAAGCCCTGATAATCTATAAAATGGAGTTTAGTGGTTTAAATAAGTTCATATCAATTATCAATCAAACTATATACCTTTTTATATCTCTAAAGTGACCTTTGGAATTGCATTAAAATTCAGCCTACAATGGCCTCTTACTGTGTGAACTCTAAAATGCCTCAAGAATGTTACCATTAAAGTATGAAAATTTCTATTAAGAATTTTCATTCTTTAATCTGTTTTAATCTTAACATAAGATCTCCTACAGGATTCTTTTAATCAAACCACTTTGAATATAAAATTTTTTAATGATTTATATTTTATTTTTAAAACTAGGTAGTTTTTTTTAATGGTGGGAGGATGGCTTACTGTCCTCACATGAAGAGGATAGCAGACTTTACCTTCCATGGTCATTGTCTTTTGATAGTGAAAGTGAAAGTTGCTCAGTTGTGTCTGACTTTTCAACCCCTTGGACTGTACAGTCCATGGAATTCTCCAGGACAAAATACTGGAGTGGGTAGCCTTTCCCTTCTCCGGGGGATCTTCCCAACCCAGGGATCAAACCCAGGTCTGCTGCATTGCAGGCAGATTCTTTACCAGCTGAGCCACGAGGGAAACATTTGATAACATACTGCATGATCATTTCAAGGCCCCACTTGACTCCTAGATGACCTGTCTTCATGAAGTAAATGTGGGTTAAGGTTTGAGATAAAACAGTGGGGAAGGGCTTCCGCATTTTTCATTAGTGCTCTCCAGTTTTATCCCACTATGAATGGGTGGGCTAAAAGTTTCCTTATAGATCCTTCTCTTTGGGAAAATAAGGAAGGGAAGCAGTGAGTGGAATGAGAAAGAAGAAATACATATCCTGCCCATCTTATCCTCTCCATTCTTTACCTTCGAACTGTACAAATACTTTAATACCACTTAAGGTGATGATTTTATGTGCTTGTAAGACATACATAGATTTGATTTATTACTGTCCAGCACTGTCAGTGTTAACTTAGATGAGAAGTTTCTAGAACTCCACGATGACTGTTGTAGGACAAACACCATAGTGTCCAAATAGGGGACGTAAGTGTTTTTGGTGTTTTGGTTGTGTTTGGCTTTTGATGGGGTGAGCCCTAGCCAAACTGTTGACTAAGCTGAACATCAGATGTGAGGGCTTGGGGGAGCTTTTTTTTTCTGAAGTGTGGTACCACTCTCTTGTCATCCTCTACTTCTAAACCATTTAGGTAAAAATAATCAGTATCACTTTTAAAAATAAAATGCCAAGGAGCTGACTTAATTATGCTATCTCTCTAAATAAGTTAAATTTTTGCTCAAAGGATAGCTCTAGTAACTGAACTGTGCCTTTTAGAAACATGAGAATCATTTGGGTTAAGGAGGAACTTGCTTGCTTATACTTGCAGGATTGATCTTTCAGTTCAGCGTGATCCATTTCTACTTCCTATCCTCTAGTATTTAAAGTTTGCTTTTAGAATTTATTTTGTTTATGCTTATTTTGGCATAGGAGGAGTGTTTTCCAAGTCACTTGAATTTCTCTTGCCTTTTCATTGCTCAGAATTGTTCCAAACTTCTAAACGAAAACCCTTACTAGGGAGACTTGAGTGTGTGTTTGTGTGTGTATGTGTGTGTTTCTGGGCAAACAACATAAAAATCATTTCTCTGGATCCCCATGACTTTTTTGGAGGGGAGGGGTCCTGTTTTAACTTTGACAGATAGTTTATTCTAATTAAATGTGGCTCGTTTATATCTAGTTTTGTGCGCAATTCAGCTTAGGAAGACTGGGTTTGTTTAGATATATTTTTTCTTAAACTAGCTGGACTCTTATTAAGTCTTGTTTGAAACTGTGTGTTTGTGTGTGTGTGTGTATTTGCATGTGTTTGTGGGAGGTGTATGTGTATTCATACACCAGTTTCTTACTTGGGTGTTTTTTCTGTTGTAAGATTTGAAAGAAAGAAGGAAAGATGCCGTAAGGAAGAGGACAAAGGGATACTCTTAACTGGACTGGAATTAAAGTTTGTGTTTCATTTAAAATGACAAATCAGCAAATCCCTCTTCAGCACTGTTGCATCAAGGTGAATTTTCCCTTCATTCTGGGCTTTGGACACAGTTCGCCTGGACATCTTCCCAGGAAAGCCCCTGTGTAAAACCCCCATTAAAACAAAGCCGTCATAAAATCATTTCATTTCCATAATGCTTGTCTTCTGATCTATGTGAAACGTAGCACAACTCTTGAGGTGCATATTTTGGGTCTTAACGTTACTAAACAAGAAAACAACTTTGAATACAAAATTCTCTTATATGCTCAAATGGTGATATAAAGTGAAGATAAAGGTAGAGAGATTCTTCCATATGGTGAAGCAATTTAGGTAAAGAAATTAGACTTTCAGCAGGAAGAAAATGATAGATTTTGGTGGGGTGGGGGGCAGCTGGAGAGTGCATTTCACTGCCCTGAATTGCGGAATTTTATTCAGAATTAAAGAAAAAAGAAGACACGTGTCTACTGATTTCACTCCTAGGACTTATCAATTTTAGTCCTGGGGCTGGAGTCGGCGCTGTAGATCTCACCAAAGCAAGGCGGGTATTTCAGGCAGACTACACGGTTTATTGGCCATCATTAGTTCGTTCCTCAAACTAAACAAAGAATAGTAAATTATGTGATGTGCGTTGTTTCTTATCTCTTGCTGGGGGCCATTGCTAATTTCAGAGTGAAATGAAATGGGGCTCACTTTTTGTGTAATTACAGAGTAAATCCCATTTAATTACACTAGTAAATAAACATGTAACAAAGTGGAACTGGTTCGCGGTTCCTGAGGCTCTGGGGACCTTGGGTACCTTAAAATGCAGGATGAAGTGAAGGTGCTGAGTATTGTATTGAAAAATCAAGCAAGAAGAAAGTTCTAACTTGAGGCCACTAATATCTGAATTCCATGCCAGAAAATTTCAAGGTAATGAAACATGTCAAACAGAAAGTTCAGTGAGGACGTGCTCAGGGGGAAAATCCAGCTGAATCAAGTTCAGTAGCAGATTCCACTTAGATAAACCACTAACTCTAGGAAGCTATACATCTCCTGAGGAAACTTCTACTTTTCCTCCTTCCACCCATAGCAAAAGCAAACAAAATGGAGAGGGGAAGATAAAGAAATCATATTTATTTGCTGGGTCAGTTTCTAAGTCAATTTTGACCTTGATAGTAAACTGTTTTCCACATCTGCTGACCACAAATGTCTACATATGGTTAACAGGTAACTTGCTTTAGTACCATATAATCTGCAAGACATAAATAACTAGGCTTTGTAATTATATGGCAGTTACCATACAGTTGAAGTAGTTACATGGTTATTAGTACCCCATAAAATAAGGTGATAGTGTTTTTGTTTTTATAATCCCGTATAGGAATTTCTTCTTTCCACACTTTGAAAGCTCATAAATAATTTTGGTATGTTCTAACATTCAGTGAAGGCACAGCAAAAAGGGTGGCTATTCCTTCAAGATGTCTGAGAAGTTATCCTCTTCATGAAGGAATGTTAAATATGGAAAGATTAATTTTGTATTAAGTTCTTGATTTTGCTAGATGGTGACACACAGTTCTGAAAGAAAACAAACAAACAAACCACAGTCGATATGGAGGAATGGATTTTTGGTCATAATATTTCTAATGCAATTTTTGGAAATTCTTAAAGATGACATGATAAAATATTAGTTGTTACCATTAGCATTCTTTTTTTCTCCTTTTTCCTCTTTCCTTTTCTCTTCTTTCTTCCTGCTTTTTTCCTTCCTTCTCCCTCTTTCCCCCTCTTTCTCTTTCTTTTTTCTTTCTTTTCTTCTTTCCTGTGACTACTGCCTTTTTCCCATAGATGATTAGTATGATATAGACCGTATTGGTTTAAAAACAAAACCAAGACTTTAAAAGAAAGGTCCCCAAATAACTTGTATTTAATTAACAGGTAATTTTAAAACTTAGAGCTCCTTCTTTTTTGTGGTGATTGTCTTGGTTCCTGGTTCCAGTTTTTAAAACAGGGAAAGTTTTAGGTCTTCCTGGTTCAGCTCACATTGTCCACAGCACACCTCACTGTCCCTCCCAAAGAAGAGCATTGAATTTGAGATTTGCTGCATTTTAATCTTTTTTCCCTTCCACTCTGATCCTCTGTATATGGCTTCTTTGCAAAACAGTTTTGAGCAAGCAGACATGACTTAACTCTATTCCCTACATAGAGAACTATTCAACTTTACTTTTATGTGTTTTGAATACTGCCTCATCTGAGACTGTGACAGCAATAAAGTATGCATGGCCAACCTTATTTTAATAGCGCAAGAGAGCTGCTTTTAATTAATAAGTGGATCTCTTTATGTCTGGGGTTTTCAGTTTATTTTGTGGTTCTTTGGAGTTCTGCAATTATGTGGCCTAAAAGGGCTATGTTAGTGGAGACTAAATCCTTTTAAAAATCAGTCATTTACATGTTTTGTGTCTGTAATCTGTGTCTTCAGATTACAGTCTTAAATAAAAGGGCGTGGGGAAAGCCAGCAGTAGCAGTTTTTCTCTAGAATGTTAAAATCTACAGCTCAGAAATATATATATTTTAGCGGTCATTAATGGAATACAGTCTCCTTGTACAGTGATAGAATACTGGCCATCTTCTTGATTGTTACATCATATGGGTCCAGGTTGCTTTAAGGAATCCTCATATATTTCCCCACTTGACGTTTACTTTTAAACTGCTAAAAATGGGTAGAGCTTTGTATAAAGCATCTAGGTAGGTATCTATCTGAGTACCATAAAAGATGTGCCAAAGCTCTTCCATGACGTTGATGCCACTCTAGTCTTTATCTGATATGCAAGAGTTTCAGTTTAGGTTGTCAAATCTAGGATTTCAGCATGCACCATGGTTTATGCACTGGGCTCCCTCCCAGAGGAATCCAGAGCTAGACCTGGACCCATAGTGAACTCCAAACAGAGTGATTGATTCCTTGGTAGTAATAAGGAATGCCTTTAAATACATTTATGGTTGACATATGAATGCTCACATCCAGGCTTGCTTATGCTGGTTTGTAGTCTGCTTTCTTTAGAAGGTCTATTCTGTTGGTCCTGCATAAGGGATGAGGGAAATGACGTTTTATGGCATTGAAAAGAATTAGCTGTTGGAGCATGAGCATTTCATAATACAGGCACACACCTCTTCCTGGCCGAGTATTAATTACTGGGTTAGTCTGTATGTCTCTATATTTTAAAGTTTCAAGAATTAACCAAAAATTACAGCTCTTTACACACTGAAAGGGCAAAAAGAAGAGTTATTTTTTTTTAAAAGTCGTAGGTAAAACTGTGAGCCATCTGACTTCTCCAGGTCCCTTTTGGCTCCCTGCACAAAGTGTCTCTTGAAGGCTTCCTCGGGTGGCTGTGACTGGAGGCTGCCCTGGGTGCGTGGGCACTCAGCAGGCAGGCACTGTTAGCACAGTTGGCAGTAGATGGCAGTACTGTTCCACTGCAGCATTTAAAAGAATCGCAGCAGATGCTGCCCAACATTTCATTTCCAGTCTAACTTTGAAAATGCTTGATTAGCTACATTAAGCAATGTTTGGGTGTTTTTTTTTTTTTTTCTTTAAACTTACAGAATTATAGCCACCGCCTGAAAGAAAGCCATTACTGGTAGACAACACGATGATCAGCTGTAATTTAGTCAGTGCAGCATGGGGAATGGCATATAGGTTTTTAATTATTTTCGTAGAAACAGTCTATATAGATGTATAAAATACTTAACCAGAAGGACTATAATTTCTCACTTATTTTGTCTTGATTTTTTTTTTTTCTCTTTAATTTTATCTAGGGTAACATCCAATCATTATGGTGGATCATCCAAGATGTGCATTTGTGTGTACATGTGATTTCTTTTTATTCCTTGGGTCTACACATATGCCTCACAAATGAAATACTTTTTAATCCTATTAGGACATCTTGGTGTATATTAACCAACTTGTGGACCCCCGAAAACTAATGTCTTTATGGTTTTTAATTTATTTGGAAGTTCAGGGAATGAGGCTGTTTTGGGGGAAGGGTAAGTTACCTTCTCATATTAGATTTTAAAAAAAAATAAATTCCTTATCAAAACACGCACTACAGAGAAATAGCTGTTCTTCTCTTTTTCTTTGTGATCCAGATTATGTTGTAATAATTAACACTCTCTTTTAAGTTGATTAGAAAATAACAATATATGATCATCATATAAATGGAAAGTTGCACAGTCAATTGGCAGTTAATGTAGTTCCTGAATTTTTAAATTTTAAGAGACTTTTCAGGAAGATTTCATAAACTATGGGAGGATAAAATTAGTAGTTTTTCTTTTTAAGAAACAAAAGCATTATGTTACTAATAGTCCACTGAAGAAGAAAATATATTTTGTTTTGTGAAATCTTTTGGGAGAAGTCTTCAGTTTCAAACTGAACTGAATTTTAAGAAAACTATGGCTTTGCAGTTTATCTTACATTTTATTATTCTTTTAAAAACTGAATTTGTATCTAGAATTATAAAATGAGTGCTTATGGATTTAATCTGGCTTTTTTATTTAAAGAAAAAAACTTAAAAACACTTTGAAAAGTGAAAAATGTAATGCTTTATTTTCTATTACCTTTAAAGGCTTTAGGAGGTAGAATAGAAAGAGAAAACGTCTCTGTGCTCCTGCGTGTAAGTGTTGTGTTTCAGTTATTGTTCTATGCTTAGCTTGTGTAGATACACCAGTGATCCTAACTGCTATATAAACTTGAAGTTTGCCACATGAACCAAACTGTGATAGCTGGTAATTCCTGACAGGTTTTGTTATTATCTTCTTAACCCCGTGATACAACCAATACATTTTAAAGGTTCACTTATGGGGGGTGTGTGTGTGTGTGTGTGTGTGTGTGTGTGTGTGTGTGCATATGTACACATACATACCCACATGATGTAGAAACAACTGTTATAACTGCTGTAAAATAAAATATGTTGGTAGGAATTTGTGTGTAGCTTATGCTAAAGTATGTGAGAATTGGAGACATAACATACTTAGTGTCTCCCAGCAAACAGATGAATGTAGTAATAACAAATTCGTTAAGATAGTTTTAGTCACGTTCTTCCATCAGATACAAGCCAGCCAAGAAGCAAATAAATCAGTTTCTCATAGGAGTACACAGTGGAATGAAACTCCGGGTGAGGCAGAATTTCTTATCTCCCTGGGAAGTTCGGCTCACGGGGTGGCAGGGATTAAACAGTGCCTGGATGGTTTGCAATTGAAGTGGTGCTGTTGAGTGATACATTTTGAAAGAGTAGCTTAAAGTTTAGAAGGAGTAACATATTGACTGAAAATTTCCTGTTGGAGAGAATTCTTGAATTCTTGAAGACCAGACCGGTTCATTTCTGCCTTGTTAAATATCTCAAGAGAAGTCAGAATTCTTCCCATTTGACTTGCAATAGAGATTTCTCAAGCAGTGTTTCTCTCCAGCCAGCTACTGGATGAGAGTGGACACACAAAAATTGGCTTTGTTTCTATTTTATGCACAGCCATCCTTGCTCTTATGTTTGTAACATTTAAAGGAATTCAATAGGAGGCCCTTGATTCTTTGATCTAATGCCACAGTGCGGTGTAATGAGAAAGATTTTTAATATTGTGTGTGATATTGAAATTTTCTGCCAGCTCAGACCAATATAATATAATGTTAGATTTCCACCTTGGTTCCCTTCTTTTTTTTCTTGTCCTGAATCTGCCATGCCTGCTCCCCCTCCCCGGCTGAAACAGGTAATTACAAAGGTCCTCAGATCAATTTTTGTAAAGGGGCACCCTGACGGGTACCATGACTGAAGTGTGACATGAGCCTTTTCCAATACAATGGGTGGCCTAACATTCCTCTGGACGCCCAAGCTCATTAAATATTCGGTTCCTTTTTTTCCCCCTCTCCCCCCCTCCATGCACTTAGCTTGAGTCTCACTAAGTCTGGGGTTTCTTCACTGAAGACTTAGGAAAATTGCTTCGAGTTCTCAGATTGAATTTTTTATGTGTATGACTTCATGATAGCATTAGCATGTGCTTTGATCCATGTGTGAATGGCGCTGGGTCGGCGCTTATTGCCATATCCAGATGGTGTTACAGGGAACAAACAGTTGTGTTTTAGGATTTCTCAATAGACTGTCTAGACTGGCCGTGCAGCAGACAGATACAGCCACCCATCAAATTAGCGTTTGTCAGATTTATGGTAATGGTTCACCAAAGCCTTCCTGTCATTGACATTAAGATTTACGCCTCCAAAGTTATTTTGTCTTCCACAGAATATAGCTTGTGATTGCTCAGATTAAAAAAAAAAGTTTAAGAGAAAAGTCTTGCTGAATGTGAGCTGTTTCTGAATGAAAAGAAAAATATAAAAGGAATTAAATAGTGGCTGCGGCTTAGGGGGCTGTATTGATTAGGGAAAGGCACCATCCCCACCCCCCATCCCAATCCCCACCCCCACAAGTGATAAGAAGGATGTTCTGTTCAGGTTGGTGTCTCCCATTTGCCCTTGTTGGAAAGAAAAACATGTATGTGGGTGACTCTAGCCAGATTTTGCCCTTTCATGTTGTTACTCTGGAGTAATGTGATCTGCTGCCCCAACGCAGTGGGAATAACCTTTTGACAGGCAGTATGTCCATTCTTGGTGGAAATGTTTTCCCAAGTCTGGCCAGGCTGCCTTTGATCATACCTCCTTCCAATGTGGGGTCACAGCTACTATGCTATATTAGAGTCATTGGTTCCTGCGTGGAAAGTGAGAGACACGAGGGTTTAGAATAAATAAATAAATATGACCCAAACCCTCTGAAATTCTCAATCACTGATGTTATGTTCCTGAAGGATAGAAATGCCCACATGGAGTGTTCAGGACATTTCAGGTTAAGCTTTGTGTGTGTCTTCTTGCACAGATAGGTTAAGCCATGCATTTTGCACATTTTCATCTGAAGCACGTGCAGGCGTGAGAGTTGATTCCATCCCCAACATGCTGAGACACGTCTGAAAATGTATTTTCTTATTGTATGCTAGTGTAAATGACAAATGGTGAAGAGGCTGGGGGTTGATTAAAATGCCGAGACAGCTATGGCAGACAATATATAGGGAAGCAGGCTTTGCAGAGGTGAAAAGCTCCAGCATTTTTCAAAGGAAGTTCTTTCATCTGTCTGAGAATGGGCATTTGGGGAAACCCCTGCTAACCCCTTCGGTATGTTAGGACTGAGAACTGCTGCCTATTGTATTCCAGGGCAGAATCCTTGCAGAATTCTCACTCCCAGCGTATCTTATCTACTTTGGTCGCAGGCGAGATGTGGTATCCATTACTGAATAAAGCATTCTCCATTACGTTAGTACTGGACTGCAGGCTTCCTGCTAACCTCCAGTAGCCCCTGCATCGCAGTGGCGGAGGTTTCCCCTTCTTCCCTCCATTCCTTCTTCCCTCTCTCCCTCCCCCACCCGCTTTGCTCCTGCCACACAGTAATCATTAGATAGAGTCTTCGGGGCTCTTTGCAAAGGCTTCTTGCTCATGTATGTGTTCAAATTTAGTACTAAGGGTATTTTACCAGATGTAGCAAAAATGATATAGTTAGTGCTCAAATAAATTACTTCTCAACAAAGTACATTCTCTTCAGTATAATAAAGTAATCAAATTTTCAGTTTTGCCCATTTTCAAGCCTTAAAATGTTGAATTAAATGCACTAAGTAATACTTTTCTATATTAATTTCTTTTAGTGTTTGAGCATTCATTTAGTTTGCTGTGTATTTTAAAAATGATTTATGACCAATTTATTGAAAAGAATTTGGTTAACTCTGTTACATGAATATAAAACTAGAAGATCCCCACCCAAATATGAGAATATTCTTCCTAAATAGAATTTTCCTCCAAAACGTCTTGTTTCCTTTTCTCTCTCTGTTCCTGCCTCCTTTTTCTCCCTCCTCTTTTTTTTCTTCCTGTTTTGCTCAAATGGCTAAAAGGATTCCTTTTACAAAGCATATTTCTTAAGGAACATCAATGATTGTTTCTATTTTGATTGATTTCCAAATCATTGTTAAAAGGGTGATCATTTGAGCAGTGTCTCAAGTGAATCTAATTACCACCGCCTTGTCTTTGGCAGTACTTAATCGGGGCATCATCGACACAATGGACATGAATTTGAGACAGTGAAGGACAGGGAAGCCTGGTGTGCCGCAGTCACAAAGAGTAGAACGTGGCTCAGCAACTGAACAACAGCAACAACAATCAGGGCTGTGGCAATAGGAGGGTTACCTAAGTTAGTAGTGGAGCTAGAATAGTTACCATTTTTGACTTGAGAACTATTTTAAGGTTGTTGTAAGAAACAGTATAATTTTTACAAGACACATTTATAGTGTTTTAAAAAAGTTAACTACCCATCTTACACATGTGTTTTCTTAGAAATTGGAAGGGTTGAATGGAATGCCAATCTTTCAACAATGCGTGAAAGTTATTCGAATAAAATTCTTTTTCTTTAGATTAAGACTCTACTCTTTCTGGGAATCCTCCAGATTTGTGTTTTGCATTTTATTATTTCAGAATGAAAATTTGACCATATACTTTATGCTGTATTTGCTTGATCAGACAAGATATTTAAAGGCATCATAAGGTGTTAGAGCTTGAGGATGTTAGTTAGTAAGCATCTCCTTGAACAACATCATTTTTCTGGTTGTGGAAACAAGAGGCATAGCTTACCTTAAATGTTTTTGCTCAGGACAAAGCCCGGCTGCCTCTCACATTTCTCATTCCCTATATTCCCGCTTAATCACTGCTTTTAGTAAGCTACAGGTAGATTCGCTCTTACTTGGTTATTTTATACCCCACACCCCAATCAACCATGCTTTATCTTTCTCAGTCTCTATTTGAGAATTAGTTCAAAGCTAAGAGAGTGCATTTCATTTTCCCTGAGCAGATTATACCAATAGAAATAGAAAAAATAAAGTCTGTTGCAACAGATACTGATAACTGTGTACCCAATAACTGCTGATGGATTCTTGCTAAAAGAACCCTAGTTTTAGTTGAGGCAGCAATGTGTCTAGGCCTAGCCAATGAATCGTGATTTGATGCTTTTGCTTTGGTGTTGTATCCTGTCTGTGTTGCTTGATTCTAATCATCTGACCAATGATCATGGTAGGGTGTGGGGTAGATGGGGTCTGCTTGAGATGCTTTGGGGAAAACCTTTGCTTTCTTGTGAAAAGGGATAGGTGGGATTGAGTTAGCCTTCCTCCACCCCCCCACCCCCCATTACTGTTCCTCTCACTTTGAACATAGATCTGGCATCTGGAGCTGCCATAGCCTTCTTGCTACCTTGGAGGAAAGGCCAACTTCTTTTTAAGTGCGTCCTGTTTGTTTAAACCAGGGGTTGGCAAATTCTACAGCTAGCTGCCGATTCTTGTAATAAATTGTTATTTGGACACACCCATACCCAGTTTGTTTGATATTATCTGTGATTGCTTTCATGCTTTAAGGACAGAGTTGAGTAGTTGCAACAGAGACACTTTGGCCCACAGCCTAAAATGTTGACTCTCTGGTCCTTTAAGTTTGCTGATCTTTGGTTTAAAGCACCAGAAAGTGAGTTTGCTTATTACTTGTAGCCAAACACATTCCTATAGTCAACCAATAATCATTATCCCTGATTTGTGACTTAGCATTTCCACTTACTCAAATTACTCTCGTCTGTTAAGCAGGTTTGCTCCAGATGAGTATATTCCTCATTTGGCCACGAATCTGGATGTCCTTCCTAACCTTTCTGGTTATCTTTGGTCTTTTATATATTTTTAAGATGAGAATGTAAGCATGTTTCATTTAAGTGCCACCTAAAACTCATGTCAGCTCTTTGATGTTCCGGTAGTCTAACTGTCTAAGGCGTGGCTTTCTGGAACATAGAGAAGGAAAATTGCCAGGCCTCTCAGTGCATAGGGTCTGTTGATGGAGCTTAGGCCTTAACTGAGAGAACAGCCTCCACCTCCTCCCACAATTTGTGGCCTTTCTGATTTGGAAGGACCAGAGAGAAATGGCAGTAACGCCAGCTCAGTGACCATGTGTACTTCTTGGCACACAACAAACAAGTCCTCACTCTTCCCCAAAAGCATATTGGATACTTTCCAACCTGGAGAGCTCATCTTCTGGTGTCATATCTTTTTGCCTTTTCATACTGCTCATGGGGTTCTAATGGCAAGAAAACGGGAGTGGTTTGCCACCCCCTCCTCCAGTGGACCACGTTTTGTGAGAACTCTCCACTGTGACCCATCCATCTTGGGTGGTCCTGCACAGCATGGCTCATAGCTTCATGGCATTATGTGAGCCCCTTCACCACAGCAAGGCTATGATCCATGAAGGGGCCCCAACCTGATATGGGAAGATAAATTGGATATAACTTTTCTGGTTTTAGTAACAGCTATAATTGGACAGCCTGTCTTTTGAACAATGAAAAGAATACTCATTTGATTTTGGACTGAGGTAGAATATACTCTTAGGGCTTCCCTGATGACTCAGACAGTGAAGAATATACCTGCAGTACATGCAGGAGACCTGGGTCAGGAAGATCCCCTGGAGGAGGGCACGCAACCGACTCCAGTATTCTTGTTTGGAGAATCCCCATGGACAGAGGAGCCTGGCGGGCTAGAATCCATGGAGTCACAGAGTCAGACATGACTGGGTGACTAAGCACAAACACAGCACATACCCTTATGTGTGAATACAAAGATAAATAAAAGGTACCTAATAACAACGAATGTCCTTTCATGCTGGTTGTAAAATATCAGATAGTACTTGTACCGGTTTTACACATCATGTAGCATAATGTTGCAGAAAGAGCATTAGGTTGGATTCTAGGAGACAGAATTGACTGCCAACCAAGTTAACTTCTCTGTGCCACGGTTTTGCATCGACAAGGAAAGAAGATTGGTCTGTATGGCATTTAAGGTCTCTTCCTGTCCTAAGAGGTTTATACTTTTAGAAATTCTTTAGGGTGGTTGAAACCCACCCGATGATTAGTCAGTTCAAACAACAACTTGGCAATAACAAAACTCTCTTTGGAAAATTGCTAATGCTTGTCAGAATGACCTTTTAATTTTAAGGCCCAGATGCCTCAGAGGTTTTGTCATTGTACAGGTATCCTTTAGCGTCAGGCGAATTTTCTGGGGACGAAGATTTCTGGGTGAATTTGGGTCCTGTAATGGAAATTTGTAATGCTGTATTTTGATAATCAAATACAATATATTTCACAATCTATTATTATTTTTAAAATAACACATTGAGTTCCTTCAAAGCACTATCTTGGAAGTATAGATTTCTAAAGAAATAATTAGAAGTAGATTAGTTGGAAAGTGAGAGTGGATTCCAGTGAAAATAGATGATCTTAACGCATTATTTTTATCAAAATTCCCTTGCCTTAAGAAATTACCGTTTTTGAAAGAAAAGTTTTAATTTAGATAGTTTATGATAACAGTGTCTATGTTACAGAATCTTAACTACTGTTTTGAAGTTAGTACATTCAAACATTTCCTGCCTTTTAGTAATAAGTACTTAATTACAATGAAAAAGCTTGTTTTTGCAAATTATGCTTATTATGCTTACTACTTTGGCTTTTCATTTTGCATGGAAGACGTAAAGGAATAAAAATTTTGGTATTGTGTTTAAACTAAATATTAAGACCCAGAGAACAAATTATCTTATTTCTACCACTTGTTTCCTTTTTTCCTTTATCAAAGAACTGTCTTTAGCTATTCTGGAAAGTATGTTCTGATTAACATCCTATAATGCTCTAACTCACTGTGCATCTTTATAATCTGAAGAGAATATTGTGATCTAAGAAAGATATCTGCTTAACTTCTTTGAGGGAAAAGGTGAGTTATAAGTAAATACAAATTTAAAGGTAAGAAAGGCTGCCAGTCTAAAAGACTCTGGAAGAATATTGACTTTGCAAATAACTGTTCACAAATTAACCTTTTTATATAGCATGTCTGGCCAGCGTCTAGGTACTAACATTGACCATCCAAGGTGAGTGATTTTCTGCATTAAACGTGCTAAAGAAAGCCTTGGGATTGTCATTTTGAAAGAATGACGTTGCCTGTATTCTAAAATACAGGCACATGTAGTTTTCTAATAATGTAAGGGATACAGAAGTGAATACTGAATTCCGTATCGCTTGCTTTTTTATTATTTTAATTTTTATCCGTGTTCTCTATGAATAATTTATAAAGGGTCAGATGATTTTACTGAGCGACTTCACTTTCATGCATTGGAGAGGGAAATGGCAACCCACTCCAGTGTTCTTGCCTGGAGAGTCCCAGGGACAGCAGAGCCTGGTGGGCTGCCGTCTGTAGGGTCGCACAGAGTCGGACACAACTGAAGCGACTTAGCAGCAGCAGCAGCAGATGATGATTTTATATGTGTTATGAAAACCAGTGGTGACTTCTTTCCTTCCCCTTCCAGTCCTCTCTAACTTATGTCTAGCTTTCACTGCTTTTAACTGTTGTTGTTGTTGTTTTTTTTTGGTACTTAATTCCATCATTCTAAATAATGTGCTTCTTGACTCCTCTGTTTTAGGTATCATTTCTTGGTTTCCCCCTTGGCAAGATAGGGATTTAGCTTTTCCTCCCTCTCCCAGTCAAAATCATAGTTTTGAGTAGATCCACACGTTCACAGTACATGCTGTTCATAGTTGCCATGTAGTATGTAACCATTAATTTTCCTTCTGGTTCAGCTCTCCTTTTCCTGGAGTTGGTAATTCTCATATTTTGTCACTTAGTTTTCCTTGTTCTTATGAATTCATCCCCCTGTATTGCCCACAGTTGTGTAAATCTCCTTTTAATCATATCAAATAGGTGTAGCGTACAATTCTATCAGTTCGTCATGTTGCTGACACTTCTCCCAGAGCTCCACATCCGCTCCACTCTGAACTGGCTGTTGTCCAGGATGCTGCATGGCTGTCACCCCCAGACCTGTGCACTATCATGGGGAGTCCGTTCTCATCCTGAGGATCCCTGCCATCTTCTAAGTCCCTCCCCTTCTTAGCTTACTCCAGGGCGCATTGGAGGTCAATTTTTGGACACTTGGCTTATCAGACTCATGATTGATGGTCTTGTTGGTGTAGAATTTTAGGTTGGAAATGATTTTCCCTTGTAGTTTTGAGAGCATTGCTCCACTGGCTTCCTAAGCCTCCAGTGTTGCTCTCCAGAGGACCAATGTTATTTGATTCTGAATTCTTTGTATCTGATCTGTTTTTCTGTGGTGGTGATTTTTTTGTTGTTGTTGTTTCTTGTTTGTTTATCTTTTAATAAACTGTTTGGAAACTCCAGTCTTCTGAAATTTCAGTGTCCTTTGGTGACTCTTTTTGTAGCCACATGTGCTAGGCCCTTTGAATTAAAAAATGCAAATACTTAAATTCTGTGAAACTTTCTTGAATTTTTTTTCCCCCTTTTCTTTTCTTTGTTGGCCCTCTTAGAGTGGTCTTCTAATTTTTGTCACTTTTATCTTGTAGTTTTCATCACTTTGTCCTTTGGTGCTCTTTTCTTGGAGATTTTATCAAATTTATCTTTTACACCTTTTACTGAGTTTTAAATCTCCTATCACACTTTTTCTCCCCCTATTTCAAGAGCTCTGTTTTGTCGCATCCTGTTGCTCTTCTGCTATCATGAATGCAGTTATCTTTTAGCTTTAGACTGTTAAGTAATGTTATATATAATTCTTTTCATTTCCTTGTATAGCTCTGTTTATCCTATCCTAAGTTGCTTCCCCCATCCCTGTTGGTTAGATTCCTGTCATATTAAGGGTTTTTCTTAGATGCCTAGCAATTCTTGCTTGTCTACTTACATAAGTGGTGTGTACAGAGCTAATTCAGACTTCTCTGTGCATGGATGAGACTTGTCTGCTATGTATCTCACCACAGGGGTATTTGGAGGTTCCAGTAATCATATCTTTAGCTTCTCTGTCTTGGGCTGATCAGATACTCCCAAAGGATCTTTCATGCTTCTACCTAGAGAATAAGTCTGATTCTCAATACCCTGGGAAGCATGTGGGGCAAAGAGCTTGGGGATTTCAGTATTCACGACATTAAAGTTTCGTTTCATTCTCTCTTTCTGCACATCGCCCTTCTGTAAACTGTGCCTGGTGACTTTCAGTTCAGGTGCCTTGTTTCAGCCTTTCTAGGGAATGAACGTATAGTCTTCTACTCAGGTGAGCAGGCAGTATGAATGAGGAGAGGGCTCTAGAACCCTCAGCTCTTTTTAAAGGGCTTAGAACCAGTCCCCCTGTTTTAGCTCTACCTTAACTCCCATTTATGGGCTTCCTCGGTGGCTCAGACAGTGAAGAGTCTGCCTGCAGCACTAGAGACCCATGTTCAATCCCTGGGTCCGGAAGATCCCCTGGAGAAGGAAATGGCAACCCACTCCAGTATTCTTGCCTGGAAAATCCCATGGACAGAGGAGCCTGGTGGGCTACAGTGCACAGGGTCGCAAAGGGTTAGACACGACTGAGTGATCAAGCACACTCTTTCTCCCATTTATAAATATGGGTTCTCAGATTCTTTCAATTCCTGAGCTGCCTGGGAGTTCTACCGGTGAACTGGATTGTGTCTCCCCATCCCCCACTGCTTGTAAGAGTAAATTCTTCTGTTCTACTGGATCACAGTTGCCACTCATTCTTCTGCTTCCTGGCTTCCAAAGTGTTCTAGTTATTTTCTTTATCTAAGTGTGTTTATATCTTTTTGAAAAATCTCTTTCAATCATTTTAGTGTAGTTTCAAGGGAAGGTGGAACCAAATGACTGTGTTCAACCTGCCCCTTTCATCAGAAGTCTCCTCTTACTTTACTAATCATTGTTCACCTTCTCAACTGGCAGTGCAGTCAAAAAGGACCTGTGCAGTGTGAGCAGTTCCACACGATGGAAGACCGAATAGCGGCACCTTCTGGGGGTCTTTTGATGCTTGTGCCTTGCATATTTTTAAGAAGAGGTAACTTTGGGGGCAGAGTAAAGAGTCTCTTTCAGAAGGATTTTAATGCAGGTAGATTCTTCCCTTGCATTTTACTTTCCCTGTGCGTACAGATAACCCCCTGCCCAACTGGCTATTGAAAGGAGCTTTGAAAGTAGTGTGCCGCATTCATTGCACCTACTGAACGGTGGCTCCCGAGCCCCTCTGTCTTCTCATCACGTCATACAGGGTGCTGAGAGCCCTGCTAAAGGAGCAGGATTTTTCTGAAAAAGGAGGTCAAGAGAGGACAACAGCGTCTTGGGCATGGACCTCCTCTATCTCATTTGAAGGGTTTGGGGGTGGTTGGACTAGAGGAGTCTTTCCAGTTCCAAATGGATGTCACTTGAGAATTTTGAAAAGTTACTGTAGTTTTAAAAATTGCCCCCGAAATTGTTTATTTTTTCAGGTGTGAGGTTTGGATATTCATCATCATCATCTATTCTGTGCCTGATGTCTTGAGCATAGGCACTCCTCGTCTGTCTTCAGGGGTCACTGAAAAAGTTGTGCCTGAGGTGTGTTTGTAGTCTGGCTGCTCTTCCCCTGCCATCTTCATCTCCCTCTTTCCCCAGTGGCCACCTCTCCACTATGTAGGCCTTTTCAGTTTATGTAACAAATTGGATTCTTTTCTTCCTCAGAGCTTACAAAACTACCGTTCGTTCTCTCTGGAATGTTCTTCTCTTCATTCTTTGTTTGGCTAATTTTTTTTTTTTTTGGTATTTAAAAAAATGTATTTATTTTAAATTGGAGAATAATTGCTTTACAATATTGTGTTGGTCTCTGCTATATATCAGCATGAATCAGCCATGGGTATGCATATGTCCCCTCCCTCTTGACCCTACCTGCCACCTCCCACCCCACCCCATCCCATGAATCAAGGCTGTCGCAGAGCACCAGGTTTGAGCTCCCTGCATCATATAGCAAACTCCCACTGGCAACATGTAATGTATGTTGCCATGCTGCTCTCTTGATTCATCCTGCCCTCTCTTTCCCTCATTGTGCCCACAAGTCTGCTCTCTCTGTCTGCGTCCCTATTACTGCCCTGCAAAGAAGTTCACCAGTACCATCTTTCTAGATTGTTGGGCAATTAATCACATGCCGGGTATCAAAGTTCAGTTTCTCACTGGGTCCCAGGTATAATAATAGTTTAAGTGACATACCCCTCAGCTCCTGAAAGATTATATTCTGTAATCCAAGTCTTGCCCTTCAGTTCTTATCAGATGGGCCAGTTGGTGAGGATGGGCAGTCATTCTGGGGCATCTGGTGTTTGGAGTTTCAGGGGCAGTCCTCAACTTTTGTTTTATTTGGAAGGAATCACACAGTACTGGCTTTCCTGACGGCTTGGCAGTAAAGAATCTGCCTGCAGTACAGGAGACGTGAGTTCAATCCCTAGGTTGAGAAGATCCCCTGGTGGAGAAAATGGCAACCCATTCTGGTATTCTTGCCTGGACAATTCCATGGGCAGAGGAGCCTGGTGAGCTGCAGTCCATGGGGTTGAAAAGAGCTGGACATGACTGAGCTACTGTGCACGCACAACCACCACATAACTACAACTTTTACCCTCCAGTGCACTAAGTAGTTCATTTTTTTTTTTTTTGGAAAGCAGATTAAGACCTGTTTTCAAATTCAAGATTGTGTTAGCTGTGTGATCTTGGGCAATTGAGGCCTCTGAGCTGTAGCATCCTTCCTGTTTCAGGATTCAAGGGCATACCTCCTAGGGACACTGCCAGGATTAACTGAGATAGTCCTCCTAAAGTGCTTGGCAAGTCCTTCACCCAGAGTGAGGGCTTTTCACACCAAAGCAGTTAGAATTTGAGGGGCAGTAGAAAAAGTGAAAAGGAATTGATAGCAGAGGTGATTATAAGTAGATAACTCTACATTTGTTCAGGTACTTCCATGAAAAATCTTGTGCAAATGCATTTAACGCACGGATTCTGAGTCTTAAGTACTAAATAATGAATTTTGTTCTCTCTAACATAGAAAAGGTTCAGAATTACTGCTTCAATTATGGTCTTTGATGCACAGTACTAAGGGAACTTTAGGTTTTCAGTTTTCAGTTTTCAAATCTTACTCTGTGTCTGAAGTATAAAAAGGAAAAAAGAGAACAAAACATCAAACTTTTTACTATTATCAAAAATTTAGGGTGTGTGCATTATTGTTAGTTTCTAGGAAAACTAGGTATTTGGTAATTTGTCTGGGATTTTAAGAAGGCCACAGTCTGGAGATAGTTTAATTGGCAAGAGGATAATGGAAATTCATGTTTAGGTAATACAGGTACTGAGAGCAATTCAAAGCAGTGTACATCTGCCAGAATCTTAGCTCACTTATGACAGTTTAAGACTAAGTTCTCAGAAGTGTTGAGAGAGAAAGAAAAGTGAAAGGACTAACTCTTGAACACATAGACAGTGCAGAATTTCTGCCAGTCTGGGAATTAGAGTGAATAGAGTGGAGTTGGGCTAAGATAATAGCTGTATGTGATTCATTTTTTTTTCATCATAACGCTCATAGCTGTGAATAGAAAATTCAGTCTTTAGTTCTTTTTATTTTCACCCTCATTGTTATTAACACAGTTATTATAGCAGGACATTTTTGTGTTTTGGTTAACATTTAAAAAATAGAAACATTATTTTACTTCTCAAAATGAAAATTGTATGTATCATCAATACACCCCTTAGCACTCAGCTTTCCAGAGTTGTTTAAGCAGTAGCTTTTGGCTTGCCTGAATCCTAAGTCATGTCCAACTCTGCAACCCCATGGGGCCATAGCCTGCCAGGGTCCTCTGTCCATGCAGGCAAGAGTACTCGAGTGGTTTGCCATGCCATCCTCTAGGGGATCTTCCCAACCCAGGGATCAAACCTTCATCTCTTAATGTCTTCTGCATTGGCATATGGGTTCTTTACTACTAGCATCACCTGGTAAGCCCAGTAGCTTCTGGATTTTTCTATTTGGAGAATTGTAATGTTAAAAACAAATTTACACCCCTCCCCCGCACCACCCCCTCACCCCGTGTGTTTGTGTGTGCGCGCATGCATACACGTGCCCATGCAAATGTGGAGCTTTCTTTTGCCAGTGTGGACATGAGGAAAACAACACTTAGGGATGTCACTGAGTTTATTTCCTGACAGAAAAGACTTTCCTCCCACCCCCAGCTGCAAGAGTAAAATATTTGAATAAATAATCCTTTGAAATTGAGAAAGATTAATTCATGAAAAATAAACTGTTCTTCTCAGTTCACTATGGATCACTGAAAATTTACTTACTGATCAACGGTAGTCCACAGACCAGTTCTAGTGACATTGACTTGTGTATTGAATGAATCATCATAGTTGATGATTCTAGATATACATAAAAATTTCCGTGATTAAAATTTATCTTCAAGAGTCTTATAATCTGTGTTACTGAGGGTAAGTAGAGGCTTGTGTGAATGACATGGAGACCACCCAAAAATCATTTCGTAGAATTGGCTGTATGCAAATCATTGGATATTTGCTTACACTTAGTTTTACTGCATTAGGAAATAGGAACAAGGTACTATTTTGTTTAACTTGTTCTTTAGGAAGAGATAAAATGATGTTGAACAGTCAGCTGTCCCAAATCTGTTATGTTAAATGAGAATTGTGATGCTAGGAAACATTTAGAAAAGTCATCCTTTGACACTCACTACTCCCTCCTCCCCCATCCCACCTCACAGATATTTATCAAGTTCCTTTTATGTACGTTTGACTGTAACAAAACATCGATCCAGCGTCATTGGATATGGCAGATTTATATATTTTGAAGTTCATTGGCAACCATTAGATGTAAAGCTTTAAACATTTTTATCACATATTTAATTTTTGGAAGTAGAATATAGTGAAGATAAACAATTATCAGTTATTTACTATAGTGCAAGGTTGCTGTAAGAAAAATGTACTTTGAAATGGGCAAGAACGACTTGGATATCCTTTGAATTTGTTGCTGTCATGTCTGGGGATTATTCGATCTATAGGGCCTGAGTCTTTGTCTTCAACTAGACTATTTTATACCTCTGTAGAACTAGAAGTTAACTTGTAGAAAACTGAAAGCAGTGCAAATAGGTCTTCTCCATAGAAATGCAAATTACTTACGTCCTGGGGAATGCAGTTGACCGGTATTTGCGCATTGGTTTCAACATTCCTTTCCTACACTAAAATTGTGCTGCTTTGCCTTCTCCTTTGAACTGGATGTAACATCTTTTTTCAGTTCTCTCATTAATTAATGAGTTAAATGGAATCTTTGAGACATTGTTTATTTTATATCCCCATGAGAGTCATGATTTTACCTTTTTGAAAAATATTTTGTATGGGGATAACTTTAGATTTTCAGTAATGCATGGCTGCTGTTTCAGCATTTATGTGACCCTCTATACTGGTGTTCTTGTTGAGGTCTCGCAGTTGTATCCTTACTCATTTCTCACACCTTTACTGTCAACCACCTGTGTTTGCTGTTGATTTTGAGGTGATAGGGTTGAGGCAAGAAAATTAGTTTATGAATCAGATTGTATTCTCTTTCCACTCTTGGTGTGTATCCCCTTTTCTGATTCTGGACAAGTTAATTTAGCTCCATGGAGTCCAAGCTTCCTCCTGTGTAAGTGTCAGACCATCTATCAAAGTGCTGGGTACAGGCCAGGTATTTGGTGCATGCTCAGTAAACACGTGTTATCTTTTCTCTCCTGTTTTTTGAAGGTATAGGTCCCTGACCTCTTTTTGTCCTTTATCCTCTAAGTGAAGTCGCTCAGTCGTGTCCGACTCTTTGCAGTCCTGTGGACTGTAGCCTATCAGGCTCCTCTGTCCATGGGATTTTCCAGGCAAGAGTGCTGGAGTGGATTGCCATTTCCTTCTCCAGAGTATCTTCCCGATCCAGAAATCGAACCTGGGTCTACTGCATTGCAGGCAGATGCTTTACCGTCTGAGCCACCAGGGAAACTTATCTTCTACTTGGGTTTAATCTTTTGAAGTCTAGGGACCTAGATAAGCTAATCTGTTAGAATCACATCTGAAACAAATGTCATTAGATTACAACTGAGAGCCTGAGGAATTTTACTGTGAATGAAGTACATAAACTTTGGCTCTTGAACTTTGGTGTATCTGCTTTGATTACCCAGATGCCTTTTTCCCCTTTCTGTGTTCTTGGCAATGTATAGTTGGGGCTCACGGTTAAGTGACAAGGAGAAGTTAGATGTTACTCTACTTGGTCTTAAAGTGTATTAAAATTTTTTTACAAAAATGAAACTGTTAGTCACTCAGTCGTGTCTGACTCTTTGTGACCCCATAGACTGAAGCCCACCAGGCTCCTCTGTCCATGGAATTCTCCAGGCAAGAATACTAGAGTGGGTTGCTATTTCCTTCTCCAGGGGATCTTCCCTACTCAGGGATCGAACCAGGTCTCCTGCATTGCAGGCAGATTTCTTTATTGTCTGAGCCACCAAGGAAAACTTTTTATATCTGGTTAATTAAGGAAAATTATATTTTCTCTTGACTGATAGTAAAGTGTTAAAGTTAACTTGTGTCTCCTGAGCTTTGTACCAACAAATGAGAGGTGTGTATGTGTAAAAGCAGTAGAGAAAGAGAAGGGAAGAAGAGAAAGTTATATATTTGAGAGTGGGGAGCAGGAGGTTGTTGTGGATTCAGGAGAGCAAGATGTGGGAAAAAACCTAGAGTTGTTTGGAAGATGTCTGTGCAGAGTGTTCCTACATGAGCTGAATGTCCTTGGAAAATGGAGAACCTTTTGAAACCATGGCAGAGAATGGGGGCTTAGTTCACATTAACACTTCCTATCCTTAGACTGGAGAACTGCTTCTCTATGACTTCTGGTACATCAATTTTTAAATCAGAAACATGTTAAGAGTTGGATTTTTTTTTTTCTGCTGACTTTCATTCATGAAAGCTAATATTCCTGCTATTAATTTGACTTTAGAAGACCTTAAAACCCTCAATATAACATTCTCACTGGTAAACACTTAAAGGATAATTACATTAAAATGTTTTTTTAATAATTTAAAAGAACTGGATCATTATTATTTTTCAGCATTTCACTTGTATTAAGTTTTCTATTGCTGCTGTAACAGATTACCATACACTTAGTGGTTTAAAAAAACATATATTGATTACTTTACAGTTCTGAAAGTGAAAAGTGCAAAATGAGTCTCCTCAGGGTAAAATCCAGGTATGAGCAGGGCCGCGTTCCTTTCTGAAGGCTGTGCGAAGAACTTTTTCCAGCTTCTAGGGGCTGCCCTCGTTGCTCAGTTTGCAACCCACTCCAGTATTCCTGCCTGGAGAATCCCATGGACAGAGGAGCCTGTCAGGCTACAGTCCATTGGGTCAGGGAGTCGGACACAACCTAGCGACTAAACCACAACCACAGGGGTTGCCTAAACTGCTTGCTCCCTTTTCGTCATCAGAGCCGACAGTGACTGGTCAGTTTTTCTCACAGTGGCATTTCTCTGGTTCCCATACTTCTGCATCTCTTTCCCTTGTTTAAGGACCAGTGTGATTATATTGGGTCTGCCTGGAAGGATCCAACATAATCTCTCTAAGGTCAGTTGATTAGCAACTTTAATTGCCCCCCCTCTCTGTGTAGCATAACTTTTGTGTGTTTTAGAGATTAGGAGGTGGGTCTCTTTGGGGGAAGCCATAAACTTCCTTACCATACCACTGTCTCACAGAAATACAGTTTTTCTGCCTTGATTCTTGCATAGCATGGCAGTGTGCTAGTTTGCTGTACCTGCCTAAAATATAAGTTAAATCATAAAGCTTTTAAGGAGATAGTCATTAAACTTGAGCACTCGTTCGTGTGACTTTAGAAGTCTCAACTTTATCATTCATTTGTACCATACATACTAGCTGGTACTCATGTTTTTCGTTGTGAGGGAATTTCAACTTGCTTTGAATTTTGCACTCATTGCGTATCTTGCTAACCTGATTTGTGTGTGTGTGTGTGTGTGTGTGTGAGAGAGTGAGTGTGAGAGAGAGATGTTATTTAATTTTGGGCTTGATATTTTTTAAGGAGTCCCAGATACAAAATGAGAAGATCAAGCAGATGGCCTGTGGTGACTTGGAGTTTCTGCAGACTCTGAAAGCACAAAAGCTTGCCTCTTCCATGAAGAGGTGGTGAGTGGAGAGATGTTGAATTAGAAAGAAGAAACTCAAAATTGATTCTTTCTAAAGTTAAGACTAAGGCCATATTCTGGTATTCTCTTTGGTGAGCCACATATGAATTAAAGATGAAACCAAGGAAACTGAGAAAAAGCTGTTGATGTGATCATTGTTCAGCTTTTTATTTGGTGACCCTGGAGATATCTGAGTGGAGACAAAGGGTCTAGGTATTGTACACCCTATAGTTGTCCAGCTGAGCTGCAATAAAAAGTGTGAGAGTAAATCCCATGAGCTGGCAAGGCAGGATTGTTGTTATATGTGATATTTATGTAAAATAACCCCGTGAGAAGAATCTCCATAGAAGTACAATTATGGTTCAGGTTTTTTTAGTTGTTACTCTGGCCTGTCTGTGACAGTGTGAAAAAAGGGATAAAACTGTGTAAAAATTTGTCCTCAGCAGTTGACTTGCTTTGTGCAAAAGCAAAACGTATTTTCTGTGGCACCTAAAAAGGTATCCCTTGTATTTTTCCTCCGTTAATACCCTAAATGTGATGTGTGGACAGAGCAATACTGACCTCTCCCTAGCTTAAATATAGGAAACCCTTTTAGGGAATTGGTATATAATTGTATTCACGACTTCTGAAGAGAAACTTTATGTAGCCTTCCTTGTATAATTTCAGTTCAGTTCAGTTCAGTCGCTCAGTCGTGTCCGACTCTTTGTGACCCCATGAATTGCAGCACGCCAGGCCTCCCTGTATCACCAACTCCCAGAGTTCACTCAGACTCACGTCCATCGAGTCAGTGATGCCATCCAACCATCTCATCCTCTGTCGTCCCCTTTTCCTCCTGCCCCCAATCCCTCCCAGCATCAGTCTTTTCCAGTGAGTCAACTCTTCACATGAGGTGGCCAAAGTACTGGAGTTTCAGCTTTAGCATCATTCCTTCGAAAGAACACCCAGGACTGATGTCCTTTAGAATGGACTGGTTGGATCTCCTTGTAGTCCAAGGGACTCTCAAGAGTCTTCTCCAACACCATAGTTCAAAAGCATCAATTCTTCGGCACTCATCTTTCTTCACAGTCCAACTCTCACATCCATACATGACCACTGCAAAAACCATGGCCTTGATTAGATGGACCTTTGTTGACAAAGTAATGTCTCTGCTTTTGAATATGCTATCTAGGTAGGTCATAAGTTTCCATCCAAGGAGTAAGTGTCTTTTAATTTCATGTATAATTTAGAGCACCCTAAATTGGTTTGTAAACATTTGTTATTTCTACAGACTGTTTCATGCAAGTCATGGCATAAGTTTTTCCTTCTCCAAGGTTTTCATTTCTTGGCTGTCTGTCAAAGCTGGAGGTGAGCATATTTGGATGCAGTACCCCTTATGAAGGCCTGTCATCTTCATACACATTATGCTGTGTGTGTTCTAAGCCCTTTAAAATAGCTGAATTTTCCAAATAAGTGAATGAGCTGCTGTTGTTTGGACTTGCATCCCCCTGCCCTCCTCCAGTATTGAAGTACTGATTGAATCTGGTTGGTGCAAAACATCCAGACCTTTTTAATGTACTGCTCTAGACAGATTGCTTGTAAGAAATGTAGGCAGGTAAAAGGATTAGTTTTAATTATGTTCAGAGCTAGTGTGATCATGAAGCAGGGGCAGCCCCTCTTGTTCAGGGTTTTTCTGTGACACTGGCCTGAAGACATTTACCTGAAAGGCTTGTTAAAAGAGCAGTCATTTAAATTTCTTTCCTTGGCATTCGAGAGGTGTTTCTCATTACCCGGAGAACACCCAGACATGTTCCTTCTGCCTTTCTACCATGAATCACCAGATTAGTGTTTCCTCTTTTTCCTTCTGCCTTACACTTCCAATTGCTGATTTTTTTCATCAGCACATTTTCAGAGTGTCTTCCTAAGTGGGACAAAGATGGGATCCAGTTAAATTGCTTCATGTACGTTAACTGATGGATAGAGCGATAAGGAGGAATTCGCCACCTAAACAGGGAATCAGCTGAGGATTGGTGGTTTCTTCTGTTTGTGTCCCTCTGGGACACAGTCCAAATTCTCTTATTGGGGAATGGGATGGAGTGAGACCCAGGTCTGATCCTTTCTAGTTTTGTGCTTGTTTCTTTCCATTTTCTATAATTAAAACAACAACAACAACAAAAACTATTAACAGAAACTAACACAACATTGTAAAGCACCTATACGCCAATAAAATTTTTTTTTAACTATTAATAAAAATAAATTCAAAAAGTCTTTTAGAGAGCTTACACGTTGCAAAGCTAGGCCAGTAGTATTGGTATGGTAATCAGCTATTTTATTTTTATGTCTTTGATCTATATTTAAGGTGGAAATTCCTGTGATTTCAAAAGAATGTTTACATTCTTTGAAGTTCAAGCTGTGTAATTTTAACAGTTGAAGGTTGTTTACCTGATAAAGTGATATAGACCTGAAAAATATGATCTTAAATTATTTTAACCTTTGACCTGAGTACTTCTTGACTTTTCAATGTCAAAGATTTCTTTGGAAAAGAAGTTATGAAAATGTCCATCTGTTCTTAAAGATTCGAATTTAAATTTTAAAAAGATAAAATTATTTTAAATTGAATGGGGTGAGTTCAAGTCTAAAAGAAAGAAGAGTTCTTTTAAATATGTACTCAGATATACTTGTCCTCCTGAATTTTAGTCTCAGACCAGCCAAGATACTCTATATATTGTAACTTCAACAAGTGGGTTGTGTGTCACATACTAACTTCTCTTGGGCCATTCTGGTGAGCTGCTGCTGCTAAGTCGCTTTAGTCGTGTCCAACTCTGTGCGACCCCCATAGATGGCAGCTCACCAGGTTCCCCTGGTGAGCTACATACTCTAAATCGGCTCTATTTTTAAAATGAACTCTGCTTAAAAGGGCTTCCCTTGTGGCTCAGCTGGTAAAGAATCCACCTGCAATGCGGGAGACCTGGGTTCTATCCCGAGTTGGGAAGATCCCCTGGAGAAGGGAAAGGTTACCCACTCCAGTATTCTAGCCTGGAGAATTCCATGGACTATATAGTCCATGGGGTCTCAAAGAGACACAGCTGAGTGACTTTCACTTCACTGCTTAAAAAAAAAAGCTCTTGGATCATATGAAAGTGCAGAGTATCCTACGACCCAAGAATCTTGAACAATAGAGGAAAATGTTACCTCTAGCTAGCTGGGATACTGAAAGGGGAGCTGCATCAGGATGAGGGCTGGGATGCCATGGATTGAGTTACCTTCGAAAATCTCTGCTTCTCTGGGTGGGTTGTTAGGTGCTGCCTCAAAGGTATATAACATTTTATTCTTGCTGTTGAAAGATGTTCAAATAATTTGGGCTCTGCTAGTACACTTTAATGTGTTTTAAGTAAAAAATAAAGAATAAAACAGCAGAAAACCAGTAATATAACCAATGTTAAGGAAAAAATATTACAAGTCACACGAAGTTAAAACCAGTGTATCTGTTTCCCTCAAATATTAGCCCACCACCATCTTTTTTCTGCTCAAGAATCAGTGTATGTTTACTCGCGTATTCTTTGGCACTTAAAGTTTTCACCCTTCATTGTAAAATTCACGTGAGTGAAAATACAGTAGGATTGATTTTGATTTCTTTGTCCATCTCTCATTCCAAGGAGATGGAGATAGGTAACCGATAACTGTAACATAAATAAATGTCTACATTTCTGTTAAGAGTTCTGTTTCAGTTGGACATGCTTAATTTCTTCATAAGTCTTAATATATCTCACTGTACTGTTACATATTTTCATATTTTAATAAAGAATAATGACATAGCATGATTCAGTTCAGTTCAGTTACTCAGTCATGTCCGACTCTTTGCGACCCCATGAATTGCAGCACGCCAGGCCTCCCTGTCCATCACCAACTTCCGGAGTTCACTCAGACTCATGTCCATTGAGTCAGTGATGCCATCTAGCCATCTCATCCTCTGTCGTCCCCTTCTCCTCCTGCCCCCAATCCCTCCCAGCATCAGAGTCTTTTCCAGTGAGTCAACTCTTCGCATGAGGTGGCCAAAGTATTGGAGTTTCAGCTTCAGCATCATTCCTTCCAAAGAAATCCCAGGGCATGATTATATAAATACTAAAATCTTAAATAAGAACCAAAAGTTTAAGTTTTCTACTTATGCCAAGAACAGAAATCTTATTTATTTAATAAAGCTTGAAATAGCATGATATAATATTAATAGCTACAGTAATAATTATCCTAGTTCAGGTCCCTATAATGAAGCACTATAGATTGGGTGGCTTAAATAAGAGATGATTAGTTTTCATAGTTCTGGAGGCTGGAAAGTTCAAGATGAAGGTGCTAGCAGATTCAGTATCTGGTGAGGGCCTGGTTCCTAGTTCATAGCCACATGATGGACATGACAAGAGTTCTCTGGCCTCTCTTTTTAAGGGCACTAATCCCATTCCTGAGGGTTTTACCCTTGACCTAGTCACCTCCCCAAGGCCCTGCCTCTTAGTACTATTACACGGGCATTTATCATTTCAACATATGAATTTGGAGAGGTGGGAGCATAAGCATTCATGTCATAATAGTAATAATCAGCACTTGCTTATTGCTTTATTAGGGAGTGTTCTAAGTATTTTATATTATAATCAATTTATTCTTGACACCAGCTGTATTATTGTCACATTGAGATAGGAAAACTGAGTCCCAGAGAGGTTATATCATTTGACAAAGGTGGCTCAACTAGTAAGTGATGGAGCTGGGAATCAAACCCATAAGCCTGGCTCTCTAGGCTTTGAGCTCTCAACTTCTAAATAGTAGGGAAAATTGAAGTTTATGTTCCCCTGTCTGCTACCAAGCAAACCTGTGATCTTTTTATTAATATACTTCACTATATTGGGGCATCAGTTTTTAATCAATAGAGTGATAGTTTTGGATTCTATAAGATACTCTTTAAGGTCTTTTATAGCTCTAAAAGTCTAAATTCTGCATAGTTTAAAATGCACCATATATCCGCCACCAGTTAGAGATTAAATTTTGGGATGGTCATATAGTGAAATTCTATGCTAACATTAAAAAGAATTAGAACTATATTATGACACAGAAGACTGATAAATTTAAAAAACTGTGAGCTAGTTTTGTATCTATGTATAACGTGATCCCATTTTTTTTTAAAAGAAGAAGAAAGATGCATATAAACTAGTATATGCATTAAAAAGTTGAAGCATTGAATACCAATAATCTCTAGGAGGTTAGAATATAGAAGGACGTACACTTTCTCTCATATATGTTTGGTTGTATTATTTGCAAGGATTACTTTAAACATCAGAAAAAATTGAGAAGAAAATAAAATATATATCTCTACATGTCTGTAACTGGGCTAGAGATAACAGAAGTTCTTCTAAAATACCGGGGCTGGGCCAAATTTTTGATTAATGAGGACAGGAAATTATTTCCTTCTTTAGCCTGTGCGTAGTTGTTGTTTTTGTAGATGTTTACATCATTATCATCATATTTTATATCCTTTTAAAATTTTTATGTTAGCTCTGCATGATTCCTTAGGAATAAAAGCAAGACAAAAGTTGAGTTCATTTTATTGCACATTTTCGTTGATAGTTGTCTGAATACAGGATTTTAGTTAGTTACCCTTTCTGTTGAAAACAATCTTCTGTCATGTCTTGCTGCCCCAGTAGAAGTGCACAGGTTACTTGGCTTTGAAAGGAGTTCTCCAATTCGAAGATAAGGGGGTTGTTATAAAGAATGTATAGCTGACTGAAGACTCCGGGTTCCAGAAGCTCCCAAGCAGTGTTATCTTTCTTTTTCCTTATGTAAATAGAATAATTCAGACAATGTGTAACTTTCTCCCAGAGAGCAATCAGCATATGTATCTTGTTTAAAATTTTATTTTTTTAAAATGAACATCTCTGCATCTGTTATTTTTCCAGGACCCTTTTCAATGTCTAAGACAAAGAATATCTTTGAAAATATATAAGAAACATATAAGAGGATTGTTGATTCGGATATATATAGCTGAATAGAGAATCTACCTGAAAAAATGAGACTAAAATTATGTTTTCCATTAATCTAGGAATTTTGGACTATTTTAAGACATCTACTCAATTTGCTTGAGACCAGTCATGATTAATTTTATCCATTGATAAAATTAATTTATTACACATTCAGAGGCATTTATAAGCATAATGATAAACAGAGTTGAATAAAGAATGATTTAGAGTTAATAGGTAATGGGGGAGGCAGTCTTTCAGTATGCATTTTGACTCTAGTGCAATGTAGTAAGTAGAACATTATGAACCAAATTCTGTAAGAGTACAGAGTATAATATGACCTTGGGGGAGGAAGAGTCAGGGATATTCTAGACCTTGAGAATTGAGAACGATATTGCCTTTTGGACAAAAAGAATATGTATTTATTGTCTGAGTAAATGAACATCCTTAGTGTGTCACGAGGGGTTTTCATATCATTCAATCCACTAGTAGAGATTGGGACACCCCACTCTCAAAGCCAGCCCCTTGGGATTCTAAATAGCATGATGAGATGTCCTCTCTCTAGTGATATGAGCTAGATAAAAGATGATTCATTTTGTGTGCACGATGGATCAGGTATGCTGAAGTAGATTCTTCCCAGATTTTGACCTTCCAGATGATATTTAATCTATAAATATCAGTGATTAAAATTACAAAGCTGTTTAAAGTCATTCTACTTTCTATTACCTACCTTTCTCTTCTTACTTTGCCATAAAGTTATATAGGGATCTTTTTTTTTTTCCCCTTTTTTCTCCCCAGGTCAAAGATTTTTATTAGGGTGAGATTAGAGAGAGATTTTTCATTTTAGGTGGTTGAAAAGTACATCCAGCTGAAAACCATCAACCATTTAGGCTACATGCTTCATTTGAGTTGTGTTTCTGGATGCAAGTCAAGTATGACAACTGTGAGTTTCATAACTTTCTCTAACTTGATTCAAAAATGTTTTGGGGCCAAAATACTTCTTGAGGTCTTTTCTGTCTCCTCCTGACAAGGCCCTATGGAGGCTATCAAGGTCAAGATTATATTGCTGTGTCTCAGAAAACTGCAGGAGAGGAGGAGCCGTGAGGCTTCGGTTTGCATCATCACTTACACTTGCTGATATTCTCCCAATCATGACTTACCACTTCTTGTTCAAGATGAATGTCTCCTTGGGTCTTTGTCTCTGACAAGAAGAAACTAATAATTTATGTCATGTATTTTGCCTGCTTGTTAGCAATGCTCAGGTTCTTTCACTGGAATTACAGCTTTTAGACCATGTAGAGTAAGTTCTGAAGAGAAAATATGTTGTTTAAGAAGGTTGAGTGGGCAAGAAGAGACTATGGGGAGCCTTAGTCAGTGACAGTAATTCTAGTGAGTGGCAGTTCAGACTCTACAGTGATCATGGCCATAATTTCTCAGCAAACACTCAAACCCAGACAGTGGTACTTTCTGTTTTGGAATCTTTTTATTTGTGTCATTATCATTCTTAAAGCTCAGTTTGTCTTTTTTTTTTTTTAATTTAATCATTGTTAAGATTAAAATTGATTTTATAACCATATATCTGAGCAACGTATAATAGAGCCATATGAACTCCCTGAGTGACTCAACAGATACCTGATTGAGTACCTATGATGTGCTTGGTACAGTAATGTTGAAGTAGTCACAGTTTTGTCAAGAAATAATGGCTTTATTGCAAAAAAGTAGATACGGTAGTGCATTGGTAGAATCTGCCTGCTAAGCAAGAAACAACAGGTTCAATCCCTAGGTCAGAGAGATTCCCCTGAAATGGGAAATGTCAACCCACTCCAGTATTTTTGCCTGAAAAATTCCATGGACAGAAGAGCCCTGCAGGCTACAATCCATGAGGTTGCAAAGAGTTGGACATCAATATTTAAGAGACAGAATCAACACAATAGGAGGACATTATGAATTATGAGCAGTGTGAGAGAGGAAAAAAATACAGGATGTTAAGGGATTTTTAGCTTTGAATGCTGGGTTTGATGATGACATTTACGAAAGTAGGAAATATAGGAAGAAGGGACAAATGGGTTGGAGGATTAGTAGTAAATTATAAATTGGTAAATTTGGGGTTTTGTTCATTAAGGGTTATCTAGGTACAGCGGTCTAACAGGAAGTTTAGATACACTAGTTTGGTTCTCTAGAAAGATGTTGAAGCTGGGCGTGGGATTGAGAAATCATCTGTGTAGTCAAAGCAATGAGAATGGAAGGTTGGATCAGGTGAAACAAGTCAGGTGAGGAGGTTGTTGAACCAGAGTATACACACTGGATTTCCATTTCCATCCCTTCATCATGATTGTGCTTGTCAAGATGACCAGTATCCTCTACATTCCCAATTACAGTGGTTATCTGTGTGTTCTGCTCTCATGTAACTTTTAGAAGCATTCATCTGATTGATAATCTCCTCCCAACTCAAGAAGCAGTTAGCTTTTCTTGAGTTCCATTACACTCCTGGTTTTCTCCCTGTCATATTATTGGTTTCTCCTTTTGTGCCCACCTTATAAAGGTTGGACAGCTCTGGGATTTTGCCTCAGCCTCCCCTTTTCTGTCACAGTTGTTAACTCAGTGTTATAATTCTAGAGGAAGACTAAGCTTGGTGACAGTCCAAGTTATAAGACATGTCAAAACAAATAGGATGTGACTTAAAAGAATGTGAGTTCCTTCCACTCAAAAAAATATATAGAATATAAAATTCCATCAACCTCAGTCCAAACAGAGGTTAGAGTATAATCCAGTATGGTTATGAAGGGTCTGTGAAAACCACACAACAAATTATTCAATAGTTTAAAAGTATTTATTAAGTATATACTTGGTGCCATGTTCTAGTTGCTGGAGATGCATCAGTCCAAAACCTGCAAAAATCCCTGCCCTCATGAGACTGATAGTCTTATAAGGGGACAAGGCAGTAAACCAATGTGTAAGTTATTGAATAGCTAAGAAGACAGTGAGTGTTGTAAAAAGACACTAAGCATGTAAGGGAGTAGGGAATCCTGAGAGGCAGAGAGGGTGTACTTTTAAAAGAGAGTGATCAGGGTAAGTCTCACTGAAGAGGTGATGTGTGAGTAAAGACACAAACAAGACAAAGGAGGAAGTCTGTGTACCTAGGCAAGAGATTTCTAGGCAGAGGGAATGGCAAGGCTGTGAGGTTGGACTATCCCTAGAGTAGTCCAGGAATGGCAAGGAAGCCAGTTTTCCTGGAGCAACTGACTGCAGGAGGAAATCATAATGGATATTGCCATAGAAGCATTTGGGAGTAAGGGTGGAAGGAAGGAGGTGGTGGCAGATTTCTATAGGGCTTTGTAGTCTGTTATAAGGGTTTTGATTTTTATCCTGAGTGAGATAAACTGGCCTTTGGAGGATTTTGCATGGAAAATAGATGTGATCTGACATATTTTAACAGGTTCATTCTGACTACTATGCTCTAAATGACTATAGGGAGGTTAGAGAGGAAGCAGGGAGCCAGTTGTGAGATTGTTGCAGAAACCCAGGCGGAAGATGGTGGTGACTTAGAGTGGAAAGGGTAGAGGTGGTAAGATATATTGGATTCTGGATATACTTTGGAGCTGTTGCTGACAGAGTGTTTTGATAGACTGAACGTGTGGTTTAATAGGAAGGAGCGATGCCAAGGATCATTCCAGGGTTTTTGGTGTGAGCAACTGGAAAAAAAAAGGAAGTGGAGTTGCTGTGAACTACGCAGAAGGAAAACATTGAGTTATGAGTTCTGTTTTGGGTATGTTAAGTTCAGGATGCCTACTCCGTATCCTGGAGGAGCATTGTGGGGAAGGCATTAATATTTGTGCATTTAGAGGTGCATGGTATAATATAAACTTGGGAGTTAAAAGCATCTGGAGAGATGTGAAAGCATGAGTCTGGATGAGCTCAACAGGAAAGTGAGTGTAGCTAGAAGGGGCTTTAGGTTATCCCACGCATTCTGTTGGTAAGTGGTTGATGAGATTAAGAAACTGACAAAGAACTTCTTTCTCAGTGAAATAGAAAATCCAGAAGTGAGTGGTGTCCAGAAGTTCAATGAGAAAGCATTTTAAGAATGAGGCAGTGAAAATCATGTTAACAGAAAGGACCGGTAAGACAAAGCCTGAGATTTGATCATTGGATTTAGTAATGATTACCTAAACAAGAAGAGAGCCTATTAGGAGTGGGTCCAAGATTGAAGGGAAATAGAGATAATGCTTTCAAGGAGTTTTGCTCTAAAAGAAAACAGAGAAAGGGAGGAAGAAATGGGGCAAGGTTAGCCAGGCCTGTTAATTAATATACTTTTTATAGCTAGATAATTTGAGTATTAAGTTGTTAGAAGTTGTGTTAGAATTGAAGAGTGAACATATTTAAAGTATCATTAATTGCCAGTGAGCACTTTGTTTTCTAAGTCTTTTTCCTTTTGAAGTCTCGTTGTCAATGGAAGTAAAATAGATTTGAGGGCTTTTAACGTTGAAGTCAAATTGACATACAACATTATTAGTTTCAGTTGTACAGTGTGATGGCTTTGACATTTGTATGCACTGAATATTGAGGCTTTTAATGAAAGTGTTGTATGAAGTTCTCAAGCTGAGATTCAGTTGAATATTTGAGGGTGCAGGTGAAACTGCTGCCGAAACAACATCCTGTGGCAAGTCAAAGATTATCAGACTATTTAGTGCTGTCTTTAGTTTGTCCCCTTCTAATTCTCCTTGCCTTTCCATCAGTCCTGGAAAGTTTGAAGTATCTACCTTACTTTAAATTTGATATGATTTAGAGAATATCTCTTGCCACTATTTGATCAAATTTCATTTGATATCTATTCAATATCTTTTGATTGTCTTTACATTTCTTTCAGTGAAAGACTAGATGTGGCCTATAATACAAAAAAGTAATAAAATGTATGGAATTTAACGTGTGTAATGTATCATTTAAAAAATCTTATGTTTTAAGATTCCATATCTTTTATCTTTCATGGTGAGCAGAGACAGATTTGTAAATTGTGAGGAATTGTAAAATATGAAAACATTTATAGAATCAATTAATAGAATCACTCAGCGAGAGCTGCAGTTTCTATTGTATAGTAACTTTGAAAGTCTTGTGTGTTAAGAAAATCTCAAGGCAGTTTTTTATTCTTAGTCCCACTACCCCCAGATTACATGACAATGGCTTCTTATTTTAATAGATGCAGAGTTTATTATGACTGAAATTCTTTGTTTCAAGTTTTTACGTAGCAGAGAATACTTGCATTTTTTCTGGTGTTATCTTATTCCCCTTGTGTGGTCCCCAGATGAGCCCTGATCATCTCAGATACATTTTATGTACTCTTTTGGTGATTAATATTTTACCTCTGCCACCACTATCTCTAATTCGTCCATGAACAGTTCCCTTGAGGACCTTTATATCCTCTGTTGTAGTGTTTATAAAATTGATTCTAACAGTTCAGATAGTCCTGAGTGTATGCCCTTTCCTCCTTTGGAGAAATGTGGACGGGATAGTCTGTTCAGGTGGAGTCATAATTCCTTGGATGAGTGTCATAAAATTTCCACAGATTCACCAAATAAACGCGGCATAATGACCTATTTTTAAGCACATACCTTTGTGTAATCCTTTTCTTTCCAACCTCATTCCCTCTACTCTGTTTTTGGTTTTGATTTTTGTTTAATTTTTTAACATGCTGGTTTACTATAACCTTTCAGATTTTATTTTTTTGGGGAAAGCTGAATTTGTCAGCTAAAGACTATGATTTTTAAAATTTTTTATTAACCATGAATATGATTGCTGTGTTTTTTTTTGTTTTGGGTTTTGGTCTTTTATATGTTCCTGATTAGTAGTTTTTGTAACAGTTGCTTCACAGTTATGGTGTGATTTGCAAATTAGAAAAGAGAGATTTGAAGAACTACTTAGATAAATGTAGAAAACCAGAGTGGTCTGATTTTTTTTTTAAAGCTAAGTTATATATCCTTAGGGAATCTATATCTTAGACAAGCAATAGCACAGGCTACCTGATTGAGGTTTTGTTCTTAATGAACAAAAGCTAGATGCTACACACACTGTCCCATTTTCCTCCTACAAGGTATTAAAGTTGAAAAGAAAGCAAGAACATGCAAATTTGGACATAATAGCCATTAGGCATCAGCTTCCTACACAGATGTAGCCAGCCCCCATCTTTTTACATATAATTTATAGGTAGAAGTGTGGACAGTTTTAAGTTGGCTTAAAACTCAACATTCAGAAAACTAAGATCATGGCATCCAGTCCCATCACTTCATGGCAAATAGATGGGGAAACAGTGACAGACTTTATTTTGGGGGCTCCAAAATCACTGCAGATGGTGATTGCAGCCATGAAATTAAAAGACATTTGCTCCTTGGAAAAAAGCTATGACCAACGTAGACATTAATTAAAAAGCAGAGACATCACTTTGCCAACAAAAGTCTGTCTAGTCAAAGCTATGGTTTTTCCAGTAGTCATGTATGGATGTCAGAGTTGGACTATAAGGAATGCTGAGCACTGAAAACTGATGCTTTTGAACTGTGGTGTTGGAGAAGACTCTTGAGAGTCCCTTGGACTGCAAGGAGATCCAACCAGTCCATCCTAAAGGAGATCAGTCCTGAATATTCATTGGAAGAACTGATGCTGAAGCTGAAACTCAAATACTTTGGCCACCTGATGGGAAGAAGTGACTCCTTGGAAAAGATCCTGATGCTGGGAAAGATTGAAGGTGGGAAGAGAAGGGGGTGACAGAGAATGAGATAGTTGGATGGCATCACCAACTCGATGGACATGAGTTTGAGCAATCTCTGGGGGCTGGTGATGCACACGGAAGCGTGGCATGCTGCAGTCCATGGGTCACAAAGAGTTGGACTTAACTGAGCAACTGAACCAATGGACCGAAAGAAGAGAATGCATGTTGGAAAGCTGTGTATTAAATAAGAACACACAAATGGGACACTGAGAGGATATAACATTTTGCTCAGGAAAATCCAGGCTTAGATATTTCTACTAGCTTTCATCTTGCCCTCTGCCCAAGACTGGCATATTCCATCAGAATCAGTCCATGGAACTGGAAGATCAACAAACATTGTTCTGTCTAATTTCGGTCTCCAAATTGTTATGATGGAGAAAGTCTGTTGTCTGTTGGGCCAAAGAACAAAATCTGTAGTTGATGTTGTTCTTAGCTGTCCTGAAAATGAATATTTAGGGACAGATCCCACCAGAGCTTGGAATCACGGCTTACTTCTTTCAATGCTGAAGGGTAGGGAGAAGCCCTGGCAGCCAGGACTCCAGAATGTAACCAAGGCTTGGCCAGTTGGACGCTTCAGCTTGATGGTGTGGTACCCAGTTGGAGTAGTTAGAGGTCATTCTTATGCTGCAGTGGAGTTCAGTACAGGATGCCAAGCAGTTAGTACAAGTGGTGACTCCTGTACTAATTAATGGTTGTTGCAGTGTTACTGTAGACTGTATTGGTTCTAGCAGTTTTTTAGTCTTCTGGTTTGTTCTGTGAATTATCAATAACCTTCCAATAAATCACTTTTCTGGTATTGCAACCAGAACCTTGGCTGGTACAAAAGAAAAAGGAGGACATCCTTTTTAAAACACTTAACAATGATCAAGTATCATGTTTTCCTGGTAGCTTGCGATCTCCTTTGAATAGAGAGTGAGTGCTTTATTTGAAGAAAAAAAAAATTCTTGATGTTGTTGAGACTTCATTCAAGTAAGACCCCAGTTAAATATGTCAGGTTCGTGGGATCCCTCTATTGTCTTCACCAGCCTGTGATATATAGCGCCTGTACCATCTATGTAATATACACAGGAACATAAGTTAAGCTATCTGTAGCTGTATTGATTCCAGGGAATAAAAGCAAACAGTAAAGATGTTTCTGATGTAAATTAAGTCCACATTGCTACTTCTGATCTTTTGAGGAGACAGAAGATTATGTTTGACAGTACTTCATTTTTGATGAGTTATTTGTGGTGGAAAAAAATCCATTGATATTTCATAGATGACGCCAAGTAGAACTGCTTGAATCTGTGTATTCAGCCTTTGCTTGTGAAGTTTGACAGCCTTCTAAAGTGTCTCTTTAATAAAACACACCTTTAAATAGCTCTCTCAGATTCACTCCAGGTTCTAAAGTGAGAAGGTGGCTTGACTACCACTGCTGCCAGCTCAGCTGTGGATCTGAAACATCCAGCTGTGCCCTCTCTGCCTCTCTCATCACCAGTAACAGACTTCGCAATCAGAGTCTGTCTGACACGTGTGTTGATGTGTGAGGTGAGATAACATCTAGTTCACTGTATTGACTCTTCTGAGTTAGACCATAGTAAACATTTGTCTTTGTCAGCAGTTAAAGCAACGTGATTGGAGGATGCTCAAGAATTAGAGACACCACCACCCCCCTCCCCTCGCCAATAGTGTGCTTTTGTCTAGGTCTGCATAGACATAGCAAGAGATTTCATAATCAAAGAGAATTGATCTAACTGTTAAGATAGACCAGTCATGCTTAAAGCTGTTTCTCCTCTCAGGAAGAAAAAAATCTAGTGATGGCCCCACTCTGCATCATATTATGTATGATCTCTTTTAATAGTTATTATAGCAAATCAAAGGGACTATTTTTGTGATTAGCCACCATTCATACTTACCATATCAAATCACATCTTTGATTTGGTAAATCCAGACCCTGAGTTATCTTGAATTGTACACTGTGAGAAGAGTCCTGATGGCTGGTCACAAAATCAGTTTTTGAGAAAGCACTATTCTAAGTGAAAAGTCTAATAACCACAATCACAGTGATAATAATACCTGTTATTGAATACCGTTCTGAGTATTTAATATATAGAATCTCATTTACTCCTCCCAACAATCCTTTGAGATGACCCTTGCTTTCTAGATTAGGAAACAGGTATTGGTGAAGTAACATTCAGATTATAATAGGTTTGGATGTCAGGCTTGTCTAACCATGCACTTAATCAAGCCATGTGGTGAATTACTGGGGAGCATATTCTACCACGTGATAAATGCTGTACCAGACACTTAGGGTCCAAAACTGAATCAGAAGTGGAACCTGCATTTAAGTGCTCCAAGCCCAGTGGGGGAACCGTGACTAAAGATCACCTTTATTCTGTAGAACAGTGAATATTAGGACAGTGGAACAGAAAAGGTGCTAAGGAGGTTTAAAGAAGGTCATCTCAATCAGATTAAGGGTTGTAGAAGTCTTCCTGGAAAAAATGATCATGTAGCTGAATTTTAAAGGATAGCTATGTGCCAGCCAGCGGGAGATAGTGGAAAATGGTGTATAGGCAGAGGGTCACCTCCTTTGACCTGGAACATGAAGGAGGCTGGGTCAGGAACTGCAAATAAGTATGTGTGGTTGGCACGAGGACTATGTTGAACCCTGGTTTGGATACTTTATAAACATTATGTCATGTCATCCCTCTAACAACCATTGAAGGCCAGAAATAAAGCAAAGTCCAGATCATAGAGAGCCTCTCTGCTTAGATAAGTAGTTGGGTCCTTTTCCTACAGCTATTGGTAGTGCTGGAAAAGACTCTCATGAGTCCTTCGGACTGCATGGAGAACAAGCCAGTCAATCCTAAAGGAGATCAACCCTGAATATTCATTAGAAGGACTAATATTGAAGCTCCAATACTTCGGCCACCTGATGTGAAGAGCTAACTCACTGGAAAAGTCCCTGATGGTAGGAAAGATTGAGGGCCTGAGGAGAAGGGGGTGACAGAGGATGAGATGGTTAGATGACTTTACTGACTCACTGAACATGAGTTTGAGCAAACTCTGGGAGATAGTGAAGGATGGGGAAACCTGGTGTGCTGCAGTCCGTGGGGTTGCAAAGAGTTGGACACGAGTTAGCAACTGAACAGCAACAGCATGGTAGCCATGGAAAGATTTTACATAATGGGAATGATTGATGTGCTTTAGGAAGATCATTATTAGCATTTTGTAGACAGAGTTGGGGAGAAGGCAATGGCAACCCACTCCAGTACTCTCGCCTGGAAAATCCCATGGGCAGAGGAGCCTGGTAGGCTACAGTCCATGGGGCTGTGGAGAGTTGGAAACGACTGAATGACTTCATTTTCACTTTTCACTTTCATGCATTGGAGAAGGAAATGGCAACCCAGTCCAGTATTCTTTGCCTGGAGAATCCCAGGGACTGAGGAGCCTGGTGGGCTGCCATCTATGGGGTCGCACAGAGTCGGACACGACTGAAGCAACTTAGCAGCAGCAGCAGCAGCAGCAGACAGAGTTGGATAAGACCCGAAGTAAGGACACCAGTTATGGAAGAGACAATGTGTTTTCCAGGAGATAACAGTGACACCCTGATAGTGGCTTTAGGGCTGGAAGGGAGCAGGGAGATGGTAGAAACCAAATTGGACAGATTTAGAGGAATTGGTGACTGACAGCTCTGTGGGGCTGAGCTCTATCTTCTTGGAGCCTAAAGGTTGTTAACTGAAGAAATGCTGTATGGTTCTAAAATATGAAATAGGATTTCCACTGTTCAGGTCTACAAGTAAAACAACTTTAGTTTGATTTGTTTTCCTGTTGACTATTCCAAGGCTTCCCATCTCCAGTTCCAAAAGCATGAAGAGCAGAGAGAATCTGCTTTGTTGGGATTTTTCCTGGGAGATTTTTAGATGACCCGTAAACCCACTTGAAGGTCTACCTAGGAATTCTAGCTCTTTTAAAATATTTGCATCCCCTGATTTTTCCTAAGTGTACAGAGTATAGAAAAATGCCATTGCTAAGGAATAGTAAACACATTTTTGGTAGTGAGTATATTTTTATGCCCTACTTTTCATTTAGAAAAACTGTTTAGAAAGTGACCAAAAAAGAGGTTTAAAACAAAATGTGTTACTGTCTCTTTCATGTTCAACTAAATTTGTATCTCTTTTCTTTTTAGGGGAAAACATAATAAATTGTCTGAAAATGACCCAGGTGAAGCCCTGATTTGTATACATCTATGAATATGCATTTAGCTTGTATCATTATATACAGTCATACCTGGGGAATTTACTGCTAGTTTTATTGTATAATTCTGTCATTAGAAAAATTAGATACTCTGTCCAGCCATTTTAAAAGAAAAACTGCATCTTAAAAACAAGAAAGATGTTTATTTTCTACTTAGCTTCCTCTTTGAGTTTCTTCATTTTTATTTATAGAAAAATATCCCCCTAATCTATTTCTTACATGAGAAGACCTAAAATTATGGATTGTTAGAACATAGGAGAATCTTGAATTAGAGTTCCTTTAGTCTAATTATCAGATACACGCCTTAACTTTTAAAACTCGACCTGTGGCTTATCTGGAAATACATGTCCTAGGACTTGTGAATACCAATATCAGGATGACTGATGCGCAGACTGGGAGCCACGTGGGCCCCTGGTCTGGTTCAACGCCGCGGCACTCTCTTCCATTCAAAGTCTCAAATGTCTGCCCCTCTGCAAAGCCGTGAGGCCAATGTCTGTAGCTGCTAAGCATGAAATCCCCCTGCTTCTGTTTGTTTCTTTTTGTTGCCACGAGTTAATAGGGACAGAGACAGGAGACAGCCCAGAACAAAGCAGAAATAATGGAGTATTTCACCCCAAAAAGGAATGTGGATTGAGAAATACAAAGGGGAAGGCAAAGACAGACTTAGTGTCCTGAGGCAGTGTGATGTATTGGACAGAAGCCTCAGCCCTGAGACAATTCTGGGCCAAAGCCTTCATCTGTGAGCTCAGAGCAGCCTGCATGGCCGAAAGGTTTGACCCATCTTATGTAAAAACAATTTATTGTTTTTTCCCGACTAGGGTCTTAAAGGGCCACAGGATTTTTCACCTCAAAAAGTGGATTGCCCTTGTAACATGGAGAGGAGTCGTCTGCTGGGATCTGCCTGGTGATCAGGGGCCTCTTCACAGCACTCTGTTACCCTGCTGATTATTTCTGTAGCTGTGGGTGCCATTTTGAATTTATATTCTTCTCACATCTTTTGCAAGACCTACTATGTAATCCCAGACATTGGAGCATTTTGAAATTCATTTTTCTTCTTGCATATGTAAAGAAAGGGTTAGCTAAGAGCTTGCATGTTCATATAGGCTGTCTCTTTGACGTGGATTTCCAAACAGCCCAGTTTGTTCATGTATTTTCTCCTATACTCTTCCCTGACATGTTTTATTTTATGTAGTATTTGCTTGTTTTATTTACTTTATTAAAATATAATTTATATGCACATGTATTTTAAAGGAGAAAATTTGAAGACTCTTCCTTTAGAGGTTTTTTCTGCCTTATTTACCATGCTCAGAATCAGAAATCTCTGCCGTTAGCATGGGCTTTTGTCAGAGACAGGCTTTGACCTTTCCATTGGACAATAAAAGAGTTAAATGCAAGAAGCAAACAGCAGGAAAAAGACACTAGCAGCCCTCCAGCATCCTCTTTTCTTCCACTCCAGCCATCTCCCCCTCCTTCTCTGCTCCCTAAGTCAGCCTAAAGGAACCCAGTTCCTTTAACTCTCCTGGGAGAAGGATGCAGTTTTCTGCCTGGAATGAAAGGTACTTCAGCCGTGAATGGGACAGTGCAAGGAAAGAAGCATCACTGAGACTCACATCTTCCCCTTCCTCTGCCAGGCATCTGTCCAGTTACACAGGCAGGCTTGTTAAAGCCTCCCTTCACTCCCCTCAGGACAACATCCCTGACTCCAGACGTGGCCGTACCAAGGCCAAAAGGACATGAGTAAGAGCTCTGGAGCCGAATGGCCCTGGTTGGAGCCCCAACTCTTGTCTCTTACAAACTATCTGGCACAGTTTTGTATCTGTACATTGCCCTATTCACAGAATGCCCCTAATTTCGCCTGTGTATGACACACCCTCGGGTATTAGAGGCTTTTTATTCCCATCACTCAGAAAATTCCTCTGGAGCCAGATGACTGTTAGAGTTCAAATCCTGGCTCCACTTAAACAACCATATTTAACTTCTTTGGGCCTCCCTTTCTCCATCTTAAAATGGGAAGTGCAAAGTACTTTGGGCTGTTCCTAGGAGTAAGTGAATTAACACTCACAAATCATTTATATCTTGTGCTTAATATAGTACCGATCACCTTTGGTTTTGTTTTTGTGTTATTAGGACACAATTCTTCCTCATGTCTTTTTCAGAGTTTAAGCAGTTCTTTCAGGCTCTATAAACGTTTGGTTGTATTTTCAAAAGATGGACCCATATTTTATTATTATAGACTTGGGAAATATTTTAAAGTTATAGTTTTGTATATTGACACACTTAATATTTTTTTCAGTGAACATATTTAGCATTAGAAAGCATTCTAGAAATTGACTTCTTTTCAAAATCTTTTGTGTCATTGTGAGCGTTGATGAAGGTCAGAATGTATAGGTGTCTCTCTGGTTTTGAAACAAAACCACCTAAGAAATACATCTGTTTCAAATTACGGGTGACTTTTCTCTGCTTTTCGGTACCAATTAACTAATTTGTTGTTAATCTGACAAATATTCATTGAGCAAAGTGCTAGGCCCCATCTGAGGGCTCCAGGGAAAGATGTAGTCAGCCACCATAGGGAACCTCTGGGTTTTGTTTGGCAAGACCTGTTTTATTGATAAATAAGGAGGAGATATGGTGCTTGGGCAGTGACTGTATGGCTATGGGAAGCCCCAACACTGACAGAAGAAAAATTTCCAGGAACTCTACAGAGCCTCAATCAAATTGAAATCATGTACAGAATAAAGTCATGTATTCAAGATGAAAAACAGAGCATCACTTGAAACAAATGCCATGTCCCCCGGAGGCTAGGGATTAAGTGATACTGGCAGTGCAAGGGCCAGTGCCAGAGGGGGAGGATCTCGAGCAGGACTCTGTCTAGAAATGTGAATTGTATGACAGCTCTGCCTCTCTGCTTTGGTGCTTGGCCACCCTAGGTGGCTGTAAAATTAAACTTTTTAACCGAGTAATCAGACCAGGGATTATTGGGTCAGTGTGCATAAATCTGTTATCTAATAAATCTTGTAGAAGTCAGGAAAAAATATATGTGGCATAATATTAACCACAGTGCTGGAAGTATGTTAAAGGACCAAGGAATGGAAGAAAGGAATGGTTCTCTCTGATGCAATTGGAGACCTTTGGAGGAGATGTCATCTGAGCAGAACTTTGAACAGAAATTTGTCAAGTAGTGAAGAGGAAGAGCCTTTCTGAGTACGTGGGACCCGGGTGGCATAGAAACACGAAGTGCTCAGGCTATTTGAGGGACTAGAGAGTGATTTGGATGGCTGGCATCATTAAGATAGAGATGAAGAGTGATATATGGCAAGTGCTTCATTAGTGCTATACAGCGTCAGTTTGTTGAACAGTTGTTCAGTGAGTTTACCGATGTCTGGTACTGTCCCCAGCAGAAATGGGGATATTTTAAGATAATCTTGCTGCCTTGGTGCTAGACCACCAGGCTGAAATACAACTCCTCATTGTACCCTCGTGATTTAATCTTTGCTTATTTTTTTCCCCCTGATACATGTATGTGATCATCTTCCTTCAAGAAAATATTCTTGAATATTTTGGCTTAGGCTCTTTGGCTAATCTGCCTTTCAGCTCAGGCGTATACAATTTGTCCAGAGTCTACAAAACAGAGTTACTACTGGTGATTCAGTCTTGGCCCTCTCTCAAGACACTGGTTCACCGTTTCCTCACATACAGTGTTGGTAGAAGCTTGTGAACTTAAGCTGGCAGGAAACAACATGCATCTGAACATGATGAGAGAGAGACTTGGTTCTTTTGGGAAGGAACAAGTCATACCAGACCCTGTGTGAACAGACCTGTGAACTGAGCAGTCTAAGCAAGAGACCATGGCCTTGGTTGTCTGCTGACATCCTCCATGCGGGCTCACCCTGTTCTCTAGTCCCTGCCGCAAGAGAAGGTTAAGCTTTGTGTCTGTTAGTGTCTTTGGTTGGACTGGGATGGCATGGAGCATATGGAGGCAGCTGTGGGCCGGTGGAAGGGAAGCACCATAGACTGGGCTGCATGGTGGACTGCCAGGCCCTTACCCAAGAGAGATGACAATCATCTAAGATACCTTAGTGAGATGAGGTAAGGTAATAAAAACACTTACTTTACTTGTATGTTACCATCTTGTAACATAATGCATTGAACTAATGCCTCATAACATCCACCTAAAGAAAGGAAGTGGCTGATGGTATTAAAACATTACTGGTTAATCATGGGGAGACTGAAGCCGGCTAGGTTTACTGGCCTGCACAGAATCACACAATGCCTCAGTGTCTGGCCTGGGAATGAAGCCTGAGTTTTCTGTGTGCTGTCAGGACAGCCGACAGCTTTGTGTTTAGCATTGTACACCACTGAAAGGGGCTTACTCTTAACAATGCACGGGCTGCTTTACGAGACAGACACAATGAACTTTGGTACAGTATAGTCTAGAGGCCAAAATGAGTAATTTTAAGTAAATTGACTACGAGATCCAAAGCTTCATTAAGTATTAAAGTGAAAACCAAGTGAAAACTGTAGTTTTTAGGGACTGACTCAAAAAACATGAACATTCTTCCCCCATTTGAAGTAGCATAGTTTTAAGCGTCTTATTTTGTTGGCTTCAAATCTGACACTATTCCTGCCAACCATTGGATTTATTTATTTCAAATAAACACCCAAAGAGTCTGTGACTTATTTCAGCGATATTGTCTTATAATAATTGTCAGTTTAACTTTTATGATTTTTATATTCCAGAATGTCTTATCTCTATAGCCTGTGTTTTTGGGGTGGGTTGTTTTATTCGGATTTAGTTTGGATTCTTTCAGAACAGTTGAAATACAGAGCCTGAAATTCAAGAAAGAGATTGGAGGGAGAGGGGAAATATTACATTAGGTGACCTTACCAGGCTGAAAACATGGGGTGGAGATTACATCACAGGAGGACAGAGAGACGAGATAAAAGACAGGAGTAGAGTAGAATGTCACTCCTCAGTTGCCTTTGTGTAGAGTCTTCTCTTGTGTTGTTGGAAGAGGGTGTTTGGTATGACCAGTGCATTCTGGAAAAACCCTATTAGCCTTTGCCCTGCTTCATTCTGTACTCCAAGGCCAAATTTGCCTGTTACTCCAGGTGTTCTTGGAGAACTTTTGCATTCCAGTCCCCTATAATGAAAAGGATATCTTTTTGGGGTGTTATTTCTAGAAAGTATTGTAGGTCTTCGTAGATCTGTTCAACTTAAGCTTCTTCAGCTTTACTGGTCGAGGCATATACTTGCATTACTGTGACACTGAATGATTTGCCTTGAAAACAAACATATCATTCCATCGTTTTTGAGACTGCATCCAAGTACTGCATTTTGGACTCTTTTGTTGACTATGATGGCTACTCCATTTCTTCTAAGGGATTCCTGCCTGCAATAGTAGATATAATGGTCATCTGAGTTAAATTCACCCATTCTAGTCCATTTTAATTCACTGATCCCTAAAATGTCAATGTTCCCTCTTGCCGTCTCCCATTTGACTACTTCCGATTTGATTGGAAGCCTTGATTCATGGAGCTAACATTCCAGGTTCCTATGCAGTGTTGCTCTTTACAGCATCAGACCTTTGCTCCATCACCAGTCACATCCACAACTGGATGTTGTTTTTGCTTTGGCTCTGTCTCTTCATTCTTTCTGTAGTTATTTCTCCATGATCTCCAGTACATATATCCCCACTGACCTGGGGAGTTGATCTTTCAGTGCCCTACCTTTTTGCCTTTTCATACTGTTCATGGGGTTCTCAAGGCAAGAATACTGAAATGGTTTGCCATTCCCTTCTCCAGTGGACCATGTTTTGGCAGAACTCTCCACCATGACCTGTCCGTCTTGGGTGGCCCCACATGGCATGGACTAGTTTCACTGAGTCAGACAAGGCTGTGGTTGTGTGATCACATTGGCTAGTTTATCAGTCACCTGCAATTTCATCTTGTATTTAAGACTGATGACCATTTGGGCCAGGTTAGGTGGGTCAGTCTTCTTTTCAAGAGATAGTTCAAGGGAATTTTAGTAGAGGAGCTGAGCACAAATGGGGGTGTTTATAGCAGGAATGGGGTCTCTCCCCTCTTTTCCCAAAAGATCAAAGCACCCCAGTAAGAGAGACTGGTGGTGTTATGTGTCATAGCTGAGCTTGGTAGAACTCTTCTTAGCGCATAGCTGCTGGCCAGGCTTTGAGGGGATGCATACATACATATATCTGTCTCTCAGGAAAACTCTCATCATGAGTCCAGGGGGCTTCTTTTGTTTATGGGTAAGAAAAAGTTTGCAGAAAGTCTGACATTATCAGCCAACCTTCCTACGAATCTGGGATGTGATATCTCGGCATCTAGGATACTTTTTGTAGTCCTAGTCATTAATCTTGTAGGAAAGGCAAAATCGAGCTCAAGTAAGGCCAGAGAAAAGTCACTAATCTGGTGGAGGAGTGGGAGGGGTTTGCTATATGAAGGCAGACTGAAATAATTAGGACTTCTCAGACTTGAAAAGACTGAGAAGAAATATGATTAGAGTTTAATAAATCCATGAAGAACATGAGTTAGATCATAGAAGTAGGCAGAGCTTCTTAAAAGCCAAGGAAAAGTAAATTTAGGACAAAAAGTTCTATCATACCAAGAAAGTAGGTCCTGCACGTCAAAATCACTCTTTTGGGAACTGGGCTAAAATTTCTGGCATTGGAGAGAAATGAAAAAGTATAGTATTTCTCATTGTTAACACTGTTTTCTTTAAGTATGAGGTGCCCAGAGAGCATTGATCAAGCTTCCTGTTAACCTTTACATTTTCTTTTCTCCTTTCTTAGATGATACTTAAATGTCATTCAGTAGTGATTCATTGAAAGTGGATTATATGCTGTGGTCTCCACTAAGCACTGGGGATACTGAGATGAAGATGGACAGATTTGGTTCCCACAGTCTGGTGATACATAAGAAGCTAACTGTCTGTGTGATGAATTGACAACAAATGTGCTCTGAGAGCTTGACACAAAATTGCTCACTTACTCTTAGCAGCAGAGCAGGCAGTGGGGAGGAAGTGGTTCTTTAACCGGAACCTGAAAGTCAGTGAAGCGTTTACCACGCCAAAAGTTGGGGGAAAAGGGAGTGGCATGTGTCGAATGCTGTGCGATGCCAGAAGGTCAGTGTTACTGGAGGCGGAGGATTAAGATGGAGAGTTACAGAGATGAGGCTGGAAGCTTGGGTGAAGCAGATCATGGAGGGCCCTGTAGACCGCCAGGATCATAATGGCAGCTGCATAAGAGAATAGAGGGGCCAATGGTTAATGTACTGACTCGTTGGAGGATTTTGATGTTGTCCAAGAAGCATGACCTGGGCTGGAGAAAGGCAGATAGATTCTAGAGCTATTTCAGAGGTCGTACAGATTGGACTTCCTGACTGTGAGAAGTGAGGGTGAGACATAGTCAAGCTTGATTTGTAAGAGTATGACAGCCCGTTAGACTGCATATTTCATCTGCGTAAGAAGAATTAGCACAGACATTTTATAAGTCTTTTCTCTCATGATCTCCAAAGGACCAAGAAGTCAGTAGATCTGCATCTGTCTCCTCTCCCTGTCTTCCTCCTTCCTCTCATGCATCTTTCAGGGCCTAAATACTTTATAAACTAGGTGGCCTGTAATAAGCAGATGTCAATTAAGTAGAAAGACCAAAAACTGCATGAACGATTTCCAGTCTCCCAAATCCCCTGGTCTTTTAACTATTGCAGAGCAAGTACTAGTTCATAGTACCCTGAGGTCATGTGATCTGAAGCACAATTCTAGGTTGTGCCAGAAGAGGATTTTTGTTGCTATTTGATTTTTTTGCTATTTATTTCATTTGCTTTCCCCAAAAGTGGAACTCCTGTTTGGTGATTTAGGAAGGCTAGTTGAAGTTCCAGGGGTGGTATATGATTTTCTTTGTCCAGATTTAAGAAGTCAGTGTTTTGTTTTGTTTTGTTTTTTAACAAAATTGACCAGTAAGGGAACCTTTTCTGTCACTTTGCTTTTTCAGCATACTTTTCCCAGTTTCTCATCTCATTTAGATGATAGCCTTGATGAAGCCTGGTCACCCCATATTAGGCTTCCCTAGTGGCTCAGATGGTAAAGAATCCACCTGCAATGCAGGAGACCCAGGTCTGATCCTTGGATCAGGAAGATCCCTTGGAGAAGGGAATGGCTGCCCACTCCACTCACTATTCTTGCCTGGAGGATCCCATGGAGAGAGGAGCCTGGCGGGCTGCAGTCCATGGAGTCACAGTTAGACATGACTTGGTGACTAAGCACGCACAAAATGTTTCAAAAGTCAGGATGACAGTGATGTATGTGGGAACTGGATTTAATGACTTTAAAAGAATTTTATTTTGAAATAATATTAAAGCATTGTAAGACTAGTACATGGAATTTCCTTTAGACTCCACTCAGGTTCCTCCGTCATTAACATTTTACCATGATTGCTTTATTACATTCCTTACCACCTAGGTGTGGAGGTGGTGATGGAGGTAGAGATTTAGAAATGTTCTTAGCCAGTTAACTGCAGATGTCAAGACCCTTCATCATTAAACACTTTAGTATTTGTTTTCTCAGGACAGTGATATTCATTAGGTAACCATAGTCCAATGATAAAATTCAGGAGACTTAACCTTATGCAATACTATCATTGCAGGTTCTAATATTCAGTCACTGTTCAGCCGTTATCTGTTGCCCAACAATGTTGGTTTATGGTGTTTTTCCTCCACCTAATCCAGGATCCAGTCCAGGAGGCATTGCTTTATTATGTCACTTTAGCCTTCTTTAACCTGAAACAGTTCCTCAGGCTTTCTTTGAGATGTTAGAGGTGAGCAGGCTAATTGTCCTGTGGAATGCTCCTCACAGTGGAGGTGTCCAACCTCCTGGTGTTTGGATGCTGGTGGTGTGTTTTTGATGGGAAAATTGTGTGATGACGTGGTGCCCCTTGCAGTGCCTGCATTACAGCAGGAGGGGGTTTGCCAGTCCTTGTGGGTCTCATTCCTGGGATATTAATTTTGATTGCTCAGTCAAGGCTTTATCCTTGGGTGTCTCACTGTCAAGGCCCCTTTCCACCTTAGAATGAGTAGGTTATTTGGTTACTTCTCAATATGTGATTTAAAATGTGACTATGCTTTGCCTCTACAGTCTTATTAAAGGGCCGTATTTCCCCTCTCTTGGCAGTGTTTTAGAGCACTCTGCTGCAAGGGTCCACCGCCTGCACGCCCAGAGTATGACCTGGTCTGCATAGGCCTCACGGGCTCTGGCAAGACCAGCCTGCTGTCCAAGCTCTGCAGTGAAAGCCCTGACAGCGTTGTGTCAACAACAGGTGGGTATTGCACCAGGGTCTTTGTCCTTTTCTTCCTACCCCTGAGATGCTCTCTTTGCTTCTTATGCTTTGGTGGGATCCCCTCATTTCACTGAGATGGTTCAGTGAGTGTATTATTTATTTTCAGATACTCTTATTTTTCAAACTATATTTAAAGGAAGCTTTAATAGCATTGTTCTTCCCTGGTGGCTCAGACAGTAAAGTGTCTGTCTACAATGCAGGAGACCTGGGTTCCATCCCTGGGTTGGGAAGATCCCCTGAAGAAGGAAATGGCAATCCACTCCAGTTCTATTGCCTGGAGAATCCCATGGATAGAGGAGCCTGGCAGGCTACAGTCCATGGGGTCACAAAGAGTAGGACACAACTGAGCGATTAGGACTTAATAGCATCAAATTGTACCTTCCATCCCTCTGGTTGGTCATTTCAGTGCCACTGAATAAATCAAGCCAGGAGAATGTTGATTGAAAATAACTCTGCAGCCTAGACTCCTAGTACTGTAACAAATGGGTTCATCTCAGACCCACTGAGTGTCCTTCTCCCTTGAGGTGTCACCCTAACCTACTTGTGTTGGTCACACACTCCCTACACAGTACAAGTATAATCTCAGTCTTCTTCCTTGGAAGATGGTAGGCACAGGGACCATCAGGCAGGCTTACCATGTTCACTGAGGTGGCCTGGAAAAGTCAGTCCAGGCAATGGTTCTCAGTCTGGGCACATTTTGCTCCTGAGGGGACATTTGGTAATGTCTAGAGACATTTTGGTTCTTATAGTTGGGGGAAGGTGTGACTGACTTCTTCTGTGCAGAAGCCAAGGATACTTTTAAATATCCTACAGTACACATGATGGGCCCCCACCAGAAAGAATTATCCGGCTCAAAGTGCTATCAAGAGCTTTTGTCACTCCCCCAATACTTCCTCTTTTTCACCTGAAAATGAAAGGAAAGACAGGCGTTCATTAAAGGAAATTATGGAAGAATGGTTGAAGGAAATGAAGAACAGAGAAACTGTGGGAGGAGTGGGCTGAGACATTGTCTGCGAAACTTAAAAAGATTTTTCATGCAGACAGCTTGCTTTGAGCACCTACCTTGGAGAAGGAAATGGCAACCCACTCCAGTTTTCTTCCCTGGGAAATCCCACGGAAAGAGGGGCCTGGCAGGCTACAGTTGATGTGGTCACAAAAGAGTTAGACATGATTTAGCAACTGACACAAGCGCAAGCAAGCACCGTGTGCTAGGTCCAGGGTTAGAAACTGGGGATAACTCTAGTTAACATTCCAGAGAGTCAGTCTACTGGCCACATAGGCATTAAGCTTGTGTCTAGAAATATACAAAGGAGGAGGACTGGTGGGAGGAAAGGATGATGCATGGCTTGTCCAAGAGATAAGAATAAGAGAGTGAGGTAGAAGAAGAAAGAAGATTTGGAGGGCAGAGGGGAAGTCTGTGTAAAGGCAGAGAGGCCTGAAACAGGTTGCTACTTCCTGGGAACCACATTTCCATCTGGCTGCGATGCATGGGTTTTTTTTTTTTTTTTTTAAATTAAATTTATTTATTTTTTAAATTACAATACTGTATTTGTTTTGCCATACATTGACACGAATCAGCCATAGGTGAACACAATCGCCCAATGCCGAAGCCCCCTCCCACCTCCCACCCCACATCCTCTACCTGAATCATCCTGTGCATCAGCCCCATGCATCCTGCATCCTACACCAAACATAGATTAGCGCTTCGTTTCTTACAGGAAAATACACATGCTTCACTGCCATTCTCCCAAACCATCTCACCCTTTCCCTCTCCCTCAGAGTCCAAAAGTCCACTCTATACCTCTGTGTCTCTTGTTGTCTCACATATAGGGTCATCATTACTGTCTTCTAAATTCCATATATATGTGTCAGTATACTGTACTGGTGTTTTTCTTTCTGGCTTACTTCACTCTGTATAATCGGTTCCAATTTCATCCATCTCATTAGAACTGAGTCAAATTTATTCTTTTTTAAGGGCTGAGTAGTATTCCATAGTGTATATGAACCACAGCTTTCTTATCCATTCATCTGAGATGCATGGTTTTTAGAATGTCAGGAGTCACAAGAGGTAGGCAGTGGCCAAATCTTGGCAAACTATTGATACTGTGCTCAGGAATTACTCTTAGCCATTAAGTAAGGCAGTGGTGGGAGGGAGAAAGGGAGACATTAGATAGGATATATCTCATCTTCTGCTGCCCGCTTCTACTTCTGCCCTCATTTTTCCCAGCATCAAGGTCAATGAGTTAGCTGTTTGCATCATGTTGGAACTTCAGGTTTATCATCAGTCCTTCCAGTGAATAGTCAAGGTTGATTTCCTTTAGGATTGACTTGTTTGATCACATTGCAGTCAAAGGGACGCCTCATGAGTCTTCTCCAGCACCACAGTTTGAATGTATCAATTCTTCAGCATTCGGCCTTCTTCATGGGCCAGTTCTTACATACATACATGACTACTAGAAAAACCATAACTTTGACTATAGGGACTTTTGTCAGCAAAGTGATGTCTCTTGCTTTTTAATACGTTGACTAGGTTTGTCATAGCTTTCCTTCCAAGGAGTAAGCGTCTTTTAATTTCATGGCTGCAGTCACCATTCGCAGTGATTTTGGAGCCCTAGAAAATAAAATCTGTCACTGTTTCCACTTTTTTCCCTTCTGTTTGCTATGAAGTGATGGGATCAGATGCCATGATCTTCATTTTTTGAATGTTGAATTTTAAGCCACTTTTTCACTCTCCCTTTTCACCCTTTCTGCCATTAAAGTGGTATCATCTGCATATCTGAAGTTGCTGGTATTTCTCTCGGCAGTCTTGATTCCAGCTTGATTCATCCAGCCTGGCATTTTGCATGATGTACTCTGCATGTAAGTTAAATAAGCAGGGTGACAATATAGCCTTGTCCTACTCCTTTCCCAGGGGAGTGACCTATAGAACAACTTCAATTTACCTAATATATGAGTAACACCTAATATTTTAATGTATCAAGGTGAGGGTATAGAGAAAGGGATAGAAAAATAATTGAAGAAATGATGAATGAAATGTTACCAATCTTGAAGATAAATAACAAATCCAAGACATTCATTGAACCACAAGCACAAGATAGTACACCAAGTCATGTCTTAGTGAAATTATTAAAGCCAGTGATAGTTTGTGTTAGTTAATTTTATGTGTCAATTTGGCTGGGCCACAGTGCTCAGATATGTAGTCAAACATTGTTCTGGATATTTCTGTGAGTGTGTTTGTTTATATATATAAAATGAGATTAATATATAAATCAGCAGACTTTGAGTAAAGTGCAGTTTGGCTTGTCTAATCAGTTGAAGGCCTGAATAGATCAAAAGACTGACTTCCTCAGAGCAAGACTGACTTCCCCAGATCAAGAAGGAAATCTGTGCTGGCCTTGGGACTTAAACTGCAGCATCAACTCTTTCCTTAGTCTTTAGTCTGCTGACCCACCTTGCAGATTTTGGACTTGACAGCCTCCATGGTATTATGAGTCAATTCCTATAAACATTTTTCTGTGTGTACACACACATCCTGTTGATTCTGTTTCTTTGGAGAATGCTAAGTAATACAAAAAGGAAATCTTAACAACAGAGGAAAAAAATTACACAGAAACAAAGATAAGAGTGACATCAGATTTCTCACTGGAAACAATGCAAAGGAAAAGGCAGTGGAGTGCATCTTTAAACTACGGAAGGTGGGGCGGGGGTGAGGGAACTATCAGCCTATATCCAATGTCTCTCAAAAAGAAAGTAAAAATAAAGACTTTTTCAGATGTAAAAGTAGTGAAAGTATTTATTGCTAGCGGACCTACATTAGAAGACAAACAATATAAGAAAATGCTAAAGAAAGCTCCTCAAGCAGAAGAAAGATAATTCCAGATGGAAACCTGGATCTATACAAAGCAAAGTAATAGAAATTGTAATTACTGGATAATTGTATAAGATTTAGTTCTTATTCAAATCTCTTTATAAGCTAATTGTATAAATAAAACCAGTAGCAATATATTGGGGGTCTATAACATATAAATGTAAAATGTATGAGAACAATAGCGTAAAAGTCATGGGGAGAAAAGGGAAGTATACTACTGTTATGTTCTTCTATATGAAGTAGTTTAATAACACTTGAAGGCAGGAGGAGAAGCGGACAACAGAGGATGAGATGGTTGGATGGCATCACTGACTCAATGGACATGGGTTTAGGTGGACTCGGTGAGTTGGTGATGGAGAGGGAGGCCTGGTGTGCTGCGATTCATGGGGTTACAAAGAGTCGGACACGACTGAGTGACTTAACTGAACTGAACTGAAGGTAGGCTATAATAAATTAAAGGTATGTTATGAAGCCTAAAGCAACCACTAAAGTAACAGATGTAAGCTATAAGAGCTAGTAAGGCAATAAATGAGATAAGACAGAATTACAAAAAATAGGTTTAAAAAGACAGGAAAAAGAGAAACAAGAATATATTGGACAGATAGAAAACAAACAGCAAGGTGATACGTTCAAATCTGACCACAGTCATCAAATTAAATGCAGAAGGTTTAGATTCTTCAATGAAGAGACTGAAAATGATACGCTTAGATTAAAAGCAAGACCCAAGTAGGTTAAATGTAAGAAGATGGAAAAAGATATATCACGCTACTAGGGATCAAAAGAAAGTTGGTGTGGCTGTGTTATATCAGATAAGGTAGACTTTAGAGCAAAGAATAATTCTGGGGATAAAGAAGTTCACTTCATAATGATGAAGGGGGTCTGAATCAGAGGACATAATGATGCTAAAACATTTATGTATGTAATAATGGCTTCAAAATACATATAGCAAAAACTGGCAAAACCCACAGTTACAAAGATTTCAGTACTTTAAGTTATTGATAGAACACTTATGAAGAAAATCAGCCAATAGGTAATAGACTTGAATAACAACAACCTTGATCTGATTAACATTTATAGAACCCTCTACCCAAGAGCAACAGAGAATCATCTTCTCAAATAAGACCATATTTGAGGACATGAAACAAGTTTCAGTAAATTAAAAGGATTAAAATACATTGTCAGATCACAGTGGAATTGAATTAGAAACCAAAGCAAGATCATCTCTGGAAAAGTCTCCAAATATTAGGAAACTGCTGCTGCTGCTAAGTCGCTTCAGTTGGTCCGACTCTGTGCAACCCCATAGATGGCAGCTCACCAGGCTCCCCTGTCCCTGGGATTCTCCAAGCAAGAACAGTGGAGTGGGTTGCCATTTCCTTCTCCAATTAGGAAACTGACCTACTTCTATATATCTAATGGATCAAATAAGAAATCAAAAGAGAAACTGTAAAGTATTTTACACAGAATGGAGATACAACACATCAAAATTTATGAGATGTCTCTAAGCCTGGACAGTGGGGGCATTTCATAGCTTTAAACCCCTGAATCAGGAAAGAAGGCCCTTAAATCAGTGACCTCAGCCTCTACCTTAAGGAATGAGAAGAAGTGGCTAAACCCAAAGTAAGCAACAGAAAGGAAATAATAAGGATCAAAGTGAAAATCAGTGGAATAGAAAAACAATAGAGAAAACTCATTAGATCAAAAGCTGGTTCTTTGAGAAGATCAATAAAATTTATAATAACTCTAGTCAAGCTGATGAGGAAAAAAAGATGGCATTAATTATCGCATCAGAAATGAGAGAGGTTACATCAAGGTAGATTCTATAGATATTAAAAGGATAATAGAACATTATGAACAGGAGACTTCCTGGCAACTCAGTGGTAATGAATCCGCCTGCCAGTGTGGGAGACACGGGTTTGATCCCTGGTCTGAGAAGATCCCACATGCCACAAAACAACTAACTACTGAGCCAACGCTCTGGAACTACTGAAAGCCTGTTTGCCTAAAGCCTGTGCACTGCAACAGAGCAACCCCCACTCCCTGCAACTGGAGAACGCCCCCGTGCAGCAATGAAGACCCAGCACAGTCCAAAAGAAAAATATATGTATATATCTCTTTTTAAAAAAGGATATTATGAACAACTTTATGCCAGTAAATTTGACAACTTAAATGGATAAATTCCTTGAAAGATAAATCATCAAAATTCATTCAAGAAAAAATAGAACACCCAGATCTGTAGTTAGTAAAGAAATTGAAATTGTAGTGTTTTTTTAAAAACTAGTTCTTTTCACTGGTAAATTTTCTTGAACATTTGAAAGAGGAACTAATGCCTGTGCTATATAATATCTTTCAGAAAATTGAAGAAGAGGGAAAACTTTCAAATTCCTTGTATAAGACCAACAAGTTTAATGTTAAAACCAGACAACAATATTATAAGAAAAGTAACATACCATATTCCTCATGAATATAGATGCCAAAAACATAAAGAAAAATCTAGCAAATAAAATCTAACAGTAGGATATTAATAGGTATTATCCTTTAATATATCATGACCAAGAAACATTTATCCTGGGAATACGGGACTGGTTTCACATTCAAAAATAAATAAATTTAACTTACATTGTCAGTTAGCTAATATTGATTATCTCAAGAGATACAAACAAAAAACATTGATTTCTGATAAGAAAAAAAGAGAAACTCTCACCAAAGTTGAAACAGAAAGGAATTTTCTCAACTCTTAAAGTCCATTTATAAAAATCTATAGCTATTGTTATACTTAATGATGAAATGCAAAACTTATTCCCAGTCAGATAAAGAATAAGACATGAATGTCTGTTATCACCACTTCTGTTCAGCATTGTAGTGGAGATTCTAGGCAGTGCATCAGGCAAGAAAAAAAGAAAGAAAGGGCTTCCATATTGGCAAGGGATAAGTAGAACTTTGTATGTTTGCTATGTTTTCATGTAGAAAATTTGATGGAATCTGCAATTTTACACCGATAAATTAAGAGATGGCTAATGTGAATTTAGAGTTGATAGTTTTGGAGATGTGAAAATTTGAAGGATAACTTCGATCAGTAGTTTTGGAGAATTTAAGACTAGAAGCAGACAGAATGATGGACAAATGTTAGCCAAATATTGAATTCAATCAGATAGATAAACAAATTCCCTGAAAGTTAGTATATGGAAATCCAAAGGTCGACATATAAACAAATGTCACAACTTCAAGTGGGACATTATTAAGAGATGAGAGATGATACCACTCTAATGGCAGAAAGTGAAGATGAACTATAGAGCCGTTTAATGAGGGTGAAAGAGGAGAGTGAAAAAACTGGCTTAAAACTCAACATTCAAAAACTAAATTCATGGCATCTGGTCCCATTATTTCATGGCAAATAGATGGGGGAAAAGTGGAAACAGTGACAGATTTTATTTTGGGGGAATCCCAAAATCACTGTGGAAGGTTACTGCAGCCACAAAATATAAAGGACGCTTGCTCCTTGGAAGAAAATCTATGACAAACCTAGATAGCATGTTAAAAAGAGACGTCACTTTGCCGACAAAGATCCATATAGTCAAAGCTGAGGTTTTTCCAGTAGTCATGTACAGATGTGAGAGTTGAACCATAAAGAAGCCTGAGCACTGAAGAACTGATGCTTTTGAACTGTGATGGTGGAGAAGACTTTTGAGAGTTCCTTGGACAGCAAGGAGATCAAACCAGTCTATCCTAATGGAATTCAACCCTGAATATTCATTGGAAGGACTGATGTTGAAGCTCCATTACACTGGTTACCTGATATGAAGAACCGATTCATTGGAAAAGACTCTGATGTTGGGAAAGACTGAAGCAGGAAGACAAGGGGGAGACAGGATGTGATGGCAGGATGGCATCACCAGCTCAATGGATATGAGTTTGAGCAAACTCCAGAAGATAGTGAAGGACAGAGAAGCCTGGTGTGCTGCAGTTCATAGGGTCGCAAAGAGTCGGACATGACTTAGCAGCTGAACAACAACAGATGGTGAAGTGGTAAAAGCATAAGGAAACAAAGCTTGTCCTAGGTAACACTGGGAAGAAAGAGCTCTGTGTGCTGGCATAAAGAGGACAGAAAAGCATGCAAGAAAATGTTGGAGCCCAGAGAAGACTGTTCTTAACAAAGGGAGGTTCCCTGGATTCGGTGGGAGGGCCTTGTAATGATTAAGGGAGAGTAGAGTTTGGGCGTGAGGTGTGAAGTGAGGATAATAGCAGAGAAGGGGTAGATGCTTGTTGGTTGAGTCTGTGTGTTTATTGTAGCTAATGAAGGTGGGCAAGATGTTGAGAAACTCACGGTGACAGAAGAAGGAGGGGTGGAGGCAGAGGAGAACTAAGCAAAATGATTTCAGCTATCAGGGGACCCACAGAACCCCAGTCCGGATAGACGTTGCTGCTGTGCTCAAACTCAACTTCAGTTCCTTTTGTCGTATATGTATGTAACTAAAGAAGAACACAGGAGGTAGAAGAAAGGTCTTATAATAAATGACAGAAGCCAGTGGTGGAGGTCGGAAAGCCTCACGTCCGTGTGAACATTCAATGTGGGGATGGGAAGACAGTCACAGGAGGACTATGGAGAATAATGTACACAGTGAAGGAGCAAGAGAACCTAACTATGTGAAAATTTCCAAAGACTGAAAAGCTAAAATTCAGAGGGAGAAATATAAGTGAAAGCAATCCTATTGAGAAATATTTGTATAAGATGTTATAGGCAGGAGTTTATGACTGTCCCATTTAGAGAATTCAGTCACATTCTCAAATAGTACCGAGAACTAATTAATAAATTAAGCTAGGTTCACAAAGAGATAATCATAAAAAGAATTAATGGGAAACAGGTACAGCCTCATCAGAAGTCAATTTTACTAGAAAAGGAATAAAATGTTAATTTTATAGCTAAATTTACCAAACTTTTATTAAATTTTACTAGAAAAGGAATAAAATATTAATTTTAGAGCTAAATTTACGAAACTTTTCGTTATATTTTGCCCCAATGCTGTGAAGATTGTGGTTCCCTTCGTATGCACATGAATTAGTGCTGACATTGTGATTGGTGTTGCCTCCATTCTTTTTTTGAAAAGCAGTTATTCATGTAAATTAAAGGTTACCAAAATATTTACATCCCTTGGCCTAGTAATAGTGTCAACTGAGAATTTACTGTAAGCGTGTAATTTCAGAGAAAATATATGAACAAATGATTGCCACATTTTGTATAACTGATACTTTAAAGTAATTTAAATGTTCTGTATCAAAGGAGTCTGTTAATTAAATTGTGGTACATCAATTGAAATGATCACATATTGAGAAACATACACAGCCTTCTGTAGAAGGAAATTAAATTTACATTTTGAAAATTAAACCTTGCAAAACTGCTTTTAAATTGAACATGGGAAAAAATGTAAAAAATAACAATAGGCTTTGTTGGCATGGTGAAATGTGTGAAATTTTATTCTATTAAATTATTTCTCTATTTTACTGTGTTTCGATTCTATCAAGCCAATTAAAAATGAAATATTTGTTGGGAGAGTTTCGAACAGTTGAAAAGATAAATTGAAAATTCGTTTCTTAAAATGAAAACACATCACAAGAGGGATATGTCTATTTAATTCAGCAAGGCCAGAATCCCTGCCTTTTCTTCATAAGTCAAGGGAATGCAAACTGTGTTGGATTGTTAACTTCAGCAGTCTTTTACTTTGACATAATTTTTAAAAGATACTTAAATTGTCAAAACTCAAAGGACCAAGAAATCCTGCAAAAGCAGGTCCTGCTGATACAGGGGAAAAGTTGAGTAGCTTGCACATTGGTCTAGAAACAAAAGTGAACTTTGTCCAGAGTGAATTCCTTGACTGTATAACAGCACAAAGCATTTGTTGATAAAAGGGGATGTTAACCTGTAGGTTACACAGTATTCACTTTTTTTTTTTAAAACCAGAGGAGTGGAGTCTATAGGTTTAGGATAATACATTGTTGTAACACAGAGAACAATCAAGAGAAAATTGAACACTTGGAAGTGAAAAAGGTTGAAAAATCTCTTCTAGGGATGTATATTGCTGCATTTGAAAGTTTGTGAAGTGTTATGTCATTCAGCTAAAATAGAAAATAATTATAATTTGAAAGAAATACAGAAAGTTTATGAAAATTGGAAGATTTTAATAACTTTAGTATTTTGGGCATACATGTTAGGAAATAAAATAGAAAGTCAGCTTTTGTATCTGCTAAAGGATCGTGTTTTATAAATGCCGAGAGATTAAATTTCCTTTTATGATGTTGAAATCATATTTAAAATTTCACTAGACCATTGTCCAAACATCACAAAACTACCATGGCCATTAATCATTCCCTTGGTTCAAGTCAAGGCTACCAGATCTGTAGAATGTCTTTCCCTTAGCAGTTCTTTAGTGATCCAGGGATCTGAGAAGCGCTCACAGTGTCTGTGTGCAAATGTGCAGACCTGTGTATGTGTTATGGGAGGTGGGGGAAGGGTGGAGGTTGGTCTGTAGGTCCAAGTAAAATACTTAATGTGTTCCACACAATGAATAAAAATAGACTAACCTCCCTCCTAAACCTAATTTTGTTACAATTTCAGTAATGCTTTCCCTGCATAAAAATTTTCGAATCCATCTCCCTTGTATCATGGGCTTTTTGGATTTAAGGACTCAAAGACAAAAACTGAGTCTATACAAACAATTATTTCCCCAAAGAGTTACTAAGTCGTATATTTATTAAAATTTGTGGGGTTAAATCTTAGGGGAGGTTTCAGTCTTACTAATGTAGCTTAAATAGGCCAGGAAAAAATGACTACGTAACTTAGGCTTCAGCCATCAAATTGTTTGAATGGAGTCAGGAGACCTACCCACGAGCCCTTCAGCCAAATACTGGAGGCCACTGATGACTGACTCAGTTGTTACTGTTATTCCCTCCTCCTTGTTTAATACAGAGTGGAATCTAAATGTTAGAGGGGGAATTAAAAATCAATGGGAAAAAGTGGCTGATGAGTCTAAGAGCTGTCAACTAGGACTTCTAGGACCCTGTCTTGTCCCATCCACTCACGGCCTCCTTGTGAAAAGAGCATCAGAAGAATGCTTTTGTTTTTTTTGAAGAAGCAAGCACCCTGTCATGACTGAGTCAGGTGAACATTTTCCCTCACCTCCTAAGGTCATAGTTTTATTAATAATACCTAATAAAAAGTACTCTCTAAACTCATACTACTACTTTTATTTCATTAATAAGGCAATGTAGTACAGACCTGAGAACACAAGAATCAAAAGAGATTCCTTGTGTTGGATTATTTAGAAAACAGGAGGGGAAATAAATTAGTGGGCTCATTAAGTATATGTGTATTCTTCCAGTCAGCTCCACCAATCTTTAGGTTCAAAACTGGACAATATAGTATAAAATACATCAGCTTGTTGGTATATGGAGGAGGTGCTATAGGGTGGCGTTCTGGTGGACTGATGAGACCTGAGTTCACGTTTTAAATGCAGCACTTAGCCCTTTTGTCTAGGTCTATAACCCTTCTAGGCTTCATTTTCTTCCTGGAGCAGTAGTTGTTGATTAACTTAAGGACTGTCATAACAGCTAACTTAGGATATACACTTGTCTCTTGGTATCTGAGGGGGACTGGTTCCATGACCACCCTCCCTACAATGGATACCAAAATTTGAATATGCTCAAATCCTTTATATAAAAATACAGTATTTGTATGTAGCCTGCACACATCTTCCTGTATGCTTCAAATTATCTCTAGATTACTGATAATACCTAATACAATGTAAATGGTGGCCTATGTGCAGCAAATTGAAGTTTTGCTTCTTGGAATTTTCTGGAATTTTTTTTCCCAAATATTTTTGATCTGCAGTTAGTTGAATATGTCGATGCAGAACCCTTGGATGTGGAGGGCTGACAAATATAAACGCTTCACACAGATCTTTAAACTTTGTTAGATATTTTGAACTATCTCCTGAGAAGTGAGAAGCTATCAGACCCTTTTAACTAGGTGAATGATGTAAACAGAGGTTCATTTCGGGAAAACATTTCTGCTGGTGTATGGAGATGATGGAAGAGGCTGATAACAGAGTTTCATTAGGAGGCTCACTAGATGGTTTGATCAAAGTTGTACTGTGAGGATGGAGAGAGGTAGGCATGTTTGAGAACTATTAGGCAGATGAAACCGAAAGGCTTTGGTGACTGATTGAGAAGGAAAGAAATGTTAAGGAGGACCAGAAATATTTAGTCTGTGGAAGTCCTCAATAAATGTTTGTTTCTGATTGTGTCTTCAGCAACTTTTACTTTTACCACTGCTTTCATAATATACCTGAACTTGAAGCCACACATGATTTTGATTGGGAGAAAGCTTTCAGAGGTCATTTGATGACCATTAGTAATCACAATTTTTAGTTTTACTTCTTAGGAAAAAAAACACCACTTTATAGCACTGAGTACTATTTTCCTCTACAAATGAGGAATCTGAGACACAGAGGGATTTAATAACTTGCTCAGACAGTTAGGAATGGTAGACCCAGAATTTGAACCCAGACGTTCTTACTGTGAAGCCTGTGCAATCCACGGATTTTTATTCTTCAGAGTGATCCTTCAAAAGAAATGTTTTGATGAATTGACCTTTGTATCTCTACTAAATATTAATTTCCCTTCTCAACCTCATCCAGTTCAGTGTAAAGGCATAAAATACAATTGATCTGATGGTTCTTCTTGATTGCCCTTTTGGTGAACCAAAAATGTGTCCTTACATTTTAATTCTTCTTAATCCTTGCAAACAGGATGAATAACATAGAAAAATATTGCTTCTCTTCTATGAATAGTACATTCTCTGGACTAGTTATGTAGGCTTCATCCTCTGAACATTAATTACCACAGCTATATTGTAAAATAATATGAAGACAGCGAAGTGGAAGACTACATATACCTTTGCAGTATAAATCTAGCCACACATGTTCTATGTGAAGAGAAAACATTTATGAGTATTCTGAAGGAACGTTTATATGCCTATAAATAACACTGCTGGTTTACTTTGCTTAGAGTGAATGCTAGAGGACATTTTTGTAGTCTGTGCAAGGATTCAAGATGGGGATCATCATATAATCTGCCTGTTAAATCAGTAAATTTCTAAAGTTGTATTTTGCATACGGGTGTGGCAGTTTCCAAAAAATACTACTTCCTTCTGGGTGCCTGCATATTATCAGCTTTTAAGAATCAAAGCAGATTAAACTTTGCTAGTATGCTCCATAACTATTTCCTTTTCAAAGTTGGGGTTTGTCCCATTTCTCTGGAAAATTCATACTCAGGTTTGTCGTGAACATAACCACTGATAGACTGTTTAGCGCTTACATAGGGTTTTTGTTTTCAGGATTTCATAATCATTGCCTTTTAATCCATTTAACACCCCTGTAAGGTAGGCAGATAAATTCAAGCATCTAAGTCTCCCGTGGGCAGATTTCAGTGCTAGCATGAGTATTGTGATTGGCACTGAGTTTCCTTAACTTCCCAGAGGCCAGACACCTGGAGAGGCTTTCCTACAGGTTAAGATACACGCCAGTGTGTCAGCCACAGGGTATTGCCTCCTACTTTTCCTGCTATTCTGCTAAGATTCAGTGACTGCATCTACCATTAACCACAGTGCTATGCCCACTGTGCCTGTCTGTATTAAAGCCACTCTGAAAGAGTATGTTTTGAAAGATTCTTAGGGAGCCCAACAAACATTTATGTTCTCTAAAGCTATGGTTTTTCCAGTAGTCATCTATGGATGTGAGAGTTGGACCATAAAGAAGGCTGAACACCACAGAATTGATGCTTTTGAACTGTGGTGCTGGAGAAGACTCACTCTTGAGAGTCTCTTGGACTGCAAGGAAATCAAACCAGTCAATCCTAAAGGAAATAAACACTGAATATTCACTGGAAGGACTGATACTGAAGCTGAAGCTCTAGTACTTTGGCCACGGATGCGAAGAGCCAACTCATTAGAAAAGACCCTGATGCTGGGAGAGATAGAGGAGGAGGAGAATGAAGAAAAGGGGGAAACAGAAGATGAGATGGTTGGATGACATCACCAACTCAATAGACATGAGTTTGAGCATACTCTGGGAGATAGTGAAAGACAAGGAAGCCTGGCGTGCTGCAGTTCATGGGATCTCCAAGAGTCAAGACTTGACTTAGCGACTGGACAACAATAACAACACAACAAATTTCAACTGTTTACACTCCAGTTGAGCATCAGTTCAGTTCAGTGGCTCAGTCGTGTCCAACTCTTTGCGACCCCATGAATCGCAGCACACCAGGCCTCCCTGTCCATCAGCAACTCCCAGAGTTCACTCAGATTCATGTCCATTGAGTCAGTGATGCCATCCAGCCACCTCATCCTCTGTCGTCCCCTTCTCCTCCTGCCCCCAATCCCTCCCAGCATCAGAGTCTTTTCCAATGAGTCAACTCTTCACATGAGGTGGCCAAAGTACTGGAGTTTCAGCTTTAGCATCATTCCTTCCAAAGAAATCCCAGGGCTGATCTCCTTCAGAAGGGACTGCTTGGATCTCCTTGCAGTCCAAGGGACTCTCAGAAGTCTTCTCCAACACCACAGTTCAAAAGCATCAATTCTTCGGCACTCAGCCTTCTTCACAGTCCAACTCTCACATCCATACATGACTACAGGAAAAACCATAGCCTTGACTAGCCGGACCTTAGTTGGCAAAGGAATGTCTCTGCTTTTGAATATGCTATCTAGGTTGGTCATAACTTTTCTTCCAAGGAGTAAGCGTCTTTTAATTTCATGGCTGCAATCACCATCTGCAGTGATATTGGAGCCCAGAAAAATAAAGTCTGACACTGTTTCCACTGTTTCCCCATCTATTTCCCATGAGGTGTTGGGACTGGATGCCATTTTCTGAATGTTGAGCTTTAAGCCAACTTTTTCACTCTCCTCTTTCACTTTCATCAGGAGGTCTTTTAATTCCTGTTCGCTTTCTGCCATAAGGGTGGTGTCATCTACATACCTGAGGTTATTGATATTTCTCCCAGCAATCTTGATTCCAGCTTGTGTTTCTTCCAGTTCAGCCTTTCTCATTCATGATGTACTCTGCATAGAAGTGAAATAAGCAGGGTGACAATATACAGCCTTGACGTACTCCTTTTCCTATTTGGAACCAGTCTGTTGTTCATGTTCAGTTCTAACTGTTACTTCCTGACCGGCATACACATTTCTCAAGAGGCAGGTCAAGTGGTCTGGTATTCCCATCTCTTTCAGAATTTTCCACAGTTTCTTGTGATCCACACAGTCAAAGGCTTTGGCATAGTCAATAAAGCAGAAATAGATGTTTTTCTGGAGCTCTCTTGCTTTTTCCATGATCTAGCGGATGTTGACAATTTGATCTCTGGTTCCTCTGCCTTTTCTCAAACGAGCTTGAACATCAGGGAGTTCACGGTTCACGTATTGCTGAAGCCTGGCTTGGAGAGTTTTGAGCATTACTTTACTGCATGTGAGATGAGTGCAATTGTGCAGTAGTTTGAGCATTCTTTGGCATTGCCTTTTTGGGATTGGAATGAAAACTGACCTTTTCCAGTCCTGTGGCCACTGCTGAGTTTTCCACATTTGCTGGCATATTGAGTGCCTCACTTTCACAGCATCATCTTTCAGGATTTGAAATAGCTCTACTGTAATTCCATCACCTCCAGTTGAGCATGAACTCCAACAAAGGTACTTTTCATTCAGTGATAACACCATGGCTCCAACTAAGTACTTAGATTAATAAATGAGCAGCAGAATTTCCATTTTAGGAGTCTATAATATATTCAAGTAGGGAAAAAGTTGTGTGCACCTAATGATTAAGTCATCAACATGACATCAATTGAAATATAAAGTTGGCAGTTTTATATAGTATGCTTATTTGTACCAGGCTCTATGATAAAAATAATCAATGCATTATCACAATTTTATGATGTAGATACTATCATCCTGGTTTACAAATGATGAAAACCAAGGCTAGCAAGTTGACCACAGTCATAGGGCTTCTGACTCCTAGGTAGAAGGTGATGTATCGAATCTTAAAGCTCTAGGGCAGTATAAAACAGAAGAGTGGTAATAATGGAGTCGAGTATATAATAAGGCACATATTAACTTGTTTATGTATAAAGTAAAACAAAACCATGTAAAAGAATTGTTTTTACATATTTAGTAGTTTACATCTTTTTACCTTTCTCAGCACTTTTAACTTGTCTAGTACTTGCTTCAATGAAAATATTTGTATGTTTTCCCTTCTACCTTGTTGACAGTTTCTTGAAAGGATGACTGTGTCTTGTAATTGTATGTATTAAATAATGCTTAACGCCTTAAATCTATTGGGTGCTCAGGAATTAACTGAGTAAGCTTTAGAAATTAGTAGAGCTTTTATCCAGAGATAAACCAATGCACCTAAGGGCAACTTATCTTTGACAAAGGAGTCAAAAATATACAGTGGAGAAAAGACAGCCTCTTCAATAAACATTACTGGCAAAACTGGACAGCTACATGTAACAGAATGAAACTAGAACACTTCCTAATACCATATGCAAAAATAAACTCAAAATGGATTAAAGACTTAAATGGAAGGCCAGAAACAATAAAACTCTTAGGTGAAAACAGGCAGTACACTCTTTGACATATATCACAGCAAGATCCTCTTTGACCACCTCCTAGAATACTGGAAATAAAAACAAAAATAAACAAATGAGACCTAATTAAATTTCAAAGCTTTTGTATGGAAAACCTTTTGCAAAGGAAACAACAAGATTGAAAGCCAGCCCTCAGAATGGGAGAAAATAATTGCAAATGAAACAACCTGCAAAGAATTAATCTCTGGAATATATAAGCAGTTCATACAGCTCAATACTGGAAAAACAGACAGCTCTATCAGAAAACAAGCAGAAGACCTAAACAGACATTTTTTCCCCAAAGAAGACATACAAATGGCCAATAAACACACAAAAAGATACTCAGCATTACTAGATATTAGAGAAATACAAATCAAAATTACAATGAGGTATCACCTCACTCCAGTCAGCAAAAAATATACAAACAATGAATGCTGAAGAGGATATGGAGAAAAGGGAATGTTCTTGCGTATTTTTTTTTTTAATTTGTAGTGTTTATTTTATTTTTTCATATTTTCTTGGCCATGCCACATGGCATGTGAATCTTAGTTCCCTGACCAGGGATCAAACCTGTGCCCCTTGCGTTGGAAGTCCCCTTCTTGCATTGTTGATGGAAAAGTGATACAGCCTCTATGGAGAACAGTATGGAAATTCCTTAAAGAACTAGAATAAAATAGGATATGACCCAACAGTCCCACTAATGGGCATACAACCTGAGGAAACCATAATTTAAAAAGATACTTGTACCCAAATGTCCATTGCAGCACTGTTTACAATAGCTAGGTCATGGAAGTAGCCTAGATGTCCATTGCAGATGAATGGGTAAGGAAGCTATGGTACACTTATACAATGGAATATTACTCTGCCATGAGAAGGAATGCATTTAAGTCAATTCTAATGAGGTGGATGAACCTAAAACCTAGTATACAGAGTGAAGTCAGGAAAAGAAAGACAAATATCATATATTAATGCATGTATATGTAATCTGTAAACATGGTACTGATGAACCTATTTGCAAGACAATAATGGAGATGCAGACATGAAAAACAGAATAGTGGATAGGGTAGGGGAAGGAGAAGGTGAGACGAATTGAGAGATTAGCATTGAAACATATACATTACCATATGTAAAATAGATAGCCAGTGGGAATTTGCTGTATGATGCAGGGAGCTCAAACCTGGTGCCCTGTGACAACCTTGAGTAGTGGGATGGGGTGGGAGGGGGCAGGGAGGTCCAAGAGTTGCGGGGGGACATGTGTATACCTGTGCTGATTCATGTTGATATATGGCAGAAACCAACACAACACTGTAAATCAATTATCCTCCAATTAAAAATATTTTTTAAATTATTAAAAAAAAATTTTTAATAGTAGAGCTTTTAATTGAAAAAGAAGTACCTGTATATGCAAAACATTTAAATGAAGCTAAAGAATTGCTCCTATTTAAGATTTATACCTAGTTCTAGTTCTCCTCCATTGTATGTTCCAGTTTCTTATGGATCATTTCAGAAATATTCAGTCTGTGTATTTGTATATGTGCATATAGGTAAATGTACATTCACCTTACACCTGAATTGATTGTCTGAGATTATGATAATTAAGTCCTAAATACAGAATTAATCATAACACTATATGCAGAATATCCTTTGATAATAAAAGACATTTATTAAATGCATTGTAAAATGCATAAATGGGTAATTATGATTGTACATCTAAGAAAAACTTATGTATGACTTTTAACCATGTCCTTGAGAGAAAATACTAACGTAAATACTATGTAATTCCAATATAAGATGGTTATAATTTAGATACTTTAGGGTTGCTAAGTTATATGTGAGGGAAAATTAACTTTAGGAATTAGATGTAAAGATCATGGTAAGTTTAATTTTCTTCAGAGTTTCTCCATACTTTCAAGTGTCTTCTTACAACTGGTAAAATTTACAAAGAGCCATTATGGATGAAGGAATGAGGCAGTATCTGGAAGAAAAGAGTTATATTTTGCTGTAGCATACAACTATATTTTGCAAAATGATAGAAGATAATACTAGGTTATAATTTATCTTGAAAATTATGTATTTCTGGTGTAAATATGAGCTGTGAAAAATAGTTCTTCATCTGCCAAAAAGAAAATTTGAGAATCATACATTTTTAAAAGTTAAGTTGCTAATTCTTTGTTTATTGTTTTCTAATTGTAGGTTTTAGTATAAAAGCAGTGCCATTCCAGAATGCCATCTTGAATGTAAAAGAACTTGGAGGTATATCATATATCTTTTCTATGTCTGACTCTAACTTCTACTAAGTTCATATTAATGTGTTACATATAATTAGAAATGATGATGATGTATTATTCTAGAAGGTGACTTATTCGTACCTTTTCTCTTGATAATACGTTTCCTAGAAATATTTCTTTCTTTATATATATTAAAGTTAGTTGAGTTCTAATTGACATAAACATAGTGTATGTTTATTTATGTAGTGCTACACTACTAGGACCATTTCATACTCTATACTCATGGTTTTGCTTCTCTTGTGAAATTTATTCTTGAATGGAAAAAATGAAGAGAGTTTTAATATAGTCACTAAAAAAAAGCTATACATTATGCAAATAACTGTATTTTAGAGTAGTTTGTATTCCTTTTGCCGGTTTTATTGTATTAGATCTTTTTAGAATGTGTTTGTTCTGATAATAAATCTTTGCCAATAGGTTCTTTGTTGGTCAAGCACATTTATTGGATAGGCTTTACCCAAAACTATACATCACTCAGTCTTTCATTGCACTCTCTGTCTGGGATATTTTTGATTGTATTTTATGTCGGTCAGGGTCTTAACCCATGTAAGTAGGTTAACAAAGAAATCAGTCGATTCAATGAACCTGCTAAGTTGTCTAATGTCACAGGAAAATGATAAGTCCTCTGGAGTTCAGTATGGTATGGGTGAGTTTAATGACTTAGAAGAGAGTTCTCTTCCATCTCTTTAACCACTTTGTGATATTGACCTTATTCTGTTTTGTTTTTTTTTTTTAAGCTCATTCTGTGACCTATTATTAGATTGATGAAATTTAAACCCAGACCTTCTGCCATCTTAATGGTATTTTTATGCCTTCTTATTTTTATATAATGATGTATTGGCTGATCTTTCCAGGTTTACTTCTGTCGGTCTGTTTTATAGCCACTTTGACTTTTATAGTATTAATATTTAAAATAAACCAATGGTTGATAAATTCTGATTTTTCTTTGACATTGGTTTTGTCATTTTGACTGAAAAAATGATAAAACATGAATGTTCTTATAATAGAAAAATTTTCTGTGCAAAAATTTTAAGACTTGCATTAAATATCTTAATATTACTTTGTGGCTTCAGAGAACATAGTATAAACATCCATGGAATCAAATTGAATGGTTTGACAATTCTATTATTTTTAAATATTACTGATACTTAATATTATTACTAGGCTAGATGCAAAAATTTTATTAAATACCCTCCAGATATAAGAAACTATTGATTAAGATGTTTATTATTGATGTTTACTTCGATGATATAAAAATGTATAATGCATCTTAACAATTTTTTTAAAGTGCAGAATTTATTATAATCTTAACTGTGCCACTGAAACTCACTACAGTTCAAAAGATCAAATTAGAGGAAAGAGGTGTATAAGGTGGGAATCCATCTGTTCCCAAGCAGGGTTTAATTTTGTTGAAAGAACTGTGTATGCCCTAGCAATTACTGAAATGGAAATTACAAAGGAGAGGATACTGTAGAGTTTGGTGGAAATACTTTAGTTGTGCCTCTTGCATGATGAAATGGAGAGATGTAGGTACATGATAGAGCTTCAGGGTTGAGATCCATACATTAGTTTCAGACTAGTGATGTGTGGTGCTTGGCAGGTGGTGTTGAAGAGCAGATTACTCACTTAAGCACAAATTCTTCTACCCCTGAAAATTTAATAGCTGTTTTCAGTTGAGAGGCTATCTCAAGGAGGCGATTTTCTGCATAGCATCTATTTGTGTATCCTATGTTGTGTGCTCAGAAGCAAGCAGTGGAGGAAGTTCTGTCTTTGACTTTTCACTCACTAATTCTTTACGCAACAAATATTTTTTTGAGCACCTCCTCTACCTGGGGTAGGACTGGGCCCTAGATCAGCCAAGAATGCATGAAAAGCACACTAACATACATAGAGAGTATAGTTTTCATAGGATTTAGGTAAATCTTATATCCCAAGAGGCTTATCCCAATATGAGAGATATGAGGCCTTTAGGGAAAATTATGATCTCCTAAAATTACATTGTTTGAGAGGAAGTTGCTTGACCCAAGAATTTCTAAGTTCAAGAGGAAAGAGTTGAGAATTTTAAAATCAATGTGTGAAGATATGAAGCTGTTATTTACCAGTAGAGAGTTAACTCAGAAGACAGGTTAATCAGAATTCAACCAGGTTGTCAATCCAGGTGAAGATTCTGAAATCAAGGAAGAAAGTCAAGAAGATAGGTGTAAAGGTAGGCAGAACTAAGAGCCCGAACTGTGCTGAAGTTTGGAATGCTCTGCTGCTTCTCCTAGGGTTAATTCAGGAGATTGGCCCAGCCAGTTTCTCCCTTCTAATTCCTTCTTCTACCCTTTTCACAAGGTTCCAAGGTTTTCCATCACTTGCTCCTAACCTCTCTTACATTTCTTACTTCTTCCAACTAGGAAGAAGTGTGCGCTTGTGTTCCTTATCTAGTAAGAAATGGTTTAGAATGAAATAAAAACTAATGGAGTTAAATGAAAGCCACAATAGCTGTGAAAAGAAGCGAAGCAAAAAGCAAAGGAGAAAAGGAAAGATATAAGCATCTGAATGCAGAGTTCCAAAGAATAGCAAGAAGAGATAAGAAAGCCTTCCTCAGCAATCAATGCAAAGAAATAGAAGAAAAGAACAGAATGGGAAAGACTAGAGATCTCTTCAAGAAAATGAGAGATACCAAGGGAACATTTCATGCAAAGATGGGCTCGATAAAGGACAGAAATGGTCTGGAACCTAACAGAAGCAGAAGATATTAAGAGCTGGCAAGAATACACAGAAGAACTGTACAAAAAATTTCTTCACGACCCGGATAATCACAATGGTGTGATCACTCATCTAGAGCCAGACATCCTGGAATGTGAAGTCAAGTGGGCCTTAGAAAGCATCACTATGAACAAAGCTAGTGGAGGTGATGGCATTCCAGTTCAGCTATTTCAGATCCTGAAAGATGATGCTGTGAAAGTGCTGCACTCAATATGCCAGCAAATTTGGAAAACTCAGCAGTGGCCACAGGACTGGAAAAGGTCAGTTTTCATTCCAGTTCCAAAGGCAATGCCAAAGAATGCTCAAACTACTGCACAACTGCACTCATCACATGCTAGTAAAGTAATGCTCAAAACTCTCCAAGCCAGGCTTCAGCAATACGTGAACCGTGAACTCCCTGATGTTCAAGCTGCATTTAGAAAAGGCAAAGGAACCAGAGGTCAAATTGCCAACATCTGCTGGATCATGGAAAAAGCAAGAGAGTTCCACAAAAAGCATCTATTTCTGCTTTATTAACTATGCCAAAGCCTTTGACTGTGTGGATCACAAGAAACTGTGGAAAATTCTGAAAGAGATGGGAATACCAGACCACCTGACCTGCCTTTTGAGAAATCTGTATGCAGGTCAGGAAGCAACAGTTAAAACTGGACATGGAACAACAGACTGGTTCCAAATAGGAAAAGGAGTACGTCAAGGCTGTATATTGTCACCCTGCTTATTTCACTTGTATGCAGAGTACATCATGAGAAAGGCTGAACTGGAAGAAACACAAGCTGGAATCAAGATTGCCGGGAGAAATATCAATCACCTCAGATATGCAGATGATACTACCCTTATGGCAGAAAGTGAAAAGGAACTAAAAAGCCTCTTGATGAAAATGAGAGGAGAGTGAAAAAGTTGGCTTAAAGCTCAACATTCAGAAAATGAAGATCATGGCATCCGGTCCCATCACTTCATGGGAAGTAGATGGGGAAACAGTGGAAACAGTGTCAGACTTTATTTTTTGGGGCTCCAAAATCACTGCAGATGGTGACTGCAGCCATGAAATTAAAAGACACTTACTCCTTGGAAGAAAAGTTGTGACCAACCTAGAGAGCATATTCAAAAGCAGAGACATTACTTTGCCTACTAAGGTCCATCTAGTCAAGGCTATGGTTTTTCCTGTGGTCATGTATGGATGTGAGAGTTGGACTGTGAAGAAGGCTGAGTGCCGAAGAATTGATGCTTTTGAACTGTGGTGTTGGAGAAGACTCTTGAGAGTCCCTTGGACTACAAGGAGATCCAAGCAGTCCCTTCTGAAGGAGATCAGCCCTGGGATTTCTTTGGAGGGAATGATGCTAAAGCTGAAACTCCAGTACTTTGGCCACCTCATGTGAAGAGTGACTCATTGGAAAAGACTCTGATGCTGGGAGGGATTGGGGACATGAGGAGAAGGGGACGACCAAGGATGAGATGGCTTGATGGCATCACGGACTCGATGAACGTGAGTCTGAGTGAACTCCAGGAGTTGGTGATGGACAGGGAGGCCTGGTATGCTGCGATTCATGGGGTTGCAAAGAGTCGGACAGGACTGAGTGACTGAACTGAACTATAAATAGCAAACCTTATGTTCACACACACACTGATGTGTGTGTGTACTACCTAATTTATATTAGACAGAATTCCATGCTGTTATCAATTTTCTCTTTTATGAGGATATTTCTCATATCTTGCACCTAAAAATTCCTATAGATTTCATTCATAGCAATGTTCTCTAGTGATCTTTTCCTGCTGTTGATGCAGTCATTCTGGCACAGTTACTTGTGTGTCAAGCATGATTCAAGGGACTGGGAATAAACAATATTTAAAAAGAGACCTGTGGTTCAGTGATAGACACATTTATGAAAACCAATGTTTGAAATTAATTTTGAAAGTAACAAAATAAAGCAGGAAGTAAATATAAAGGATGACACAAAGAGACAATCCAGCCTGGTGGTATGATGGGTGAGTCCTGTTTATACTGTTTTGAGAATGACCTGTTCTCATCTAACCTGTCCCACTTTTCAGGCTGTACTGATTATTCTAGAACTCTAAAATTTTTCTATTTTCTTTCTGTATACATTCTCACTTAATCTTTGCAACTTCATTCCTAGAGAGTAGATGCTGTTATTATCTGGCAGATAGTGAGACACAGGACACCTAGACACAGGTCAAGTGGTTTATTCAAAGTTATTTGGAGAAGGATTTCTGGGAGTTGATCTGAGCCCTTGTGTTTAACCAGGGTACCCTGTACATGAAGCATTTTACCCAGTGCCTGGCACAAAAGAAGTGCTTCCAGGTATTGTCTGCTGCTATTATATGAACAATTTAAAGTTTTCACATGTTGGTATTATTTTCATTAACACTGTATTGACTACACATGAACACTTTGCTCTGCTCAAAACTGTAGGATGTTATCCTTAATCATTGCAGCTGCTTTTATGATTCATTTTCTGTCTTACTTTCTTTATTTAGAGGTCAAGTCAACTCTTCCTCCGTTTTAATTGTGTCTATAGTGCTGTAGTCATGCTTTCCTCTTCTGATTCCTTCAAGACTGCCTTCTGGAGCAGAGTCTTAACTTATTCTAGGTACTTTCCAAAACTTATAGGATTTACCATAAACTTGTCATTTTCATACTCTTTTATTTTTTTCTAATTCAGTCAACAAATATTTACTGAATACATATTATATGCTCAGGCCGAGTTCTAGAAAATGGTGGTGGTTACAGTGGAATGTGGAGCTAGGTGGACCTTAGAAAGTATCACTATGAACAAAGCTAGTGGAGGCAATAGAATTCCTGTTGAGCTGTTTCAAATTCTAAAATATGATGCTATGAAAGTGCTATACTCAATATGTCAGCAAATTTGGAAAACTCAACAGTGGCCACAGGACTGGAAAAGGTCAGTTTTCATTCCAATCCCAAAGAAAGGCAATGCCAAAGAATGCTCAGACTACTTCAAATTGAACTCATCTCACACACTAGTAAAGTAATGCTCAAAGTTCTCCAAGCCAAGCTTCAGCAATATGTGAACCATGAACTTCCACATGGTCAAGCTGGATTTAGAAAAGGCAGAGGAACCAGAGATCAAATTGCCAACATCTGTTGGATCATCGAAAAAGCAAGAGAGTTCCAGAAAAACATCTATTTCTGCTTTATTGACTATGCCAAAGCCTTTGACTGTGTGGATCACAAGAAACTGTGGAAAATTCTGAAAGAGATGGGTATACCAGACCACGTGACCTACCTCTTGAGAAATCTATATGCCGGTCAGGAAGCAACGGTTAGAACTGGGCATGGAGCAACAGACTGGTTCCAAATAGGAAAAGGAGTACATCAAGGCTGTATATTGTCACCCTGCTTATTTAACTTATATGCAGAGTACATCATGAGAAAGGCTGAACTGGAAGAAACACAAGCTGGAATCAAGATTGCCAGGAGAAATATCAATAACTTCAGATATGCAGATGACACCACCCTTATGGCAGCAAGTGAAGAGGAGCTAAAAAGCCTGTTGATGAAAGTGAAAGAGGAGAGTGACAATGTTGGCTTAAAGCTCAACATTCAGAAAACTAAGATCATGGCATCCGGTCCCATCACTTAATGGCAAAGTGATGGGGAAACAATTGAAACAGTGCGAGACTATTTTTCTGGGCTCCAAAATCACTGCAGATGGTAATTGCACCCATGAAATTAAAAAAAAAAAACGTTTGCCCCTTGGAAGGAAAGTTATGACCAACCTAGATAGCATATTCAAAAGCAGAGACATTATTTTGCCAACAAAGGTCCGTTTAGTCAAGACTATGGTTTTTCCAGTAGTCATGTATGGTTGTGAGAGGTGGACTATAAAGAAAGCCGAGCACCAAAGAATTGATGCTTTTGAACTGTGGTGTTGGAGAAGACTCTTGAGAGTCCCTTGCACTGCAAGGACATCCAGTCAGTCCATTTTAAAGGAGATCTGTCCTGGGTGTTCATTGGAGGGACTGATGTTGAAGCAGAAAGTCCAATACTTTGGCCACCTGATGCGGAGAGCTGACTCATTGGAAAAACCCTGATGCTGGGAAAGTTTGAGGGCAGGAGGAGAAGGGGATGACAGAGGATGAGACGGTTGGATGGTATCACCAACTCAATGGACATGGATTTGGGTGGATCCCGGGAGGTGGTGATGGACAGGGAGGCCAGGCATGCTGTGGTTCATGGGGTCGCAAAGAGTCAGACATGACTGAGCGACTGAACTGAACTGTACTGATAGTGTCAACACAAGCATAGTCCCTGCATAGATTGGCTAGTCCACACAAGGGGAGACTCTTAACGTGAACTAAACTTCCATCCTTGAATTAGCGTCAAATGTTTCTTATAGGCCTAAAACAAAGTTCTGGTTTAATCCCTTCCATACTTGAATCGATTCGTTATCTTAACACCATCTAGTTCTGATACAATTATTTTGTAGTATCTTTCAGTGAACTTTTTTCCCCTGCATATTCTTTAATTTGGAAAGCCTTTTTAAAGTGATCTAAATGCTTTCTCCTTTAGTTTTAATTAATTACTCTGCTTGTCTTGTTCTATTACTTTTATTTTTCTGGATGTTGTGCAAGACACCAAGCAGGATCCTGGATAGACAGAAGATTAATCTTTCGAAGGAGTTTCCTTCCTCCTGGTGACCTGTTTCTAAGCTCAGCCATTCTCTATGGTTCCAGATAAGCCTGCTTTCCTGTATCTTTGTTTCTTTATCAATAAATTGTAGTACTAATAGTCTCTATATCATGTAATCCTTGTGAGGACCAAATTAGTTAATGTAGGTCAAGTACTTAGAGACTGTCTGGCCCTAATATTTCTGAAAGATTTACTTTTATTATAGTTATACCCTCACTCCCTCACACCCCACAAAAGCACCTTTAAATAATGCCTTTTTCATCCCAAGTTCTCTGAATATAAAACAAATCACGTATGATTGCTTTTTCCTTTGTGGTCATATCTCTTTCCCGCATAGACAAAGTGATCTTTTCCTGAATGGTGTTCTACCTGAAAGTCACTGAAAGGGACCTCAGTGGATTCTTGGTTGTCTGCCCAGCATATTTTTTGCCACTGCACATGTGTTAGTAGTAAATGTTTTTGTCCTTTCCACCTAATCACCTTTTTTTCTGTTTTCAGATTCCACCAGAAAAATCTCTTGTCTGTCTTAGTGCTTCTCAGTTGCTTTCATTCTGTTTGATATGTATTTTAACCACATTACTAAGGTAAGCAAAGCCTCTGGCGTTTAACTGAGTTAGACACAGTGATCGCTGCAGTGACGTCACAGCACTGATAATTTTTCATCTTAGAAATGTCCAGTCCTTAAATCTAGGAATAGATTTTTATACATTCTTAGATGGCTTTCTCTTGATTCTGAGATTTTGTTCACAAATTGATAGAATTCAGAGAGGAAAATTTCATCTCTTAACACATTTGGTTTGTTACCACTTATTGATAAGGTTCCAGACATCATAATATTGCTTTTTCTTTCTTGAACTGAATTCTGAAACCAACCAAAAAATAGTTGGTTTTGCCAAATGACTTGTTTTCTTCCCTTTAATATTTTAATGAGTTATGTCTGAATTGTTTCCCCATCCCCCTATCTTGGCTAGGGTCCCCACCCAATATACTCTTTGGCTGTCTTATCTTCCCAGTTGACTTTGGGGAAGGCAGGGCAAAGCTAAAAATCAGTTAGCTATCTTTAACACTTGAGGATTCATTGCTGTTAGTTGCCAATCAAAAGGGAAGATATGAGGATTTTTGTTTGCACTTTCTTTTCTTTAGTGGAAGGCGGTGAGTGTAGTATGGAAAGTGAAAGTTGTGTTTATTTACCCATTTACTTAAGCCCATGCAATAGTGACTGAATGGTTTTTGAGGGTTGTCAGCTAAGCCATTTTTTAAAGTTTGCTTCTTTCAGCAGCCAAGCTGTTATATGAAACAGATGTTGACTCTGTCCTGTTTCTTTGTTTGCCTGAAGGAATACGCCTCCTCATAGTGAAAGGTGCTGTTTCTTTGTATCCTGCTAGTTATCTTCGGGTGCTGTTAATCTGTCCAGGTTATTTGCATTTCTAAAGTTCTCCAGAAACTGTACAGGGCAGACTTCTTAACAGGCAACCCAGGGGGCACTACTGCCTGCTTCTTATAATCTCTGCTTTTTGTACCCAGGCCTTCGATGTCTTTCACCAAAATAAAGCTGTCGTCCTTCAGAACCTTTTACTAAAAGTTACTTTGGAGGGAGTAATTGCTCTTTAATTTTATCTGATGCATTCTCACTGTTTTTTGTATATTATGATTATTTCCTCTATATGGCCATTACTGCCTCCTTCTAAAAAATAATGCAATCAATAACTATAAATTTAATGTACCCCCTGGCTCTGAGGGTCATGCTAGTCTATAAAGACAGGAGGAATCGAGGCAATATAAACCAATATATTGGTTGTATATTTAAAAAAAAAGACTGATTATAGGCAGACAAACTTGAAGAGGTTATTATGGCCACATTGTTGTAAGGGACAATGGGAATTGCCTAGATTTTTGCTGGTGTAGGAGAAAACAACTTGCCATTCAAAAACTGTTTTAGACATCTTCAAAAATGGGTTTCATGGGAGAAAAGGCAGGAAACCATGACCCTGGCAAAGGAACATGGTGGCACAGAGTGGGGCCCCAAATCTGGCCAGGTCCACAGAGTCCCTTAGCACTGGGCTGTGAAGTAAGTTGCAATCAGCTACATATGAGTAAAGTTGCAGTCAGCTACATATGAGTAAATGTGCATGGTCTGTATCTTTTGTGTAAGGAAGCTCTTTCTATGCCTTCTGTATAAGGAAGAAATGTGATTGAACAAGTAGAGTGTAGCCTCAAGACAGTCTGTCCCCTTCTGCATTTCAGCTTCTTTTTGTTGGTCTTTCTTATCTGTAAGATGTGAGTTTTAATAAATCATCACTATTTATTTCCCAAGGGATTGGGCTGGAAAAGTAAAGTTCAGTTGCCTAAAATGCCTCAAGAGAGATGCTTTAAGAATAGACAGTGGTATTGCCACTAATTCTCTTTATAGTTGTGGATCCAGTGTGATATGTAATATTGAATGATAGAAACATCTTGATATAGTATTGTTTCCTTATCTAGGAAAAGAACCAGACCTTTCTGGAATGGGAACAGCCAGTTAACTCCTGGCTCTCTGAGCTGTGTACTCTCTCGCTTAGGCTCTACTAGGGGAAATGATATTGGTACAACGCCAAGTCACTTGGATGTGAGTTAAAAGGCCACAGCTATCTGAATTGGTTGAACAGGATCCCAGGGTGGTGGTGTTCAAGCATTTTTACACTTGCTCAGGGAAAACTGAGCCAAACAGTCAGGAGAGCCAAATAAATGAATTTAAGGGCCCAGAAGTCTGTTACTGGCTGATGTAGACTTGACCTTAATTTTTGTTTTCTTCTGGATCTGTGCCCTAGGAAGTTTTTTAAAATCTGTCTTCTCAGTCATAGTTTAGTATAGTACTTAACGATTTGCTTCTCCTAAGATTCTGTGTATGTATAGAATGTTCTAGAAACTGGGTTCCCAGCCCTTTAAACCTCCCACTCCCTCTGGCAGTAGGGATCTTAGGTGCCTCTGAGGTTGCTGCCTCACCACTGTTTCCTCTTTAAGGGTGATCAGGTCATTTCATATCTTCTCACTCTACCCAGCTTCCCCACAGAAAATTTGTGTTGGGTTCTTAGCCTAATTTCTTATCCCTCACAGGGGAATAGGTATCTCTGTTTCTCCCAGGGGTTGCCATAATAGCAACTAATTTTCACTGTGTATTTGGTTTCAGTGTGATATTGCAGCAATAACACTGAAGTCAAGAGACCAGTATTTTCCTCTAACGAAAGAAGCCAGGGGACCTTGGGCAAGGCATTTAACTTTTCCAGCACCAGTTTCTTTTCTCGCAGCCAGAGATACTTATAAATGTTCTGTTTTTTTGGTATAACTTAACTAGTTTATTTTTATATAAAAATTTACAGTATTTACACTGCCTCAGTCTCTGAGAACCATAGAGCCAGTCTCTAACTGGATTATTTCCTCTACTTTCCTTTATCCCTGACTTTGTCAATTATTATTATTTTTTGTACAGTAGGCATTTTAATAAATCTCAAAGTTTTCTTTTGGTATTAAAAAAGTAGTGTGAGGCAGACCAAACGTCCATAAAATAATTAACAGTAACTTAACAAAGGTGCTGTCACTGTGCTCTTTACTTTGGGAAGCATTATAGTCTGTTATGAGAAGTACCGGGCTTCCCAGATGTCACTAGCAGTAAAGAACCCACCTGCCAATGCAGGAGACATAAGAGATATAGTTTCAATCCCTGGGTTGAGAAGATCCCCTGGAGGAGGGCATGGTAACCCACTCCAGTATTCTTAACTTGGAGAATCCTATGGACAGAGAAACCTGGTGGGCTATAGTCCAAACGGTTGCAAAGAGTGGGACACAACTGAAGCGACTTAGGACACATGCATGCATGAGAAGTATTATAACAGCACAACATACCATTTGGTTGTACAGAAAGGACAAGACATAACAGAAAGACAATCTAGGGAAAGGAACAAATCAGATGAAAGTCAAGGAGGTAACAGTGGGATTGGTTCAGTCTTGTCCCAGCGTAAATCAAGGCTACTGTCACCTCTGACTTTTGTCCCATCTGTTCCTAGACCGTTTTTCCTCTGTCTTCTTTGTCCTTTCTATATGATCCTACTTGCATCTTGTATTCAATACTGGTATTTGCCATATTAGACTATAAAGTTTTGAGGAACTGAAAAGAACAACAGTAATCTTAAGGGTTTGCTGTATGTAGTATAAGATATATCCATAGTTATAAGCTGAAGGGAAATTTGCCAAATTATTCGCCAAGATGCTAAGAGTAAAGTTAGATCCTTCAGAGGCAAAATGTTTTATTGTTGTTGTTGAATTCATTTCAGTGAATTGTTAATGAATATTAACTACATTCTGGGCCCTGAGGATACAATTTCTTCCCTGCCATATACACACATAATGCTCTCTCTCTGAGCCCATTTCTTTGGATATTTTTGTGTGTGAGAGAGAGATGTTGGCTATAGCAATTATGAAAGTTCTCAGAAAAATTAAATAGCTTAACTAGATTCCTACAATTGGAATGTCAACTTGACAGTTGTTGAAGAGGTAATATGTTTATAGCTATTCATCACTTATCAGGCTGGATTGATTCTCTGATATATGCCAGAGCCAAATGAAATTGAACTGGTTAGATTTGCTTTTGAGGTGTCACAGATTTGTTTCTTTTAATTTTTAAGATCCAAAGTATTGTCTAAAGACTCTATTGAAAATGCTTGATCATTTTAGTCTTGAAATTTGCTGATATTCATGGCATTCTTATGAGAGGTAATAATGTGAAACTTTTTATCATATTAATTATTTTATTACAGTTATGGGGGCTTTTATGATTGAAAATTAAAGGTTGTTTTTTTTTATTGTGTCTATTCTCCATCCCTTGCCAAAATCTCATAAAATGACAAAAATATTAGAAAATAAACACATAATAATAAATCTATAGCAAAGATAGATTTAAATCTACAATAGAAAAGGAGAGCAAGACAAAGCTTGAGGTACAGACAATGGAAATATGAAATAGAAGGGGAATTCATCAGGATTATTAATCAGGAAGCTTATCAAAGTTGTTAATTGGGACTTTATATTTGGAGCTCTGCCTTTATTTTTCTTTTCTTTTTGCGTTAGATAGTGGATGGCAGCTGTGTTTACCCACAAACTAAATCCTTGAGTGTGGGTGCTAGACTCAGTGAGGCGGAGCAGTGCCCAAGTAATGTACTGACTGCCAGGTGGGTTAGAAAGCCCACACACAAGGGAGACAAGCCATTTGTCCCCTGTTAATCACTAGAAACAGGCAGTGGTAAACAGAAGAGCTGGCAAACAGATTTTCAAGCAAAGAATAAGCATATAATCATGACACACCACAAATGAGGGAAATCAACACCATGAAAGAAAGACACCCACTCAATAGTCAGAAGAAAAGATGTCCAAGGACCTACAGGTAATGGAATGATCAGGAAGAATATATTCAGCAAGATGAAGAAAGGTTTTGTATTCATGAAAAGAATGTAACGTAGAACTTGGGAGATTAAAATTTGACTTAAAAATTTGAAATGAAAATGTCAATTTGTAACTAATATATTAATTAGTGAAACTAAGGATTGAGCAAGGACATGTCCTCAGAATGCCTTCTGAAAGGAATACTTTGTAAGTATGAAGGAAAATTTAAGAGACAAAGGGCTTAGCTACAGAAATTTCAACATCTCCTTTGAAGAGCTCTAAAAGGAAAGTAAAGAGAAGCTGGAGAGAATAAAATAATCAAAGAAATAATTTTTTTAAAAGCCTCTAATATGAAAAACAGTACTTCAATTCAGTGAGCCTTCTGAGTGCCCATACCTTGATGTATCATAAAGAAGGAGAAACTATTGTTGGTCATCACAGAAATGCACACAAAAAAAGCATTATTTCTCATTTCAGCATGGGAGGTGGCAGAGGCATCTGCCATCTAGTAAAGAGGAAAAACCATTAGAGGGTATTATTTACATATTTAGAGTAAGATTGTAATAAACCAAAGAAAAACCAAAGTTTAAATATTGTTTTTCAGTCACTTAGTCTTATCCAATTCTGTGACCCTGTGGACTGCAATATACCAGGCTTCCCTGTCCATCACTATCTCCCAGAGTTTGCTCACATTCACATCCATTGAGTTGATGAAGTTTAAATTCAGGATTTAAAATTAAGGATAAACACTATAACAATAAAAGTAGGATGATATATACAAAAGTACTTTTAAAAAAGTCTGAAAGGTTACATATTCAGCTAATGTAAGTTATCTTACAGAATGGAGTTAGAGTTTACTGTGTTCAAATAGGTTTTTGCTTTTTAATATTGTGTGAATTTTTTTATGAGAATTTTTTTTTTTAGTTTAAGAAATAAATTCACTCCAAGGATAGAATGCAAAGAAGATTTGATAAATTGAGCAAAACATATGAATGGTGGGGAAACCCAAAATAATGAACAAAAGGTTGTGATAAATAGAAAACATCTATATATACATTGGAGAAGGCAATGACAACCCATTTTAGTACTCTTGCCTGGAAAATCCCAGGGGTGGTGGAGCCTGGTGGGCTGCTGTCTATGGGGGTTGCACAGAGTCAGACATGACTGAAGCGACTTAGCAGTAGCAGCAGCAGCAGCATATATACATTCAGTTCAGTTCAGTTCAGTCGCTCAGTCGTGTCCAACTCTTTGCGACCCCATGAATCGTAGCACGCCAGGCCTCCCTGTCCATCACCAACTCCCGCAGTTCATTCAAACTTACATCATCGAGTCAGTGATGCCATCCAGCCATCTCATCCTCTGTCGTCCCCTTTTTCTCCTGCCCCCAATCCCTCCCAGCATCAGTCTTTTTCAATGAGTCAACTCTTCGCATGAGGTGGCCAAAGTACTGGAGTTTTAGCTTTAGTATTGATATACTAAAATAACTGAGCATTAATTCTATAAAGCTAAAACTAGGAAAAATATAGGAAAAATTCAACAGACCTGTAATTAGTAGAAGAATTTAGCCATGCTTTATTCAGAAGACCAAGTACACGTACTAAGTGTATGTACTAAAGCATTTAAATAGACAATTAACAAATTTGATCTCATTGAAAATTATATAGTTTTTACTCTCATATAGAAAGTATACTCTTTGGAAATATACATAACATTTTTACATGCATGACCATGTATAATGTGTTTTCTGATTTAAATCCATTTTATAGCAAATAGACAAAAATAATGATGCATGACATTTACAGCTCCAGGGGAATCTTCCCAACCCAGGGATCAAACCCAGGTCTTCTGCAGATTCTTTACTGTCTGAGCCACCAGGGAAGCCCCATGAACCTTATACTGTGTACAAAAGATTTAAATCAAAATGCATCCTTGACTTCAATATGTGACCTAAACCTATAAAACTTCTAGAAGAAGACATAGGAGAAAATCTTTATCACCTTGGATTCTGCACAGATTTCTTAGGGAAGAAACCAAAAGCATAATCCATAAAAAGAAAATTGGTATGTTGGATTTCATATTACTTAAACTTCTGCTTTTTGAAAGATGCTGTTAGTGAATATACAAGCCAAGATTAGGTAAACATTATTTGGAAATTATATATCTGATAAATAACTTCAATCCAGAACATATAGAGGATACTGAGAGTTTAATAATAAAAGAGACAAACTCTTAAAAATGGGCAACAAATTTAAATATATACTTCATCAAACAAAATAAAAAGAAGGTAAATACGCACATGCAAAGATGCTTAATGTTATGTCATTAGGGAAATAGAAATTAAAATCACCACACACATATTAAAATGTTTAAAATTTAAAAGCCTAACTTTATCAAATATTGATAAAGATGTAGAAAAATTAGGATTCTCGTTCACTGTCAATACAGATGCACAATAATACAGGCACTTCCGAAACCAGTGTGGCAGTCTCTTAAGGTAAATGCAAACTAATCTCCTAACCCATTCTACTCTTAGGACAAGTGAACACTTGTGTTTATACAAAATCCTGTACGTAAATTTTAACAGCAGGGTATTTTTGTAATAGAACAAAACTGAAAACAACCCAAGTTGATCAGTTGGTGAATAGATAAATAAGCTGGGGTATATCCATACAATGAAATGGTATTTAGCAATGAAAAAGAGTGCACCATTGACACATGCCACAACATGGATAACTCTTGAAATAATAATATGTGGAGTGAGAAAAGCCAGGCAAAATGGAGTATGTAGAGTAGTATTCCCATACTGGAATAAATTCATATAAAGTTCTAGAAAATGCAAACTAACATTTAGTGACAAAAAGCATTTTAATGATTTTCTGAGGGTTAGGCACAGGGACAAGAGTAGGGGAGAAATGGAGGGATTAAAAGGCTCATAAGAAAATTATGGAGGGTGATGGATAAGCTTAGTATCTTGATTGTGGTGATGGTTTCACAGATGATAACATTTGTCAAAACTCATCAAGTTGTATAGTTTAAATATATGTACTGTTTGTATGTCAAAAAACTCCAGTACTTCGCCACCTGATGTGAAGAGCTGACTCATTTGAAAAGACCCTGATGCTGGGAAAATCAAAGGCAGGAGAAGAATGGCATCACCGACTCAATGGACATGAGTTTGAGTAAACTCTTGGAGGTGGTGATGGACAGGGAGGCCTGGTGTAATGCAGTCCATGGCGTCGCAAAGACACAGACACGACTGAGCGAATGAACTGAACTGATACCACAGTAAGACTATTAAAAATAGTTTATACCTTTAGAAATTAAAGATATTCTTTCAGTCATCTCAGGTTAAAAATCACTGGAAGTATGTTTTGTGGAGGACTTATGACCTTTTCTTCGATTGCTTTACAGTAAAGAATTATTTTAAATAGGCTAAGTTAACATCCCTGGTTTTAAAAAAGATAAATGTGACTGGAAAAGACTTAGAAAACTATCCAATACTGTATAATTATATATAGCTGGATTGTTAGGATTAAAAATACAAGTATTTTAAACTGTTATATCAAGATGTTATCAAATCCGTCTGTTTAGTGTGTAGATTTTTTAAATCACAGTGCTAATGAAAGAAGACGCTTACGTCTTGGAAGAAAAGTTATGACCAACCTAGAGAGCATATTCAAAAGCAGAGACATTACTTTGCCAACAAAAGTCCGTCTAGTCAAGGCTATGGTTTTTCCCGTGGTCATGTATGGATGTGAGAGTTGGACTGTGAAGAAGGCTGAGCTTTCACCGAAGAATTGATGCTTTTGAACTGTGGTGTTGGAGAAGACTCTTGAGAGTCCCTTGGACTGCAAGAAGATCCAAGCAGTCCCTTCTGAAGGAGATCAGCCCTGGGATTCCTTTGGAAGGAATGATGCTAAAGCTGAAACTCCAGTACTTTGGCCACCTCATGGGAAGAGTTGACTCTTTGGAAAAGACTTCACTGCTGGGAGGGGTTGGGGGCAGGAGGAGAAGGGGATGGCAGAGGATGAGATGGCTGGATGGCATCACGGACTCGATGGACGTGAGTCTGAGTGAACTCCGGGAGTTGGTGATGGACAGGGAGGCCTGGCGTGCTGCGATTCATGGGGTCGCAAAGAGTCGGACACGACTGAGCGACTGAACTGAACTGAACTGAATGAAAGAAGATAGACTGATACGTCTATACAAGCAGCTCTCAGTTAATCAAGGAAAGACTGTGACGTATTTATTATACAAAGAGTGAAAGATTCCTCAGAGTAAACCAGTTGTGGTTCATTCTGTAGGGATACTCAAAACCTTAGTTATAAAATAGACTCTTCCTAATCTTAGCAGTTATATCTATGAAAAATCTTCATGTTGGTGATTCTGAAATTAGCAAGATGAGGGTCTTAGAGAAAGTCAGAGGCTAAGGGGTAAAATGAATGACAGTAACACTAAGGTGAACAAATGTGTTGGAAAGCATCTGATTCCAAACTATGTTAGAATAATTGGTATTTTAAAAATACATTTTATATCTGTGTGAAATACATTTTTGGTTCAGAAATCTTCACTGCTTCAAATTATTTTCTTGAACTGATTTCATGCTCTCCAGGTGGCACCAGACCAATTTTGGCTTTATTTTCATTTGTATTTTCCCTATTTCATTTTTGCAAATCTTGGCAAAATGTCTGATTGAGATTGATATGGGTATGTTTATCTATAATAATCTATGCGTAAGATGTTAGAAGATAATATTGTTTTTTCTCTCTGGACTTTGCCATCAGTGAGCCACCATGGCCTCCCTTCCTTTTCCTTAAGGTGATGGTGTATTTTAAATTTAAAGTGTGTAATTATAAAACCGTTTTACCTCAAAACCATAGTTGGTGATACAGCCAGGGCTGATGATATGTTTAACCATGCTGTTGAACATTCCATACTTGAGAGGTAGTGTGCCAGTCTTTTCTTGTCTCGGTTTTCTTTTTCTCTAAAGTTCTCTAAGTAGGTTTTAATATTAATAACTTTTCCCCCTTACTAATTAGATTAAATCTCAGTAAGTGAAGGTGGATCTAATATTAGCTGAAAAGTTAAAAATGCAGAAGCAGTTTCTCGGGAACTTAGTTGTCAGGTGGGTACAGGGCTTTAAAGGTGGATAATAGATGCATTTATGTTTTTAAAATGTGGGCTGTCTTTGCCCTTAATCCTTTTATATGGCTGTCTGTTTTTGCAAATATTTATCAAGTTGTGGGGCCACTGTCTCTTCTCCAGCAGGTGAAAAATTGTTTAAATGGTCTTGTATTTAGATCTAAAATGATTATACCTTAAATCTTAGAATCTGGAAAATTATCTAAAGATTTTAAGTATATCTCTGAACAGGCTTAAAACAAAATTCCTTATTCATTTTAGATTCTCCATGTGTCCATAAAACATTATAAGAAGCTCAGAAAAGATTTTAATTTGTAGTCCTCTTGATTCTGGGTGAGAGTGATGATGACAGGCAGCAGAAAACTGAAATTTAAGAATTGAAATGACAGTTACTCTCCATCCTCCAAAACTGATAAATATAGATTGGTTTTCTAGTGGTTCCCCCAAGTTTTCTCCTTCTGAATTTATTATGTGTGCTACTCTTGCCTGGAAAATTCCATGGATGGAGGAGCCTGGTGGGCTACATACAGTCCATGGGGTCGCTAAGAGTCGGACACGACTGAGCGACTTCACTTTTCACTTTCATGCATTGGAGAAGGAAATGGCAACCCACTCCAGTGTTCTTGCCTGGAGAATCCCAAGGATGGGGAAGCCTGGTGGGCTGCCATCTATGGGGTCACACAGAGTCGGACACGACTGAAGCGACTTTGCAGCAGCAGATCATCTTGAGGTTTAAAGTCTTGCTACATAGCTGGATGAGGACTCAAAAAAAAAAAAAAAATCAGATGAATTCTACTGGGAAATTTTTGACACAGATGTCCCAGTAATCATCATATTGTGGATAAAAGAAGAGCAATAGTGAAAATAAGAATCCTTTTTATTAAGTTACATTTTAAAATTTCTTCAAAGTTTTCTTTATTCCTTCAAATCTTTGAAAGGCACCATGTATGCAAGGGTGCTGAGAGGAATGAGCCTGCATCAATCCCATGCGTCTACCTAAAATGAAGGAATAATGGGCAAAATACTCAGGTATAACAAATACTTAGATGATGTCCAGATCCCTACGTATTTAATTATTGTGTGTCCTACATACTTAATTATTATCAGCCTTTGAAATGGCTCATGTGTGTTTGTATCAAGCAACTTTGTCTCTTTCACCTTTTTAAGGCTAAGTGCTTGTTCCTAGACCTCTTTTAGGCAGATTTGATGTTTTGGTATTTTGAGCTTTAGAGTTGTCCTTCACAATGGCGGTTTTTGTTCCAGGCATAATCTTGTTGACTCTACGTAGTACCCTGAAGTGTTCAGTTCTAGTCCTGTTCAGTTCAGTCGCTCAGTTATGTCCGACTCTTTTCAACCCCATGAATCGCAGCACGCCAGGCCTCCCTATCCATCACCAACTCCTGAAGTCCACCCAAACCCATATCCATCAAGTCAGTGATGCCATCCAACCATCTCATCCTCTGTCATCCCCTTTGTCTCCCGCCTTCAATCTTTTCCAGCATCAATATCTTTTCAAATGAGTCAGCTCTTTGCATCATGTGGCCAAAGTTTTGGAGTTTCTGCTTCAACATCAGTCCCTCCAATGAACACTCAGGACTGATCTCCTTTAGGATGGACTGGTTGGATCTCCTTGCAGTGCAAGGGACTCTCAAGAGTCTTCTCCATCACCACAGTTCAAAAGCATCAATTCTTCTGCACTCAGCTTTCTTTATAGTCCAACTCTCACATCCATACACGACCACTGGAAAAACAATAGCCTTGACTAGATGGACCTTTGTTGTCAATGTTTCTGCTTTTTAATATACTGTCTAGGTTGGTCGTAACTTTCCTTCCAAGGAGCAAGTGTCTTTTAATTTCATCGGCTGCAGTCACCATCTGCAGTGATTTTGGAGCCCAGAAAAATAGTCAACCACTGTTCCCACTGTTTCCCAATCTCTTTGCCATGAAGTGATGGGAGCGGATGCCATGATCTTCGTTTTCTGAATGTTGAGCTTTAAGCCAACTTTTTCACTTTCTTCTTTCACTTTCATCAAGAGGCTCTTTAGTTCTTCCTCACTTTCTCCTATAAGGGTGGTGTCGTCTGCATAGCTGAGGTTATTGATATTTCTCCCAGCAGTCTTGATTCCAGCTTGTGCTTCCTCCAGCCCAGTGTCCTGTTATTCCCCAGAATTAAAATGGCATAGAGCTTTCTGCTTGGCTAAACCTTGCCACTGCTTGTCTTTTCTCTCCTTCAGATTTCTTAAGTTTGTTTCTCTTCAGGTCAGCAGATAGAAAATGAAAGGGGAACAACAACATCAAAAAACTGTATGTGTCATTTTCCCTTAATATTTTTTTCATTCTAGTCTGAAAGAGGTGATAATTATTTGGGGACTCTCTTCTGCCCTTTTCTAAACTGATAACTCAAAAAAAATTTTTTTCCCCTTGGAATAGAGAGTGAGGGTATGAACTTAACAAGTCTTAAAGTTTTTTGCTACCAAAGCTGATGGTCAGAAACTAATAGTCCACCTCCTCCCTTAATCTTTAATCAGGACTTAATTAAATGAGGCTATTTGATAAGTTAGATAACTTTTTAGTAGATATAAAGAAAATTTGTTTGCATTGAAGGAAGGATTGAATACAACCCAGATGAAGGATTGAATACAACCCAGATGAAAGGACCTAAATAACTTGATTATTTGTGTACAATATTCTATTGAAAAGAATTATCTACTAAAATGATACTAAGTATTTGAATATGATTTTGATACCACTGCACCTCACCATAGTTATCCTCTTTGACACTGTACTTTTGCAAAAATCAAGATGTTATTCATCGAGTCATCTGTCCTTTAAAATATTACTAAGAACTTGCTATTTTAAAACATATAGTTGTACTCTGCTTTAAGAAAAGCTATGTTTAAAAATAAAGATTTACATTTAGCAGGCTTCCTTGGTGGCTCAGACGGTAAAGAATCTGCTTGCAGTGTGGGAGAACTGGGTTCAATCCCTGGGTTGGGAAGATTCCTTGGAGAAGGGAATGGCTACCCACTCCAGTATTCTGGCCTGGAGAATTTCATGGACAGAGGAGTCTGATGTGCTACAGTCCTTGGGGTCGCAAAGAATCAAAAATGACTGAGTGACTGACACAGGTTGTATTATAGCATTTGTAGTATCACATCATTGTACAGCAGAAACTAACACAACATTATAAGGAATTTATAGGGAATTTTACTTTTATAAGGGATTTTACTTCAAGTAAAAAATCATTTTTGTTATTATGAAAGAGTGGTTGGTTTTGTAAAATATTTCTGTGAATTTTCTTTTAACGTTTTAAGTTCAGACACATTTTAAGTTGTTTGACTTAGCTACGTACTGTCAGGATCATTTCTGAGGCATAAATTGACTCTGAAATTCTCTTCCATAAATCTAAGTGCAAAATTCTGCTTCTTTCGTCATCTTAAATTTTTTTTAAAGTGTTCTTTCTTAAAAGGATGCTAGTCCATTTAACTTGGTTTCAATATCCCTGAAATCTACCGTGTGCAACTATCCTATACAACTTAAGCTTCAGGTTAAATTACTTTGGGAAAATTCTGTAAAGACTGTTAAGAAATTAAAATGTTACATAGTCCTTCATTTGTCATCTGAGATAAAATGTTACTGAAAGCGGACAAGAGAGCAAAGAAATAATGAGTAGAAGATAAGAAAAACCTGGTAAGTAAGAGAGCACAGAAACTTTTGAGATGAAGTTCTTGCTGTTCTCATGTCTTTATATCTCATACCTTGATAACTATCCTAATCTCATCTTGATTTGTTAATTGGAGAAGCTAAATTTTTAACCTTGCTTTGACAGTGTGTCTATTAAGATTTTTATTTGTACTGTTAGTTTTCAAAGTTTGGTCTTTCTCTTTCTCCTTTCTCTCTTTTTTTTTTTTTAATAGCTTTTCTCTCAAATAGACTAGGCTGAGGTACCATTTTAAAGGAAAGTCAGCTGAGAACTGGGGGAAATATGTGGCTTGTCAGATGATGCCCTAGAAGTGTAAAGCCCTATAGTAATACAGCGTAAGACCCGAGGTAGAAAGCACGGGCCCTCAGAGAATCAGTGACCCTCTAGCGTAGCATCCGTCCCTGGGAAACTTGTCCAGGGAGTTCAGTGGGGCCGGTCACCAGAGGTGGATACAAGGGGGCAAGTACAGGACAGCCATGTACATCCGGCACTCATGTGTTGACCATATGAAACCTGCTTTGGGGACTGGAAAATGCCTGACATGGCTAACCTAGAATATATCACTGTTCTGGTTCCTGGCACCATCCTTGTTTTTTAATGTGCAATGGACGCTGTTACGCTGTTTGAACGTTGTTGCAGCTTGCTGACCTAGGGGAGCCTGAAGCAAAAAAAAAAAAAAAAGTTGTCTAATGCAGTTCTAAATCAAGTTTTAAAACAACAAAACAGTTTAATATCTGTGGCTGGAAGGGAAATGTTTGGAGCTGTATAACTGGCAGGCAGGAGAGTAGTGACTTGAAGAGATGATTCTTGGGCCAGTTTTGGACACAAGCTGAACTAAACTAAAAGAAACCCAGGCAGACTCTTCTGTCTGGTTTCCCAGTAAAATCAGAGGGGACCGTCCTGGCAGTACTATGGATTTGTATGCTGGGATAGATATAAACAGCAAAACTCTCAGTCCTGTGGCTATAAAAAGAAGTATTTTTTATGATGTATTCATTGTTTAAGAGCAGGCTCTGAGTTTTGTTCAACATTTATTCCTATGCAGCTCAAAACCCAGAATTCTATCTGCCTCTGTGCTTAAGCTCTTTCAGATGTTTTTATTGTGTAACATTTTTCTCCAGATTCTTCTTTTAATGTATGTTTCTTTTCTTCACAATCTGTTAAAAGATCACTTTGTGTGAATCTTAACACTGTGATGCTGTTTCATGGTTTTAATTTGAATGTGAATTGTTGCAGGTGGAAGCATATGATTAATGGCACAGACTTGTTTGTCACAAAAACAGGTATTTTACATTTAGTTAAGATGCATTGAAAAATTGACTTGCTTACATTGCACTGGACGTAAAGTCACATTTCAGTTTACTTTAGACTTCTGCTTGAAATTGAATTAATCTTAAATATGTAGACGCACATCTCTGATGTAACTGACTATTGGAGGTATTCGAAGGATGTTTTGAAAAATTGCTTATTAAATATATATTGTCCATTAATTGATTAGCTGAAGTGATTTGCTTTTAAATTTTGCTGGAAAAATTGTTCTAAATCAGTCGGTGAGTCTGGAAGTCCGTGTACAGAAGAGGGAGGGTATGGTAAGAGTTTTGGAATTCATTCCTCTTGATTGCCTATGTATGTTTTCTTATACTTTTACAGTGTATCTGCGTAACAGAGTGATGCTCCTGGTCTCCCCTACCTACTGGCATGTTAGAGAGTCTGACCCACACAAGACATAACAGTGTTTTACAGATAATCTGTCATCACTGTGGGTTTATGGGTACATTTGCTACAGTGCCCCTAGTCATCCTTCTCTAGAGCAATGTCAGAAAAATTGTGTATGCAGTTTCCTTCAGAAATGTGTCTCATATGTCATTTGAGGCTCATTATGGTACTCTGCTTGTCAGCTTTCATCTTAGAAGAGGACATGAAGCCATACATGTTAAATGAGGGCTTACTTAGTCAAACTTGTTATACCAGATAGAAACTGGCTCTTTTCAAATCCCTGAGGTGTGGCTGTACTGTCTCAAAATGAGTACTCCCACAGTGAGAAAAATCAGTCTCAGAAGGCATGTAGATATGCCATACTAGAAGAGTTTTATTTATTGCAAATAATTATAATTTACTGAAATCTAGCTTTCTACTTCTTTGCTAAAATGGACCCAGTTCAGCTTTGTGGAATCATACTCAACAAATATTATATCCCCCAGGCATTAATTCAGGAGCATGAAGCTTTCTATCGTATACACTGTGAAAGATCATTTTCCAAGTCTTTAGCTGTTTCCCACATTATATGGTCTCCAGGTCCATAACCATCTTGATTGCCTTCCCCTGAACAAGTGTGGCTTTGTGGGTGGTCACTTGTCAAACATGTAACCAGAACTGTGATATTCTAGATACTGTCTGACCAGGGACACTCTCACCTTTTTCCTTTCCGGTACTGTATTTCTCTCAAAGCCAGCAATACCTGCCACAGCACACCCACTGCTTCATATTGGGTTTGCTGTTGAGACACCTAGCTATTTAAGTCAGGTCTTTTCTGTTTTTAACACACACATTTGATTTTTTTTTTTTTAATTCCAAGTTCTAGACATTACTTATATCTCTCTTAAATTTCACCGTGTAAGCACTTGCTCATTGTTCCAGCTTGTCAAGAGCTTTTTGACTTTTTAAATTCTGTCATTCAAATGCTACCAATTTCTTTTAGCTTTTGTGCCATCTGTAAATCTTGAAATGATACCTTCAAAGTTTTTATTTAATTAAGATTTAGAAAACATATCAAATTGTCTACTGTGTGCCATTCTCATGCTCCCTGCTAGGGTTAACAAGATGACTAGCAGTCATTTCTTCAGGGAGTTTACAGGCTATAGGGAATAATAGACATGTAATTATATAACTATAATGCAGTGTGATAATTGCTATAATAGAGTTATGTGTAAAGTGCTGTGAGAACCAAGGTTGGTTGCAAATCATAGAAGACCCAACTCTTTCCATGCTGGCACAGATCCATGAATTTTAAGGTATGGCTGTTAAATCAGTTACCAGGCTGCCTAACGACAGTCATCTGATTTACTTTTCTTTGTCCACGGATACAAGACATTTGTTAAATATTTTGCTGAAATGATCTCATACTATGGTATTCCCAAAATGTACCAACCTGACAAGCCAGTTCAAAAGGAACTAAAGGAACAAAGAGTTATTTTGGAAGGCTTATTCTTAGTGACCCCATGGTGGTTCATGGTGATCCCATTTTAAAAGTTGATGTAGGATGTGCCTACCCCTAATCTTTGGTAGCTTTCCCATTTTCCATGGTTGTTACATAGCAAAAGTTATAGAAGTTTTGCTATGACATCTCAGTTTTTCTGCTATCTTGGTATATAATCTGTCTGGATCTGTAGACTTGAATTAACTTAAAGATGCTTGACACTTTTTCTATCTTCAAATTTACCTTTCTCTTAATTCTTTCCAGTCTGAACATCATTCTTTTTATGCCCTCTGCTTTGTTTTGTTTAATTTACTTATCTGTTCTTCTTAACAGTTTTGCAAGTATAAATTCATTTTACCCTTTAGTCTTCTTTACCCTTCTTATAATTTCATCCTTCTTTAATCTGTCTTCCTCTTGAAGATGACTGGTCATGAACTGTTTTTTTTCCTTCCCTTCTCTTACAGTTATTATATTGAAATTCTGAAGTCTAGCATAATTAACCATTTTGGTTTTACGTTCTGTAGAATAATATCAACCATTTCTTCTTTGATAGTCGTAATTAAATTTAGACTCGAATGCATTGTTCTCTGATACTTGCTGTGAAATTGTCAGTAAGGTGAATAAGGTGGAAATTTATCGGAAATGAGGACTTGATAGCAGCCATGTATTTAATGGCACCTGGCTTTGACAGGATGACTGCTAAAAGGAACATACTTGCCTCCAAGACTGGACAGGGATTTGGAGATGAACAATGCTTGTGTGGTACTGCCAATATCTGCCACTCTGCCCTTTTGACTCATTTTTCTCACTACATTTGTTAATACTAACTGATTTGTAGATAATTTGGACTCTTTAGTGTGGTTTAATAATTTCTAATGATGAGTAATAAAATAATTTAACTTTTTATGTCCTTGGTAGATGTGTCATATATTTCTTGTGTTGTCCTATGTATTTTGGAATAGATCTGACATATATGGACATGAATCTGAGCAAACTACAGAAGATAACTGAGGGAAAGGGAAGCCTGGCATGCTGCAGTCCATGGGGTCACAAACAGTCAGACACAGCTTAGCAACTGAAAAATAACAACAACTGGCATATATCTATCCTGACTTTATAATGAGTTTCTGAATATTTTTTAGATTAGATATTAAAAACAAAATTCAGAATCAAAACACTCCTAATAGGAATACATTCTGTTTTGTTATTGCATCTTTCCTACCATTGCAGGTCATCATTTAGATTTTTTTAAATTTTTATTTATTTATTTTGAGTGTGCTGAGTCTTTGTTGCTGCATGCAAGCTTTTTCTGTTTGTAGTGAGTGGGGGCTGTTTTTCACTGGGGTTCATGGGCTTCTCATTTTGATGGTTTATCTTGTGGAACATGGGCTCTAAGGCGTGTGGGCTTCAGTGGTTGTGGTACACAGGCTTAGTTGCTCTGCAGCATGTGGAATCTTCCCGAACCAGGGATCAAACACATGTCACCTGCATTGACAAGCAAACTTTTAACCACTGAACCAACAGGGAATTCCCATTATCTACGTACTTAAGACAGTTTGATAAATGAAAAATGGTATACATAATTTTCGTTTGTATTGTTGATAAGTCAGATTAATATTTTTGTTTCTATGTGCTTTTTAATTTTCTGTATCATTTTGCCATTAAATATGGCTATTTTAATATGCCAGTTATTCCAGGTGAATTTTGGAATTAAAAAATTCCCTTGAAATTTTGATTGGTAATATATTAAACTCATTAATAAATTTGGAAAGAATTGAACTGTTTATTTCATCCTTCCATCTAGAAATATGACACAAGCATGTTTGTGTGTGTGTATGTGATTCATACACATTTTAAAGTGTTTTCCCCAAATAAGCATATTTTATTGTTATTGTGTGGATTTTTAAATTTTGTTTTTTTAATATAGTAGTAAAAAGATACTTTAAACATTTTAATTTTGTTTCTAATCACCTTTTGGAGTCTTATTATTAATTCTAAGTTTTCCAGTTAATTCTCTAAGGTTTGTAGGTATGCAGTAATCATCTGCAAGTAATGACTATTTTGTCTCTTTTCCAGTGTTACATCTTTGACATCAGTTTTCTCTCCTATTTTATTGGCTACAACTTTAAGAACAGTGCTACATAAATCTGGTGAGAGTGGAGCCACATTAGTTTTATATTTTTTGCACCTAGTGTAGTACTTGGCACCTAGAAAGTACTCAGAAATGTTTGCTGGAATACACTTGCTGAAAGAGTTGTAGCTATCAAAGTACACTTAGCTATCAAAGAATTTTTATTCTAGTTAGCAAACTAAAAACTGTGTGTATAAGTAGCAATAGGATAAAATAGAAAGCTACACATGACATTAAAAACTATAGATAATAGGGAGTTCCCTGGTAGCCTAATGGTTAGGATTCTGGGCTTTCCCTGCTGTGACCCCGGTTCAGTCCTTGGTCAGGGAACTGAGATCCTCTAAGCTGCACTGTGCATCAAAAAACAGCCAGCCAAAATTCACAGATAATAAACTACTAGGGGCTCTTTGGTGGGCAAAGGGATTACGTCCAAATGCAATACAAGGAATGGCTGTAGTGCAGGTGGCATATAATGCAGGACTTGGGGATGGATTATACTCGGAGATAAGAAGACAGGGAGAAAGGAGATTCCCAGAAGAGGAACCAGTCATTAGCAGAGATAATCACGTTTGGGAAATACGATGGGTTTAAGGCAAAAATGTGAGCTGGGCATTCTGGCCGCTGTGGAGGTCTCATAAATGATGCGGAACGATTCAAGGTCAGGAAGGTTTAATTGGGTTAAACCATCAGGATACTTGAATGGCAGATAAACTCTTTTTACCTAGGTATTCCACATCCTCAGACACAAGGAAAATTATATTGTTTGGGTATACTGGGATAAACAGAAACTGCTTACTAATAGAGGGGATGACAAGAAATGGGAGACTATGTCCCAAGCCTCACTAGACATCCCAATAGCTATAATATTTTAGTACATCTGTCGTTTTTCTGACGGACATCCTTGTTAGGAAGAAGGTAAAATTTTATCAAGGCATATTTACTCTTTCAGATTTCAGTTTAATAATGTTTTGAGCTTTATGCCAAGCAAATCACCTCCTCCCCTGTACATGCGTAGATTATTTTTACATGTAATGCATATGTTCCCAGTTCCCAATTCATGCATCAAGACTCCTATTTATTTACTTTTCCTTCAAAACCATAGCTGTTAATTGTTAGAAGAAATGACAATCTACCCGTCCCAGGTTGCTTATTTTCCTACCCAGTCTGTGGTTTACAAAAGATAAATTATCGGTTTCTTGGTATGTGTATTATACTCATCTTATCCAGCTTGCTTTTGATTTTGTGATCCTTTTGAATAATTATATCTCAGTACTGATGCAGCTTAATTTTGACATGAAACTCTCTCAAGATTACCTATAGTTTTCCCAAGAAGTAAATATCCCTTCTCTGCCAGTTCTTTCAGGAAACTAGTGTATGGCTCTGAAACCTAATTAATCAAATTATCATTCTTCCAATGTGAAAGAGCTATTGTAGACTGTAAACAAAATTACCTTAACAGATGATTTTTTTCTATAAAAAGGACTTCCTTGGTCAAAGAAACAAGTTTAAAATACACAGTACTGTGATTTGGTAATGTTACATCTTCATTAGCTGTTTCATTAACAAAGGGTACTTCTCAGAGCACTTACTCTCTCTCTTGACATTTAACCAATGACATTAATTAAGACTATAAAAACATATTTCATGTAAGATTTTAAAACATTTTAATACTGATAATGAGTTAAAAACCTTATGATTTGATTTTAAGACTAAGAAATTCTAGTATACTATGCCTTTAAACAATAACCTTTCACTTGGACATTTTGGAGATACCTGGAGCTATATTGTTATTACTAAAATGTTACTTGAACAGCTGGATATTTGATAATATAAAAGATCTGTTGATTTCTTTTAGATGTAATGATGGTATTTTGGTTATGTTTTCAAAAAGAATCTATGTCTTGTAGCAATATATATTAAAATATTTACAGGTGAAATTATGTAATATAGGAAATTTGTTTTAAAAATAACATAGGAAGAATTAGATGAAACTGGTTTGGACAGAAGTGATGGTTGTCAAGGCTGAGTGATGATGTTCATCATACTTTTCTGATTACTTAGTATATGCTGAAAATTTTCTGTAATTGTAAATTAAAGTATTAGGAATATAATCCATCATTTACTTGATGAACATCAGAAACCCTGTATGATCAAAGGACAGGATGGCTATTCCATGCTGCATTAAATCTGAACTGCTGTGTTTTTTATTTGTTCTTTGCCTTTGTTTTCTCTCCTTTAGTTGTTGTTGATCTCATCTTCTCTTTTCCTTTTTATAATTTCTTGATTTGGTCTCTTTTGTAACTATTTCTATTTTGCTACTGTCCACGTGCCTGTCTCTGGTGGATTCTATCTCTCCTCCATCTCTTACATAATGATTTACTACTTCTAATATGCTCTGAGCAGAAAGCCAAGAAGCTAAGTGTGATCATATTTTTTTCTAGGCAAGGTTTCTGTGTGGGCCTGAGGGACTTTTTAGAGTGTTAAGCATGTGAGCTTTAAGATGTTAATTTGAGGACATTTCTCTTGGCTGCCCCATGGCTCCTAGTTTTTAGTTGTGTTCTGGATGGTTGAGGCATCCTATAAATGTTTAAAATATTATACAGTCATAGGTCTTGAGACTTCAAGGAGGAATTTTGTTTTTAGTGCAGTGATAATGAGACAGGAAATGAAATTATTTTATTTACAATTCATTGAAAAGAATTTAACTTTCCAATTTTTATTACTACATTAAGAAACAGAAGAGTAAGTATGTTCTTATGGGAAATAGCATGTTCCTAAGAAGTAGGTTACAGCCTAAATAACATGATGTCATAGAGATATTGCCAACTCAGTGACCTGTTGGACTGTGAGCTCATGAGTCAGGCAGGGGCCGCGTCCAGCTAGTTTACCACTGCATATTCGTTGTTCCATGCTGAGTCTGGTACATGGAAGTCATTCAGTAAATATTTGTTAGTTGATTGAATGAACAGTCTAAATCAGATGACTATTTTTAATTCAACAAACATGACTTCAAGTGAAGATTGTATGCTTATTCCTATACGAGCTCACTAAAATATCTAGAAGAGTTGGCCTCAGAACGTAAGTACAGAGAGGTACAGAGCAGTCATAAAGAATTGAAAATGTTCAAAACACAAGTATTGTTATACATATCCCAGCACTAGAAGGATATATAGGTTCTCTAGAATCACAGAGGATGGTGAAAGCAATTTTGTTAAAATGAAATTAAAGAAGCCCTCACCATGAGATGATGTTTGAGTTTAGACTTGAAACGTACATTGGCGTTTTCTAGGTATGCCGTGGTTGGAGTGTTGGAAGAACAGCCAGAGGAAGAATCCATGGTGGATTTCAAAGTCTCCAAGAGCTTAACAGTTACACTTGGGGGTAAATGTGGGTGGTTGATGACTGATTATTTAGGAATAAGGGATGAGGTGTTAAGAACGACCAGACAGGGAATTCAAGAGTCTGGTTTGGAAAAGAACGCATGGTAGGAATGAGTTCGTTTGGGGACAGGTTGAGTTTAAAATACCTGGGAAACATATAGAAGGGAATATATGATAGACTGTAATAAATAAGGGTACTGGTATTTAGGATAAAATTAGATGAGAGCATTTGAATTGGTGGTTTTTATGCTATTAGAGGTAGCTGAGACAGTGTGAGCAAAGATGTTCCAAAGGAGGATGTGAAAAGTGAAAAGAGAGTTCTGTGGAATATGACCAGTGATAATTCTGAGTTGGAGATCTGTGCACTGTGAGGGCAGAGATCATGTCTTTTTCATTTTCTTGTCTGGGTAGTATTGCATAGCACAGCATATGATAAGCAGGAACCCTTCAGAATGGTTTTTTAAAATCTTGCCTGTGAAAGAAGTATTTTGGGAATGTAGTATGCTGTTTAGTAGATGCTGACTACTTTCCAATTTTTATTACTACATTAAGAAACAGAAGAGTAAATATGTTCTTATGGGAAATAGCATGTTTACTAGAGCAATAATGACTTGCAAGTAAGATCTACGTTAAGTTGTTATGTTTTTCATACTTTAGTTTACTAGCCCACATATTGAAATTTTCTGTGCATGGCTTCAAATTAATTTTTCACTTCACATTAGTTATCTGTTACTTAGAGACTTAAAAACACACACACACACACACTTTTTCCTCAGTAAGTTAACCATAGAATTACCATATAACCCAGAAATTCCACTCCTAGGAATATATACTCAAAAGAATTGAAAACAGGTGTTCAAACATACATGTGTACATCAGCGTTCAGGGCAGCTCCATTCATAGTCGCCAAAAGTTAGGAATAACCAAAATATCTAACAACAGATGAATGGATAAACAGAATATGGTATATCCATATAATGGGATATGAGTCATAAAAGGATCCTCCTCTAAGCTGGAATTTTGTTTACAGATTTCAGTTCCTGGGATGTGATTTGACTGAGGGTCTCTGTTCCAGGCCACCTGTTGCACAGAGGATGTCCTCAGTTCCTTGCATGAGCCCCTCCGTCATGACAGTTCACTAAAGAGTCCAAAGCAAGAAAGCAGGAGAACTAATCTGCTGTTAAGACAAAATTTATAATATTTTGTATTCTAATCATGGAGGTGACATCACATCACCTTTACCACATTCTGTAGGTTAGAAGTGAAGCACTAGACCAGCCCACACTCCAGGAGCTGTGATTACACAAATGAGACAATACCAGAAGGCAGGGCTCACTAGGGGTCCTCTTGGAGGCTACCTACCACAGACGTTAAAGGGTTACCATTGATGTTTCTGTAAGGCTTTGGCTGTTGATGTAGGGACAACAGTATGCTGTTCCTAACAGAGCTCTCCTTATGTAAATCCAAAAATCATTCACTGAGTACCTATGACTTCATTCTGGCAAGTATAAAAAGAGAAAATGTGGCCCCTGGATTTATGGAAATGTAAAATATGGGTCATTTCTCTTAATGCTTCCCATTGTTGTACAGACATAGTTGCTTAAACATCCATTATTTATAAGGATGTATGACCTTAGATTGATTTGTGTACCAAAACTGAGTGTGTGTGTGTCTTTTTGATGAAATGACCTGATTCTTGATGTTTATAGTAAGACCATCATTTTTCTAATTAAGGGAGAGAGAAATCTTGAAGAATACAAACCCGAAGAATCAAGGTGAGGTGGACAGTGTGGTGGTGGTGTTTTTTTAAATGGCTTTACCATTTTCTTATAGGAGACAGTATTCAGTATACCAACTAGACTATATTAAATGTGTTGAAAATAAGTTTGTTTCTTTTTAAGGATCTTGATCCTATCAGTAGATCAGTGTACTTTTATGGGCGTCTACCCTTTTCATTGTTTTCACTTACCTAGAATAAGAAGAGCATGAAAGGAGTGATATGTCCTCATTAGGCAACTATAAAAGTAAGGCCCAACCTAAATCAGAGCTTTAAGAAGATTCAGCACTGTGGGACCATAATGGATACCTAATAAATACTACTGTTTATGTAGTCTGTTTTCTGGCAAATACAGTCTTTAACTATCCCAATCTAGATAGAATATAATAGGCTTGTGTGTGTATGCACACGTGCTTGCTCAGTTGTGTCTGACTCTTTGAGACCCCATGGACTGTAGCCCACCAGGCTCCTCTGTCTATGGGATTTTTCCAGGCAAGAATACTGGAGCAGGCTGCCGTTTCCTCCTCTAGGAGATTTTCCTGACCTAGGGATCAAACTCGCATCTCTTGTATCTCCTGCATTGGCAGGTGGATTCTTTATCTGGGAAGCCCTCATAGTAGGCTTAGGATGATTTAAATTGCGCTCTCTCTCTCTCTCTCTTTTTTTTTTTTTTTTTTGAGTGTATTCTTTATGGGACACTATTTAGAGATGAAATGCTCTGCTTTAGGCTATGTTTCAGACTCTTTTGTCTTCTCTTTGAAAAGTGCACTAATTCCTAATCTTTTATTATGTTGTGACACTGTATTTTGTGTAACCCTCTGTTCCCATACACATTTACATTTTAAAGTTAATTAACATTAGTTTCATTTTGAGAGCGCCACTTGCCTCTCGACATAATTGGAGACATGCCATAGCATCAAAGACAGAAGGTTGGCAGTTATTGATTTACTAATATGGTTGCATGTGAAGAAATCTGTTTAATAATATATATGATGTGGTGGGCTATTCTTATTTTAATATAATAGATGGGGAAACAGTGGAACCAGTGTCAGACTTTATTTTGGGGGCTCCAAAATCACTGCAGATGGTGACTGCAGCCATGAAATTAAAAGACGCTTACTCCTTGGAAGAAAATTATGACCAACCTAAATAGCATATTGAAAAACAGAGACATTACTTTGCCAACAAAGGTCTGTCTAGTCAAGGCTATGGTTTATCCAGTGGTCATGTTTGGATGTGAGAATTGGACTGTGAAGAAAGCTGAGCGCCAAAGAATTGATGCTTTTGAACTGTGGTGTTGGAGAAGACTCTTGAGAGCCCCTTGGACTGCAAGGAGATCCAACCAGTCTATTCTAAAGGAGATCAGCCCGGGATTTCTTTGGAAGGAATGAGGCTGAAGCTGAAACTCCAGTACTTTGACCACCTCATGCGAAGAGTTGACTCATTGGAAAAGACTCTGATGCTGGGAGGGATTGGGGGCAGGAGGAGAAGGGGTCGACAAAGGATGAGATGGCTGGATGGCATCACTGACTCAATGGACCTGAGTTTGAGTGAACTCCCGGAGTTGGTGATGGACAGGGAAGCCTGGCATGGTACGATTCATGGGGTCGCAAAGAGTCGGACATGACTGAGCAACTGAACTGAATTGTGTATTAATTAAAAAGGAAGTCTGATTACGTTAAGATAACATTTTATTGATTCACTCATCCAGCTTTGGTTACAGAGACCATTCATTTGAAATTGCTTGGAGTAGAATGATCTTATCACTGCTTTCCCCTTTACACTGGCAGTTCCAAGCACAGAAGGCATGCCTATTTCAGACAAAAGACAAAAAGGGACTGCTCTACTTTAGAAAGAAGCTCAGAGAGATGAGTATTTCAGACAAGAATTATGAAAGCAAGGGAGGGAGTGAGGAAGGGTGTTTTAAAGTATATTGAAATATGAGACTGCTTATATCCATGGGCAAATTACCTACATATTTATTCTCATTCGCTTATTAATTATGGGCTTCCCTGGTGGCTCAGAGGTTAAAGCGTCTGCCTGGAATGAGGGAGACCCGGGTTCGATCCCTGGGTTGGGAAGATCCCCTGGAGAAGGAAATGGCACCCCACTCCAGTACTCTTGCCTGGAGAATCCCAAGGAGGGAGGAGCCTGGTAGGCTACAGTCCATGGGGTCGCAAAGAGTCGAACACAACTGAGTTTTAAAGAATATTGAAATATGAGACTGCTTATATCCATGGGCAAATTACCTACATATTCATTCTCATTCACTTATTAATTGACTTGGTCAACAGATACTGAGTACTTGCCCTGTGCTAGAGTCTGCACCGACCCTTGGAGACACAGTGGGGAACCTGCCAAACAAGGAGGAGCTTTGGGATTTTTAGCAAAGTTGATGAGTCAAGCTATGGACATAGTACCTGGTGAAATTGCTATCTGTATGTAAAAGCTATGAAAAAATGTGAGAAAGAAGGTTATAAATAGTTGAATGCCTGAGGGGGAAAAAAGTCCATTTTGTGCTGAGATTTGTTTGCTTTTGTTCCTTTTCATAATCCAGCTACATTTTATTTAAAAGGAGTCCTTGTCAACGTCAAAAGTAGCACTTCCTACAAATAGCAGCCCTTCCCTTAACTTATACACACTTGAGCTCTCACTAGTGCAGCCACGTGAGCCACTGGAGAGTACAGTGATTTGTGATCATCTATGCCTTTATAGCAAAAGGGAGGGACATGTATAGGGTAATACTAGCTTTGTGTGTGTGCATGTGTGTTTATTTCATATGTCAGGCTTGCAGACAACATCACATCTCACAGAAGAGCTCAGTTTTTATTAGTGATCAATTTGTTTTTTTCACATAAAATATATGATAGTGTCACCTTAATGTTAAATTGATTAGTCACACTGTTGTGCTGAAAATCTGAAGGAATGTGTACTTTCATATGAACAGGAGAAACCTCTATTTTGGCCTTGGGAAGAAGAAATCTGGACAGCCATGGGGCAGAAAGAAATTGGGGAATAGAAAGTACTAGGGGCTGTAGGAAGGGTAGGATATAGAATTAAAAAGTTACTGGAAAAGAGGAAAGTATGCATTCCCAGTAAAAGCTTGGCCAATTTTTCTAAAATTGGATATATTGGAAACATATCAACACAGAGAACTGTTATCGCCCTCTGCCTATTTCTTTCAGTACCTGGTAGGCCTTTACTACCAGATCTCAGAACTAAGGTTTGTTCAGTATTCCAATAAGTTACAGGCTTAAATGGTGGCCAGATAATAATAATAAAATAATAGTTAACACTTAATGAACATTGGGAATATTCCAAGCACTATACTAAATGAGTCATCTCTTTTAATCTCTAGAATCCTTTCACTGAAAGGGAAAGGACTTAGAACAATTAAGCTGATTATCCAAGGTCACTAAGATGACATGTGGCAGAATTGGGTTTCAAACCCAGTAGCTGCAGAGTCCATATTGTTAGTTATTCTACTGTTGACTCTGTATCAGAGCTGGCCTGCTTGTCAGAATTGAACCCAGTGCCAGTGCATGGCTTTATTTTCAAGGAAACTTATGTTCCAAAAGTCTGAAAATATTGGAACCTTCTGAAAGTTTTGGAATGTATCTGATCCCTAAGCTAACAACTGTCCATATTTATTTATGATTTATAAAACACATTGACTTGTTAATTACATAATTCAAATTATAATGTACCGATCTTCCTTAATTTACCAAACGGTTATATCCTGATGAACCCGTCGTAAATTGAAAATTCTGTTGTCAAAAATGCATTTTATACACCTAATCTACCAAACAGCACAGCTTGGCCTTACCTACCTTAAATGTACTCAGAACACTTACATTAGCCTACAGTTGGGCAGAATCATCTCAACACAAGCTTATTTTACAATAAAGTATTGAGCATCTCATGTAACTTTTTGGTACTATACTGAAAGTGAAAAGCAGAATGCTCATCTGGGTACAGAATAGTTGTGAGTGTATCAGTTGTTTGCTCTCCTGATCATGCTGGGAGTCCAGGCTCATTACTGCTGCCCAGTATCACGAAGAGAGTCTCATATGGCATGTCACCAGCCCAGGGACAGATCACAATTTAAAATTAAAGTATGATTTCTACTGAGTGTATATCACTGTCGCAATATTATGAAGTTGAAAAAGTGTAAGTCTAACCATAGTAAGTTAAGGATCATCTTTTGCGCATTAAGTTAAACATTGGTGTCATTCTCCTGAAGGCTAGACTGTCCCTTTGTTCACTACTTTATGATTTTGGCTGTCATTCTGTAATCAATAAGGTTTCAACTAATAGAACCAAAGGAATAGTCCACAAAGGAGAACTTTAACTTTAGGATTTGTGGTAAGCATTACCATTAAGAATGGCAGAGTGTGTCAAGAAAGGGTAAATGTGGGTGGGGTCAAATAAGCATTGTAGACTAGGCAGAATTCTCTGAAGGTTTTATTCCATGAGTAGGTTATCTAGTAATAACTTATTTTGGGCCAAATTAATCATAGAGACAGAGAAGGCAATGGCACCCGACTCCAGTACTCTTGCCTGGAAAATCCCATGGACAAGAGGAGCCTGGTGGGCTGCAGTCCATGGGGTCGCTAAGAGTCGGACACGACTGAGTGACTTCACTTTCACTTTTCACTTTCATGCATTGGAGAAGGAAATGGCAACCCACTCCAGTGTTCTTGCCTAGAGAATCCCAGGGACGGCAGAGCCTGGTGGGCTGCTGTCTGTGGGGTCGCACAGAGTTGGACACAACTGATGCGACTTAGTAGCAGCAGCAATCATAGAGAAGTTGTCATTAGAGAAACTGATAATCTATCTTTGAGGGCCAAGGCTTATAATCTGTGACTCTTAATTATTTATTGTTATCTAATGGCTTATCCTCTGTGGTTTTAAACTTTTTCTGTGGGCTGTGAATTTGTGTTAATCTGGAGCCCCACGTTACCTCTGTCAATTTTGTCACGTAGTTGATAAGTTCAAGTCTGCAAGAAAAAAAAATACTGGTAAGGTTGAAACAAGAAGTTGTGCTCAAATACAATAGCATTTCCACAGTATTACAGGATCATATTTCACCCTGAGTATGTAACAAACATCTTCCACTGCAGCCAGAACATTCCTATTTTGGCTTTCCCCAGTTGGTTGCTTTGGTCAATGGCAATTTCAACAAAATTGTTGCCATACTAGCTTTTCTAGTCCAGCCACTAGATTTCCAAAATACTATTTACAAATGTGCTTTACTTTTTGTATTATGCCAATAGCCCAGGAATTGAAATAAAAACCCTGCTTTCTATTTGGAGCCTTGCAAATCATGTTCACCCTGGGGGTTTTGGGTCTTCTAGGGAGTCAGCCCTTGGCTTGTACAGGAACACAGAAGGGAACATTTTCCCAAGAACTGTTCTCACAGTGTTTTCTCTTCATACTTTAAATTTCTCATGGTTGCTGGTTCTGTTGGCTGTCAGAACAGAGAAAGGGATCTCAAATAGGATAGGCTCAAAAGGATCACAGTGAGTATAGAGACATGCTCTTACGGCTTTAGTTCAGTGCCTTAGCACATGCTGCATCGTGGCTTCTCATTTCCAGATACTAAAACAGAACTCTGAGAAAGACTGAGCGATAAACAAAGTGAAGCTGGGTTTTTTATATATATATATATTTTAAAGTTTTTAACATCAGATGTTGGGTGAGAACTTTCCTGCAGAAGTAGGTATGTGCCAGAAACAAAAATTTCATGCTAATAACTGTAAACCAACAAAACCAAAGAGATTATTTGTAGATCATGGCATGATTTTTTTAAGGTAAATTCTACGTTCTGCATTTGAGAAATCTGAATAAGTATTTTATAAAAGACTCCCTGGTGGCTCAGAGGTTAAAGCGTCTGCCTCCAATGCGGGAGACCTGGGTTCGATCCCTGGGTCGGGAAGATCCCCTGGAGAAGGAAATGGGAACCCACTCCAGTATTCTTGCCTGGAGAATCCCATGGATGTAGAAGCCTGGTAGGCTACAGTCCATGGGGTCGCAGAGAATTGGACACGACTGAGCGACTTCACTTTCACTTTCTTTCAAAAGACTACTCAATTCACTGGAAAAATACTGATTGGATGTCCATTGTATGTAAGTCTTGTTAGGTGAAGTCAAAGTATGGAGTTAATGAGTCACATAAATGCACAAAACTTCCATGTGGCTCTTTCAGTCTAACCAGGAAGATGGTATATGTCATCAGATAACAGTGTTGCAGGGTGGAAGTGTTATGAGCAGAAACAAGAGAAATAGCTAATTTTTTTGGAGAAGTTATTTCCAGCTGGAAGATCATGGGAAGCTTGGTGGAATAGGTGATTATATCCGGCTCTTGAATGGAGTTTAGCAATTTGAATGAATGAGAGCTGAAGGGAGAACTGATGTGGCAGAAACTCCAGGCAGAGGGGTAAGACAATCAGGGTGAAGCTGCAAAGCCTGGATCTGGTTCAGGAGAGCAGAAGTTGCATTTGTGGGGTTTACAGGCAAGTAATAGAGAAATGACATAGGAGTGGCCAGTTGAAGCCAGATCATAGAGAACTATAAATCCTAAATCAAGTAGTTGGGGAATTTAAAGTTATAGACATTTAATATTTTTGAGGACAGCGGTTATATAATCTGAGCTAGCTTTTGAGACAAGTATTAGTAATTTCATTGGACTACCACCAGGACAGAAGTGAGGAGACCAGTTTGAATACTCTTCTGATAATCTAGACAGAAAGTGATGAGAGTGTGAACCACAATGAGAACATAGGAGCAGGGCAGCTATCAGACAGCAAACGTAGTCCTCAAGTACAGTTTTTAGGAATTGACATTGAAGGTAATGATGTAAAATAGTGTTTAGATAACCCAGACATCCAGGATGTTTGCTGAGGATAAGAAGAAAAGAGGGCAATTGGTGTATCAGCTTGTATAGTGTTTACAACTTTTTGTGTGTGAAAGATAGCCTGAGGACCATTTGTCTCAGAATCTCCTGGTTCACAAACTTGGTGAGAATCTTTCTATGCACAAAGCATGTGACCACTGGGTTGGAATTCGAACATAATTAGACTAGTGAGATTAGTATGATTGCTATGAAATTGAAAATGAAGTCACTCAGTCGTGTCCGACTCTTTGCAACCCCATGGACTGTAGCCCACCAGGCTCCTCCATCCATGGGATTCTCCAGGCAAGAATACTGGAGTGGGTTGCCATTTCCTTCTCCAGGGGATCTTCCTGACCCAGGGATCGAACCCAGGGATCCTGCATTGCAGGCAGATGCTTTAATCTCTGAGCCACCAGGGAAGCCCACGGACCTCTTAATTTTGAGATTTTGCTCCCAGCTCCTGTTGGCCTATCTTTGGACAGGAGATGGTCAGGGGAGAGTAAAGATTATTCAGTGTAACATCTTTATTTGAAACCAACTCTATTTATGCCAGATTATAGTGGATCTTACTGATCTCTTTTGATATTAAAGATACATGAGTGTTTGAGGGTCCACTGCAGGGATAGGGGTCAGCAGTGCCCTGCCACTGGGACAGGGACACAAGCCACGGTAGTGCAGGGAGGCACATATTGGCTATATCCTTTTGGAGGTCTTCAAAAGTGCTACCATAGAGCCTGGAATCCAGGACTGGGTTGTCTCAGGCCAAACAAATAACAGGAAGTCAGCACAGCCCCACCCGTTGGCAGACTATTGGATTAAAGATTTACTGAGCAGTGTTGTCTCACTCAATGAAACTATGAGCCATGCCATGTAGAGACACCCAAGATGGACAGGTCATGGTGGGAGTTCTGACAGAATGTGGTCCACTGGAGAAGGGAATGGCAAACCACTTCAGTATTCTTGCCTTGAGAACCCCATGAACAGTATGAAAAGGCAAAAAGACAGGACACTGAAAGATGAACTCCCCAGGTCGGTGGGTGCCCAATATGCTACTGGAGATCATGGAGAAATAATTGTAGAAAGAATGAAGAGACAGAGCCAAAGCAAAAACACCACCCATTTGTGGATGTGACTGGTGATAGAAGCAAGGTCCAATGCTGTAAAGAGCAATATTGCATAGGAACCTGGAATGTTAGGTCCATGAATCAAGCATTCCAATCAAATGGAAGTGGTCAAACAGGAGATGGCAAGAGTAAATGTTGACATTTTAGGAATCAGCGAACTAAAATGGACTGGAGTAGGTGAATTTAACTCAGATGACCATTATATCTACTACTATGAGCAGGAATCCCTTAGAAGAAATGGAGTAGCTATCATAGTCAACAAAAGAGTCCGAATGCAGTACTTGGATGCAATCTCAAAAAAACGGAATAATCTCTGTTTGTTTCCAAGGCAAATCATTCAATGTCACGGTAATGCAAGTCTATACCCCGACCAGTAATGCTGAAGAAGCTGAAGTTGAACAGATCTACGAAGACCTACAAAACCTTTTAGAACTAACACCCCCAAAAGATGTCCTTTTCATTATAGGGGACTGGAATGCAAAAGTAGGAAGTCAAGGAACACCTGGAGTAACAGGCAAATTTGTCCCTGGTGTACAGAATGAAGCAGGGCAAAGGCTAATAGGGTTTTTCCAGGAGAACACACTGGTCATAACAAACACACTCTTTCAAACAACACTCTTTCAACACTCTTTCATCTCTACACATGGGTATCACCAGATGGCCAACACTGAAATCAGATTGATGATATTCTTTGCGGCCAAAGATGGAGAAGCTGTATACAGTCAGCAAAAACAAGACCGGGAGAGGACTGTGGCTCAGATCATGAACTCCTTATTGCCAAATTCAGACTTAAATTGAAGAAAGTAGGGAAAACCGCTAGACCATTCAGATATGACCTAAATCAAATCCCTAATGATATACAGTGGAACTGAGAGATAGATTTAAGGGACTAGATCTGGTAGAGTGCCTGAAGAACTATAGATGGAGATTCATAACATTGTCCTGGAGACAGTGACCAAAACCATCCCACACAAAGAAATGCAAGAAGGCAAAATGTTTGTCTGAGAAGGCCTTACAAATAGCTGAGATGATAAGAGAAGTGAAAGACAAAGGAAACTGGGAAAAATATAACAATGGAATGCAGAGTTTCAGAGAATAGCAGGGAGAGATAAGAAAATCTCCTTAAGTGAACATACAGAGCTATAGCTCAGAGGGTAAAGCATCTGCCTGCAATTCCGGAGACCAAGGTTCAATCCTTGGGTCAAGAAGATCCCTGGAGAAGGAAATGGCAACTCACTCTAGTACTCTTGCCTGGAAAATCCCATGGACAGAGAAGCCTGGTAGGCTACAGTCCATGGGGTCGCAAAGAGTTGGACACAAGTGAGCGAGTTCACTTCACTTCTTAGTGAACAATGCAAAGAAATAGAAAATGATAGAATGGGAAAGACTATAAAACTCTTCAAGAAAATTGGAGATACCAAGTGAACATTTAATGCAAAGATGGGCATGGTACAGGACCTAACAGAAGCAGAAGATATTAAGGTGATAAGAATACACAGAAGAACTATATAAAAAGGTCTTAATGACTCAGATAACCATGATGATGTCGTCACTCACCTAGAGTCATATATCCTGGAGTGTAAAGTCAAGTGGGCCTTTGGAAGCATTACTGTCAACAAAGCTAGTGGAGGTGATGGAATTATAACTGAGCTATTTCAAATCCTAAAAGTGATGCTGTTAAAGTGCTGCATTCAATATGCCAGCAAATTTAGAAAACTCAGCAATGGCCACAGGCCCGGGAAAGGTTAGTTTCCATTCTAATCCCAGAGAAAGAACAATGCCAAAGAATGTTCAAATTATAGTACAACTGCACTGATTTCACATGCTGGCACTGATTTCACATGCTGGCAAAGTAATGCTCCAAATCCTTTAAGCTATACTTCAACAGTTCATGAACTGAGAACTTCCAGATAATGCAAGCAAGCTGGATTTAGAAAAGTCAGAGAAACTAGAGATCAAATTGCCAACATCAGTTAGATCACAGAAAAAGCAAGGGAATCCAAGTTTTATTTCTGCTTCACTGACTATACTAAAGCATTGGAGTGTGTGGATCACAACAAACTGTGGAAAATTCTTCAAGAGAGGGAAATACCAGACCACCTTAGCTGCCTCCTGAGAAACCTGTAAGCAGGCTAAGAAGCAACATTTAGAACCTGTCACGGAACAAAAGACTGGTTCAAAATTGTGAAAGGAGTACGTCAAGGCTGTTACCCTGCTTATTTAACTTCTATGTGCAGTACATAATGAGAAATGCCAGGCTGGATGAATCACAAACCAGAACCAAGACTGCCGAGAGAAATATCAACAACCTCAGATATACAGATGATGCCACTCTAAGCAGCAGAAAGCAAAGAGGAACCAAAGAGTTGCTTGATGAAGTGTTAAAGAGAAGTATGAAAAATCTGGCTTAAAACTCAATATTCAAAAAACAAAGATCTTGTCATCCAATCCTGTTACTTCATGGCAAATGGATGGGGAAAAAGTGAAAACAGTGACAGATTTTATTTTCTTGGACTCCAAAATAACTGTGGACTCTGTCAGCAGACATGAAATTAAAGACACAGGCTCCTTGGAAGAAAAGCTATGAAACACCTAGACGGCATATTAAAAAGCAGAGACATCACTTTGATGACAAAGGTACCTATAGTTAAAGCTGTGATTTTTCCAGCAGTCATGTATGGATGTGAGAGTTGGACCATCAAGAAGGCTGAGCACTGAAGAATTGATGCTTTTGAATTGTGGTGCTGGAGAAGACTCTTGAGTGTCCCTTGGACTGCAAGGCGATCAAGCTAGTCAGTCCTAAAGGAAATTAACCCTAAATATTCACTGGAAGGACTGATGCTGAAGCTGAAGCTTCAGTACTTTGGCCACCTGATGTGACGAGTTGACTTATTGAAAAAAACCCTGATTCTGAGAAAGATTGAGGGCAGGAAGAGAAGGGGTGACAGAGAATGAGATGGTTGGATGGCATCATTAATTTGATGGACATGAGTTTGATTGAACCAACACTGGAAGGCAGTGAATGATAGCAAAGCCTGGTGTGCCACAGTCAATAGCGTCACAACGAATTGGACATGACTTAGCAACTGAACAACAATAACAACAGTCTATAAATATTGAAACCTATATGGGATCCTAGACCATTTGTTTTCTTAAATTATTGAGACCTCAGAGAGTTTTTGTTTATATATACTAGCTTATGTGCATGTATTGACACTTATATATTTCATATTTACTGTGTACTGGGAAAGGTTAGTTTTCATCCCAATCCCAAAGAAAGGCAATGCCAAAGAATGCTCAAACTACCACACAATTGGCACTCATCTCACACGGTAGTAAAGTAATGCTTAAAATTATCTAAGCCAGGCTTCAGCAATACGTGAACGGTGAACGCCAGATGTTCAAGCTGATTTTAGAAATTGTAGAGAACCAGAGATCAAATTACCAACATCCGATGGATCATGGAAAAAGCAAGAGAGTTCCAGAAAAACATCTATTTCTGCTTTATTGACTATGCCAAAACCTTTGACTGTGTGGATCACAATAAACTGGAAAATTCTGAAAAAGATGGGAATATCAGACCACCTGACCTGCCTCTTGAGAAACTTATATGCAGGTCAGGAAGCAGCAGTTAGAACTGGACATGGAACAACAGACTGGTTCCCAATAGGAAAAGGAGTACGTCAAGGCTGTATACTGTCACCCTGCTTATTTTAATTGTATGCAGAGTACATCATGAAAAACGCTGGGCTGGATGAAGCACAAGCTGGAATCAAGATTTCTGGGAGAAATATCAATCACCTCAGATATGCAGATGACACCATCCTTATGGCAGAAAGTGAAGAAGGACTAAAGAGCTTCTTGATGAAAGTGGAGAGTGAAAAAGTTGGCTTAAAGCTCAACATTCAGAAAACGAAGATCATGGCATCTGGTCCCATCACTTCATGGCAGATATGGGGAAACAGTGGCTGACTTTATTTTTCTGGGCTCCAAAATCACTACAGATGGGGATTGCAGCCATGAAATTAAAAGACGCTTACTCTTTGGAAGGAAAGTTATGACCAACCTATATAGCATATTAGAGAGCAGAGATGTTACTTTGCCAACAAAAGTCTAGTCAAAGCTATGGTTTTTCCAGTAGTCATGTAAGGACGCGAGAGCTGGACTATAAAGAATGCTGAGCACCGAAGAATTGATACATGTGAACTGTGGTGTTGGAGAAGACTCTTAAGAGTCCATTTGACTTCAAGGAGATCCAACCACTTCATCCTAAAGGAAATCAGTCCTAAATATGCATTGAAGGACTGATGCTGAAGCTGAAACTTCAATACTTTGGCCACTTGATATGAAGAACTGACTCACTTGAAAAGGCCCTGATGTTGGGGAAAGATTGAAGGTTGGAGGAGAAGGGGAAGACAGAGGATGAGATGGTTGAATGCATCAGCAACTCAACTGACATGAGTTTGAGTAAACTCTGGGAGTTGGTGATGGACAGGGAGGCCTCGCGTGCTGCAGTCCATGGGGTGGCAAAGAGTCGGACAGGACTGAGCGAGTGAACTGACTCTCTAAGTTTTCACATTTTATTCTTTAACTAAAACAAAAAAAAGTTTCACTTTGTGTTTTTTAATCATCATTTGCAATGTGGTATCTGAAAAATTCACTTCAGTGAATGTTTTGTATTCAGTTATGTTACATCCATTGATCAGTCTTGTGCTTTGAGTGTTTTTTTTTTTTAATCTATGCATTATTTTATACATTGTACATTTTTCATTTGGGAAATATTGATTAGTAATTAGGTTGATCTTTCAGATGTTGACATATTTTATTATAAGTATCTATCTGTTAATATCATCATCAGTCTTATCATTGAGTGGCTGTCAAGATCTCTGTGGGACAAAAATTTTTCCAAAATTCTTGTTTTGGCTTAAGAACAAATTTTGCCACTCACAACAAATAGTGTCAGTTGTTTATCTTCAAGTTTTAAGTTTACAGAATCATTTTTGAGAAAATGTCTATCAGATACTCAAGACTGAATATAATCATATTTGTTCAGTTGAAACTTCAAGTAAAAATGTGGTTCCAGGAAATTATGAACAGCTAGTTTAGCTCACAGTTCAGTTGCACCAGTGCTTATCCTCCAAACAACCATGTGCTTTTGTGTGTAGCAGAAATGCTCTTTGTCTGCCTCCCATTTCATTTTTTTAAAACTGGCATTTCTAAGAGCTAATTTGATAAAACTAAGACTTTTCACTGCTTTATTTAGTTCATTCTTAAGTGAAATTCATGCCACCCCACCCTCATCCCTACATGGTGGTCAAGGGTACAGCGACTACTAGTTGACAGCCAGTACCTATGATCATGATAGGATGCCTGCAGGTTTATTCACCGTTGTTTTGCACCATTAGTGAAAATGTCAATGTGGTGAAAATAGCAAATAACACCTTGTAATTATGAGAAGAATGTTGTTCCCTGAGCCTCCAGAACACATCTTGAGGAATGGCTACTCCTTCGGCTAGAAAATATATGATCATTGAGTTAATGGTTATATACTCATTGGTTATTTATCTACACATCATAATGATTGGGCGGGGGGGCGAGGGAGGGGCTTCTGCTCCTGAGGAAATAGCTAGTCAAATGGTCTAAACTGACATGTGTATGCAATTTTGGGAGGTAGCTGAGGGACCCTTTGTTGGTGTCCCCTATCACTCCATTTCCGTGAGCACCAGACTGACTTTTCAACAGCTTAAACCTCCTGGAATTCTTGGTCTGGGAATGTTCTCTGGCTGCTGGAGCCTGGTCTGCCTGAGTGCCCTGGGCAAAGCCAAATAAAGTAAAATAATATAGAAAGTTCAGTTATTCAGTTGCACTGGCTACATTTCAAGGGCTCAGTAGCCACATGTAGCTAGCCTAACCCTGGCCTCTTAATATGAGGGAACTGAGCTTTTTTGTGGGCGAGGGATGCTACAAATAACAAAATTGTCTTCTAAAATTCACTTGAACAATTGGCGTTTAGTGTGCTCAAAGAATGAGTCCTCATAATATAGGGGATATGTTCTGCTGCTCCGCACTGTCCTCAAAGATCCAGGCTCTTTCTGTCTTCCCATTCTGACATCCTCAACATAGTGGTATGTCTCCTTCAAAGCTGTTAGAAGACTAGGAGTATTCAAAGCATCACCCAACCACCTAATGAAATCTAAACACTGGAAGAAAGAGGCAGCTCTCTTTGGGCATCATTCTTGTTGTTGAGGAGCAAAATCTTTCCAGAAGCTCCTAGCAGACTTTTGTTGAGTCCCATTTCACCAGAACTGACCCATAACGCCCATGTGGCCAGAGAGAGGCTGGGAGTACCAGTCCCTGGTGTTTTTAACCTCTATAATGATAGAATGGCTCTGCTGGAACGTGAGTGCTATGAAGACTGAAAGTCTGGTCTGGTTTTGTTTCTTTCTGTGTCCCCAGCACCTTAGTATCTGGTGCTGAGTAGATATCTTTCGTTTTTGTCATTCCGTTGTTATGTTGCACTGCAGCATGCCAGGCTTCCCTGTCCTTTACTATCTCCTGGAGTTTGTTCAAACTTATATCCTTTGAGTCGGTGATGCCATCTAACCATCTCATCCTCTTGTCTCCTTCTCCTCCTGCCCTCAGTCTTTGCCAGCATCAGGGTCTTTTCCAGTGAGTCAGCTCTTTGCATCAGATAGCGAAAATACTGGAGTTTCAGCTTCAGCATCAGTCCTTCCAATGAATACTTAGGATTGATATCTTTTAGAGAAATTAATTGAACAAGTCCGTGGTGTGCCATAGAAATGAACCTGCCATGGAGGACTTTATGCTCCTGTCTTCTCTCTCTTGTTGTGAGGCCTTGAACCAGGCTGTTGTGATTGATTGCTCTCAGAATTAACTGTTAGGTGGTATCCGACTTGGGTAATGAGAATATTCGGCAACATCTTCCAGCCAATCCCTCTACTGTTTAAACCACTCATTTGGTTTTTAATTTAAAAGAAGAAAATATAGATCAGGTTTGAGTTTAGTATTTATCCTTTTTATCAGGGACACAGAGCAAGCGGTTTCCAGTCATTAAAATAAGAGTGGGCTCTAACTGCTGTTGGATACTATGTCCTGTGTGCATTACCCTGTGCAGATTTGCTTTGTGAGTTAGGAAGGCTGAGATGTGGGCATCAAACAGGTGTTCTGAATTTCCCTAGTTAGGCTCACATCTCAAAGCACCTGGCAGCTGGGTGGATGACAACATCCATTTCTTATTTGAATCTGGTAACTGAACTGAGGCCACTCGGCTGGACTAACCAGCTGTATCCCACCCATCACCCTGTGTTGGTTTCCCTGGCCCTGATCTGTATTGAAACTGCTGCTGACTTGAAGCTATTATGTGGAAGGCTGAAATGGAACTTAGAATTCCAAGCTCAGAGCTTGTGATGAAAGTCAGAAATGCTAAGGTTGAGCAGATGTGGCCTAAAGATTAAAGAAAAAGTTCTTTCAGCTTTAATAATAATGTATTCATATATTATGTCATACACAGGGCATTTTTTAAAGTTGTGGTATTTGTCTTTGGATTTGTTCATCTACCAAGACAGCCCTAGGGTTGTCATTTCATCTCACTAGGTGACTTATGTGCTCCTAAATGTGACAGATGAAAATACTTTACAAGTTGGTGTTCTAGTATGTTCCATGTATTTCTACTGGACAAGTTCCATTAAAACATGCATCTGGTTTTCTTTTGTTATACTTGACTCCCTTAAGTGAAAGTGAAAGTTGCCCAGTCGTGTCCAACTCTTTGTGACCCCATGGACTATACAGTCCATGGAATTCTCCAGGCCAGAATACTGGACTGGGTAGCCATTCCTTTCTCCAGGGGATCTTCCCAACCCAGGTATTCCATATTTCGGGCAGATTCCTTACCAGCTGAGCTACCAGGGAAGCCCAAGAATACTGGAGTGGATAGCCTATCCCTTCTTCAGCGGATCTTCCTGACCCAGGAATCAAACCCAGGAACCTGATCCAGGAATCCATGTTACAGGCAGGTTCTTTACCAGCTGAGCTACCAGGGAAGCCCTTGACTCCCTGGATACCTTCCAATTGTATGGCCATGTTTTCTTCCTCTCATACAGTTACAGGCCTCATTTGTAATCAAGATTGCTTTACAAGCTTTGAGAGTTTGAGCTAAGAGGAATAATGGCTTTCTAAATACTTCTTATAGGTTGTAGCTCAGTGACTTGTATAGAATAGACACTTAATAATACTATTTGTTCAATTAATTGGTTGGGAAATGTTCTTGGACAGGTTCCCACTCTGAGCATTAATATGTATAAGCACTGAGTTACCTTTTATTCTAACAGGTTCCCTTCCCCCTCCCCACACTGCCTTAGCTTATGTGGTAGTAGAGTTCTTTATTTGGCTTTGTCACTTTTGTAGTCAATGATCCTTCTATTTCAATCACACTAGACCTAAATATATTCCTAGTTGTTTAGCCTTGGACACGTTATAAAATTGGACACATTTTATTGATAAAATGAGAGTAATAAAAGCACCTACTTCATAAGACTATCATGGCTTAATGAATTAATATATGTAAACACTTTGTACGAACAACAGTTATTTCAGAACTGTAGTTGGTCAACCTCAGCTGTTGGTTGGTTATAGATACAAAAGTTTGGTGAAATCAATGAAAGCATTCTGTGAGCACTATTGAGCTCTATGGAATACACCTTATGATAAGGTATGCTGCATATATTCTTATATTAAAATTGTGTGCTACACATCATTTTTGTTGGTAAAATTTATAAAAAGCTTATGTATGAATACATGTGCACACAGCATTTTTGTTGTTTTAGAGATTTACCACCAGGTAATACTCTCTCTACTTTTGTTCTTCAAGCTTATGGATGTTTCTCTCTCATATGGATAATGTCTGGATGTAGCCTGTAGCAGATGCTGTTGATATCCTACCCAGATCTCCTTTATTGGGCCAGTGCCTCCATCTCCCAGCTGCTGCGGGTATTGGCTGCTAATGACTCACACCTGTACCCTTCTCCAGAGACCTGCCCTTGGCTGACAGTAATTGCCTCAGCGAAATATATTGGGGAGAGTATGAGATCATGCCCCACCACCCTCTCTGTTCCCTAGGGATGGCTCATAGCCAATGACTATTCAGGAGGAAAACAGGCCAGCCCCCTTGCCTTTTGGACTGGGTGACTTCTGCAGTTCAGTCCACACTCTAGAACGCTTCATTGGATCAGGCTGAGGCTAGATTTCTGAAATCTTTGCATGGTCTCTTTCTGATTTCACTCCAGTTTCTCCTGACGGAACTCTGTATATACTCAAGTGTGTAACAGACACATCTCAGGCTCTGCATGTAGGGAACTTGACCTAAGATATTGCTAATTTCAGTGCCACTGTTGTTTTCTTAGTTCTACCATCACCTATGAAACTAATTAACTGTGTATTAAATAATCTCTAGCATAAATTGAAAGTGAAGGAGGAAAGTGAAAAAGTTGGCTTAAAGCTCAACATTCAGAAAACGAAGATCATGGCATCTGGTCCCATCACTTCATGGGAAATAGATGGGGAAACAGTGGAAACAGTGTCAGACATTATTTTCTGGGGCTCCAAAATCACTGCAGATGGTGATTGCAGCCATGAAATTAAAAGACACTTACCCCTTGGAAGGAAAGTTATGACCAACCTAGACAGCATATTCAAAAGCAGAGACATTACTTTGCTGACTAAGGTCCATCTAGTCAAGGATATAGTTTTCCCAGTGGTCATGTATGGATGTGAGAGTTGGACTGTGAAGAAAGCTGAGCACCAAAGAATTGATGCTTTTGAACTGTGGTGTTGGAGAAGACTCTTTGAGAGTCCCTTGGACTGCAAGGAGATCCAACCAGTCCATTCTAAAGGAGATCAGCCCTGGGATTTCTTTGGAAGGAATGATGCTAAAGCTGAAACTCCAGTACTTTAGCCACCTCATGCGAAGAGTTGACTCATTGGAAAAGACTTTGATGCTGGGAGGGATTGGGGGCAGGAGGAGAAGGGGACAACAGAGGATGAAATGGCTGGATGGCATCACTGACTCGATGGACATGGGTTTGGGTGGACTCCAGGAGTTGGTGATGGACAGGGAGGCTTGGTGTGCTGTGACTCATGGGCTTGCAAAGAGTCGGACACGACTGAGGGACTGAACTGAACTGAGCACAAATTTCCTCTCCTCGTTTTGTTTTCTTGGTTGGACCATGTCTGATAGGCATCAACTCTGCTTGTATCCTCTAGTTTTGCATAGTTAAGGTTCAGTTCAGTTTAGTTAAGTCTCTTTGTCCTGTCTAATGCTTTGCAATCCCATGGACTGCAGCACACCAGGCTTCCCTGTTCATCACCAACTCCCAGACCTTTCTCAAACTCTTGTCCATCAAGTCAGTGATGCCATCCAACCATCTCATCCTCTGTTTTCCTCTTCTCCTCCCACTTTCAATCTTTCCCATCTTCAGGGTCTTTTCCAGTGAGTCAGTTCTTCACATCAGGTGGCCAACGTATTGGAGCTTCAGCTTCAACATCATTCCTTCTAGTGAACACCCAGGACTGATTTCCTTTAGGATGGACTGGTTGGATCTCCTTGCTCCTTGCTGTCCAAAGGACTCTCAAGTGTCTTCTCCAACACCACAGTTCAAAAGCATCAATTCTTTGGCGCTCAGCTTTCTTTATAGTCCAACTCTCATATCCATACATGACTACTGGAAAAACCATAACTTTGACTAGATGGACCCTCTTTTGGTAGGTTATCTAGGTTGATCATACCTTTTCTTCCAAGGAGCAAACCTCTTTTAATTGCATGGCTGCAGTCACTATCTGCAGTGACTTTGGAGCCCAAGAAAATAGTCTGTCACTGTTTTCATTGTGTCTCCATCTATTTTCCATGAAGTGATGGCACCGGATACCATGATCTTAGTTTTTGAATGTTGAGTTTTAAGCCAGTGTTTTCTCTCTCCTCTTTCACCAAATGCTCTGTATTTCCTCTTAACTTTATGCCATAAAGATGGTGCAACCTGTATATCTGAGGTTATTGATATTTCTCCCTGCAGTATTGATTCCATGTCCAGTTCTAACTATTGCTTCTTGACCTGCATACTGATTTCTCAGGAGGCAGGTAAGGTGGTTGGCTATTTCCATCTCTTGAAGAATTTTCCATAGTTTGTTATGATCCACACAAAGGCTTTGGCGTAGTCCATGAAGCAGATGTTTTTCTGGAATTCTCTTGCTTTTCCTATGATACATCGGATGTTGGCAATTTGATTTCTGGTTCCTCTGCCTTTTCGAAGTCCAGCTTGTATATCCGGAAGTTCTCAGTTCATGTACTGTTGAAGCCTAGCTTGGAGAATTTTGAGCATTACTTTGCTAGCCTGTGCCATAAGTACAATTGTGGTAGTTTGAACATTCTTTGGCTTGCCTTTCTTTCAGATTGGAATGAAAACTGACCTTTCCAGGCTTGTGGCCACTTTCAGGTTTTCTAAATTTGCTGATATATTGAGTCAGTGCTTGTGCAGCATCATCTTTTAGGATTTGAAATAGCTCAGCTGGAATTCCATCACCTCCACTAGCTTTGTTTGTAGTGATGCTTCCCTAAGGCCCAGTTGACTTCACATTCCAGGATGTCTGGCTCTAGGTGACTGATCACACCATCATGGTTATCTGGGTCATTTTTTGTATAGTCTTCTGTGTATTCTTGCCACCTCTTCTTAATGTCTTCAGCTTCTGTTAGGTCCATGCCGTTTCTGTTCTTTATTGTACCCATCTTTGCATGAAATGTTCCTTGGTATCTCTAATTTTCTTGAAATGATCTCTAGTCTAGATATTTAAGGTTATTCAACATCAAATTCCCTTGATCTTAATGTTTACCTGGTTATTTTTATACAATATTAGAATGAATACTCCAGATTTTAGAATCTCAGAATAAGTTTCAAAGCCTAATCCAATTATACCTCCCTTTTAAATTTTGTTGTAAGAGTTACCTGAGCTGTTTTTTCAACAATACTTAGCTCTGTGCCTGGAATGTAGAAGTAGTTAATAAATGGTAGCCGTTTGAATGATTTTACTCTTTTAAGAGACTTGCCCAGACTGAACAGATGACTCATCCCTTACTCCCAGAGAACCCTAATATGTCCCTTTATAATCTTTCCTCTTCTCAGTGTTATCCCACGGTAAATTGGCTCTCCAGGGGAAGAAAAGACCTGACAGATAGCTTTTCCTGATTTTTCTTGGGGAAAATACTCCTACATTGTCCATTTCAAGCTACCAAAATGATTTCACTGAACACAGTTTGAGAAGAGATACACATTTTACACTTAGCAGCCAGTACACACCAGTCGCAGTCTCTGCTCTGAATTCCTAATTCTAAGCACACCAGATCCACCATAGAAGTTAGGTGTTCTGTAGATGACTAAAATATAGTTTTTAACTAGTCATAACTTGATCATATGTATGAAATTGGTGAAATTCCTTGATATCAAATTTTTGTTAAATAACCCATAACTTGTATTGGTTATATAGCTCCACCCTCCACCCCCCCACGCATGCATGCATGCGTACACACACACAGATTGCCCATGCTATTCATGAATCAAGGAAAGGATTATTCATCATGATAAAGTGGGAAATACCCATGCCCTCCCTGAGCAAGTTGTCTACTCAGACGCAGACCTCAAGTTTGTGATTTAGTGTCTACATCAGTGGAGCTTAGTCACTTCACCTCTCTTGGCCCCAGTTTCCTCCGAGTTGGAAGCCTAATTAGTATATAATTCCATTTACTTCTTCCCTCATTTTCCTCATTCTTGTATCAAACTTGTAATTTGTGCTAGATGTTTGAAACACAGTAAGGAATAAGACTTGGCCCTGGCTGACGAGCATCTTCCTGTCTTATTTTATGAATATCCACCTCACTGAGGCCATGAGTATGCGTGCATGCTCAGTCATATTTGACTCTTTGGGACACTATGGACTGTAGCCCACCAGGCTCCTCTGTCTGTGGAATTTTCCAGGCAAGAATACTGGAGTGGGTTGCAATTTCCTTTTCAGGGGATCTTCCTGACCCAGGGATCTAAACCCACATCTCTTGTGTCTCCTGCATTGACTGGCAGTTTCTTGCCAAATGGAGTTATGCTAATGTGCCAAAGGCCAAGATTTTACTTCATCAAGAGTTTAGCGCTTTGACACCTAAGGTATTGTCCTAATAGCTTTCTGTTAAAATTAAACAAGGTTGCCCTGATCACTAAGTGGTTCTCTTACTGATGTTAATGGTATGGAGAGAACCCTTGGTGAACAGCATTGTTATTCTGCTCAGGCTCAGTTTATAGAGAGGGTAGTTTATTCAGGACTATTAAGCAAATCTTTAAACATTCTTTTGCGTTTAAGAAGTACTTAGCCTGATTCTTTCTTCCATATTTTGATAAGAAAGGCATGAAGAATGACTCTTAAACTTTTGTGTTCTCCTTCAAGGCTGTATCCACCCATTGGCTCTAATGCCTTTGTTCTCATCAAATGTGATCTCTTCACTTAATTTTCAAAGCGATGTTGGTGTCCAATAGGAAATTACTGTTGGGAACATTTTTCATGTTGCTGAAAGCTATTTTTAAAAAGAGAATTTGTTTTGTTTTTGACAGGGGCTGATAATATCCGGAAATACTGGAGCCGCTACTACCAAGGATCTCAAGGGGTAATATTTGTATTAGACAGTGCCTCTTCAGAAGATGATTTAGAGACTGCTAGAAATGAACTGCACTCAGCTCTTCAGCACCCACAATTATGCACTTTACCCTTTTTAATACTGGCCAATCATCAAGACAAACCAGCTGCTCGATCAGTACAAGAGGTATGTCTCACAAAGGTAACAACTCTTGGTCTGTCTGTTTGTTGCACTTGTGCTGCCATGCTGGAATCTGAAAAAATTCCTGTAATTAGAAATATGCTCATTATACTGTTTCTCAACATGAAATGTTAGGTTATGAAAAAAGAAAGCCTGTATTGCTCTTATGGAAATTATTATTCATACCTCTAATCCCACTTCGAGATCATAGGTGGTTTTTTTTTTTAACCATTTAGCAAAAGTTAGAGGATATATCTGAAGATATTTCTCATCTATTTTTGAGGGCTAAAGGCCTGGTTATTTAACTTTTGTTTTTTTAGCCTACCAGCTTACTTGGTTCATTCATCTTTTCAAGGACTGCATCGTGTGTATTACCGTGCATCATTCACCCTCGGATGTCATGTTGTTGCCCCCTGTAATGCCCACTGCTCACTAGAAGCAGTGGGTACTATTCTGTAATCAGCGAGGCTGAAAATTGATGTCTTATCTTGCAAGTTCCATGCCACTGAATACCTTTTAATACGGACCCATTCTTTATCTTCCATATTTAATTTCATTTCTTAGCTTGTATCTCTCCTATAAAAGCATGAGACTAATTGTGGGCAGATAACCACAGTCTCAGCAGAGTTTCTGACTCATGGTACGAAAGTAATAAGATACATGAATAGCTTTCAGAACTTAAATGATAGTGAAGTTTAACCTTAAGTACAGTGAAATCTAAACTTTTGATGTACTCCTTTTCACCTGTAACTCTCAGGATGTTCTATCACCACCACCTCCCCCTACTTCAAAAGTTCTGTGCTTTTCTTTTATTGACTTTAGAATAATAGAAGCCACACTGCCCTTTAGTCTGAAAAACAGATGAGGAACCAAGAATATAACATGTTCTAATTCCAGACTCCCTCCTACTTTGTGTGGGACCTATTATTGGCAGGTAGCTTTGTCCTTGTGCCTGCTTTCTTACCTGTGAAATGGGAATAATGTGATTCTTTTTAATGAGAAGTGAGTGGGATTAATTTCCTAATTCACTTTCAAGTGTACTAAGTGTAGGAGGTACCATATACAGAGTGTTTTCATTTATTTTAGGAAAGTAGTAAAGAAGGCAGGGATTTCTTATTAAACAGAGCTTATATGTATCTTTAGTTGCCTTATTCAGCATTAAGTAGAAGCGACTTAGCAGCAGCAGCAGCAACCTTTTTTAGATATTGTGAAATACCATACAGATAATATTAAATGATTAAGATAAAAAGAAAATACAGATCTATTCAAACAATCACCGATGTAGAGGTCTTCAGCATTGTAATTATGGTGCCTTCCTGATTGCTTCTTAAGACCTCAGGTACATTTTTAAACCTCTTAACACCAGTTTTACTGTCTGTAAAATTGATGTAATAGTGTAATGATGGTTAGTTATAAATGTTAGATTAGTTTATGATTATAAGATGATTTGCTGAAAAGGCATTGATATCCTTAGATTTACTGTGGAAAATATATGAATGTATTACAGAATATACATAGATAATATAACATCTTGTGTGTTAATAATACATGTTTAATAACATTATGTGTAGTAATATATAGATGTATTTATACATGAATAAATATAGGTTATGATATGAAATAGATACTATGTAACACTTCAAATCGCTTTAAAGACATGTGCTATAGCTGAAAAGATTTTATTTTGCATTTAAATTAGAAGCTGTTTATATGTTTCCATAGACATCAAGAAAATGAAGCTAATGTATTCCATAAACCTAACATATGACTCATAGTAATCCTCCATAGGAATTAAAGACTGCTACATTGAATAAAGGTAGCTTGTAACAATTAATTGCTTAAGAGTATGCCATGTGGTTGTTGGCTGGCTGCCTCTTCTAGGAAGAGGACAGCTATCTAACGTCTGTCACTTCAAATTTTTGTTGAGACGAGACAGAACCGAGAATACACTCGCCTAACAATTCATTTTTTCAGTAAGAAGAGGTTATGAATGTTGGGTAATCATAGATATACTTTGAAAATTATTCTAAGCTTGTATATACTGGAGCATATGTGTCTTTGACTTTCCTTTTTACTCATATCCATTTAAAATGAATTTTCTACAAAATTTCCACTTGTGTTGGAATTTGCAAATGCCGTTTTGAAGACTGCTCTAAGTAAAGCATTTCCCTGTGGTTACATACATACACACATACTGCCCCAGGTGCGTGTTTATATTTTAGATTGCCCTAATTGAATTCATGGACAAATTCCATTGCAGACCTTGAACTTGAGACATAGTGAAGTGCTCAAACCTACTTTGAATTTGAGAGAGAAAGAAATGGAAGCTTCCTATTTTCCCCATTGCTCCGTGTAGTATTATGATGCTTTCCTGAAATACTCCTAGGAATGTTTTAGGAATTAATACCTTTTGTTAGCATAAAAATGGAATTATGAAAATAAATCTTAAAAGTTTTATAAACAGTAACCTCAAAATTGTTGGGAGTAGGCATAAATAGAAGAGGAGAGAGAAGATTAAGAAGTAAACAGAGTTACATGCTATTAGAAATGGGTTGAGAAGTGTTCATCTGTTTATTACTTCCTTTCCTGAGCCTAAAGGTATTACCTGTCCTGTGCTTTGTTGCGAATAAACATTTCTATTCATTTCTACCTGCTAATTTGTGTGCACTAATTGCCAGATGGTAAAAAGATGATGTTTTACTCTGCAAAATACCTGTGTATTTTAGGTAAAATTCTGTCCTTTCAGGATCAGGGAAATTGCATTGAGTTTACCAAGAAGCAGGGAACAGTACTTTGATGCAGTTACAAAAATGAGGCATAGAGGCTCATCAATTCTTTCCCTACTCTCATTGAAATTAGTGCATTGTGTGCTTAATGTATTTGCAAAAACTTGCAGTTATTTACCCTATCACTCAAGTAAAACTGTAAGAATTCATTTATGATTTAAGAAGAATATCAGTTCACTCTTGAGCTTAGAAACTGATAGGAGCTGGTGAAAACCGTAGGAAAAAAACTGAATTATCACTAGGATTCCTACAGAGGGTGAAAAACCTCAGGAAGTTATATATTTACTTCCTCCCTCTGCAATGAAAGTTTTGCTAGGTTTGTGCTGAGAACTAAGATAGGAACAATGGTTAAAATTATGGTGTAACCTACAGATGAAGAGCAACATGCCCCATTTTTTGGTTGCTTTTTTAGAAAGCAAGTGGAGTCTTGTGCATCGCATAGTTTTCCTTTCTGTAATATACCTACTTGGTAATGATCTGTGTTTAACTTACCAGAATTTTAAGATTTTATGCCTTGAGACTGGACAGTAGAGAATTTTTTTTTTTTTTTAATAAATAAGCTTTTTTTTTGATAATAGCAAAACACTGGGAAAAAGGACACCCTTTACATACTGTCTGAAAGCCAAGCAGTTCTTGCAACAGATGTTTATTGTATTCACTTTAGGGAGGTGTAGTTACCACAGTTTTCCAGAATTTACTCATATCAACTATTTTTCTCTGTAGAAAACATAATATAAAACTCTGTAGATATGTCACGTGGCCCATTTGATTCATTAGGGAAAATTCTGATCTAACTTTAACGATAAAGCTTTCTAAAACAAGAGTCATCTTAAGGGTAAATAGGTTGATTTTTTAATTTGTATTGAATTGTAATTGTATCTAATTTGTTTTACAACTCCCATAGGAGAGCATACTTCAGTTCTGAAGTTATTTAATAGATCAGGAGGATTTTATGAGAAGTTAAGTTGATAGAGTAGCCAATAAAAGTAATCCTGTTTTCTCTCTACACAGTTGGTTATTTTACCTCCCAGCTTTTTAAAATCCTATTTTCATTTTATTGGGCATTACACTGTCTTAAAAATGGCACATTTTGTCAACATGAAAGACATGGTTTATCTTTTCTGCAATCTAATCTGATCTGATATTCTTTCATATCCATAATCCAAAAGTACTTAACTTTTTCAGGAATAATACGTCAAAAATACTGAATTAACTCAAATATTTTATATTAAAGAAAATATTAAAAAGTATGAAAACTAACACAACATTGTAAATGAACTGTGAAGTGAAGTGAAAGTCACTCAGTTGTGTCCAACTCTTTGCAACCTCGTGGACTGTATAGTCCATGGAATTCTCCAGGCCACAATACTGGAATGGGTAGCCTTTCCCTTCTCCAGGGGTCTTCCCAACCCAGGGATCGAACCCAGGTCTCCCACATGGCAGGCGGATTCTTTACCAGCTGAGCCACCAGAGAAGCCCAAGAATACTGGAGTGGGTAACCTATTCCTTCTCCAGCGGATCTTCCCTACCCAAGAATTGAACTGGGGTCTCCTGCATTGCAATTGGATTCTTTACCAATGGAGCTATGAGGAAAGCCCCCAAATCAACTGTACTTCAGTTTTTTAAAAATTTTAAAAAGGATATAAAAGTGTGAAACATAGAAATTTGAAGTAGAATTATAAGGTTAGATCACTATTGGTTCCATGGCTCATTAACTGTAGCATAGGAATGTACAACTTCTAAATTAAAATATCAGCAGTAAAGTGGAAATTTATGATTAGGCGTTTCTCAATTTTTGTTCAATTGTAATTTAGTGCATTATTGAGATGTACATGCTTCCCCCATGGCTCAGTGGTAAAGCATCTGCCTGTAATGCAGGAGACTCAGGAGATGCAGATTCATTCTCTGGGTTGGGAAGATCTCCTCGAGGAAGAAATGGCAACCCACTCCAGTATATTTTCCTGGAGAATGCCATGCACTGAGGATCCTGGGGGTCTACAGTCCATGGGGTCACAAAGAGTCAGACACAACTGACGGTGCCCGCATGCATGATTCACATAGAATGTGGTGTTCTATTTAAGAAGAATAGAAGAGTATTTGCAGGTATGTCTGTCTTCATTCCAATCCCAAAGAAAGGCAGTGCCAAAGAATGCTCAAACTACTGCAAAATTACATACATCTCACACAATAGCAAAGTAATGCTCAAAATTCTCCAAGCCAGGCTTCAAAAGTACGTGAACCATGAATTTCCAGATGTTCAAGCTGGATTTTGAAAAGGCAGAGCAACCAGAAATCAAATTGCCAACATTTGCTGGATCATCAAAAAAGCAGAGAGTTCCTGAAAAACATCTATTTCTGCTTCATTGACTACGCCAAAGCCTTTGACTTTGTGGATCCAACAAACTATGGAAAAATTTTCAAAAGATGCGAATACCAGACCATCTGACCTACCTCTTGAGAAATCTGTATGAAGGTCAAGAAGCAACAGTTAGAACTGGACATGGAATAACAGAGTGGTTCCAAATCAGGAAAGAAGTATGTTGAGGCTGTATATTGTCACCCTGCTTATTTAACATATATGCAGAATACATCATGAGAAACACTGGGCTGGATGAAGCACAAGCTGGAATCAGGATTGCTAAGAGAAATATCAATAACCTCATATATGCAGATGACACGACCCTTATGACAGAAAGTGAAGAAGTACTAAAGAGCCTCTTGATGAAAGTGAAAGAGGAGAGTGAAAAAGTTGGCTTAAAACTCAACATTCAGAAAACTAACACCATGGCATCTGATCCCATCACTTCAGGGCAATGGAAACAGTGAGAGACTTTTTTTTTTTGGCTCCCAAATCACTGCAGATAGTGACTGCAGTGATGAAATTAAAAGATGCTTGCTCTTTGGAAGAAAAGCTATGACCAACCCAGTCAGCATATTAAAAAACAGAGATACTACTTTGCCAACAAAGGTCCATCTAGTCAAAGCTATGGTTTTTCCAATAATCATGTATGGATATGAGAGTTGGACTGTGAAGAAAGCTGAGCACTGAAGCATTGATGCTTTTGAACTGTGGTGTTGGAGAAGACTCTTGAGAGTCCTTTGGACAGCAAGGAGATCAAACCAGTCAATCCTAAAGGAAATCAGTCCTGAATATTCATTGGAAGGAATGATGCTGAAGCTGAAACTCCAGTACTTTGAATTGACTCATTGGAAAAGACCCTGATGCTGGGAAAGACTGAAGGTGGGAGGAGAAGGGGACGACAGAGGATGAGATGGTTGGATGGCATCACCAACTCGATGGACATGAGTTTGGGCAAGGTCCAGGAGTTGGTGATGGACAGGGAAGCCTGGCGTCCTGCAGTACATGGGGTTGCAAATAGTCAGACACGACTGAGCAACTGAACTGAGCTGAACTGTAATGCTATAACCATTACCTTTTATGCCTTTTTTTGGGACCCTATTGTATATTAATGCAATATGCAGGATCTTCGTTGTGTCATGTGGTGTCTTTCACTCTAGTTGTAGTGACTGGGCTTAGTTAACTAATAGCATGTGGGATCTTAGTTCCCCTACCAGGGATTGAACTCAAGTCCTTGTATTGCAAAGCAGATTCTTAACTACTGGACCATCAGGGAATTCCCCTAGACCATGTTTTGATTATCAATATTCATCTTTTTTGAATAGTACTCTCAGTATTTACCATGTCATGAATAGTTTATTTAGTTCTCACTTGGAGTCTAGACTTTTTCTGGAAGAGAGTGCTAGTATATGTTTTATGTTACTTAACTGTTACATTTAATTATAATTATTTCTTTTATATAGATAATTATTTCTACATTTTGTACATTTCCCTCTTCTTACAAAGGGTCAGAGAGAGTTTAGAAAGATTAAAGTTTTGGGGCACTGTTTGTAAATAATCTACTAGTTTAAAATTTTTATATTTATACTGTTTGACAGGAGAGTGGTTCTTTTTGGTAGTTCTATGAAGTAATGAATATCATCTCTGATTTTACATGACAGATCTTTTATTAGAAGTGCAAAGCAGTGTTTAAATCACATAAAATCCTAGCTTAATTTAATATTACTTTCTGTATATGGAGAGAAACATGTGTGTCTCTATGTGTTTGTGGTATAATCATTGTAAAGTGTCATATACTTTAAATCTTAAGAGTCTTCCAAGTATCTTGACCTGCCTCTTGGCAGCATTTTAGAATACTGATTTGATTTCACATAGAACAGTGTACATACTTATTGTGTGAGCAGTTTGAAAACTCCCTTATGGGACATATATTTATCCTAAAATGATACGAGATACATTTATTTTTTGTCCATCTCTTACAGATGTACTCCATTCTGTTACGGTTTAATCTTGGGGAAAGGAGAGAGTTTGAAAGTCAGTTTTCCACTGAATGTTTGGCGATCCCTTGAAAATGTTTACTAACTTGCAAAGAGAAGCTGAATCACATTCATTTTAATAGTTTGTTACAAAAGTGTCATTATTATAGAGCAACTCTTGAAGACTATTGAAATAGCCAGAATATTTTATTTAATCTATTTTCATGTGCTTTTTATATGCATTTCTCAAAAAAAATTAATTTGTATTTTTGACTTCATTGATTCTAAATCTAGCCACATTAATCTCACCATTCTAGGGAACTTTGTTGATCTGTATTTCTTGCACCCATAGGGTAAATTTGAAAATATTCCCCGCCTACTAAAACAAAAGAAATTCCCATTAAGAAATATGTTAAATAAGAACATGACATAACAACAGCTATCAAAATTACTTAGGTGGGATAACAAAGTAATACATTTGAAAATATAACAGTATATGCTCAAAAAGAATTTGTTTTGTTCTTTTATAAAACTCTCATTTCTTTCCACTTTCTTCCTTTATTCAGTCACCTGTATATCTTCATTTTATGGAAAGCTGGCAAGTTTTGGAACTCAGTTCTAACTTTCCTCACCAGACGTTTCCGTGCCCAGCTTGCACCTCCACCTCTGTAGTACTTTCCAGTTTCCTGGTTGTTTACATCCCCACAGCTCCTCCCTGCCTCCCTATTCCTCAACACAGACCAGAAAAGAGCAGACTTCCTATCTGTCTTAAAAGCTCCTTCTAATTCCTTCTAGAATCAAATGAAGCACCACAGATTTAATACGTTAATGGGCTTGAGGATTGTATTCTCTTTTTCTCTCTCTCTCATTTCAAGCTGCCACTCACTATTCATCTTGCCCCAGGAAAATCACCTAAAGATGGTGTGTCACAAGCGCTTTTCCTGCATACCAGTGGCTGAGACAGATGTCCTCCTTGTGACTTTTCAAGGCATCCTGGGCTTATCCTAATCATAAAAACTAGAATTAATCGCTTGTTAACTTTTCTGTATACCCTTCACGTGCGCAGGCTCCTTGCAGGACAGGATTTCTGGTTTATGTCTCTGCGCTTGGTCTGTGTCGTTTGAATGAGTACTACCTCTGAGTCTTTCTGGATCGGCTTCCCTGTTGGCTTAATGCCATCAGCTTTGTCTAGATTCCCCTATTCTCCTTTTACTCAGTATGACTCATCTATTTCCATCCTTGAATACAGAAATTTTCCTTTTCCACTGCACTAAACCCTGACCTTTGAATATTGCTCATGAACCAGATCTTCTGTGAAACTTTACCACTCTGATCATGTTAATAACTTTTCAAAAGCATCAATCTATTAACTACCATATTCACAAAAGTTTGTTTTTTGTGTCCTTTTATCTACTTCACTTATTTACTTCAGTGAGTACCTTGCTTACAACAGGTTGTTTTTTTCTTCCCAAGTGTCTCATAAAAAGTGAGGACATCTTGCCTGAATAATATTATTTTAATATGCTTTTAATTTATTGCCTGTCTTTTAACTGTATAGAGCTTATTTCACTTCCTAGCACCACAGATTATTTTTACTGCTTATGTTTCTCATGTGGAGACTGGTACATGGTAAAGTTCTATGGGAACATAATTGAGATGATTTTAAAGCAATGAATTAAATTTTACAAAAAGAAATTTAGCTTTGTAAATTAATAACAGTATTTAATATATTTGTGAAACTTTAGAAGGATTTCTTAAAATCTTACATGTAACAGTTTTTCTTCCTATACATATTTAAATATTTTTAATAATGAATCATAACCGATATAGTCAGAGGTAGATTTTATCTTAACAATATTATTTTACGTCTTTGTTATTTGAAGCAATATTATTTGGTTGGTTGTACTGGTGAATTTCTCCCTTTATATCTGTATTTCAATTTTGTAGCTTATAAAAATAAGTGTTTAGTAAACCCTCATTCAACAAAGACAAATTATTCTGAGAGGCAGAAGTTTCCAGAGACATCTTTCTGGTTCTTAGCTTTATTTATTTATTTCGTTTGCAAAAAAACTCAACTACTACACATTCCAAAGCTTACAAAGTTAATAAAGCATTTGTTGAGTTAAATTTATTTGAAAATAGACACACAGTTAATGTCAGTAAGATGCTTTGAAGATAAAAAGCACAATAAGCGTTAGTTATTATCATTATGATAATTATTATCATTATTATTATTACATAGTGTCTGCTTAAAAATACCTTTGGTTACTCTGGGATGGCTGCAACTAATGAGAGGAGTTAATCTGCTGGGTCTTATCCAGAACTAAAGATTTGAGACTTAATACACTAAAGGTCTTTTGTTTGTTTGTTTCCTAAGTAGATCAAGATATATGTTTATTCTCTAAAGAAAAATGCTTCCTATAATGCAGAATCATCAGAACTCACTTTGAATAGTTTGAATATTTTCTTATATGTCTAAGGATAGGTCTGATGGGTTGTAAAACAACCTTTTAAACAGTTAAAACCTTTTATTTCTTAACTATTTCTCCCTGGTATAATAGCTCAAATTTATAATGTGTATGTACTTAAAAAAATAAGATATGAGAACTTAATTCTTATTACAAAAATGAAAAATTACACTTTTAGAAAGTCATAAAAATAACAACTAATTACATAAATTAACTCCAATAAGAATTTTTTATGGTGTTTCCTTAGGTTGTTCTTTAGAAAGACTTCAAAATTAAGCCAAATTCCTTACAAGAAACTGAAAAGATTGTCATCCCATATCAGAGATAAGGGAAGTAGTGGAACATTTTAATAGGCAGATGTATGAGAGTCACATGTACACCCAGCCTCATAATCAGAAAGACATTAGTGACATGTCTGAAGAAGACATTCCCCAATATTATTGCAAATTAAATAAGAAAAGACCTCAAGAGAATGAAAAGAGAAAAGGTGCCTGGAGCCAATGAATTACAATTGACAACCTAAAGGCAGTTGAAGAACCAATTGCTAGAGTGATTGCAAAGCTATTCATAGTGTGCAGCAGACAGAGCGCAGCCAAAAGCTGGAACAATGCCTCCAGTTCAGCAGTATTGCTTCAAAAGAATGGAAAGAGGGGAACGGGAAGAGCCACTGACCCCGAGACCAATTTCCAGGCAGCTGCACAAACTATATACTGTAATTAAAGGTTTTGACCAGTAATCACAGTGAAGCCAGACTACAGAAAGTCTAGGGAACCAGCAAGGTTTATAATGAGTCAGACATCCTTAACTTAAAACATGGAAAAGCAGGTAAAAAAAAAAAAAACCAGTCCATTTCTGGCAGTGACTTTGAAAAGCTCTGTTGTGTTAGCACAGATATGAAAAGCACATATTTTGGGCCTTCCTCCTGTAAGAACAAAAACACATAATGAAAGATACCTGCTTTCATCTTTTGAGATGAAAAGACTACTCTGCCGCTCAGAAACAGGCATTTTCTCCTTGCTACTTCATATTTTTTCTTTCCCTATGAATCGCATGTGCCTTTGATGAAAACAATGAACTAGACGTGAGCAGTGGTACAGACAATAGACTGACTAGTGCTTAGAAGTGGCCACTCTCCCTATGCCCCTGGGCTCTGGTAGAAATGAACTCATCTACACCTGAGTAATTTGTCTATAGAACATCTTTTCCCTTTTGTTCATTGGTGTCTAGACACATTCTTTTTCCTTCTTTAGTAATATCTCTTTATGTAGAATTCCATATTCAGCCACAACTCTCATTTAAATATTCACATACCCACTTTGAGTATTCATTTCTTAGCAAAAGAAGTGTCTAGGGGTTCAAATGCAGGTAAGATTCAGACTTTAAACACAAACAAAAATTGTATTATTAAAAGAGGCTAATGAAGAAAAATAGCATCTGGTTTTGCAGGCACTGCATAGATCCCTCCTGACTGGGTCTATTATGTTCTTTAATTTCTTTACCAGAAGTTCTGAAATCCAAATTTCATATAAATATTTGACCAAAATTTAAAAAAATACAAGTTTTCTACTACTAGGCTGTAAAAGAAGAAAGTCAAGTAGAAATTCATTTTGTTTTATTTATAATTAGACATGTTCAAGAGTCTGAACTCAGTGTATGTGTAGATTGAATTTAATTCATTCCACACCTGAAAGAAGGTTTTGGAGCTTGAAAAGAATGCTCTGTAAAGAATGTTTAGACAGTAAATACCTCCATAAAATAACTGGAATTATTTTCATAAGTGATAAATGAAATTGGTTGTGCCTGATGGGAAGAAGCTTCTATGTATGAACTGTGAAATAATTTGGATGTTGCATAGAATGATATGATTTTAAAATGGAGAATTTGTAATATATTATTTATTTTTAGACTGTAGTTATGACTAATAATTTGTCAAGCCAAAACAAGTCTTTAGTGAAAGAGGCCAGAGTGGAAAATCTGGGTAACTTGTATAGTTTAGACAAGGAGAACAAAGAAATAATGAAATGAAAATAAGAATTTGGCAGGGGAATCCTTAGAGAACAGCTGGTCGAAGAATTCAGTTCTTAACCGTGCTATAAAAGAAAGATACTCTCTCACCATGGTTTAGCTCATTGCATTGAGGAGAAGATTGAATAATTAGAAGGATCTTGAAAAAATAACCCCAAAACAATCATGAATTAGAGGTATAGTCTACACGCAGTAAGTTCAGTTCAGTGGCTCAGTCTTGCCCGACTCTTTGTGACCCCATGGACTACAGCACGCCAGGCCTCCCTGTCCATCACCAACTCCCAGAGTTTACTCAAACTCATGTCCATCGAGTTGGTGATGCCATCCAACCATCTCATCCTTTGTCATCCCCTTCTCCTCCCACCTTCGATCTCTCCCAGCATCAGCGTCTTTTTCACTGAGTCAGTTCTTCCCATCAGGTGGCCAAAGTATTGGAGTTTCAGCTTTAGCATCAGTCCTTCCTGTGAATATTCAGGACCGATTTCCTTTAGGTTAGACTAGTTGGATCTCCTTGCAGTCCAAGGGACTCTCAAGAATATTCTCCAATACCATAGTTCAAAAGCATCAATTCTTTGGCACTCAGTTTTCTTTATGGTCCAACTCTCACATCCATACATGACATGCAATAAGCAGTATCATTAATACTGTTACTGGTATTGTTATACAAAGGCAGATCATATGCCCAGACAAATGCCCCAATTTTCCAAAACATAAAAGCATGAATTCTTAAGACAGAACACCTTTCTTTCTTGTTATGTATAAAGATTTACATTTTACTTAGTTCTAATACAGTTTCATTTAAAATGGTACTTGTCAAACTTATTGGAAAGTGAAGTCTAAATATTTAGACTTAATGTATGGGTAGAGATTCATTAAGTCTACAAATACATGTTTCTGCAGGTTTGGGGAAATAAAAATGATACTGAATTTCCATATTTTTATTTTGACTTTGATGTTCTTTCTTTAAATCTCAAGTTTTGACACATTTCTATTTTTTCTTAATAATAACTTTTAATGATTTTTAAAATATTAATATGCAAACAAGCTCATTTTTTAGGTGAAAAGAGAACATAGATGTTAAGGTAAAACATGAAATCACTAAATTGCTTGAACCTGTTAAAGCTAGCAGAAATTTTTTTTATTAATATAGCTATCTTTTTTACATTTACAAAAAGCTCTCTTTTTCTTTTTGTCTTCAAAACTTTTATCAGCACAGTTTTTTGCTCTAGGGAAATATGGTTTTTTTGTAATGATTCTCAGTGTGCAATGCCCTTTTATTATTTAGAACATTAGTTCTAGCAGTGTCAATGTACAAACTATAGAATATTTTGTTGAATCTGTACTAACTCCATATGAAGCTCTGGACATTGCTTTTTTGGGTAAAATGCTAGATAATCTGTCTTTTTATAGTTTCATCTGTTAAAATGTAATATTAATATTACAGTCCCTTAGTACTTGTTTACTTGTTCTTATTTGGATTCTAGTTAGTCAAGATTTTGTCATATGGTTCCTTAGCCATAGTAAAACTGAATGAAAGATATGTACTGTTAAAAATGTCATGTTTTTAAGATGTTTAAGCAAGAGATAGGGCTGTAATTCCTGGATTTATTGATACTTTCACTGAAATTCAGAAAACTAAGATCATGGCATCTGGTCCCATCACTTCTTTGGAAATAGATGGGGAAACAGTAGAAACAGTGTCAGACTTTATTTTGAGGGGATCCCAAATCACTGCAGATGGTGATTACAGCCATGAAATTAAATGATGCTTATTCCTTGGAAGGAAAGTTATGCCCAACCTAGATAGCATATTCAAAAGCAGAGACATTACTTTGCCAACAAAGGTCCGTTTTGTCACAGCTGTGGTTTTCCAGTATTCATGTATGGATGTGAGAGTTGGACTGTGAAGAAAGCTGAGTGCCAAAGAATTGATGCTTTTGAACTGTGATGTTGGAGAAGACTCTTGAGAGTCCCTTGGACTGCAAGGAGATCCAACCAGTCCATTCTAAAGGATATCAACCCTGGGATTTCTTTGGAAGGAATGATGCTAAAGCTGACACTCTTATACTTGGGCCACCTCATGTGAAGAGTTGACTCATTGGAAAAGACTCTGATGCTGGGAGGGACTGAGGGCAGGAGGAGAAGGGGACGACAGAGGATGAGATGGTGGATGGCATCACCGACTCGATGGATGTGTGTCTGAGTGAACTCCGGGAGTTGGTGATGGACAGGCAGGCCTGGCGTGCTGCAATTCCTGGGGTCGCAAAGAGTCGGACATGACTGAGCAACTGAACTGAACTGAACTGAACTCACTGAAATTATTTTTAGAATAACTCTTCTCCACTTACTTTGAACACAAATATAGACAAGTCTGTGAAGAATTATAGTTGAGATTCTTTGACCCATTCTCTGTCAACTAAGATTATATGGCTAAAATCCTATAGAAAATGCGCGTCTATCGTTTTTGTTTGGATCTCAGTCATTGAGTATTACATAATCTTTAAAAATCCCTTCAATCTCTGACTTTGCTGGTTGTCCAGTGGCTAAGACTCAGAGCTCCCAATGCATGGGGTCTGCGTTCAATCTCTGGTCAGGGAACTAGATCCCACATGCAACAACTAAGACCCAGCACAGCCAAATAAATAATAAAATTTTTTTTAAAAATGCATTCCATCTCATTTTAATTAATAATCTTAATGATTAATAAAACCACATAGTACACTTTTAAGAAGGTACCAAAAAGTATACAGTGAGTATTCTCTTTACTCCTCATGAGCCCTGTTCCACTCTAATCTGTAACTCTCAGCCTTCAACTAAGCTACATTATTAAAAAACTTTGACTATCAAAAGGTTAGAAATACCAACCTGATAAATTTTGCTTAATATAATGAATATGGACTGTACATTAATGACTGTAATGTTCTTAAACTTAATACTTCTAAGATACTAGCAGTAAAATGTTACAATCATTTTAAGAAAATTAGTTTTAATAGTTTAGTCTCTAGGTTATTACTCTGAATTTTAAACACTTTTACCGTATATTTGTTACAAAGCTTTCTAAAGAAACAAATCATTAAAGATGCATAAAGGCCTATGCCCTTATTTCTTCAGAATTGAATCTATCTTCCAAGACATGGCTGTGCTATAGATTTTAATCCATTCTTTCTCTCACTGATAAACTTTTAGGTTGTTTTTTGGATTTTTAAGATTATCAACAAAGTTGTTGAGGCTTATCTTTGTGTTTCCTTTTGTATCTTCGCAAGTATTTCTCAAGTATATAATGATGTAAAATTGGAATTACTGGGTCTGAGGACATGCACATATTTAACTTGAGGGTAGTTGCACTTGGGGTTTGGAGATGATGAACAGTAAGACTCTGAGGTCAAAATCTGGATTTAAATCCTAATTGTTGAGTTATTTTGGGCAAATAGTGAAGTCTGTATCCCCATCTGTAAAATAGGGATAATCTTAGAACCTATCTCATAGTGAACAGTAAGGATTAAATGAGCCCATAGAGAGTACTCAGTATTAACTGTTGCTCCTCACGTCTTCCAGACCGAGATGTTAAGAGGATTAAATGACACTTGTATCCCTGTCTGGTACAGTGGCCTGTCAGTGCTCAGCAGATACACAAAGATGATACAGGAAACAATCCATCTAGGCACAATATATTTATATGCTTTTGAGGGTACTCAAAGAATAAATTATAAATACAAAAAAGAACTTAAAAGGAAATCATTGAAACAATGAGGATCTTATACAACCCTTACAATTTTTATTAGATTAGTTATAAGCAATTAATTTATCTTACTTTCATATATACAGAGTTCTTATCAGAAACTGCTATTTTTAAATCACTAATAAAATGTTCTTTTCTCTTTGCTGTGATGAAGCCAGAAAGATTAAATCTTTCAGCGATTTTTGCTTGCACAATTTAACACTAAAACTTGTTCTTGATGATGTTTCAGATAGATCATTCTTGCCTTTATTTTTTAATACATCAGTTTCACAGTACTGTTAAGTTTGTAGCTTTGTCTTTAAAAAAGCAAAACAAAAGTAGGTGTAGAATGTTATACTTTGCCAAAGCATAAAAATGAGGGAGGTGTTTGGACTAGCTATGGACCTACCTGCAGATCTCTAGCTTTCTGGGAGGCCCCACAGAAGCCCAGAAATCTCCTATTTATAGTGTGTCACATGGTGTGTTCTCAGGATGTGATTGACAGTCTTGTTTCCTCTCTTTGAAGGCCCAAGAAGTTACTCAGATTATTTTAGAGTGTTCTTTGCACCAGTTCTTACTTTCAGATTTAAATAAAATCTTCGTAAACCTTAAAGGTGGATTACTTTGCAGTACTTTTATTGCTTTTCAATTGTTTTTGGAACTGAGTCTTCCTAAAAATAAGATTTTCTGAGGTGTGTTTTCTTTCGGGAGAAGTTTTAAGGATTCCTTATGGACTTTCCCAAAGCCCCAAATTTACCAACCAGAAAGGCTTGATGGAAACAAATTACTTAATAAAATAATGAAAACAAGAAAACAAGACATACTAGGGTAAAAAACACTGCCTCCAATCTCTGTATTCCTTATCATAACTCAGACCTGTGTGTTTAGTAGAAAGGAGGGTGTTGTCTCCCACCACCCCCGGTTCATTCCCAGTTTCTTTTGATCATTGATCTGGGTGACCCTACATGCAGGGTTTTTTACCTTCATTTGACATGGACAGAGTTTTGAAGTATAGCTCTCCTTTGGGAAGCCCAGGCAGTTCCACTTGACTAATCTGTGATCTAATGACAGTGATGCAGGGTTGCTACAGTGGCATTTTGTGCACTTTGAGGAGGGCAGCCAGACAGAGTGGGAGAAAGGCCGCATCTGCGGAGAGGAAAGAGAAGCAGGGTGATCGCATAGTGTGAAAAAGACTTGTTAGCCCACATTAGTTTGCCTGATTTACTTCACAACAGGTCAAGAAAGGCCAACAGCAGGGTTGGTAAATCGCAAAGTTGAAAATCCCAGTATTAGAAAGCTTTCAGATCTCTGAGAGCTGTTCATTCCAAAGTCGGTTTTAAGTCACCTTTGAATTATACCAATCAGAGGAGCGTCACCTGGTCCTTCAGTCTTACATACATTTATGAAATGATTCTGTGACCCTGGGTTCTTCTTCAGTGCTGCCAGCTTTCAACACCCTGTCATAGTTGGACCTTTGTACAATGGGCTTGGGTGTAAAAGAGAACCCAAATGCAGAGCAAGTCATTGCACTTTCTTATGCCCTGTGTTCAGCCCTTAGTGAAGTGTCCATGCGTTCCATTTGGAAATGCTGCAGGAGTGTCCTGGTGAATTCCCACACTGACAGTGGGGCAGAGCTCTGAGATTTCTTCCTACATGCCTACTCAAATGTGTGTCTAAGTATACATGCTTGTGAGTCCTCCCTTTAGAAACAGTGTCATTTAAGAAAGCTAAATTTATTTTCAATGTTTGTCTTTCCTCTGTATCGAGCTTAAAATGGTATATTTTATAGCTTACTCTTGAAGAAGCTATAAAAGAAAGCTATGAAAGAAAATAGATGATTCATCAAAAAACACTCAAGTTCCTGGACTATATTGCCAGCTTAAATATTATAGGAATACAAAAGTGATCTTCTGGAATTTTTATTACTTTTTCTTTCATATTCAAAAGGACTTTGGAATTGATAGATTATCCCAAGAAATATAGCTAAAAGCTACATTGTGCTATGCTAAGTCACTTCAGTTGTGTCTGACTCTGCGACCCCATGGACTGCAGCACACCAGGCTTCCCTGTCCTTCACCATCTCTCAAAGTTTGCTCAAGCTCAAATCCAATGAGTTGGTGACGCCATCTTCAAATCTCCTAGATACAACAGATCATTACAATATTACAGTAAGAGCCAAGGGAAATATGAAAGGAGCACTGTGGGATGACAGAGAAAAGACCGAAATTATTTGAAATGATGTGTGTAGCACAAGGTATGTTTCACATACATTATCTCAAGTAATTCTCTCAACTGCCTGGGGGAAGCCTGGTATTGTATTACTTCCTCATCCATTTTATAAGTGAAGGTCCCGATAATGAAGTAATAAATTACTCAAATCCCATTTGTGACTTGAAGCCAAGTCTTTGGACTTCAGCTCATCTGCTGTTTTATTTGTTGTCCAGTCGCTTAGTTGTGTCCCCATTCTTTGCGACGCCATGAACTACAGCACAGTAGGCTTCCCTGTCCTTCACTGTCTCCCTGAGTTTATTCATACTCATGTCCATTAAGTTGATGATGCAATCCAACCATCTCATCCTCTGTCGCCCCCTTTCTCTTGCCCTCCTCTTTCCCAATATCTGGGTCTTTTCCAGTAAGTCAGCTCTTAACATCAGGTGGTCATAATATTGGAGCTCCACCTTCAGTATCTGTCCTTCCAATGAATATTCAGAGTTGATTTCCTTTAGGATTGACTTGTTTTGATCTCCTTGTTGTCCAAGGGACTCTTAAGATTCTTCTCCAGCACTGCAATTTGAAAGTATCAGTTCTTCGGTGCTCAGCCTTCCTTATGGTCCAATGTTTACACCTGTACACAACTACTGGAAAAATCATAGCTTTGACTGTACAGACCTTTGTTGGCAAATTGATGTCTCTACTTTTTAATACTCTGTCTAGGTTATGATAGCTCTCCTTCTATGGAGGAAGCATCTTTTAATTTCATCGCTGTAGTTGCCATTCACAGTGATTCTAGAGCCCTAAGAAGATCTGTCTCTGTTCTACTTTTTCCCCTTCCATTTGCTATAAAGTGATGGGACTGGGTGCCAGCATCTTAGTTTTTTGAATGTTGAGTTTTAAGCCAACTTTTTCATTCTCCTCTTTCACTTTCATCAAGAGGCTCTTTAATTCCTCTTTACTTTCTGCCATTAGAGTGGTGTCACCTGGATATCTGAGGTTGTTAATATTTCTCCTGGCAGTCTTGATTCCAGCTTGTGATTCATCCAGCCTGGCATTTCACATGATGTAATCTGCATAGAATTTAAGCAGGGTAAAAATATACAGCCTTGACGTACTCCTTTCCTGGTTTTGAACCAGTCCATTGTTCCATGTGCGGTTCTAATTGTTGCTTCTTGATCTGCATGTAGGTTTCTCAGGAAACAGGTAAGGTGGTCTGGTATTCCCATTTCTCTAAGAATTTTTCACAGTTTGTTGTGATCCATACAAACAAAGGCTTTAGCATAATCTTTGAAGCAGAAGTATATGTTTTTCTGAAATTCCTTTGCTTTCTCTATGATCCAGCAAATGTTGGCAATTTGATATCTAATTCCTCTGCCTTTCTTCAACCCAGCTCCCACTTCTGAAAGTTCTCAGTTCATATACTGTTGAAGCCTAGCTTGGAGGGTTTTGAGCATTATCTTGCTAGCATGTGAAATGAGTGCAATTGTGCAGTAGTTTGAACATTCTTTGTCACTCACTGCCCTTCTTTGGGACTGAAATGAAAACTAACCTTTTCCAGTCCTGTGGCCATTGCTGATTTATCTAAATTTGCTGACATATTGAGTGCAGCACTTTCATAGCATCAACTTCTAGGATTTGAAATAGCTCAGCTAGAATTCCATCACCTCCACTCATTTTGTTCCTAGCGATGCTTCCTAAGGCCCACTTGACTTCACACTCCAGGATGTCTGGCTCTAGGTGAATGACCACACCATGGTGGTTATCCAGGTCATTAGCACCTTTTTTGTATAGTTCTTCTGTGTATTCTTGCTACCTGTTCCTAATCTCGTCTGCTCCTGTAGGGTTTTACTCTGCCACAACAATCTCTTCTCTTTGATTTTATTTAAAAAAAAAGAGGGGGGGATTTTATTTGATTTTTAAGATATGCTTTTTTTTCACTTTGAAGTTTTAAATCTTTTTCTCTGGTATGATTTTTGGTACTGGGATAGGCCCCACCTGCCAATCTGTAGATGGGCCTCTTTTGCAAATGAGTTCAGTTAAAATTAGACTAATAAATTGAAGAACTAAACCAAATATATATTTATATATTTGTGAAATGGAGTGACTGTTGTATTCTATACTTAACGAAAGGAAGTCTGCTGATTTGGGCTTAGCTTACTGTTCAGGTCATTTAGTTTTTAGAAATAACATGAGATGTCATTAGAGAAAGAATGACACTGAAAGCAATTTTTGCAAACACCGAACCTCATCCTTCAGCTTTCCTGGCTTTAACCCACCTCTAGCTCCATTCATTCAGTATTGGTATTCCTCAGTTTTATAACTGAGAGACAAGAAGGAGAAGAGAAGATCAAACAAAAGTAATGGAGATACATAAACAGTATATTTGGGGAATTGTTAACCATTCTACAGAGAGCAATACATTTTTGTAATGTGACCCTTTATACATTTAGATGAGAAATAATCACAGAGTTAAAAGATACCTTTGCATTACATAGCTGTTCCCTTTTTTTGGTACATGCTTGCCTGCTCAGTCCCTTCAGTCATGTCCAACTCTTTGCGACCCTATGAACCATAGTCCACCAAGCTCCTCTATCCATGGGATTCTCCAGGCAAGAATACTGGAGTGGGTTTGCCATATCCTCCAGGGGATCTTCCCAACCCAGGGAAAGAATGTGCGCCTCCTATGTTTCCTGCATTGCAGGTGGATTCTTTGCCACTGAGCCACTGGGAAGGCCCCTCACTGGGAATGCCCCTCCCTTTTTGTTACCTCTTATGAAATAACTTCTACCACCCAGGTGACGTGTGATGGAGAAAAGACAGGCTGGGATTTACATCAACTCATCTGACCTCAAAGTGGCAATCGATTCCTAGATTCTCTCTATCCTGTAAAGTGCTATGAACTACTAAAGGATACAACACATTAGAAAATACTTCTTAGCTCTCAAAATAATTCTGAGTTTCAAATTTATACCACTGTTATCTTCTCTGAATGATATTGCATTGTGTCTCTATTTCAGAAATCGTTGATGTTCTTGTTAAGAAACTTGCTGAGCTACCTTTTATTGAGTCAGCAAATATTTAGTGGGAAAAGGGATCTCTGTTTTGATTACTGATAGATCTGTAGGTGCCTAAAGCACCTCCTTCAAACATAGTAGGTACTCAGTAAATGTTGGCAGATTAATAAATTTATTCACTGCCTATAATGGATTAAGCTGTGTAGTGTTCAGTATATGGACCAAGTCCCAACCATTGTATAGTGTTCCAATTGGGCAGTTTTCAAAGCTGTTTTTCTTTATAGTGTGGTGGCAGTAATTAACTTTTAGAGATAGGTAAAATGAAAGATTTAGATAATGGTAAAAAAAAATTATTGTAATGCAGCATTCCTAAAAATACTTGAAAAATTAATTTGGATATTTAAGAGAAAATGGGAATCATTATTTAAAATGCCTATATGAATTATGTGCCCAGTACCTTTTTTGTTTGTTAATGTTATTTTATTTGCTGAGAATTTCCATGTTTTATTCCTGAACTAAAAATATTTAATATTGTCATGTTAAATAATAATAATAATTCAGATATTGCTGACAAAATTTATTGAGTAGAATTGTTCCTTTTTCTTCTCTATCCTTGAAGAAATGGAAGTATGTTTAATGTATTGGAGAAATGTAGCAATTATTAAAGAACTTTGAATAAAAACCTCCTAACACTAGTCATGGTAGAATTCAGAAATTTGGTGAACATTAACTGGTATGACATTTGCTGAGGCAGGTGGTAAATGTCAAAAAGTATCCACTTGCCTTGTATGGCATATATGCACCAAGCCTGAGATGCATTGTTTCCCTGGGGTAATCATCCGAAATGCCTTTCATCTGTTTCACAGACTCAATCGTGTACAGAAACTTTCACTCTAAGACCACACTGAAGACACATCTGTGCTTAAGAGTACAGATTTTTAAAAAACGTATACATATATATACACATACATATGTGTGTGTGTGTGTCCATATTAAGTTCTTATTTAAAATAATCTGTCTTTTATAGCAGGCTCTTGATTTTCATCAGGGTATATTCTCAACTCTTCTCCAATAGAGAAGTCACTTACTATGTAATATTGATACTTGAGAGAAAAGACTGTCATTTTTGTACATTTCCAGAAATCACTTACTTATTTCCGAAGAGGTTTGATAATCCAAATCAATCTTTATTTTAGTTAATTAATTTTAAAAATGTTTTTTTGGTTGCACTGCACAGCTTGTTTGGATCTTAGTTCCTCTACCAGGAATTGAGCCCAGGCACCCAGCAGTGGAAGTGCAGAGTCCTAACTACTGGACCACCAGGGAATTCATTCAAATCAATCTTTTAATGGGGAGAAGATGTGTAGGAAGCATATTGTACTAGAGACCTTCACACATACACTTTAGGCCTTTGGATCATGAGAATCAGAACATCCCCTACAGTAAATCCTAGCTGTTTATTAGGGAAAGATAGCCATCAAATACAGAGTTAAGGGAACAGTTTGGAATCAACATGTACACACTGCTAAATTTAAAATGGATCACCAACAAGGATGTACTGTATAGTACAGGGAACTTTGCTCAATGCCGTGAGGCAGCCTGGAGATTACATACATGTATATGTATGGCTGAGTTGCTTTGTTATGCACCTGGAATGATCATAGCATTGTTAATCAGCTATATTTCTATATAAAATTAAAAGTTTAAAAAAATAGAGAGTTGCTGCATGTGTGCCAGAGTGCTTAGAGGGAGAGCCAGGGGCACCCTGCCACAGTCTCCACTTGGGGCAAATGCTGCCCAAGTGTTTTCAGTTCATGTCAGACAAGGTTTGGGGTGCTGGTTTGGTCTTGATCTAAAAATACTCTGGCCCAAGCATTTGGCTTAATGTCAGAATGTCTTTCATGTTTGAGCTGAGCTATGGAGAATTCACCTTAGAATGGAGCAAATTCCCTAGACCAGACTTCTATGAGCGTTGCATATTCAACAATAGACACTATTCTCAGTGATTACCAAGAATTCAATTACATGTCCTTTTCAGCACTAAAGGGCTGCATCTTTAACATCAAAGCATGGCTTTGTGTTTGTCCATCACTCATCCTTTATGAATACTTTCTTTATATGCCTGTATCATATAAATATGTATGTGTATGGGGTGTGATTATGAAGCAATAAGACCTTCAAAAATATATATGCTGCAGTGTGTATGAACACTGTTCCCTTCTAAGTACAGACTTTTAAATTTTACGATGTATTGTGTTACAGGAAAAAGTGATAACAGATGAAATTGTATAATTTGGAATTTATTTTCCTATTTAAAATAGATTTCAATATTCATGTTATTATAGGACTTAACAGAATAAAGATCAACTTAAAGATCGTCTGTATTAGTGTTATGTCTGAGACCTGGTCAAAGATATCTCTGGAAGCCAACCTAGTAAGGAGAGAGGAAATCCTGCTGAGGCCTGGTGCCTTAACGACCTTCCCTGTAAGGTGTAATGCAGAAACAAAGAGGTTGATACCCTCTACATCCAGGATTACTATAAGAGGCTCTGTTCTTTCAGCAGTGCCAGCTCCAAGGTCTTCTGCCTTCTGGCCTATGAGCCATCCAAGAAAACCTTTATATGTGTTTTGCTTTTTTAAAAAATAATATTTTTTCTTGGTCACCTATATAATCATAGATTTGTCTAAGTACCATGAATGTGTATTTCATCGACCAATTTGTTATTTTATTCAGTACGTATGTGTTGAGCACCTGCTCACATAGTCTAGGAAAAATTTACTCTTTAGAACTAAACATCTTCATTGCTGATGGTATTCACAAGAATATGCAAAGACTTCTAAAGATAAATACCAAAAGAATTCCAAATAGGTTTTGGGCATCACTTGGAATAAGTATGTAGCATGAAGCTTCACAAGAAGATGACTCTCATATCTATTTTAGCCCTGAAAGTTCTGGGATATACATGCATAGATTCCATATTCTAGTGCCACTTAAAAAAAAGTTTCTTTGCTGTGTCCATTAGCCACATGTAAGTAGCTGGAGGCAGGGGAGGGAGAGGGAATGCACGGAAATGTGTCTGACTTGGGATGTCTCGTTTTCCAGTATCCCTGCCAAAGGCTGGCAAGCCCAGAAAGGCAGAGGCTGGCACTGTTCCCTGTGGCACTCCGCCCTTCATGGCATACCCCATCAGACGCCTGTTCTAGGCATGACCCAGATTCCCTAGCTGATGCTTGGGTCCAGCAGTGCCCATCACATTTTCTTTTTTTCTGTTCCCTCATCTCTTTATCTCAAGTCTAGCTTAGCCATTAAGTTGTAAGAAATGCTCCAAAAGCCTGTGCCAAATTGTGTCTGCCCTTCTCAATGGCACACGCCCAACTGTCAGTTGACAGGTGGACACAGCACCTGGGGAACAGTTATCTTCCTGCACCAGATGGAGTTTCACTGGTCCAGGAGAAGGCCCACGACTGGGTTGCTAGAACAGATGCTCTGCGGACAGTCTGTGGATCTCCACTTTCCTCATCTTCCCATTGTTCCACCTTCTCACCGTGGGTGTAGATGTGAGCAGAGTTCTTTAGCATTCTAGGAGATTTGCAAACTTAAGATTTCTCTACTAAACGGATGTTTGAGGAACAATCTTTAGCCCTCTAAAGCTTAAGAAGAAAGTCTCTAAAAGCAGAGATATAGAAGTATGGAATTTGAATAGTGACCTTAAAAAACATAAGTTAGGAAAACATTTGTATTAGCCATTGCCAAAAGGTTATTTGGCTGGTGTTGGGAGTGTTGACACTTTAACTGGCTTTTTCACCTCTCAATAGCACAATTTGGATTTAAATCTATTTATGGTAAATGGTCACACAGAGAAAGTAGTATCTTCCAGATTTCCGAAGTGTGGAAGAAAAATTTTTGTGGTCTGCTACATTTCCTTGTTTTATTATAAATAATTGAAAAAATGTGAAAGTGGATTCCTTTGATTTCCAACCTAGTACTTAAAAATTTTAGAGGAAATTTAATTTAGTGAAACTTGTTTTTCAAATAAAAAAAAACAAATGTTTTCAATTTTGCCGTTCAGCCATAAACCATCTGCATTATGACAAATGACTCATCAGTTTTAGTAAAAGGAGTCTAAATGTCCCATCTTGTTATAGCCCCTTGCAGTTGTGTTACAAAGATGTCTTGCAGCCTTCTACCTCATGCAAGGAGGGTACCATGGCACATCATTTTTATCTCATCATTTTAAGGATTTTCTAATTGGCCTCCTGTTTCCTCCTTTTTTCCTGTCTTTATCCTTCCTTCTGTCCTTCCTCCCATTCTTTCTTTTTTTCCCTTCCTTCACTTATTGTGAAATACTGTATTAAAAATGTGAAAAACATGTAGGACCATGTTTGTGGTTTAAAGAATAGTATAACAAATGCTAGTATCCCTGCATCCACATTCTAGTATAACACTTTATTCATCTCTGTGCCCTTTATTTGCATGTGTCTCGCTACCTCTCCATCCAGAAATAATCACTGTCTTGAATTTTGTGTTGCCTATTTCCTTGCTTCTGTCACCTCTGTATTACATAGTGCTATTCCTATTTTGACCTTTATGTAGGTTAAGAACTCATACTGTGAAACATGTTCTGTGATTCTCTGTTGGTTCATGATCACGTTTTTTGCAATGCATCCATGTTTATCACTGTGGCTATTATTCATTCCTTTTCATTGCTATATAATATTCTATCATATATCACTGTTCATCCACTCTACTCTTGTGGATATTTACCATTGTTGTTTACATTGTTTGGATAGTGAAGAAAACTGTTGTAAACATTTCTCAGTGTTTCTGATTTATACATACATACATTTCATAATAGTATATACCTAAAGAATGTAAGGATTTTGAAGTACCTGCATATTCAACCTTATTAGGTACTACCGAGACATTTTCCAGAATAGATGAAAATACCTTTTGTTCATATCTCTGTCAATATGTGGAATTATCTTGCTTTTTGTAGTTTGCCAATCTTTGTGCATAATTTGACATTTTATGTTAACATTTTATGTTATATCAGCAACATCTGATTGTTGCTGTTATATACAAGAAATTTACATTTATTTATTTTTGTAGCCAGCAAACTTGCTAGACTTTCATCTTTATGATTTATCTGTATATTCTATGATTTTTCTGTGTGCATCAATTTCATCAGTAAATAACAGCTTGTTTCTTCCTATCTCTGTGTTATTTCTATTCCCTTTTCTTATCTTCCTGCACTGACTTGGGGCTTCAGGACAATTTTGAATAGAGTTGGTGACAGCAAGTGTTCTCCTCTCCTTCTGACTTATAAAGGAGTGGCTTTGAAACATTTCCTCTTTAATGATAATGTTGGCTACAGGCTATTTATTTTATTTATTTATGTATTTATTTAGAAAAATGACTTTAATCCAGTAGAAGATGAAGGACAGTCTTGTAAAAGCTGTCCTTTTCTATTGTGAAATAGATTTTATGTGGAAATTTATCCAGTGCTTTTTAAATTATTATTGGGAGAGTTATATGATTTTTGCTTAGTAATAGTAACCTATTATGGTAAATTACCTAAATTTTTTATCTAATATTTAATCACACTTGCATAGTTAGGTGTGATGGCCACAGAAGAAATGTCAGAAGTTCTCTGCTCTTAATTAACTTAAAGTCTTATTGAAGAGACAAAAAACATGATTAAAGAAAAGTTAATAGATGCCAGAAGGGTATGTTGTAATTATTTGCCACATTAATGGGGCTTTGAGTTCTTCTGGCAAAAACTACTGTGGGCTGTAGTGGACTGAGCCAGCTTCCTGCAGGGATGCTGGGGCTGAAGCTAGAAGAATGGCTATTGATCTTTTATGACCCTGAATAGCATTGCTTTGGTTTACCAAATTACATACCTGCTTTTTGAGATTTGAATACTGGTTTCAAGTCATCATTCATGTAGAGTCACTACTGCTTAGTGAGATTGCGTTTGTCTGACAAAACCACTCTCAGGATCTACTCTGTTCCCAGCCAATATTTTGCTGCTGCTTAGTTTTTATGTCATTAGCCCGATCCTGAATTCGCTGCTATAAAACAAGCTTCGTAAATATTTGGACTTTTTCCTCCCCTTAATAAACTATTGATTTTCAAGGCTGATTGGAAAAGAAGTTAATTGAGAATGATTAAACAAACCATCATAAGGCACCAATAATATGAATAGGACTCCAACTGGGTTCTGTGTAAATGACTAATCATACTTGCCCTCAGAAAGCTTCGAACTGTCTACTGGGAAGTTTAAAATTCAGTGAGATTGGTGCACTGCTGTCCTTGAACATCAAGTAATTAAGATTCCATTTTTATATCATTGGGGATGATTTCTGACTCAGTGGTTTCAAGAAAGTTGCTCTACCTCTGAACAGGCTGAGAAAATCGTTTTACTGGGTAATGGGTCCAAGACAAGGAGAAACTTAACTTTTCAGCGGCCAAAATAGTTTATTTTTATTATTTTCTTTCAGAGTTCTACTTGTACACATCTTTGTTTTTTGCTTGACACAGTCCTACAGGTTCTTCTTTTACAATTCTTTACATTTTCTGTCCTTTCATCACATGTGTACCTACCCCAGTTTTGACAATCGTGTAAGACCTCTTCAGTCAGTGTTGCTGCCTTCCCATTCTTTTTGCCTCAGTTTACTCATATCCTTCTGATAATTCCTCACTTTTAGAATGAGTTGTTTTTTCTTCCCTTGGTCTTTTTGTGTTTTGCTCTGTTCCCTGTTCTCATTCTGTGTTACCTTTACACATGCTTCTGGAAAGATCTGTGTTAGTTGGCAACACATCTGCCACATTAACATGAACATTTTAATTGCTGGTGCCCAGGATGCATCACGTTTCTGTAGCTGTACAGTCGATCAGCTAATATACAAAATACAGTATTATGATTATACTTACTAACATTTGGAGCCACTTAGTGTTGTTCCTGACAGCTGTAGGTGTGGTAACAGCATTTCTGGCTTCCTCCATTGTTGGCTTTGTAAGCATGGTAAATGCCAACAGAAGCGAGTCACATGTTTAAATTTTAGCAGCCTGAAATATCTGTGGTAAATGCAGTTGTGCCCTAGTATCTCCACCATTCCTTGTAGCTGTCCAAACCAGAGGTGCTGCGTCCTGAAAGTGGAGAAATCAAGGACTCCAACCATAACACGGTTTTGGTTTTTGCTCTTAAGGAGATCTGGGACTACAGACTCCTAAAGTAGCAAAATATCATGGTTTTGTTTGAAAACTATGAGCTATAACCTCAAGTTGTGAGTAGTACCATCTAGGTTACCCTCAGACAACTTTCTTCTGCCTACTCAATTTTAAAACAAAAATAATATATTCATCCACACTTGAGGAAAATTTGCAAAAGGTCAGGGAAGCTATAAAAATTATTTGGCTCTACAACTGGTTTTAGAGTTTGCATTTGTAAATTTTTTTGCATTTAGACTTTGCACTTGTAAATTTCTTGTCTCTCCTTGATATCTTCATGTTTTGTCTTCTTTTCAAATCATTAAGTCACCTGCCTATCTGAACTGGATTCTCAGTCTTTGTGAGAAGCAAAATCAAAGAATGATGAAGGCCCAATTAATAGTACTTATCATTAGGCCTTATTTTTGCTTAATTCATTTGATATCTTTTTATTGCTGGTTTAATGGGCTAGTGTAAATTTTTATGACCAGTTGACATGCATGGTTCATGAAGTGTTAGGATAGGTGGGAAGCAGTAATATTCATGGATTCCCCATGCTGTCTGGGGAGGTCATAAAAGACACGGCAGTCAAGGTGAACAATCATCACTTCAAGAAATCTCTTTACCTGAAAGACATTTGCATTTGATGAATACACATTTAAGCCATTGCAAAATACATATGCATGAATTACACTTATTTACTAACCCCTTCATTTCTTGTACGTCTTGAAGGAAGGCTTGTCTCAGGTTATGAAACATCTCTCTAAAGCCCATATAAGTAGGGTGAGGCTATTTGCATTTACAGAATTTAGGACTAAAGAGTCATAGAAGAGATTTTGTTTAAAGCCTATAAATTCCAAAGTGATAATACATCTAAGTATACATCACACCTGACTTAGATTAGTCTGAAGTGTCCAGATGATAAAGTCTTATGTGTGATACCCAGAGCCCTAGGCTACTCAGAGTTGAGTACTATATAGGGTGAGTACTCAGGGTGTTAAATTTATAAGCCTGCCTAGTGAAAATCTTTCAGAGAAAATAGCAGTAGAAAATGTCCGAAAGGCCAAAGATGTCTGTATTTAAGAGCACAACTTAGAAAGTGTTGGTCTAATAACTTTTACTGCAATTTACACGTGAATAGCTGAAGCAAATTTTAAAATGTTTTATATCCAGATACCAGATATTTTCTACCAATGCTAATCAAATTATTTGTGATAAAGGACTGACTTACCACCTCATCCCCAACCCAACACTGACCAGTACTCTTTATCTATATGTTCTGTGAGATGAGACCACTGATCACATATTTGGAAGTCACAGCCATTTCAAATGCTGTCAAACATCTTCTCAGTTCTTATTCTCTATTTCTGTGGCCTGGTCTGATTTTCAGATTATACTTTAAATAGCATTGCTCTAAACTATAGCAAAGGAAAAAGAAATGAGATCAGTAGAAGTAAACTAATGTAAACAATAGATATGAACTGTGAAATTGAACTGTGAGACTAGTTACATGTTATTAGGTAAAATCAAAGATTATTCTGTGATTTATTTTAATCTCTGATAGTTTACTGGGCACTCTGAAGATCAGGAGTTAAGACAGTCCATTATTTTTTTCTGTTTCCATGTTAGTAGTAGACAAGCTAGAAGTGTAGAATCATTTCACCCAAAGTGAATGAATTCAGCCTTTCCCAGTAGTATCTGAGATGTATTTGTTCTATATTTCAGTGAAATGGTTTCTCAAATTTCATGGTTATTTTTATTAAAATCTGTGTATACATACACTCAGACATTAGCCAAAGCAATAATATCTGAACCATAAAACCGCCTCACTAAGGATTCATAAATATGACCTCTCCCACCCAATCATTTTCAAATCATGTTTATCCCTTTAGCAGCTTCCAAGATGATGTTTTTCAACTCCCTTTACACCCTAAAAATTTGCTTGGATGAGTGAAATCAGTTGCAGTCCTCTTAGCCAGAACATGGTGCCACACCCTTGGCAGGTAGGCAACGTTGTCTTCATGTGTTTGCAGAATTTCTGAGCATTACCACTTTGTCCTCCAGAGAGCACTCAGTCCTCCCCCATCAGCTTACAGTGCAGGAATGCCACAGGCACATCTAGCTCTGGAGGGGAAATGACAGTGTCAGGACTCCCCTAACTCTGTGCATGCAGAGTTCCTGCAGAAACGATGGGGGTGAGGGTGGTGGTGAGATGGAAGGGTGGACACAGAGCTTGTTCTTTCTCCTGCACTTTTTCCCTCAGAAAAACAGAAAGAAAGAAAGAAAGAAAGGTAAATTTAAATAGATCACTTTAAGTTACAGCCTCTGGATCTTTTCCAAAGAAAGTCAACACCACTGCAGTGGCCCCAAAACTATCCTGTTCCTCCACCCCTGTGGGAGTGTCCAGATCTCTAAGATTAGATGAGCCCAAGAATAGTCTTACCCCACCCAGCCATTCTATCAGCAGCCATCTGTGGCTTGAGAATCAGCTCCCATTCTGAGCCTTATGGTGTCCTTAGAGGCCTCAGAGAAAACTTGTGGGTTTGGTCACATAAACTGAGAGTGCCAGGCTCACTCACTGAGGTGCAACAGCATTCCAAAGTTTCCAGTGCCCTTCACTCCTGGCCTGGTCCATTACCAGTGGTCCTCCTGAAAGGCTTCCTGATTCCCAGGAGGAGCTGTAACTCCTCCCAAAAACTAGAGGCTCAGCCTCTTGGTTCCCATAGCACCTTGGTTACAGGATAAACGCTAGCAGTGTGGGGATTATTACCCCACCTTGATCACTCAGTTCTCTTGTTGTCTGTATGGTTAATTCCCACAACCCCCACCTTATCCCATTAAACACAGCACGTGTTTAATAAATCTGTTGAACAATGAATGACTGATTAGAATGATAAGACTTGTCTGAAGTATTGTTGCCCTTTAAAACAGAAAAACAAACAAAAAACTATTAAACAGTTCAAATAATTGTTAACTGTTTTAAAGAACTCATAGTTCTATATGATTGTGGTCATTGTTACAATTCTAATCAATGATTTACTTCAGGAAGCTTATGAGCTGTAAATTTGGCAACCCAAATATCCAGTGTTTACCAGATACCTATTAATACAATGAATGCATTTTTAAAAGCTTCTAAATAAGGAGAAATGATAGTTTCCCAAGATCCTTTCTCATGAAAAACTTTTGACCAGAAGTAGCAATATGTGTCACATGTGAATATATCCAAATTCGTTTCATTAACAGTATCCATCCAAAGCACATTTAATTCTTGCACAACCACCCCTACTATAAGTTAGTCGAATGAGGAGAGTACTCAGTCCTCATAGCGTGGAATATTTAAGAAAAGCATTTAAAAATTAAAGTGTACCAATGACTCTGTTCCTATTGCTTAGGACTTCTCTCTTGTTCTATGAGTCTCAGTTATTAAAGAGACTACAGTGGCACTATGGATTTGCTATACAAACTCCCAGCAGAACTCAGGAACCTGTCTCTGTCCTTTCTTCCTCTTTTTAAATTGGAAGGCATTGCTCATGAACTGTAGTACTTTGATTTGTTCCCTTGACAGTAGAAAGACAGCATGGTTATTTCTTCCCTGATAAATCAAGTCCCATTGTCAGATATAACTGTTGGGAAAAAGAAATGCACTGTGTGAATTTCTAACTTCTAGACATAGCCCATTTGCTTACATAATCTCCTTTATGTTTCCCTTAGGTATTTTCACCCTCAAATATGGAAGTATATAGGTCTTCATCAATGTCTTAAAGTTTTCCCATATTTTTAAGAAAGGTGGCCACTCATCCAAAGTCAGAAATAAAATGGCAGAATTCCTTATAATCCGGATCTTTAACATGTCCAATTCTTTAGCAATTTCTGTTTCTTTAAGATCCTATTTAATGAAAAGGTTTGATGAGATTTGCACATGATATTTTTTCCCCTCTAAATAATGGGCTTCAGAAGGAAGAACTAGGCAGCAACTGAAGCCTCGGCTCCCTTCTCTGCACTTGAAACGTACAAGAGCCATGTAGTCTCTGAGACCAATAGGAGAAAAACAGCATCTTTGGTATAAGGTTGGGGTGCCTTTTTCCTTTCTCAGCTGAGAGTAGTTGAGTAGATGAGTGTCTTTAGTGTATCAAGGGCAGACAGAATATATTCAACTTAGACCAGCCACTGCAGTGAAAAGAGATTATTTTCTTTTTATAACGATGCAAAAATTTTTATAAGACTGTTTTTCCTTTCCAATATGCATGTCTATCATACATACATGTGTATGTATTTGTGTGTTTCAAATAGATACAGCTTAGCATTATTGTTTATCATCTTGTGGTAATCTCTCAAGAGCCTATAAGGAAAAATCATAAAGCCTGAACATTCCCTTTGAAAGTGTTTTCGGATTTTAATGCAATAGTTTTGTGTTCAATAGTGGAGCATTTTCCTGTTTCTTCCATTATGCAGAAGATGCAGTAAGTTGATTGGCATTCAAGAATCAAGTTGAATAAGAAATACTCAACTTTAATTAAGATTAGAAGCACACATTGGGATGGAGATGCTCACACCATGAGAAGCCCTGAAAAGTTAGGACTGGTTGAGGGGGACCCTGTCTTCCTTCTGTAGAACATAATAAATGCATCAAGGGAATGGTTGTCAGGGACTGTTTCAGTTCTTTCTTAAATTGAATATGTTTGTTATACAATCCCATTCTGACTCATTAGTGGAATACACAAGAAGCAATTCTTTCAAATAGACTAAATACTTTTAATTGCTTTTTAAATTTAGTATAAAGTTTTCAAACTAAGTTCAGTTCAGTCACTTAGTTGTGTCCGACTCTTTGGGACCCCATGAATTGCAGCACGCCAGGCCTCACTGTCCATCACCAACTCCCGGAGTTCACTCAGACTCACATCCATCGAGTCCGTAATGCCATCCAGCCATCTCATTCTCTGTCGTCCCTTTTTCCACCTGCCCCCAATCCCTCCCAGCATCAAAGTCTTTTCCAATGAGTCAGCTCTTTGCATGAGGTGGCCAAAGCACTGGAGTTTCAGCTTTAGCATCATTCCCTCCAAAGAAATCCCAGGGCTGATCTCCTTCAGAATGGACTGGTTGGATCTCCTTGCAGTCCAAGGGACTCTCAAGAGTCTTCTCCAACACCACAGTTCAAAAGCATCAATTCTTCGGCACTCAGCCTTCTTCACAGTCCAACTCTCACATCCATACATGACCACAGGAAAAACCATAGCCTTGACTAAACAGACCTTAGTTGGCAAAGTAATGTCTTTGCTTTTGAATATGCTATCTAGGTTGGTCATAACTTTTTCTTCCAAAGAGTAAGTGTCTTTTAATTTTATGGCTGTAATCATTATCTGCAGTGATTTTAGAGCCCAGAAAAATAAAGTCTGACACTGTTTCCACTGTTTGCCCATCTATTTCCCATGAAATGGTGGCTTCATCAAGAGGCATTTTAGTTCCTCTTCACTTTCTGCCATAAGGGTGGTGTCATCTGCATATCTGAGGTTATTGATATTTCCCCGGCAATCTTGATTCCACCTTGTATTTCTTCCAGTCCAGCATTTCTCATGATGTACTCTGCATAGAAGTTAAATAAGCAGGGTGACAATATACAGCCTTGGCGTACTCCTTTTCCTATTGGGAACCAGTCTGTTGTTCCATGTCCAGTTCTAACTGTTGCTTCCTGACCTGCATATAGGTTTCTCAAGAGGCAGGTCAGGTGGTCTGGTATTCCCATCTCTTTCAGAATTTTCCACAGTTTCTTGTGATCCACACAGTCAAAGGCTTTGGCATAGTCAATAAAGCAGAAATAGATGTTTTTGTGGAACTCTCTTGCTTTTTCCATGATCCAGCAGATGTTGGCAATTTGATCTCTGGTTCCTCTGCCTTTTCTAAAACCAGCTTGAACATCTGGAAGTTCATGGTTCCTGTACTGCTGAAGCCTGGCTTGGAGAATTTTGAGCATTACTTTACTAGCATGTGAGATGAGCACAATTGTGTGGTAGTTTGAGCATTCTTTGGCATTGCCTTTCTTTGGGATTGGAATGAAAACTGACCTTTTCCAGTCCTGTGTCCACTGCTGGGTTTTCCAAATTTGCTGGCATATTGAGTGCAGCACTTTCACAGCATCATCTTTCAGGATTTGAAACAGCTCAACTGGAATTCCATCACCTCCACTAGCTTTGTTCGTAGTGATGCTTTCTAAGGCCCACTTGACTTCACATTCCAAGATGTCTGGCTCTAGATTAGTGATCACACCATCATGATTATCTGGGTCGTGAAGATCTTTTTGTACAGTTCTTCTGTGTATTCTTGCCACCTCTTCTTAATATCTTCTGCTTCTGTTAGGTTCAAACTAAGGCTAGGTAGAAATCACAAAAGAACCAATAACTAAACACACATCAACTTTATATAATAGTACACTTTCATGAATGACATAGGATATGAATCTTCTTTAAGAAGATTCTTCTTTATGCACTGAATTATGTCCCCTCAAAATCCATATGGCTGAAGCCCTAACCCATAATGTGACTTTATTTTACGAGGTAATTAATTTTAAAGGAGGTCATAAGGGTGAGGTCTCCTAATCCAGTGGAATAGATGGCCTTTCAGGAAGAGGAAAAAGACCTCGCCACTCCCTACACCCCTGCAAAGGTACAGCAAGAAGGTAGCCATTTGGAAGCCCAGAAGAAAGCCTTCACCAGAAACTATCATGGTGGTACCTTGATTTTTGGACTTTTCTAGCCTCCAGAACTGTGAGAAATAAATTTCTGTTGTTTAAGCCCCCAAGTCACTGTGGTATTTTGTCATGGCAGTTCAAACAGACTAAGCAACTTACAATCTTGAAAATGGAAAAACTTTCAGGTCCCCATCTTCTTCCAGTCCGTGATATTTGTTTCATCTGCACTGCTCCTTTGTGACATTTAAAAGATATGGTGCTTCTGTAGCACTGAGGTGAATTTGCTCTAGTGAATAAACTTCTCAGGATTCTTTTTTCACTCCCTCTTTGATATTTATATTTTATGAATTTTGAACATGAATATTTATTTGAATTTAATGTTTAAGTACTTGGTTTTAACATGTTTCCATGATTATTTCAAGTGATGTTAAGGAAAAAAAGTATCAGACTTCAGGCCTCTTTTTTTAATTGGGTTTGGTAAGGACATGATTCAAGCAAAAATGATTTTATAGTCCTATCTAAATGCCTACTTAAAAAAATCATTGAAAGGCCAAAATTGTCCACCTCCCAAGGCAAACTTGAAGAATTGCACATAAAAATGAAAAGCCTGAGTAAATAATTAAATCTGGTGCCTTATGCACCCAGCAGTACCGAGTGAATTCTCTGCTTGGCAATGATGACTTTCACATCTCCCGTCAACTCTCCACGTCACTTGGGTGAAATATCTAAATACTTCACATCTTCAGGAATATTCTAGTTGTAGAGAGTACCTAAACCTGTCTCAAGTGTAGAATTTCTTGATCTTATTTTATTGAAAATTATGACACCTTCCTAGAAGTACTTTGTAATTCAAGGAACTAATACAGGACCTTGTTCATAGAAAATGCTCAGAGAAGGTTGAATAAACAGACATTTAAAAATTCATTTTATTTTGAATTTTGGTGTTTTAACACATTTCAGATCACTACCCTATACCCTTTGCCCAATTTCCTACAGATTATCTGTCTGTCTACCTACTTCGTTTAGAAAGAAAATCTAGAAAGGGGGATTGTTTTTACATTTGTTTCTTCCCTCATCAACATTTCTTAATTTTACTACACTTAAAAAATAAAAGGAGGGGTTATTCAAAATGAGTTTCAGAAAGTGTTGATATTATGTAGGTTTGCAAGTTATTTTGTAGGTTTGCCTGAAAAGAATAATTTTCAGGCAGAGGAATTCTGCATTATCACTTACTATGGGACCTATTTGCCTGTTGCTTGGTTCTCTTTTAAGATTCATGGTTATATTCATTTTCTTTCAATTCTTTATTCTGTGGTTATTGGATTGGATGGTTTTGGTTCTGTTCAACAATGGATGCTTTGAGTAAAGAACTTCAATGCATAATTATTCAATGAAATCATAGTGAAGTGATGAGATGACAAAAAGCCAACTTATTTTCAGGAACTAAAAATAATGCTAAAATATAAGCATTAATCCTTACTTGAATATTTCAGCATCTGACTTTTTCCTGATCATTTTACATGTTTATATAAAGTATAATTTAAGATTAAAAATTTTTGAAATATTACTTGCTATTCAACTTTAAATATCATTTCCTTTCTAAGTACTAAATTTGATATTTTAATGAAATCTAAAACTACTGGATTCTTTGCATTAAATAAGGGATTGCTAGCAATCCACTTAAAAATAATATCACTCCTTTGTCACTTTACTTTAGTGATACTTTACAATAGCACTTAATCATAATAAAAATTTTAAATGGTTACACTGATTTTCATGATGTTGGGTTCACTCTGATAGTGAATTAGCATATATGTAATAATTTTTCTTTATGATATAATATATTCACTAAAGCATTTTTAGTAGTTGGAAATGATGCTCGTTCTACTTGTGTGGTTTAGAAAATGTGCATCCAACTTTCTTTATGAGAATAGTCATTGTAACTTAGTGTTAGGAAGGTCAGTAATTTTGGAGGGAACGTCTGTCTTATTTCATCTTTTCAGGAAGTGATAGGAAAAGGGTTGGATATTTGCAGTGGGACAGTGCTATTAAAAGCAGAGACATTACTTTGTCAACAAAGGTCCGTCTTGCAAGGCTATGGTTTTTCCAATAGTCATGTGTGGATGTGAGAGTTGGACTGTAAAGAAAGCTGAGCACCAAAGAATTGAAGCTTTTGAACTGTGGTGTTGGTAAAGACTCTTGAGAGTCCCTTGTACTGCAAGGAGAAACAACCAGTCCATTCTAAAAGAGATCATTCCTGGGTGATTGGAAGGACTGATGCTGAAGCTGAAACTCCAATACTTTGACCGCCTCATGCAAAGAGCTGACTCATTAGAAAAGACCCTGATGCTGGGAAAGATTGATGGTAGGAGGAGAAGGGGATGACAGAGGATGAGATGTTTAGATGACTCAATATTATTGACATGAGTTTGGGAAACTCTGGGAGTTGGTGATGGACAGGGAGGCCTGGTGTGCTGTGGTTCATGGGGTCGCAAAGAGTTGGACACGACTGAGCAACTAAACTGAACTGAGTGCTTTTAAAACTATGGAGGCCTAGTAGACCTTCTTATATACATCTAAATAGAAGTTTAAATAAAATTCATTCAGAAGGAGAGTCACTGAGCTTCAAGTGTATGTAATTTGGTGACTTGAAGGTTTCCATGTTTATAAGTTCAAGTTGTTTCTTTACTTACGGCATTGGAAAGTGAATTATTAATACATACAGTGAGTGGAGCCATATTACTGTCTGGCTTCTTAAGTATTTTAATCTTTACTGTTAGTCACGTCACCCTGTGGAGTAAGGACTATATTATATTCAAAGCAAAAGCTTTTCTGAGTATTTGTCATTAATTGTGATACATCTGATGCTTAGGAGAAAATTGGATTCAGCTTCAAGAGAAAAACTCAACAATTTGGTCATAAGGAATAACTCACTGTGTTTGCCTTTTATTTTTTGACATATTAACCTTAAGATGGCATCATACATAATGGACAAATTAAATTCAAGGGACTCTTATATGGGCAGCCAGTCCCTTTAAATACTACAAATTCTGTTGTTTTAAAGAATTAATTCAGAGTATATTGAGATTCAGTGTAATCAATTAGCATAATTTAAGAAGACACTGTCATCTTGAGTTTTTCTTATAATGCTTTATTAATACATGTTTTGAAAAGGATGGTTTCTTAGATTCCAGAATATGCCAAAATGGTCACAAATGTAAAATGTCTTTTGAAATGTAGTTTAAAATCTAAGGTCAGGACTGACCCCTCTACTCAGCCCTCTCCCACCTTACTTTGGGGCAAAAACCTCCTATCGTTCCCAGGTAACAAAAGACAGCACACCTGGATTGAGGTTTACACTTTAAAACAGACTGTTGGAAAAAAGTCTGAAGCCATTTATCCATTATCAGGGCTTACTGTCTTATCAGTTGTTTTTTACAGACCCAAGACATTACTGGAACATTTAACGAAAATGTTCAGACATTTTTTCCCTTGAAACAGTGAGTTTTCCCCAGTGATGTCTGATACGAAACACTACATTCCTTCATACCTTTTAAATATTTTATGCTTTGTTGTTTGGAAGGCAGGTATCTCTGTTGTGAATTCATTACGTCTACTCAGTTTCTGAGTTCATTTTTCTAAGGAATGCTTTCATGGAGTGGATGGCCACCACTCCAGTCTGTCTTCCGGGACTAACCCTTGAAAAGCTTGATGAACTGTCCAACAGGATGAATTTCTATTTTGGCATTTTGTGTCGCTTCTTTGAATCCAAGTTTTCTGTGTTATTTTCAAGATATTCCTACCACGGTTTTTGAGAAACCTATGTGCCTGAGAAGAAGCAACAGTTAGAACTGGACATGGAACTGCAGACTGGTTCCAAATTGGGAAAGGAGTACATCAAGGCTGTATATTGTCACCCTGCTTATTTGATGTATATGAAGATTACATCATGGAAAATCCTGGGCTGGATGAAGCATAAGCTGGAATCACGATCGCTGGGAGAAATATCAATAACCTCAGATACACAGATGACACCACCCTTATGGCAGAAAGTGAAGAGGAACTAAAGAGCCTCTTGGTGAAAGTGAAAGAAGAGAGTGAAAAAGTTGGCTTAAAATTCAATATTCAAAAACTAAGATCATGGCCTCTGGTCCATCACTTCATGGCAAATATATGGAGAAACAATGGAAACAGTGAGAGACTTTATATTCTTAGGCTCCAAAATCACTGCAGATAGTGACTGCAGCGATGAAATTAAAAGACGCTTGCTCCTTGGAAGAAGCGCTATGACAACCCTAGACAGCATATTAAAAAGCAGAGACATTACTTTGGTCCATCTAGTCAAATCTATGGTTGTTCCAATAGTCATGTATGGATGTGAAAGTTGGACTATAAAGAAAGCTGAGTGCCGAAGAATTGATGGCTTTTGAACTGTGGTGTTGGAGAAAACTCTTGAGAGTCCTTTGGACTGCAGGAGATCCAACCAGTCAATCCTAAAGGAGATCAGTCCTGAATATTCATTGGAAGGATTGATGCTAAAACTCAAATAATTTGGCCACTTGATGTGAAGCACTGACTCATTGGAAATCACCCTGATGCTGGGAAAGATTGAAGGCAGGATGGCAGAGGATGTGATGGTTGGATGGCATCACCAACTCAATGGACATGAGTTTGAGCAAGTTCCAGGAGTTGGTGATAGACAGGGAAGTCTGGCATGCTGCAGTCCATGGAGTCACAAAGAGTTGGACATGACTAAGTGACTGAACTGACTGAATGGTTGGCTAATAGTCCTTTGGATGACTTCTTCAAGAGCAGAGGAACCCTTTTAAGGAATAACAGTGATATCTGCCTCCATGGATATTTTATGCACAGTTTGGAGGATTTACAAAAGACCACTCTTACCCAACTAACACTATGAATATTATCAGTTCACTCAGTTTCATCTTTTGAGTTTTGCTGCTATGTATCAATATCTCTAAGATCCATTAGAACTTTGCACCTTTTAACAAAGATGTCGACTAAAAATGGAATGCATAGACCTTGGGAACATGATTTTTATAAGACTCTTTTTAAATTGTGGTTTAATTCTATGGTGAGGATCACCTTCTCAAAGACAGTTTACATGTGTTCTTTGTCACTTTTTCAGAGTTTATCACAAAGGCTTTAGTTTTGATATATATATCAATTATATGCATTAAAGGAAATATCAACAACTTCAGATATGGCAGAAAGTGAAGAGGAATTAAAAAGTCTCTTGATGAAGGTGAAAGAGGAGAGTTGAAAAAGCTGACTGAAAACTCAACATTCAAACAACTAAGATCATGGCATCCGACCCTATTACTTCATGGCAAATAGATGGGGAAAAGTGGAAGCAGTGACAGATTTTCTTTTCTTGGGCTCCAAAATCACTGCAGATGATTACTGCAGCCATGGAATTAAAAGATGCTTGTTCCTTGGATGGAAAGCTATGACAGAACTAGACAGTGTATTCCCTGATAACTCAGTTGGTAAAGAATATGCCTGCAATGCAGGAGATCCCTGTTTCAATTCCTGGGTGAGGAAGATCTGCTGGAGACGGGATAGGCTGCCCATTACAGTATTCTTGGGCTTCCCTTCTGGCTCAGGTGGTAAAGAATCTGCCTGCAATGTGGGAGACTTGGATTTGATCCTGGAGTTGGAAAGATTCCCTGGAGAAGGGAAAGGCTACCCACTCCAGTATTCTGACCTAGAGAATTCCATGAACTGTAAAGTCCATAGGGTGGCAAAGAGTTGGACACGACTGAGCAGCCTTCACTTTCAGACAGCATATTAAGAAGAGAGACATCACTTTGCCAACAGAGATTTAGATAGTTAAAGCTGTGGTTCATGTATTGATGTGAGAGTTGAACATTAAAGAAGCCTGAGTTTCTTTAGCCTTAGCTTTAGGCTGGGAAGAATTGATGCTTTCAAAATTGTGGTGCTGGAGAAGACTCTTGAGAGTCCCCTGTACAGCAAGCGGATCAAGCCAGTCAATCCTAAAGGAAATCAACTCTGAATATTCATTGGAAGGACTGATTGTGAAGCTGAAGCTCCAATATTTTGGCCACCTGATGTGAAAAGCCAGCTCATTGGAAAGGACTCTGATGCTGGGCAAGATTGAAGGCCGAAGGAGAAGGGAGTGACTGAGGATGAGATGGTTGGATGACACCACTGACTCAATGGACATGAATTTGAGCAATGTCCAAGAAATGGTGGAAGCCTGGAATGCTGCAGTCCACAGGGTCACAAACAGTCAGACATGACTTAGTGACTGAACAATAACAGCAAATGCATTAGTAACTATTTCATCAGAAATATCACCCTGATTTCTTTATTTGCTTTTGAGTGTCATGTATGTATGTGAGAGTTGGACTGTGAAGAAGGCTGAGCGCCGAAGAATTGATGCTTTTGAACTGTGGTGTTGGAGAAGACTCTTGAGAGTCCCTTGGACTGCAAAGAGACCCAACTAGTCCATCCTAAAGGAGATCAGTCCTGGGTGTTCATTGGAAGGACTGATGCTGAAGCTGAAACTCCAGTACTTTGGCCACCTCATGCTGGAAGGGACTGGATGCAGGAGGAGGAGGGTATGACAGAGGATGACATGGCTGGATGGTATCACCAACTCGATGGAAATGGTTTGGATAAACTCTGGGAGTTGGTGACGGACAGGGAGGCCTGGCGTGCTGTGATTCATGGGGTTGCAAAGAGTCGTACACGACTGAGCGACTGAACTGAACGGAATTGAACTGATTGGTCAGGAACTATGTAAGTTATTTGTTTAATTCTCCTCTCCTTAGCTGCTGTATCGGTAGCGGTGGGAGCCCCAGCTCGAGCTTGGTAATAAAAACTCTATTGCTTTTCCGTCAGATGCCGGCTCCCTGGTGGTCATTGGGAGATTTCGCGACTTGGGCATAACACCACAACCTGTGGGGGTGTGTGTAAATTATACACAACCCATACATATACTCTTATGCAGATATATAATTTATTATGGATAGATATCAGAAAACTAATATATTGAAAGACAAACTACAGAATCAGTGTACAAATACAGGTTGCTTGATTCCAGATCTTGAGACTATTCTTTGGTAGTCTATAAACTTCATTTTACTACATTTTATAGGGACTCAGGTTTTTAGCCTGACATTAAGTTTATAATTTAGAAAGTGAAAGTGAAGTCACTCAGTCATGTCCGACTCTTTGTGATCTCATGGACTGTAGCCTACAACATTCCTCCATCCATGGGATTTTCCAGGCAAGAGTACTGGAGTGGGTTGCCATTTCCTTCTCCAGAGGATCTTCCCATCCAAGGTTAAATATAATTATGACTTTTAAGTTCCTCATAAATATAGTTTATTTATAAGGAAATATCTATTATTAACTCAAACTTTCTTGTCTGATTTCTATTTGTTTTCTTGTTTGGGCTGTTTTATGACTAAAATCTTAAATGCACAGTATAGAAGAATCAAGAAAAAAAATAGTATTAGTTAAAATCTCATGTACTTCCATATAAGAAAGCTTTATGTCTACTTGAGGGAGAACATATCAGTCTCTTCACGTTCCTTGTTTGACAAGGGACACTAGCAGTATCTTAAGGTTGAGAGAAACCCTTGTATTCTCCCTAACTTGGCAGAGATGGTGAACATTGACTTATACCATCTAAATAATAAATTATCTTAATCTGGGTTTAGGAGACTTTAACTTTAACTGATTTAAAAGCAGTATGGTAGGGTGGTAACCCCTAACTTTTCTTGCTCTTCTGTATTCAGTGCTGAGTTTCATTCTGTCGGGGCTGCTTTTCAGTTTTTCTTCAACTTACTGGAGCTTAGAATCTTTGGTACTTAGGTTTCCACTTAACTTATCAGATCCACCTAATAATATGTATATTTAGACCTTTTGTATCCTGCAAAGACATAAAACCTCTGGAGATATAAAGGACTAAGAGACTAAAAAGACATGCTAACTTTGTGAAGGTTGCTGTCATTGAGACATTGGATGGTCAATATGGACTTATTTAAAATTCTTGTTGTTGTTGTTGTTGTTCAGTTGCTGAGTCCTGTCCAACTCTTTTTGCACACCTATGAACTGCAGCACGCCAGCCTTCCCTGTCCTTTACTGTCTCCTGGAGCTTGCTCAAACTGCTGTCCATTGAATTGGTGATGCCATCCAACCTTCTCAGTATCTGTCACCCTTTTCTCCCCCTGCCCTCAGTCTTTCCCAGCATCAGGGTCTTTCCCAGTGAGTCGGCTCTTCACATCAGGTGGCCAAATTATTGGAGCTTCAGAGTCAGCATCAGTCCTTCCAAGATTCAGGGTTTTGATTTCCTTTAGGATTAACTGGTTTGATCTCCTTGCTGTCCAAGGGACTCTCCAGAGCCTTCTCCAATGTCACAATTTGAAAGCATCAGTTCTTCAATGCTCAGCCCTTCTTATGGTCCAACTGTCCCATCCATACACGACTACTGGAAAAAATCATAGCTTTGACTGTCTAGGTCTCTATCGGCAAAGTGATGTCTCTGCTTTTTAATATGCTGTCTAAGTTTGTCATAGCTTTCCATCCAAGGAGCAAGCATCTTTTAATTTCATGGCTGCAGTTACCATCTGCAGTGATTTTGGAGCCCAGAAAAATAAAATCTGTCACTGTTTCCACTTTTTCCCCATTCATTTGTCCTGACGTGATGGGACTGGATGCCATGATCTTAGTTTTTGAATGTTGAGTTTTAAGCCAGGTGTTTCACTCTCTTCTTTCACTTTTTATCAAGAGGCTCTTTAGTTCCTCTTCACTTTCTGTCATTAGAGTCATATCATCTGCATATCTGAGATTGTTGATATTTCTCCCGGCAATCTTAATTTCAGCTTGTGATTCATCCATCCCAGCATTTTCATGATGTACTTTGCATAGAAGTTCCGTAAATGGAGAGGCAATATAAAATAAAAATTCTTTTACCTTTTATCTAATTATACATAACTTTTAGTTCAGCATTATCGTACCAGGTATACTTTTAAAATAAAGCTGTGCAGTCAAATAGAGAAGATCAAAATTACGAAAGCAATGGATATACTCTGAACCTCTAATATCATTTAATTAAAGTACCTTTGAATTGGTGAAAACTGACAGCTCTGAAAGCTTACTTGTGCTTTTCTTAACAACATAGCAATTTGTCTTTTATCCATCAAGTTGAAGAAAGATATTTGAACTCACTAAATTTTAATACTCTTATGCATCAAACTTTACAAAAGCAGAAAAGCAGGTACAAATTAAAAAGTTCACAAAATGTCTTTTCTTGTTTGAATCCTTTTTTATTCTTCTCTCTTCTCAGTTGTTTTTAAGCTTTATCTTGAATTTACAGCATTTTATATTAGCAATTTGTGGTTTATGAGCTGTAGTATTCCTAGTCCATCACCTTCAGGAGAAGGAGAAGAATAATGATCTTAGCTAACATTTTTGAATATTTATTAAGGGTTAGGCGGTGAATCCTCACCACCACACAGTGAGATGCAGGCACCATCCTCCTCGTTGTGTTGATCAGGCTCAGGTTGTCGGCATTGGACCTAGTGTTTGCATACCAAGCTATATTATTTAGAGACATAAGATTTTTCCCAAAACCATATAAGAACCTAATGATGCAGATATGGCATACAGTAAAAATGCTAATCAATAATAAAATTGCCAACCTAGTGAGCTAGAGAAGCGCTGACAGTGGTGTGTGAATATTCCTCCTATCATCCCATGAATAAAATAGTTCCACTCTGGTTTTCCTCTGCTGCCAGCACAAATGAGACTGGAAGGCAACACCTGGGATGATGAGGCCCCAGCCAGTCTCCCGATACATCTTGGCGTTCCAGCTGAAGCTGTTAAGAAGCCTGGAATGTTCAGAGAACTAGCAAGCAGCACAGCAGTGCTGTGCTTGCTGGTACTGCTGCATTCCCACCTGCCTGATACACATTTCACTCGTAAAGTTTCTTGTTACTGCTAGTTTGAGCCACCTTCATGTCTCTTGGCTTTTCTTTTAATCAAGGGGACTGAAAGTAGGAAAACATTTCTTTAGGGTTTAAATGATGTCAGCAATTGGCAGTAGGAAAAAGGAAAAGTTAATCTGAGATGATCACAGAGTCATTGGTCTTTTCCTTTTTATAAGGAGACACCATCAGACGTTTTCTATTTGCTTTACCCAGATTGTTCCATTGTTTACCACTCCAAGTAGGGGCCAGCCATATTTTTATATGAAAGCATTTTTCAACCAGCTTCTTAAGTAAAACATTAAGACTCTTACTTGAGCTTTAGAGTTTAGTATATACCTCAAAACATGAGTTTGCTTCAGAGTTTGAGTCTTCTTGTATATGTGATGAGAAGTTCAAAATATCCCCTTATTTATACAGACTCTGGCAGTTGAGGCAGTGTATTTTGTCACCTGTTTGCTGTCTTATGAAGAGCTGGAAAGTTTATGAAGAAATAGAAAATATGACTTTGAGCTTTTGACATTTTAAAATAAATGTACATATTGTTAGTGACAGATTGCTAAACTTGGCTTTAGACACTTAGCTATGTTTCTTGCCAAAAGTAATCCAGATGTGCATAATTTACCCGGCTGCCATATGTGCACTGACATGTCTTTCTATAATCAACTGTCTGTTCAGTATGGTTACAGTTAAATGTGTTTTTTTTTTATCAACAGTCTTTTGAAATAGCACTGACTTGATAACTTATTTTAAATTTAACAACTTTTCAAAAAGTAATGCACACCCAGTTTGGCTTTAAACCTCAGTGACCAGACATGTTGAGTATCTGGGAAAGACATTTGGAATCCAAATTCTCTGGGGCCTTATGTATTTCAAGAGGAAAATCTAGGATACCAATTTCAGTGGGTGATTCTGCTTTGCTGAGTTTTTCAGAAGTGTAGAATGGAAGGTACAAATACCAAATTAAATATTGTCAAAACAACAAATGAGTAACATTTCTAATAAAGTGGTTTGTTTTGGAAAGGAAGTGGGAAAAGGAAATCGTGATACAGGCTGAAATAAATATGCAGAAAGAGTATATTGCATTTCTTTTACTAACTCATTGTCTTCTGTGTTAACGTGGGGGCCAGATTTGAGACTTTCACATGGGTCATGGAGCTGTACTGATTTCAAGCCATATCTTTTTGTTGAAGAAAGGCATTATTTTCTCAAGAAATTTTAGAAAATGTATATATGATGGGAAATACTACTCTTCCGGTGGCATTTTCAGGTTGATATTTAAATGTCAATGTGGAGAAATTTAAACTGCGTAACAGTTGCATTCCTTAATTGTACTATCCCTGAGAGATAGTTACCTTGAAACTATGTCCTTGTTATTTGTATTCTGTAACACTGAGCCACCATTAAGTCTAGACAGGGGGTGTTGTCACCCATGTGTGTCCTTGTTTGTGTTTGTCCACAGCTGCAATTAGGTTTTTCACACTGTCCCCATCTGTGGAGGCTGTTTGTGCAGTGACCTTGGCCAGCTCAAAATCTGTTCAACCAAGCCCACGAGTGAAGAGAACTAGGAGGACAGATGGCAGGGCCGATGATGGGGAACTGTTTTGTTAGTGACTGTGACTGATAGTAACCAAACTATCCCATCATCCACAGTATGATTTTAAAAGGTGTATCCTGAATCCTTTACAGTAAAATAAAAACTGGCTTAGTGTCAGGGCAGATGTCCCAACAAAAATAAGACTGATAAACACTGGCAGTCTGGGAGGGGGAATCTAGTATTTTTGTTGCCTGTGTGTAGCCCCTATTTTCTTATCAGGTATCCATTTCCCAAGTGGGATCTAGCAAGAAGATCTGAACACTATGACACCAAAAAAAAAAAAAAACAAGAGAACAGAAACCTATAGGAATTTCAGGTTTCCACTTGACTGCTGCAGCTTGTGTCTGGCTTTTTAAACAGAGTTGGCTTAAAAAGCCAATCTGATTTAGACTATAACTATTGTTTACCCTGCCTGAGCTCATTTGCTAAATTTGCAATCTTTTATGAATGATTTGCAGCTCTTCTTTACAAATGTAAGATGTTCAAGTTATAGTCTCTACAAACTGGCAGCCATTTTTATGATTAAAAGACTTATTTATTGGTATATATAAGGATATAGCAGACATACGCATATATAAAATCATACAGTTATAGTTTAGAGGGAAAACTGTTATTGCTATCATTGTCATTATTAGTCACCACCATCTATATTTATCTGGCTTTTCCTCATTAATTTTGAGCTAATAAAATTTTCCAAAGGTAATAAATTCATCCAAATATAGATAATTTTATTACTTTCAGTAATTTTTAAGATATCATGTTATTCCAAAGAGGCTCATGATTCTTTAAGAAATTATGTTAATATACCATTTTAAAATAACAGTGATGACAGCAACAGTAGAATTACAACAAGCACTTATTAAGCAGATATATTGTGCAAGGTACTGTTCTAACCACTATACATGGATCACATTTAGTGTACTAAAAACTGGAGCACCGTTGCTGACTTGACTTTATAAATGAGGATACCAAAGTCGTACAAGTAGGAAATGGTAGATCTGAACTAAAAACCCAGGGACCCTTTTTTTCTAATAACTCTACTGTTGTGTCTCCTAACAATAGCAATATTATCGTATCACCCTTACAAAGAGCCTGTCCAAGATGTTGTTACAATGAGATGGCATGATCCTGATAAACGTGTCCAGTTTTTTGTACTTGGGACATCACAGCTAGAATAAATATGCCTCAGAATCTCTTGTCTGTTGTGTTTGGGTTAATATTCCAGTCTGCCAAATTTGTTGATTATTATAGGCTTCCCTTATGGCTCAGTTGGTAAAAAGTCTGCCTGCAATGCAGGAGACCCCAGTTCCATTCCTGGGTTGGAAAGATCCACTGGAGAGGGGATAGGCTACCCATTCCAACATTCTTGGGCTTCCCTTGTGGCTCAGCTGGTAAAGAACCCGCCTGCAGGGTGGGAGGCCTGGGTTCGATCCCTAGGTTGGGAAGATCCCCTGGCGAAAGGAAAGGCTATCCACTCCAGTATTCTGGCCTAGAGAATTCAATGGACTGTGTAGTCCATGGGGTCGCAAAGAGTGAGACACGACTAACTGACTTTCACCCTAGGTTTGTCACCCTGTAGGATTTATATCACCTGGCTTACCTGTTGAAGTCACAATATAGAACTGAGAACCTCTTCCAGTGAGCCCAGTATTGTACACTCATTCATTCTTCCAACAACTTATAAATTAGAGATACAGAAACAGACAAAAGACACAGTTCATCTCTGCAAGAAATTCACTGAAAATGGCTGAAATGGTCATCACTGATTTTGCATAAATATCGAATGAATTCACTTTCTAGAAACTATTTCTGAGGCGCCTGTTAATTGTCCTTATCAGTTTCTTCAATTTTATTTTTCTGTTTCTCAGTGTCAGTAGCACCTGCTGATTGCATCTTACTTTGCTTTGCATCTGAAACATTTTGTTTTAATTCATATACTTCTCTTCCCACACGCTACCTCTATTCCAGTTTTCTCTGTAGTTTGATAAAAGAGAAAGAAAACAGTTTGGAGTGAGAAGTCCTCAGTTCAAATCTTAGCTTGCCCACTTTTTAACTATGTGACCATAGGCAAGTTTTCTGACTCATCTTTTCCGTATCCTCCAGGAAGTGTTAAGACCTGGTTCTTGTCCTTGAAATGCTGACACTTAAGTGGAAGACATAGGTATACGAACAAATATATCAGCAAGTATAAGTATTATGGAAATGGTATGTGCCTCATGTGATAAGAGCTTAGAAGTGGGTAATACGTCTTGATGAGTAAATAAATGTATGAGTTGAAACTTAAGAAAGGGAACTGAAACATAAGACTTGTCAGGAGATTTGACACAACCGTAGTTAGCACATGGAATGATTTTATAAATGTCCATTCATTCACATATTATCTAATGAGTTCTATAGTATGGCAGACAATATGCAGTTTACAGGAGATTACAAAGACCATGGTTATCAGTGAAGGGAAAAAAACTGAATTATTCGTTGCTTTAAATATTAAGTAAGGGCACCTGAGCAAGCGTGGGTGGCTGGACCAGCACACTAAGAGCGGCAAAGAGGAGCTACCCCATATCCGAGGTCAGGGGTGGCGGCCAGGAGGAGCCACCCCTTGTGGGAGGCCAGGGGCAAAAGCCAAGGGCTGGAAGAAGCACAAGCTGGAATCAAGATTGCCAGGAGAAATATCAATAACCTCAGATATGCAAATGACACCACCCTTATGGAAGAAAGTGAAGAAGAACTAAAGAGCCTCTTGATGAAAGTGAAAGAGGAGGGTGAAAAAGTTGGCTTAAAGCTCAACATTCAGAAAACGAAGATCATGGCATCTGGTCCCATCACTTCATGGCAAATAGGTGGGGAAACAGTATCAGACTTTATTTTTCTGGGCTCCAAATTCACTGCAGATGGGGACTGCAGCCATGAAATTAAAAGACACTTACTCCTTGGAAGGAAAGTTATGACCAACCTAGATAGCATATTCAAAAGCAGAGACATTACTTTGCTAACAAAGATCCATCTAGTCAAGGTTATGGTTTTCCAGTGTTCATGTACTGTAAAGAAAGCTGAGTGCAGAAGAATTGATGCTTTTGAACTGTGGTGTTGGAGAAGACTCTTGAGAGTCCCTTGGACTGCAAGGAGATCCAACCAGTCCATTCTGAAGGAGATCAGCCCTGGGATTTCTTTGGAAGGACTGATGCTAAAGCTGAAACTCCAGTACTTTGGCCACCTAAAGTGAAGAGTTGACTCACTGGAAAAGACTCTGATGCTGGGAGGAGTTGGGAGCAGGAGGAGAAGGGGACAACAGAGGATGAGATGGCTGGATGGCATCACTGACTCGATGGATGTGTGTCTGAGTGAACTCCGGGAGTTGGTGATGGACAGAGAGGCCTGGCGTGCTGCGATTCCTGGGGTTGCAAAGAGTCGGACACGACTGAGCGACTGAACTGAACTGAACTGAACAGCACCTGAGTTTTCTCTGGCAAATGATAATAGTGCAAACATTTGATTGACTGGGATTAGACCTCCCTTATAGCTTCAATATATTTAAATGGGTACTTTGGATTTTTTATTTTAAAATCTCTTCTTTTTTTACATAAGTGAGCCAAGAAAAAGGTGAACGTATATAAACAGCATGCATCTAGATGCATTCTCTTTCATGCCTACATACATGACATATATACCTACTTTTGTGACACCTTTACTCAGGTAATGTTAGTACAAGTAGTTTTGTTCACAAAATGAGTAGTCTTTAAAGAGAATTTATACAAGTAGAAGTTCTCTGCTTCCATTTTTCATCATAGTGATGCAGATACTGGAGAAAATTATGGAAAATCTTTCTTCCTATCTCTTCCTTAAATGCAGTGTAAATAGCAGCATATATTGTCAATCTCAGTGACAATAACACTCATGGAGCACTACTTGCTCAAAGGAGTGATAAAAATATTTTGATGTTTAGCAAATGCTATCTCAGCAGTGCAAAGAATGCCAACTTCCTGTTAGATGTTGAATCAGTCATTCCAACTGCAAGTAGTGATTTGAGCAAACGTGGCCAAATTTTCATCTATAAGTAATTTGTCTGTATCCTTTGTGGTTGTGGCTTGCAGTAAATCTAAGAAATATTTAAAAGGAATTTGTTTAACGGACCCTACGCCAACATTCAGACATATGTCCCCCATATATATATAATAACCTTCTGTGTTGGTGGTTATGATTTAGTTTCTGTGTTGCTTTCTTGTAGTTATATTTATTTTAAATTTGGAAAAATATTATATTTTGGAACAGTGTAACAAAATTGTGAAAAGTAGAGTAGAATCGAGTTTCTTATCCCATTTCCCTAATATAGGGTTTCCCATTTTCTGCAATATTGACATTTGAGGCTAGATACTTTATTGTTTGTGGGGCCGTTTGGAAGCATCCCTCTTACATTCTCTGAACTTTGAGAACTGAAAATATCTCCTGATGTTGCCATGTGACCACTGAAGGGCAAAATTGCCTCTCTTCCTTTTGAGACTTGCCCTAATACAAGACGGTTATCAGAGTGTTCCATGTCAGTCTTTGTGTACACACGTACACACACACGCTTTACAGAACTGTGGTGTGTTGTAGTCTATTATTTTTTAAATCATATAACAGCTAAGCATTTTTTGATGTTAACTGGATATCAAAATGATCACTTTTCATTAGTCCCCTGTTGAATTTTTTTGGTGAATGATGTGACAGATAATATCTTTGCAGATACACTTTTTCTACTTTTAAGTTTTCCTTTTATTTTTTTTATTTTTTTTTACTTTTAGATTTATTTATTTTTTATAAGTAGAATTACATATTTCTAAATCTGGGAATTCAGCAGTTCATTCAAATTTAGATCTTTAAGAACTATCTGGGTCAGTGTTCAATTGCCTATTAATTCTGTTCTATATCTGTTGGCGTGGGGACTTAAGATCAGGTAAAATGGAACTAAAATGGCCCTATTCCTGGAAAATAATTCATTACCCATATTATCTATAAATTCTGAGGGAATCTGTGCCCTTATAAGGCAAGAGTGTTCACTCTCGCTGCAAGGTGCCTTCTGGGTCCCCCTTGCTCATGCCAGGCCCCTTTCCCTGCTGTGTGCTCCTAGGTCCATGTGTTTAATTTCGTGGTTGTCAGTAGAGGTATCTTACAGGTGCTGCTGTGTTCAATCGTGCACGATTCTTTGAGACCCTGTGGACTCTAGTCTCCCAGGCTCTTTTGTCCATGGGATTTCTCAAGCAACAATACTAGAGTGAGTTACCATTTCCTTCTCCAGGGGATCTTCTCAACCCAGGGATCAAATGCATTCCCCACCCCCACCCCCCCCCCGCCCCGCCCACCCCGCCCTCCTTGGTCTGCATTGTAGGCAGATTCTTTACCCCTTAGCCACCGGGGAAACCCATCTTATAGGCCTAGGCGTCGCCATTCAGCAAGTATTTATTGAGTACTTAATATGTGTTGGCACTGTGCTAAATACTCTCTTCCTTTAACTTTTTAGTACTCATGGAGATTCAGTGAGGGTAATACTAATATTATCCCCACTTTCCATGTGAGAAAATTAAGGCACAAGAGTGGTCAAATCATAGGCCTTAGACCACACATCTGGGAAGTGGAAGATGCAGGATAAGAATTCAGGGGAAACTGGTGTATAGCTTCATCCTCTCAAAAAGGTATTGTGATGCTGGCTTTTCCTCAGTGCTCATTTTCTCAACACAATCCAGTTATTTTCTCTTGTCCCATTGTACTACTTGGTCAACCTCAGGGCTCATTATTCTCAATAGATGATCACACCTTCCACGGGGTTTTCCTTAGTTGCCCTACTATGCTTAAAGCAGTGTATTTGGTGAAGGTGAGGAGTGGGTGAAGGGAAGGAACTGGCTTAGAAGGGTAAGTATGGGGTTGTAGCACGTGTTATTTGGTATGGGTCACGCCCTTTGTATCCTTTTCCCGTTTTAAAGAATAACCCTGCATCTGTATGTCAGTATCATGTGGGAACTTATGGCACTTCTTTTGACTTGCCCAGCCCAGGTTCAGGTTGGGGGAGGGGAAACAGATGGTGAAGAATAGTGCTTGGTTGTTACACAGCACCCATACACTTTTGTGGGAGAAAGTGCAGCCTCTGAATTTCTGAAGAAAGTGAGAGAAAGAAATGTATTATGTGAGTCTGACTCATTGACTAGAATGGGCAAGATAAATGGTGGGAAAACCAAAACCAACTTTTCTGTGACCTTATGTGAAATTCTGCTTTGTCCCCTAAGAAAAATGTTAAAAATGATGTGGTCAGAGTAGGAGAGCTGCAACCCAGAGACATTATTGGAAGCAGAATTTCTAATTTTAAAAGAAGCTCGCTAACCTCATAGCCACCATTAATGGCCATATAAATATTAATAAAGCTCTAAACACCTCCCAAATTAGCTTTATTTTTAAATCAAAAGTGCAAGACAGGGAAGTGGTAATTTGTGTTAGTCCGGCAGACACAAAATTAATTGAGATAAAAACAAGAAGTAGCAGGCAAACCCTTTGGGTGAAAAAATAATGAGTTATGCTAACTCACTTAAGACAGTTTTGAGGGAAACATGATAACACGAAATTAATTCCCATTATTGAATCAGGAGCCTGTCATATGTGTTAACATTCCCCAACAACAAAGTCTAAGTTGTGAAAGAAAGTAAATTCAGATTTCATGGCCTTCCTGCTGACCACCATACTGTGTGAGAAAGCCGTATGTGTGTAAAGCTTTTGTTTTTTTCTCTTGGATAACTACCAGGTATATTGCTTTAGGTCACTCTGCAAGCTGACAGTGAAGCTGACAGAATGAGTTGGGACATGGTGAACACAGGGAAGCGCAGGGATAAAGAGTTCATTTGCACCTCCAAGTCTGGTGTGTGAAAACTGCACTCTCCTGATATTTCCTAGGGTATGTCTCTGTTACTCCACAGACCCCCTAACATGTAGCCGGCCCAATAGTCCTTCTAGGTATAAGTTAGTTGGACCTGGCAAGACTCATGATGTCCTGCCTTCTGCAGGATTTTTATCAGCAGTTATTAGGGGTTTTTTTCCCCTCTTCCTGCCATTCTCTGCCTCATGTAGGAAGAATTTCTTTTTGAAGCTGTGTAAAATGATTCTGCTATAAAAGGGTTATTGTGAGAGCTGAGGAAATTAGATTGCACACTGGAAACTTAAACATGAAAGAAAGCAACCTCAGAAGAACTTCTCCTGGAAACTATGATTGTATGAGTCGTGGATTTCTCTACCTTTAACTGCTGCTAAAATTTGCATCCTCCAGTGGCCATTTTACTTCTTATTTGCAAGTTCTTCTCATGGGCTTCCTAGATTGAATGATAATCAAAACCATTTTTTTCATTCCTGACCGCAATTAACTGTTCACTGTTAACTCCTCCTGTTAACTCAGCCTTACTGCCAGATTGTCTTCCATTATAGAGCCTGATAGAGTATCATATTTTAAGAAAATATATGTTCATCATTGGGCTTCCCAGGTGATGCTAGTGGTAAAGAACCCACCTGCCAGTGCAGGAGATGTGGGTTCGATACCTGGATTGGGAAGATCCCCTAGAGGAGGGTATGAAAACCCACTCCATTATTCTTGCCTAGAGAATCCCATGGATAGAGAAGCATGGTGGGCTACAGTCTATAGAGTCGCAAAATCAGACACAACTGAAGCAACTTAGCATGCACACGTGTTCATCATTATCAGAGGTCCACTTTATTATGAGCATAAGCAGTGTTCTTTTCATGAATTAAAATACATTTATAAATGTATCTTTGCACAAAGTCACAGTTTTAAAAGAACTTTTTAACTACTTCAAATATTTGGTTAGAGTCGAATATGAAATCCAAGCTTTAATTCTCCACAAACCCTTTTTATGGCTATCATCTAAATCAGTTGTGCTGAAACAGCCAGATAACTAACATGAATCCTTTTAAAAATTAGCTGTGTAGTGAGACAACGATTTGTTCTCCAAAATAAATGAAATATTGCGATTAAGCCCAAGTCTCCCTAGTTTTGCTTTCCCACTCTGGTTTGCCACCATCACTCCCTAGAGGCAACTATTATTGAGAGTTCAGTATATATGTTTCCAAGCCGTTGGTATACTTTCTCACATCTGACATACATCAATGGAAAATGGAATATTGTTTTCTATATCTGTGATTCTGCATAAATGCCAGTATATTGTGATCTTCTAACCAACTGAGAATATGAACAAGTTCATGCCATTTTAAAATACAACTGGTCAAGCTGTCACTCGAAAATTAAAGTCCATGTACTTTATTGAATGCCAAATCTTAAAAAAAAAAAACACCAAAAGACCCACAAGATCAGTTTTGGCTGATCTCACAACCTGTTCAGGATTGTTTTACTTCACGGTGATGATGGTGTAAGAAAGAGGTACCTGTACAGACAAGAGTTAGTTTCTCTAAATTTTTAGTTCTTTGAGCTTTTAAGCATTTTCCACTGTCATTTCTTAGGAGTGCTTGCATGCCTAGTCATGTCCGACTCTTTGCCACCACTCTTTGCCACCCCATGGACTGTAGCCTGCCAGGCTCCTCTGTCCATGGGATTTTTCCAGGCAAGAATACTGGAGCGATTGGTCATTTCCTCCTCCAGGGGGTCTTCCTGACCCAGGGATCAAACCCAAGTCTCTGGCATCTCCTGCATTGGCAGGCAGATTCTTTACCACTGAGCCACCTGGGAAGCTTTTCCTTAGGAGTAGCTATATTCTATCACTGGGCCATTTAAATAATTCCTCTGTTTCCATTAGGCTGAGACAACAGTGTCCTTTATTCTATACACGTAAAATTGGCAACTACAAGTACAGCATCAGGAAGAGTAGGAGGGATTATGTGAGTGGCTTGGAGACCACAGTTATATAAACCATTTCTTGAGGAGGTGGGTTTTGGACTGGGTTCAAAGAAGGGATATAACCAGCTGTACTGTCCCCACCAGCATTTCTCACATGCAACTGTAATGGTTTCTGACCTTCTACTTGATGTCTACCCCCTCATGCTTCTATGCTGAATTTTCCCTGGGAAGCTTTTAAAATTTAAGTCAGATCATAATGTCAAAACTCTCCTGTGATAAGATAAGAGCAGGAGCTCTGTGTCATCTCCTTCTGCCATCTCCCTGGCTTTACTGTCTAGCTTTTTACCTTTTGCTCCATCAGCTCCAGCCGTGCTGTCTTCCATTTATTTCCTCCTTCCACAGCACTTGAGACCCTCTCACATATGACATATCATTTGTTTGTTTACTCCTTGTCTCACCTCCATGAGAACAGTAAACTTCTAAGGACTAGATAGCCCAAACTGAAATAATAACCAAGTCTAAGGTTCTCCATTTTTCTTTTTTTTTTTTTTGTTCCCTGTCAGCCAGAAGAGTGGCTGGTATATAAAGTAGGAGTCAAGAAATATTCATTTAATTAATTAATAATTCATGTAAAACAGCCAGGCCAAAAACTCTGTGCAGAAGATGTAAACTTTTAACAGGGAACTTGAAAAAAAAAAATCAGTCTTCATCTGATTTATTCCTAGGTTTGGGCACCAAAAAAAAAAAAATCTTGACTAGTCTTGACTAATACTAAGGAAACAGTAAATAAGATGAAAGGGAGGAAAAATGACATGATTGATTCTTCTCGATTTCCTGATAGCTCTCAATTTTCCTGATAGGTCTCAACTGTAGGGGAACATACGACTTCTGTCTGTTAGGCTCATTCCAGTTTGAGTATGCTGCTGTTTCATTAATAATGGGAGCTGAGCCCTTGTTTAGTAAATAACATAAACAGGGGCTCAACACAGTAAAGAAAAGAGGGTGATGGGAATAGAATGTTCTTTTTAAACAATGGCATAGTTCTGTGTGTTAACATGTGTTTCATTACCTTGAAATTTGTTGCCAATCTTTAGGTTTTCATTTCTGAAGGAAAACTGTGTTGATAATCGTTTAGAGGCTTCAGAAAGAACATTTGTTTCCTTAGGATCTGCTCCGGGAATATCAGAGAGAAACACTAGAAAGTTTAAAGACGAGCTGGTTACAAGAGGGCAAGATGAACAATAATGTTTAACTTTGTAAACACCTTTTATTTCTAAAGATCCCACAGTATTTTTGCCCACTGATAACTTAAAAGGTTATGTTCTTACTTCAGGGTTACTATTAACCACTTTTCCTAAAATTTAATCTCCCTTTTAAAATGATTTATATCTTCTCTTTTTGGTGAAACTATACATTTCTTCTTTCTAAAACTTACTTTCTGCTAGTTGATTAATTTGCATCATTCCAGGTATGTGTGCACATCACCGTTATCATCATCATCAAATTTATACTACGTAAGCACAGCTTCCCATTTAATTCTCAAAACTATTCTCTGGACTAGGTATTTATTTTCCTCTTAATTTCCTCAGAGGAAATTGAGGTTTAGAAAATTTTAATAATTTGCCTAAGGACATTTAACTAGTAGACGACAAAGCCAGGTCTCAAAGTCAAGTATGTTGTAGTAGATGGTGCATGAACTTTCCGTTTGCATTACACTCCTTCTTCAAGGGGCCAAGTGGCCTCTAGCTTCTCCCCCAAAGTTCTCCAGTTGTCAGTTGCTTCATTTGTAAAATGAGGGGTTTGAGCCAGATGTTCCTTAAGGTCCTTTCCCTCTCTCCTAGAGCTGTTTATGGCTTTTATTGACGGTAGCAATAATGGCAACCACTGTTGGGTTAAATTCTTTACAAACATAACTTACTAAGACAGTAACTGTATCAGTGTGATATTATTATCTCCAAGTTTCAAATGGGGTTTGGAATGTCTAAGCCACTTTTTCTAGGCTACCAAGTTTTCAAATGTAGAACTTCTGTATGAACCCAGGTTTGGGATCATAACACTGCATTGCTGTATACTGCTTCCACACTATCTCTTACTCCTTTTGGATAAAGCGTGAACTTGACAAATGTAAGAAGAATCTACTCATTTGCTAATTCAACAATTATTTTTGAAGAAGTGAGAGTAAATGAGGTTGAGTGGAGCCTTTTGGCAAAGGGCATTCTGCAATAAATTAAATCCTCTACTTTTTTTCACACAACGTTCAGTCTTAAAGGTCACCCACATTGTTGTTTATAGTTCATATTCTTCTCTTTTGTGTAGTATTTCACTGTGTAATTGTGTAAATATACCACAGTTTACTTATTCATGAATCTATTCTGGAACAGTTGTTTCTATATTTTGCTTTTATAAGCAGTACTTAAATAAACTTTCTTATAAATTATCTCCACATCTCAGAAAACAGTATAAAGTACATTGCTATTTTCATAAAGTATACATGAACAAAGCTTTTCATGTATACTATAGACTATAGCAAAGCAAGGGAAGAAGTAGTTAACACAAAATTCAGCACAGTGATTTTTGTAAAGTGGAGGGAAAGATAGGTAGATGGAAGAAGGGAAAAGCGGAAAGAGCACAGAGGATGAATGAAAGTTTGCAGATAATGTTCTAGTTCTTGACTGGGTGGTATGTTCATAAGCATGTTTATATATATGGTAATAAATACGTAGGTATTTATTTAAATAAGTTTTTTATTTTAGAATGTTCTGTGTGTCCTATACTCAGTTTCCCCTATTATTAACATAGTACCTATTGTATATTTGTCATAGGAAATGAGCCAGTACTAACACATTGTTATTAACTAAAGTTCATACTTGATTCAGGCAGGTTTCCTTAGTGTTTCCCTAATAGCTTTTCTCATGGTTAGACTGAGGAGGAAGATGGCAGTGGTGCAGTGCCACATCACATCATTTCAAGGGTGCCTACCATCACTATGTCTTACACTGTTGATGTGAACTTTGGTCACTGGCTGAGGTGGCGTTGGTCAGGTTCCTCCACTGTAGATATTCTTTATCTGCCTCTTCATACTATCCTCTTTGGAAGGAAGCCACCGTGCTCAGCCACACCGATGGAGGAGTTACACTCTACCTTCTTAAGAACGCTGCAACATGGATGGACCTAGAGATCAGCATACTAAGTGCAGTAAGCCCAACAGAGAAAGACAAATGCCAAATGACATCACTTATATGTGGGGTCCTTTTTACAAAAAAGAAAAGATACGAATGAACTTATTTGCAAGACAGAAAAGGACCTCAGATATAGAAGACAAACGTATGATTTTCAGAAGGGAAAGGGGTGAGGAAGGATAATTGAGGGACTGGGATTAACATAAGACACACTACTGTATATAAAATAGATAACCAACAAGGTCCTACTGTATAGCACAAGGAATTATACTCAATATTTTATAATAACCTGTAAGCGAAGAGATTCTGAAAAGAACATATATGTATATGTACACTTATATATATAGACACATACATATACACATGCATATATACACATATATGTATATCTGTGTTTGCTTAGTTGCTCAGTCATGTCTGACTGTGTATGACTCCAAAGACTAGCCTGCCAGGCTCCTCTGTCCATGGGATTTTCCAGGCAAGAATACTAGAGTGGGTTGCCATCTCCTCTTCCAGGGGATCTTCCCGACTTAGGGATCAAGTCTCCTATGGTTCCTGCATTGCAGGTGGATTCATCACTCGATGAGCCACCAGCAAAGCCTACACATGCATATATACACATATATGTATATCTACATATCTACATATATCTGAATTACGTGCTATACACCTGAAACTAACACAACATTGTAAATCAACTATTTTTCAATTTTTAAAAAATGGAGTACCTACATAAATTATTTGGAATCCTTCTGCAGGAGAAATTTATCTCTTCTCCCTCATTTTTGCCTCTTCATTTGTATAATAGGGACTCATGGGTATTCATTCTTTGGATAACAGTCCAACACTACTTTATTTTGTTGCTCAAATTGTTCTAGTTTTGGCCTTGGGGAGTTCTTTTAGTTGGCTCTTTTTGTCCCTTCGACATACCCTCGTCATTGTGACGTTTGGGGTTTTTCTGTTCCGGGGTTTTTGGCACTTCCTTATTGCCTGACCCTTCAAGTTGCTTAAGACTCATTTTGTATATTTCCTGCCCCAGCCCTGGAATCAGCCCTTGGTCCCTTTCATCGGAGGCGGATGCCAAGATCTGGACACTCAGTGTGCTCATTGCTACTGGAGTATTGTTGCTTCTAGGCCCTCCCATTTGACAGAACAAGGAAATATATATGTATGTACCTACCCATGTATATACATATATCTGTAGATATTTTCATATATAATCTTCTTTATCTGTATTAAACTAAATATGAGTTCACACTGATTTACCTCTAATTCATTTCCATGTGGATCATGCTAGCCTTTTACCCTTGCTTTTCTGTATCCTCTGTGGCTATCAGTGAGAAACCTGTCTCCCGCCATCCATCATCAGTTTACATAATTATTCTATCAGTACCCTGTATCGTGGTTTTAAATTTATCCCTCTATCCTTTTGTTAGAAACAGCTTTATCAACTAAAGAATAATTCTTACGCACAGTTTCTTTTGCTTTTAGTCTTACAGACTTCTTATTCCCAAAGTTACTTCATTCAGCATCTTATGTATCCATACCCTTTAGTGAGGTTATTTCATGCATTTTTAATACACTTAGATTCTTTAGTCACTCACTGCATTCCATCCGGGATCTCTTGACCTTATAGTTGATTTTCTAATTTGCATACATTAAAATTTACTTCATGCTATAAAGCTTTGTGGATTTTGATAAATACTTAATATCTTATATAGCTTTGCAGTATTATACAAAATAGCCTTACCTTCATCTAAAAAAAAAAATCCCTCATTTTATTTACTCAACTCTTTCATTCTTGAAGAGAGCCACTGATTGTTAAATTCTGTTTCTGCATTTTCCAAAATATCACATAGTTGGAATCATACAGTGCATAGCCTGGAGAATCCCAAGGACAGAGGAGCCTGGTAGGCTGCCGTCTACGGGATCGCACAGAGTTGAACACGACTGAAGCGACTTAGCAGCAGCAGCAGCAGCGTTTTCAGACTGGCTTCTTTTATTTAGCAATATACATTTAAGATTGACCCATGTCTTTTGTGCTTTGATAGCTTATTTCTTTTTGTCACTGAAAAATATTCCATTGTATGACTGCACAGCAGTTAATTCAGTTATCAAAGGACATCTTACTTGCTTTCAGTTTTTACAATTATATCTAAAGTTGCATGCAGTCTTTTGTAGGAACATAAGTTTTCACATCCGTTGAGTGTGTAGGGTCTGAGTCCTTCCTGGATCTTATGTTAAGACCATATTTAATTTTGTAAGAAACTTCCAAACTGCTTTCTAAAATGATACCACAGTTATGCATTCTGACCATCAGTGAATGAGAACTCCTTTTGCTTTGCATCCTCACCAGTAGTTGGTGGTGTTTGTGTTTTGACATTACCCATTTTTAATAAATAATGTAGTGCCATCTCCTGTTGTTTTAATTTGCAAGTCCCTAATGTCAAATGATATCGAACATCTTTTTCTATGCTTAGCTTCCTATTTGGTAAGATACCATTGAGGTCTTCTGCCTATTTTTTATTCTTAAACACATTGCTTATTTTCTTTTTAAAACACTGTAATTTATATAGGGCTTCCCTGGTGGTTCTGATGGTAAAGAATCTGCCTACAATGCAGGAGACCCGGCTTCAGTATATATATGTTGTGTATGTTTTTGTGTATGTCAAAAATGTGATAAAATATTAGAACAAGGGACCATATTGAGCTTCATGCTGTAGATGCAGGAGCTGATTCAGGATTAACTTCAAACTCCGGCCTTGCTATTTATTAGTCTTGTGACTTTGGGAAAGTTATATAATCTCTTGGGGACTCACGTTCTTCACCTGAAAATGAAAATGTTACCTGTTTTTTGTGAGAATGTAATGAAAATGGCATAGTTAGGTAGAGATCAATAAAGAGAGACTTTTGTGCCACATAGGAGATACTCAGTAAACAGTGGTTTCCATACCCCTAACAATGGAGTGTTCACGCATTCATTAAACAAATATTGGTCAAGTACCTGTTTTGTACCAGGAACTGTTGTGTGTATTTGGGATACATACTTGAGTCTCTATATGGTGGGATTTTTAGAAGCCCTTTAAACTGGATTATGATATTTACTCATAATTTAGAAAATTAATTTGTGGGAAAAGAACATGAGAAGAGAATTAAGTTAATAGACTCTTTTCAAAGTTCAGATAAGACATTGTAAGTACCTGAAAGACAGAATTGGAAATGGAGAAGAGAAAACAGCTGATAAAGATGTCTCAGCAGTAGAATCCAGTAGACCAGGATATTACTAGGTAATTGTGTGTGAAACAGAGAGGACTTTAATGATGACTTTTTCTGAGTGAGAGATTATAGAATACTGGTTTAGAAAGGAGCAAAGTCACTTAGAATATTTTGATAGTCACCATAACTTGCAACATAGCACACACGCATTGTCCCTCACTGAAATTTCTTTTGTAAAACTCTTTAATGGAGAAGTGCTGATTCCCTAGCAAAAACATCTGAAGAGAAAACTAAAGTCAAGAGGGAAAGCTTCAATATTAATTTCCTGGACTTATTAGCCACCAAAATTTTTCAGCATGGGTTCTAATAATTATGCTGATGAGTATTTTAAGAGACAGCACAGTACTCTTCCTTGTCTAATAAAGTTAGAATGTAAGCTTTTGTTCAGTGGCATGATTGGCTGAGAAGCAAAAAGAACTGGACAGTTGCTTATCTAAGTTAAGCAGAGCTGAGAGATCATTCCCCCTTGTGTTTATAAGGAAGAGTTAAATCCCTCACACAGTAATGTAACACCAGATCGAAGTAAACAGACTATGATTTCAGTGCTAGACACAGCCTTAAGGCAGAAGAAATTACACTGTCATACAGAGGATATGTAGCTGCTGCTATTTTGGTGCTTGAGTTCTTTGTTGTCACATAGTTGAAGGCAATCCAGATGAAGAAAAGTGTTAACCAACAAAAGGAGAAAATTTCCTGCTCATGGCTAGAAGGGCATGGGGGAAGAGGAAGGACACGGTACAGTGCCGTGTGAACAGACCAACAAGGGGTCTGTTCCAGTCATTGCTGGCTTCAGCTTGTCTCCTCATTTTTATTGAAAGCAAGTTGTTCATAAGGGCAAAGTGCAAGCTAGAATATAAAAATGATATTTCCCGCATGGTTTATCTGCCACTGTAGAATCTGAAAATCATGATTGCTTCCTTAATTGAATTAGCTTCCAGATGCTTATAAGATGGGCTTAGGGAAAAGTGGAACACCCACTTTTTGATATCTCTAATACCAACAGGGTGTTTGAGATATTTTTAAAGCATTATAATATATGCCTCAAGCTCAACATTCAGAAAACTAAGATCATGGCATCTGGTCCCATCACTTCATGGGAAATAGATGGGGAAACAGTGTCAGACTTTATTTTTGGGGGCTCCAAAATCACTGCAGATGGTGATTGCAGCCATGAAATTAAAAGTCACTTACTCCTTGGAAGGAAAGTTATGACCAACCTAGATAGCATATGATTGAGAAGCAGAGATAATTGCTTTGCCAACAAAGGTCCATCTAGTCAAGGCTATGGTTTTCCAGTGATCATGTATGGATGTGGGAGTCGGACTGCGAACAAAGCTGAGTGCCGAAGAATTGATACTTTTGAACTGTAGTGTTGGAGAAGACTCTTGAGAGTCCCTTGGACTGCAAGGAGAGCCAAGCAGTCCCTCCTAAAGGAGATCAGTTGGGTGTTCATTGGAAGGACTGATGCTGAAGCTGAAACTCCAGTGCTTTGGCCACCTCATGTGAAGAGTTGACTCACTGGAAAAGAAAAGACCCTAATGCTGGGAGGGATTGGGGGCAGGAGGAGAAAAGGGGACAACAGAGGATGAGATGGCTGGATGGCATCACCGACTTGATGGACATAAGTTTGAGTAAACTCCGGGAGTTGGTGATGGACAGGGAGGCCTGGTGTACTGTGATTCATGGGGTGGCAAAGAGTCAGACACATCTGAGTGACTGAACTAAACTGAATACATGCCTCTGTATATCTATATCTTTAAAGGTATATATGAGACACTGTATGCAGTTACCTTTAAAATCAAAGGATAATTCTGAACAGATTAGACTAAATATGCAAGTTTTACCACTCCAAATGGAAGGTAAAGAAGATTAAAAGATAAGGTATATCCTATATTCCCACTAACATGGGAATTTTGCCAGTTGCTGGGAGTTTGTCTGTTCCTGTTATGATTCCAGAAATAGGAAAATAACTTCACATTTAGTTTGGAGACCCACTATACCCACTGTGAAATAGTCCTAAACTAAAATTTCATTGATCACCTGACCTCCATAGTCCCTACACTGACCGGTGGGTCACAGATATTTTGATCTCTTGAAATGTGTTAGTTCAGAGCCACTGTTGAATAATCTCCAAAAAGTCTCATATTTCATTTTCCCCATTGCACAGTTACCCTAATAAAAGGCCAGTGATCCCTTTGGGGAATACTGGGGGAAAGAAGAATGTAAATATGATGCAATTTAGAATTTGAACTAAAAGATAATTGAATATGAAAATAGTATACTATAAAAACATATTGGAGACAAACTGAAACCATCTTTTCCAAAATAATTACTAAAAACAAGACATGGGAGCCAGTAGAGATAGATGTAGGATAAATTTTGAAATCATCCTAGAATTAAAATGATATACGTGCTTGTATAAATTTAACATATCTGCAAATAAAAACGAACACTCAATTATAATGAAATAGCTCAGTATAACATACTTAAATGCATGATCCATGACATTACTGTGGTCTTCTGTATGGATGAGTTTATTCTGTGCTGGGGATCTAATTTGCCTTCAGTGTTTACTTGGTGTAATATGTTGTCTTTCCAGCAACTTTCTTGAGTATTTTCTAAGAACAGCGTCTCATATTCTTTTGAAATGTGATCACCTCCACAATTTTTAAAAATTCTGGTCCACTATCAGTTTCATTACTCTGGCCACAAAGATGGCCAGTCTGAATCCTTTCCTGAAAATTTATTCAGAGATGTTAGGAGGAGCCTTTACTTTCTCGGTGGTGGATTAGCAATTTACCCCCTTCTCCCTTCTTCTGCCACTGCCACAATGGAGGGAGACATTCAGCACAGAGTAGGAGGACTGGAGACCAGCACATAGAAACACGGCAGAGATACTGATTTTTCAGATGTTGCTGTACTGGTGTTAGTTTGGCCCTACTGACGTCTTTCACAGTTGTGTGAACCAGTCAAACTCCTGTATCTTTCAGAGCCTTTTGTGAAATGACTCCTCAACAGATCTAATTCAATCCCTCAACATCATCCAGCTAGACTATATTTTCTAGACTACTAAATTGTTCACATCACTCCTCATTCAAAAAATTCCCATGTCCTCACTGGCAAGCACATTGACTTTTTGAGTCTGTCTGAATTTTGGCTCCTTGGCTAATAAGCAAGTCTCTTCATCTCTGTAAGCCTCCTGGTCCAAATACCTAGTTCTCTGGATATCCGAGAGATGAAAACATGATCACAGAAATATAGAACATTGGGTATAGTCCTGAGGCATGATGAGCACTCCCTGAGAAGGTCCTGACTCCTGAGCATGGCTGAGCAGGGCTCCACAGCTGGGCAACATCCTCCCCCTCCCTCTTCACCTCACTAAACTCTTATGCCTCCAAACAGGCTTAGCAGTCATTCCCCAATAAGCTGTATGTTCCCACCTATATGGCTTGCCTCCTGCCCTTTATCTACCTATCTAAATTTAGCCTGTTCTTTAAAAATCAGTGAAATCAGGGACTTTCCTGGTAGTCCAATGGCTAAGATTCTGAACTCCTAATGCAGGGGGCCTAGTTTCAATTCTAGTCAGGAAACTAGGTCCTGCAACTTTGAGTTCTCATGCCACAACTAAAGATGCTGAAGGGCACAACTAAGACCCAGTGCAGACAAGTAAATAAATATTTTTAAAAAATCAGTAAAGTCAATCCCATCTCTCCTATGACATTTTCAGCTAACCATTCTAAAGTGATTAATTCCTTCTCCAAGTCCGTGAAACTCTCTCTTGCCTGTGTTTTAGTCTGGTGATTAATCCTATAATGCGTGGTTCTTCTGTTTTGCCTTCAACCTGTTACATATTTTGCATGATTTTTAGTGATGAAACTTTTATTTATTTATTTATTTCTAACCGGAGGATAATTGCTTCAAAATATTGTGTTGGTTTCTGGCTATACATCAACATGAATCAGCCATGGCTCCTCCCTCTTGAACCTCCCTCCAACCTCCCACTACATCCTACCCCTCTAGGTTGTCACAGAGCACATGTCTGTGCTCCATGCATCATACAGCAAATTCTCATTGGCTATCTTTTTCACATATGGTAATATGTATGTTTCCATACAACACCCTCAATTATCCCACCCTTTCTTTTCCCCACTGTGTCCACAAGTCTATTCTCTGCATCTCCATCGCTGCCCAGCAAATAGGGTCATCACTACCATTTCTCTAGATTCCACGTGCACACATGCCAGGTTGCATCAGTCGTGTGTGACTCTTTGCAACACCATGGACTGTAGCCCACCAGGCTCCTCTGTCCATGGGATTCTCCAGGGAAGAATACTGGTGTGGGTTGCCATGCTCTCCTCTAGGGGATCTTCCTGATCCAGGGATTGAACCTATGTCTCCTGCAGTTCCTGCATTGTTAGGCAGATTCTTTGCTGAGCCACCAAAGAAGCCTTCTAGATTCCATATATGTGCCTTAATAGACAATATTTATTTTTCTTTTCATACTTACTTCACTCTGTGTAATAGGCTCTGGGTTCATCTACCTCAGAACTGTGTTCCCTTTTATGGGGAATAAGTCAAGGCTGTATATTGTCACCCTGCTTATTTAAATTATATGCAGAGTACATCATGAGAAACGCTGGGCTGGAGGAAGCACAAGCTGGAATCAAGATTGCTGGGAGAAATATCAATAACCTCAGATATGCAGATGACACCACATTCATGGCAGAAAGTGAAGAAGAACTAAAGAGCCTGTTGATGAAAGTGAAAGAAGAGAGTGAAAAAGTTGGTTTAAAGCTCAGCATTCAGAAAACAAAGATCATGGCATCTGGTCCCATCACTTCATGGGAAATAGATGGGGAAACAGTGGCTGACTTTATTTTTCTGGGCTCCAAAATCACTGCAGATGATGCTTGCAGCCATGAAATTAAAAGACGCTTACTCTTTGGAAGGAAAGTTATGACCAACCTAGATAGCATGTTAAAAAGCAGAGACATTACTTTGTCCACAAAGGTCCATCTAGTCAAGGCTATGGTTTTCCAGTAGTCATGTATAGATGTGAGAGTTGGACTGTGAAGAAAGCTGAACGCTGAAGAACTGATGCTTTTGAACTGTGGTGTTGGAGAAGACTCTTGAGAGTCCCTTGGACTGCAAGGAGATCCAACCAGTCCATCCTAAAGCAGATGATTGGAAGGACTGATGTTGGAGCTGAAACTCCAATACTTTAGCCACCTGATGCGAAGAGTTGACTCATTTGAAAAGACCCTAATGCTGGGAAAGATTGAGGGCAGGAGGAGAGGGGGATGACAGAGGATGAGATGGTTGGATGGCATCACTGACTCAATGGACATGGGTTTGGGTAGACTCCGGGAGTTGGTGATGGACAGGGAGGCCTGGTGTGCTGCAATTCATAGGGTTGCAAAGAGTCAGACATAATTAGCAACTGAACTGAACCGAATATTCCATTGCATATATGTACCACACCTTCTTTATCCATTCACCTGTCAATGTATATCTAGGTTTCTTCCATGTCCTAGCTATTGTAAATAGTGCTGCAATGAACATTTGGTACATGTGTCTTCTTCAGTTATGGTTTTCTCAGGGTGTATGCCCAGTAGTGGGATAGTTGGGTCATGTGGTGGTTTTATTTCTAGTTTTTTAAGGAAGGAATCTCCATACTTTTCTGCATAGTGGCTATATTAGTTTATATTCCTACCAACAGTGCAAGAGGGTTCTCTTTTCTGTGCACCCTCTCAAGCATGTATTGTTTGTAGATTTTTTGGTGATGGTCATTCTGACCACTGTGGTACCTCATTGTAGTTTTGATTTGCATTTCTCTAATAATGAGCAATGTTGAGCGTCTTGTCATGTGTTAATTAGCCATCTGAATGTCTTCTGTGTGTCTTCATTATTAGCCATCTGTATGTCTTTAGCATATTGAAAAGCAGAGATATTACTTTGCCAACAAAGGTCTGTCTAGTCAAGGCTATGGTTTTTCCAGTGGTCATGTATGGATGTGAGAGTTGGACTGTGAAGAAAGCTGAGCACCGAAGAATTGATGCTTTTGGACTGTGGTGTTGGAGAAGACTCTTGAGAGTCCCTTGGACTGCAAGGAGATCCAACCAGTCCATCCTAAAGGAGATCAGTCCTGAGTGTTCATTGAAAGGACTGATGCTGAAACTGAAACTCCAGTACTTTGGCCACCTCATGCAAAGGGTTGACTCATTGGAAAGACTCTGATGCTGGGAGGGATTGGGGGCAGGAGGAGAAGGGGACAACAGAGGATGAGTTGGCTGGATGATATCACCGACTTGATGGACATGAGTTTGAGTAAACTCCAGGAGTTGGTGATGGACAGGGAGGCCTGGCGTGCTGTGATTCATGGGGTCACAAAGAGTTGGACACAAATGAGCAACTGAACTGAACTGATGTCTTCTTTGGAGAAATGTCTGTTTAGGTTGTCTGGCCGCTTTTTGATTAGATTGTTTGTTTTTCTGATATTGAGCTGCATGAGCTGCTTGTATATTTTAGAGATTAATCTTCTGTCAGTTGTTTCACTTATTATTTTTTCCTGTTCCGAAGTTTGTTGTTTCACTTTGTTTATGAGTTTGATGAAATTCTTTTCTCTATTTTAATCTAATCATATGCTCCTTGTAGGCAAGAACTACTTCTTTTATTTCCTTTTGTTTCTCAGGAACTTGCTACCTAAAAGTATGTGAAAGTTTAGATATTTCATACTGTTCTTTCGATTATAGATGCAATCTTACACTAATATTTATCCTTGTATGAGGAGAGAAGTCACTCATAGGTAATGTAGGAAATACCAGTCAAGTTGGAGAGGAAGAACAATAGAAAATATCTGGGCCTAGAAAGATAACTGTTCTTCTATTGTGTTTTTAGTGTGTCCTTCAAGTGAATTGGCTCTTTGTATCCCAGTAAGAAATTACACAGAGAAGTAGTGACTAAAATTCATTGCCTATTGTTGACTGGGAGGCAGATGTAGAAGAGTTTCTGAATCTAAATAGTGCCAGCCTTGGCAAGCTCTGCTCAGCTCCCACCCTTCTTCTATGACCTAAAGAGTAAATAGTTGAAACTGAAATAACCACCAAGTTATGGTAGTTTTTTCCCCCTCTTTGATATTTTGACTTATTTAGCCTAAGGTAAATCAGTCCTAGGTGTTCATTGGAAGGACTGATACTAAAGCTGAAACTCCAATACTTGGACCACCTCATGCAATGAGTTGACTCACTGGAAAAGACCCTGATGCTTGGAGCGATTGGGGGTAGGAGGAGGAGGGTACGATAGAGGATGAGATGGCTGGATGGTATCACCAACTCGATAAACATGAGTTTGAGTAGACTCCGGGAGTTGGTGATGGACAGGGAGGCCTGGCGTGCTGCTGTTCATGGGATGGCAAAGGGTCAGACACAACTGAGCAACTGAACTGAAATGATCTCTATTTGACATGTAATAAAAATGTAATTACATATTGTAATAATATGCATTTTAACAATCTGTATCTGATAGGCTGTACCTGACTGTATGCTTTTACAAAATGAATAGAATAGGATGCAAAGCTAGATACTTGAGACGAGTTTACGAGTTTGGTTTACCAAACTTAAATAAAGGTTATGAAAGGAGTATGGTTCTTAGCCCCAGTAGCTTCTCAGTCTAGATTTTCAAGCAGTCTGCTTTGTTATGCAGTTGTACTTAGACTTAAAAGTGTGTCCAGTTATTAAAATCTACCTCATGTTCTATGTCCAGGGAAATTCCTTATAATACTGGTGTTGGGCGATAGGAATGCCATAGTCAGTACAGGCAAGCGATGGTGAACCTGGCTTTCACTGGTTCCCAGCAGTTACGTTTCCAGGAACATGATGTAACTTGTGGAATAGCCAAATCCTTGAGCTAACAAGTAGTGATCTAACTGGGTTTACTGCAATCACTCTGAATTATTGAGGAAACTTCTAAGTGTGTTCTTAGTTTGAAATTTGGCTTACCAAAATCTTGGCGAAAGAGGTGCATTTTAAAACAAACAAAACAAAAGAACATCTTAAATCCAAAATTGCCTTAAATTTGTTAAAAGTAGTTTAAAAATAAAATTATGTGACTTTAAAAAAATTAAAATTTGAAATTATCAAATGTCTTGTTATGTGTGTATGCTAAGTTGCTTCAATCATGTCAGACTCTTTGCAACCCTGTGGGCTGTAGCCCACCATGTTCCCTGTGTCCATGGGATTCTCTAGGCAAGGATACTAGAGTAGATTGCCATGCCCTCCTGCAGGGGATCTTCCTGACCCAGGGATTAAACCTGTGTCTCTTGTATCTCCTGCATTGGCAGGAGGTTCTTTACCACTTGTGCTACCTGGGAAGCCCCCTTATTATGTGATATTAACTAATATTTACAGAGATTAAAAAACATATTAAAGATTTTAGTAACAGAGATAGACCTATATTTTTAAATACAACAATATAGTCTATCAGATAGGGATAGAATTGTTTTCTTTAAAAATTGCATGTCTTCCTGCTTTTAAATTCATCATGTAACTTGATTTGGGATGACCTATTTCTAAATTCAAAATCAGAGCAGCTTAGATTATAAATTGCAGATTTTCAGCCTGTCCAAGTCAAGTACTTGCAAGAAACTTTTATATGTCAAAAGCACATGTTACTTGCTTAATACATTTCATGAATAAATCAGTAAATAGAATGAATAATAAATAAATGAGTGAACCATCTGTCAAGGTGCAATGAGAGTGACAATATAGAATTTACTGTTACTGAGAGACAGAATGATTTTAATGTTTCCAAGTTTCATAGTCACTGTTTATGAAATATTAATAAAAACAATAGATCAGCCTTATTTGCAGTGCCATATTAAATGCAATAATATATAAATATGCCCAACAACTCCTAGCCCATGATGATAAATGTTCCCTTCCTCTGTACTGAAAATGTAGTCTTCCTTAAAAGAAAACAACCTGAAATCTCCTTGCTGGCACTGAATAAAGACTTTTGGAGAGGCCTGTCTAATTGGTGAACTCTTATTTCCATGATTTCTAGCATCTTATCCATGAAGAAATTTCCATTCTTTACCTCATTTCTTAATCACTAACTCATATTTTTAATTCAGGGTTTATAAGAACTGTTGCTCAAAAATGTAGGGACAATATGACTGTGGTTACTTTTTACAGACTTGTGTTCAATCTTGAAGAAACTCCTAGAATTTTGTATATTACAAGTTGAAAATCAGTGACTACCATTCTCTCAAACCTTTATTGAATTTTAACTCTGCTAATTGTAGAAGTTGTAAAGATACACAAAGCATACATTTGGTCCTGGGGAGCTAATTGTATATGAGAAAAGACAAGCTTGTCTAATATTTTAGGAAGTGTGAAGTATTAAAAGAGAGACATGTATAGAATGGGAACAGAGAGACAACAAATAATTTAATCTTGGAAGTTGAAGAAACGTTCATAGAGAGTGTTGCATTTGTTTTCGAGCCCTGGAAGACGTACAGGCCTTTGCCAGGAGGGAATGAGGAAGATGAAGATGGGTGTCTAAATGCAGGAAGGCTAGTATTGAAACCAGCACTAATAGACATACCGTTATGCTTATGTGTATCTGGAGCAGTTTAAAAATCTTTTTAAAAAATGAGACTATATAGAATTACACATGAAAGGGAAGAAAAGCAAAGCTGCCTTTGTGACGTATGGAGGAAGGCTTAGAGTCACAGCCACTTTCTCAGTGGCGCACCCACGGTAGCAGTGGGGACTCTTGGAGAGGAGGACAAGCGTGGCAGGAAGCCATGTAGACCAGGGCTGGGTCGCTTTAGGCAGATTGGGCCTTGTCCTCTGAGAGTTTAGGAGTCATCAAACATTTTTAAGGAGGCAAATAGCATCAACTCTGTTAGAGAGTGCTGGGCAGTCTGTCAAGTGTAGAGATGCAGAGACCTGTTGATTGGGTATTCCAGGATTCCAGATGTTACCAAAAGATGGAAATAATCTGTATAGATCTGAGTTTTGATTTTGGTTCTTTCTCTGCCGAACTACATGACCTTTAATCACATAATCTTTGATTTAAAAAAGGGACATTTCATGTGTACTAATTCATCTACCTCCCAATTTAGATTCCCCTTAACAATGCAGAGGCTTCCCAAGTGGCTCAGTGGTAAAGAATCCACCTGCCATTGCAGGAGACTTGGGTTCAATCCCTGGGTCAGGAAGATCCCCTGGAGAAGGAGATGGCAACCCACTCCAATATTCTTGCCTGGAAAAATCCCATGGACAGAGGAGCCTAGTGGGCTACAGTCCATAGGGTCACAAAGAGTCAGATGCAATTGGACACACACATACACACACACACGAGCAGTGCAACTAACAATTAGGCCATTGCATGACTTAGAACATTTGTATGACACGAAGTCTACTATATTGGAAAGAATCCCATTCTTTCTTAGTAACCCTAATTGCATTTAAAACCAGAAAAACAAGCAAAATCTTCCTTTATTTTCTGGCTAGACCAGATCTTCTGTTGAGCAATTTTACTAGATAGTCTTCAGCTATTTGTGCATAGCCCTCAAATTCTTACTCACTTTTTCTTCTCCAATCAAATCTTTCAGAGTTCATGGAACATAAATTTCAGACCAGTTGCTATCTTGGTTGCTCTATGTATAGACGCTCTATATTCTCACTGTGAGCTGTTAAAACACGGAATCCAGAACTGATTCAAGTTCATCAGAGGTGGGTTGAACAGTGTAGTATACAATGACTGGAGGTTGATATTTCTTGATTTAGAAGTGCTACTTCTTAAAGAAGCATATGACTACAATAATATTTTAATAGCCAAGTCATACTGCAGCTCTTACAGAGCCTGTACTCAACTCAGACCCTGAATCCTTTAGTTAGTCTATTAACCCATCCTGTCCTCAGGCTCTCTAGCTTGACAATAAAGGTCACACCTGCCTCCTGTTTATGGTTATTATGGGTAATATGATGTTAAATTAAATTTATAGGCAATGTTGTACTTGAAATTCAAGGTGACCTCGTTGTTGTGCAGATGTAGTTTTAAGAAAGACAAAAGAACCATTGACAAGAAAGTAACCTATATCAAACGTATATTAAATGGCCTCAGGAAAAAAATGTGTTTCCTAGCATTTTGCATTCTGTGACCCTTCCTACTTCTGTTTTAGCAATAAAACATTTAGCCTGACTGCTCTATAAATAGATTTTCAACTTATATTGCCAGATAATACATAATTTGATGAGAGTGAAGATGATTTTCCTGAGAGGCTAAGTTAATTGGTTTATGTATTTTTGTCTTGTATGTGTCTCAGTTTTTCCCTTGGCTTCTAAGCCTTTGAGGCGAATGTTACTTTCTCCAACAGAATATTCTCTTGGCTGACTTTAACAAAGGAGTGACCAAGTCTGCTCTATATTTTCTGGCAATGATGTTGCAGTAATCAGAATAAAATAAGGTCCTAAGGAGAATCTGGCTCAGACAGTAGAAGTTACAGAGTGAAAACAAACACATCCTTACTATTAGCTCTCTACATGCTGGGAGTGGAACAGTAGACGACCGTCATGTTCCAGTGCATTTTTAAAACTGAGCAATTTCCCTGGATCATTTCGATAAGACCTCTCTCTTTTTATTGTATAAATGGAATCCATAAGCTTTTTGAAGGTGTGTTGTGTTCTTTACGGGTTGCTGAATATCACTGTAACACTGAAACTCTGTTGATTGTGCTGGTGAACTGGCTCTGAGGATTTAAAAACACTGTATATATAGTCACCACCTCTGCTGTGACCATATCAGTTCAGTTCAGTTCAGTCCAGTCGCTCAGTCGTGTCCAACTCTTTGCGACCCTGTGAATCGCAGCACACCAGGCCTCCCTGTCCATCACCAACTCCCGGAGTTCACTCAAACTCACGTCCATTGAGTCGGTAATGCCATCCAGCCATCTCATCCTCTGTCGTCCCCTTCTCCTCCTGCCCCCAATCCCTCCCAGCATCAGAGTCTTTTCCAATAAGTCAACTCTTCGCATGAGGTGGCCAAAGTCTTGGAGTTTCAGCTTTAGCATCATTCCTTCCAAAGAACACCCAGGACTGATGTCCTTTAGAATGGACTGGTTGGATCTCCTTGCAGTCCAAGGGACTCTCAAAAGTCTTCTCCAACACCACAGTTCAAAAGCATCAGTTCTTCAGCGTTCAGCTTTCTTCACAGTCCAACTCACATCTATATATGACCACTGGAAAAACCATAGCCTTGACTAGGCGGACCTTTGTTGGCAAAGTAATTTCCCTGCTTTTGAATATGCTATCTAGGTTTGTCATAACTTTTTCAGTCTTACTCAAATACTTTGTGGGAACAACAGACATAGAATCCAAGTTTTTAGCTTAAACTTTTTCATTATGAATCTAAGAAAAATAGGAATCACTGACAAAAATTATAAATACTCTTGAGAAATATAGCTGTTTTGTAAAGATCCTTTTGTCAGTGTTCTGTTGATAGACCTAGTATTTTATTTCCTCACCTCACTGGAACTTTAGGTGTGTTTCATCTCTTTAAGTATGAACTTTCTTTAAGAGAAGAACAGCATGTATTACTGATATGCTCTTGGCTACTTTTAAAACATTGATTAGTATCTGCATAATACCATTAGCCAGGAAAAATGTACCTTTGGTGCCAGACAAGTCTAAATAAGATTTTAGTGCATGATGATATTTAAACATAAGAAATACTGAAAAATAAAATTTTAAGTTTTGTCAAAACTCTTCAGTGAATTACAGGAGAATAAATACAAAAAGGACTAAAGCTAATATTTGGTCAATAAGATGAACATCTACTCTAAATGATCTGTATTTCTTGGTTGAACTTGGAATAAATGAGATACAGTTTCAACCATGTAATCCTATAATTTTGCATGCATAGTTTATTATGGTTTCCTCCCCAGTGGAAAGTAGTTTTGTGAATATTGAAATGTAACGGACAATATTTTTAAGAAAATTTCTTTCCATTTCTAACTGTATTTACTTACTTATTTACCTCTGAAAGAATTGGACAGTTCTCCTAGAGTGATTCTTTCCTTTTTTTCACACGTCATTTTATATTATGTTCAATATAAACCTCATATATACAAAAGTTGAGTAAATAATGGAGTTATAGCTGGCATAAGAATGAATACCTTGTCTTACAGGATGCATATAAGCTCTACTACACTTTTTGTTTTTCATATTGTGGTTTCAAGTTTTTTTCCTCTTCTTAGTCTGATTTTTAATCTACTAATCTTTCTGGTCTTTCTTCCCTGCTCGAAGTCCTGAACCCCAGAGACTAGGATTATGTTACTGTCTCCATCACAGGATGTAGTAAATATTGAGTGTGTTTGGCTACAGAAGTGGATGCCTGATAGGTGTGTAAAAGAACTGAGGGAATCAGTAGGTAGGTAGGTAGGTATGTGAATGGAAGGGTGCAAAAGTGGCATCTCTTCCCTCCAACCAAATTGCTGAAATCCTGGCGACTTAATAGTTTTCTGTAATCTCTGGTGTTTTGAGTTTCAGCTTATTGCATTTTAGAGTATGCTTTAAAACTACAAAGCATGGATGTGAATTTGGACTCTCTAATGTCTTAAAAGACATTATAAAAGGCTTAGACTGTTAATTTTATAACAGTGGAACATCTTTGATTTTTCCTAAAATGAATTTGTATTTTATAAATGGGGTGTGACTTTATGGCAAAGATATGACTTCTCCAGAGACAATGAATAGCTCAGTATCTGATTGTCCTCATGGAACGTCCGTTGATGTGATTTGATTTTTTAAATAGATAGTGAAAGTGAAAGTTGCTCAGTCATGTCCAACTCTTTGTGACCCCCAGACTATACTGTCCATGGAATTCTCCAGGCCAGAATACTAGAGTGGATAGCCTTTCCTTTCTCCAGGGGATCTTCCCACCCCGGAAATCGAACCGGTGTCTACTGCATTGCAGGCAGATTCTTTACCAACTGAGCTATCAGGGGAGCCCATAAGACTAATCTATTTTGTTTGATTAAAGTGGTAATTATAAATATTGGTTTACCACTAATCTCACATGTAAATTCATGGAGTGAGACAAAAATATGGAAGTCTTATTTATTTAATTTCAGTTTTGTTTTTTTACTGTTTATTAATTCACTTGCTGGTAAGTATTTTTCTTTGTTTTTCTCCAATGACTTTATACTGCTTTTTACATGAATTTTGATAGACTATTGATAAACCTGGTAGCACTTCTGTTAGGGATATAATATATTTTTAACAGTGTGTTATAATCAGGTAAACTTCAGTTCAGCTTAGGACATTTGTGTTGTCAATTTGGAAATCCTTTGCCAAGCCCTCACAAGAGTATTGACAAAGAATCACTTTTAAAGTAAATCTCCTTATATTTTGTCTAGACTACTAAATACTAACTACATCTTCTCTGCAGAGAATCAGATTAGGCCAGCAGAGTTTTATGTCTTCATTATGCCATTATTGCAGTGCATGGTGTTTGGATAAAATATAATTTCCTGGTATCTCTAAGTAGGGTATAAATAAGCAAAAACTTTTTAGGAATGATAGCAATTTCATTACATTCACAGGAGAACCACATATATGTGCTTATCAAAATATTTATTGCTATAATAAATCATAAAATTGCTCGATACTAATTAAATAGGTGATACACATTCAGTTGGCTACTAAAGTATTATTGATTTGCATTTCTGGATATTGAAGAAACAAAATAGTTTATTAAATTAAAAATTACTTCTGAGACATGTTAACAGTTCAAGGGTTAGTATAGATATTTAATCCCTTGATTAAAGGTCTGGAATATCTGCAATATTTGGAAAGCCTTACATAAAAAATATTTGCATTATTGCCAGAAAGCAATGGGAATAAATGATAGCATTTTGTTTGTTAGCATACCATGATGTCCCCTTGAGTTACAAGTATATTTGAGACTATAACAATTCTGATGAAATAAAGTTAAATACAGATGAAATATTTTAAGTGACTGTCATCCATTTTTGAATGTACTTCAACATCTCAGTATTAAATACCACAATCGTCCTGAAGTTCACAAGGGTTACCTAGATGTGTGGGTCAAGTATGCTAAAATTTTAAAAGTATATTCTAGAATGTATATTATTTTTTTCTTCATCGGTTAAAACCTATGATATTTAGAATGGAAGCATTAAATATCACATAAATTATTTCTAGCCTTGTTTTTTTTTTTTTTCAGTTCAGTGGTTAGTTTTCATGGAGGGACCAATTTAATCTGTGTGAATTTAAAAAAAAAAAAAAAAAAAACAGATTATTGGGACTTCTTGGTGCTCCAATGGCTAGGGCTCCAGGCTCCAAATGTAGGGGGCCCAGGTTTGATCCCTGGCTTGGGAACTAGATCCTGCGTGCTCTAACTAAAGATCCAGAACAGCCAAATAAATAAACTAATTTCAAATGCTCTCGATTTCTTAAAAAAGCAGAAAACATTATTACTTTTTACATTTCATTTGTGTATTTACTATCTTTATTGATCATCAATTTGCATAAAATAATTTTATTAATTTTTGGAAGTGATTGAGAAGTATGCATTTAGTACTTGGAGAGGGTACTTTATTTATAGTTGAAGAAGAATGTGTTTTATTTCAAGGATTATTGTTTAGTTTCTCAGTCGTGTCCAGCTCTTTTTGATGCTATGGACTGTAGCACACCAGCCCTCTCTGTCCTTCACCATCTCCAGGAGCCTGCTCAAACTGTCCATTAAGTTGGTGATGCCATCCAATCATCTCATCCTCTGTCATCCCCTTCTCCTCCTGCCTTCAGTCTTTCCCAGCATCAGGGTCTTTTCTAATGAGTCACCTGTTCGCATCAGGTGGCCAAACTGTTGGAGCATCAGCTTCAGCATCAGTCCCTCCAATGAATATTCAGGATTGATTTCCTTTATGATTTACTTGTTTGATCTCCTTGCAGTCCAAGGGACTCTCAAGAGTCTTCTCCAACACCACAGTTCAAAAGCATCAATTCTTAGGCGTTCAGCCTGTGTTCTGTTCTAGTGCTCAAATCCATACAGGACTACTGGAAAAGCCATAGCTTTGAATAGACAGACCTTTGTTGGCAAAGTCATGTCTCTGCTTTTTAATATGCTGTCTAGGTTTGTTATAACGTTTCTTCCAAGAGGCAAGCATCTTTTAATTTCATGGCTGTAGTCACCATCTGAAGTGATTTTGGAGCCCAAGAAAATAAAATAAAATAAAATTGATAGATTTTATTTGTTTCCATTGTTTCCTGATTGATTGTTTCCCCAGCATTGCCATAAAGTGATGGGACTGGATGCCATGATCTTAGTTTTTTGAATGTTGAGTTTTAAGCCAGCTTTTTCCACTCTCCTCTTTCATCTTCATCAATAGGCTCTTTAGTTTCTTTTTACTTTCTGCCATATGGGTGGTATCATCTGCATATCTGAGGTTACTGATATTTCTCCTAGCAATCTTGATTCCAACTTGTGCTTCATTCAGCCCGGCATTTCACATGATACACCCTGCATATGTTAAATAAGCAGGGTGACAATATACAGCCTTGACGTACATGTTTCCCAATTTTGAACCAGTCTTTTGTTCCATGACCAGTTCTATTTGTTGCTTCTTGACCTGCATCCAGATTTCTCAGGAGGCAGGTAAGGTGGTCAGGTATTCCCATCTCTTGAAGAATTTTCCAAAGTTTGTTGTGATCCACACAGTCAAAGGTTTTAGCATAGTCCATGAAGCAGAAGTAGATGTTTTTGGGGATTCTCTTGCTTCTTCTATGATCCATCAGATGTTGGCAATTTGACCTCTGGTTCCTCTGCCTTTTCTAAATACAGCTTGACTATCTGGAAGTTCTCAGTTCACGTACTATTGAAGCCTCGCTTGAAGAATTTTGAGCATTACTTTGCTAACATGTGACATGAGTGCAATAGTGCAGTAGTTTGAACATTCCTTGGCATTGCCTTTCTTTGGGATTGGAATGAAAACTGACCTTTTCCAGTCCTGTGGCCACTGCTGAGTTTTCCAAATTTGCTGGAATGTTGAGTACAACACTTTAACAGCATCATCTTTTAGAATTTGAAATAGCTCAACTGGAATTCCATCACCTCCACTAGCTTTGTTTGCAGTGATGCTTCCTAAGGCCACTTGACTTCGCATTCCAAGATTTTGGCTCTAGGTGAATGATCACATCATCGTGGTTATCCGGGTTATGAAGATCTTTTTGTACAGTTCTTCTGTGTATTCTTGCCACCTCTTCTTAATATCTTCTGCTTCTGTTAGGTCCATACCATTTCTGTCCTTTATTGTACCCATGTTTGTGTGAAATGTTCCCTTGGTATCTCTAATTTTCTTGAAGAGATCTCCAAAATGAAAGTCACTTTTTGCGACCTGGAATTCTCCAGGTCAGAATACTGGAGTGGGTAGCCTTCCCCTTCTCCAGGGGATCTTCCCCAACCCAGGGATTGAACCCACGTCTTCTCCTACATTGCAGGTGAATTCTCTACCATCTGAGCCTCAAGGGAGGCCGTAAGAGATCTCTAGTCTTTCCCATTCTATTATTCTCCTCTATTTCTTTGCATTACTCACTTAGGAGTAATCTCTTATCTCCTTGCTATTTTTCTGAAGTCTGCACTCGGATGGATTTATCATTCCTTTTCTCCTTTATTGTGTTCAGATTTCTTTTTATATTGTTTAGTAGACACAATGTCATTTAAGATATTGAGAATCTGAGTAACCTAAAAGAGAGTGTTTTCTGGGAAATAAAAAGTTACTTTAAGACATTTATAGTCTCCACAGTTTTACTTCCAATTTTAATTGTAAGAAGCGAACCAAGAAAATATATTCTTTTTTTTTTTTTTTTTTGCATTTGAAATCTTTGTTCCTCATCCAGGGATCAAACCCATCCATCCTGCTGCTGCAGTGAAAGTGCAGATATTAACCACTGGACTGCCAGGGAAGTCCCAATATATTCTTGCTTATGGATGATGAACCCTGGCGTAAATTTCCATTTAAAAAGAGAATTGTCACTTTGGGATTATCATTTATTAAAATTATGGAGATAATCACTGCTTATCTTTAAAACTCAACCTAAAGTCATTTTAGATATGTAATCTGCTATATGAAATGAAACACTAAGTGCATTTAATTTTGGAATTCAGCCTTGTTCTGGCAAAGTGCCCATTACATTTTTCAGATTATTTTAAAACCTAGTAATAAATTCTGATTCTGAAATAATTGAGTTTTTATTAGCCTGAAAATAGAACACCTCTCTCAAAACTTTTACCCATCTGCCAGGTTAATCATACAAGTTTAACAGGTGCTTCTCACTTAGCTTACACAAAGTATAGATTGGAAGGAAAATAGAGTCCTACTCTTGGGTGCTCCCTTAGACAGCACTGGAATATGTAGGAATGTGGCAGTAGAAACTGGACTGTGTCTTTGAAGGGTTTTTTTTTGTTTTTTTTTCTTTTAATGAAAAATATTCTGACACCATTACTAGTGCCGTATGTAAGGCTATAAAGTGATTTATTGACTGAATTTTAATTGATATTTTGAAAATGTTGCAAATAGTGTATAGTCACTTTGAAGCATGAATTCACACAAAACATATTTCATTTTGAATATTGCGTGGCTTCCTTTGATTCCTAGACTCTTTTTTATACCTAACCAGTATTGCTGTTATTTTTCCCTCTTTATAGGTAAATGGGGGAAACTTCAGCTAATTTTTTCAAGTAACTTTTTATTGAATCAGTGTTTAATAGATTTATACTTTTTCTTCATTATTTAAATCATACTGACAGAAAAAATGTTTATGACTTTGCTGAAATAAAATTTGTTGTAAATTGATATTCATCTCTCAAATATTTAAAAGTGGGCGTTTTCATTCCATTGTCTTTAGATATCTTTTAAAGATTGTGCAGTTTACTAATGATGTACCAGTTTCTGGAGATGATGTAGTAGCTTCTGGATATTTTGTTTAGAGGATGAATGCAGATTTTATTTGACTCATCAAGATTTGGAGAGGTACATACTCTTCAAAACAGTCACATTTTTCCTTCTGTTATAATTTTGATGACCAAATATATCATAGTTATCTTTAGTTTTGTTATGGCATAAGGAAACCTACTATAAGGATATGTAATTCATTCTAAAATAATCAAGGACTTTTGTAATTAATTTTAAGATAAAATGAATCATCTTTTGGCTTACACGTCACCCATTAATTCTGTATGGGAATTTGATTACTATGTCTGTATGGTTTTTCCTCCAGACAGTTTCTTTATTTGATATCATAACTACTCATCTGGGATTGAATTCTTAATGTTTTACCATCTCAAGTTTAATAAAACTGTGAACTGATTCTATAAAGCTATCAAAAGGCTTGTTTATAATTGAGTCTGTGATTCAGTATGTCTCAGAACTTGAAATATTTTTTTAAATTAATTAGCTGACTTTTAAAAAGTAACTTATCCTGTTTCTTTAGATATGCATATCTAACCTGTGTTCTCAGGCTTAAAGTTGTTTTCTTTTAAGAAGTACAGATGTTTTGACTTGTTAGAATTTCAATATTTAAGCATTGGAAAAGCTTAAGTTGATTTTTATAACATGTCTTTTCAGACACACCAAATTAGGTTTTACTTTAGAAATTTATTATGCCTGCTTACAGCATATTTATTTAGTCACTAAGTTGTGTCTGACTTTTGCCACCCCATGGACTGCAGCATGCCAACTTTCCTGTCCTTCACTATCTCCCAGTTGAAAAGAGGAGAGTGAAAAAGCCATCTTAAAACTCAATATTCAAAATACTAAGATCATGAAATCTAGTCCCATCATTTCATGGCAAATAGAGAAAATTCAGACTCATGTTCATTGAGTTGGTGATGCTATCCAACCATCTCATCCTCTATTGCCCCCTTCTCCTCCTGTCTTCAATCTTTCCCTGCATCAGTCTTTTCTAATGAGTCAGCTCTTCAAGTCAGGTGGCCAAAGTATTGGAACTTCAGGTTCAATATCAGTTCTTCCAATGAATATTTAGGGTTGATTCCCTTTAGGATTGACTGGTTTGATCTCCTTGCTGTACAAGGAACTCTCAAGAATCTTCTCCAGCACCACAATTTGAAAGCATCAATTGTTTGGCACTCAGCCTTCTTTATGATCCAACTCTCACATCTGTGCATGACTACTGGAAAAACCATAGCTTTGACTATCTGGACTTTGGTTGGCAAAGTGATGTCTCTGCTTTTTAATATACTGTCTACATTTGCCATGGCTTTCCTTCCAAGGAACAAGTGTCTTAATTTCATGGCTGCAGTCACTCTCTGCAGTGATTTTGGAGGCCCCCCCAAATAAAATCTGTCACTATTTCCACATTTTCTTCTTCTATTTGCCATGAAGTGATAGGGCCAGACTTCATGATCTTAGTTTTTTGAATGTTGAGTTTTAAGACAGCTTTTTCACTCTTCTCTTTCACCCGTATCAAGAGGTTCTTTAGTTCCTCTTTGCTTTCTGCCATTAGACTGATGTCATCTAAATATCTGAGGTTGTTGATATTTCTCCCAGAAATCTTGATTCCAGCTTGTGCTTCAGTCAGCCCAGCATTTCATGTGATGTACTCTGCACTGAAGTTAAGTAAGCAGAGTGACAGTGTACCTCCTTGATGTACTCCTTTCTCAATTTTCAACTGGTCTTTTATTTCATGTCTGGTTCTAATTGTTGCTTCTTGTCCTGCATGGGACTTCTCAGGAGACAGGTAAAGTGGTCTGCTATTCCCATCTCTTTGAGAATTTTCCAGTTTGTTGTGATCAACATAGCGAAAGGCTTTAGCATAGTTAATGAAGCAGAAGTAGATGTTTTTTTCTGAAATTCCTTTGCTTTTTCTGTGATCCATTGTATATTGGCAATTTGATCCCTGGTTCCTCTGCCTTTTCTAAAACTGTGTGTACATCTAGAAGTTCTTGATTCACATATTGTTGAAGCCCAGCTTGAAGAATTTTGAGCATTACCTTGCTAAGCATGTGAAATGAGTGCAGTTGTACAGTAGTTTGAATATTTCTTTGGCATTGCCCTTCTTTGAGATTGGAATGAAAGCTTACCTTTTCCAGTCCTATGGCCACTGTTGAGTTTTCCAAGATTGCTGACATACTGAGTGCAGTGCTTTAACAGTGTCATCTTTTAGAATTTGAAATAGCTCAGCTGGAATTCCATCACCTCCACTAGCTTTATTCATAGTAATGCTTCCTACCTGCCTTCACACTCCAGGATGTCTGGCTCTAGGGGAGTGATCACACCATCGTGATTATTCAGGTCATTAAGACCTTGTTTTGTACAGTTTTTCTGTATATTTTTGCCACCGCTTTGTAATCTCTTTTGCTTTTGTTAGGTCCTTACAGTTTCTGTCCTTTATCATGCCCATCCTTGCATAAAATGTTCCCTTGGTATCTCCAATTTTCTTGAAGAAATCTCAAGTCTTTCACATTGTTATTTTCCTCTGTTTTTTGCATCATTCATTTAAGAAGGCTTTCTTATATCTCCTTGCTCTTGTTTGTAACTGTATTCAGGTGCATGTATCTTTTCCTTTCTTCATTACCTTTTGCTTCTCTTTTCTCAGCTGTTTGTAAAGACTCTTTACCTTATTTGTAAAACCACTTTAAACCACCTTGCCTTTTTCTTTCCTTTTCCTTTGAGGTGGTTTTGTTCACCACTTCTTATACAATATTATCAACCTCTGTCCAAGTTCTTCAGACACTCTGTTTACCAGATCTAATCCCTTGAAATCTGTTCTTCAAATTCCACTGTTTAATTATAAGGGATTTGATTTAGGTCACACTGGTTTTCCCTACTTTCTTCAATTTAGTCTGAATTTTTCAACAAGGAGCTGATGATCTGAGCCACAGTCAGCTCCAGGTATTGTTTTTTCTGACTGTATAGCAATTCTACATCTTCAGCTGCAAAGAATATAATAAATCTGAATTCAGTATTGACTATCTGATGATGCCTGTATGTAATGTTGTCTCGTGTCGTTGGAAGAGGGTGTTTGCTGTAACCTATGTTTTCTCTTGGCGAAACTCCATTAGCCTTTGCAGTGCTCCAATGGAAAATTTGTCTGTTACTCTATGTATCTCTTGACTTCTTACTTTTGCATTCGGATCCCCTCTGATGAATTTTAGAAGGTCTTGGAGGTCTTCATAGAAACGTTCAACTTCAGCCTCTTCAGCATTAGTGATTAGGGCATAGACTTGGATTACTATGAATGCTGTATGGTTTGCCTTGGAAATGAACCAAGATCATTCTGTCATTTTTGAGTCTGTCATTCTGTCAGACTCTTTTGTTGACTATGAAGGCTACTCCATTTCTTCTGTGGGATTCTTGTCACAGTAGTAGATATAATGGTCATCTGAATTGTTTGTCTATTTCCATCCATTTTAGTTCATTGATTCCTAAGATGTCTATTCTCCTGCTTGCCCACATCCAATTTACCTTCATGGATGATGGTAGCTCAGTTGACAAAGAATCTGCCTGCAATGCAGAAGACCCCAGTTCAGTTCCTGGGTCAGGAAGATCCCCTGGAGAAGGGATAGGCTACCCATTCCAGTATTCTTGGGCTTCTCTTGTGGTTCAGCTGGTAGACAGTCTGCCTGCAATGCAGGAGACCTGGGTTCAATCCCTGGGTTGGGAAGATCCCCTGGAGAAGGGAAAGGCTACCCATTCCAATATTCTGTATAGTCCATGGGGTTGCAAAGAATCGTACATGACTGAGCAACTTTCACTTTCATGGACCTAATAGTCCAAATTCCTTTGCAATATTGTTTTTTATAGTGTCGGACTTCACTTTCATCACCAGACACATTTGTGACCGAACACCACTTGTGTTTTGGCCCAGACTCTTCAGTCTCTCTGGAGCTACTTCTCTTCTCTTTCCCAGTAGCATGCTGGAGACCTTCTGACCTGAGGGGCTTAGCTTCCACTGTCATATCTTTTGCATAAAAAATGTTCTTCGCGTTCTTGGGACAAGAATACTAGAGTCATTTTCCATTCCTTCCTCAAGTGGACCAGGTTTTGTCAGAACACTCCACTATGATCCATCCTTCTTGGGTGATCCTGCACAGCCTGGCTCATAGTTTCATTACAACAAGGCTGTTATCCATAAAGGGATTCAGCATACTGTTATCCTTTTATTTTAACAAGTAGCTTGGTTTGAATGTACTTTATTCATGGTGGTAGAAGAGATTGATGCTAAATAATTTGATATTTGTTCTCTCCTCATATGTTGTCAACCTGAAGGCTCGTGAAGTCAAGGTAGATAGGTTAAGGGCATTAAGGTCCTGAGGTTGGGTATTATTTTGGTAGCTTATTATTTATTTTAGCAAGAGCTATACAGGCAGTTCTGACAGCATTGATTTATCTTCAGTGCACTTATCCTAGAAGTCAAACTAATCCATTATGAAATGGGTTACTGCTACTACTAAGTCGCTTCAGTTGTGTCCGACTCTGTGCGACCCCATAGACAGCAGCCCACCAGGCTCCCCTGTCCCTGGGATCCTCCAGGCAAGAATACTGGAGTGGGTTGAGTTAGCCTTCCAATTTTAGTGAAAACAAGTGAGGTACGTTTATAATGAGTAAGCACTGATTCCACCTTCCCTTCCTTTTCCTTTTTGGAAATGCTCTGGAATAATAATGGCAAGACAAACTAAGACAGACTACAAAGCTGCTATTTCTCAAGTAGAACTAGAATAGTGCCTTAATTAAGATACTGTTCTAAACGTTTTCTGAGATATTTTAATGAAATATCCAAAAACTCAAAGCAGTTATGTTCAATTGTTAAGCATATACTTCTGAGCACTGTTGGTATATTCTTGTACCTGACAGAGCTGTAGACTTCAGCTTCCATGTGCGTAAAAAATACGTGCATGTATGCACGGGTACAGACATCTCTACCAGAATTCAAATCAGATTATCAAATAAAACATTAACCAAAGTTTCAGTTCAGTATGGCTAATCAACCCAATAAATAGAATACAGTTGTTTTTTTTTTAATTGATAATGTTGACCATCTAGAAAATGTCAGGAACCACAACTTTCAGTTTAATTCTGGTTTCCTTTATAAGTTAGGAATCTGAATAGCTTGTTATATATGAATAAAGTAATAATAAAAATTATCCATATCCCTTAAGTTTAATTTTTGTGAATCATTAATTTTTCCCAAATTTAAGCAGTTTCCTCTCTCATCTTATTCTTTTGCTTGCATTGTTAGGAAATTTTTGTTGTATATCAGTGTTTTTTTTTCATCCTTATTCCAGGCACTTAATATGCCTCAGTATAGATGTACTAAAAGAAATAAAGAATAAACAAATGTTTCATAAGACCTAAAAAAACCTGAAAACCAGAAAAAGCATCTTTTAAATCTCTTACAGTTGAGGATAAAGCCTTCATGTCTTCAATCCCCAGACTTGAGAGAGAGTAGTAGTAGATTTTAGAGTTCATCTGTTCATATAGTCAGTATGATGTGGAAAATGTCTTTCTTGTTAACACATAGAGATACAACTCTAGTTCAGTAATGCCAATCATGTATTATATAACTATACATGATAAATTATTGGAACTTTGATACATATGGTTTCCATAGAAGTTGAATGTTTCACAGACCCTTCCAAGATGACTCATCTAAGCTTAGTCATTGGTATTACAAACCTAGTTGTGTGTGTGTGTGTGTGCGTGCATATGTGTACACATGCATGTGCACACACACACATGCCTGTGTGCTGTGGGTAAGGGTCAGGGAGATATCTAAATAATGGTGAAAATATATATAGTTTTTGCAAATATGAAGGAAAAGACTGTTCTTCTTAGCTATGAAAACATGAGCATATCAGTCACTGTTTTTTGTGAATAAGGGTATATTTTGGAATTTTTGTGAAAGGATGAAGCATTTGGAGAGGCTTTTAAATGATGCAGCTCTGAATAAATTTTCTGTAAAATAACTTTCTTACTTGAATAATTTCACCAAGGCAACAAGTCACATAGTATGTTCCCCTAGACGTTGCCTCTAGAGCTTGGCAAATGTTATCTAGTATAGAAGGACAATCCTCTTTCTCATAAATGCTATGTGTTCTATCTATAATGTTTCTCCCTAAGATAAAACTTAAATGTTTTCCCTCACTCCTCTTCCCATCATCAAACAGAATGTCGTCTATTCATCTGCTTTGAATGAGTGACCAAGTTGACATTTGAGCTGGCAGTCCCAGGAACTCGACGGCATTACTTTAATGGTGTGAGCATGGGGTTATCTTTCCCAGGTGGTGCAAAGAGTCGCTCACAGACTTAAGCTTAGTCTAGATAGTCTTCAATGCCTGTTTCGGTAAGTGGCTCAAGATTATTGGAAAATTCTTTGTGTGTCGCATAATCTTTTTTCTCATTATGAGTATCTCAAGAATAAACTTTTACCCTTTGTTAGCATGTAATTGACCATGTCTCCCTATCACAGTCCCGAGCTCTGGGGACTGATTCCACACCCTTGTTTCAGGGAATCGGTCTCATCACACACTATGTGTGTTGCGGTAGCTTCCATAGCTGTAGATTTAAACTACCACTCTATATCCACCATTTGCGTTCATCTTAGGTTCCAGCTGGCTCCTCTTCTGTGTCACACTGTTCTTAAATTTAGCATGTCCCAAATCATGCTAATCATTTAAACTTATCATTACTTCCCAGTTTTCCCAGTTCCTTGAGTGACACTTTGAACCACTTAATGTGGTTCAAGTATTAGAGCTGATTTTACCTCCATTTTAGTGTTCTTTACCTTTTACCCAGGTAGGAAATTATCTTTCTGCTTATAATTCTTGTCTTGAAAGCATGACACATCCCTGCCTAGGTCTGTCTCAAGCCTTACTGCCATCCTGAGAGTCAAATCCAAACTCTTTACCATGTTCCCTTAAGATTTTATATAATCTTACAACTGCTGCCTATCTGCCTTTTTCCCTATCACCCTGGTTCCCTGTCTGTTCTTCACAGAAGTCAAGTTCATTGCCATTCAGGACCTTTGGACTTGCTGACGGTTCCTTGAATTGTCTTTTCTCAGATGTGTGTGTGTCTGGCTTCAGCTGTTAAGTAGCTTTCTCACATGTACCAGTCTGTCCCTATCACATCATTCTGTTTTAATGATTTCAAGATTAAAAAGACTTTTCTTTATTCCAAACTTGCCTTTCCCCAAATTTTTTGTTAATGTCCTTTCTCTTGAGAAATGATAGTATGTGATAATATGGTATGTTCTCTGGGCCAGTCCACAGCCTTTTACATTACTTTCTAAAACGTTACTATCACTAAAAACATTGTGTTGAAGCCCTTATGTGTCTGATATATCCCTGCTTCTTTGACTTTCCTGCTGTATAGAAGTTCTTTTCCTGTTATGTCTTTCATTTTCCAAAACCTATTTAATTGGATTACCAGTAATCGACTACTGGCATCACTTCAGTGAATTGGGTTATAGAAACTCTGTGTATATGTTTGTTTATTATGTAGGTTTTATGTGCGTAATATGGTGACTTGTGTTTCTGGATGATGCGGGCTCTTGGTACTTCCAAACTGAGATTGTTAGCTCTTTGAGAGCTGAATTGTCATTTCTCTTTAGCATGTTTCTCACTAAGTATAGTGGTGGTGGTAGTACCCATTTTTATAAATTAACTCTTTTCCAGGCCTTGTGCCAGGCTGTTAACAAACATGATCTCATTTAATCCTGACAATTCAGTGAACTGGTTACTATTATAACCCCCACTTTATATCTTGAGGAAATTGCCCAAGGTTATACAGCAAACGAGAGACAAAGGCAAGATGTGAACCCTGTCTGCCTCGAGAACTGCCATCCTGAAAGAATTATTCAGTGCAGCCTACTCCATGCCCTTTAAGTTCTTAGTAATTCTCACTGACTATACTCCGTGTATCCAGAGAGAGACATCCAGACTGCTCTTTGCTTTCAGTAGATTGTCAGTTAAGTGTGTGGGAGATAGAATATTGAAAGTCAGTTTGCTATGTTGGTGAAAATCTAAAGAAACAAACTATTAATAACAATTTATTAGTAACTTGGGCTTTCCAGGTGGCTCTAGTGGTAAAGAACCGTCTGCCAACGCAGGAGACATAAGAGATGCGAATTCGATCCCTTCCCCTGTGTTGGGAGGATCCCCTGGAGGAGGGCGTGGCAACCCACTCCAGTATTCTTGCCTGGAGAATCCCATGGACAGAGGAGCTTAGTGGGCTGCCGTCCATAGGATTGCAGACAGTCAGACACAACTGAAGTGACCTGGCACGCAGCACAGCACTTGAGAAGCTTGGAAAATGTCGACACATTTAATTTTTATTTAATTCACTAAAAGAAGAAGTCCCCCAAGCTAGTCTACTTTCTCGAGGGTGCGTCAAAGAGGTAAATTCTGAATGGGAAAGAGACACACCCAAAATGAGAAAGAGAAACACACCCAAATTAGTGAAAGAGCTTTTAAGACTCTTGGGTATTATGGGACTGAGTACTAGGAAAGGACTATACAATCATAATACACATGTCTATAAGGTAGATTGCAAATAATTTAATTTTTGACTGAGAGCAGTTACGAAATTTGGAATGGTTCATCATTTATATACATTAATACTGTACAATAGATACACTGGTTATTAATAATACTAAGTGGTTGATGCTGGAATAAGTGTACTTTAATATACTTATTAATGATGACTACTACTCTTCGTAAAATGTTCAGTATGCACATCAGGTTTTTTCTTATTTGATCTAAGGAGCTAGTACTTGGTGCTGTGAAGTAGGTCATGTAGAATGTTAAGGAGGGAAGGACAAAAGAAAACTTCCCCCTGTTGCAGCGGATGGCCAGGTTATATGTGGCAGCCAGACAAGCACAGCTCAAAATGGGTGAAAATAAAAATAAAGTAAATGTCACCCAGCCCAGTGATGGGGCCATGCTTTTGTAATTGACAGTATTCTGCAGATTTATAGTTTAAAACTCTAGTTAAGCATTTAACTTTTCTACTGTTCAATAAATAGTGAATTTAGACTTCTTGGTGTTCCTGTAGACCTCTCAATTTATTCCCCTCTGGCAAATACCATATTCTGCAGTTTAGTTAACTGAGCTAGCCTCAGAGCCTCAGGGATCACACCTGAATTTCATTAGGGAGTTTTAGTAATTAGCATATGCAGGAATCTCACCACTCACAGTTGCCTTCAACTGGTTAAGACAAGATGAGATGGAGCTTTTTCAAAAACTTTCTAGAAACACAACTTTATTATTTTTTTGTGGAGAAATACTTGATTTTACAGACTTTCAACACAGTCATGTTGTCTGTAAATACTGGGAGATTCATTTTCTTTTTCCATTCTCTCCTATTCATGGTTTAGAGTGCTAAAAGCCAGGGGCACTCAAGTGACAATTTTTAAAACGATTTATTTATTATTTACTTATTGTTTCTTATTTCATTGCTGTACACGCGCTTTCTCTAGTTGTGGCGAGCGAGGGCTACTCTCTAGTTGCAGTGCGTGAGCTGCTCATTTCGGTGGCTTCTCCTGTTGTGGAGCATGGGCTTTGGGTTCTCAGGCTTCAGTAGCTGAGCGCATGAGCTCAGTAGTTGCGACCCGTAGGCTCAGTTGCTCCATGGCATATGGACTCTTCCCAGACCAGGCATTGAACCAGTGTCCCTTGCGTTGCAAGGTGGATTCTTAACCACTGGACAACCAAGGAAGCCCCAAGTAACATTTTTTAAACACCCCCAAACCTACTCATTTGAAATGAATTGTAAGAGTGGAGTAAAAGAAATACACTTTAGATAATCACAAATGAGGTCATCCTCCTGTTTCCAGAAAGAAAACCGTAAGCTTAGTGTCGTTTCTATGCCTTCCACATCTATGGTTCATATCGTTTCTTGCCTTAAGAAGAGAGCTTTGCATCCAGTGGTAAGAGAAATCTGTCAGTAGAAATCATAGAAGATTCCTATGGTAGCTTTCTGGTAACTAAGCTTACGTGTTTTTCACAACCCTCAAAAGCCCTGTCCTTTTCCCTAAGATGGCTTATTCATTGGTGTCTTATTGTTCTTTAGGAATAGGTGTTATTCCAAAAAGAATGGTGTCATGACTGAGGCAACAATTATGGTGATGGTAGGTCTCAGCTGTACTCCTGTGTCTTGCAGTCCCGCTTAGCCTCTATAAGGAAATCAGGAGGTTTACCCATAGATCCTCAAGAAAACTTCCTTTTGCCTTCTTGAATGAATGTCAGGCTCAAAATTATAAAATTTTACTGTTGTGATGGGACATCATTTATTAGGTACACTTAGATTTTTAGTATCTGCTAAATATGACCTTTTTTCATTTATGTACTCTAAAATTACTTACTGAACACATATTGTTTGCCAACAGTTTAGAACAAGGTTGTGAAATCTAAAAATTCAGCATAATCCAGAGACTTAATAAAAATTATGCAAAACTTATTTAACACAGGAAATTATGATAAATGGCTATAACCCTGGTACTGAAAATTTGCTTATTTGGGTTTTCCTTATTAGTTTTTGAAAATTATCCCGTCAAGCCCTCTGCTTTTTAGTACATGTTAAGGTATCATAGAAAGATGGTATTTCTAATGTTCCTACCATGGAGGGATGGTACACATGTCAGTTTATCCTTGGTAAATGGCTTTCTCACTGATGTGGTCAGATTTCGTAACTATCAAGACAAACAAAAACCCTGCCTGTAATGTAGGATCTTCCCCACAAAAACGAGGTAAGAAAAGAGGTGATTATCACTTCACGTTGCTTTTATTCAGAAAGTACCACATGTGTTATGGTACATGGCATTTTACAGTTTTGAAATCCTTGTTCTTGAAAATGTGATCATGATATATTAGAAATTTGCCTCAGGTTCTATATCAGTTTAACATCTTCTGTTCAAGGTTCCAATTAATGTTAAGAAATTGAATTAAATTCTGTTTCCTCACAGAGTCTCCTTCATAAGCCATGGTATAAGGTTTGCTGTACTTGGCGTCTGTAATGCTTTCAGTACATGACCGCTGTTTGCGTTTTTACCCCCTTTTGTCTCTCTATAATCATATCACATATGTGTGTTCAGTTAGCAGATATAAGAAAACTCAGGTGAAGGTGAACTTAAGTTTTCAGTTGCTGCTCTCGTGTTCCATTCTCTTGACAAAGCAAGAATTGTTCCATCCAAAGACCACATCCATTTAGTGGCAGGAGAGTACTATTATGTTGTTCTGTAGATAACACATCAGCCTGGGATTTAGCTCTTCGTTCCTTTTATCTTTATTGGTTTTGGTTAAAACAAAATGGAGCAAAATATTTGAGAAACACAACACACACATCACAAATAAACTACCTTTTTCATTTTTTGTTATTTTATGTGGATCCTTTTATGAAAAAAAGTTCACTTATCAACTTCTTTGGTAAATATATGTAAAAACAGATTTTCTTCTTCTCAAATCGACTTTTTAAAAGGCTCTGGGTTTAATATGCTTTCCTTTCCAAGTATTTATGTTAACTATAGATATATGTACATATGTTTTGGGTATATATTTTTTTCTTGATACCACGAATTCTTTATTTAGATTATTGAGTAATGGAATGTTATTATTAGCTGTTCTAGTTAAATATGAGTAAATATGACTAAGGAGTTCCCTGGTGGTCTAGGACTCTGGACCTTCACTGCTGTGGTCTAGTTTCAGTCCCTGATTGGGGAACGGAGATCCTGCAAGATGCACTGCATGGCCAAATTAATAATAAATAAGTAAATGTGAATAACTATATGTTGTTATCATTTAGCCACTGTCATATCTGACTTTTTACAACCCATGGACTGTCGCCCAACAGTCTCCTCTGTCCATAGGATTTCCTAGGCAAGAATACCAGAGTGGGTTGCCATTTCCTTCTCAAGAGGATCTTCCCGATCCAGGAATCAAACCTGAGCCACCACTGAGCTACTTGGGAAGCTTTGTGAATATATTGTTTAGATGTAGGGAAATATGGTTACATGTTTCAATGAGCATAAATATGTCCTTCTTGAATACTTGCAAAGTAACTTGTAGATTTGCTTAGAAGTCCCCATTATACATGTTATTTTATTCTTGGAAATAATACTAATGTGATTTGATACCATACTCATCATAAAATGACATGTAAAATTATGACAGCTTTTTAAAAATTGTCATTTTAATATGTCTTATAGTAATCAAAGTGTTGAGGGTAATTCCAACTTTCTAGTACATTTTAGTCATGCATTAGTTTCTTTTTGTATATCTGCAAAGGTACCATGACCTTCTTCTACAGTACATATTTTCCACTGGTAGCTTAGAAGTTAAAGCTTCTGATGCAGGAGACCTGGGTTCAATCCCTGGGTTGGGAAGGTCTCCTGGAGAAAGAAATGGCAACCCACTCCAGTATTCTTGCCTGGAAAATCCCATGGAGAGAGGAACCTGGTAGGCTACAGTCCATGGGGTCGCAAAGAGTTGGACATGACTGAGCAACTTCACTTTCTTTCTCTCTATTATACATTTGCCCTTGATTTTTATTGCAAAATAATTCTAAATGAACAGGAAGTTACAAAAATAAGTCTTGTGTACCCTTCACTTAGTTTCCCCAGGTGGTTATGTTTTAGAAAGTTAATAGTACAGTATTAAAACCAGGAAATTAACATTGGCATTCTATCTGTATGTATTTCTGTGTCTTTTTTTGGGAACTGTTGCAGACTTTTATTGTTGTTGAGTCCCTCAATCATGTCTAACTCTTGGCAATCCCATGGACATGCCAGGCTTCCCTGCCCTTCACTATCTCCCAGAGTCTGCTCAAATTCATGTCTATTCAGGTTATGATCCCATCCAACTATCTCATCCCCCGTCACCCCTTCTCCTCCTGCCCTCAATCTCTCCCAGCATCAGAGTCTTTTCCACTGAGTCAGCTCTTCACATCAGGTAGCCAAAATATTGGAGCTTCAGCTTCAGCATCAGACCTTCCAATGAATATTCAGGGTTGATTTCCTTTACGATTGACTAATTTGATCTCCTTGCTGTCCAAGAAACTTTCAAGAGTCTTCTTTAGCCACCCCAGTTTGATAGCATCAATTCTTCAGGGCTCAGCCTTCCTTATGGTCCAGCTCTCACATCTGTACTTGACTACTGGCAAAACCATAGCTTTGACTATTACTGACCTTTGTCAGTAAAGTGGTGTCTCTGCTTTTTAATACACTGTCTAGGTTTGTCATAGCTTTTTTCCCAAGGAGCAAGCGTCTTTTAATTTCTTGGCTGCAGTCACCATCTGCAGTGATTTTGGAGCCCGAGACAATAAAATCTGTCACTGTTTCCATTTTTCCCCCGTCTATTTGCCATGATGTGATGGGACCAGATGCCATGATCTTATTTTATGAATGTTGAGTTTTAAGCCAACTTTTTCACTCTCCTCTTTCACTTTCATCAAGAGTCTCTTTAGTTCCTCTTCACTTTCTGCCATTAGGGTAGTGTCATCTGCATATCTGAGTATGACTCCCACTCAAGTCAAGATGTAGGATGTCCTTCATTACAAAGATCTCACTTGTTTTGCCTTTGAAAGTGAAAGTCTCTCGGGCATGTCCAACTCTTGGCGACCCCATGAACTATACAGTCCATGGAATTCTCTGGTCTAGAATACTGGAGCCGGTAGCCTTTCCCTTCACCAGGAGATCTTCCCAACCCAGAGATCAAACACAGGTCTCCCACATTACAGGTGGATTTTTACGAGCCTAGCCACCAGGGAAGCCCAAGAATATTAGAGTAGATAGGCTATCCCTTTTCTAGAGGATCTATCTTCCCAACCCATGAATCAAAACAGGGTCTCTTGCATTGCAGGCAGATTCTTTACCAGCTGAGCCACCAGGGAAGCCTAAGAATCCTGGAGTGGGTAGCCTATCCCGTCTCCAGCAGATCTTCCTGACCCAGGAATCGAACTAGGGGTTTCCTGCATTGTAGATGGATTCTTCACTAGGTGAGCTACCAGGAAAACCCATTTTGCCTCTACTAAGGGCATAGATCACCTTCTTTATTTCCCACTATTGATGTGTTAGTACTTTAGTCTGCCATTTTATATTTTGTTCTCTACTTTATCCCTCTGCTCATGTTTCACTGTTTTATTTTTACCACCTTCCTATGGGTTACTTGAACATTGCTTACAGTTTCCTTTTATTTAGTGTTTATTTTAGTGTTTTGGGGTGTATCTATTTGTATAGCTTTTTGGTGGTTCACAGTCTACTGGTGTCAGCATTTTACTGATTTAAATGTAGAAACTATCCCTGTATATCCCTTTACCTTCCTCATTTGTAATAGAAATGTCTTAAATATTTCTTCTAATTTTTTTTAGGCTTATTTCTTCCTGTTGTTCATACTCGCTAATTCCTGTTGTTCAGACTTTGTTTTCCTTCATCTGAGAATGTCTTGATTTCCCCTCCACTTTTGAAGGATATTTTTGCTAGATTACAGGACTGTAGCTTAGTAGATCTTTTCTTTCAACACTTGAAAATGTTATGCCACTTGCTTCTAGCCTTCAAGGTGTTCAACGAGGGATCTGCTGCCATTTAATTTCTCTTCATTAGGTAAAGTCCCATTTCTCTCGCTGCTTGCAAGGTTTTGCTTTGTCTTTATTTTTCTGAAGTTTAATTATATTGTGTCTTGGCGTGGATTTCTTTGAGTCTATCAACTGTTTGGGGGCTTCCCTGTAGCTCAGATGGTGTAGAATCTGCCTTCAATACAGGAGACCCAGGTTCAGTCTCTGGGTCGGGAAGATCCCCTGGAGGTGAGTATGGTAACCCACTCCAGTATTCTTGCCTTGAGAATCCCATGGACAGAGGAGCCTGGCAGGCTGCAGTCCCTGGGGTCACAAAGAGTTGGACACGACTGAGGGAATAACAGAAAAAAACTTTTAGCCCCCTCTGCTTTCTTTCTTTTTTTTTCCTCTGAAATACCAGTGACAGTAACACGTGTTACTGTCCCACAGATTCCTGAGGCGTTGTTCATTATTTTCAGCCTATGTTCACTTCACTTTTCAGATTGGGAAATTTCTGTTATTCTGTCTTTGAGTGTACACTGATTCTTTTGTCTGTTCTCCCCATCCAGCTATTGAGTCTACTTGCTGCATTTTGTTGTTGTTGTTGTTATTGGAATTTTTACTTCTAAAATTCGTGTTTGATTCTATCTTCTATTTGCTAATATTTTTCTATTCTTTCATTAGTTTTAAATTATCTTTATCTTGTTCATTAATTCATTTTTCTGGTGGCTGATTTAAAATCCTTGCCAGACAATTCTAACATCTGTGCCCTCTTGGTCTTAGTGACTCTTGGTTGTCTTTTCTTATTCAAGAAACAAGATTGAGATTTTCCTAGTTCTTGGTAAGATGAGTGATTTTCTTTGAATTTTTGACTCTTTAGCCATTATTTTGTGAGATCCTGGATCTTCTGTTTTGATTACCTCTTATACTCCTTTACTTCTTTATTGATGGATGAGATTGAAAATCCAGATTCCCTTCAAGGTCTTTGTTAATACCTATGGGGTAGGTGTGGTTCCTCATTATTGGTTCAAGGGGGCGTGGTTTAGGCTTCCCAGGAGACCTTTGCTGATGCTCCCTTGCTGGGAAGGATACCACCCCCACTCTCCTTAGTGTGCTCTGCATGTGGTCTCGATTGACTCTTCAGGAGGTTAGCCTGGTTACTGCTAAGTATTGGGTGAAAGTTCTGACTCCACCAGTCCTGATACTGCCCCTAGAGAGTGGGGAGTGGCTCCTCAGGTAGACGTCCAGGTTCCCCACGTAGTCTCCACTAATTTGGGGGAAGAGGGAAGCACCAATGATTTTTAAAGATTAATTTTTAGTATTTTAGATGGATGATTCCAAATAATTTGATAACTCTTTTCATTTTTGATTTATTTTTCAGTTGTTATTTTGGTTAGATCTAAAAGACCAGTATATATTTAATTTTTGTCAGACTGGTTTTAACAAAGCTCAAAGCTTACATTTTTGACTGGTGTTGTAGCATCACATTTGAGAACTGCTAATTTGCTTTTCAGATGTGAGAAGGAGAGAATAATTGCAAAGTGTGCTGTGGATAAGCTTTAATGCTTTTCTCAGTATTTTGTGAAGAACAGTGAAATTATAAGGCTGTGTTTTTTTAAGGAGGTAGACGGTGCTTAAACTATTACTTAATTCTTCAATTTATAAAAACCCAACTAGAAATATGAGTTTTTGTTCTAGATTTATGACAGAATTAATTGTATACACTTATGTAGGACTATGTCAGCATAAGCAGTAGAATGTCATATGTCTTTTTGATGTTTTTGGATACAGCTTTTGTATTTCTAGAAGTGTGTGTACATGAATGATCTAAATTTGAGAATTTGTGAATACATTCAGATTTAGGGAATTTAGTGTTTTAATGGCTCCAATATACTCAACAGTTGTTCAACATGATGCTAATTGAGGGCCTATTAAGAAATCCTTCCCGAAGAATTCCCTGACTTTTCAGTGGCCAGGTCTACTGAGTTTTCTCTCCTGTAGCTTGGGTTCAATCCTTGGTCAGGGAACTAAGATCCTGCAAGCTGTGCAGCGCTGCCAAAACAGAATGCTTCCCCAAAATATTAGATTTATAAGTACAGCACCCTTCAGCGTTAGTCAAGAATACTTGTAGTTGCTATGAAGATTTTCAGGTCATTTACCAAGATAAATATTCCAAAAATAATAGTGCACAGCTTCTTAAAAATACGGACTACTGAGGAATTACTTTAGCCTTATCTCTAAGCAAATGTAAACCTACTGAAACAATCCTTGGTTTACTTACTGTTAACATATATGGATGATGTTATAAATAAAATAGTTAAATATAAAACATTACTGTAGATGACAAATTCGTGTACTTCTTAATTGAATTACAGACACTGCAGCTTAAAAATAGAATGTATATCCTGTTAGGGTGTTTCAAAAAGTGTTTTATATTGTAGAGTCATAAATGCGTCGATATCATAAATTAAATTGATATCCATATTTTCCATTACATTTGGTAGTGAAGATGATGGAAGCATTTCATTGGCCAAAAATTGTGAAGAAATAAAAATGCAGTAGTATCAAATTAGTAAAGAATCTGATTTTGTTCCTTACTTTAGCCTACATACATTATCTTAGTGTGCAAATCATGGAAAAAAATAACTTGGGGAATGAGAATAGATTAATCACTCTGAGTGTTTAGTTTTGTTTTGTGAGAGAAAAGAGGGAAACTTCTTACCATGTTTGTTGCTTCTCTTCACCAACTTAGGGCTAGACTTTACGGTTTGTTTAGCTGTGAAGGGATGACAGACTTGGGGGATGGTGAAGGGAGCTTAGTTTTGGAATGTAAATACATGTAGAGCTCGCCTCCTTTTGTTTAGCATCTCTTTAAACTAAGACAAAAAAAATCAGTGAATGAATGAATAGCAGCATGGTGAAATACCTAAATGTTTGAGTTAAAATTTTTGGATGTTTGAAATCCTATTTGGATCCTTTTCCCAGATCACGGTGCATTCATATGCACTCAGCAGGAAACCTCACGGAGATGCACATTTGGCCAGAAGGTCTTTGACGGTGCCTTTTTCTTAACTTGTGCCTTTTCTTCTTTAGAAAAAAGTAATGGCTTAAGTCTGACTGAAGAACAATCTTTTTGTATGTTCCTTATAAGAATTTACTTATGGTTCACAGATTTTTACCCACCATCTATGTCAGCAATTCCTGGATTTAAAATAGCATATATCCTACTGCAGACTACAGGAAACGCCAAATTAAAGACTTAATGACATACTGCTGAAAAAGACAAAAGGTGACAAATTATAAATCAGTTCACTAAACTTCTAAAAAGTGAAACTCACAGGGGGAAAAAATGTGCATTTGAGCTATACATATGTATTTTAAAACCTTTAGCATTTTCACATTCATGTGACAGATAAACATAATGGTACAGTTGAGTTTGAATCCAGATATTAAAAAACAATGATGAACATGAGAAATGTGCTTCTTCATCAGACAACAAGCCTAGTTATTATGTGAACATTTCAGTACTTACAAATCTTGTTCATTTAAACAATATTTGCCTGTTTTTCTCATTTTAGAATTACTCTAAGGATCATGGCTGATTATGGTGTTGGTCTGTCTAGGTGATGCAGCAGTCTATTAATTTTCCTTCTCAGGGTTATCTTCGCCAACCTCAAGTCCATACCAATTTTCTTGACTTAGGAAGAAAAAGTAAGAGTGTCTTTTCTCTTGCTGAAATTCTGGGGAAGGGAGCAAGAACAAGAGACTCCGGGGGTTAATGGAAGGGTTAGAGAACAGATGGAATGGGAAGGGAAAGGAGGCCTTTAAAAACTAGTTTTCAAAAGACCCCAGTTAACTGCTTGTGGCTCATTTTTCCAGCCTTCCCTTTGGGAGGGTTTCTTTCACAAAGGCACGGATTCCCTGTTAAACTCTGGGACAGCGTGCCCCTTCTGGGTGGCGGTGTGGGAATGTCGATGTCGGCTGGTGACAAAGCAGCTGGTAATGAAGTCACAATAATAGCAGAGAGAGTCCCGGTGCCAAGGCCCCAGAGAATTCTGAGGAGAGCTGCCTAGGTCCTGGAGGTGAGACAGCTCTGTGCCAGGGCCTCTAGCTTAGGAGGGGAACCTCACAGCTGCATACACACTGAAACGCTGGGGCACACTCAGACCTCTCTCCACTTCCCTGCAGTTCATTTGAAGTTAATTCTACAAAACATAACCTGGTCAGGGCACACAAGCTTGCATGTGAGTGAACACACACACACACACACACACACACATTTTGGGAAACTTTGTCAAACCCGAGCTCTCCCTTGTGCCTCAAGGATGTGCTTCTGAGGTCAAATGCATTGATGAAAAGTCCATACTCATTACTTTCCTTGTTATGTTATTTCGATTCTAACAAAGAGCTAGATGCAACACAGGGCAGAGGAGGCAAACAGCAAATCACATGCCAGCATTTAAGGCAGAAGTAGAAGGATGCACTTGGATTGAAGTGCTGGCCAGTTCACTTTCTCGGCTGTTATCTTTGCTTTTCCTTGACCTGTAGTCCTTTAAGGGATTGGTTCTTCAACCATAAAGTTAAACTCTTCATTCTGAGGTGTTTGTTTTAAGCAATGGAGGGAGAGATAGGTGGCTGCTGCTGCTGCTGCTTAGTTGCTTCAGTTGTGTTCAACTCTGTGCAACCCTGTGTGATCCTATGGACTGCAGCCCACCAGGCTCCTCTATCCTTGGAATCCTCTAGGCAAGAGGACTAGAGTGGGTTGCCATGCCCTCCTCCATGGGATCTTCCCGACCCAGGAATCCCAACCAGGAATCCAACCCGGGTCTCCTACATTCAGAGTCTTTGCTGCTGAGCCACCAGGGAAGCCCGAGATAGGTAGCAGTAAATGCAAAGCATCATGGAATATATTTCGAGAAGATAGTTTAAAAGATATTATAAGACTGGGAATTTCCTGGTGGTCCAGCGGTTAGGGCTCGGCACTTTCACTGCTGGGGCATAGATTCGATCCCTAGTTGGGGAACTGCATGGCATAGCAAAAAAAAGATGTTAAAAGACATGTGACTCATCAGAAAAGTAGGGAGAAAATATTGCATAGGTAAGGCATAGCATAAAGAGGTTAACATAAAAATAATGACCTAAGAAAATGAGATGGCAGTTGAGTGAGGTCTCTGGTGTGCTGTGGTCAGCTGCTCTGCAAGCCGCAGTCAGTGAAAGAGGCCAGAGGGAGGACAGGACAGAGGATCCTGATTTTATTATGTTTGCAGCTCTCCTAGAGCTGAATTATTTTATGCAGAGAGGGGAACTGTTATTAAAGGTTAGATGGCAGAACAGCTACATAATTTGTGGGCTAGGACAACGTGAACATGTCAGGTCTTCTGTTTAAATATTACTAATTTCAAAACAGCAAGAACAGCTCATTAAGCCAAGCACAGGACCCTTCTGAGTGCAGGGCCTTCTGCAAAGCGCAGGTGGCGCCCCTGCCAAGCCGACCCTGCGGGAAAAGTAGTCAGTCACTTTCAGGGCCCTGCACTTGTCCTGTGATCTTAGGTATCACTTTGCCCTCATCTACTCACTGCCTATTATATACTTAGAAGAAGCGCAAAAGAAAGCAAGATGTGTATGTTATATGCACACACATCAAGCTTTTCTTCCCTCTAGATTAGTGAAACTAAGGTTTTGGTCAGAGTTGAAGGAAAACTAAATGTTTTGTGATTGCCTGAATTTTTTATTATGTCAGTTGTAAAATGATTAAAGCAGCATTGTTAAAATATCTCCCAACTAAAATTCCATGATGATTCTGATACCCATAATCATTTATGTGACTATATAAAATCTAAACTCCGTTTCTAATGTTTCACTTAATTAAAGAGTAACTCATATGTGAGTGTTACAGGGATACTTTTAAAATATTTACTGTTGAATACAACTTTTCAGCTTACTTACATATTTGTAACTTGGAAAATGAAGGTAAATATCTTTCTATAATCAATTTTCTATACTTTCTATAATCAGCTTTCAAACTAATAAAATGAAAGTCGCTCAGGCATGTTCAACTCTTTGCTACCCCATGGACAATACATACAGTCCATGGAATTCTCCAGGCCAGAATACTGGAGTGGATAGCCTTTGCCTTCTCCAGAGGATCATCTCAACCCAGGGATTGAACCCAGGTCTCCGCGTTGCAGGTGGATTCTTTACCACCTGAACCACCAGGGAAGAAATATTACTTAAAGTGACAATATTTGGCATAGTGTACAGTTGCTCCTTTAAGATCACAGCAAAAGTAAATGGTTTACCACTATTACCTCCACTGCCTGTGGTCAAGTGACTGCATTCAAGCTTCCCTTCCCAAATCTTCTAACTCCGCAAGTCTTTTAGCTTCTGTGTCTTAGATCGTCTTAGGTTAAATGATTTCTTAGAAATGAAGGTGAAATTGGGGCTCATGAGATTTCTCCCTACTACTACCTTTCTAATTATCAGATTAAGTTTCTTCTGCTCATGAAGTATATTATTTCCAATGCTTACAACTTTGGGAGGGGGGGTGATTATTTTTTTAAAAAATGCCTTTTCTGACAAGAAATGAAATGTGCTCATTTTTTAAAGTGTACCCATTTCAGAAATAGGTCATATGGAAAATAGAAGTTACCTGTTATCCAGCTTCCTTAAGGTAATCAAAGTGAAGTTTGATGAAACATTTAAAACCTACATTTCTTCATATTGAATATCAGATGACACCTTTTGTCAAGACAGCACTTCTTTTCAAGCTGAGACCTGATCTTGTGTGATTCACTCCAAGGGTTTTCAACCTTCCGCATAGGCATTTGTCTTATGATTTGGCCATTTATCACATCTCTAGGACTCCTTAATATTAACCAAAGACTTTTTAGAGCTAAAAAAGTTTTTGTTTTCTTTTAATAAATTTACTGATTCTTTGGAGTTGTTTGGGAAATCAATGAAATAATATTTGAGATAATTCCTTCAGAGGCCTTCTCTGATGTCCTGAGTGTTGGACAGTTTGGGTCTAACATAGAAGCTTGTTTTTTTGTTGTTGTTGTTAGCCTGTGGTTATTCAGAGCCAAGTCTGGTGAATATATTTAATTATTTTGAATCTCTTCCAAACTGAGTCCAAAGATGAGGCAGAGTCTATCAGGTATTCAGATTGGTTTCCTTGTATGTCTCACCCACTGACCCTATAGATATTTCCAATAAGACATTTTTTTTTTTTGCTTAATATTATATATATATTTTTAATTACAATACTGTATTTGTTTTGCCATACATTGACATGAATCAGCCATAGGTGAACACAATCTCCCAATGCAGAAGCCCCCTCCCACCTCCCACCCCACATCCTCTACTTGAATCATCCTGTATATTTTCCTGTAAGAAACGAAGCGCCAATCTATGTTCAATGTAGGATGCAGGATGCATGGGGCTGATGCACAGGATGATTTAAGACATTTTTTTAATTGGAAATAAAAATGTTTAACTGTGACAGTATCAATTGAAATACTGCCTACCTTGAGAACTTCTTAATGCAATGTTTTTGAAGTCCTGAATTTGTAGCTCTTGTATTGATAAATCAGTCTTATTACACTTTAGAACTTCTCATTGCTTTGCCACTCATAAAACTGTATTAAAATATTATTTATTTTAAATAATATACATAAATATATGTATTAAAATAATAATGATTATTATTATTCTGCCTGGATTGTTTATCCACAAGGCTACTCTTCAGGCTGATTTTTTAGTCATAGTCATAGTCTCTCCTTCAGTGTTTCGTGCTTTCCTGGAAGACTTTCCTTTGACTCCAGGTCTTCTAAAAGGATGCAAATCACTTCAAAACAGTCATCAGTCTCCCTCCCTTTGTGGCCTCCTGTGTTTGTTCTAATCTCCCCATCCCGTCTTTTTTGTTTTGTTTTTTATTCTGTAAAGGGAGAGTAAAAAAATCTGCAGTCAGCCCTCCTATCCCCTCCCTCCCTTTTTCTCACCGACCCTGGAGGGTGGGCTGAGAAATAAGGAAGAACCCTCAGTCCTGCCCTTTGTTAGGAACTCTGATGACTAAGACTGTTGGAACACGGCTAAAATGAGTCTTGGAGGCTCTCCCTACTTCCCCTGCCTGCCATTTCCACGGATTACTGCGGATTGGCTCTGTTGCCAAACAAGGCTGATACTGAGCCTCAAATTTTGATCCGTTTTTCATCAAGTTTGATTTAATATAGAAGTCGCAAGATTTAGTAGTAAAGCAATTACCATTCTTATAGCAAACGTCAGTCTCCTGCAAGCCGAATTCCATCTCTTGGGCTGAAGGCAAAGCCGTTTGTGCAAAAGGTCCACAACCTATTGGCTTGTAAGCAGTAATGCCAGCAGCACCAAGAGAGCTATCTTTTTGACCTGAAACTGTTATCCAGCAAATATAATCCAAAGCCATAAATTTTGCTTCCCTTAGAATGGAGGACATTGCATAACTAAATAAATTAGTAATGGAATAATAAGCTTTAAAAAAAAAAAAACCCTGCAGATCTATGTCTGAAATGAATAAAGTGAATGTTAGAAAATTTATAGCGTTTATGGAGAGGTGATGACTGGTAATTTTAGGTTGATCGGTGGAAGAAAATGAGGGCAGCAGACTCTTTATAAGTCACTTGGTCTGAAGCTCATGCTGGTATTGCTGGATTCTCCCAAGTGTTTATGTTGAAAGCAACTTTGTGATCAGACAATTTCACAGCAGTGGTGAACAGAAAAGTTCAAAGAGAACTTTCATTTAGACTGTCAAAGATTTGTGGGAATCACATATGTGTGCAAGTGTGTGTGTGTGTGTGTGTGTGTGTGTGTGTGTGTGTATAAATATTCATTACCTTTTATATTTCACAAATTCTGATGCAAGTTTTATTTATAATAAAACATGAACTCTGTTGCCAGGGTAGACCACTGAAAATGATCAGATCATTTTTAGAACCTTAAAATAACTTCTATAGAAATACTTTCTAATGTTTCGTTCTCTTACATGGAAATAAATTGTTTCTCAAATCCCTAATCAGCCACAGTACAGAAACGACAATATCAAAATACACAGTGGTGATGCTAGATTGCTTCTAATTGACAATGGCATTTTCTTTTATTAATATAAGCTTGGGCATTTTAATCTAGGAGAGGAAAGAAGCCTAAAATGTTGAAAGACAAATTCTCTGGAGCAGTTTATAAACATTTGGGGGAAATGGAAAACAAAGATGAAGCACAGGGACTGGTAAAAGGTTTCAGTGTTACTCTTGTTCACATGACAGAGCAGCAGTCAGAATACACCCCTGTGATTTGTCGCATCTGGTGGAAATGCTGCAGTAGCTGAAGGGACGTTCTCTGGCTTTGGTAAAGAAATGAGTAAACAAGACAGTGTGAAGAGAAAACCCTGGTTAGTAACATTCCCAACTCCTGAAACAAGTTTTAGCTTTGTATGAGGCCAGAAAGAGAGAGGTCAAAAGTCTCAGAGAACTTTTGTTACGAATGGTGTTTGTTTTGTATTTTTAAAAATTTAGATCACGTAGCCAACCACTCTGGGTAAAAGGTTAGAGCCATCGGCACAGTTTTAATAATCCAGTTTCTAGCAACAATATGTTAGCACCTAACTGGATAGATTTAAAATGTAATCCACATTCACGTTTCTACTGCCCAGTCCTTCTTTTCCTCAGATACCTTCTCACCTTCCCTGTGTTAAAGGTTCCTCTTCTCTCTCTTATATGAAGTGTTTTGAAACTTTGCATATGTGCCCAGAGGTTTTTGGCATTTAAACTAGTATCTCAACATTAAAAAAACTGATCCTCTGATAACATTTGTCTACATCAGCTGCAGGACTCTCAAATATAGCTGCATTTGGAGACAGTGGCCCTGAAGTTGGAGGTCAGTCTCAACCCTTTTCTGGGACTCATGGGTACTGAAGTCTGGGTCTCCTGCAGAACTTAACCACTTCTCTCCTGAGTGTGACTATGTTTCCATGTAATCTACACATCCTCTTTCAAATAGTAAAGACAGGCAAGGCCCCCAACACTGTGAACTGCTTTTGATTGGAAAGAATCTGAAGTAATAGAAGACTCTGGCTTATGGATCTTCTTTTGGCTCATAGGGTCTTTCTCATAGGGAATGTTCTTACGGAAAGTGACAGCGTTTTGCTTCAATGCAAAATAAAATTTCTGATTTCCTTTGCATAGTTCTGAAGATTAAGCATTTTTTTTTAAATAGTAACTTCAGTATAATACATGTAAAATTAAAAATTACTACATTATCCCTATTTTTTAAAAAGTAAAAGGACTGATACTAACATACCAGAAAGTTAATGTTACCTTTTTTTTTTCTTTTAAAACTCCAAAGTAAAAATATTTTATCTTTGTATAAGATCAAACTTCACTTTAAACCCTATCAAAAGCTCAGATGAAGAGGGACAAAATCTGTTGAAAGATGATTTGAATAAGATGAATATATTCAAAGCTAGGTGGTCTGTTACTTATATTCTAGGATAGTAAAGAAATTGGCCAAGTGTGCTGAAAGACCATTGGTTATCTCTTTTGAAAAATGCAAAAGGGTTGCAAAAGTACATAAGATTGGAAAAGAACCCAAAATGGACCGATATTTTTAACAGGGAGAATTGTGATCTATAAACCACAGACCTGAATAGAGCTTCTTTTTCTGGGGAAAAAAAAACAACAACAATTTTTAAGAAATCAACCTTAAAACACTCAGAATAGATGAAATCAAGCAGTGCAAGAACAGCCCTAATTAGCCATCTGATTTTCAGAAGGTAAAATTTTATCTCATTTAACTTTCGAATGGGCCGTACACTCCCCTGACACAAAATTCAAAAGGCACAGAAGGGCACATGTGGTGGAAAGGGAACTTTCCTACTTCCCACTTCACAGGCAATGGCAGTCTCCTTTCAAGTAAGTTAGGTAAGATAGATGATCATACTTTATGAAATCAGTAAATGTTATTCATTTTGCCTGAACAAGCCTTTTTTGATACAGTTCGGCACAAAATATTAGCTAAAATAGGAACGGTGTGTTCTCGATCTGTTTTTCAAGCTGTTGGTTGAAGTATGACTAGAGAGTCCTGTAAAGACTTTTGTGATCTGTGTGTGCAAAAAAAGAAAAGCTGAATTGAATAGAAAATATCAAAAGTGTTATGGTAAGAGAGCATTCTTTTATAAAATTTTTTCTTGTTTTATGCATGTGTGTTCATACATACGTACACGTGTACTGGGTCTCAGTATCAAAAGGACTTCAAATGGTGAATCTTGGTGAATAACTTTGAAATCCTCGGTTTTGTTTTTATTTCCGTTTTTTGAAATGGCTCTTCAAGTACACTTGAATACAAAACTAAAGATTCATATCCTTAGGTACACCTGTGAAGTGGCACCTCAGTTATAGCCCAGAAACAATTGTGGCCACAACTGTGAAAGATAACATGGACACTAGACCTCTGATAACACCAGGCTTCTAAATTCCTTGGCCTCTAAATGTAGGGCTGTATGTACTTAGGAGACGTGTTCTAAAACAATTAGTGAAATATTCTTAAAATGTTAAGACAAAATATGAGGAAGGTCCCCTAAGTGCTCCACCATGAGATATATTAGACAATCTGGGTTCAGACTGGATCCTCTGCACAATTTAGCTCTTTGGCAACTAAAGAAGATGGCAAAAGGGCAAATAGTGTTGGATGTCAGAGTGTTTGATGAGACAAGCTATCTTTCTTTCACTACTCCCTGCCTGTGTAACGTCTAATGGTATGCTTAGAGGAAGATCCCCTGGAGAAGGAAATGGCAACCCACTCCAGTATGCTTGCTTGGAGAATCCCATGGACAGAGGAGCCTGGTGGGCTATAGTCCATGGGTCGCAAAGAGTCGGACACGACTGAGCGACTTCACTTTCACTTTCTTCATAGAGCCTTCGTTCCTCTATGTTTTAAATAAACCTACATTCAGCTCAGTTCACTGCAGTTGCTCAGTCGTGTTCGACTCTTTGCGACCCCATGAACCGCAGCACTCCAGGCTTCCCTGTCCATCACCACCTCCTGGAGTTTACCCAAACTCATGTCCATTGAGTCGGTGATGCCATCCAGCCATCTCATCCTCTGTCATCCCCCTCTCCTCCTGCCCTCAATCTTTCCCAGCATCAGGGTCTTTTCAAATGAGTCAGCTCTTCGCAACAGGTAGCCAAAGTATTGGAGTTTCAGCTTCAACATCAGTCCTTCAAATGAACACCCAGGGCTGATAAGGATGGACTGATTGGATCTCCTTGCAGTCCAAGGGGCTCTCAAGAGTCTTCTCCAACACCACAGTTCAAAAGCATCAATTCTTTAGTGCTTAGCTTTCTTTGTAGTCCAACTCTCACATCCAGACATGACTACTGGAAAAACCATATCTTAACTAGACGGACCTTTGTTTACAAAGTCATGTGTCTGCTTTTAATATGCTGAGAACCCATGTTTCTCAGGGTTATTATGAAGATTAAGTTAGCAAAAGACATCACACTCTAACCAGCACAATACAAACACTCAGTGAAATGTGAATTTCTTTTCTCTGTATGAACTCACTGAAAAAACTTCAAGTATGACCCATTCTGTACACACAGATAGAAATGCACACCCACATGTGTATATATATAGAATTTTAACTGCCTTGCAGCATTTATTGAATGTTCTCTAAATAAAGTTCTACTAAGCTCTTAGAAATAATTTATCAATATGTGCAAGTGACTGCAGCAGAGAGGGAAATGACTACAGCAGAGAGGCAGTGAAACATGGGTGAGTGTTGAGCATGAGCCCTGGACCTTTGCCTCCCAGGCCACTGGGCCAGTTCATTCAACCTCACTGGTCCTCAGTTTCTTCATCCATAACGTGGTGCTAGTGAGTATGAGGTTGAACTGCATGGAAAGTGCTGAGAATGTCGCCAACACCAGGCAAAGTTAGTTTTCTGTATCACCTGCTGCTGCTGCTGCTGCTGCTAAGTCGCTTCAGTCGTGTCCAACTCTGTGAGACCCCATAGAGGGCAGCCCACCAGGCTCCCCCATCCCTGGGATTCTCCAGGCAAGAACACTGGAGTGGGTTGTCATTTCCTTCTCCAATGCGTGAAAGTGAAAGTGAAAGTGTGCTCAGTAGTGTCTGACTCTTAGCGACCCCATGGACTGCAGCCCACCAGGCTCCTCCTTCCATGGGATTTTCCAGGCAAGAGTACTGGAGTGTGGGGCCATTGCTTTCTTCACTGAATCACCTAAGAGTACCTAAAAGATGGCCAGGAAGAGTGACCAGTGGGTTACTGAAGGAAGGTTATCTATGAAAGGACAAAAGGGAGGCTTTAGTAAGATTCTGAGAGTAAAGAAAGACCAGTAGAAACTGAGAGATTTTTATTCACACTTGTTTATATTGTTTATAGATTGATTTAGATATTCCCCTTTTCTTTTTGGATATAGAAGTCTGTCTGAGTGTTTCTTGCATTTATTTGTTGACACAGTTTGGTTTCTCAAAGTTTTTGTATTTGTTTTTGTCTTCAGTTCTTTTAATGAAATACTTTTATTAACCGCTTTTTTTGTTTGTTTGTTTTTTTAGGGGAAGGGGATACAATAAAGATATTTCAAATTTTTGAAAGTTTAGTTCCAGGCCAACGGCATTGTATGTCTTCTGACTGACATCCAAGTCTCTTTAGGATAGAATATAAACATTACAGGTGAATTCTTTGGCAGCTTAAACCTGTTTCCATAGCTCAGGCATTGTTTGGGAGAAAACAGTTTGATTTTGAAAGGACTCTTCAAAATTCTCAGACAAGACCTTCAGCATATTCATGGATCTTCTGGTGCATATGTTGTGTACATAAAAATCCACACTATTGAGAAATATTTGACTCATAAATATAACCAGTTTATAAGGATTTGAGGGGTTGTGGCATGGAGGTAGTAGCTATGGTGTTTTCGTCTCCTGGGTGGAATTTGAAGAAGAGAGATACTGCTTCGTTCAGTTATATGTAGGTATTCCATTATTCCATCCTCACTGGCATCTTTACATAAGTCTTCAGTTGTGAGTTCACCAAGGCTTTCCTGGTGGCTGAGACAGTAGAGAGTCTGCCTGCAGTGTGGGAGACCTGGGTTCAATCCCTGGGTAGGGAAGATCCCCTGGAGAAGGAAATGGCAGCCTAGTCTAGTGTTCTTGCCTGGATAATTTTCTAGACAGAAGAGCCTGGCAGGATACAGTCCATGGGATCGCAAAGAGTCAGGCATGACTGAGTGACTTCACTTTCTTTTCTGTCAGTTGCGACAGCCATGTATCCTGCATGTCCCCTTCCCCAGCCACCGTGGTGCTTTGCACTGAGACTGCCAAAATGGACACGTTCAGGACCTGCATCATGAATTACCTGGAATTCATCTGCCCATTCAGAATATGTTTTAAAATCCATGTCTCTGTCAGAGAGCTTCAGGTGCAAACCCAGAGGTTTTACAGATTAGGAAAGGAAAGTCGCTCAGTCTTGTCCGACTCTCTGCAACCCCATGGACTATAACCTAGCAACCTACTCTGCCCATGGGATTTTCCAGGCAGTAGTATTGGAGTGGATTGCCATTTCCTTCTCCAGCGGATCTTCCTGACCCAGGGATTGAACCCAGGTCTCCCGCATTGTGGACAGAGGCTTTACCATCTGAGCCACCAAGGAAGTCGTCCGTTCCAAAAGCAGGGCATTTCCCATTGACTACTTAGTGCCAATCCACTTTATAGAAAACTACTCTCAGAAGCCTGGTTTAAGACCTGTCTTTGGTCTTTCTTACAAAGCAGTGTCTGACTGCTTAGCAGAAGCTAACAAAGATATCCAGAATCACTTAGTAATGAGCATAGTTAGATTTTCAGGAACATATATTCCCGAGCAGCAAGAAGAGACCTGTGAGGCAGAGCTTGTCAACTTTGTTGGAGAAATTTGCAAATATATGCATCTGTTAGTGATCAGTGTCCTGACTTAATAGTCAAGTTTAAAATTACTGATTACGCTGATGTGCTTCTGATTTCTTTTTGCAAAACAGATGAGTAGTTTTTATTCCAAAATTTGTTCCAAATCCTATTTTTTGGCAGTGTGCTAGGTTTAGTCACAGTGTGAATAAAGTATGCTCCCCGTGTCTTGATTACTCTGCCTAAAATATCTCAACACAGTGTACATTTAGTCCTTCTTAGATTATTATAACTAATGTTAAACATCAACAACTTCTTACTTTAGGCTAATGAAAATATTGTAACGGAGACTCTTATTACCCTTATGACACCTCTCCAAATTCAGATTCGTCTTGTCAACTCTCCACTGTTTTGAATACCAAATACCCATGCTGTTATTCTTCCCAGTTCACTTCCTTTGCCCCTCCATCACTGATTTTTGGTTGTATGTCCTTCCATTAATATTGAGAGGACAACTGATGTCTCCCCTTCATCTGTGGATAAAAGACATCATTATTAAATTGGCTTTTGCTTTATTCCATGTGTGTCCTGGATCTCCCTCCCCTCTTAGTAGCCAAGGACACATTTCTGAGTTCTTTATCTCTGTGCTTGCCAAAATGGGAAGAAGAAAATTGTTAAACCTGGAGTCTTCTGAGTTACTTAAGCAGTTTAATTCATATTTTTCATATAAGTGACTTTTTATCATCCAGTGACTCCAACCATGGAAACTATAAAGAGTTTTTTGCTCCTTGTGGCATCTGTCTTGGGTGTAGTTATCTGTAATGAACTTGAATCATAGGATATAAATCATATCCTTATAAAGAGCCTTAAATGAGCCAGCATGAGAATCCAGCAATAGTACAAGGTGTAACAGTGCTAGGAATCTGAGATGGAAATTTGACCTCAGTTATTTGCCTCTGGACCTCCAGAGGCTGGTAGTTACATTTGCTCCCCCTGAGAGATAAGTATTTGGGGATGTTCTCTCAGCCATTTGTTGACTCAAATTAAGCATTGCATGAAGCAGCGTTCAACCCTTAGGAAAAGTCAGTTGCCGTGTTTTGGAATCTTAGATGCTGGAACAGTAAACTTCTAAAAAATGCTTTGATGCTCAGATTTAACAAAAGTTGAAAGGAAATAAAGCCCTTAGAAACAAACCTAATACCCTGCCACTTATTGTTTTACTAATATAGTGTTTTGTCTTATAAGCAAATAGAGAAGAAGTCATTGTTTTTGTAGCCTTTCATAGAAAGAGAAGGTACTTTATAATGTTCTGAGAACCACATAGATTTTATAATTTAGAAAAGATGCAGTTGTGGCCATCGTGGAAGAGTTAATAACTATACAATTGAGGCGGTACATTGACTTTACAAATAAGTATTAGGTGCCTTCAGTGTTCTCAGCACTGTTAGGCAGTTGGATGTGGGGAGCTCGTGACACAGGGATGAAAATGATACATGATTTATTAAGGTCCACAGTGCAAGAAAATGAAAAATTGGGATGGTGGAGAGGAACGTGGAGGACCCAAAGACACAAAATCCATTTGGGCGTGAAAGGTGATAGACAGGGCTGGCTGCATAGTGTGCAGGACCCAGTGAAAAGGCAAATCCCTTTGTTCAAAAAACAAGCTGAAAGTGCCATTAAAAGTGCTAAAATGTAAAGATTTTTCTTTCTTCTGTGTATCTCCCCTGCTCATGTGCCTGCTTCATTGTTCCATCAAGTGCAAGGATAAAATTAAGAATTGCAAGATAGCAACAACAGAACATTAAGTGCAGGGTGCTTCTGAGCCTGGGTGCTTTTGACAGCAGAGCCATGGCCAACTGCACAGGTCACACACCCACAAAGCCCACCCTGGATGTAAGTGTGATGATTATGAAATCTACCATGCCAGCACTAAATTTGTATTTGAGAAAGGGTGTATATAGAGAAATTTGAATACGTTTATACAAATCAAGACAGATATGTTTGAGTGAGACTATGTTTTATGTTTTCTTGATTAGGAGTAGGGTAAAGGAATTTTTGTTTTCTATATAGGGGAGAGATAATAGGGTATGAACGATTTAGAGGAAGTAACCGACTTGAAGAAATAGGGTGATTGTTGTGTGTACCTAGGGAATGGCTAAGTCATTTGTTAAACTTGAGCTGCACAACTTGTCATCCAGAACCTTGGTATATGGAAATAGGGGAGCATTTGAAACCCATCTGCTTACTTTTTACGAGATGTGTTAAATTTTATCACACATACGTCTACATCAGTTGTCACATCAGCCTCTCCCTTTTTCTCAGTTTCAACTCTTCTGGAGGGGAGCTGTTTAACACCCTGATGGGCTACCCCAAATGTGCCTGCCCCAGTTGCAGTGAGAATCCATCCAAGCACTGTAGCAGGCAGACTCAGTGTCCATTTCGTTTTTCTAGACCCTCGTCACCACATGTAGCTAGATGCTCAGAAGGAAGTGTTTCAAAAGACTGAAAACCGCTACCTTAGGTTTCGTCTTCCCTGATGGCTCAAAGGTAAAGAATATGCCTACCAATGCAGGAGACGCAGGTTTGATCCCTCCTCTGGGAAGATCCCCAGAGAAGGAAATGGCAACTCACTCCAGTATTCTTGCCTGGGAAATCACATGGACAGAAACGATCCTGATAAGTTACAGTCCGTGGGGTCGCAAAGAGTTGAACATGACTTAGCACCTGAACAACAACCTTATATTCAGCATTTTCATTTTGGGGTTGGGGGCAGATGGGGAATGGACAGTAATGAGAATTTGTAGGAGGCTCATTTTTTTTTTTTTTGGCCTGGGAGCCTGCATAAGCCTTCTCCAAACTCGAAAAAAAAAAAAAAAAAAAAGAAAGAATGAGTGTTTCTTGAGTCTCTCAGACCTCTATCTACTCTGTAGCTCCTTATTCTCTTTCTTGTGAGTTTTCTTGAAGGAAGGTCCTGATGGTCCCCATAGAGATATGAGGTGGAACTGTTAGGGGAAGCACACTGATTGAAACCGCCCACCCTGGCCAGGCACCATAGTAACCATTTGCATGAGTTGTTTTATGACAGAAGATCCTGATAAGGAATAGGGAACTAATAAGCCACCACCAACCGGAAGAGTTCAGGAAAAGGTCTAAAGGAGACACTGCGTGTCCATCCACTTCCGAGAATCCCTCTCGCTAGCATCCATCTTGGCTGAGCGATGCGTGTGCCACCAGGAAAGACTCTGAATTAGAATGATTGGCCAAAGACCACCCAGAAACTAATCCCATCACCATAAAACGCTGCGAGCCACATGGCAGAGCTCTTCTCCTGGGCTTCCTTACCCTACTGCTTTCCACCTGGGTGCCCTTTCCCAATAAAATCTCTTGCTCTGTCAACACATGTGTCTCCTCGGACAGTTCATTTCTGAGTGTTAGACAAGAGCCCAGTTTTGGGCCCTGGAAGGGGTCCCCCCTTCCTGCAACAAAACTGCACCCTCAAGGGTTTTTATTGCTGACTCTCAAATCTTACGGTTGCTTTTCTCTTGCAGCCCTGCTTGACCGCTGTGCTCTGGGTTGTTTCTGAATGCTTCTTTCCTTTCAGAGTTCTTTGTGTTGGTTGATTTTGACAGTGTATGCCTCTGCTTCTTTTCCTACGTTTCTTTTCACTCAGATTTCTTTTCCTCTCCACTCCTGGAAGGTAGGCATTTGGCAGGTTTGGTCCTGCAGCCCTCTCTTCATTCTCTATTCTTTCTCGCTGGAAACTTGCTTCCATTTCGTGGCTCCCCCTTGACAGCATCTCAGCCTTGATGTCACTGACTCCCTCCTGACTGCAGATTCATATGCTCATTTAACGGTGTCTCCTATAAATATTCTCATACCCCTTTAATTCCAATACCCTCTTCATATGGTCACATGAAATAAATTGATTTTTCTAATTGGAGTTATTTACTCTCTCTCATCTTACCCCATCCCTGCTGTTTCTCACATGACATGCTCCCTCTCCTGATTGGTATTCTTTTTCCCTCCTGGATTCCAAACCTGTTAGCAACGCCCATCTCTCCCATCTGGGCACGTGTAGGCACCGATGCCTTTCCATTCTGCACCTGCATCCAGCACAGTACCTGTAACACTCAGTAAGTGTTCATGGACTCAACTGATGATTACTGAGAGGCCTCCTTCCACTGCCCAGCCAGTTTTCATATTCAGTTGATTTTAAGTCAAAGACTGTTTCATACCTTCATCTCTTATGTAAATATTCCATTTCTGTTCTCTTGCATGGCTAACCTCTCCTTTATATTTTTGCTAGTGTCATCCTCCTCAAACACAAAAGGCCTTTAATACATACAGGGCTGTGGCTCTCTCATCTTTACGTAACCCTAGTGCTGAACCAGGGTCTCATGCACAGTAGCCAATTAAAGGTGGGTTCAGCTTAGCGATAGCAGTGCTAAGAAGGAAGGAAAGAGATGTGAGGGGGTGACAGATTGAAAGGAGGATTAGAAAGATAAAAGGAGAGAAACTAAAGGGCTGAGGCCAACCAGTCTGTCTGTAAACATTCCTATCCTCTTGGTGTTGGATTGAATGAAAGCTGGTGTTTTTCTGTTGATGTCCCTAGAAACTTTTTTTTCCTCTTTGGAAAAGAAAGATACATTATTTAAGCGATGGGGAGAGCAGGGAGAGGCTGGGCTCAGTCCCTCACTCACAAATATCTTATGAAATCTTGTTTGTAGAACATAGAATTTTGAAGTTAGAAAATGCCTGAGCGGAGCCCAGTTCTTATTCTACAGAGAAGGAAACTGAGGCCCGGGAGGTTAAGTGGCTTAGCAGCTCGCTAATGGGAAAACCAGCATTAAAACATGAGTCTCTTTATTCTTCTTCCAGCACATCCATCAATAAATCACAGCATCTCTTTTCTAGGTGGCCAAGCCAGTTTTTAAAGTGAAAGGTTAGAACTACTAAGAGACTAGGCATTTAAAAACCCTTTGTTAATCACAAACTTTTACTGGATTCACATCAGACCCTATTTAAGGGACTCGGCATCTTTGGAAATAGATTAGTGATTTTCCATTTCTTTCTTTTTTTTTAAAGCAGAGATCCTTGTTTTTATTTTTAAAAAATAAAATAAAATTGCACCTAGTAACATAATTAGGAAAACAGATGAGTGTGGCATTTTATGGTTAAATAGGAGGTGAAGACCCGGCCTAAGTCCTGCCTGATCATCTGCCTTCTATCTTGGTAATGGCTGAAGATCTGAAGAGCTAGTGGGTTAAATGATCTCTGAAGTCCCTTCCATTTCTCACAGGCTCTGATACTATGATTATATAATCTGTTGGCATTTGGATCCTTATCGAAAATTCTCAGGTAATGAAGATTTAGGGAGAGAGAAAAAGAAATGGTATGGGAAAGCATCAGAAAGTAAATGGACCTTCCATTTGGTTCTGAAATGACAGCCAAGAAAGGGGACATTTAAGAGGGCAAAGGGAAACATTACACTATTTGGAGATTTTTGAACGATGTTGCCAAATGACAAACAGGATGTTGGCATTAGGTGTTAAAAACTAGAAGAATGAGGAGTCCAAAGGAAGGGAGCTCAGATGCAAAACTCTTCTCAGCTCAGGAAATGAAAATAAGACTGAAATTATTTGGAGGAATGAGTTTGTAGGATAGTCATGAATTAGATTTACAGTGTAAAAGGCAGAACTTTGTTGAGTTGCTTTCCTAGGTTGAGCAAAAAATAATTGCCTTATGGCATCAGTTGGTCCAGTGGTAGTGGGGAAAGTGTAATTCATTTATTATTTGAGTTTTTTTATCATCATAGTTATCTCTAGGACATAGAAATAAGTAGGATAACTGTTTGGTGTCCCTGCCTTATCTAGGAATTTTCAAGAAGGCTGCAGAAAATTCTTCTGCCAAGTCCCAATGTCCTTGTTGACCCTCAAACTTTTTTGAAGGTAAATAGGGGTACTACAGATGCTTCTTATCTATTTATTATTCACACATACACCTATTATAGACTTCAAATTTTTAATTATTTTTCTTCCAGCTCTTCTTTCCTTTCACCAGGCTCTGAAAAAATACATCAAATAGAAGTTATTTGGGGTTAATAAAAAATGCCAAAGGGAGGATGAAGGGGAAAAAAATATATCAGTTTTTCAGAATATAATATAATTTGACTTAGATTGCATTCCTAACATTTTGCTGTTGCATCAGAAATGTTCATATGGCAGGAACAGAAAAATAGAGTAATTTTAGAGATGGGCTATCTCTTGCAGGAGGAGAGACCTGAGTGGGGTACCATAGCACAGAGCTTTGAGTAGCCAGGAGGCAGGGATGCTGTTGTTCGGTTGCTAAGTTGTGTCTGACTCTTTGTGACCCCATGGATGGCAGGTTTGCTCCAACTTATGTCCACTGAGTCAGTGTCCAACCACCTCATCCTCAGTTGCCCCCTTCTCCTCCTGCCCTCAGTCTTTCCCAGCAACAGAGTCTCTTCCAGTGAGTCAGCTCTTCACATCAGGTGGCCAAAGTATTGGAGCTTCAGCTTCAGCATCAGTCTTAGAAAATTCAGGGTTGATTTTATTTTAGGATTGACTGGTTGGATCTCCTTGCAGTCCAAGGGACTCTCAAGAGTCTTCTCCAACACCACAATTTGAAAGCATTAATACTTTGGTCCTCAGCCTTCTTAATGGTCCGGCTCTCAGCTCTCAATCCGTACGTGACTGCTGGAAAAACCATAGCTTTAGCTAGATGGACCTTTGTCGGCAAAGTATTATCTCTGCTTTTAATATGCTGTCTAGGTTGGTCATAGCTTTTCTTCCAAGGAGCAAGCATCTTTTAATTTCATGGCTGCAGTCACCATCTGCAGTGACTTTGAAGCCCAAGAAAATAAAATCTGTCACTGTTTCCATTCTTTTCCCATCTATTTGCCATGAAGTGATGGGACCAGATGCCATGATCTTCGTTTTTGGATGTTGAGTTTTAAGTCAGCTTTTTCACTCCTATTTCACCCTCATTACTCTGTGTTTTCTCTATTAGAATAGTATCATCTGCATATCTGAGGTTGTTGATACCTCTTCTGGCAGTCTTAATTCTAGCTTGTGATTCATCCAGCCTGGCATTTCGCATGATGTAGTCTGCATAGAAATTAAATAAGCAGGATGACAAAATGCACCATTGACGTATTCTGTTCCCAATTTGGAACCAGTCTGTTGTTCCATGTCTGGTTCTAACTGTTGCTTCTTGACCTGCATACAGGTTTCTCAGGAGGTAGGTTAGATGGTATGGTACTCCCGTCTCTTGAAGAATTTTCCACAGTTTGTTGTGATCCACACAATCAAAGGCTTTAGAGTAGTCAGTGAAGCAAAAGCAGATGTTTTTCAGAATTCCGTTGCTTTTTCTATGATCCAACGGATGTTGCCAATTAGATCTCTGGTTTCTCTGCCTTTTCTAAATCCAGCTTGTACATCTGGAAGTTCTCGATTCACATACTGCTGAAGTCTGGTTTGAAGGATTTTGAACATTACCTTGCTAGCATGTGAAATGAGTGCAGTTATGCGGTAGCTAGAACATTCTTTCCTTCTTTGAGATTGGAATGAAAACTGAACTTTCCCAGTCCTGTGGCCACTACTGAGTTTTTCAAATTTGCTGGCATGTTGAGTGTAGCACTTTAACTGCACCAACTTCTAGGATTTTAAATAGCTCAGCTGAAATCCATCACCTCCACTAGTTTTGTAATAATACTTCCTAATTCCCATTTGACTTCACACTCCAGGATGTCTGGCTCTAGGTGAATGATCACATCATCATGGTTATCTGGGTCATTAAGACCTTTTTAGTATAGTTCTTCTGTGTATTCTTGCCACCTCTTCTTAACAGCCTCTTCTGTTAGGCCCTTGCTGTTTCTGTCCTTTATTGTGCCCATCTTTGCATGAAATGTTCCCTTGGTATTTCCAATTTTCTTGACTAGATCTCTAAGTCTTTCCCATTCTGTTGGAATTCTGCATTCAGTTTGGAATATCTTTCCCTCTCTCCTTTGCCTTTTGTAAAACCTCCTCAAACAACTTTGCCTTCTTGCATTTCTTTTTCTTGGGGATGGTTTTGGTCACCTGTACAGTGTTACAAACCTCCATCCATAGTTCTTCAGATACTCTATCAGATCTAATTCCTTAAATCTGTTCATCAACTCTAATGCATAATCAGAAGAGATTTGATTCAGATCATACCTGAATGGCTTAGTGGCTTTCCCTACTTTCTTCCATTTAAGCCTAAATTTTTCAATAAGGAGCTAGTGGTTTTCCCTACTTTCTTCCATTTATGCCTGAATTTTGCTGACGGAGCCACAGTCAACTCTTTGTTTTTGGCTGACTGTATAGAGCCTTTCCATCCTCAGCTGCAAAGAATATAATCAGTTTGATTTTGGTGTTGACCATCTGTGATGTCCATGTGGAGAGTCATCTCTTGTGTTAGAAGAAGGTTTTTGCTGTGACCAGTGTGTTCTCTTGACAAAACTGTGTTAGCCTTTGCCCTGCTTCATTTTCTACTGCAAGGCCAAACTTGCCTGTCACTCAGGTATCTCTTGACTTCCTACTTCTGCATTCCAATCCCCTATGATACAAAGGATATCTTTTTGGAGTTAGCTGTAGAAGGTCTTGTAGGTCTTCATAGAACCAATCAACTTCAGCTTCTTCCGCATTAGTGGTTGGGGCATAGATTTGAATTACTGTGATGCTGACTGGTTTACCTTGGAAATGAACAGAGATCATTCTATCATTTTTGAGATTGCACCCAAGTACTGCATTTCATATCCTTTTTTAGCTATGAGGGCTACTCCATTTCTTCTAAGGGATTCTTGCCCACAGTAGTAGATATAATGGTCATCTGAATTAAATTTGCCCATTCCCCCCTCCATTTTAGTTCACTGATTCCTAAGATGTTGATGTTCACTCTTGCCATTTCCTGTTTGTCCGTCAACATCGAATTTACCTTGCTTCATGGAGTTAACATTCCAGGTCAACCAAAAGCAGGAGTTTCTTATGCTCATTCCTCCTTTGGGCTTATCTGCCTGAATGCCCTTCTCTGAGGAAGGCTTTGAGAATCATTGATAACATATACCCGCCCCGCCCCAGGAGATAAACATTTTACAAATAAAAATTGAAAGATGAGGAAGTCAAGTTACATACAGTTATTAAGAAACCACTCACTACCCAGCCTTTTAATTGCATCAAGAATCTTCGGCAGCCTTCACCATTATTCTGGTTTTGGGTCTGTGTTTGGTGGGAACTTTTGGGGTCAGTGGTTTACCACTGAAGGCTGTACTCCTCCTGCCAACAGGACTTTCAGAAACGTAGGGAATGTTTTGATCGTCACCACGACTGGGGAGCAGTGCTGGTGTTGTGTAGGAAAGGGTCAGGGATGCCAGGACAAGGCCAGTTCCCAAGAAAGAATGATCATATTGCGGATATTCGTAGCACCCCACTGAGGAACACCCCACACCGTGATGGAAACATTCTTTTCCTTGCCATCTTTATTTCCCTGATAAACTATGATAAGCTACACTTGAAGATGGGTAATCTTTAACTGTTTTGCTAAGTTGGATATTGCCAGAAGAGCTCTTCTCTGACTTGGGATACTCAGCAGGTGTGTCTTTCTAAATAATGAAATATGAGTAGTGAGGCATCAAGTAGTTAAAGCAAGTATTTTTCTCTTTTGTAAAGTTCAGTGTAATCATTTTTTAAATTATTGCATTCCCCTAATATACAGATGTTTATAAATACCATCTGAATTAAATGAAACTGGACACTCATTTAAAAAATATTTCCAGTTAATTTCCAATAATGGAATTAACATAATACCTTTCAAACAGAGAATTCTAAAAGTTTTCACAGTGAGGCAACTGGTGTATGGCTCATGGTTAAATGTGAGTTGGAGTTTTTAAACGCATCTTCACTGTTGGTGGTCTCAGCAGAGTCACTTCAGACATGGCAGGAGTGGGGGCTGGGAAGAGAAGAAAAGACATTTTCATTTTCCTTATGTTAAATGTACATTATCAAGGTTCCAGTTTAAATGTGTCTGAGATAATTGGCGCCCCTAGGAGGCACTTTGCTAAAGCAACTAATTCAGCCCATCTTCCCCAGAGAGGATAATTGTTGTTAAAAAACAAAAAAGTAAAATGTGTTGTTTTCTCATGTAATTATGTAACTGACATCTTTATATAATAATACATTTGGGTGGTCTGTCCCTAAAACACTTGGTTTGTTAGGAAACATTACAGTTTCCACGAGTAATCACTTTACTCCTAAATATTTTGAAAGAATTTGGTATTGTTGCATTGCATCATTGCATTAGTCAGAAGTTAAACCTTCTAAATGAGGCTGGCACTGGAAAAGTCTTCTAGGTTTTTGCTACTTTTTTTTCTTAAGCGTCATTATATGAGCTAAAATATTCCTGAGATAGAGTACTATATGACAGAATGTTTAAAAGTAACAAAATACAAATCTTGTTGAAGAAAAGAATAAGGGCCCCAGCGCTGCTCTTTTCAATGATTACACTGTGATATCTTTAATGGTGTGGTTTTTTCAGTCTAAGCACATTTCTGTTACCCCCACTGGATTGGGTTAGGACCTATGAACTTCCTTGCCTCAGTGAACCACAAATATCTTGACCATAGACATACTGCCATTAGAATATAGTTCATTTTAATCCAGATTGGTAATAAGGCTATGCCATGCTGATTAAAAATGCCGCACTTAACAAAACCGAATGGAGTTTTCCCTCTAATTCCGCTCTTCTGGGCCTGCAGACTGCTTTGGTCCTACATCCCAGATTCAGCCAGGACCTGACTCTAACTAACCGTGATGGCTGATTATTCCACCCAAGGGCATTCTTTCAAATTGCTATTACCTAGGATTGTGTGGGAGGCTTTTGAAAGTAGCAGAGAAAGGAAAGGAAGGGCACAGATAAAACTCTGAAGAGGGAGGGAAAACCCAGGACAAAAGCAGTATGAACTGAACATGCGGAAAGTTGAAACGGGGAGATAGTTTGAATGTTATGTATGACTTGAGCTTGGTTTTAAAGGTATAAAAGGAAATCACGAAATGATGGCAAAACTAGAATTACATGGTTCAATCAGTGGTTTATCCTCTGCAGCCAGTGAAAATAAATAGACTGAATGCAAAGAAAGGAAGAGGGTCAACATTTTGGTTCCAGGAATAAAGACTAGGACCAGACTTATTCTCTCATTAGCAACCTCAATTAGTGCTTGTTGGAGAGTAATGTCTTATTGAAATGGAAAATTTCTACTTAACATTATCCTGAATTAGTGCTTTTAGCATCTTTTTCACAAAGCAGTTGACACATTTCATAATCTTTTTATGACCTTTACCGTCCAGCCATTATGCCTAAATATGTAACATCTTACATTTTAGGCAAATGGGCACCCACAATAGCAGATTCAGTAACATTGTTGGTACTCAACATCAGGTTACACTACCACACAAAACTTCAGGTCTGTGAAAAAATAGCATGTTTTCATGATATTAACTAGATCAAACCACTGGCTAGATTCACCTTTACGGAAGTAAAGCTGAGTTTAATGGTATGTTGTCTTTAAATACTCAGGGTAGGAACTGTGATAGAGGCATTGTCTTTAAAAATGTGACCTGAGATGGCAGTGCTTTTAACTGGGAACAAAATGTATGTGGAAGTAACTAGATTTCAACATTGTGTATGTATGTGTTTGTGTGTGTCTGTTGAAAAGATACTGAAATCTTTGACATTTAGTCAATTCAGCAAAATGAAAACAGTCTTTCAACTTGTGGTTCCCAAACTGTGTACCAAGGCACCCCAGGGTGCCACAGTTAACACATAGAGGATATTTTAAGGAATTTCTTTCTTTCTTTCTTTCTTTTTAAGAAAGCATAATACTATTTTACACCAGTCAGATACCCGGTGAACTGGCTAAGGTAGTTCACAGTTTCAACATTAGATGGCGCTACATTCCTTTTGATGATGTCATAGCTTTCTAAAGCTGCGTTTTTGAGATGGAGGTGTCCAAAGCTAAATTCTGTGTACTAATCAATGTGTGACAGAAAATGAAGGTGGCAGTATACAGTCTGATTCCAAGATTTGAAAGTTATATGGTGCCCAGTAGGCGTACACACCCTTTAGTAAGTAATTGTGGCTATTTAACTTCTATTCTTTTAATTTATGGCTGTTATTTTTTCAAACTGCTACTACAGTGTTAGGACATGAATATTCAGATTATTTGACTCTAACTACTTAATAAATGAACTGTTAGGTATTTATTTTGGCCTAGTGACACTAGGAAAAAAATTACTGACTTAGGGATTCATGAATCAAGAGAGTCTGAGAACCTGCTTAACTATGAAGCATTACTCAGTTTCTTGGAGTTGAAACAAATATGTCCACAGTAGATTTTCAACACAGAAGCAAGCCTAAGTTCCCGATTTTATCCCATCCATCCCCACCTGATCCAGGGTAAGTTACAAAGCTGGGAGATTTAGATCCCTTCATTTCGATTCCTTTCAAATCATCTGTCCAAGAGCAAGTTGGGACACCAGGCCCCAGCTTGTTTTCTACTTGGATCCAATATGATCTCCATTCCCTACCATGTAGAATAAATGAGTTCCTGAGATTTGAACTATAAAGTAAATCAAGTAATTTTAATTAGATAATCCAATGGCTTCCATCTCAAAAATAGAGCTTTTTGTTTTGGAAGTAGGGGTGGGAGTAAAAGGAATTAGTCCCAGAATATAGTAAAAGTTACACCTAAAAAGTAGGAAATATTTTAATTAAATATTCAAAGAAGAAAAAGGGTTTTGTTTTTCAGAATGTTGTTCACAATAAGCCACAAAAAGTGAGCATATAATTACAAAACAAAACCAAAATATCAGTGCAGCAAATTAAAGGCACTTTTTCAATTCATAAAATAATTTTTCATTTACCAAAACTTTCATGACAGGGTTCCCTGTGATATGAGCCTCCCTAGGGCATTTGAAATATGATTCAGATTTTTAAAATTCTATTTGTACCCACTTTTTTCAGAAACAAAACTTTGGTTTTAAACAAGGTGCATCTGTTTCCAGAAACGCTTTCTCATGGAGCAGTGTATAGAAGGGGTAAGTTGCATCTGGAGATCACGCTCAGCTCAAATCGAGATTCTTTCTGAACACACCAAGCTTAGAAACTAAACTGTCTTGGCTGCTTGCTTATGTTTGATCCTGTTGGGAATGAGGCTAATTGTTTAAGAATTTACATCCTGGTAAGGCTGTTAGCACTTTAAATTGATTTGGTACTTTTAAAAACTTATTTAAAACTTATTTATACTGTGGAAATTGGCTTTCCATCATGAGCTAAAAATTTGTTTCCAGATTTCACCTGGTTTATCATCTCTACAGAAAACATACTCTAAAAGCATCCTTTTATAGTGATTACAAAAGATTTTAAGTATCATCTTTTCAGCAGGGTTTAATCTGTATCTGTGCTTTCTTTAAAACCTTTTCTTGTTGTCCAGAATATTCATTACTGCACTGTTTGCCCCTAATGTAGTCTTTGAAAACAAAGTAGCCTTAAAAATGTGTACATTTAAAGTGCCTTTTGCACAAGCTTATGAAAACTCTTTATAAAAAACATTAATTAATTCACACAATTCTGTGGAACAAGTCACACATTTTTCCTTCTCAGAATGATGCTTTTGATCCTTTGGCATTGTGTACTGGTCTTCCTAGAGAGGCAAGTTATTGTTGGTTTCTCAGAAGCAGAGAATCAAACCATGCACAGCTTTGTAAACTGCATATTGCTTACCATCAAGCTTTACAATCAGTAACACACACACACTTCCTCAGGAAGAGTTTAAGATGAAAGTGTCATACTTCATATTCAACAGTGAGTAGATAAATCTAAATATTCTAGAAGTTCTGTCTGATTCTCAGGAGGAACTTTGACTCACATTCTAAGAGGAGCCTGGGATGAATTGTTTCTGTAAGGGAAAAATGTTCTTAAAATCTGAAGAAATGCTTTTTAGTCACTTGTGGGATACCCATACCTTAAATTAGCAGTAGGTACATTTAACATACCAATCAGAGAATTGCTTGAGAGTGTTCCATTAATGGTCTGTTATATGCCAGATAATGTAGAAACATCTTTCATTCCTCAGGAGCTCTACAATCTATGTCTTCTTTTCCCCATTTTACAGAGGAGAATATTGAGAACCAAGGATATTAAGTGCTTTGCCTGGTACTTGGTAGAACCAGAATTCCAGCCCAGGTCTGACTGTATAGGCGGGGCTCTCTTTCAAGTATTTATTCCTCTTCCTAGATCCTGTTAAGAGCCAAAAGGGCCATTTAAAGGTTATCTAGCACATCAACCTTGCAGACAAGCAAACTAAAACTTGCTTCAGAGAAGCGGGCCACTTGTGCAAGGGCCATCTTGTGTTCAGTTCTTATTGATACCTCAGGATAACCTTGAAACATGGCTCCATAAACGTTTCATATTTAACTCAGCTGATTGGAACATTTCAAAATTTTACCACTCCTCCCAAAGGTTGAGATGCCAAGCATTATGCTTGGTAGTGTTTCTGGAATTGTAGGGAATTCATCTTTCAAGCAGCACCTCAGGACTGGCATTGAGATGCTCTCACCCTCTTTTATCCTTAACGGTTTTTCTTCTTCTACTGCCTTTTGCTTCCTGTCCCTGCTACAGTCTACCATGAAAATCCAGACACAGATAGACAGTTGCTATAAAACAGCCTTTAGGAGATTGATCTGTTCATTTTAGGCATGCAAAATGTGTACCTTTAAAAAACTTAAAATCTTGCTTCTATGCTAAGTGTAAGTTACCACCAAGTAGATATTAATTAAGTGACCAGCTCACTCTTTTTCCTACTCCTGATGGTGTATATTTCTAATCTTTTATTAACTGAGATTTCTTGAACAGCTATCATGCATCAGGTACTACAATAAAGCAACTTAAAACTCAGTTAATTTAGGGACTTCCCTAGTGATCCAGTGGTGAAGACTCTGTGCTTCCATTGCAGGGGCCACAGGTTCAGTCACTGATGGGGGAACAAAGATCCCACATGCCATTGCAGTGTGACCAAAAAAAAAAAAAAAACACTCAAGTTCTTTAATTAGTCTAAGAATCTTAAGTGGTGGATATTGTCTTCAGTTTTATACTTGAAACAAATTTAATCTGAGAAGGATTAAATAATTTCTGAAAAGACACAAAACTCACTTCTGAATGGAAGGAAACTTGACTTTGGCCACCTATGAGCCACATTTCATCTTTGAAGATTCAGTAGCCACAAAATCTTTCATCCTTCTTCTTATGCTCTTTGAAGATGTTAAGATACTCAGAAAGACCCAGAAGGTACGAGTGGGTCCTCAGAAAACAGGTGAAAATGATCGGGGGCTGGGAGCCAAGTTAAAAACTCAGAAGCCTTGGCTCTGGAAGGAAGATGGTATGTGTGCACGTGTGGGTGCATAGGTGTGTGCACGCACTTATCTTTTCTTCAAGTTGAGCAAAAATGGCTGGATCTACGTGAAGAGAGACATGGATACAAGGAGCTCACACCAGATGGGTCTATTAAAATTTTGTCAGCCTGGCGACATAGTGTTGGAAACTGTTCAATGTCCGTGTCTACATTTATAATTTTACACATAATCTCTAGTACGGTTCACGTTGAACCTACCTTCTAGGGAAAAGGTGCCCTTTTAAATTTTCATCTTGAACCGTATCTTGAAGTTATGTCATTCCTGCTTAAACTCCTGGGATTGCTCCCCATAATCCCTGGGATAGCTGCTGACTTCCTTTTAGGCATCTCCAGTTCCCATTCTTCCTCCCATCCCCTCTAGCCCTGAAGCCTTGGCCATTCCAACTCCCACTAACTTCTACGGCATCACTGTCTCCCTTCAAATCACTTCTTTCCTAGATCTGGTTCTTCTGTCTCCCTCTTAGTGTGTATGAGCATTCCCCCCTCCCCTACGAGTGATTCCTAAGCTATAAGCCTCCATTGTTCTACTGTTTCTTTTCCTTCATTATTTTGAAAAATCTCCCACTTTTATGACAAAGGTTATCATCTCTATATTCTTAATTCATAGTGACATCAACATCTCTAAGCCCTCGATTTGACCCCTAAGCTCTGTTCTCAGTATGTATAGCCTGTCTCAATCTGGACCGCTTATAGCAGTATTTGTCAAGCTTAAATGTATATATGAACTCTCTGGTGATCCCCTTAAAATAAGAAGTCTCCTTCAGGAGGTCTGGCTAGGTCCTAAAGTTCCACATTGCTAACCCAGCTATACTGGCAAGTGAGGCTGGTGCTTCTGATCCAAGGGCCACACCTGGAGTAGCAAGATAGTACTGTGTCCAGACAGGACCACAGTCCCTTCTTAGCTTCTCTATCAGCATCCCAGAATTCCAAGTTCTACCTCTTCCACAAAGGCCTTCTTAATTGTATGAAACTAAACGTAAAATTAACAAAATTCACTAATATCTGTTAGTCTATAGCCCCCATTTCAGACTCAGTTATATACTTTATTTTTCATTTTATTGATTCTCATGTCTCAATCATGTCTTCCTATTAATTTAGGCAGCAATGCAAGTTCTATCCAAAGAAAAGCAGCAAAGAATCATTGGAGTAGTTCTTTGGATCAGTCACTGTTTATTTTTTTCCTTTTGTGTTCTCCACATTGTCCGACATTGAATGCAACAGTCCTTAATACCCTGCCCTCTTTGTTTATGATGGTCCCTCCTTTTACTCCTGAAATCCTGCCCCTATACGCTGTCAGTCCCCGTGAGGCAGGACTCTGTAAGACTTGTTCATTCTAGTACCAGAAACAGAACTTGGTACACAATGGATGTCTAATAATTTTTCAGTGACCAAATGGTTGAATGAAAATTATAATAATAGTTCAAATTTCATCTCTATGAAGCTGTCCCTTCATTACTCAAAGTAAAAACAACCACTCCCTCTTTGAAACTCTCATGAGGACTTTGTGTTCCTCATGTAAACCTTTAGGTTTTCTCAAAGCTTAGTCAGAGACCACCTGCATCAGAGCCCTCAGGTGTGCTTGATAAAATGCAGATTCCCAGGCTCTGCTTCAGACCTGTGGAATCAAACTCTCTGGAGTAGGGCCTGGCAATCCACAGTTTTAGCCCTGATCATAATTCACATTAACATTTGAAGACCTCTGATCTGAGCTCTTAGCTCTATTAAAAGTGCTGGGGAAAAAAGCAGAATAACAAAAGATTGTCAAAATAAAAAGAAAAATAAATGTTCTTTCCCCAAATAATTATCAATTACCTTTTTGGTTTATTTTTGCTGGTTTTCATTTTCTCTCTAGCAGTATTATGTTTGTTTGCTCCAAAACCTTTCCTCAAGCCATTTGAAAGTTGAAGTCATGACATGACCACTAGTCAGAATTTCAGAAGACACACAAAAAAATCATTCAAGGTAAAAATACGTGTTTCAGAGTTGGGGATAAAAGAGGGTAGGCACTTTATTCTTTTTATTTCCAACTTCTGGCAGAATTTTAAATGAGAGAAAAAGAAAGCACTGGCAAATTGGATGAGGACATGCATTCTCTTAGTTTTGCAGTTACAGGGGATTAGTGGTGATGAGATCCAAAAACTAGTCACACTGGGGGTCATCCCGAAGGCACAGTGGAAAATTCCTGTGCTGGATAGTGGCAGCCTCTGGATCTCTGAAGAGGAGAAATTGAAATCTGTGGACCTTTGGATTTGGGGATGACATGTGACCGATCTTGTTGAGTATATGGGGACATCAGTTGTACCAATTACTATACTTTTGTGTATGTTTGAAAATACTGTTTAAAAAAATGATCTTTGCCTAACCTAATTGGAGATGGGGGAAAGAGTGGATGTTTCAGTGAAGAAGTGGGGAAGACCTGCTGTTCTTGGAGGAGGGGTGTGGTAGAGAGGAGTAGATTCATGCAGCATTGGGAGCACCCTTGGAATCATGAGGGTAGTGTTTACACATCACCCACTCTGTGTAAACAGATGGGCTAAAATCTGGCTACATAGTTGTTCTGCTCTTGCCAGTAACTTAGGTAGGAAGCTTTTTACATAAATGAATAGAAAGTCTCCTATTTAAACGGCAGTTCCCTTAACTAGGTCCCAGCTCTAAAGGAAGCTGCATTGTATGTGTGTGAGGGAAAATTGGCAGGACAACTGGCCAGAATTAAAGGTCAAAGGAAGTGGCCTAGCTATGAGTTCAGTTCTTTCCAATTCTGAATTTTGCAAAAATTGCAAGAATCATGTAGACAATGAATAAGTAAGTGTTGAGGGGCATTAAGCTTAACAGTCCAAATACATTTTCTCAATAAATTGAAGGCAGAATAACCGAACATAAGCAAAGAAAAAATTTTTATGTTAATACATAGGAAAATAATCATAGCTGAAAGTTAGGTAAAATAGTGCATTTGGCTGGAAATGAAGTGGAAGAGGCCAATTAACCTGTGGTAGCTATGTGAATAACTACAAAGGTGATACACTGACCTCAAAAAAAAAATGGTTGAGGTAGTGGTTGATGATGCCTGTGTTCATGCTCAGTTGTGTCCAACTTTTTGTGACCCCATGGACTGTAGCCTACCAGGTTCCTCTGTCCGTGGGAATTCTGAGGCAGGAGTACTGAAGAAGTTTGCCATTTTTTTTTACTCCAGGGAACTTCCTGACCCAGGAATCAAACCCACATCTCTTGAGTGTATCCTGCATTGGCAGGTGGATTGTTTACACCTGTGCCAACTGGGAATCACTGGTTGATGCTGATGATAATGTAAATTGTAGAAAAAAGGGAAGTGGATATTCTAAAAGGTATCACTGTATTGACTAAATAGACTTGAGACCTCACAAGAAATTTTTGCTGTTTTTATCACTCTTGAGCCCACTGACTTGACTCGAATGACACCACTCTAGAACAGAATGTCTGAAGAGGAGTTGAGAGAAAGAATAGAAGGAAAAGGGCAAAGTAAGCAGGGCTAGGGGACTGAAAGGAAGAGACTCAGAGTTGATCTTTGTTAAACAAGACCACACCAGGAATAGTTTGTTCAGTGTGAGTAGCTCAATTCCAGATACAGAGCAGTTGGAGAGAGTTCAGAGAACTCTCAATGAGAGGATGAGACTGAACAAAGAACTGGAACGCATATAAAAGACAGCAGCCTTGGAGGATGAAGCCCATGATATGAGTCCTTTTTCTAGTTTTTATGGCAAGGGCTAAGAAATATCAAAAGTTCTCTTGTATATAGTTCAGTTTTTCCCTTGATATCCAAGGCAGTCATCCTCTAAATATGTTAGTGCTTTCAGGAAGACAGGAAGGAAAATGTGTGCATATAACAGAGAGTCAATAGATAGTCTGGGTGGACCCAGAGCTTTAGAGTGAGATAAAGAGCAGCGAGGATAAAGAGGGTGTACATGAAACAGCAGGGAGATGACTGTCAGAGTATGGGCTTTTCAAATGATAGCAATTCCATCCTTGGAGGCAAATAAAAAGTATGCTGAACTGGTCCTCGAAGTTTTATTGTTGGGAGTCATCCTGAGTCTGGCAAGGAGAGAGATTACCTAATGGGCCTCTTCAGTCTCTCTTTCTGTGATTCATCCCCCTAGCCTAGAGCAGTCCATGGTTGAGTCACTGCCGAACACAGATATCTCATTAAAAAGGAGAATTAAGGGTTATTAAAAATGACTTGCTGCTAGTCCTAGATTAAAGAAAGTGGGCCAGTTTACAATTACCATTGCCCTGGTCCAAGATGAAATGCGGTTTTCAAAATGGAGCAGTTGTAGAGGAATAGGAGTGAGCCAGAGTACACCTCCTGGTATTCTTGTGAAAGAAAGGAACACTGAAAGTGAAATTTCTGGGTCACTTTGATTGAAGCAGCCTTCCTTCACCTGCTGAGGAAACCTGAGTCCTCCAAATGAAAATTTCAAAAGTTCTTGGTAAATCAGTGACATCAGCTTGGAGTGTGGATCCAAACTGAATTTTTGTGTTCCTTTAAGATACAGAAGGATTGAGTCAATGATTTTTAAAAAAAAATTTTATTTTAAAAATATTTACAAAATGTCAACCTGATAGCTCAAGGTAGGTGTGGAACTTTCTCCTATGAGAACCTGAAAACTGCATAAACAACAGTGAATCAACCAACGATCGTGGAAGTCTCTGTCTTAAGAAACATGCGTGTGTTGTACACTACACGGTATGCCAGGCTTACTGCAACTGAGATAAATATGAAATGTTTATAGAGCATGTTTCAAAGTCTTTCCAAGGTACCAACAAAAACTGAACACAGGGTTACCTAGCATAAGTTTGTTGTCTCTGTGAGCGTTTGTTTGCTTCTCTGCAAGGTTGATGGGCTAGATAACTGGCAGTTTATATAAGAAGAAACCGTCAGCTCAGAGAGTTGCGTTTTATATCTGGAGAGCATTTCTTCAGAGAATCCTCTTCTTGATCGCACTACATCTCATGTACCTCAGATGGCCCTATGTACTCTGTAAAAACATTAGTCCTAGCTCATTGAAATAGTTTCATGCACAGGCCATTTGGCCCCATGAAAATAGAAAAGGAGTGATTGAAAATCTGAAGACATTCAACAGGGGTAAAACAGAGGAGTGTCTGATCTAGAGATGACTGTCATCCTATTTCTCTTGCCTCCAAAGTATCTGGGTTCACCTCACCTCTTCACGGTTCCCCTGGATCCAGAATTCCCCTTTGAAATTCCATCCTGCTCATAAACCCCAAATAGTTTCTTCTTTCCTAAAAAGTAAGTCCAGGCTCCTAGCCTGGCCTTGAAGGTACTCTATTATTTCTTCCAAGAGCTCTTATACAGACTGCAAATTAATGTTTTTCCAGTTTTCTAATTCAAAAGGAGTCCTAAGCGGAGAGTGATGATTTTCATCAGGATTGTGCTGAAATATACAGGCCAGCCTCTCACAAAGTATCAGTTACATGGAGTCTCTTATCAGAGCCTCGGTATATGTATGTGCCCCAGAAAGACCGAGACACTGGAATTGCCACTGGTTCCCACCCTCATACAAGGGCCAGCCTTGAGGGTACCTTCCAGCTTCCTCTACATCTAGTGTTGCACTGGGTTAAAGAGAAAAAACCTAAGAAAGATTGTCTTCAGGCAACAACAGCATTATTACTGTGTAGTCTTTAATTTGCGTTAGTAATATTTAGCCTCTCATTTTTTCACTAGCATATTTAAAATCTCTCCTCCCCTCAGCCCCCCCGCCAAAGAAAACCAAAAAGGAGTAAAAATTCTTTTCTATGATTTTTTTCTTTTCTTTCTAGATACAGCTTTTGCTACTCCATTTTCTTGATCTAAGAGAGTCTCCCCTACCATGGTGACCCAACCAGGAGCCCCTGTGAGGGTGCTGAGGTCATTCCTTCAGGAATCCCTCCTGGTCCAGGGTGCAAGTCAATCTTAGGGGAAGTCTTTCCGTGTGTTAGCCTGGGAAGTGATTTGGATGCAAACACAGTGCCTTGACTTGGAGTGTTCTTCTCTTTAAATGTTTGAAGTGAATATACTTTGTTTTAAGAAAGGAGACTGATACTGTCTTTTAGTTCCTTGTTCTGCCTTCTTCCTTACTGAAATAACTTGAAATCCTACATTCTTAGTTCTATGGGATTGAAAGTGAATTAAAGGAAATGACGGCTAAGGCTGAGCAGATGGAAAGCAGTAAATTCTGATAATTTCTGACATCTCTCCATCCAGCTCCTTTGGTTTAACCTTTAATCTCTTCTGACAAGAACTTGTGTTTGTGTTCTGGGATGGTATACCATAGTGCTTAAAATTAGGGCTTAAAATCATACTTCTATTTGAATATTGCAAACCAAGTGGTTGCCTGTGTCTGAGGAGGTGTGTCTCACGTTATAGACACCACTGTCTTTTAAATATGTGTGGTGAATACTGTGTGATTGTTAAAAATACAAATTCATGATAGAAAATATTTGCAAAAGGCCTGTTTGATTTAAAAAAGAAACCTGTTATCTAAAATATAGAAACAACTCTTGAAACTCAACAATAGGAAGACAAACAACCCAATTAAAAATGGAGAAAAGACTTTAACAGACATCTCACCCAAGAAAATATGCAGATGGCATATAAACACATGAAAAGATGTTCCACATCACATATCATTAAGGAAATGCACATTAACACAGCGACAAGATACCTCTACATACTTATGAGAATGCCAAAATCTGGAACACCAAATGATGGCGAGAATGAAGAAAGAGGAACTCTCATTCATTGTTGGTGGAAATGCTAATGATACAGCCACTTGAGAAGACAGTTTGGTGACTTCTTACAAAACTGAACATACTTACAATATATGATCCAGCAATTGTGCTCCTTGGTATTTACCCAAAGGAGCTGAAAACTTCTGTCCACACAAAAACCTGCACAGGGACGTTTACAGCAGCTTAATTCCTAATTGATAAAACTCGGGAGCAACCAAGATGTTCCTCAGTAGGCGAATGGATAAACTGCGGTGCATATGGGCGATATAATATTCAGCACTAAAAAGAAATGAGCTATCAAGCTATGAAAAGACATGGAAGAGCCTTAAATGCTTTTTGCTCAGTGAGAGAAGCTCTTGCAAGCATTCCTGAATTGGCAGTAACTTTTGAATGTTCCATATTTTCTCAGGTTATAGATACTAAAAACATATCACTTACATGATTGATTGTTCATTAGGTTCCTTTCCCTCTGCCCCACCTTTTTTAAAAAAACAAACAAACACTGAAATGTTTGGAACTTGTGACCTATTGATTAAAGTGTTTACTGAGGAATAAAAACACTAGAGTTTTTGTCTCTGGGATGGTGTATGCTAGTGAATCTCCTCCTGTTCTGAGTGAAAAGCCTCAGACTTTCCATTTAAGTGGCACACTTTCTATCTTTCATCTGAACAACATGAAATACTTTCTAAAACTCCACCTGGTGATAGGAGGAGGAAAAAAATGAGTAAATTGGGTGAGGTTGGGGTGAGGGGTGAGACTTGCCCAAGGTCACGCAGGGCACATTAGAAGCATTGGGTAGGGAGCACCAGATTCTTCTGACTTGGATTCGTTGTTCTCAGACGCCATTTGCAGAGACTTGATAAGATTTTTCTGCTCTAATTTCATCATCAAAGAGCTTGAGTTTAAAATGCTTGTACTTTGTGCTGGTATTTTTCAAAATATGATATCTCCTATCAGTGGAGTGCATCGTTTGGGTTAGTTTATTTTGGCAAAATTGTGTGAGCTGAAGCTCTGAGGTGGTATTGATCTGTATTCCATAAAACTCAGACCAAGTATTCATGACACAGATTTGATGGGAAATAGTTTAATTGTTTAACCTGAATAGTTTATTTTTAAATAAAACATTCAGGTTCACCTGAGAAGTGACGTTATTACTGACAGCCTTGTAGTGTCCCAAGTGGGAAAAATCATATGTGAAAGAATGCTATGCTAAATTACAAAATAGCTATTTGGGGAATATTGTCTTTGCCTATATCTCAAATTTCCCAAGATTCACATTGTAATTTGAAGAGGAAAAGATATAAGAATTCTTTGGTAAATATCTTGTTAATTAGTTTGTATTTGTCTTGAAAATAAGAACAAATGAAATACTGTAGTCCAGAGATCAATTAAAGCACTGCTAGGTGTAAATATTCCAGCAGGAAAAATCCAGAGTTAGTCACTGCTAAAATCCATTGTCTTAGAAGTAGCTATTGGTCTAGCACCCCCGTGACTGCCTTGCACTCTATAACTACCGCGTCCTCCTAGATACTGACATTTCTAAGTCACCATCAGCACCCTCAAGCTTATCCACATGCCACAATTTGAGCTTGTCTATTTTGGATGTATTTCTCTTCCCGTTTGTTCCTTTTCAGTGAATGACGCTTCAGTCTACCAAGTGGTCACTTAGAGCAATCCACCTAGCCTAGTCTTTAGGGCTCCTCCACATTTGCCCAAGTCATTTTTCTCTGTCTGGAAATTTGATCACCTCATATCCTCTGCCTAAAAGTAAGTGACCCCTCATAGCTATTGGTATCAAAATTCAAATTCTTTGGCCCAGTGCATAAGGCCCACAGCTCCCTCCTCACTTATCTATGGCCAGTCTGTCTCATAACATGTGATATGATGCGTAGTTTCCTAAACAGGTCATGTCATTGCTTAGTTCTTAGCATTTGCAAATGTTATTCTCTCTTACCTGCAGCCCTTCCAGAATCAGCACTGGCGTGTTTTTTAACATGAAACTTATCCAGCTCCTTTGGTACTCACTGGTCTGTGTAACTCCTCTGTCATCACACCCCACTAGACCTCAGATCAGTGATTATGTCTTACTTGTATTTCTCCTAGCTATAGACAGCCCAGTACCTGGGACATGAAAGGTGTTCACACAATATTTGTGAATGAATGAATGAAGAAAGGAATCAGGAATTTAATTTCTTTCTTTCTAGTAAACAGAACATCAGAACATTGATCGTACACAGGCTAAATCCAGGACATCTGAGTTTCCAGTGCTAATAAGTATCATGAGTCTATGATGGTGGGTAGCTTTCCTTGATAAAAAGGTATGGCCTGTTAATTTCCTTTCTGCCATTTTTATAGTTATAGCTACACAGCCAGATGACCTACACAGAGCCAGGGATTCTGGCCAAACAGCTGGACGGGTGTTCCTAGGCCTATCAGCAGCCTCGGACAGGTCAGGTCAGCACGTTCTCCTCACCCTCCCACCTGCAAACCCTATGGACGGTTGTGTCTCATCTGGCTTTGTTCGTTCCCCACAGGAGTTATGTGCATACTCTTCCTTTAATTATTTCTGTTTTTAGACTCTTTCTCAATGAGACCCTTCACATTGCCATAGCCCTCGAGCTTAGATGCCCCAAGTGTCTCTCTGTTCAGTAATAATTACAAAGTCATCACTAAATAATCCTGTGAGAAGAAACAAAATTAGACACTGCACATTTCACAGTCCTTATGCTTGTTCTTATGATCCTGCATCATGTCCATGTCAAACAGTAACCAAGAATTTAGATATCCCTAAAGGATATGCTCTTTGAGAACTTCTCAGAGGTGTAGCATGACAAGGGGGAACTTTTGCTAGTGCTCTGTAGGCAAGCTGTCTTTGAGAGCGGGTGAAACTGTGATCCTTCCAGCAATAGACAGTCACCAGATCAAGCCCCACCTGGCTAGGCTGGAGGTGTTTTTAGTGACCATGCTAATTGGAAACTGCTTGAGCAGTATTTCTGCCTGCCTCATTTCTTCTCCTCCTTCTCTTTTTTCTTCTTTTATGAATTGTTATGGGAGAGAAGTTAGAGAAGAAGGACATATATAGAGTGAGAAAGAGGAAAGATCGAGATTATATGAACAAGAACAAAAGAGATTACATTTTCAGATTGGAGTAGAAGATATTGCTTGCCTGGGAACCAAGCCCACAGAGTCACCTTTCTCAGCGCAGTCAAGGCATCAGGGCTACCCTGATGCCTAATTCACAGCTCCTTTGCTTGAATCTGTCTGAGGTACACACAACCAAATAGCTTTTCCCACTTTCTGATGGCCCATTACCATCTCAGGAATAGAAATAAAGAGCAGGAAAGCTTCATTTCATTAAAGAAGACAGAAGAGCTTTATTTCCCTGGATGTAGAATACATGTCCAGTAATCTGGAAGGACTCTTAGAATCCATGTGCTCTGTCACTTCATCATGTTTGACTCTTGGTGACCCTATAGACTGTAGCCCACCAGACGCCTCTGTTCATGAGATTTTTCTGGCAAGAATACTGAAGTGGGTTGCTATGTCCTCCTCCAGGGGATCTTCCCGAACCAGGGATCGAACTTACGTCTTCTGAATCTTCTGTATTGCAAGTGGATTCTTTGAGCCACCAAGGAAGCTGAGCCTCCAGGGAAGACCCAGTGATGCGTTTTGTCAGGAGTGGGATCCAGCCAGGCTTAGGATTCCTTAGGATCCAACCAGACAGGCTTTAATTAACTCCAGAATTATAGTTGCCTCAAATCATGTGTACTAAGACAGAAGCTAAGTTTTTAAATCCACTAATAAACTGGACGTTTAAGGTCTATAAGAACATAACATTTTATTCACTATTTTGTTAATTACTAGAACAGTAATTATCATATTTAGTTGCTTCAATGTTTATCAAATGATTGAATTGATGATAAACAAACATACAGAGTTGCCTTATAATTTATTTTGCTAGGACAAGTCTAGACAAGAGGATAGCCTTACAAGCTCTATGTGATACCTAATATAGTAACTTTCAGGATGCTGCCATTTTCTCTAATATCTCTGCTTTTGACCTTCACTCACAAATACCCTGTTTCCAAGCAGAAAACATTGAGCACACAGGAACCTTTATTTGCTTTAAAGATACTTTATACCTACTAAAATATGTGGAAGAAATTTTTCAAAGGGGCGACATGCTTTCTAAATTACACCCTAGAGTGATTATGGAAGAGAAAATCACCTAGTCACTTTGTTCTGGAATGTCTTACCAAAAGATGGGTATGTGACAGTATTTTGCAATCAAAATACAAAATACAAAATTCTTCTTTGTAAAGAACAGTTTACAAATTAGTTGAAGAGTTAATTTGTAATGTGTTTCTATGGGAAAATAGAATCTAGTTTGTACATAGTGTTATTTATGTTCAGTCAGCTTCCCAGACAGACCACAAAGAGATAAAGCTGTACTAGTTGTGCACCTGACTTATAGATCCCTCCAAGATCTCTGGACTCTGAGCCTGTGTTTTCTGGGGAGGTCTCTAATGGGACAGAGGCATGTTCCCAGGCTGCAGGGAGGTAAGGGGAGTCAAAGGAACAGATGCTGTGTTATCAGTATCTGAAAACAGATTCCTATTACAGTTTCTCTTCTGCCAAAAAACTGTCATTTGCTCTTTTATTCAACAAATAATTCTTAACTGGACAGTATGTAATCAACACCTTGAGGATCTTTAACAGTGCACCACACCAACAAAACTTCTGCCCTCATGGAGTGTGTATTGTAGTTGGGAGAGGGAGTTCAGAAAGAAATGAATAGCACCCATCAGATGATTTATTGTATATTAGATATTAAAAATACATTAACAAATTGTGATCAATAAATCAGAAAGAGATAGTTCAAGAAAAGAAGGGTGATAAGATTTGGGTCTCACCACAATGAGGTACCATTTCACACCAGTCAGAATGGCTGCAATCCAAAAGTCTACAAGCAATAAATGCTAGAGAGGATGTGGAGAAAAGGGAACCCTCTTACACTGTTGGTGGGAATGCAAACTAGTACAGCCATTATGGAAAAGAGTGTGGAGATTCCTTTAAAAATTGCAAATAGAACTGCCTTATGACCCAGCAATCCCACTGCTGGGCATACACACCGAGGAAACCAGAATTGAAAGAGACACATGTACCCCAATGTTCATTGCAGCATTGTTTATAATAGCCAGGACATGGAAACAACCTAGATGTCCATCAGCAGATGAATGGGTAAGAAAGCTGTGGTAAATATACACAATGGAGTATTACTCAGCCCTTAAAAAGAATAAATTTGAATCAGTTCTAACAAGATGTATGAAACTGGAGCCGATTATACAGAGTGAAGTAAGCCAGAAAGAAAAACACCAATACAGTATACTGACACATATATATGGAATTTAGAAAGATAGTATTGATGACCCTCTATGTGAGACAACAAAAGAGACACAGAGGTATAGAACGGACTTTTGGCCTCTGAGGGAGAGGGAGAGGGTGGGATGATTTGGGAGAATGGCATTGAAACATGTATACTATCATGTAAGAAACAAAGCGCCAGTCTATGTTCAATACAGGATACAGGATGCTTGGGGCTGGTGCACGGGGATGATAAAGAGAGATGATACGGGGTGGGAGGTGGGAAGGGGCTTCGGCATTGGGAGATCGTGTACACCTGTGGCTGATGTATGGCAAACCCAGTACAGTATTATAACCTAGAATAAAGTAAAAATAAAAATTAAAAAAGGAAAAAAAAAAAGATTTGGGTCTCAGAGATTGGGAGGTGGGTGCTCTTTTAAAAAATGAGTGATCATTAAGGTAAACCTCCTCAGAAGAGGACTCATTTATAAAGCCTGAAGAAAGATGAGGTTCGGTTGCCAAGTGTCTGAGGTGCAGGCATGCCTGATGTGTTTGAAGAACAAGAAGGCTACTGTGGATAAAGAGTGGACAGTGGGAGGGTAAGAACAGGTCAAGTCTGGGAAATAAACGGGGAGAAGCAGGGCTTACAGGACGTGCCAGGGCTTGGCTTTTACTCCCATTGAGATGGGTAGGTTTTGGAGGACCAGAAGTAGAGGAACACCATGGCATGTGGACTGATAGGACACCTGCCTTGCCTTGGCTGCTGTGGACCAGAGGGGACAAGGCTTGGGGGCTGTTGCAATAATCTAAACTGGAGTAATCTTGTTGGTATAGACCAGAGTAGTAGCAGTCAAGGACGAGCCAAAAGAGAATTTTCTCATGGATTAGATGTCTGGTTTTGAGATTTGGGAGACGTCTGGGGAGGTGAGAAACTAGAAAATGAGGCTTTCCTTTTCAGATAGTAGGAAATACAGGTATAGGCTATGCCAAGTGGACTCTACCTGTTTGACATCAAAGTGGGAATGCCAGGTAAGCAGCTGGAGCCAAGGCAGCAGATAAGAAGTCCCAATGGTGGAGCCCGTGAGGTGCTGCTGCATGAGAGGTGAGAGGAGGAGGGACTGGCAGAGGTGGCTGAGGAGCAGCCAGTGGGGCGAGAAGAGAACAAGGAGAGTGGCAGCTGGAAACAGGGGCGCGTGGGAGGAGTGATAAGTGAGGTCGAGACAGTGTTCCAGACACCGCTGTGGATGCAGCCGTGACGGAGTGAAAGGAAAGAATACAGACAGCAGAATGACACAAAGGCTGTCTTACTCCACATACATTGTGCATATGGGGATGTATATCAGGTATGTTTGAACAAGGCTGAGTTACCATATAAAAATATTTATTACTCAGCTTGTGTCAAGATATTAAGTGACTTAACTAACTGATCTGAAAAACAGTGGTTATCACAATCTCATCATATTAATGGAATAAATAGTCAGCTATTTAAGAGTTTAGATTCTACTAGTGTTATGTCTGTCGGGCAAACAACTAAAATTGGATTGTGAATTGTTAAAGTCAACGTGTATCCAACTAGTTCCATATTACTCTGTGAGTCTGGTTCCCAAACTAATTTTATTTAATTAATGGAAATGTATTTAATTTATTAATTTAATTTAAATAAATTAAAACATATAAATTTAAATAAAATAAAACTTATTTTATTTTGGAAAATAATGGACTTCCTAAGACATGGGGATGCAACTCATTCTCTACATACAGGGTCCCTCCCCCAAATATTTGCATATTGTATACTAAAAACTGGGCTCTCAAGTTCATTCCTAGCTCATAGCATAAAGAGGAGTGCATGGTTCTGATTTTATTGAAGAGTATAGGAAATTAATGAAAAGAAAGAAGATTTAGACTTAGAAATTGACTTTTGCGTAGCTTTATTAGTGTCAAGACTGATCAGTTTCGAGAATTGTGTTTCTTATCTCTGTAGTCTAGAAATTATCAGAAGGTTTTTACACTAACATTTGGACACTGAGTTGCATTTTGAACTTTCACTGCCAGCCATGTCTTTTCAGCTCTGCTCTTTTTCTGTTAATAAGTCCCTAAAGGTAGGCTTTCTTGGAGGAATGGAAGTGTTTACTGTTTAACCTTAGAATTATATAGCTTGTTCCAAAGTAAGCAACTTGACTGTGACGGTGGGGAAGTAACTGTGGCTTATTCACAAAATTTGAACCTCAATGAAATTTCAGAATCAACATAAAAATTTTAAGACTTTATCGTTTGCCCACAAATACAAAAGGGAGGAATCATTAGAAATAGCTTAGTTATTTATTCATATTATAAATAACTATCATTTCAGTTTATAAAAGCATTTTAAAAATGCTCCCTCATGGAAACTAAAACATTATTTAACATCAAAAGATTATGACACTGGGAGGGATTGGAGGCAGGAGGAGAAGGGGACGACAGAAAATGAGGTGGCTGGATGGCATTACTGACTCGATGGATATGAGTCTGAGTGAACTCCGGGAGTTGGTGATGGACAGGGAGGCCTAGTATGCTGCGATTCACCAGCTCGCAAAGAGTTGGACACGACTGAACTGAACTGACTGAACTTAAGTCTATGTGTATTTTTTGATGCTAACAGTTTTAAAAGCAAGTTTACACCCAGTATAAATTTTCATATTCTGATTTTCTCTTGGAACTTTATACTTAGATTTTTTGTTTGCACTCGGCTGTTCTTGTAAATTGCAGTCCTTTGCCATCATCACTAGTAAATAATACTTATTTAGTGTACTCATGCTTTTTCTATAGCTGTTTCTCCAAGTAACATCACAGTTTACATACAAGCTAAATATGATTCAGTAAGAAGCAATTAAAATATTTTTAGAAATTTTACTTCAAGTATTTTCAGGCCATTGTACCTTACAATACAAGTCTGATATTAGAGGACAAGACCAATTCTTATTTATAATTTACCTGTTAAGTAGGTTCCTAATTTATGCTCGACAGAAAATACCTTGACCCATTATATCACTAAACCTTTATAGTAAGTTATATGGCAGTAATCTTTGGCTATAAATTCTCTTGAAGAAATAAATCATAATTGTGATGTCTTATATTAGGCACATATGAAATTGCCACAATTCAACTGTTTTTTACAATTAGAAAAAAAACCGCAAATGTTATTTGGCTCAACCTAATATTTGTATAACACATATGAGATGAGCACAGAAGATACCAATACTGAGTTTCAGATTAAATGGCTTGTTCAGGTAATGTTGTTAGAAAATAGCATAACTGGAACTTTAAGATTTGGGTTTTCTGACTCAAAATTCAGTGTATTTTTCTACTCTACTGTGCTTCTGGGAACCGATTAAAATTATCACGATAATTATGGTATTGAAAGTTTGATCCAAACTAAGGGAACTATGTTTCTTTAGAGGAAAAAAAACATTAATGTGGTTAAGTGATTAATCACTAGGAAATTAGAAAATATGGGGAAAATGTACTTCATTTACTTATTTACATTTGTAAGCCAGGAGATTTTTTATTTCCACTTTTTCTTTTAGCATTAAAAAAAAATTAAAGAAAATTTCAAGCATTCACAAAAGTAGAGAGAATAGCATAGTGAACCTCAGGTACCCATCAGGTGTCTATCACTCAGGTTCAAAAGTTGACAACTCAAGGTCAGTCTCACTTCATCTGTGTGTCCAAGTACTTTCCTACCCAACACTGGATTATTTTGAAGCCACTCTCAAGCATCATACTATTTCATCCTTAAATCTTTTAGTATGTATAATAGATAATTCCCAATCCATCTTGCAAGCCAACTTGGTGACATGAATATTGTAATTGTTGATAGGCAAACAAAAACCTTTACAAAATTGAGTAGAGCCTATGCGAAGATTGTTTAGAACTAAAAATTGCCTCACATCAGCAAGAATTCAATAACCAAATTTTCCCTTTCTGGCCTCTCTGCATCAGATACTAGCTGTAGGGGTGCCAAGGCGTGCATAAGAAGACTTGTCATTGAACACGCTGTTTACAAAGTGTGTGTGTACCGAACATAAAATCCAACATACTATCCAACTCAAGTAATGAAAGGCTCTCTCCTTTTTTATCACGTCATGTTGTGTTGTGTATGGATGCATTCTTAAAGAAAGAAAATAAGTATTAATGAATAAGAGAGTTGACGCAGTAACTTCTGGACATATAGCGTAAATGGTATTCCTATGGAGATGACATTCGTCAATACGAATGTTTTGTTATTGTTATTTAAATTCTCTTGTTGTCTAATTGAAAAACTGGTAAAATACTATCATTTTCCAGATAAAGTTCTTGGCAAGTTTTCTGTCTTTCAAACCCCCTAGGACAGTCCACAGCTCCATGAAAACATGAGTCAAATACATTACAAATTTCCCAAGGAGAATCAACATCTTTTCCAGCTGTTTGGATAGTCTGTCTAACATCTGACCAGAGCCCTCATCTCCCAGTATTGTTCTGGGCTTGTACACTTTGACTTTGATTTGTTCAATGTTATAATTTTAAAACTGAGCCAGTAGTACGAGTTTTCACTTTTTCTTTAAGACTTTTAACTCCTATCACTTATGAAAATAACAATTATAATATAAAGTGGGGGAGCACCAGCCCCAGAAGATATTGTCTCCCTAGGTATTTCTCTTTGACAGCGCACAATTCCATCTTAATGCTATCAAACTTCTCTCTCTCTCTTTTTCCCTCCCTTAGGTAATTTTTCTATTATTTATAGAGCAAAATGTCTCCCAACTATAACATCACAAGAACTAAACTTGTTTTGATTGATTAGTTTCAGGTTTTCTATTTTAAATGTCTTTTGGCACTGGGCAGTGTGTTTCAATTTATTCAGAAGGAATGCATTTGTGATCATTCCAATTAATCCCTTGTCTGTTTTGTCTGGCATCTGTGTGAAACTAGTTATAATAACTTAAAAGTTTGGCAGGCTGAATAGTAAACTGCCCAAGGTGGGATGGAAAGCTTTCAGGGCCCAATTAACAAGTCAACTTGTCTTCCAGCCTATCTACACAGAATTATCTGTTGCTTTGAGTTGTCTTTATAACCGTTAATAACACTTGATAAGTAGTTCAGGGCAAGAAAGTGAAACAGAACAACTGGCCAGATAGAATGGTTTCCAGAGTTAAGACCAAATTTCCAGCCTAGAAGCATGGAGTACACACACACACACACACACACACACACACACACACACACGACACACACACACACACACACACAGAGTTTGGGCAGAGGAGCAAAAGTAACCTGGAGAAAACCTGGAACTTTGTTCAAGCTATTATTCAAAGAGAAAGTGATTTGTTTCAAATGTATCCAGAAGCTGAATTGTATGGAGTTTTACAACTACCTGTGTACTTATCTGAAACTGAAGCAGTGATTAGGGATCCAGTATACCTTTCAGAATATAATAAGACAACCCCACGGTTATTGTTAAATATAATTTAATATCTTTATTATAATGGTTCTTTTCCTACTTTCATTGACTATCTTTTATCTTTTTCCTTTTTAATTAAAAAAATGTAAATTTATTTCAGAGTTTTTGACTGCCACATTTGATATCATTTTGGGGGACTCTCCCTCAAGCTTCATCTGTAACCTGTGAGATAGTATACTGGATGTGTGCTTGGACATGCACCACATTTTGGACTTATATCTTCTAAGGTTTCCCTCATCTTAGCTTGCAGTCACCTTTAAGTGTGCCAAGAGACATGTCATGACTGTGGAGGCTTCAAGCCACATTTTCATTTAGATATGTTCATGTAATAAATGCCAAGTTCATCTTAATTTATGGTACTTAAATGTCTAAGCCCATGTTACCATCACAACTTCTTAAATAAATATCTTTTTTTTTTAACAGTAAAGTGTTTTAAACTTTCACATTTTTATTACTGAAACAAAAGTTCTTGTATCTTCTTATTCAAGAACTCTTCCAGGCACTTAAATTCAGAGATCATTATCCCTTTGCATGTTTCATAGTGAGTTTTGTTGAATTAGTTGTGTGTGTGTTTTTTAATACGAAGTATAAAAGAGATGACTAAAGATAGGAACAGGCTTGATCTTCTCTGCTTGATGATTCTACCTGATTCATCAGAGCTTGTACCTAAATTAATTAATCTTTCCCTTTGTTCATGATGCTTTCTCTTTGCTCCTGACAAAATGTGCTGAAATCACTGTTGTCACATGTTTTTAATTTTTGAAAATCCATCCTTCTAAGATAGACACGGAAAGAAAAACTAACTGCACAGAACACCACATTAAGAAGAAAGTAGTTGAAGTTCTGCCATGAATAGTTACCAAAAAAAAAAAGCTATGATACTATTTGGCCTCATCTCCCTAGCTAGGGAATTCAAATTGTTGAATGCCTAATAGTGCTTTTGTAAGAATTTCAGTTTTTAAAAATATGCTGGGGTGGACAAAGCATGCCTGTTATGTAAACATATAGTTACTAAAGACACGAGAACACATGTGAGTATTTCAAAAGATATAAAATGTGCTCGGATGATGATAATAAATGAAGCATGTTTAAATGGTCGATATAGAGGTTAGCCCCTTTGAAAATTGCAGACTCCTTCAGATCAGGATGCTGCTAACTGAGAGTGCAATTGCAACATACATTAAATACTGATTTCTGGCTACTTTCTTGCTAAAAATTGTATTTTATTTGTCAGGATAATAAGTTTGCATTTGATTTAGCTATGAAATTTTATTATGTTTTCAAATGGTCTTAATGAAACAAGTCTCATTGAAGGTGCTTTGTATTGAGGGGGCGGTATTTGTTGCCCTCTACCCTCCCCTAAAGTTCAAAATTAGTTTGATACTTTAAATTTCTCTGTTTTAGTATGTGGGATTTTTAGATCATAAAATAGGAGGGAAAAAAAGAACAAGAAATCAGCTTTTGCTGCTATTTTGTTGAGTAAGATATTAAGTAATTACTTGAAAACTGTATTAATTTATTCAGACAAATAGATTGTTTTGTAGCGTATCAGTTCACATTGTACCACATGTAATTCCACTTCAGCATACTTAACTCTCTCCCTATATTAAAAAGACAAAACCAAAACTCTAACCTTAGTGCAACATCCCAACTAGCTAGCCACTCACGTGTCTCATTCTGTCACTGCCAGGCTTCTTAAAAGCTCTGTCTACACTAGCTGTCTCATCTTTTTCCATTCTGACCACTGCACAAGTAATCATGAGACTACTTCTTTGTTATTAAATTCAGCGGTACTTACCAGCCCTTATTATTTTTTACCTTTTTCGTTATTATTGGGCTGGTTAAAAAGTTTGTTTGGGTTAAGGTGTTAGTCTCACTTCTTAACGCCTGGCCCTGACCTTCCTGGCTCTTGCGCGCTGTGCATCACGTTCCACTACCTCTCTAGTTGCTTGTTTAGGGTCTCCTCCACTGCTGACTGTTGGTGTTCCCCACGATTCCGTCCATGGCCTCTTATCACTAGACGAGTCTCCCCAGGTGCCTGTAAGGCCATCCATGGTGTCAGCTACCTCCCGCACAGACAGCCTTCTCCCATCTGTCGACTGCATGGCAGATGTGTGTATCCAGTGCCCTGGGGATCCCATAGGTCTCTCAAAATTAGACTTATGAGACTGAATCCTTTCTCATGGGTTTCTCTACCTACTGTTCTTGTTTTCCCAGTTTCAGTGAACAACACCAGCATCCCACCAGCCAGATTCTGTGTTTGATTCTTGATTTCTCTGTCCCTCCCATACCCAATTATTAAATCTTATCAAGTCCCTGTAGCTTTCGTAGCATCAAACCAACCTCTTTTCTCTTCATCTTCATTCCAGAAATTGCTCATCTACTTTTTTTTCTTGCCATTTGATTTGACCTTATCATTTAATGGGGAATCCCTGGTGGCTTAGAGGGTAAAGTCTGCCTACAATGCAGGAGACCCAGGATCAATCCCTGGGTTAGGAAGATCCCCTGGAGAAGGAAATGGTGACCCACTCCAGTATTCTTGCCTGGAAATTCCCATGGATGGAGGAGCCTGGGAGGCTACAGTCCACGGGGTCGCAAAGAGTCGGACACGACTGAGCAATGTCACTTATCATTTAATATCTTTAAATGTCTTTATTGTCATATTAGTGTAATATTTGCAAAGAGAAGAGATAGGACTTGTGCGATGAATTCATTATGTTTAAGCAACAAACCCATTTTAAATTAAACTATTAATATCTTTAAAAAGAAACACAAATAGATAAAATTTAAAAACTAAACTAAAAAAAGATTGTTAATATTCTGTCTAGAACATTGCTGATACTTTCATTCAAACATGTAGAATAATCTTTTTAAAAATGGGATTGTAATACATGAACTGATTTATATTATTCCTAGAGATCAGTTACATATTCTTTGATAATTATGGATCTGAATATCATTTTTTCATGGCATTATTATATGGCAACCACACAACTTATAGAACCATGTTTTTTGGTGGATATAGAGTTTTATTTATGCATCCTTCTATACTTGTCCATCTATTTTCTGAGGACAGGTTCCAACTACTACTACTAGATTTATCAAATTAAGGGCATACACTGTTTTAGGACTTTTAAAATAGATTGCCAAAGAGCTGTCCAGAGGATTGAAACTAGTTTATATACTGTCCTTTGCAGAATATGAGTTTGTCTGTAGTTCCCACATCCATAGTAATAATCATCCGTTTATATTTTTAACCAGTTGCATAAATGAAAAATGATATCTCAGTTCAATTACTCTAATTTAAGACAACTTTTAAAATCTTTGGTTATCTGGTTGCCAAATCCACAATAGATCAGAAGCAGGAAATTGGAAGAAGAAAGATGAGTTGCTATAGTCAGATCTATTGGCAGCAGCCTGAAATAATAGCAGACAAACAGTGAGGAAGGATACAAGAAAACCAAAAACCAGAAATAGAATCCCAGACTGCACAGTGCATGGCCCATTTAATTCAAGGCCCAACAGCCCGACTCCCCTGTGTGGTCTCTAAGGCCTTCACCATATTTCAACACAATGTCCCCCATCTCAGCATTTTGAAATCCTACAAAGACAGTAAAACCTTGGCTTGTAGAAATAGCAATTAATTAAATGTCAACTGTTGTCAATCAGTTGCAGATTGCTAAAATAATATTCTTTATTTAACCTCTTACAAAAATAAAGCCTTTAAACAAACTTTTAACTTCCAATTTATCTCTTCCACTAAAATACTGTAAATAAGTTTGTCCTTTTAACCGTTAAATCATTTGCTAAAACACTGGAGGATATGCTAATAATATGTAAATAAGGAATATGTTCTAAGAAATCTTCTTAGCCGAGAAAATAGAATACTTCTGGCAGATGTGATACCCAGGTTTCAATTTTAAGGAACTACTGTGTGAAAATATACTAATTTCTATATCTCTCAACTAGAGAAGAGTTTGTGTGGGCAGAAGTTAAAGGAAGGCAGATTTCTAACAATTAGGACTCTCTAATTCTGTCAAGGATTTTCTTATGAAATGTTTTGCAAACTGTTAGACCTCAAAAGAATCTTCGTGGTCAAAAATAACAACTTCTCTGCCATTTTATAAATAAGAAAACCAAAGCCCAGAATGGAGTAAGTGGCTGCCATGGGGAGGGTATAGGACTTCAGCTTTCCCAGCTTTTCTTTCAGTGCCTTAAAAAAAAAAACTCTGTAACAAGGTACCCCTTATAGCAAGTTTTATGTTATGAAAGTGTTCGATCAGAATTTAATTTCTAATTCTCAAGGATGTCAGAGAGAGGATTTCTACATTCAAAGGAAGTAAAATTAGAGGACTGGGGAAATTCTTACTAGTTCAAAAATCTCATTCATTTTGTTTAAGTAACTGTTTAAGACCATTATAGAAATACCTTTAGGCATCTTCCCAAGGGCATCAATACAAAAAGTTTTTTAAAAGAAGAAAATTACAGTGGAATAGTATGCTAATTGATTTTGGCAGAGACCTTTCTGTGAAGTGAATATTCTGTAACAGGGATGACAAGTAAGTTTCAGCTGCCGTCCGGGGAGTGGGGTACATGTAACATTTGCTGAGAAGACTGGATGGACATAGTTAGCCTCCATTCTCTGTAGAGTTTGCCTCAGCTGTGGTGGTGTACAACTCCTGTTTTCATGAACCCTCATCTGCAATCTTTAGATAAGAAGAGAAATTACAAGGTCAGATTTAGAGGAGCCTTGTAGTTAGAAGATTAAAAAATAAAGCAAGTTTCTGGTTGGGAAGAAATAACCATCTGTTTCTAGGATTTACCTTGCCATCAGTTATCAAAGATGTGAACAATTCAACTTTACCTTTTAGAGTCAGTTTTATATTTTTAAATTTTTATTTTTTATGAATTTTTCCCATGAAATTTGCAAAATTGGGGAAAGAAATTAAATCTTGCCTTTCCTGTCAGAAGACCCTGTGATTTTCTGTTCTGGCTCCTATGGGATAATGCTATTTTTCACCCAGAGCAAAGAGGTTAACTTAAATTCTTCAGTTCTAGAATAAGGGTTTCAAGATGTATTTTTACCATGCCAAAGTCTGCAAAAGTCTTGGAAAACCAAAGCTATAATGTGGAAATCTGACAGGCTTGCACTGTGATCTGTTTCTTTGGAGATAACATGTTCATTTTTCATTTGAGGGAGGGGATCAATGTGCTAATTAGTAGTAAATTCCTATCGTCAGATTATTCATATCGTCTGTTACCTTTTTTCTCTGTGTACTTAGGGAAATGTTCTTTTCTATATTTTAGAGTTACTCCTCACACTGTAGTAATAGTGACTGTATATTAATAGCAGCTCATGTGTATGGAGCTACAAGCACCAGGCACCAGACTAAATGCCTTTTTTGCATCACCTCATTTAAAACAAAGAGTTAAGTAATTTGTTTAAAGTCACGTAATTTGTAAAGCAAAAGATATAACTTCACAGACCTCACTTTTTAAAAAATTTATTTAGATATTAATAATTCTCTTAACTGCTACCTACTAGTATATCTTTTCTCTTGATATCCTCAGGACAGTTATCTTTATAATTTAAAATTTATCCTGAAACTTTCATATATATCATTTTTACCTTTGATCCCATTTCAATGAACCAAAGATAAATGATGAAGACCTTTTCACATTATTTAACTTGAACATTTCTGTGAATCATTTCTCATTACTTATAAGGAAAATTGAATATGATTTTGAGATATATTTCTGGACAGCCCTTGCATGGAGACAGTAAATGGATGTTTTTGTTTTGAGATTTTTACAAGCTGATTCAGATGTATTTCAAAATGAAACTTACTGTTCAAACACTGAGACATACAACACACTCTTGTATGGTTCCAATTATGGATACTGGGCTGACCTCCAACTCCCAGGATCATTCTTATGGAAGGTTCTATAGCAAAGAGTATGAATTGTTTTCTCAGTGAATTAATGTTTGGTAACAGGGAGCTCTGGATATATTATGTTGTTGTTAATTACGTAGATCGTTGTAATCCCAAAGACATGGTACCTGGACTGGAATTCATAGTAAGTATAGTTAGTATTTACATCATAGCTGTTAATTTCACATACTTTTTGATGAAAAGTTTTGTGCACATCATAGTCTCCAAATGTTTGCTAGAATGCAAATTATGTAAGCATTTTAGGTGGCAATTTATAAAAATTATAAAATCACATTCCCTTTGACCTGGTTCCCTTACTAGTTATTTTCCCAAGAGACAGACTTACAAAGTACACTAAGTTATATATTACAAAGATGTTCGTTGACATCTTGCTGATAATAGTAACAAACTGTGAAAAACCTCAATAGCCATCAAGAGTAAACTGTTTAAAATTATGTTGCTTCTATACAATAGAACACTTGGGGAAAAAAATATGGTCAATGTCTATGTGCTGCTATTGAATGCCTTCAGGATAAATTAAATAAAAAAAGAAATCTGTAGAAGTATGAGCAGTGTATGTTGGTTTGTGCATTTTTTTTCTGAAAATACATACAGACATTAAATTAACACATATTAGCATAGACTCCTAAAACATAAAACATAATGTTTTTCTGGGAAGATATATAGAAATAGTAAAAAAGTAAAATTAAGAGTAATTAATTTTGCAGAGTGGAATGAGGATAATAGATGATCCCCAGGCTCTTACCTAGGAGAAGCCAATGGCAACCCACTCCAGTACTCTTGCCTGGAAAATCCCATGGACAGAGGAGTCCATGGGGTCGCTAAGAGTCAGACATGACTGAGCGACTTCACTTTCACTTTTCATTTTCATGCATTGGAGAAGGAAATGGCAACCCACTCCAGTGTTCTTGCCTGGAGAATCCCAGGGACGGAGGAGCCTGGTGGGCTGGCGTCTCTGGGGTCGCACAGAGTCGGACACGACTGAAGCAACTTAGCAGCAGCAGGCTCTTACCTTCTATTTTATGCCTTTCTCCACTGCTGAGGTTTAATAAATCTCTGCATGTCTGCCTGCCTTTCTCCCTCTCTCTCTCTTTCCTTCCCCACTTTGATTTTTAGATAATAGAATTAGGCACAGTATTTTTCTCTCTCAAGCTTTTATATATTACATGCAACTGGTAAGTGTTACTCAAAGTACAACAAAACCAATGGAAATTAATTTTTATTGTTTTTAACATCACACTAGATCCTTGAGGATATAATGATTTCTGAAGTCTGTGACTCTCCTTTTACTATTTTCCATATCCCAAACAGTGATTGAAAATTTTCAAGCCTGCTCAAATTATGTCATTTTATACAGAATCCATTATCATCTTGTGTGTTTGTCTTTGATATTCCCCAGTACTTGCCTCTATATAGATAGACGATAAGCCTAGGACAGATGCCTGAAGCCCTAACATTTGGACAAGAGACCCCTAACAAGAACAAGCCTCTTCTAGTTCCTGCAGTGATGCTTGCTTAGGGGGAAAAGTTAAGAAACCAGGATCCTAGCCACAGTATTCCAGAAATGTGAGAGGATTGAGAGTAATGGAATATTCTCTGAGTCAGGAGTTTGGAGGCCTGGGGTCAAGCCCCAGCTCTGCCATTAGCCCTATAACCATGAACAATTCACTTAATCCTCAGCCCTAGGAAGAGGTAAAGTGGCCACTTATCTTGGCAATAAAACCAATCAGACATACTGATACTCATGGTAAAAGTAAAAAGTGAAAGTGCTAGTCACTCAGTCATGCCTGACTCTTTGCAACCCCATGGACTGTGGCCTGCCAGACTCCTCTATCCATGGAATTCCCCAGACAAGAATACTGTAGTGGTTGTCATGGGTAGCCATTTCCTTCTCCAGGGGATCTTCCTGACCCAGGGATTTAATCCAAGCCTCTTGCATCACAGGCAGACTCTTTACCATCTGAACCACCAGGGAAGCCTACTCATGATAAAAGCTGAGCCTTAAAAACTTGGTCTCCTAGTATACAAAGCATCCGGTTCTCCCTTCACTCAGCAGTACAAAATTATTATAATAGAGGTCAGCCTTGAACTGAATGATCCTGTCAAAGCAGTAAAGAAGGACAGACTCTCTCTATCTCATTAGGTATTCTAAATTCTACTCTTAGACTAAGTTAGAGCTTGAGAAATCCCTGTGCCCTGGCCTCACTGGGTTGGACTGCAAAATGCTCTCACTGAAGTATGTTGACATTTGTGTTGACTTCGAGCTGTCATCAAGGGCCCTGATAAGAAAATCACTGTTAAAAATACCTTGTTTCATTATTTTTTCCCAGTGTGCTCTTAAAAAAATGTCCAGATATTAAATTCCCTTTAGAATTTGCACCAGGAAAATGTTTATCTCTTCTGCCAGCTAGGCTTACTTCACCTTGTCAGATAATGAGAAGATGGTGTATGCATTATACATACTCATTTTACCCTGCCTGTACCAATTTTCACATCTTTTAAGTTAGAGAAAATAATACCTATTTTAATCCCCTTGACTTTCAAATTTATGTCTCCAGTTTAGCCCTTTTCAATTCTAGACTCATCTCTCTATTTGTCTACTCAAATCCCCACTCATTCATTCAACAGATCTTTATCAAGCATCAACTATGTGTTAGGCACTGTTCTAGACACACATGATGCAGTGGAGATTAAGACAAACCAAGGCCCTGACCTTCTGCAACTTTCAATGCAGTAAAAGAGAAAGATAGTAAACCAGACAAAGTAAAATATGTCATGTTTCCTTTTGTGTATGCTTTTTAAGATACCATCTTAGTGATTATCTTTGGGTTTATAATTAACACCCTAGATTTATAATAGTCTACTTTGAGTTAATACCAACTTAGCCTTGGTAGCATGTATAAACTCTGCCTCTGTGTAGCTCTGCCCTGCCTCTATTTATGTTATTGTTTTCACAAATTGCATTTATATATTGTGTATCCATTAACATAGATTTTAAATTACTATTCTTTTATGCATTTGTCTTTTAAATCATACAAGAGATAAAAAGGGTTACAAACCAAAAATACAATAATACTGGCTTTTGTATTTACCTGTGCAGCTAGCTACCTTTATCAGAATTCTTTCTCTGTTTACAACTTTGAGTTACTGTATAGTATGCTTTCATTTCAGCCTGGAGGACTTCTAACATTTCTTTTATGACAAGTCTACTGACAAGAAACCACATCATTGTTTATCTGCTTCATTTTTGATGGCTAGTTTTGCTAATTTGAATATAAAAATTGCTAATTTGGATGTAAAATTCTCGGTTAGCAGTTTTCTTTAGCACTTTAAAATTTCAGACTTCCCCAGTTGTCCAGAGACTCCAGGTTTGCAATGCAGGGAACATGAATTTGATCCCTGGTCAGGGAGATCCTGCATGCCATGTGGTGCAACCAAAAAAGAAAAGTCATCCCACTTCATTTGTACCTCCATAGTTTCTGATGAGAAATTTTCTGTTAATCTTTTCTAAGGTCTCTTGTGTGTGACAAGATGCAAGTCTCTGGCTACTTTTGAGATTATCTCTTTATCCTTAGCTTCCAAAAATTTGAGTATTATATGTCTTGGGGCTTCCCTGGTGGCTCCTAACCTCTAAGCGTCTGCCTCCAATGCGGGAGACCCAGGTTCGATCCCTGGGTCGGGAAGATCCCCTGGAGAAGGAAATGGCAACCCACTCCAGTATTCTTGCCTGGAGAATCCCATGGACAGAGAAGCCTAGTAAGTTACAGTCCACGGGGTCGCAAAAGAGTCGGACACTTCACCTCTATATGTCTTGGTGTGAGTATCTTTGCATTGATTCTTCCTGGGGTTTGTTGAACTTCTCGAATGTATAGATTTATGCCTTTTATCACATTCTGGGAGTTTTCAGCCATTATTTCTTCTTTTTTTTGTCCTTTTCCTTTCTCTTCATCTTCCATAATTCCCATTGTGTATGTTAAAACACTAGTATGGCGACCCATGGGTCTCTTACATTCTGTTTATTTTCTTTTTAATTAGAAGATAATTGCTTTACAATGCTGTGCTGGTTTCTGCCATACATTAACATGAGTCAGCGATAGGCATACATACAAGTTCCCTCCCTCTTGAACCTTCCTCCCACCTCCCACCCCATCCCACCCCTCTAGGCTGTCACAGAGCACCAGGTTGAGCTGCCTGTGTTATACAGCAACTTCCTATTAGCTATCTGTTTTACATATGGTAATGTATAGATTTCTGTGCTGCTCTCTCAGTTCGTCCCACCCTCTCCTGCCCCATGTCCACAAGTCTGCTCTCTATGTCTCAGTCTCTATTGCTGCCCTGCAAACAGATTCATCAGTACCATTTTCTAGATTCCATATATGTGTATTAATATACAATATTTCTTTTTCTCTTTCTGACTTTCTTCACTATGTATAACAGGCTCTAGGTTCATCCACCTCACTAGAACTGACTCAGATGTGTTCCATCTTACAGCTGAGTAATATTCCATTATTTATATGTGCCACAACTTCTTTATCCATTCATCTGTTGGCAGCTTTCTAGGTTGTTTCCATGTCCTGGCTGTTGTAAATAGTAGTGCAATGAACACTGCGGTATATGTATCTTTTTCAATTATAATTTTCTCAGAGTATATGCCCAGTAGTGGGATTGCTGAAGGCGATGGCACCCCACTCCAGTGCTCTTGCCTGGAAAATCCCATGGACGGAGGAGCCTGGAGGGCTGCAGTCCATGGGGTCACTAAGAGTCAGACATGACTGGGCAACTTCACTTTCACTTTTCACTTTCATGCATTGGAGAAGGAAATGGCAACCCACTCCAGCGCTCTTGCCTGGAGAATCCCAGGGATGGCAGAGCTTGGTGGGCTGCCGTCTATGGATTCGCACAGAGTCGGACATGATTGAAGTGACTTAGCATGGTAGTTTTATTCCTAGTTTTTAAAATCTTCATACTGTATACTCTGTTTATTTTTCATCATTTTATTTTCTCTCTTTTCCTCAGACTGAATAACTTTAATTGGTCTATCTTCATGTTTATTGGTTCTCTTTCCTGCCTGATCAGATCTGCTACCAAAACGCTCTAGTGAGTTTTTCGTTTCAGTTATCATACTTTTCGGCTCCCAGATCCCCGCTTGGTTTCATTTTTTGCAATTTCTGTCTCTTTATTGATACTCTCTATTTCTTCATACAACATTCTCTTAGTGTACTTTAGCACTTTGTCCATGATTTCCTTTAGTTCTGTGAGCATATTTAAGACAATTTATTTGAAGGCTTTGTCTAGTAAGTCCAATGTCTGTGTCCCTTGGAGTAAGTTTGTTCATTTTTTGCTGCAAATTGGCCATATTTTCCTGTTTCTTCACATGCTTTGTAATCTTTAGTTGAAAACTGGATATTTCAATAGTATGGAAATTCTGGAAACTAGAGGCTTCCCCTTCTAAGAGTTTGTTTTCTTGTTTGCTGTAGGCTATAGCTATTTATTTGGAGAAGGAAATAGCTATTTATTAGGTAACTTTTCTAAGCTGTTTTTTTCAGAACTATGTTCTTAGTCATGTGTAGTCTCTGAATTCTCTGTTCCTTTAGCTTGTGTTCCACTAGTGTTTTGATAGAGATTTCCTTGAATACCAGAAGCCAAATGAGAGAAAGAGTGAAAGAGAATAGGAAACCCTCTTAAGTATTTTCTGAGCATATATATTTCCTGAGCATGTGCATAACTTTTAAAATCTCTGTATTTACAAGTGCTTTTGAATTCCCTGATTTCACAAATAACTTTCTCTAGCTTTGAATTTTGGCACTCAAGTCAGTCCTAAGGGAAATCAATCCTGAATACTCGTTGGAAGGACAGATGCTGAAGCTGAAGCTCCAGTACTTTGGCCACCTGATGCAAGGAGCTAACTCATTAGAAAGCCTCTGATGGCTGGGAATGATTGAAGGCAGGAGGAGAAGGGGATGTCAGAGGACGAGATAGTTGGATGGCATCACCAACTCAATAGTAATGAGGTTGAGTAAGCTCTGGGAATTAGTGATGGACAGGGAAGCCTGGCATGCTGCAGTCCTTGGGGTTGCAAAGAGTTGAACACAACTGGACAACACCCTGAGTTAGTTCCAAATTAGGTGAAACAAAGACAAGCACCTTACATCAGTCCTTCATATACTCCCTACAATAAGTTAGAGCAGATAAAGACAATACTTTACAAATAAGATCTGCTCTGCTTCCTCCAGAACCAGGGACCAGAGTCATAAACTGGGAATATGGTCATCTTCATAACCACTGCTGAGCCCAGGAAGAGAATTGGCCAAAGGTATAAAAATACCAGAGTGCTTTCCCAGGGATTTTCAAATTCCCTTTCCATTCGTTCAGCATTTGGCTGGTTGATAGAAACTTTTGTTTTCCAGAGTTCTGAAAAAGTTGATTCTGATTGCTTTCTCTTAATTTTTCAACCTTCCCTTGGGGGCCAGGGCCCTTTGAGCTGCCTACTCTGCCATTTTTGCTGATGTCATTTTCCTGCCCCTATTTTAAAATGTAAGTTTCAGACGTGTATTTTGTTTACCAAAACATTCTTAAACTGTAAAATATTTTCCAGTTTTAGAATTTTTAATTGCAGTTGTAACCTTATCAGGATATTGCTGTAGGCTCACCAGGATGCTTTACAAAATATTTACCTGTTTATAAAGAGAAAGTAGCAAATCATTATATTAGCTGGGCACTAATATGATTCCTCTCCATTATCAGGGAAACAATAGAAACATCTGTGGAAGATAAGTAGGGTTTGGCAAGGGAAGGAAACACAAGGGGCTGACCTTCTTGTTTCTATTACCTCCTTAAATTGGAAGAATAATCCAAAGCCAGGGAAGACAACACACTTTGCTGTTATTTCCCTTTGTTTTATAATTCTTGGTTGAAAGAAGTTCTCCATTCAGAGAAATCTATAGGGTTGGGGCCAGTGTGTCATGTGAAAGGTACTCAGTAAATATTTGTAGGAAGAAGTTCAAGTTAACTCGGTCATTGCTATGGTGTTGAACAAAAGCAGAAGATGTGTATTTCCATATTGGAAGAAGTATATAGAGACTTTCACCCAAGGAACTGTTTATTAGGCAGATTCCAGAAAACTGGAAACATGTCACTCCTGTTGCCCAAGAGCAGGTGCAAAGCAGAGACACTGGAGTGCAGATAAGAAATTAGATTGATGCCTTTTCTATAATATAGTTTCCACCTTACAATCAATGCTTAAAGGAAAATTTTTTGTCTATACGAGAAACAATGTGGTTTTAATAAACAGTGTGTTGAAGGGAAACTTTGGATAATAATGCTTGATTTTCCTGAGATTTAAGTAAGGCCATATAAAACACTTGACCTAACACAGTGTAAATTCTCAATAATAACCTCTTTTCATGAGTCCTTAGAGTGAATATGAGTTTTTACTCACTTTCCAGGCTATCAGCATTTGGTGTGATAGGAAAGCTTTTGTAGGGCAAGCATGAAATGATAGGGAAGTGGGGGAGGTAGGGACATGATATATAAGGAATTGACAATGATCCAGTGAGAAGTTGGGCTATGGAACATGGCAATATTTTTAGAAAATGATTCCCTTATTCTTTTCCTATCGTTGTAGTAATTATTCTCCCCCAAATAAGGAGAAATCAGTGTACAAATTTCATGCCTTTGGCACAGGGCATAGATCCCAAGAGAGAAGAATGTATTTCCAGATGATAGATGGAGAGATGGTATGTGGCAGCCTTACTGAAGTATCTGGGCCTTCCTTGCCTGTTTTCACAAAATCATCTCTTAAATGTGTTATCCAAACTCTATATAACCAGCACTGTTTCCCTAACATCAGAATAGTTCTATCACTTGGAGGAATGAGAGAAAGTCCCCATGTCTTTCAGTGTTTGAGGGGAAAAAATGTGGATAAGAAAGAAATACCTTGTATAGAGCAGGGAATTCTCTGAACCAATACATACTCAATTAAAGATCTGAAAGTAAATTATCTTAGATTTTGAAAGTGGAATGCCGTTCTCATACCATATATTTAATGTGCATGTGCATAAGATTTTTAAAAAATCCACCACTATCTCAGAACTCAGTTTTAACCTTGAAGAAGAAAACAGTGTATTTTCAAGGATTCATAGATAATGCATTAAGGCGTGATACTCACATAGTAACCATTATTGTTTGTGGGACAAATAAGCATATTATGATGGACCAGAGGCTTTTAGATATGTCCACATTAACTGTGATTATATTTACTGATTATTTCTTTAAATAAGGAAAATGCAATCATACAGGGGATATTTGCTCTTACCTTCCCTTGGCTGATGCCTCCACTTCCTCCAGGTGTCACTGTGAAAAGAACACAGTGCCCTCTGCCCTTGCCCATCACCTTACCACCACTCTCTTTCATACTACAAAGGTCCTCCTATGACACCCTTTCATGGCACCAATATCCGTGACTACAATAACTTAAAATTTTGTGTAATAAGTTGTCTAAGAAGCATTTCTTTTATTATACTTCCTGCTTCAAGAAGTAGTGATAGCATTTGAAAAGGTTATTAAATAATTTGGATTGTTTGTATAGTTTTCTTGTATAAAAACCTCATTTTTATTTACAGTAAATTTAGAAATATATTTCAAGATTCTATTCACTCTCTATTCAGTAATTCTCGATATTCATATAGAGCTTTGTAGCCAGCAAGACACTGCATTATCTTCCTTAATTCCTCTGAGATGAGTCATAATCTCATTTATTTTATAGATAAGAGAATGAGGCTCATAGAGGTTAAGTGACTTGCACAGGATCATGCAAAATGAGGACTCTGATCAAGCCCCAGTTTTCTTTCTCTGTCACAGCTGCATCTCTTAAAAATGGTCTAGTTCAGCATACATGTAAATATTTATAAACATTATGTCATTTTTTTGAACTAGTAGATCTCACTATTTTTATTGTTTCATGATATTGGAGCTGTAGAACAAAGTGGACATTTGCAGAAATTCAATCTATGGTCATTTTATATTCCCTCTGCTTTGAAATTTTCATCCTTTGCTAGCAGCAACATGTTTTTATAACAATAAAGAAAGAAAGAATTTCTTATTGTCATCTAAATTGTTAGCACACCTGGAGTTATTTTTTGTAGACTTTCTACTTATACCATGAAATCACAGTACGGCTTCTTATTTGAATGCTTGATCATCTAACACCTAATAATAATAAACTCATTGGCCCTATAATGGAGTTTCATCTTTCTTAATGTTTAAAAATGGCTAGAAATTATTTCATTTGTTAAACAAAAATCATAGTAGGATTAAGTAAGCATTTCACTCAGAAGATAAAGATTGAAATCTGAAAATAAGTCACTACTCACTTTAGGCCAATAAAAAAGTTTCATGGAGATGATTTTTTTTTCACATTCATTTTCTTAAGTGCAATACGAAAGCCAGGGAGTGTCATATAAAACAAGCCCAAAGCACTTTTTGTACCTAAGCTAAGAATTACTTTTGTGGCCTTTGACATACCAAGGGACTTTAGTATTATAAAGCAAGCATATGAAGATATCTTTTCAACCTTCTAAAAATTTAAACATAGAAACTGTTTTTGGTGCATGCAAGGATTCTGATTCTTTCACACACAGATTCTAAAATCACAGCACAGATTGTCCAAAAACATTTGCACTAATTGCTTTGTTTTTGAAATTTTAGTTATTATTCCCAAAAGCATGAAATGTAAATGAATTTTTTTCTTTTAGCCAATGCCTACAAGAATAATAAAATTTGTATATGTTAGGGCAGTTGGTAACAGAGAAACAGTTGTTATGTTTTTCAAGCATAACACTCAAAGGAAAAAGACCCATGGAATATTTTATCCATGTGTGTATATATTTATGTACAGATATTTTTAGTGATTACCATATCAGAATTATGTAGGGAAGGAATGATGTTTTCCAAAAAGTTTTATTAAGGTATCCTTGCATTATCTAGAGTAGAGCTTTTTGAAACATAGTCTGTGGACTAGTGCTAGTCCTCAAAACATTTGTGCAAGTATACATCCAGGTAGTCCAGAAATTGAGAGTAAGCATTTGATAAAAGGATAGCAATTTGACATTTCTATAGCATCTGAGTATGTGATTTTGTATTATACAAAAGCATAGCTTGATCCATGATGGATTAGAAAACAAATACAAAATAATTCAGACTCTTCACATATGATATTAGAAACTCTGAGATAGCTTTTTTCTAGAAAGAGGTAGTAAATATGTTAGGCTTTGTGGGCTATGCCCTCAAAGTCTCAGCTACTTAACTCTGCTGCACACAAGTGCCATGGACAAGATTAAACAGATGACTGTGGCTATGTGCCAATTAAACCCTATTTATGGACCCTGGGATTTGAATTTCATCTCATTTTCACCTGTCACAAAATATTCTCATTACTTTTTTTCCTCAACCACTTACTAGTATAAAGACCACTCTTAGCTCATGTGGGGTATACATAAACAGGTGGTTTGTTTGGATCTGGACCTCAGGCCCAGCCTGCTGACCCCGGAGTTGGATTACCAGTCCAGCAGTCTTTGGGAAAAGATGCTGTCGTTTCCTTGTCTCAAGCCTCCCCTCTGCAATTTTAATTGACACTTTCACTTTGCAGTTTGGATTATTATTCAAGAATACCTTAGAGTACTCATAATGCCTAGAACATTATGGTTAATCAGGTCCAGAAAGAAAATGTTCCATGTGGGAATAAATTTTAGGATTCCTTGTGACCTACTGGCTTACAAATGAAAGTGAAAGAGAAATCACTCAGTCGTGTCCGACTCTTTGCGACCCCATGAACTGTAGCCCACCAGGTTCCTCCATCCATGGGATTCTCCAGGCAAGAACACTCGAGTGGGTTGCCATTTCCTTCTCCAGGGGCATCTTCCTGACCCAGGGATCGGACCCAGGGATCAAACCCTGGTCTCCCGCATTGCAGGCAGACGCTTTAACCTCTGAGCCACCAGGAAAGCCCCGTGAACTTTGCTTAAAAAGTAATCAGTACAAGAAGAGTGGAATAGAAGGTCTCTTGATCAGGTACATAAGCATAATAGTGGATTACTGTAATATGTTGCCAAGAATGGATAATGATAGAGCAGTGAGTTGAAATCATGCTTCCTACTTATCTTGAAATGGACAAATCATCAGTATTGCTGCTGCTGCTAAGTCGCTTCAGTCATGTCCGACTCCTTGCGACCCCATAGACGGCAGTCCACCAGGCTCCCCTGTCCCTGGGATTCTCCAGGCAAGAACACTGGAGTGGGTTGCCATTTCCTTCTCCAATGCATGAAAGTGAAAAGTGAAAGTGAAGTGGTGATCAAACAGAGACTGTGATCAAATTCTGTGAGCTAGCATCCAAAATAGTGACCTGCTCAGAGTCCCTCTCTCTGTCTCAGGTCCTTTTTAATCTCATCATATTATGCAGAAACCCTGGTCCTACTGCTTCCACAGCAGCCAAACCACTACGGACCATCATATTTCTCTTTTCAGGAATTTCTATTTAGCTTATGTGAATTGGTTTGTCCCTGACCATTGTAAATGCCACATACTTTTATGTATTTGATAGCACATATGTTGATCTTTCACATAATCTTCAAATGATAATGTTCTTGTTTTATGGTTACTATGGTTTTACTTATTAAATTTACACTTTAATGTTGCCCCTTCTTCAAAGTTTGCCATCAGTTATCTGCATATGAACAAGGCAAGCCACTCTGAAACATGTCCTCTTTGAGCAAACACACACACATACACGAAACTACTTAGCTTCTTTATTATTCATTTGTTAATCTTTAGTCCTAACTTCGTTTTGGGGGTTGTTGTTTTTTTCCATTCTTCATATACAGCAATCTTTCGGGAAGTGATTTAGTTTGTAGTATATTTTATAGTATTTCAAATGTGGAAAAACCTTTCATCAGGTTGATAAAGTTCTGTGTTCTGAGTTCATATGATAGAATCTCCTATCAGAGTATATGTTCCTTTTTGTTCTTTTTCAGAATATAAGAAGCTAACTTTTGTATGTATGCCATGGCATTTTTGGACTAAGTCAAGTCTTCCAAAAAGTGAGAACTATGAGACAAACCACTATTCACGGAGACATATCCTTGAAATATGAGCAAGCCCACTAATGCTATATTTGGAATAAAGTGTGTTGTTTGATCATTCCCTGGTGGCTCAGTCAGTAAAGAATCCACCTGCAATGCGGGAGACCTGGGTTCGATCCCTAGTTGGGTCCAATATTCTTGCCTGGAGAGTCCTCATGGACAGAAGAGCCTGGCGATAGTCCATGAGGTCACAAAGAGTCGGACACGACTGAGCGACTGAGCACAGTGTTTGATCATACACATGCTCTCTTCCATGTCTGCATTTTCAGTGAGGAAGAAACTACACTTCCTGATATATGCGAGCAAACTGCAAAAGTTGGTTCTCTGGTTGTGTGATAAATCCATAAAAAGATCCATTTTCAAAACCCAACAACTTTTAAAATAGGCGACTTCCTATTTTTCACTTGAAAATAAAAATCAGATTGTTCTGAGAGCCTTCTCCATCAGTCATATTTAATTACATAATGTCATGTTCTTTATTATTTTAGTGTTTTCAGGGATAAAATGCCTGTTCTGTAGCAATTTGTATATTGAGTTCTGGTTACATAACCAGTCTGTCAGCAGCATCAACAGCATGATGTAGAAAAGGCTCTGATTTAGTTTGAAATTTAGAGTCTTCTTCCGTGCTGTATCCATTGAGAATTAAATTGTTAAATTACTGTTTGGCATACTTTGAAAGTTATCCATCCAGTTCATGTTTATCAGACACCTATGTGGCAGGCAGTGTGCAGCTTTTACTTTATTTAACAGCAAGGTTTTTTAAGATAAAATTTTTTTTCCCCTTTGTGTATTATTTGCAATCAGAGATGCTTCTAAACTTAAAGAAGAACTTTAGAAACAAAAGAGTTCTCCTCAGAATGGCAGTGAAAGATAATATGTGTGTGTGTGTGGGTGTGGGTGTGTGTGGGTGTGTGGGGAGTGTGGCTATAGGGGTGTGTGTGTGTGTTTGAGTTCTATGCCCTGTGCATTTAAGCTCCGATAATGTGTCTCTTTAAAGCCTTTAGCCTAGCACTTGTCAATGAATGGATGATTGGAGTTCTGATCAATATAAGGGAATAATGAATAAATTTGTGGCTCTCTTGTTGTGAATATTACCTACTCTGTGCTTCTAGAAAAATATTTTAGCAAGTGTTTGGGTCCTAGTTACTGAAGAAAGTTAAAATATATTAGATTATCTTAGTTCTCTTAATTAAAACATATCCACTTGGAAGTAAGAACTCTTTTAACTAAGGCTGCTTTAGAAATCTGTTAGATAAGGCTCCAATAAACTGTTCTTGTTAACAAATTGCTTTCAGATTTCTCTTTTATATTCACTGAAGAAGAAAAAATGGTGCATAGTACTGAATTTCTAACTCTTCTCTCCTGAGAGCCACTCTTAGGCAGATACCAACTCTACAAGCCTACAAAATAGACATAAGGGCAAATTTTATAAAACTTAACAGTTTACATTTACTGTTTACTTGCCTAGGGGGTCTTCTGTAAGAGCAAAGGAACCATAAAACATTATTTTTACCTAAATGGTGATAGGAGTTAGGTTAAGAAAAGTTTACTGATATTTAAGGGAGCTACCATTTTAGTTTTAGTTTAGTTAAATGTTATTGGTTTGTTGTGATCGATTCTCCCATTTCTGAATTGCCTTTATCTCTATGTTATTATCTTATGCATTCACTGTCATAAGTTTCTAGGGATTTTGGTATGTCACTGATTCTTTCACCTGTGCTTATTCTGCTTTTAAAATTTTGTTTCCTAGTTCTGAGATAGGTGTTTTTGTTCATTGTTCCCGTACTTCTGTGATCTCCCTTTTTATCTCATTCTTTCAACTTACTGCTAATGTCTCAATTCATTCATATTTTCTTTAGTCTTGTAGCATAATATCCTCATAGAGACTTTGGGAGGGAGGTAGAGGACTCTGTTTTTCCAAAGTGGATTCTTGCTGTCTTCCTGCCCCTCATCTCTCATTCTTTCTTTGCTCCAGTAGTCCTGCCTACTCCTCTTACTCTTTTCTCTTTGTTAGATGTAACTTTCATTTGAACAATTCAGCTAAGAGCTTCCCTTTGCTCTTTGTTGTTGTTTAGCTGCTAAGTCATGTCTGACTCTTTGGGACCTCATGGACTGCTGCACACCAAGCTTCATTATCCTTCACTATCTCCTGGAGTTTTCTCAAACTCATGTCCATGGAGTCGGTGATGCCATCCCACCATCTCATCCTCTGTCGCCCACTTCTCATCTTGCCCTCAATCTTTCCCAGCATCAGGGTCTTTTCCAATGAGTTGGCTGTTCACATCAGGTAGCAAAAGTATTGGAACTTCGGCTTCAGCATCAGTCTTTCCATTCAGTATTCAGGGTTGATTTCCTTTAGGACTGACTGATTTGATCTCCTTGCAGTCCAAAGGACTCTCAAGAGTCTTCTCCAGCACCACAGTTCAAAAGCATCAGTTCTTTGGCGCTCAGCCTTCTTTATGCTCCAGCTCTCTCATCTGGACATGACTACTGGAAAAACCATAGCTTTGACTATATGGACCTTTGTCAGCCAAGTGATGTCTCTGCTTTGTAATACGCTATTAAGGTTTGTCATAGCTTTCCTTCTAAGAAGCAAGCGTCTTTTAACTTTGTGGCTACAGCCAACATCCCCAGTAATTTTGGAGCCCAAGAAAATAAAGTTTGTCACTCTTTCCATTTTTCCCCCTTCTATTTGCCTTACAGTAATGGAACTGGATGCCATGATCTTGGTGTTTTGAATGCTGAATTTTAAGCCAGGTTTTTCAGTCTCCTCTTGCACCTTCATCAAGAGGCTCTTTCATTCCTCTTCACTCTTTAGTGTTGGTGAACTGTCCTCGTTTTCCTTTTACTTTCTCTCTTTAGAACTCTGTGCCTTGTCCCCAGAGCTTCATTCTAGGATTTGAGGAACCGAGGCCACATCCTGGGCAAGGGGCAGAGTGAGTTGAGCTGGGGCTTGTGCAGTTGGTTGTAGGGTCTGGACTTGGCTCTTCCTCAGTATTTGTGTAAACTGCCCCACATCAAGGTTTGCTCTACATACTCACACATGAATCTTTTTGGAGGAAGAAGGATATTTGGGGTGGGGGTGGGTGGGTGTTATCTTCTCTGACTTTGGATTATTCCTCCAGTTTAAGGAGGTGACAGCACTAAGGTTAGCCCCTGGTGTTTCTTTCCCTTGCCAAACCCTGCTTATTTCCCAGAGATGTTTTTATTCTTTCTCTGCTAATGGAGGGAAGGAGACACCTGTGAGCTCCAGCGGTGGTGCCACAGCAGGGAAGGAACTTCTCCTGGGGTTCTTCATTCATTCTCATCCTCTCCCCCACCCTCAACACACACACTTACTCAGATCTTTTTTTTTTTTTCTCTTTGGCTAAAGCTGTGTTTACTCCTTAAGGTGAAATAAATTCTGGTACAGATGAGTACACCCATGATAAGACAAACTCAGGGGATGACAGAGGATGAGAAGGTTAGATGGCATCACTGACTCAATGGACATGAGTTTGAGCAAACTCTGGGAGCTGGTGATAAACAGGGAAGCCTGACATGCTACAGTCTGTGGGGTCACAAAGAGTTGGAGACATCTGAACCACTGAACAATACCATCACCCATTTTAAAACAAATTCAGATTTAACACAATTGGCATTTGGCTGTCCTCTTTCCTTTATCCCAGCCCTTGTCTTTATTTCATTAACTGCACAGTAATGAGATCCCACATACATGATTGAATTTGTTAGACTCCTCCATGTAGTGTTATAATGAAGTTGGGCTATAATTAATTAGGCTTGTTGGAATATGACTCATCTCCCTTTTCTTCTCCTCCTCTCCTCCTAAGCATGGAAAACCGAAATGGTGAGCCCTGATTTACTTGTCTGTGTCTGAGGAAATCCTGTGATGTCAGGGAGGGGTTTTCACTTTGGGTGGAGTTTTCCATCTTTTCCCCAGGTTGCCTAAATATCACTTCAGATCTGTTTTCCCCAAATTGGACACTGTTAATGATAGTAAGATCCCCTAGAGAAGGAAATGGCAACCCACTCCAGTATTTGTGCCTGGAGAATTCCATGGACCAAGGAGCCTGGTAGGCTATAGTACATGGCTCGGAAAGAGTTGGACACAACTGAGCAACTTCACTTCACTTCTCTTCAGTGATAGTTTTCAGAATTTTGTCTGCTTAACTTTCCAATCTCCAACAATCCTTTTTTGAAAATTTTCTATCCTTAGGTATCACTTTTTTGGAGGACAAGGGAGTGGGAAGGATATAGCTTTATTCTTTTCTTTTTTTCAAAACAAACAACTTTATACTGAAGTATAGTTGATTTATAGTGTTGTTTGCTTCAGGTGTACAGCAAAGAGATTAAGTTACATATACATTTAAAACAATTTTTTTTCCATTAAAAGTTATTATTTATAGGCTGGATTTAGAAATGGTAGAAGAACCAGAGATCAAATTGCCAACATCGTTGGATTATAGAAGAAGCAAAGGAATTCCAGAAAAACATCTACTTCTGCTTCATTGACTATGCCAAAGCCTTTGACTGTGTGGATCACAACAAACTGGAAAATTCTTCAAGAGATAGGAATACCAGATCACCTCACCTGCCTCTTGAGAAACCTGTATGCAGGTCAAGAAGCAGCCATTAGAACCAGACATGGAACAATGGACTGGTTCAAAATTGGGAAAGGAGTATGTCTAGGCTGTATATTGTCACCCTGCTTATTTAACTTCTGTGCAGAGTACATCATGTGAAATGGCAGACTGGATGAATCTCAAGCTGGAATCAAGATTGCCAGGAGAAGTATCAACAACCCTCAGATAAACAGATGACGGAACCCTAAAGGCAGAGAGCAAAGAGGAACTAAAGAGCCTCTTGTTGAAGGTGAAAGAGGAGAGTGAAAAAGCTGGCTTAAAACTCAGCATTCAGAAAACTAAGATCATAGCATCTGGTCCCATCACTTCTTGGGAAATAGATGGGGAAAAATGGAAAGAGTGACAGACTTTATTTTCTTGGGCTTCAAAATCGCTGTAGATGGTGACTGCAGCCATGAAATTAAAAGACACTTACTCCTTGGAATGAAAGCTATGACAAACCTAGACAGCATATATCAAAGCAGAGATGTTACTTTGCCAACAGAGATCCATATAGTCAAAGCTATGGTTTTTCTGGTAGTCATGTCCAGATGTGAGAGTTGGAACATAAAGAAGACCGAGTGCCAAAGAATTGATGTTTTTGAATTATGGTGCTAGAGAAGACTCTTGAGAGTCCCTTGGACTGCAAGGAGATCAAATCAGTCAGTCTAAAGGAAATTAACCCTGAATATTCATTGGAAGAGCTGATGCTGAAGCTGAAGCTTCAATACTTTGGCCACCTGACGCGAAGAGCCGACTCATTGGAAAAGACCTTGATGATGGGAAGGATCGAGGGCAAGAAGAGAAGGGGGCGACAGAGGATGAGATCGTTGGATGGCATCACCAACTCAATGGACATGAATTTGAGCAAGCTCCAGGAGATAGTGAAGGACAGGAAAGTGTGGTGTGCTTCAGTCCATGGGATTGCAGAATTGTACACAACTTAGCAACTGACAACAGTAGGTTCTTATAAAATATTGAATATAGTTTCCTGTCTGGGCACTCCACTTTTAAAGATTAAGATATGGTGTTCTCCTTTACTTGGTTGGTTTCTGCTAATACTTTAAAAAAAAAAGTGATTTTAAATTTCATTAAGCTTTAGGGAAAAATTCTATAATCTGACTTTATTCTACCATCTTAATCTAGAAATTCTGTACTAGGAACTTCTCATTTAATATCTATCATATTCAGTCTTTACAGTACTTCTTCAGCATATTAAAGCTGATATCTCTAATTCACACAAGAGGACACTGACATTTCTAAGAGTAAAGCTTCCCAATTCCGCTTAATCAAGGGGTGGAAGTCCTGTGCGGACTTGTCTGTCTCTAAAGCCTGTGGTCTTCCTGCTCCCACACTCTGCCTTCTCATACCGCCATCTGATGCTGAGTATGTCAGCAACCCTTTTGCTTTTTAATTTACCTACAGAATGAAGAGGGTGGCCTACAAGGTCCTCCCTAGCTCTAAACCTCTGTGTTTATGATTAGTAGAATGAGAAGACTACATTTTACTTTAACATAAATTTATTTGACTTTACATTTAATAGGAATGGCCATATATTTCAAGTTTAAATATATATTTACATATTTCTGCAGTCGGGAATTTTAGATTATATAAACCTTTTTGTTTTCTCAACTCATTTTTCAGGTGCTTTGGAATTTCACTGCTGTTCTTTTTAACATATGGTGTTTGCAAGAGTGAAGTTGGAAATTTTTATTCAAATGTTCATTTTTTCCCCTATATTATTCTGTCTCTGTTTAACACTTCTCAGTTTTCTGAGAATGCCTGAATTGGAGGTAGTTTGAAGCAGTGAAACAAAGCAAAGTTAAATAACCCATTTGGCGGTTAAACCCTCAACCTTGACCTAAGCAAACTAAAGTAACTAAGCGAAGATGACATTAAGGAGACTATAGATCCCTAGTTCTAAGAGTTTATAATCCCCAAGATAAACTGACTGGTGTCAGTGTACATCTGACTCATACGTGCACACTCAGTGAGCAGCAGATTTCTCAGTGTTCACAGTTGCAGAGCAATCGTGGTGCACGGCAGGTGACGGTGGAAATAGCAGTGGTGTATTAGAAAAGGAAGTGGAGACAACGAGTGGCGGTAGTGGACAGAACAGAGTTGCTTAGGAACGAGGTCATGACCTGTGTGTCCAGGAGGCAGGACTTCGAGAATAGAAGTAGAAACGAGAGGGCTGACCTAGGGCTCCTTGGCCAATCCCAAGACTGTTTATTCTTGACAAATGCTGTTTAGCCTTGGGGCCACAAGACTACTGCCTTCCTGAATTATTTCCCAGGAGTCAACATTCAACCTTTGGTTTTCATCTCCTCCTCTCTTAGTGTCAATTCCAGCCCTAAGAAGGGAGATACAGAATTAAACTCATCTCAGCCTTCCTCTGGATATAAAAGTCATTGGGCTTCTTTTAACCATACTTTTCTCATCTCCATTTTGTCCATTTGATATTCTTTGAGCACCTTATTTTTGTCAGACATTTTGCTAGGCCCTCAGTTGGCCAAACTCTGGGAGATAGCGAGGGGCAAGAAGGCCTGGCATACTGCAATCCATGGGATCGCAAAGAGTCAGACGCGACTTAGCAGCTGAACAACAACAAGGTATATCGTAATAGAGAAAAAGAAATAGTATTTGAGCTGATGAATTTCTAGTAGGTGAATGAGAATTAAAAGTTGAGAAGGGCGTACAAGTAAGAAGCATAGAAATCAAGAAAAGGATATGGTGCTGGGATAGAAAACAGCTGAGAGTGCAGCGGGGAGCTGGTCACTGGTTAATGAGATCATGTCTTTATTTCATCACTATCCTTATATATTCCAAGTCTCTTGTTCATATATTTGACCACTGCCTTCTGGACTTTTCCTAAATCCTTATACCTAGGCTGTCAGTCTGTAAAATTGATAATATTTTAAAACTTCTTTTAGTTGAAACCCATGTATTTATTCAAGCCACCTTTATGTGTCTGGCTCTGTACTAGGCATTAGGTGTTTACCGCGGGGATATAAGGCACTGTAAGAGCCCTGGGAGCGTCTTTGTTCATTTTTCACTCGTGTTCGCTCTGCCCAGCATTCATTGACACTGTGGAGTGCCTGCTTTCACTCTTCTTCCCACGGCTCTAACTCCTTCTTGGAATCTCCAGGTGGAAAGTTCATCCAGCCCCCTGGACTCACGGTTCCTTGAGCTCCTTTCTTCTAAGTCTTGACTTCATTCTCCCTCAGTCACCTCTCTAAAAACGTTCTCCCTCCCAGACCTTGTCATCACAAGTAGCCACTCTGCCGATAAAATCTCATTCTCAGGTGCTGTCACTTTGTCACTCCCATCCTTTCAACTCGCTAGCTCCACACCTGCACACGCATAGCTGAGCCTGATGCAAGGAAGAAATGGACAGCAGTCCCACTGGCTTCTCATTACCTTGATAGCCAGAGCCTCAAATAGCCCCAAGTTTCCTGGAAGTCCTACTACATTTGCATGGTCCGTTCTCCTCCTGTCACAAACCTCCACCATCCACTTCCCCTTCACAGTGAATGACTGCTTCCTATTTCTCTGAGAAAATAGGACCTTCATCATCAGAAAAGGACCTTCATCTTCCCATGACCAAATTTACTAGCCTGCTTTGCCTGCTGCCTTTCTGTGTGTTCCTGTCCCTTTCACCTCCTGAGCTTAGAGTTTCTTTCTGGCATCACCAGTTTTTTTCTCCTCTCTAGTGGATTGTTCCAATCAGGATATAAACATGCTCTTATACGGTCTATTAAATTTTTTTGATCCTTTCTATTCCACCCTCCCTTCCCCTCCTCTCACCAGCTCCTTTCTTGACTCTACCACCACACACAGTAAAACCTCCTGGAGAGAATATTTATTATTTACTTGCTGCCTCTGTTTCCTTACTTCTCATTTCCTCTTCAACTACAGCTATCAGTCTTCTTATGATGAGCTTCTTGAACAGTCCACAATAGATCCATCCACTCACCTCTTCATATTGAAACACAGCCCTTAGTTTCACCCTCTTCTCCATCTACTCATATCCTGAGTGATTTCATTTTTTTCTATGGTTTTAAATACACTGATGATGCCCACTTTTATAGCTCTAGTTAAACCTCTCCATCTAGAGACTAGTCCCATATTTCCTCAGCTTCCCCACTAGTATGTTTAATTGTATGTTACATTTAAGGCCAAAGACTTCTGCCCTTTTCCCTCCCTCACCTCAGATCAAACCCAGCTTCTCTTCCAGTGCATTCATCTCAGTGAAACTAACATCTTTTCCAAACCCCTTTCCTATGTACCAAGTTAACCAGTTGATTTTATCTTCAGAATATATCCCAAACCCATCTACGGTGTTGTCATCCTAGTCCAAGTGACCATCTCTACCTGGATTCTTCTAACTGCCTACCACTTGGTCTCTCTGCTTCCACTCTTGCCCTCTTACATTCTAACCAGAGATGATATGGGGTGACAGGTGGGAGGGGTTTCAGGATTGGGAGCTCGTGTACACCTGTGGCTGATTCATGTCAATGTATGGCCAAACCAATACAGTATTGTAAAGTAGAATAAAGTAAAAATAAAATTAAAAATAAGTTCATAACCTTCTACTATGTCAATCATTTTCTGTTGCTCCTCTTCTGAAAACCTTCCAGTGGTTTCTCATCACATGTAGACTAAATACCTGCCTTGATTCACGCCTTAACTAAGCTCACCCTAACCTAGCTCTCTCACTCCCTTTTCTTCTACTCCCCACATCATTTACTAAGTTACAGTTATATTCTCTCTCTAATATACATTTTGATTGTTCTGCTACATAAAATGACATTTGAATAAAGAAGGAAAATGTATCTTACAGAAACACTCTTTTTAATTTAATGTTTATTGTATGTTAGAGTATAGTTGATTTACAATGTTGTTTCAGATATACAGCAAAGTGATTCAGCATACATATACACATATCCATTCTTTCTCAGACTCCCTTCCCTATAGGTTTATACAGAATATTGAGTAGAGTTCCTGGTGCTATACAGTTCCTTGTACTATACAGATTCTTGTTGGTTATCTATTTTATAAATAGTACTTATATACCTCCAGTTTATCCTTCCCTGTACTTTTCCAAATTAGTAACCACAATTTTTTTCAAAGTCTGTGAGTCTATTTCTGTTATGTAAATAAGTTCATTTGTATTATTTTCTTAGCTTCCACATATACGTGATATCATATGAAACTTGTTTTTGTCTGTCTAACTTAGTTCACTCAGTATGATAATCTGTAGGTCCATCCATGTTGCTGAAAGTGACATTATTTCATTCTTTTAATCATAATCCAAAAAGATACATGGACCCCAATGTTCATTGCAGCACTGTTTATACTAACCAAAACATGTCCATTTCATTTCAGTTCAGTTCAGTATCTCAGTCGTGTCTGATTCTTTGCAACCCCAGGAATCTCAGCATGCCAGGCCTCCTTGTCCATCACCAGCTCCCAGGAGTTCACTTAGACTCATGTCCATCAAGTCAGTGATGCCATCCAGCCATCTCATCCTCTGTCGTCCCCTTCTCCTCCTGCCCCCAATCCCTCCCAGCATCAGAGTCTTTTCCAGTGAGTCAACTCTTTGCATGAGGTGGCCAAAGTACTGGAGTTTCAGCTTAAGCATCATTCCCTCCAAAGAAATCCTAGGGCTGATCTCCTTCAGAATGTACTGGTTGGATGTCCATTGAGTTGGTGATGCCATCCAACCATCTCATCCTCTGTTGTCCCTATCTCCTCCTGCCCTCAGTCTTTGCCAGCATCAAAGTCTTTGCGAATGAGTCAGGTCTTCACATCAGGTGGCCAAAGTATTGGAGTTTCAGCTTCACCATCAGTCCTTCCAATGAACACCCAGCGCTGATCTCCTTTAGGGTGGACTGGTTGGATCTCCTTGCAATCCAAGTCTTCTTACACCAAAGTTCAAAAGCATCAATTCTTCAGTGCTCAGCTTTCTTTATAGTCCATGACTACTGGAAAAACCATAGCCTTGACTAGACGGACCTTTGTGCATAAAGTAGTGTCTCTGCTTTTTAATATGCTGTCTAGGTTGGTCATAACTTTAGTTTCTAGGAGTAAGCGTCTTTTAATTTCATGGCTGCAGTCACCATCTGCAGTGATTTTGGAGCCCCCAAAATTAAAGTCAGTCACAGTTTCCACTCTTTCCCCATCTATTTGCCATGAAGTGACGGACCAGATGCCATGATCTTAGTTTTCTGAATATTGAGCTTTAAGCCAACTTTTTCACTCTCCTCTTTCACTTTCATCAAGAGGTTCTTTAGTTCCTCTTCACTTTCTGCCATAAGGGTGGTATCATCTGCATATCTGAGGTTATTGATATTTCTCCCAGTAGTCTTGATTCCAGCTTTTGCTTCATCCAGCCCAGTGTTTCACCCAGCGTTTCTCATGATGTACTCTGCACAGAAGTTAAATAAGCAGGGTGATTATATACAGCCTTGATGTACTCCTTTTCTTAACCAGTCTGTTGTTCCATGTCCAGTTCTAACTATTGCTTCCTGACCTGCATATAGGTTTCTCAAGAGGCAGGTCAGGTGGTCTGGTTTTCCCATCTCTTTCAGAATTTTCCACAGTTTATCGTGATCCACAGAGTCAAAGGCTTTGGCATAGTCAATAAAGCAGAAATAGATGTTGTTCTGGAACTCTCTTGCTTTTTCCATGATCCAGCAGATGTTGGCAATTTGATCTCTGGTTCCTCTGCCTTTTCTAAAACCAGCTTGAACATCTGGAAGTTCGTGGTTCACGTATTGCTGAAGCCTGGCTTGAAGAATTTTGAGCATTACTTTACCAGCATGTGAGATGAGTGCAATTGTGTGGTCGTTTGAGCATTCTTTGGCATTGCCTTTCTTTGGGATGGAGAGAAAACTGACCTTTTCCAGTCCTGTGGCCACTGCTGAGTTTTCCAAATTTGCTGACATACTGACTCTGGCACTTTCACAGCATCATCTTTCAGGATTTGAAACAGCTCAACTGGAATTCCATCACCTCCACTAGCTTTGTTCCTAGTGATGTGATGCTAAGGCCCACTTGACTTCACATTCCAGGATGTCAGGCTCTAGGTGAATAATCACACCATCATGATTATCTGGATTGTGAATATCTTTTTTGTACAGTTCTTCTGTCTATTCTTGCCACCTCTTCTTAAGATCTTCTGCTTCTGTTAGGTCCATACCATTTCTGTCCTTTTGAGCCCATCTTTGCATGAAATGTTCCCTTGGTAGCTCTAATTTTTTTGAAGAGATCTCTAGTCTTTCCCATTCTATTGTTTTCCTCTATTTCTTTGCATTGATCGCTTAGGAAGGCTTTCTTTTCTCTCCTTGCTATTCTTTGGAACTCTACATTCAGATGCTTATATCTTTCCTTTTCTCCTTTGCTTTTCACTTCTCTTCTTTTCACAGCAATTTGTAAGGCCTCCCCAGACAGCCTTTGCTTGTCTGCATTTCTTTCTCTTGGTTGTGGTCTTGATCCCTATCTCCTGTACAGTGTCAGAAACCTCCGTCCATAGTTCATCAGGCAGTCTGTCTATCAGATCTAATCCCTTAAATCTCTTTCTCACTTCCACTGTATAATCGTAAGGGATTTGATTTCAGTCATACCTGAATGGTCTAGTGGTTTTCCCCACTTTCTTCAATTTATGTCTGAATTTGGCACTAAGGAGTTCATGATCTGAGCCACAGTCAGCTCCTGGTCTTGTTTTTGCTGACTGTATAGATCTTTTCCATCTTTGGCTGCAAAGAATATAAACAGTCTGATATCAGTGTTGACCATCTGGTGATGTCCGTGTGTAGAGTCTCCTCTTGTGGAAACAACCTAACTGTCCATCAGCAGATGAATGGCGAAGAAGATGTAGTACATGTATGCAATGGAATATTACTCAACTGTAAAGGTGCACACTTAACCTAAGTTTACTCCGAATCTCTTATTCACCCCTGCTCTGGTTTCTGCTGGGACATCACCTCCTCAGCGAAGGCTTCCTCGATCTCCTCTCAAAAACAGCTGTCTCGGACACCCCCAGCTTCCAAAAATGCCCTACTTTCTTACCCTGCTGTAATTATCTTCAGAACACTTACCATTATATGAAATTAGATTTTAAATGTACTCCCTTTCAAAATGTATTTGCTTGTATACCTTCAGTCATCCCCATAGAATGTCGTCTGCTGGCAGTCTACCAGAGACCTCTGGTTATGACTGCATTGTGTACCCAGAACCTGAGACAGAGCTGTCACATGCTAACCTCTCAATGTATCTTTGTTATAGAGTTAGTAATTTTATCTTCTCTCACTTAAAGTTTTTTTTTCTAAAAAATAGGCTCTGATACACTGTAGTCACAAAAATCCTAAAATTCTAGTGTCTTACAGCAAGAAAAGTTTCTTTCTTATTCGTGCTACTGTTCCATCATACCCAACAGGGGAGACCATATGTTCTTCTGTGATCACACAGACTCAGGCTAAGAACATGACTACCATCCCGAGCATTGCTATTTGTCGTGGCAGAGGGCAGAGAGAACTGTGGTGGGAATGGGGCTGTTGCCTTACTCATTAAATCTTCCTTCTACCATTTCCACTTACAGTTTCTTGATCAGTAGTGGGCACATGACCCAAACAAACTCAAGGAACCTGGCATTATGCTACTCCCAGGTGTCCAGAAACAGAGCCTGGAATTTCAGGGGATAGCAGTGACAGTGACTGCAATCATATTATTAAAAAATATGAAAGCCAAAGGAGGAGCAAAAACCCATTTACTATCCTCTCATTATGCTGTAATCTCACTCTTCTTTTTATCTGTTTTATTATTTATTTTTAAAATAGTACATATATATTTTTCTTTCTTTTGATTATGAAGTCTATAATTCACATACAACATACCTAACTCTATAGTCTTAATGTTGATATTTTGCCATATTTATTTTGTTGCTCAATTATTTTTTAAATAGAAACTTTAGAAATAGCTACTTGATTCCATTCCCCTGCCCACCTCCTAAAAAGTGACTACTGTTTTGAAGTTGGGGTATATTATTATGTTATCTTTCTGCAACTAGCCTTTTTTTTAATTAATTTATTTTTTTAATTACAATACTGTATTTGTTTTGCCATACATTGACACGAATCAGCCATAGGTGAACACAATCTCCCAATGCCGAAGCCCCCTCCCACCTCCCACCCCACATCCTCTACTTGAATCATCCTGTGCATCAGCCCCATGCATCCTGCATCCTACATTGAACATAGATTAGCGTTTCGTTTCTTACAGGAAAATATACATGTTTCATTGCCATTCTCCCAAACCATCCCACCCTTTCCCTCTCCCTCAGAGTCCAAAAGTCCACTCTATACCTCTGTGTTTGAAATGCTGCCTCAGTAATTCTTTGTGTGAAACTACCACAACTTCTACCTCTGGTTATATTGCTCTTATACCTAAGCCCATTGTCTACCTACCTTCTTTAATTGCTTACTGTGTCCCCACTGCACATTTTTAAATACCTGTATAAAACCTTCCCTCTTCATGTAAGTTACTCTCTACTTCTAACATTATCTGGTCTGATATGACATAGGTAGTGTATATGTATGTCTTGAATATGCTTATCTGTGATGGCACTCTGTCTTAAAGTTCACACTGTCTGTGAACCACATCTGTGCAGTTCTCTCTTTAGTACCAGATGCACTTAGTCTCTAAGAGGTAGTCGTTGGAGATTGTCAGAGATGAGCATCCTGCTCAGGACTGGGTCCCCCTCGAAATGGAAGGGAGATGAGGGAGAGGGAGTAAAAGGGGGAGAATCCAGGAACAACTCAGAGAGGAACCAACAATGAGCTTATTCCTCATTGGGAGCATCATCTGGCCTGCTATTATCTGATAGTTCAGATGTGAAGTAGATTTGGATTCTGCAGGCTCCTGTTATGGAGAATTGACCCAGGCGGAGATTCATTCTGCCAGAGCCACTGGAGTTTGTCATTTCTAGTGTTTTTTTGGCAAAACCAGAAGTGGGCATCACTCACCTTCACATACTTGGCTAAAATCCTTTAAAAACTTTTTTGACTCATAAGAAAGCAATTTAAACCCAGTAATCCTTGCTTCATTTATTTTTAATGACAACCCCATTCTGTAGAGTTTCTCTGCCTGAACTTATCCAACCCCCTCTATAAGAAGTCTACCTCAGATGTGGAAATTTATTTGTTCTAGTTTGTTCCTAAGAACAGTACATTTTCCATGTATTTCTATATACATAATCCTTTTAAAGGATCATGGGCACATTTTATTATGCATTTGGCAATGGCTTAATGAAGTGTAATATTAGATTTCTTCATATTTTAAGTATTTTCTTTTAGAAAATCATAGAGAAGAAAGGGAAAAGAGAAGGAGGAAGAAAGGAAAAGAAGAAAAGAATGACTGATGTTTTGGTCTAAAAAATAAATAACATTATGAAATAAACCATTGAGATTTTGTAAGGTAAAAATCTGTCAAATCTCATTATTATGAAAATGAGTAATAAAGTATTCATCTCACAGGCAGTTCAAAGGAATCCCATTGACCAAACTTGGTAATTAATGAGTATACCAAGAAATATAATAAACTTTTTTTCTTGTAAAAAGCCTGACCTAGTACAATTTTCGATGAAACAGTTTGCTTTTACAGAACAATAAAACTGCAAAGACATCTTGAGAATTAAGTCAGCTGTAAGATGTGATTATTAAACTGTTTGCTGTTAAATGTGCATTCAGATTATTGGAAGTTCAAAAGAATTGATGTGACATTAAAAATGCTTTTTTTTTTTTTCATTTTTTGCATTAAGCCAAAAAGTTCCAGAAGTTATGAGCATAAGTGCAGTGAATGTGTTTCTTGCTCCCTTTTTGAGTCCACTATTGTTCTCTATTAAATATTAGAAGCATGACTTGAATATCTATGTTTACAGAAGTTTAGAAATAATCCATGAACATTTAATGATAGTAGACTATGCATTTGGAGAAGGCAGTGGCACCCCACTCCAGTACTCTTGCCTGGAAAATCCCATGGATGGAGGAGCCTGGTAGGCTGCAGTCCATGGGGGTCACTAAGAGTCAGACACGACTGAGTGACTTCACTTTCACTTTCATGCATTGGAGAAGGAAATGGCAACGCACTACAGTATTCTTGCCTGGAGAATCCCAGAGACAGAGGAGCCTAGTGGGCTGCTGTCTGTGGGGTCACACAGAGTCGGACACGACTGAAGGGACTTAGCAGCAGCAGCAGACTATGCATGATGAGTGAATTCCTGTTAACTGCATTTCATACTGAGGAAAAATTCTTCAAATATGTGAAGTAACCCCTATTGGAATAGCTGGCTTTTTCTTAGTCATCTTTGCACTTTATTCCTACTCTTGATCTCTTTAAAAGTTTGATTTTATTTAAATTGCTTAAAGGTAAAGAGAAAAGTTTATGAATGTTTTTTGTTTAACAAATGCAAGCCTGCTATGTTCCTATAGAAATTAAGCAGTACCATCACACTGGTTGGTCTGATTTTAAAAATTAAGGCCTTCAACTGCTTTATTTTCAAGCAAAAATCAAAATGTTTGTTCTCTTTTCTGAATAAATCTCTGGGTAACATATCTAAATTACAGATTGCTGTGCATATTTGTTAGAATAAGAGAGTGTTTAATTTTAGTATTTTGGGATTATTAACCCGTAGACATCAAATGTGAGGAAACTTTCTATTTGTAAAACTGAATATTATGACTGAATGTTTTCCTCAGTCCAGAAGCCCTACTGGCTCCCAACCCATCATCTGTGTTTTAAAAATTCCTTCATAAAATAGACAAGCAACAAGGATTTACTGTAGAGCTTAGGGAAATATATTCAATATGTTATAATAGCCTGTAATGGAAAATAGTCATATATTTATTTATATATATGTATATATAAATGACTGAATCACTGCTGTACATGTGAAACTAACACCATATTATGAACTAACACCATATTATGGACCAATTATACTTTTTAAAAATATCCCTTCCTATTTGTGGTATAGTCAATACATATTCTAGATGGAGAATTGAGTGATACAGAAGGTGGGCTTCCTAAGAAACACTCAGTATGTATTTAAAGTATTTGGATTTCCTGATCATTAAAATGTGATTGTTTATTTTGCTTAAAGTCATTGAGAGAGCTAGAAGGTTAAAGGCCTAGAATGCCTTTGGGATGCTTTGCACCCAGGTAATAATCTCTGAGACTTGCTTTGTCTTGTTTAACAGACTGAAAGGCAGGATATTTGTGGGAAGTAAATATAGTTGAGCAATTCATTCTGATGGCTTTTAAGCAGAATATTTTCTATAATACTAGAAAAACTGCAAAAGTGAAGCGTGCATTTTAAAGTTAAAAGGTGAATATATGGGCTAATTCAAATAAGATAATTTTTAACACAGGAAACGAAAGAAAGTAACCTTACACAGAGCAAACTTGTGAAGAGAAAAACTTTAATGGCATTAGTGACAAACTAATGTCAGTAGAAGAAAACTGAAATACAGGCATTAACATGAAATATAAGACTGTGGGAAGATGCCGGGGATAGGTTATACTTTCATATGGAAAGTTATTAGAAAACAACGGTTCCCTAAGTGAAAGGGAAGGTTAAGGTACTTGAATGAAAAATAACAGTTTCCTTTTATTCAGCATGACAATGAGTGCATTTGGAGTTCTTCCTAAACCTAATCTAATAATTCTTAAAATATGATTAATTTGGGTAGTTGAGAGAAGTATATTCTGGAAAGAATGCAACCAAGATGCCATTTGGGTGTGAGTCTAAGTCTCCATTTTAACTGACCTAGTTCAGTTCAGTCGCTCAGTTGTGTCCGACTCTTTGCGAACCCATGAATCTCAGCACGCCAGGCCTGCCTGTCCATCACCAACTCCCAGAGTTTACCCAAACTCATGTCCATTGAGTCAGGAAAACTGACCTAGAGGAAATCTCTTATACATTAAAGAATTTTAGTGTAACTTTATGATGCTGGGAAATCTGTGTGGATAATGGGGAAAATTCACATAACCATAAAAAAATTGTAATTCATCCTGATTTATTTCAACCCATAAATAGTTAACTGAGGCTAATATGGTCAGACAACAAAGTGATGATTACTACAAATAACAATAAGAATTTTTTTTTTTTTTATGTTTAAGCCACCCCGTTGAAATGGTTTGAACATCGAGGAAAGGTTTATGTATGCAAAATAATATAATAGTTATTGGTAAGAAAATGTATGCAGGCTATTTTGGAAATGTTTGCTGTCTAAATTCTTTCTATAGTGAAGTAAGAATATCTACCCACACAAGTAGCAGTTTAGTAGCTGATCAAGTGTTTTTAGTGTCACGGGTGTTATAAGCCAATTTCCATTTTTTTAACAGGATGTTAACCAAGGAGAACTATGGGTAAACCATCTCTAACCAAAAAAAAAAAAAAAAGAAAAGAAAGAAAGAAAAATAAAAATTTTAAAGTTATACTGAAAGAGACATACGGATGAGAACTGACTTTGTGGGCTCTCCTAAACTCTTAAGTACCATAATGTTCAAGGGTGTTTTATCTAAATAATCCTCTTGATTGAGAAAAAATTATTTCAGTGTTTTAGCCTTATATGCATCTCTGACAATGAATACTGTTATTTGTACTCTCGTTAGAGTAAGTATAAATACTGATATGAACAGTCCTAGGAATTGTATACCCTGGAGCAGTGGTGATATTGCTGTGATATTACAGTTCCATGCCGTAAGTGAAGGCCTTTAGGGACGGCCCTTAAAGCTCCTGTGCTGACTTTGCTCTAAAAGTCAGACACGACTGAGCAACTTCACTTTCACTTTTCACTTTTATGCATTGGAGAAGGAAATGGCAACCCATTCCAGTGTTCTTGCCGGGAGAATCCGAAGGACGGCGGAGCCTGGTGGGCTGCCATCTATGGGGTCGCACAGAGTCAGACACGACTGAAGCGACTTAGCAGCAGCAGCAGCAGCCTACTCCTTATCACATAGACTTGGTACATTCTTATTGGTGGAGGGTGGTGATGACTTCTTTCACACTTACAGGGGGTTGTTTACTCTTAAATATTGAAAGTTGTTTAAACTACTGACCCAAGATTTATCCTAGAAAAACCAGTGTAGATGTGCTAAAAAGCAAATGAGACTTTTTTTTTTAAACCCCACATCAGAATCTGTGTGTGTGTGTGTGTGTGTGTGTGTGTTGTACTGATTCCACGATAACCTTTTATCTCCTGGACACTTAATTTGTCATTTGGGACATCTGTGGTTAGGGACAGAAGGCCCATTTTGTAATTGGTCACCATGCCAGAGGTGAAAGCCATTGCCATTAAGCCTCCGGGGAGGGAGAGCTCTTGGCAGGGTTCACTGTCAGTGGGTGTTTTTTCAGTTCTGTCAGGTCTCCATTCCCTTGGGGGAATTTGTACCCAAAGAGTATTGAGTTTTTTCTGTTGATTTTTTTCCAAAAGCATGTGTTTTCTGCATTCCTATTTTATGGTTCCCTGCAAAGGAAGAACATTTTCTTTCCTTATTTGGTTTGGATTTGATTAGCAATGTTTGGGATTAGTTTAGTCTTTATAAAGTAAAACAAGTGAGAGGTAGCCGAGGGTGACAGAAGCCACACTGAGCAGGGAAGCAGAGTCATGGCCCCAGCAGAGAGGTCACCCTGCTGAACTGAGTCCTGTCATTAGATTGGATGCAGATGAAATGCATGGATAGATGAGAATGCTAGGCACTCAACCTTTAATGAATTTCAAGATTTTATATTTCTAATAATGATAGTAACAACAATAGCAATAGCAGCTATCAAATACTTTATAAATATTCTCTGTAATTCCCATAACAACCCTGAAAGATAAGTACGTATTATTTTTCAGATAGGTAGATTTAATTGCTCAGTCACGTCCAACTCTTATGACCCCATAGACTGTAGCCTGCCACGCTCCTTTGTCCATGGGTTTCCCAGGCAAGAATCCTGGAGTGGGTAGCCATTTCCTTCTCCAGGGGATCTCTCTGACACAGGGATTGAACCCAGGTCTCCTAAATTGCAGGCAGACTCTTTACCAACTGAGCCCCTAGGGAAGCCCATTATTTTTCAGAGACGGATACAAGGTTTGTTTATTATACAGGTAACAAATGTCAAAGACTGAGATTCAGGCTGGTCCAGTTCCTTGCAGTTGCCTGCATAGTCCAGTCATCCAGGCTGGACAATGTAGTAGATGTACATAGATTTTATTTTTTGTTGTTTGTTTTTTAATTTTTATTTTATACTGGAGTATAGTTAATTAGCAATGTGTTAATTTCAGGTGTACAGTAAAATGACTCAGTTATACACACACACACACACACACACACACACACATATGTGTGTGTCTGTGTATATATATATCCTTTTCCAATTCTCTTCCCATTTAGATTGTCACAGAATATTAAGCAGAGTTCCCTGTGCTATTTAGTAGGTTTTTGTCGGTTCTCTATTTTACATAGAGTAGCATATATTTATCAATCCCAAGCTCCCAATCTACTCCTCTCCCCTACCGTTCCCCCTTGGTAACTATAAATTTATTCTTTGTGAGTCTGTTTCTATTTTGTAAATAAGTTCATTTGTTCCCCTTTTTTAAGATTCTGAATGTAAGTATGATAATCTCCAGGTCCATGCATGTTGCAGCAAATGTAATTATTTCATTTTTAATGGCTGAGTGATATTCCATTTTGTATAACACAGATTTTAGAATCAGCCTAGGTTTAAAACTCAGCTTTTCTCAAGCCATGTGACCTTGAGCAGATTGTCTGTCCTTTCTCTTAAGCACTGAAAAACTATGGTGTGAGCAAAATCACATCTATATCATATAAAGTTGTTGGAGAGAAATGCATAAAAACAAGTAAAGCACTCAGAATGGGCAGATGTGGAGAAAATGGTAGCTCTTGCCTATAATGGCTTATTTTTAATTATTACTTCTAAGTGAAGAGGCCTAACATGAAGATATTTATATAAAGAAATATTTTATATGATTATATTTTATATAAATATCAAGAAACATTTTATTAGGTCTTATATATGCATTTCATTCTTAAAGTTAATTCTTTCATAAACAATTTTGTAGTTTTTTAAAATTTTCTTTCTCTTGAGATCACAAGTATATGTCTGAGATTATCTAGGATTTGTGGTGGTGTTACTGTTTGCCTTAAAGGAATATGGCTATCAAAATGCAAATCAGACATGATATATTCTCCACAAACATTGTCAATTGGTCCTCTGCATCCCCCAGATTTACTCAGGAATCCAGAAAATATTTAACCACATTCCAAAGGATCTCTCTCAACAACTCATGGAGAGTTTACTGTCTGCTGGGCACTATCCCAGGCACTGAGCTTTGGGATATGTCCAAATGTAGAAGTTCACCAACTGTGCTAAAACAAGAGAGTGTTGCAAAATAGACCCCTCTAAAGAGGATGAGCTTGCGTTTGTTCTCTTGAGTTGGCTAGCAGCTAAATAGGATTCTGCCAATCTTTATTTTATTTTTTTGTCAATAACCTGGAGCTGTTCAAATCAATGACTTATCACTACTTCTGTTCCTCATAAGCATGTATGTACTTATTAGCAGACTCTGCTCCTGAATGAGAGAGGCATAAAGAAAACAGTTCCTTCAGTCAGTGGGAAAGTAATCCAAGAAAAGTATTAGGATATGAGTGTTTACCAAGAAACAAGCAACTCCCAAGGGACTACTATTATTTAATAGCTCTTCTGTGTTAGTTTATTAAGTGGCTTAATTCTTCACTCAGACACTGCTCTGCACCCACTGTGTGGTAATAGTATCTTAACTGTGATCCACTATCCCTTTTCATTCCTGTTTACTCTTCATTTCCATGTCTTCATTAAGGACATTTCTGAAAAATGCCACCTCTGGGAAAGGACTCTGGATTCAGCCATGTGAGAACTCTTTTCTGCATAATTAGCTTAATTTTTTTAAAATCAGATCATAGCCATCATTGTCCCAGTATGTTTTAACTCTGTGATGTTACCAGCTTGAATATTGAATTTGAGGCAGTCAACCTTCCTAAAGAAAGATGTATACTGTGCTTTATGCATCATCACTGAAAGAATTTTGCTTTGAAGCCCAGTGTGAACACTTAATTTTTATTTGCTATTATAAAAGAGTCTCTTTGAGCTGACAAATATGAAAATATGACTGTGATTTCGGCAGAAGTCCAGAAACGTTAGAGAGAATGATGCTTTTATCTTTTGAAAGTCTTTTGACTACTGCATTATTCTATTAATAGATGGAGCATGGGTAATAACATCCTTCAAGGCCTTCTTCTATTCAAATTGGTCTTCTCACAAACTATAGAGAAAAGATGTATGTGTCAAGTGGTAAGAGTTTAATGTACATTTATTTAAATCTCCTGTCTTTGGACAGCTGTTAAACTTATTTAAGGGCTCTGTGTGGTCCAGTTTCCATTTTTTTATCCATTTATATGCTGTCCTCCCTACAATTTCAGTTAAACAATAAAAAATTATACTTTTAAGTGGATGTGCAGTTGCATACTTAAGATTTCTCATGAAATGGCAGTAAGGAAGCTTTGAGCTAAGTGGCAGCTTCCCTGGCACTCAGGCATCCAGGAATTCTGCATTTGTTTTACAGATTCTGCCAGTGTATCCACCTCCAGGTGTAGTGGCATATGAAAATGGTGTGGCTCACTATCTCCTGTTAGAACAAATGACTAAAGATTTAATGAAGGGTGAAGTGACACTCCAGAGGAATATTTTGCTAGACCAACTAAATGTACATCCTGATCATAGGAAACATTTCTATGAACATCTACCAAAGCGTCTTTAATTAAATAACTATAATAATTTCAATGTTTATTCAAAACCCCAGGTGGAATCGTAATGATTTTCATTTCACGAAAATCATCAGAGTAAAAGAACATGCTATTGTTTTATAAATCCTGACTGATTTTGTGTTTGAGCTTAAGGAATTCTGCCCACACAGCACTCATTTTTATAACTTTGGGAATCTTCAAAATCTAGATTTAGCCCTTTGGGCATTGCTAGTCAAGCCAGATTTTGAAAATATCCTGCAGATGTTGTTGTGAAAATATGCTATATCAGCCATCAGCTTCTGAAACTGAACTAAGCAACTTTAGAAGAAAGCTTAGATTTTCATTGGGAGAAATCCTTAAAGTTGATGAATATTGAGATGAGTTTTCTTAGTGTTCATTCTAACGCATTGGAATGTTATTTTTAACCTTTACTGATAAAAGGGAAGCCTTTTTCCTGACCAGGGAGACCAGTGAAGAAATGCTGTTCTAAGTATACCTCCCCGTGTCCAATGTCATTTTTCTTTCTAGATTCAACTAATTCTTTTTCTCATGGGGTAATTCTACCCATGCCTCCATGCCCTGGCTGTAGAAGGTTCTTGGAGAGCATGAAGCAAGAAGGCAGATAGAGTTTTTGTTTTTAGAAAATTCGTTGGAGTTTGTCCCAAGAGGTAACATTAAAAGAATATAGGGGAGATGCTTGGTCCTCTTCTAAATAAGTTTTTCACTTGTTTCTTTGTTAGAAACTACAGCTTTGACTCTGTGATAACTGTGACCTTAAGCTTTCATGTTTATATGAATCCTTTCAAATAAACCCAATTGTACCCAATAAATTTGAAGACATTTGGGAGACAAGAGGGATTGTAGGACAACTCTGTTTGCTAGAATTGGATCAGGAACTGGTGGGGCTTTAAATGTCTCTTGCCCCAGCTCTTCTACACTTTACATTGAATTTCTTGAGCTCTTTGATCTTTGACAATCTCACATTTAGCCTCTATTTGCAAATCTCAGCTCCCTGTGGCCTGTTTTGTGACTGCCAGCCACGTGTTCCTATCGCAAAGGCTTCATTAACTCCCCATTGACACTGTGTCCAGCATTACCTATAACCAGTATCACAGTGAATGATAAAGACCACAAACATTGGCTACAACCTGCTTTCAGTTTCCAAATTTGGCTTTCACCCAGTACTTTTGATCAAGGCACAGAGTCTTCCAGAATGTTTATAATTTTGTAGCACCACTTCATTGGCGTAAATTCGTTCCTCAACCCAGATGGTGATCTGCTTATGAAGGTTTTTTTCTTCCTTGCTTATTTGTTATTTCAAAGCCTGGAACTGGGAATAGTAGGTCCATTTTGTAACTCTCTTTGTGCCAGAGGTAAAAACCATTGGCAAAATTTTTGAAAGAAGGGGGAGCTGTTGGCAGGGCCAGGGGCTGGTGGGCGGTACTCAGCTCCATTCGCTTTTACTCCCATGGGGGAATTTGTACCCAAGCGTTTAAGTTTAATTTTCTATTGCCTCCTTTCACCCTCCCCAAAACCATATGTTTTCTGCATTCTTTTTCCTGGTTCTCTCTTTAATAAGCGGAAGTGCCCTTCCTTATAAGGTTTTAGATTTGTTTGAAAATGCTTATGGCTATGATTTTTTTTGGGGGGGTAACGTAGCAATATACCAGTGCACCAGTACTGACCCTTCTTAGTTTATCAAGTAAAGACAAACAGATTTACAAAACTGAATTTTAAGATCCAGCAAAGTGTGGACTAATCTCCAGAAACCATGCATTATGCAAAATAATCATAAAGACAAGTGGCAATCTAAGGCCAGAAAGCAAGGTAGGGTAAGCCTGACCCATCAAAAGTCTGCTTTCCATTAAAGAGCTACTATGCCAAATGTGCAGAGTACAAAAGATATACAAGATGCAAGAGGTGTAATCTACCTCTTCTGCAAGCCTATTTGGAAGACAGTTATTGAAACAAACACAAATCTTACCAGGATGAGAAAGAGAAAGGCTTGGGGGTAGAGTTAGAAGAAATGAAATGCTTAACTCCTGGTCATTCTCATTGTGTGTGATTGTCATTGAGTTTTTATGCTGTTGCAGAAATTGCATTGTACTATTTAGGAAAGTGTATATAGCTTTTATATTGTTTCTGTGATAAATGGAACAAAATTAAGGTACCAGAGATGAGAGAGATGAGATTGGCACCAATGAAGGTGTCTATTGCTACAGCTTACTCTAGAAGGAAGGTCCAGTGTTAGCATGGCTGCCTAATGCTGAAACAATTCTCAAATCTAAGATACAGTATAAAAATAAAAGTAAGCTCCCTAAAGATTTGTAAGAGACTACATTAAGCACACTATCTACTTTGATGGAATTGAATTATTTAATCCTTCACTAAATCTTAAAATTATTTGTTTCAAAAGAACAAGTTGTACACTATGTACACCTGAAGTGGTAGAAACATCATTCATATAATAATTTGTATAAATGGCATCCTAGCATCACACTGCACAAAACCTTTTGGGCTAGACACAGCAACCTGTGTTAGAGGAAAGATTAAATTTGAGAGAATTTCTCCCCTAGGTTTTTCATTATAATATATACCTGTTTGTCAAAAGCATATATTAACAGCATATAGCTTACATTAATACTTGTCCTGTTTGCAAGCCAAGTAAAACTGGGACTGTCCATTTATGTTCATAAGGATTTGATTTTTTTCAGACTATAATCACAATTTATGGTATATGAAAGCTTTAAACTATGGTAGGTATAAAGCATTCCATGTTTATACTGTTCTCTTTCCTCAGTTGTTAGGAACATCATCATTTATCTTCATGGAACCCTTTTTGGATATAAATAAAAACTTGGAGGGTTAATCTAGTGCCCAGAATTCCTGAAGGAATCTATGACACCGTTTTTGTTTTATTTTCTTATGAAAATTGCTTGTATTTCAAACAGATTTTACTGAATTAAACTGGCATAAAATATACCAGTTAATATATTTTCTATGGGGAAATCACTTGAATGTGAAAAGTTTCTATGATACTCTGTGATACTAGATAATTTAAGAAACCAATGAGCTCTTCCGTAGTTGTCTTATTCATAGAAATATATCTTCTATAGTCCCCATGCACTTTAGTCAACCTAAGAAAATATTCCCCCAATATGTTGAGAAGCCTGGAATGTGTCTTTTACTGAGTTTTGAAATGAACTCTGATATAAAAAGCAGTATCTTCTACCTCTTTTCTACTAAATGTATCTCTTGTATTTAGGAGAAGTGATGCCTGTTTTCATGGAAAATTGAATAAGCTTATTGAAACTTGCACGCATGTGGGGAAAGGTTGGTTACCAAAGGATGGTAGATTTCATCTCTCTCTCAAATGACCCCTTTCCTTCTCAGGCTCTTTGGAGACCTGAAGATATCTCTCAGCTGATGGAGAAATGTTTGCAAGTTTTTAGCAACAGGATGAGAAGCCATAGGCTGCTTAGTTAAGATGGAAATCCCTAGATAACATTCAGCTTTAAGAGATACAACTTAATAAAAGGGGTCTGGCTCTTTTCTTTTCTCTTCTTTCCTTTTCTTTTTCTGGTAGCCAACACAGTATACATTGAGTAGAAAGAGGCAGCCTGTGTGAGTATGTGATTTGTATATTTATTATGAAAATATACTTTTATTATTAAGAATTTAATTTGAGTAGTACTGGTAATCAATCTTATGCCAGGTTCTACAGATATTTAATATCATTGAGCTTTAATCTGAAGCTCCCCATTAAATTATTAGGCGTCCCATTACTCATAGTAAATGGATCAGCCCATCCTAAGAACAGGGTGTAAAGAAAGAACACTTAGCAGCAAGTGTGTCTGCTGTAAACTATTTGTGTGATTTTTTTTCCTTCTATGCAATAGAAGGATATAAGCTCTGCTGTGCCTTTCTTTGCATTTACATGCTGCCGCACATGTGTCTTGCAGAAGATGCCTAGATTGAGGAGCTAGACCAGCATGTATATCAGCTCCCAATGTTGGGATCTGCCCATTTATGGTAATCCACTGGGCCTTCCACCCTGACTCTCATGGCCAAGTTCCTCAACACTGCTATACATAAAATTTTTGTTTTCTTAGAGTGCTCTCAAATAAAGTGAAGTTGCTCACTTGTGCTGACTCTTTGTGACCTCATGGACTGTAGGCCACCAAGCTCCCCCATCCATGGAGTTTTCCAGGCAAGAATACTGGAGTGGGTTGCCATTTCCTTCTCCAGAGGATCTTCCTGACCCAGGGATCAAACCCAATTCTCCCACCTTGCAGGCAGACATTTTACCATCTGAGCCACCAGGGAAGCTCAAATAAGAGAATTCTCTTTTAGGACCTAAATTTAATAAAAGGGAATTAATCGTGCATAATGATAAGAAAGCTATTTTAACATTGTTACCTATTTCTGATTCAGAGTCCTCTTTTTAAAAAAAAAAAGACTTCACAGTTATTATTTGTTAAGAAGCACATAAACCATAGTTTTATAATTTCCAGTGTGCTTATTTTGTACAATATTTGAATGGTATAAAGGGCATTCACAATTATGCTGGCTTTTGTTTGACCCAAAAAGAAACATACATTCTGATTGTGCTTTTCTCAAATGACTTCAGCCCCACCAAAACTTTATGTAATTCTTGACTCTTCAGGGAAAGATATTTCGTTTTGTAGGGTCAGTTTATTTCCCTCCCTCGGTTCTTGTCTCATCATAACAAAGATTTGAAAGGACAGACTAATTACAGCTCAAGCAGAGGGGATTTCTCAGCTCTTGGCTCTTGGTAGCTAGTATTCGAAACAACAGACTACTTACAGCTCAGTTATAGCTCAAGGAGACAGAACTTTTATTAAACAGACAGTGGATGGTACACTCGTGAGACATGGGAGCAGGCTGACCTCAAAGGAGTAGCCACGATCCCTCTTGGATTCCCTTTTTATGCCTCCCATCTCCTCCTCTTGGTTCTGCTATGTATAAAATGGGGCGTAAGCCTGCCAACAATCAAAAAATGGAATGCAAATGACATACTCTAAAAGCCAATTAGGGAAGGAGGTGTGTCTGGGCTTTTACACATTTACATATTTCACTCTGAGGTGTGACTGAGAGTTTTGATTGACAGTTGCAAGTTACATAACAACAGGCTCCATTGTGCATGTCTTTCCCATAATTCAGTATGCTATGATTAGATGTATGTATATATAAAATATTTATGAACCCTTAATGGGCTCCTGGCTGCCTAAGCTTTCTTAAGGACACAACTGTGCATCTAGGACGTATGTGCTGGAAGTGGAGAACCCACTATGGTTAGTTTGTAGCTACTGTGTATCTACGGTGCATGCACAGGAGTTGGAAAAGTCTTTTGTAGCATATATGTGAGCTCTCCTGGGCACATCTGGGGTGAAGTTTCCAGAGCAGCTTGCATCTTTTTGTTGCTAGGCCACCCCTAACAAGGGATGCTCATTCCTAACTTCCCACCTAACAGTTTAAAAATACTTCCATGAAAGGAATAGTAATATTTACCCTCACTTCTTCCCTCTCTCCCCCTTTCCTTCTGTCTAACCAGCCTGTATATCTTTGTGTATTCATTTTTAAAAAAACTTATTCCCCTATCTGGAATGCTTATCTAAATAATTAGACCACTCTGAGGAGTGAGGCTAAGAGAACTGTTTCCCTTTACCTGTATATAACCTCTAATGATGATATTTCTTGGGTATCCTGTATCTCTGTTTATCAAAGAAACACATGAAATTTCAGAAATTAAATTACAGTGCTTTTGTTACAGTATAAATAAATGGACTCTATACAGACTGGCAAATTCATTAGTCTTAAAGCAGACATCCGAGTGATTTGGGGGTTTAGATGATACCATTTTCTCTTTTACAGTAGACAGTCATTTTGTTCTGAATGTGCGGCAGGCACTGGTAACAGCAGTGAGTTTTATGTGGTGTAGACACATGGAGGTGAGGGAAGAAACAGTGCAGAAAGTTTGCATGAACTCTGCTGAGTCATATATGATGTTCCTGAACTAGTCATCCCAGCAGCCATTTCCTGGAATAACAAGGTCCTTGGGATATTTTTTTCATGTATAGCCCATAAATACATTCATATTTATAGAGAGAGAGAATATATGAATGAATGCTAGTGATAATTTGTAGAATTTGGATAACTGACTGTATTTGTCCTCTAAGCTGAGTCTCAAAGTATGCTTCCTGTTTATAAATGGTATTTAGCAAAGCCTGTTCCCCTCCTTAAGCTGAAATGATTTGCTGAATTTTAATCCTCAATTATCCACACTTCATGGGGAGCTTGGAAAATCAGAAGTGAAGAGAAAGATCTGAGAAATCAGGGATCCTTTCTAGAGAGATTATAGCCAGAATAATGACACTGATTTTCTACCCAGATGCTTATTAAATTTACAATTTTTAAAAATTATTATTTTTCTAATTGATGTGCTGATCCTAAAATTCTGCCCTCACTTAATATCTAAAGTGAAAATGAAAGTTGCTCAATCGTTCCTGACTCTGCAACCCAATGGACTATGCAGTCCATGGAATTCTACAGGCCAGAATACTGGAGTGGGTAGCCATTCCCTTTTCCAGCAAATCTTCCCAACCCAGGAATTGAACCAGGGTCTCCTGCATTGCAGGTGGATTCTTTACCAGCTGAGCTACCAGGGAAGCCCATTTAATATCTAAACTACTCAAGAAATGATACATCCTCTCCCATCTCCTAGAACCTTTTTTGGTATTCAGATTCCTCTTTTCAAATCTGAACCATAACCAAAGGCCCATCTCGAATCCTGCCTCCTGATAAAGGAGACTTCAAGACTGATCAACTTGCCTTAAAGGTTCCAGGAACTTGAGTCACCATCAGGCCATCTCTGTGCTGACAGGTAGAGCTCCAAATAAGAGCTGACCTTTATGCAGTGCCTCCCACACTCCAAGGAAGCAGTGTGGATTTGGCCATTAATAGAAAGAAAACTAGAGTAAATGTTAGGAGTTTTGATTCATGCCCAGAACCTTCTTAGATGACCTTGGGTTTAGTTGTTTAACCCAAATGGGTCTTGGGGTCGATTATCTGTAGCATGAGAGGATTGAAATAGATGATATAGAAGTCCCCTTCTGGCTCTAAAATTCTGACTCTAAGAATATCTATTTCATTGGAATGAATCTTATTTTCAATTCATCTAAACAATTTGAAAATGCTGTTTAGAATAATTAAAGTAACACTAAGAAAGGCTTGAAAAGTAATCAACAAAATTGTGAATATCTCCCATAACGTCGTTTGTGTGACAATCTGCTAAAATTTTTTTAAGCTAATAAAATAGAAGACAAATACCAAATGAATGCTTTTAGGAAGGCTAAGGAGACATAATGGCAACTTTCCAAAGGCTGCTAAAGCACTCCGTCTGCTCCTCCCAGCTGTTACTTCTCAAGGTGCTCGTGGGCCTTAGGAAATCTGACACAATGTCAGACAAATACCTTTCTCCCGACGCTTTTATTACCTCCTTTTCCTGAAAGTCATAATCTAACACCAGGAAGAGAAGTCATAGTCATGTCTCATTTATCTCCCAGGCTCTGCTTTCTAATTGAAATTTTTCATTCATATATCTTTCAAATAGGATTTTAAGCTTTAGTTGCAAATGTTTATATTTCTTTTCAGTTTTATAATGTTTACCTTGTCTGGAAAAAAATAACTAGGTTCTTAAAAATATTGTTTAAACAATAAAACTTGATGCACTTTTAGAATATTAAAAATTATTATTTTGATATGCCCAAGAATATACCAGAAATGAAAGAATGTTACAATATAGGTTTTTAGTAAATGAGTTGCTTTAAGTAAATCACCCTTACTTGAAAAAGCTGTGTTCATTTGACAACTTTCAGGATGTATAATTCATCCCTAGCACTCAAAGATCTTTTTACCAAGTAGCCTTTTACCAAGGGAGTGGGGAGGGGCCGTCTACCCCTCAGAAGCAGCTGCATCATATTTTATGCAGATGTAAAGTTTTATGGTCTTCAAAATCAGATCACAAATACAAACTTGTGTTTCAAGTTGGGGAGATATAAGGATTTTTTTTTCAAGTGTGGGGTGGTTATTTATTTGTTTTGAGTTATATGAGTTTCATTCTGTCTGACCCTTACCAATGGCAGCTGATGAAGACCAGAACTTGAATGACGGTGGAGGAAGCACTCTGCAAAACATGTTTGATCCTAAGTTTGAAGTTACCTCTCTTCCCAAGACGTCATTAGGGTATAGTTGGGATTACATCCTCATCTCCAAAAAGCTGCCTTTTTATAGTCATCAAGATAACTGCCAGTTTAATTTATGTCATTTGTATTTTCTTTTTATAAATTTCCCAGAATACTCCATATACACTAGACATTCAATAAATGTCAGTCGATCAGCAGCATTTATTGAGTGCCATTCTATGTGAAATGCTTCTAAAGGAAAGTGAACATTGTCAAGGGAATAGACAGTTTTCAAGTTGTCTTTCTCTTGTATTTCTGGTTCAGGATCTACAAAGCTCAGTTGCCAGCAGAGGTAAAAATTGTCTGTCCTGTGGAGCTGGTGTTTTCAAGTCTGAGTTTCCATCAGCTACTCTAGGTTGAAGCAGTGTTACATCTGTATGCATCACTACATACAGACAAGTTATTAAAATATTTTAATACTAGCCCATCCCTGTAAGTGTCCCCCTGTTTATCTAACTACACTGGTCCTTCCTTTTGGTACAGGCTGCTCCACCATCCCCCAACCAAAGGAATAGTTCCTGGCTTACGAGGGAGCCTCTAGAAACAGGCTCCAGTACTACTGACAACGTCCATTCTGATAGAAGAATACTCTCCCTGCGTACTTGGAATATTTCCCCTCTCACTAGGCACTGTCTACAGAGAAAGTTAACAAAAGTTCAAGAGTAATTGCACAAAGTTATTATGTGAAAGTGAAAATGTCTCTGTCATGTCCAACTTTTTGCAACCCCATGGACTGTAGCCCACCAGGCTCCTCTGTCTATGGAATTCTCTGGGCCAGATACTGGAGTGGGTTCACTTCAGTTCAGTCACTCAGTCGTGTCCTACTCTTTGTGACTCCATGAACCGCAGCACACCAGGCATCCCTGTCCCTCACCATCTCCGGAGTCCACCCAAACCCATGTCCAATGAGTCGGTGATGCCATCCAACCATCTCATCATCTGTCGTCCCCTTCTCCTCCTGCACTCAATCTTTCCCAGCATCAAGGTCATTTCAAATGAGTCAGCTCTTCGTATGAGGTGGCCAAAGTATTGGAGTTTCAGCTTCAGCATCAGTCCTTCTGATGAACACCCAGGACTGATCTCTTTAGGATGGACTAGTTGGATCTCCTTGTAGTCCAAGGAATTCTCAAGAGTCTTCTCCAACACCACAGTTCAAAAGCATCATTCTTCAGTGCTCAGCTTTCTTTATAGTCCAATTCTCACATTCATACATGACCACTGGAAAAACCACAGCCTTGACTAGACGGACCTTTGTTGGCAAAGTAATGTCTCTGCTTTTTAATATGCTGTCTAGGTTGGTCATAACTTTTCTTCCAAGGAGTAAGTATCTTTTAATTTCATGGCTGTAGTCACCATCTGCATTGATTTTGGAGCCCAGAAAAATAAAGTCAGTCACTGTTTTCCACTGTTTCCCCATCTATTTGCCATGAAATGATGGGACCGGATGCCATGATCTTAGTTTTCTGAATGTTAGCTTTAAGCCAACTTTTTCACTCTCCTCTTTCACTTTCATCAAGAAGCTCTTTAGTTCTTCTTCACTTTCTGCCATAAGGGTAGTATCATCTGCATATCTGAGGTTATTGATTCCAGTCTTGATTCCAGTGTGTGCTTCCTCCAGCTCAGAGTTTCTCATGATGTATTCGGCAAATAAGTTAAATAAGCAGGGTGACAATATACAACCTTGACATACTCCTTTTCCTATTTGGAACCAGTCTGTTGTTCCATGTCCAGTTCTAACTGTTGCTTCCTGACTTGCATACATATTTCTCAAGAGGCAGGTCAGGTGGTCTGGTATTCCCATCTCTTGAAGAATTTTCCACAGTTTATTGTAATCCACACAGTCAAAGGCTTTGGCATAGTCAATAAAGCAGAAATTGATGTTTTTCTGGCACTCTCTTGCTTTTTGATGATCCAGAGAATGTTGGCAATTTGATCTCTCGTTTCTCTGTCTTTTCTAAAAGCAGCTGGAACATCTGGAGTTTCACAGTTCATGTATTGCTGAAGCCTGGCTTGGAGAATTTTAAGCATGTGAGATGAGTGCAATTGTGTGATAGTTTGAGCATTCTTTGGCATTACCTTTCTTTGGGATTGGAATGAAAACTGACTTTTTCCAGTCCTGTGGCCACTGCTGAGTTTTCCAAATTTACTGGCCTATTGAGTGCAGCACTTTCACAGCATCATCTTTTGGGATTTGAAACAGCTCCGCTGGAATTCCATGACCTCCACTAGCTTTGTTTGTAGTGATGTTTTCTAAGGCCTGCTTGACTTCACATTCCAGGATGTCTGGCTCTAGGTGAGTGATCACACCTTCGTGATTATCCTCTGGGTTGTGAAGCTCTTTTGTACAGTTCTTCTGTGTATTCTTGCCACCTCTTCTTAAAATCATCTGCTTCTGTTAGGTCCATACCATTTCTGTCCTTTATTGAGCCCATCTTTGCATGAAATGTTCCCTTGATATCTCTAATTTTCTTGAAGAGATCTCTAGTCTTTCCCATTCTATTGTTTTCCTCTATTTCTTTGCATTGATTGCTTAGGAAGGCTTTCTTATGTCTCCTTGCTATTCTTTGGAACTCTGCATTCAAATGGGTACAATTTTCCTTTTTCTCCTTTGCTATTCATTTCCCTTCTTTTCAGAGCTATTTGTAAGGCCTCCTCAGACAGCCATTTTGCTTTTTGCATTTCCTTTTCTAGTTCTTATCATTTAAGAAGATAAAACAGATCCGGGGGCTAACTGAACTGGTACAGAATAGTGACTCTTCTATGGTGAACACCAACTTCTTCTCCTGATTCAAGGACCAGGATCAGTTCTGAACCATGTTGTATATCTGTTACTAAGCACAGGCAAAGGGACAGAAAATGTGAACTCAACTAGATATAGCTAAATATAGACTAAGGGCTTAAAGCAGGAAAGAACTGAAATTTGGATAAGGCCAAAAACTCAAACTAATAACACATCAGAAAAAATTTTCTTCTTCATTACAAAGTGGCTGGCTGGTGGAATCCATATTTAACCAAACCAAATGGGGCTGCTACAAGTTAAGTAACATAAGAAGTGGCTTGATGAGCAGATACTGATGGATTTACCTTGTCACTCAAATATTCCTTGCTATAAAGGTATGCACTAACTTTGAATCTATTGCACTGATATGTCCGTAAAAATGAATTTTAGAACTGATTAAAGTTTTTAAAAGAAGAAACCTGAGTAACGCAGTATGAGAAGCAGAGCGATATGGTATAGTTGTTTGCAAACTGCTTATTCCTGAGAACTACCCCGTAGTTCATCAGTCAAATGTTTTATATACATTAGCTTGTCCCCCGAGTGAAATCACCTACAAAAAACATATGAACTTTTACTAGTCTCTATTGTAATTAATGGGGAAATAAAACTCTCTTATGGAACATAAGTTCAAGGTTACAACAGTTACTGTCATAGTACAGCTTTGTTCTTATATAGTTGTAAGTTGACTATCTTGGGTAAGAACATGGGTTCTGGAGTTAGACTGACCTAAAACTAATCATCAGTTTCATCACCTGTTAGCTCTTTGCCCTTACCTCTCTGAGACTCTGTTCCCCAATCAGTTTTACTTACAGGTGACAGCACAATCTGAGAGCTGTAATGAGACCAAATGAGGTAATATTGTCATCCTGGCTGGATAACATGAATTGCTGTCGAGTCTACAGTCTCAGTGGCTGGTTATTACAGTTTGTTTCTCAGTCACCTCACATTTCTGTGCAGGTTAGTGGAAGTTACTCTACTCCTTGTAATTTTCCAAGGATCCTGATATCTTGCATCCAGGCTGCTCTTTTGTAGGTTCTTGGGGCCCATGCTATTCAACCTCTTGTAGAAAAAGAGAAAGGATTATGCATAGAAAAAAAAAAAGAGTGCCATAAAGCTTTTGTTTGTTCCAGGGGTGGAAGAAGGGGTGCACGTCCCTTGTACTGCTCCTCCTGGGGCTCAGTCACCCGGCCATTTCCAACGTGGTGGAGACTAAGGTGTGGTCTAGCCTTTGATGCTGGAAGAAGGGGAGAGCAGATATCAGTGTGCAGTATGTTCAAGTCTGTGTTTATAAAAGCGGCTGGACAGTGGCCTTTCTATTTCTAGTTCAAGCACAGAGTGCTAATATGAGGAACAAAGGCTGTTGGTATAAGAAATAAGTGGGATGATTCCAATGCCTAGTGTTCTGAAGCCCATCGTGGAATCGGCAGTCTGTAAATGTCAGCCCCCTTTGCCTCCCCTGTTCCCACCCCTGATGCTCTTCCACAGAAATATGCCATGGATCTTTGGTCTGGAAATCCTAGCTGTTTTTTAAGTGTACCCATAATGTCCATCAAAACATGAACAGATAAAAAAAGATATGGTATATATACACCATGAAATATTACTCAGCCATAAAAAGAGTGAAATAATACCATTTGAAGCCACATGGATGGACCTAGAGATTATCATATTAAGTGAAATAAATCAGACAGAAAGGCAAATATCATATGATATCACTTATATGTGAAATCTAAAGCAGTGATGCAAATGAACTTATTTACAAACCAGAAACAGATTCACAGACATAGAAAGCAAACTTATGGTTATCAGTGGGAAAAGGGAGTGGGGGAGGAATAAATTAGGAGTTTGGGATTAACACGTACATACTGCTGTATATAAAATAGATAAACAAGGACATTAATATCAATATCTTATAATAACATAATGGAAATAAATCTGTAAAAGAATAGATAGATAGATGTATAACTGAGTTCCTTTGCTGTACATTTGGAATTAACACATTGTAAATTAATCTGCAGTTTAAAAATAAATTGTGCCACACGTGTGCCGCTTGAACCTTTCCTTCTTTTCTTCCCTCATCCTCTTTTGTTTTCCTCAACCACTACTTGCTTTCCATTCTATTATTGTTTGTACAAGCATTCGATTTATCTTTTTCCTTTTCTTCATTCTAAGGAAGATAAACATGTTCATGCTGTTTTGCACTCCATGTGAGTGAGTCCTCTTGGTGAAAATGGAGTGTTTTGCAAGAGGTGGCTAGTCCTATACTTGTAGATGCTACTGTGAATACTCAGAAGTTCTGCAAGCCCTTTCACATTCATTTCAGTGACTTCCAGAATTCCTTCCAAGCTGAGGGAATGTGACGACGGGAAGGGCTTATGCTATTTAGTACTCAGTATATTATATAACACCTTTGGCACACACCTTTTAGACTTAACGATTTGGTACTTAAAGTTGTGAAAGAAAACTGCAGACTGCTAATCTTTGCAATATGGTTCCTGTTTTCACAGAGATTGGCAGTGATCTATAACAAAAGCCTTGATTAGGTAGGTGTTTGAAGGGTATATCATGCCCTGTACTGTTGCCCAGTGAATGTTCATTCACATCTGGTGCTTTTAAGATAAACCATTGAAGTGTTCCGTCTCAGCTGAGGACAAAACCAAGGGAGGGGAAAAAAAGCCCAATGAAAATCCGAAAAGTATAAAATCAGTTGCACAGCTCCTACAGTAATTTAACTGTGCAATTAGGTTATAGATTTATATTGATACTTCTAAATTTTAAAAGACTTTCACTTTAAAGGACCCTCAAAAGGATTATATTTTTTCCCCTTACTGTCAATCTCACATTTTAGACCTCTCACCCTTCAGTGTATAGGTTCCAATCAGTTCCTCAAATGAAAACTGTTTCAAAATTTCATCTGCTTTGAATACTTAACATTCTTTCAGATATTCAGACTCTTTGATTTCATTTGCTAGACATGTGTCATGGGCCTGTATTGCTCACTGTTGCTTTTGAACCTGGTTTTAAGAGCTTATGTTTATTAAGCATGCAATCCCCTGCTTCCATTTTTAAAAACCTTACTATCATCTTTGAAAATTATTGAAATTCTGCTGAGTTTGAGATGCCTCGTCACCCCATGCCCCTCTAATCTAAATCACCCTCATTATTACATGTATGTAAGTATTTTTGGTACAACCTATTGCCAGATACCTTTAAAAAGTCTGCTTTTTGCAAATCAGACTATATTTTCCTTCTCTCGGCAAATTTTCTGCATTATTCCTTAATTCATCAGTAGTTATACACTTGGGCGTCTAGTATTCTTGGCTGTGGTACAAATTGAAGCCTCAGCTATCTTGTGGCCATATGTTCTTATTTCATGTGCCATGTGATTTCTAAGAATGGGAAATTCAGAGCCTCTTTCCAGTCTCTATTAAAGATTGATAGCTTAGCATACGCAAAACGTGTAAGCACAGTTCTGTCTGAGGTCTATTTACCAAGTGTTTTGAGAAATTTTGCTTCAGTTTTGATTGCCAGTTCACTCCTCACAGACTCATAGAATAAGAAGCAAAAGGTTTCCCTTCACTCTTCTGGTGAAGAAGGTTGATAAATGAGGGATTAAGAGCAATGCAAATTCCTTCTAGAGGCAATGCAGAGATCCAGCAACTTCTACTGAGTAGCAGAAAAGTTCAGCATAGCTGCTGTTCTCAAGCCAGAAACCTGAAGAGCACTATTTTCTGGATCAGTAAGGATTTGAGGACATAAACTAGTAGCATTCTCTAAAAAGAGAACTGTTCTCTGGAATAGGAAGGGGATGAGGTTGCTTTCTTCATTTGTGTGCTTTGTGAATACAGAGACTTCAGATTTTATGTGTTTGGTTAGTGCCCACAGATTTCTGAAGAATGAAGCCCTTGTCTCAAAGGTGTCTATATCTTATCTCTACCAGAATCCCACACAGGCTTGGGCCTTTGGAATCATTCTCCATCAAACTTGCTATGTCCAAATTCTAAGAGAATTTGATGATTCAGTCTATTGGTATGTTCCACTAATCTTCATGTCTGAAGTGATATCAGAGCCACACTTAATGAGTTGCAACTCTCAAATAAGTTGGTATATTGGACCTAAAAGGCTTTTTCAGGCAAGTTCAGATATCCCCTTTCCCTTATCTGCTTACTTTCAGGGGCTTTCTGTAGAACGAACGGCTGCTTCTCTTCCTAAGGTACAGATTTTCCTATCTGATGCTTTTGTTCCCCAGAAGAAAAGAAAGTGAAAACTGTTGTCTTCCCCTAGGATACTGAATCCAGAGCAAACTGAAGCTTTGTGGATTTCTTTTGTAGCGCTTGCTTTCATATAAATATGAATAAGTGATTTCTGAATATCAGAGGTTTGGGTTAGAGGTAAATCTTTTTGAAATGCAAAACAAAATTAAGTGGTAAGACCACAAATGTTGGGATGTGTGAGTTTCCTAATACTTATCAGGGCTTAATTTATTCAGTAGTAGGTCTCTAATGAATTGCTAATGAATGAATAAATAGGTCCAATCCAGACCATGAAGAGTCCACAGCACTCTACTAATCTTTGATCTTCAGGGGACCTCATGGCATATAGGAGCCCACCAGGAAACTTCTACTATTTCAGTGTGTTTATCTGTCAATACATTCAGTGTTGTCCTTTGGGGGAATGGGTACCATGAAGATGATACCATGAAGATGATGGTGAAGAAATATAAAGATATTAAGAAGAATTCTATGGTCAGAAATACTTTGTTCTACTTAGAATGCTTTTAAGGGTTAGCTGTCTATGTGGTCTGCTTTTTAAGACTTCAGGAGGTATTGCAACCACGTCTTATCTCAGCCCTATTACAGGTGCCTAGAGATACATACTGTTGGATTTCATTGCCTTTTATTAATCATTGGGTTTGGTGGAGACCCATGCCTTTGGTGTTGGTGGGCTCTCAGTATGTGTGATGCTGAAAGGCAGCACAGTCCTGTGCACAGGCTCTGGGGCCAGACCACCAGCTTCTGGTCCCACTGGCATAGCCTGTGCACACAACCACTCCCAGTGGCTTTGAAGAAGGAAATAATAATATTTCCCTCAGTGGGTTGACGTGAGGGTTAATGAGCTAACAATATTTAAAATCTTGCCTTTGACAAAGGAGGCAAGAATATACAATGGATTAAAGACAATCTCTTTAACAAGTGGTGCTGGGAAAACTGGTCAACCACTTGTAAAAGAATGAAACTAGAACACTTTCTAACACCATACACACAAAAATAAACTCAAAATGGATTAAAGATCTAAACATAAGACCACAAACTATAAAACTCCTAGAGGAGAACATAGGCAAAACACTCTCTGACATAAATCACAGCAGGATCCTGTATGATCCACCTCCCAGAATACTGGAAATAAAAGCAAAAATAAATAAATGGGATCTAATTAAAATTAAAAGCTTCTGCACAACAAAGGAAACTATAAGCAAGGTGAAAAGACAGACTTCTGAATGGGAGAAAATAATAGCAAATGAAGCAAATGACAAACAACGAATCTCAAAAATATACAAGCAACTTATGCAGCTCAATTCCAGAAAAATAAACGACCCAATCAAAAAATGGGCCAAAGAACTAAACAAACATTTCTCCAAAGAAGACATACAGATGGCTAACAAACACATGAAAAGATGCTCAACATCGCTCATTATCAGAGAAATGCAAATCAAGACCACAATGAGGTACCGTTTCACACCAGTCAGAATGGCTGCGATCCAAAAAGTCTACAAGCAATAAATGCTGGAGAGGGTGTGGAGAAAAGGGAACCCTCTTCCACTGTTGGTGGGAATGCAAACTAGTACAGCCACTATGGAGAACAGTGTGGAGATTCCTTAAAAAACTGGAAATAGAACTGCCTTATGACCCAACAATCCCACTGCTGGGCATACACACCAAGGAAGCCGAATTGAAAGAGACACGTGTACCCCAATGTTCATTGCAGCACTGTTTATAGCCAGGACATGGAAGCAACCTAGATGCCCATCAGTAGACAAATGGATAAGAAAGCTGTGGTACATATACACAGTGGAGTATTACTCAGCCATTATAAAGAATACATTTGAATCAGTTCTAATGCGATGGATGAAACTGGAGCCAATTATACAGAGTAAAGTAAGCCAGAAAGAAAAACACCAATACAGTATACTAACGCATATCTATGGAATTTAGAAAGATGGTAATGAAAACCCTGTATGCGAGAGAGCAAAAGAGACACAGATGTATAGAACAGTCTTTTGGACTCTGTGGGGAGGGAGAGGGTGGGATGATTTGGGAGAATGGCACTGAAACATGTATATTATCATATAAGAAACGAATCGCCAGTCTAGGTTCGATACAGGATGCTTGGAGCTGGTGTGCTGGGATGACCCAGAGAGATGATATAGGGAGGGTGGTGGGAGTGGGGTTCAGGATTGGGAATTCATGTACACTCGTGGCAAATTCATGTCAATGTATGGCAAAACCAATACCATATTGTAAAGTAAAAAAAATAATAATAATTTTTTAAATGTTTTTTTTTAATCTTAAAAGAATACTTGATATATAGTAAGATAGATAGAGACTTGGGATTCCTAGGATTCCTGAAAGGAATTATTTAAAAGGAAGATGAAGGGAGTGCCCTGGTGGTTCAGTTGTCAGGACTTTGCATTCCAGTGCAGAGGCTGCGGGTTCAGTCCCTGCCTGGTTGGGAAACTAAGATCCCACATGCCTCATGGCCAAAGAAACAGAGCAGAATATGGAAGCAATATTCTAACAAATTCAATAAAGACTTAAAAAAAAAAAAGGAAGGTGAAAAAGGAGAATAAAGGCAGATTTTATTTATCTCAGAGAGTTTGGCTAAAGTACTATGACTGAAAGAGTATTCTGGAAGGTATTATTAGGTTTGATCCTGTGACATTAAAAATGCCAGATGACTTCTGATGTCTGACCTAGATGGTAATAAAAAGCTGGCAGCATGGTTAAAATTCCAACACCTCCCAAAAACACCATGGGGGGAATCTCTATGTGAGCACTGCTGCTGCTGCTAAGTCACTTCAGTCGTGTCCGACTCTGTGCGACCCCATAGACGGCAGCCCACCAGGCTCCCCCGTCCCTGGGATTCTCCAGGCAAGAACACTGGAGTGGGTTGCCATTTCCTTCTCCAGTGCACTACCTCTACCTAAAAAAACAAGAGAAAAAAACCTGAAAATGATATTTTGAACATCATTTGTTATATACAATAAGAAACTGAACAGTTCCTTGAATTTCTCTGTAAGGGATTTGATCTGCTGAAGCTTTTCTTCTCACAATGGTACATAAAATCCATTCTCAAAATGAATTAGCTTCTGTTGAGGCTTCTTATACTGAAACAATTCTGATAAAAGTAGAGTTTGTGCTCCATGGTAATAGTGTTAACAGGTACTTTTAAGGAACCCCTAAGATAGTAAAAATGACTTGAGACTGGTGACTTTCACTGAAGCTTGGTATGTTCTGTTAAGTAAAAATACTGAGCAAGGAGATAGTGATTGAATGTTGTCATTCAACTCCAGACAGAAATATTACCTTATTTTTATTTGTGTATATATAGTCCACTACTTCTTCCCTCAGAGAACTTAAAGGGACTCACATGGAAGAAATAATAATTTAAAAATGAAATAGAAGATAGGACAAAGAAAAGGAAACTGTCACAACACCAACCCTGTGGGTCAATAATTGCTTAAATTAGATTTTATATTTAGTGCTCTGAGTTTCTGAAAAACGAAAAGATGGGGCAATCATGATCTGTGATCTAATTCTCATTGTTGGAAGAGGAAGGATATGTCTTCCACAGGGAAGATAAAAACCGTTCTAGCACAATCAAAAAGATTTTCTGTGGGAGACACTGAGTGATTTAATGAGTCATCTATGACAACATTTTTATAGCAAATGTAGATCTGAATTTTTGTGGCTTTTTCTTATGGCAACATTAAAGTTAAGACCCTGGTATTAGAATGCCATGGAGTAGAGTTATTTTACAGCCTTCAGCAGGCTCTACTTGAACTTTGTTCAAAGATAGCATTAGATATCCAGTAAAGGAGGATGGCTGGGCCGGCCCCTTAAATGATCTTCTCTAAATGTTGCTTCTCTCTAAAATTGGATCTGATGAAGAATAGAAGGTATTGCTGTCTAGGATGTGAAGCACTGATATTGCTGATTGTGGAAAATCCATATGTGAACTTTGCAGCCTGGTGAGAGGTGCCAGATTTTCAGCTGTGAAAGCTGAGAGTCATGAGTGTCTTGACTCAGGTCTTGACTCCCTAGAATATCACCCATCTTCTAGAAGGGGACACACTCATAATTTAAATAAATTGTCATTAATTTAAAAGTTAAATCCCCCAAATGCTTAGATATGATAAAAATCCATATTTAACTGATAGGAAACAGCTATATTCCAGAGAACAAATTAGTGATTACCAGTGGGGAGAGAGAAGGGAGGGGCAAGATAGAGGTGAGGGAGAGGTATGAATGAACTATTGACAGTAAGATGGGCTGTATGGATGTATTATACAACATGGGCAACAAAACCGATATTTTGTGATTACTGAATGGAGTGTAACTTTTAAAAATTATATTAAAAATTTAAAAATACACTTAGAAAAAAAACTATATATTTTTTTTACTGCATGAGTAGGTAGCTATTACATGAAAATGTTTATTGTTGAAATCTTTTCTTCACACTTGTACAACACTGTGTTTTCTGCACTTCTGCTGTACACCAGGTTTACCTCCCTGTATGTGTTTCTGCATGTGGGTATATTATTGCTTTATTTCTTAAAAGACATTTAAGAAATGTTCTTTGATGTTCATATATATGTTTTTATTTTATTAATTTTTTAATGTATAGAGCTATACAGGCCTTATTGTTTCAAGCTCAGTAATTCAAGAATGATATTAAGAAAAAGTTAAGAATCTGCTTTCCATTGATTCTCCAGTGTACTATCCAGCATTATCAGTCTGATGTGGTTTCTTCCATACTTTTCTCTATGCTCCAGTAACTTTCTTAACTGTTCATATAATGTGTCTAAAACTTAAATGTATAATATTGGTGATTTTTTTTTAATGGAGTCTTATTTATTGTGCTAGCAAGTAGGAGAAATTTTCCCCTAGGCATAATTGAGTTTCTGTAGAATACTTGTTTGTTTTTTCCTGGGGGAACAAAGGGGAGGCATTATTCTCTCTATTATTCTCTAAAATAATTTACAAGCTAAGGACCCCACCTTCAAACAGAACCTTTCCTATTCTAGACAGGACCAAACTTGACAGGATGTGATAAGCTTTATACTTTTCTGATGATGCTGACTTTTCTCTGATGTCAGCCTGTGTCAACTTTGTGTGTGTATAACACAAATTTAGATGTGCTCATTAATTTTGAGACTGACTCCAGCATCACAACATCAAATCTAAGTTAATTCTACACACCCTTCTCAAAATTCAACACTTTAATATCTTTTCATTGAGCTTCTGTTAAACAGAGAAGTAATCTGTTTTATAGTATTACTTAGTGTCCATTTAGTGAGTATACAGAGTCCTAGGAACAGTATGACCCTAAAGTTGCAAAAAGAAAGATTTAGCAAATCTTAAGTCTAGAGTTATAACATCACTTTAATGCCTATGATAAAATACTTGAGAATGATGAATCTGAAATAAGATGTTAACTATTTTTTTAAAAAGGACTACTTTGGAGTAGAACTTAAATAGCAGTGGTATTTGAAACATTACTAGATGCCCAAGACTTTCAAATGATCTCTGAAATACGAGCCTAGACAGTCTTTCCATGTTTGTTAGTCATTTCTAGCCTTTTTCAAGAAAATCAAATACACACACGTACTTTCCCAGAATTTTAGTCTTAAACCTGACAACCAGGAATTACAGGTATGTGTTAGTAGATGAACATCATTGCAGAAGATGTCTAAGAATGCAGACTGTAGTATTCTTGCTCACATGTGGGGAAATACATGGAGTGTGGGAGGTATAGGAACAGAGAGAAAAGAATTCCAAGGTTGAGGCCATTAAGCAATGATGTGAAAACTAAGACCCCTGCTAGGAGACTATACTTCTTGCTAGTCTCAATGAAACTGTAAGCATGGCCCCCTTTCCTGGAAGCTTAAAGGGACCTGAAGGAGGGGGCAGCAGCTTCATCGCATCCAGTTGGTTAATCCCCTCTCTGTCAATCACTTGCGTACGGTCTGAATAGACTATAAATTCACATTTCTGGAGCCACATGGTCAAAATAGCACTTTATATTCAGTGTGAAATTCTTAAAATGAAACCCAGCTGGCAGATGGGAAGGATTCTGGGGGTAGGGGGAAATAGGGAGGGGAATATTGGGTATGTATGGAGTTCATGATTTTCCAGAAGAGCCTTTTATGCTTTGTGCAGATACAGGAAGATTTTTAAACATCTATGATGCAGCGCAAGTGAGTTTTTGAAACCTAAACTAAAATAGTCTAATTTATAGTGTTTCATTAAAACATAAAAGTCGTTGAAGATAGTTATGCAAGCCACTCTGAAGCCTTGCCTGTAAGGATAGAATGATTTGCTCACTGAGGGAATTCTTTTCAATTATTTCATGAGTGCTAGTTAATTATGTCTTTCAGTGCTTTAAATAAGTCCTTGGCTTAATATCCTAAATTGAAAGAGGGAGAGATGGAGAAGGGGATGGAAAGAAGGAAGGAGGGAGAGAAAGGGGTGGGTGAGGGAGGGAGAAGGAACAGCTAATTCGGTTCATTTCCATCTCATGTTAAGAACTTGCACCCATTGTGTGGTACACGTTTTTCTGTCCCGGCTCCTTCTCTCTCTCCAGGCTGTGTAGGAAATATGCTACGCATTGATAATTTACAGTGTCCATGGTCATGTCAGAACTCAGCAAGCGCCATGCCAGAACAAGTGCTCTTAGTTATTGATCCAAGCCTTGCCATCCTTAGGTCATACCAGACGCCCGGCATCTTTACAGTTTATCAAGTCAGGTTATCCCTTCTAACAGCACCAAAAAGCAGGTCCACCTTTGACCAGGTGACTACATACTTAGTGCCTGTGGCTTTATATAAAAAGTCAGAATTCAACTGTTTCAGCAGCTGTAAGAGAATTCAGCTTGCCCACGTGCTTTATGCAAACTGTGTGACTAAACCACCACCACCATGCAGGTTACATGTACTGTTACGTCTGGATAAGAAACTGCAGTCAAATAGGCAAGAATTTATTTCTCATGTCCTTATTTCTCTGTAATTTCATCCTCTCTTTTGGTATAAGAGATTTGATGACATAAATAGGCACCTAAAATCTACAAACCCTATATACTGAGGACTCTGAAGTCTAGAACCCCTTATGTTAAACATGATGAAGACAAGATATCATTCACTGAAAATAAATTTCTGGACTCAGAGAGGTAAATGTCATTTACATGCATCATTTTATTGTTGATGCTTACCTTCTAGTGAAAAATTGTTAGCACAAGCCATCATTTGTCAGCGATTGGCATCATATGAATGTTGTTTTCCAGTGCTCTGGTAGAATTGCCATCTTACTGATGGAGAAGTAAATTTGGTAAGGGTAGAAAGAAACAGATAATAATTTTAGGGTAAAATAGGACTACTGTGAGAAACACTAATATTGCCTAGTCCCTAGAAAACTGTTAAGTGTAGGAGACAGTAGTCAAGGATGTGCTAAGAGAAGGTCAGGGAAATTTTCCTGATGGATATGCTATATAATTCTGAGTCTAGAAAATGGGAATAAGTTCTACTTAGAAAATATTTTACAAATGCATTTAAAATAATGTAAATTTTTTAAAGAACATCTTTATTTATCAATTATACTTTTTTATCAAGGTATAATTGATTTATAATATTACATTAGTTTCAAGTGGACAACATAAGTGATTCAGTATTTTTAGATTATACTCCTAAAGTTTTTAGGAGTGATTCAGTATTTTTAGGTTATACTCCATTAAAAGTTTTATAAGATAATGGGTATAATTTTCCATTCTGTACATTGTATCTCTTAATTCTATACCCATAATGTGCCACTCCCACATCCCTCTCCCCACTGGTAGCCACTAGTTTGTTGGATATTTTTAATCTGTGAGTCTGTTTCTGCTTTGCTATATACATTAACTTTCATTATTTTTTAGATTTCACATATTAGTGATATCATGCAGAATTCATCTTTCTCTGACTTCTTTCACTAAGCATAATATTCTCTAGTCCTTCCAAATTGCACAGATGGAAGAATTTCATTCCTTTTTATGGCTGAGTAATATTCCATTATACATGTATAAAATAAGTAAGCAAAGTCGCTCAGTCGTGTCTGACTCTTTGCAACCCCATGGACTGTAGCCTACCAGGCTTCTCCGTCCATGGGATTCTCTACCTGTCCATGGGATTCTCTAGGCTTCCCATGTCTGGAGTGGGTTACCATTTCTCTCCAGGGGATCTTGCTAACCCAGGGATTGAACCCGGGTCTCCCGCATTGGAGGCAGACGCTTTAACCTCTGAGCCACCAAGGAAGATACTGCTGCTGCTGCTGCTATTTTACATGTATACCACATCTTTATTCAGTAAGCTCATGATGGCTTTGGGTTTCTAACATATCTTGGGGATTGTAAATAATGCTGCTATGAACTTTGTTGTAATGAATCTTTTCAAATTAGTGTTTTCATTTTTCCAGATATATGCCCGGTGGTGGAATTGCTGTGTCATACGTTAGTTCTATTTTCAGTTTTTTGAGAACCCTCCATACTACTTTCCACAGTAGCGGCAGCAGTTGATATTCCCACCAACAGTGTACAGGGGTTCCCTTTTCTCCACATCCTCACTAACACTTGTGTGTGTTCCTTTTTAAAGTCTTTATCACATTTATCACAATACTGCTTCTGTTTTATGTTTTGGCTTTTTGGTCATGAGGCATGTGGGGTCTTAGCTCCGTGTCCAGGGATCAAACCTGCGTCTCCTACATTGGAAGGTAAAGTCTTAACCAGTGGGCTGCCAAGAAATCCCTAGGTGTTCTTTCTGATGTAGCCGTTTGGACCTCTGTGAGGTGATTCTCATTTTGATTTGCATTTCCCTGATAATTAGCAGTGTTGAACATCTTTTCATGTGCCTGTTGGTCATCTGTATGTCTTCTTTGGAGAAATATCTGTTTGGGTCTTCTGCTCATTTTTTTTAATTGGGTTATTTGTGAGTGGAGGGGGTTGGTATGAAGTTGTATGAGCTATTTATATATTTTAGTTATCAATTCCTTGTTGGTTATATAATTTGCAAGCATTTTCTCCCATTCTGTAGTATGTTTTTTTGTTTGTTTTTTCCATGGTTTCCCTTGCTTTACAAAAGCTTCTAAGTGTAATTAGGTCCCATTTGTTTATTTTTGCTTTTATTTCTTTTGCCTTTGGAAATGGATCCAAAAGAAAATTGTTACAATTTATGTCCAGTGTTCTGCCTGTGTTTTCTTCCAGAAGTTTTATGGTTTCTGGTCTTACACTTAGGTCTTTAATCCATTTTGAGTTTGTTTTTATATATGATGTGAGGAGATGTTCTAATTTCACTGTTTTACATGTAAACTGGCCAGTTTTCCCAGCACCACTTAAGAGACTGTCTTTCCTCCATTGTATATTCATGCCTCCTTTGTTGTAGATTCATTGACTTTAGACATATGAATTTATTTCAGGCCTCTCTATTCTATTTCATTGATCTCTGTGTCTGTTTTTGTGCCAGTAGTATGCTGTTTTGACTACTTAAGCTTTGTCGTATAGTCTGAAGTCTGAGAGGGTGATACCTCCAGCTTTGTTCTTTTTCTCAACATTACTATGGCAATTCTGGGCTTTTTGTGATTTCATTTAATTTTAGAACTGTTTATTCCAGTTCTGTGAAAAATATCATGGGACATTTTGATAGGGGTTGCACTATATCTATAGATTGCTTTTGACAATATTAATCCTTCCCATCCAAGAGCTCAGTGTATCTTTCCAGTTCTTTGTATCATCTTTAATTTCCTACATCAGTGTTTTATAGTTTTCAGAATATAGGTCTTTCTTCTCCTTGGTTAAGTTTATTCCTAAGTGTTGCTTCCTCCTGTGATTTTAAACGGGATTTTAAAAAATTTTTTCGCTTGAATAATTCATTAGAATTATGATGTAGAAAAGAGACACATGTCTATATATTAATCTTATATCTTTCAACTTCACTGAGTTCATTTACTGATTCTAATAGTTTTAGAGTGGATACTTTGGGGTTTTCTATATGAAATATCATTGCATCTGCTGTGAATTCTTCTACTTCCTTTCCAGATTGAATGCCTTGTTTTGTCTGATTGTTGGGCTAGGACTTCTAATATTATGGATACTGAACCATTCCTGGATCTTTGGAATAAATTCAACTTGATCATAGTATGTGATCATTTTTGCATATTGTTGGATTCATTTTGCAAATACTGAAAGTCCCCTACAAATGAACCTTTAAGTTGTGAACCTTCAAAGGTGCAGACGAGCATTCACAAGTCCAGTCATGTAAGTGAAGTGAAAGTCACTCAGTAGTGTCTGACTCTTTGCAATCCCATGGACTATACAATCCATAGAATTCTCCAGGCCAGAATACTGGAGTGGGTAGCCTTTCCCTTCTCCAGGGGATCTTCTCAACTCAGGGATCGAACCCAGGTCTCCCGCACTGAGGGCAGATTCTTTACCATCTGAGCCACAAGAGAAGCCCTAGAATACTGGAGTGGGTAGCCTATCCGTTCTCCAGTGCATCTTCCTGACCCAGGAATTGCACCAGGGTCTCCTGCATTGCAGGCAGATTCTTTACCAACTGAGCTATCGGGGAAGTCATGTAAGGTGTGAGTGAGGTTGTAGCTTGCCCTCTGTCTCCTATTGCTGACAGTCTTTCAGCTCTAGCATCTCCCACATCTCTCTCCTCTAGTCAGTAATTCTTCTTGCCTGTTCACTTGATGCCAGCCCCTGTATGCCAGCTATTGTACTATTGTACTTTTCAAAGTACTGTAATGTAAGACTAAAAATGTTTTTATTTTTGTGTTGTTTTTTTAATGTATTATATGTATGAAAAGTGTTATAAACCTATTATAGTACAGTACTATATGGCTGATTGTGTTAGTTGGGTACCTACACTAATTTTGTCAGACTTTAGAAGACATTGGACATAAGAACACACTCTGCAAACAGAACTCGTGTAAAGAATTTACTGTATCTTGGAGATTTTTGCATCTATATTCATCAAAGATATTGGCCTATTAATTTTCTTTCTTTGTAATGTCTCTCTGTTTTTGGTATTAGAGTAATGATGGCCTCATGGAATGAATTTGTGAGTGTTCCATCCTCTTCAGTTTTTGGAACTAGTTTGAGGATAGATGTTAATTCTTCCTTATATGTCGGGACCCAGGTGCCTCTGCATACCAAGATAGAATCTGTTCTCCAGTCTTGGCCACCCCAGATGCAGTGCCATGCTGTGGCATGGAGTGATCGGGGCCAGAGTTGACTTAGCTCATGCTGGACCTTACAGCCCACAGGGGAGTCGTGGGAAAGCCAGCATCCTGGAGCAGCCCTCTCTCCACCCTGCCCCAGGGCGAGCCCTGTGTGCTTCTCAAGAGCAGCATTCAGGCTTCCCACAGTCCTTCTGTTGGTCTCAGTAATCTTCCAAAAAGCCAGGTGGACTGAGACACCCAACATGGTTCACTCCCCAGGGCAACTGTGCACCCTTGTAATCTCTTTCTTGTGAGTTTCCTCCCAGAGGCACAGATCACAAGCTGATCGCTTTCCTTTCCTTCCTACTCAGTCACCCGAGTATCTTCTTATAGCCTTAGTCGTAGAGTCCTTCTGCCAGTTTCTGGTTCATTTTCAGTGAGAACTGTTCCAGATATTGATATATTTTTGATGTGTTCATGGGAGGAGATGAACTCTACAAGCTCTTACTGTACCATCTAGATCCAAACCCTCAATGTTTATTATTTTTTAAGGATATTGTATTTAATAATGAGGAATCCAGTTTTAATGTAATTTGCTTTCACAAAAAGACTGTTTCTGTAGGAGACTGCAGGGGTGTGGGTATGTGTGAGTATGGATTTGAATATTTTAATTTTATTTATTTATACTGTACTTTCTTTCACAAGAGGATTTGAGGTGATAGACTCTAATATTGATTCTGACAGTGGATATGATTTTATGCAACACTCTTTACTCAGACTGAAATGGGTGTTAATGACTTCCCCCTCTGAGAAGGCTTTTGATTCAGACAGAAGAAAATGTGTGATTTGAAATATACAGTTAGAAGCTCTCTTATCCAGACTGATCTGAACTGATAATCAAGAACTGGTTAAAGTATCTTGTCATTAAAAAAAATAAAATATATACCCTAAATAATTTGTGGTAAAACATACAAATGGTACTGACCTTTTGATATTGGTCCAAGGCCTTTTCTCTGAGTATGTGACCACTAGTCAGAGTTCTGTATTACATTTCCTGCATAAAACACAATCCTTATATGATTTTCAGCTCCTGTTTCCTTAGAGTGGAACCATAGTTAAAAAACTATGAGGAGCTATCTTCCCCATTCCCTCCCATTCCTTTAGAGTTATCTTACCTAAATCTAATTCCACAGCAGTTTGTTTTTAGTGACTCTTTTTTCTTGGTTTCTTTGAACCCATCCCATTTAGTTTTCTGTAGAAATAGAAATTCCCCTTTCAGGTTCACATTTCACTCATTAGTGTCACATTTAACAAGATTGCTTAATGATAATGACAAGTCTGCTTGCCTTAGTGCAGAATTATGAATAACTCAGGAGCAGAAATGAGCAGATGTGCCAGAGAGCAGTCTGCCCCAGTCATGAGCATCAACTGCCCCAGTCTTGAGCATCAAGGGTATAGTCTCGTCATTCCAGTGTTGTATCCACCAGGCATGGATGTTGACTGTGTAGACAGCTTTAATCCTTGTCTTGTATTACGGTGATGAACAGTCAGCTAATCCTAGACAATTAAGTGGAGGTTAATTGAGAGAGTTTTTATCGTAACTGTATGAAATTTTGTTTTGAAACCAGCTAAATACTTATCTTCCTTTGTGACTGCTTGATTTTTAACTCATATTACACTTATCAGTCCCTCTTTTGGATCAGTTATATGACAAATGTTATTTCTGTTGTGCCTTCTTTTTCTTCATGGCACTTATTTTTCACTGGACTTTATTTACTTACATATTCACTTAGTATCTGTCAGTTTCTTCCACTGCTGAGTAAACTCCATGAGGCCTGGGACTTGAACTGTGGACCTTTGTATCCCCAGAGCTCAAAAAGAGTGAATATGGAGAGTAAGAGAAATGTGACTGCTTCTTTCTAGCGCTTGTTTCAGGCCAGTTTGACATTCTCACTGGTCCCCTACCAAGATCAAGTGACTTCTACTTTGAAAAAGAAAGGAGGACAGAGAGTAGGTCCCATGGCCCTTTGGTGCGCCTCCATGGGGAGCTTTCCAGTCCAGTTGCTAAATCTCTTGATTCCAGGGAAGGAGCCTGATGGTTCATGGTGATAAACCTTGCACTGAATCATTAACAGGGCTTTCTTCTTTGATTTTTGCCTTTAAAAAGTCAGTTCAGAGTGGAATTTTTCTGCCTCAGCATTACTGATGTCTGGGGTGGATAGCTCTTGGTTGGGGGTGCAGGACGCTATCCCTCATATGTTAGGATGTTTGACAGTATCCCTGACTATTACCTACTAGATGCCTGTAGCAAGTATCTCCTTTACCTGCTTCCCAACCGCCCTCTGCCAAGTTGTAACAATCAAAAACACCTCCTGGCTTTGCTTAGTCTCCTTGGGTGGGGCAGTGGATAGACGAGGAAGTAGTCGCCTTGTCTCTCCTCCCCAGGTGAGAGCTAACGGCTTGGACTAGTCCTGGGATGACAACAAGGACCCAAGGCCACACTAACGATGCTGTGGCAAATCTAGTCAATGGCTTTTGGAACCTTCATTTCTGGTGTTCTCTTTATGTCTGATTGTAATGTTCTCCAGACTTGTATTTCACAGGCTTTATTCCGAGTTCAGCTAGTCCTGTGTGGGCTTTTCGGCTAAAATTCCTCAGGACACATTACCACTGAGCTCTTCTTTCCTCAGGCTGCCTGCAAGCCTCTTTCCAAGCTCATGTTTCTCGGTTGCCGGGATCTTGGGCTCCTGACTATATTGCCAGCAGGAAAAGAAATTCTCTCCCTGTGACTAACAACATGGCAGTTTGTTACAAGGCCATTTGTTACCTGTCCCCCTTGCTCAGATGTGTGATTGAGGCAGCTGTCAGCTTTTTCTGCCTTTCTCTCCCGTCTCTCCACGCCTTCCTGTTTTTTCTTTTCCTCCCAGTGTTTCCATGGTGGCTCCTTGCTGGAGCCAGAGGACAAGCTGATGACAGGAATATCCTTTGAATGTCTCTGCATCTGGACAGGGCCACTGGCACCCTCCATCAGCGGCTGAGCAATGCATGGCTTGCCATATTTGTCTGTCTCCTGTTTAAGGCCCAAGAATTTGAATCTGCTCCAATGTCTAAATGTTGTTGTTGTTAGGACAGCATGCTGCCATAGTACCGCAAGTCCAATATTAAATGTGTTTATTTGGGTTCCATATATTAATATTTTGATTTGTTGCTTCTGCTGTTGCTTTCTTACACCTCACAACTGTGACACTGAGGTAAGGGACACATTAAGTCCATTATAAAAGCCAAATACACCAGAATATATAAACTATATTTTAAAGATTTTGGTGTCTTAACCATTGCATAAATATATTTTTTCCTGATATTTTGTTGAGTCAAAGAATCCTTTGAGTTGGCCAACTGATAGTGGTTTATTGAAGCACATTAGGGTACCGATATTGAATAAGCAAGAAGTTGCACCTTGAAAAATCAAAGCATGTCTTCCTGCTTGTCTGATCATATAGCCATTGATCAAGGTGTATTTATGGCATAGAGACTTATGTAACAGGAAAAACTGAGTATGAGGCATGGCCAGAAACCAATTTAAAAATACACAAGAGTGTTTTTCAAAAACATTTGAAGTGTGAAATAGTATAATCATTGTCATTCATGTGTCAGGTAACATCAAGTTACTGCGAATGTTTTAGTAAAGTAAGTCTTTAGGGGATGAAATTTGATGTGCACTCTGAGGCACATGTTAGATTTGAAATATACCAGGCTCAGGGTCTTCTTTCTCTCATGCCATTTTGCAAAATCACAGGCCATGGTGGAAAAGCATGCAGTTCTGTAACACAAAAGCATAAATTCTCAGATTGGAAGGTCCTCCGAGCACATCTACCAGTCCCTGTCTAAGTATTTAGCTAGGCAGAGGAGGAATAATCTAATTGAATTGATCCATTTCAATTACTGAGGCAGACACAATTGTTGGTAATGGATGAGGGTTTTTTTTTTTTTTCAATACCTCTTAACTTCATAAAGTATGAAATTCATATCTTCAACATGTGCTTTACAGTAGCAGGGTGTCTACCCCCCCCACCCACCCACTCAGCCATTTCAATATACACAGTTAATGAGTATTAAGTTAAAAAAAAACCTTAAAAGAATCAATTTCATGGAGAATGCATCTAGTTAGGCAAGCCATTTAAACAACATTTTACTCGTGTGTAGCAGACCATTTTATAAGTTACTGATAGCTTTACAAGCCTGTGTTTCAGACAAGCTAATTGGCTGTCTCTGATGTGTTTGGGGCTTTCACTCATTAACTTTCCTTCCTGTCTAGTACATACTTGACTAGCCCTCATTCATATAGGTAGGACCAAACAACCATATTCTCTTGCCAGGATAAAGTTTTTCATAGACAGATTTTTTCCTACTTATGATATTTACCTTCTTGAAATAAAAATAAATCATAATGAGTATTCTCCCAAACATAGAGGATGCGGAAGCAAGTGTAACATCCTAGAAGTGCTTGGCATCCCACATGAATGCTGTTTTGAAAGAGTAGAATAAAGGAAGGAGAGAAGAGAAAAAGAAAATGGTGAGCTGCTGGAAACTGGCTGCCTCTTCAATTAATGGCTATGTTATAGATGTTATTGAAAAGTCCGCAGCCTGCACCTGCATGCAAAGACAAGTGTACCGATGCTTCTCTTTTTGCATATGTCAATGCTTTCCATTCTCTGAGATAAAAATTAGTTGCTTTATTTGGACATAGATTAAAGGAATAGCTCGAAACATAAGTGTCCTGTGGGTCTTGGGATTTCTGGACTGGTTTCTGTTTTCTATGATAGGCTGTTTACTTTTCTGTTTGCAAAACAATTCACTGCAGCTGCCTGCAGGCATTTGTGTATAATAGAGTTTAAATCACTTAGGCCTACAGTTTTGAAACTGTTCATGAAATCCCACCTTCTAAACCTTAGCCTAATTAATTGTGAAGCTTGGTAACTTCTCTCCAATATTTAGTCTCTCTCTTTTACTAACATTTTAATATGGGATGAAATATACTATATATTATGTTGCCCTTATCATTATAGTTTCATTGTACTGAGTACACTTATGTCTGACATTGTACTGGGTACATTAGAGGATACAAAATCATTTTGTCATTGTCTGTACCCTCAAGGAACTGACTCATACGTATGAGAAAAATTAGAGAATAATTATCCAAAATCTGTGTGACCTTAGTAAAACTAGAAGATCCTAGTGAATCTGGGTGAAAATGAAATTCACATTAGACTTGTGGACCTGCTTCATCCTCAGTGAGTCTGAATATCTTAACCCATTAATTTATATAATTATTGATAATGTCTGTTTTAAAGAGAAAGTAATGGTTCATATAACTGAATTCATAATTGTCAAAAGCAGAAGAAACGCAAATGTCCATCAGCTGGTAAACCTGGATAAACAATATATAGCATATGCGTATAATGTAACATTCAGCTGTAAAAGGGATGAAGTACTGATGCATGCTGTACATTGTGAACCTTGAAAGCACTATACTAAGTGAAAAAAAGCAGGTACAATTTAATTTAAAATATGAAAGTGATCAGAATTGGCCTCCTATGTAGAGAGGTATGAGGATTTAAACTTGTAAATAGAATATTCCAGAACTTGAGAGTAATTGAATATATAAATTTAATGGAAGAAGTTTTTAAGAATTCTTATTGGAAAAAAAAATCTTAACTATTTCAGGATGTTTGATTCTTAGACAGTCTGAATGCTTAAAGAGAAAAATGAAGTTTTGAAATGGACCTAAACAGTAATTCAAGTTTTTTTAATGTATTTGTTAAAACTTAACAAATGTATAGAGTATTAAGATTTTTAAGTTAACTATAATAGCTTCAACAAAAACTACACTTCAGATACTATAAATTTAATAAATGGTATAGTCTCTTTTAAAACTGCAGAGTAACAATAACTGGTATTTCTGTGCACTAAAAACCATCCTAAGAGCACCAAAATCCCTCAGACTGACAGGTTACCCCACGCGCTAGAGATCCTGGGCCTTTAGGATGTCTCCACATGAGGGAAACCCAGACTGATCCCAGCGGGGAAAGAAGTGGTACTTTGCTGAGAGATGACCCTTCTGTCTGCTAGACCACAATTGAAAACATCTGAAATTATAAGTGGATCTTGGCCAGGTTATAAAAGCCAACTTCTCTGTCCCCTAAAGTGTGAGGCACGGTGGAGAGGAGGAGGGCTGGCAGGCCAGGTCACACTGAGGCCCCTGCCAAGTGCTCCTCGAGCCTCTGCTGGACAGAGCAGAAGCTGCAGGAGGCTGCAGCCAGGGCTTGGCAATTTTTTTTCTCAAAAGAGCTGGATAAGAAGTCTTCTAGGCTGTGCAGGACACACTGTCTCTGTGGAAATGACTCACCTTTGCTGTTGTATCATGAAAGCAGCCATAAATGACTGAATAAGCATGACTGTGTTCCAATAAAACTTTATTTACAGGGAATTCATAGTGCCTAAGTGCTGAGGAGGCAGCCAGTGGTGGCTACTGTGACTAAGGTCACTTTGAAAAGTTTCTTCTATAACATGAAGGCTTCCCCTTGAGAGGTCAGGAGGACATCTGATCTCCAGAGGTGATCCTCTCCACCTGGGGATGGAGGCATCTGGGGTGGGAAGCGGGAGCCAGAGCAAGGCCTGTGTGCAGAAGTCACCCCAGCTGCAGCGGGCTGGGTAGGATAACTGGAGTAGAGAAGGGTATAGATGGAGAGACCGGGTATATTTCATTGCTCCCCCAAAACAGGAAGCACTCCTATCTAAATCTGTGCCTTTTACAGTGATGATCTGCTAGGAAGCTTTGAGGCTAAGCCTCAGGTATAGCAAAAAGAGAAAATAGATGTAATTTGCTCTGTAATTCCACATTAACAAATTAAACACAAGTAAGAATGTTTTTCAGGTCCTAAATCTCACTACCAAAGCAAATGGGATGAGTTTATTTGGTTCTTCTGGGGAAGGCTAAATCCTCCTGTGCGGTGAAATACCGGATCTCTATATAGTTACTATCACAACATACAGCATTCTGTACACATAGAGGTTACTGCCTGGGCAAGAAGACTTCTAATAAGGGTGAGGCTCAATCACAGGTCACAACCTGCAGTCATTTGTCTGGTTTTTAATTATTCCAAGGTCAGACATGCTGCACTTTGCTTAAGAAACAAGCCATATTATCAGAACTACACTTTTTTTTTTTATACCCAGTGTTCTTGAAACCAATTGTCCATTATAAACATAAACCCAAAGTAATATTGTCATATTGGTTAGCATCAAGTTGTCATTTTCTGGCCCCTATTACAGTAAAAAGAAATAATATCTATTCTATGTAGTAATATCTTCGGGACCGTGGCAAATTGGTTTTACTTGTATTGCTTATTTCTACCGTTAATGACACATTTAGTGCCTTTCTAAGAATCCTGCAAGCAGTACAATGAAAAGGAGAACAGCTGGTGCTGCTCTCTCTAGACTAACCTTTCTTTGAACCAGCTGCCAAGAATGCACTCCAAAGAATCTTAATGATGCCCAGCCACTTCATCTCCAGACCCCGTCCTGGAGCCATGGCTTGGGCACAGTTCTCTTTGACTTTGTTGAAGGTTACCAAGTGAAACCTGTTCCATGAACTGCAGTAAAAAAAAAAAGCGAAGCTGGAGAACCCCTTTGCAAACATTCATACAAGATGCATGTACTTAGTGATGTGCTAGTAAGAGTTTAACTACCAATTCTCTAGAAAGAAAAAGTCCTAGTTTGGTACTCTTACAGATTTCCATGGTGGAAATACTCCAAACCATGGCCAATTTCTTGACCCGTATGATTCTACATCCTTGTGTCTGGAGTTGGAAAGAGAAAGCACAGCGTCAATATTTAAATACAAAGGTTCTTCCCCGGTGTGACATGTGAATACAGTGAGTGACTCCGGTAAGGAGCTAGACTGTAGCTAGGCAAGTCCCCCTCCCTTTTTACCAGTCATGGACAATCTCCTGCAAATTTTACAATACATTCAGGCTTTCTTTGCATCCTTTCTTAATTGGAGCCCCGGCGTAAATTTATCATCCAGACAGAACTTTTTTTTTAATTGGAGAAAGAGAGAGTGAGCGAGAAAGTGTGTGTATGTTAGTTGCTCAGTTGTGTCCAACTTTTTCCAGTCCCATGGACTGTAGCCTGCCAAGCTCCTCTGTCCTGAAATTCTCCAGGCAAGAATACTGGTGTGGGGTGCCATTCCTTTCTCCAGGGGATCGCCCAACCCAGGGATTGAACCCAGGTCTCCTGCATTGCAGGCAGATTCTTTAACATCTGAGCCACCAGGGAAACCTGTAACTGAAGTATAGTTGATTTATAATGTTATGTTAGTTTCAGGTGTATGGCAAAGTGATATATATACACATACATATTTAATGTGTGCATTAAATGTATACCTTTAATATATACACATATATATTATTTTTTATATTCTTTTCTGTTATAAGTTGTTACAAAATAACAAATGTAGTTCTCTGTACTACATACTAGGTCCTTGTTTATTTTATATATAGTAGTATCTATTAATCCCAAACTTTTAATTTATCCCTTACCCCCAGACCATACTTTTATCAAAGAGTTAAGAATCAATATGAACCTGTCTCAAAAAAACATGCTTCATGCAGTTCTTTTTAAAGACCATGCAGTGGACACATTGCTGTGACGAAGAAATCCTATTGAATCCACTGAATTCAGGACAGTGACGCGAGTTGTGTTCTCTCGCATCATCCTCCAGCGTTCCCTTCTACCCAGCAAATCCACTAACTGCAGTTTTTCCCAGCTCTCTGAATTTTGTTGACAATCCTCACCCTGTCGTCTCTACTGTCTGTCTTACCTGTTGACCTGTCACTGTCGATTTGGAAGGAGCTTCAGCTGTCAACCTAGACTCCGTGAGTCCTGATTCCTTCACAAAAGATGAAGAAAGAAGGCGCCTTCATTCCTAAAGTTTTCTTTAACAATCTTCTTCCAAGATTCTTCTTACTCAAACTGATGCACATGATTTCAGAATTATTCCAAATAGTCATATCCCTCTTTATTTGAATCAGTTGCTTTTCTTACTTTCAGCTGAGATAGAATCGTAGTGCTCTGAGTGAAAAAGCCTTTAGTAAAGTGATCAGCACTAAGCTGTACATGGCCACCAAGAAGCCAGGAATGAGGAGGGGACTTGTAATCTGAAAACACAAATGGCGAGGACCATTCCCTTGTCAGGCTGTGGTTTCTGTTTTGCTTTGTTTGGTTGTACAGTATTCTCCCGAATCAGTGGGACTCTGTGTGTTAGCAAGGGGAGCGCTGGCACAGGTAGCTCATCACAGCAACACTCTCCAGGCTCGTTCAAGTAGGGGTTGAATGACTGAAGCTATGGGAAGCCAGCTTTCAGGATGCAGATTTCCAAACCTCCTTATTCAGCTCCTCACCCTACCACATCCACCCCCAAGCGATAAGAGAGGCCCACTGCAGTCGGCTATATGTGTTTAGATGGGGATCTGGGGAAGCAGCAAGGTAGAAAATATCCAGCTCTCTGGAGACAGAAATGGCAACCCACTCCAATACTCTTGCCTGGAAAATCCAATGGACAGAGGAGCCCTGTAGGCTACAGTCCATGGGGTCGCAGAGAGTCGGACACGACTGAGTGACTTCAATAACAGTAGTGTGTGACTTTAAAAAGCAATTAAAAAAAAAAAGAAGAAAGAAAATATCCAGCTTCTACCTCTAGTGGTGAAAGTATGGAAAAATAAGCGAATTGCTCCAGACAGGGGCAAGAGATACCTGCAGGACCAGGATTACGCCACGTGATATTCTGGACATGCGAGGGGGAAGTATTCTTTTAGCTGTAGCAGGGACTGGTTGGTACTAATGGCATTGCATTTGCTAGGAGTAGGGGTGGCATATTCTAAGGTACACAACACAGTCCCACATATCCTAAAAAGTTGTCACACCTTGACAGACATGAATGTGGGTCAAAGTACTGTTTATAAATATCTGAGCTTACAAAGCAACTCCATGTAACATGAGAACAGTAACCCCTTGGGTGTAGACCCTGCTCCCCAAAAGTGTTTAAAGGAAGACGAAGCCAGCTCTGACCGTGCACTACTTACATGATGTAATAACAAAAACAGAAGAAAAACAAGCAGCTTATCATTATAAATAAGATTTGCAGGTTTTTAAAAAGGAAAGACCTATCTTTACAGTTCAGAAACTGTTTACATGACTTCCAGAAATTTGGTCACAATAGGTTTGCAGGAATTAAAAATAAAATTTTTTAAAAATATTTATTTGTTTGGCTGTACCAGGTCTTAGTTGTAGCACGTGGAATCTTTGTTGTGGCACAGGGGATCCTTAGTTGTGGCATGTCAACTCTTAGTTGCAGTGTGTGGGATCTAGTTTCTGAACAGGAATTGAACCCGGACCCCTTGCATTGGGAGTACAGAGTCTTAGCCACTGACCACAAGAGAAGTCCCCAAAATAAAATTTTTGAACATGTTTTTTGAAGTAAGGGCAAGATAGGGAAAACAGTGAATATCATTAGAACCTCATTAGAGGTTCGTTACATATGAAAGAATTATTACTTCTCCACTCAAGGACACATGAAAGACATCTCCCACCCAACTAGGGGGTCTCCTGTGCTATGCAACGTGTCACAGGTTTAACAGCTGCCACAATTAGCAGCAACGAGAGGGTACCGATTTGTCCCTGTTATATTAGGACTTTACAGTAAATACGATGTGTGGATAATGGAATGCAGTAATGCAGGTCACCCCACAGTTTTGTGAAGGAAGAAAGGGCCCTGATGCCAGGCTAAAATAGGTTGGCAACTTATGGTGGCTGTGTTTTCCTATCTCTAGGGTGGATTCATGGCCACTGACAAATGCCCACTCTCTGTGGCCATCCCGAAAATAGCTCAGTGACCACAGGTTGCCAGGCAGCTGTATTCTGATGCCATTGCCCCAGTGCCATCGCCAGAAGCCAGTGTGAAGCAACCACCAGCTCCCACTTCCAGCAGTTTCCAGTTAGCCATGACATGCAAGCAGCTGGTAAAGTAGTCAGAAAGAGTTGGGTTCATTTCTCTTGAGTCATTTTTTAAATGTTTATTTTGATAAGAAAATAACCTTTAAAAATGATGTTCATCATAAAAAGCAGATCCCTGCATCACAGGCAGTTTTTTTAACCTTAAATATAATATGTAAGCATATGATTTATGTTGATCAAACTTAAACACTTTTCTTTAAAATCATACTCTGGCATGTAGAAGGACAGAAAAAGTGATTGTGGACAAGTTGAGTGCGTGAGTAGGTAATTTTTATTGTAGTATTGGGGGAGGTGGTAAAATGTGCTCTTCAGATTAATATAGGAAAACAAAATAAAAATTTTATCCTGAAGAAAAAGTTCAAGACAAAACATTGTCTTCATCTTCCCCCTCTTTTGTACTGTACTCTGCTTTTAGGAACATAAAACTCTGAACAGTGAAAAGCTATGTTCCCACAGATCACTTACTGTACTTGAATATCATTGGAATGCCAAACTTGTTTTTTAAATATTGTAAATGTAGAGTGGTGTGGAGTCATTTGGGTACCAGTAAAGTGAATATAGGAGAATTACATACCCAGTTAGGTTACAGATCTGAAGAATTGATGCTTTTGAACTGTGGTGTTGGAGAAGACTCTTGAGAGTCCCTTGGACTGCAAGGAGATCCAACCAGTCCATCCTAAAGGAAATCGGTCCTGAATATTCATTGGAAGGACTGATGCTGAAGCTGAAACTCCAATACTTGGACTACCTGATGCGAAGAACTGATTCATTTGAAAAGACCCTGATGCTGGGAAAGATTGAAAGCAGGATGAGAAGGGGATGACAGATGATGAGATGGTTGGATGGCATTAGCTAGTCAATGGACATGAGTTTGAGTAAACTCTGGGAGTTGGTGATGGACAGGGAGGCCCGGCCTGCTGCAGTCCATTGGGTCGCAAAGAGTAGGACACGACTGAGCGACTGAACTGAACTGAACTGAAAGTGAATATGGGAGAATTAGATACCCACTTCGGTTACAGATCTGAAAATCTCAGGTTACCCGCCATAGTTGTCGGCTTAACACCAGTAGGCTCCTTCATCTGGTGACCACCCTGTAATCAAAGCTTCCATTTCTTTCTCATAGTTAATATTCAGCAGGAACAACTTCTGAAACCTTTGGACACCTTTATTATCTTCCAAGTGTGCCTGCATCATAGACTATATTTTCAGTTGCCTAATAGCTAAAATCCTTATTGTGCTTTTGTCTCTGATCCATACTGTCAAATATCACAAGTTACAATATTTAGTAATTATCTACATCTGTTCCTAACATTGTTTTTAAATTACCTGTTAATACGCTACTAGGATTAATTCTGTGAATTTTTAAATGAACCATTTGGCGGAAGTAGTGTTAGTAATATGCACATACTGTGTTAGCCTTTAATATTACTGGATTTCTTGCCACTGGTCCTCTTCTTAGTTAGCAATGTTTAAAACGCTGTTCTTTTAGATTTGAAGTTATACAGTGTGACAAGGGTACAGCTTCCTTCTTGTACCAGATTTGCATGCGACGTACTGTCCACTCTTGATCGGAGGCATCGTTGATCAAATAGCATATTGCATCATAAGTACACCTGCCCTCTGTGACACAGCCTGAAGCCCTCTTTGTGGCATAATCAAGGAGACTAGCCTCTGATTTTAAACTCCTTAGAGCAGCCAGCTCCTCCTTCTAGCTGTTGATTTGAACACGTCCCCCACCTGTCGCTCCTGCCAGCTCTTCCCGCCCCATGCTGGCCCACCACTCCCCTTGGTCCACTGACCAGCAGCCCCTCCCTCCCTTGAGGAGGCAAACTGGGTTCTTGGTCCTGTTTGCACAAGCAATTTCAGATTCCTATTGAAGTAAGTCATTTTCACTGCCCTAAAGAAACTAAAAGAATGAACCTGACATTTTCCATAAGGGAGAATTCCTCTTATTTGTAAACTACCTTAGCCAAAAATTGTTCTGAAGTCATGGCCCCGTTTTCTGATCTGTAAATGAGCTTCCCATTACTCTTCAGATTCAGAATTAATGAGAGTCCTTCCATTCTCAAGGACTTTTTCTGGTGGTTGTTAGGAGGAGTATTTATTATGAATTTGCAGACATCTCTTGAAGGACTTTTGGGACACACTTGAACTGTGAAGTGTTAGCATATTTGGGATTCCTAAAGTACCATAAAAGCTTAGTGTTATTTATATCTTCTTACATAAAAAATGTACACACATATTAATACCACTTTGAATGGAATATCTCTGCTGTTAACAGTAGTCTGGTACTTGTGATGATAAAGTCAAAATGAAACCACATTTGGAAGTGGTATAAGATTGGAACACCTTTTTTTTCCTGGGTCAAGGTATTGATTAAGGTAACACCTTGGCAAGTGGTAACTCCATGGCACATGGGATTTAACTCAGTTTGTTGACACGTCTTTGAATAATACTTCTTCTGTTGTTGCTACTCACTGTGTCTGATATAATGTAAACCCCGCTACCAAAATACAATATTCTGTTCTTGTGTGATACAGTGTGTGCGCATGTGTATGTGTGTATGTAGCTTCATGAACTTTATACTTCATCATACCCTTTGAGAGAAACATCATCAATACTTCTGGAAACCATGATTATTTGATATTTATTTGCTGTCCAGAGTCGGTAATCCTGTATGCTGTTAGTCAGTATCCTACCTCGTACACACACAGAGTGGCTTGTGACCAGTTCATAGTAGAATAGGCTTTTCCGATAGCACGTGCTACACCCCACATAAGTTATAAAGTCTTGATTTTTTTCTCCCTGAAAATTCATGACTGGGAGGGAAAGAAAGCTAAGAGACTTTATGTATGTATATATATTTATATAAGTATATATATGCATGTACATGCACTCGCTTTCCATCTCTTAACTAGAAAACCACTTTCCCGGATCTCAGAAACACATGCCAGAGACACATATTTAAATGAGGGAGACAAAGGCTCATTTAAATTATATTTTTTGTTGTGTGTATGTTTGATCAGAATAATTGTCTTGTGTAATTGATAGTGTACATATTATTGGCTGTCACCAGTTTAGTAAGTTAGCAAGGTGATATAATGAAAGGCATTCTGCTAGAACTACTTTGATTGAACTGCAACTTTTGGTGTTCTGCTGTGTATTTTTGACCTGTGCCATAGTACATATAATTCTTTCTCAGACTTCATCAGACCTCCCATGCTGTTAAGTGAATGGGTGGAATGGTAGCTTGCAAGCAGTTCATTCACCCCTAAAGAAAACACTCATGGGTCACAACATATAACCCATATTATAACCACAGCTGCAGATGGGTTTCTAGAAAGTCCTGAACATCAAGTTCACATAGCTTCTTAAAATTCCCCTACTTACAAAATTTCAGTAAAAGAAAGACTCTGATGTAATTAATAATCTGTTTCTCTCCCTCCCCCAATTAAGGTCAAAAAATATTTTGAACTTGAACCACTTGCACGTGGAAAACGCTGGATTCTGCAGCCCTGCTCACTGGATGACATGGAGGCACTGAAAGACAGCTTCTCTCAGCTGATAAATTTGTTAGAAGAAAAAGACCATGAAGCTGTAAGAATGTGAAATCTGGTGAAGAAAATGGGTTCCCACAAGGCCTTGAACCTATCATGTTAGTTTCTCCTTTTAATTTTATTTTGGTATCAGGACTGTAATGGCTTCAGTATCTGTTTTCTTCCAGTTATCTCAAACTCTCATTTCTCTGTTAAAGTGAATATTCTGTAAATCAGGTGACTTATCATCAGCATTACCGTCAAGTACACACTACTGAGAGAGAATTTATTCTCTGTTTACCACTAATTATCTTCACCTCATGTCTCTTCCTTCTGTTGTTCTAAGCGGCTCTTCTCTGTGCTAAAATGGATGGAATTTGTGGTTCATAGAAGTCAATCCCTTTTAGAGGACTCAGGGAGACTGAGAACCTTGGCTCATTTACCCTGGGTCTGGGGTGGAGTATTGTGTGACTGGCATTCCCCATAATATGTGTATCATTTTCAAAGTCTTTTGGTGGCTTTATCTTATTTTTTTTTAAGTTTTTTGTATACTGGCCTTACAGCATATGGGAAAAATAAGCACCAAAAACTTCAGTTAATCACCTTATCAGAAAGGAATATCCTTGCCGTAGTAAAATTGACTTCAAAGAACTTAAAGACAAGATGCCTAATTTTTTTTTTATTACATCTAAAGTCTCCCTCAGCCCCCTCTTCCTCAGTCCACTCTTTGTTAAGAGCAAAGATATTATTTCCATTTTTGAGAAGAGTTAGAGGAAATTTAGGCACAGTGCATGCATCACTGATTACTATTTTATCAAGTCCTCAAATATTTTTTTAATGGAAAAATTACTCAACATTAAGTCAAGCTGCAGTATAATATGTTTCTGAAAACCTTTTTCTAAACAGCTTATGTCTGATTTAAATAGAGAAAGTAATTTTTAAAATAATAGACAAAACTTTCTAAAAACAGCCAAATGAAGTATAGTTTATACTGGCTAGGGCTTAAGCTGGCGTGGATTTGACAAAGATAATAAAGGCAGAATCATCTGTGTAGTCATTCAGTAAGTGCTAATGTAGTTTAATGGAGTCTGTCAATGTCTCCATCCAGTAATTAAAGGTCTATCAGTATTTCTATTATAAACCTCTATTTTCAGGGGTTTCAGTATGCCCTTAAAAATGTGCTAGGGCTGCAGCTAATAATTTTAAGGCCTAGATTCAATCTTTGGAACTGTTTTTTTGTTTTGTTTTTGTTTTTTGCATTTAGTTTAAATGATAAAATTATACAGAGATAAATGTACAGTTTTACCAAGTTTTGGCACCTTTGACTTTTTCTAAATCAGGAATAATCTATAGATATTGAAGTTAATGGATAAAATACCCTTTGGCACATTTTGTAGATTTTTGACCATTTAAACTGCAAAGTGAACAAATGAGAGAAAACTGCTCCTTTCACCTGAGCAATAAAAACATGTTTGGAATTTTTTTTCCATTGACTGATTCCCAAATACCACAGACTTGCATTCTATTACAAGGTGATGTAATACTTTGTAATTCTCCAGAAGATATCTGTCATTCAGATGCAGTTTTTGTGGTTTGATCTTGTGGGTAAATTTTAAGGAAATCATTACCTTTGAAACATCGAACACTTCTTTTAAGCTTTCTTTTCTTTTTTTTTAATGAAATGGATCAAAAAGATTCATATTCAGATTTGGTCTGCAGCATCCTGGAATATTTTAAAATGTAACCCATGAGCAGCACAAAACTTTTATTCCAATGACCACTTGCACAATTCCTGCTTTTATTTTGTCCTGTTGTGCTCATCTTCTATGAAAAATAAACGATTATTAGGCATTGCTTTCTCTGTAAGTTCATTAAATGTAGAATGTTGTCTTAAGATACCGTAGCTGAGTGCTCCTAAGCCATCTGTTAAATGACTTCCCGTTGTCTGTGTGTGTGTTCATGTGTACGCCAGGGATGGGCTTCTTCTCAGACCCACGACTGTCTGCAGTGTCTCAGCCGTCAGAATGAAAACATTATCAATCAGTACCCAACAACAGCTGTTTTTGACAAGTTTCTGTCTGACGCCTAATGCTTTACAACTGTCAATAAGGCTCCTTCTTTGTCTAGCAGTTCAGAGCTCGCCGTCTTGCTGCTTCCATGCGGCATCCTGTCCTTGTAACCCTAGAATTTGCTGTGTTTGGGAAATCCACTTGGGGGAGGGGAGGGGGGCTTGGACGGGCATGGGTGGGTGGGAGGGTGGTGTGCGTCGTCTGCCATATTCCTACTTCATGTAAAGTGCCACAGGTGTCTTAGTTTGCATATTCGAATATTATATAGGAAAAACAGTCTGTTATGTATTTCTTCACTTAGCTTCTTGTTATATTTATGGAAGTTACCAGTTTTTGTACCTTCTTAGCTCAAGCAGTTGCCTTTTTGTAATGGCAATTAATTTATATGACAGAACTTTGTATCTCCTGTAGTTTACAGTATCAGTTGCTAACTAACTGCCATACTGCCCTGTCTTTCTATTAAAAAATTCTGTATCTATACTTAAAGGTTAACAGATTCATGTGGACAATTGCCAGGCAAGAAGAACTCGTTTTGTCCATGATTTATATGATTTCCACTCTCTTCAAGTGAAAATAAACGCTGAGTAGAATTGATGTTTTCAGACTGACTCCTTCCAACTTTAGCATTTGGGAGTCCCAGATTTCTGTTTACATTTGTGTTGCCTGTTTAAGTCTTCAAAATAAGTTCTGCCGCTCTTGGGTCAAAACAAATGATTAATTCACATTGCCTTTGAAGCCATTGTGAAAACCTTAAGAGACAAAAAAGAAAGGGAAAAAAAAGCACAAGGGTCTTTTCCAGTTGGTTTGTCTTCGGCAGCAATTTACTTTCATTGGAGCCATTCCTTCAGAATGAGTGAGCACAATCGAGACGTTAATGTCAGATGTCATCCTTCAATCAAAGCATCATTTTATAATATTTGCTGTAAAAGCAACTTTCTAAGAGTAGCTGTTTGGTGCAATGAATTTTGTCCTTTAATGTGGATTGATGCCCCAAAGAAGTAAGTATTTTTAAGTGACTCAAGAGGAAACGCTATGTATTTACAGGTCCATCCTTAAGGATAAGAGTGTTCTGTAAAAGAAAATCAAAAGATAGATGGACGAAGAAGCTAAAGAAAAAGGGGAAGGGAAAAATACATGGTAGAAAATGAAAACTACAATCCCCAACTCTTGTTTAGTCCCAACATTATCCTGACAAATTATTCAACTACACAGAAAGCTTGCAACACCTCATGTCTAAGCTAGGAACCAACCAGCCTTCCTAGTTTTGTTTCCAAGGTAGGCAATTAGCATTTACCAAATTCCTAAGCACTTAAGACATATCCAAGCAAAATGTGGACAAAGCTGTAAGATTTGCAGCAAATGGGGTTTTCTTAAAACTGTGCAGATGGAATATTCAGCCTCCAGTGGAAATCTAATATTCATGCCTGGCTTTATCCTCTTTATAATTTTAGAGTGCATTTTCATTAACCTCCTGACCTAATGGTGCAAACAGAAAGAAAAAGATATGTGGAGGGGGCGGGAAGTGGGAGTTCCCCTTGAGGATCCCTCCTTTTCAATGCATTTGGAGGGAAGGATAAAACTTAAGGAGAATGTAGATTCCCTGCCATCTTTTTCCCAGCCTGGGTCCTAGAGATCTGAAGTTCATGCTGTGAAATGCATTATCACATCATGTTGGGAATTCCTGGATCCCGAGGGTTCACAACTTTTGGTCCCCACTGAGTCAGCATGATTAAATGATTTGCATCTCAGGGTTAAATGTTTTCCAGCTTGGATGCAGGGAGTGACTGATGAGCCCATTTTGGCACCCTGCCCCACCCCCCTTGGACTGATTTAAGAACATGAAAAGGATCCCTGTGAGACCCAGAAGCCTTAGATGGGATATCAGTTTCCACTCCCCTTTTCCCATATTCTTTGAATGAAAAACTCTCCTTCCACCTACTGTTTCCTAAGAGCTGGAACTTGCTGAATTCCCATCCAGGGCATTCATCTGTGTATGACAACCTCTTCATGAAGTGGTGTTCTGTGAAAACCAGTGCAAAAGATTTAAAAGGCACCAAGAATCTCTCCAATATACATCCTTCTTTCCTTACAAAAGAGGGTGAAGTAAAAGTGCCTGATTCTTCTGTCGCATTTTCTGTACATTCCCGGCTCTGCTCCATGAGGACGGCTCTGATCATTGGGTCCTGCATTAGAAAGGCCACCAACGATGTTCTTAGGCTTAGCTCACCCCAACATTTTTATCCTCTACTCAAGTCCTCAAATTGCAGGGAGTTTCCATGGGATATGCAATTTGAATAATCAGAAGGAAATAGTTTGAATTTTCAGAAGGAAATAGTTTTAGGCTTTGTGGTTTAAAGCAGCTTCCCTTACCATATATACTTTGTGAGGTCACTGGTGCCAGTTTGGAGAATAAGGAAAAGGACTTCTCGATTTCATGCCTTGCTGGGACAAGCCTGGTTTATGACCCAGTCTGACTCCTGACCCCGTACTGCTCCAGTGCACATCTCTACAACTGTGACGGACTTGGGCATAGCCATCAAGTGGCACTTTAAAGAAATGATCCTCTGGGGGAAAAAGTGATCTGCAAACTACCAAAGAATGATGAATTCTTCTTTTCCCTTCTCCCTTTATTGGAAAACCTCTCCCTCTTATTCTGATATTTTCAAAATACTCAACAGAGATCATTCATCCAGGTTCTTTTTAGCAGCAACATTACAACCATGGAGGTGAGTTGACAGTATTGTACCCAGAGAGGAAAACCTGACTCCAAACACATGGGGACAAGATACATACTGACAAATGAAAACAAGCCTTGAATAAGCATCAGATTCCCAGATCCTCCTCATTCCCGTTTCTTTGTGGCATATAGAGAGGTGGGGGAGGTGGTCATTTCAAAATAGCCTAAGATGACTTACATCACAAGCAACCCTTCTAGAAGGTGTGAAATCCCGCCTAGAGTGCCACAGCCTTTACTGACAAGTGACTCACGGAGACAAAGGCTGGAGCTTCGGCATCAAAAAGACGTCAGACCAAACACCAAATGCCTGTAAATGATGGCTTTGAAAGCAGAGGAATGACTAGAAGACCTGACCTGATGCCTCCATGTCTGGACAGCTTACAGAAGACATGAGGTGGCGGGGGGGTCGGGGGCCTCCTTCAGACAGAGCCTGGGAAAAGGCTGTTTCTGGAGAAAGAAGTAAAACCATGATCCTCACCTGAGATACTCCTATGGAGATACATGATTTCTGGCTGGTTTATGTATAGTATATGGAAAGGTCAGTCAGAAAAATGGGTGTCAAGGGCGCCTGAAGGCCAGACTGGTATGGTGTGATATTAAATCATTAGACATATAAATAGAGTAAATTAAAAATGAGACGATTTGGTTGGAGCGGAAACTGCTCACCAAAAGGCAGAGACAGGAATGCAAACAATAAGTCTGGCTGTCATTCTCTATCATCTGGAGCAAGTCAGGCTTGGCTCTGGACCTTCTCCAGTTGTTTTACAACTTTCTAGTCATGGGGTGTTTCAACCCAACACTTTTATTAAGCTGCTTCAACAGGATTTTTCAGATGACAGTTTGTCAAGAGCCAACTTACCATGATTTTTTTACAGGTTTTATCTCACAATTGAAGCTTTTGGGTTTGGTAATTTTAGGCTTTTATTTTCTCTGTGCGGTTGGTATGTTTTTGCTGAACACCTACTGTGTCCTTGGTGTTGTGTTGGATACAGCACTGAACAGCGCAGTCTCAGTCCCTGTCTTTGTAGAACTTTCATTCCTGTGACTTTGTTATTCTTCTGTGACTCTAGAGAATGTTTTCCTATTTGGAGGGCATTTCTATAGTACAGTTGTAATTTGAATCTCTAGATTTTAAAATACTTTTTCTTGGTCCTAATTTCTGGTTTTCAGCCGTACTAATGTCAAATTGTCTTTTAATGGTTTATAGTTGCCTTTGAGACCATTAATAAAACTAGAAATCTAACACACATACACCAAAAGGCTTTCCCTCTTTTTAGTGTCTTTCTAAATAGAACTCTGTAAAACTAGCAGCTCTCTCCTGTTTTTCTGCTATAACAATGAAGCATGTGTCTAGCACACAAATTGCTTCCAAAGTGCAAAACCAAACTCTATCACCTACTGGTTTTTGGTTTTTTTTCATCTTTTCTAGAGCTTTACCTTTTTCTCCAGAACAGCGTGGTCTCATGTTTCTGTCTGGTGATCTGATAAATGATCTATATTGGAAATGATGAATTTCCACAAACATAATTCTTCTACAGTAGCAGTCTCTTGTGTTTTATTCTACCTAACAGTAAAAGATTATGGCATCTGGTCCTATCACTTCATGGCAAATAGAAGGGGGAAAAGTGGAAGCAATGACAGATTTTCTTTTCTTGGATTTCAAAATCAAATCACTGAGATGGTGACTGCAGCCATGAAATTAAAAGATGCTTGCTCCTTGGAAGGAAAGCTATGAAGAACCTAAGACAGCATATTAAAAAGCAGAGATCACTTTACCAACAGAGGTTCGTATAGCCAAAGCTGTGGTTTTTCCAGTAGTCATGTGTGGACATGAGAGTTGGACCATAAAGAAGGTTGAATACTGAAGAATTAATGCCCTCAAATTGTGGTGCTAGAGAAGACTCTTGAGAGTGCCTTGGACTGCAAAAAGATCAAACCAGTCAATCCTAAAGGAAGTGAACCTGAATATTCATTGGAAGGACTGCTTTTAAGCTAAAGCTCCAATACTTTGGCCACCTGATGCGAAGAACTTACTCATTGGAAAAGACTTTGATGCTGGGAAAGATTGAGGGCAGGAGGAGAAGAGGGCAACTGAGGACGAGATGGTTGGATGGCATCACCAACTCAATGGACGTGAGTCTGAGCAAACTCCAGGAGACAGTGAAGGATAAGGAAGCCTGGAGTGCTGCAGTCCATGGGGTCACAGAGTAGGCAAAATTTAGCGACTGAACAGCAACAGGAAGAGCATCTGTAAAAACAAACAAACCACAATTCACATACCCAGACAGAAAGAGTCACACATAAGCTATATAACCCACTGGATACCTACCTGTCAGAAGCAGTAAGTTTCAACTGGGTTTCAGGATGTTTGTTTGCTTCTCATTGAAAGTTAGAGACCCGGAGACCTTTTTAAAGCCACTACTTATTCCAAGATGGTACTTAGACAAAGTTGTTCCTTTAGCAGGAGTTAACGTATTTTGGATTTAGAGCACTTTTGCAAAGTCTATACCAACACCAATTTTATCTCCCAGAACACCTAAAGTCCATACCATTCTTCCCTCACCAACCCCAAGCCCCATGATAGATGTGCCCCTCAGAGAACCATAACATCCCCTGGGTAATCAGATTGACTCACAAAAAGAGATCAAAACAGAATCCTTTCTCTTTGCATTCAAGTCATCCCAGATTTTTAGGTAAAATAGCAAAATTCAGTAAAGTCATGTGATCGATTAATTACAATGTGTGATTTCTACTTTAAGGTTCTTCCCCTAGTGAAATAATGGATGTGGGCCGGAATCATCATTGTCTGCTAGCATCACAAAGAGAGAAACAACCAGGCATTAAGTCCTTTAAACCACCTGTGACGTATTCTAACCTCCAAAAATTGAACCAGAGTCTGATCAGACCTCTGGATCTAACTAACGATTTGCAGAAAATACAGGAACAAAGGAGTATGTTAAGTCACACATGGTGATTTAATGCAGTGATTAGAATCCAAACTATTGGAAACTCAGCTTGACATATGAGTTAGTTTATTAACTAGATGGCAGGAACGGAAAAAGGAATAGAGGGAGGAAACCTGTAGAGTGAGTCGTAAGAACTGTATCAAACAATTGCAGAGTATAGACCCTTCTTGGATTCTGGCTCAAACTCTCAAAATGTAAAAGGATAAAATTTGAGACATTGAAGAAATTTAAACTTATTAAATGTATCAAACTTATTAAATATACCATGAATGAAGGAAGCATTGATTACTAGGATATTTTAGGTACAATAATGAATTATGGCTATGTATTTTTCCAAGGAGACCTTATTTACTAGTGACATGTAATTATCTATTAGGGAGATATTCATGGATAAATTCTTATGCTTGAGATTTATTTCAAAATAATAAAGTGTGCAGAGAACAGAAGTAGGAGAGGATATAGATGAAACAAGATTGGCCATGCTGACAATTGATCAAGCCAAATGATGAAAGTACATGATAATTTGCCTGCCTCTCAATGTATAACTGATATTTTCCCCAAGAAAAAGTGTTTGAAGGAGAAAAAGAAGGAAAAGAGAAAGTGAAGATAGTGAGGAAAAAGCCACAGAATAGAAGAAATTTGCAGCACAAAACCAAGTCTGTTGCCACAAAATAATATATTCAGAACTACTACAATCAAGAAGGAAAAAAAGCAATTGATTTAATGGAAAAGTTAGCAAGAGTATTGTGAGATGCTGTAGTTTGGTACACTCATCAGAATACCTGCAATTAAAGACAATACCAGGAAAAATAAAAAAATTTAAAAAAAAACGTGTGTCAATCTAACATGTTAATCAGCACTGAAAATCTGTGTCCTGATTCCAAGGAACGTGGCCTAGTGGCTAATCCCCCAGTTTTTGGAGTCAACCAGAACCAGCTAATAGTTCTGTTCCAGTCTTTGTTAATCACATGGCTCTGGAGAATAATGACTTAGCTGTGGTGCAGTTTCTTCTCCACAGTTAAAGTAAGAAGGGCTTTCATGGGGATTAGATACCATGTGTCATGTGTAGAAAGTGCTTCTCATGGAGCCTGGCATCTAGAAAACATTCAATAAATGTTAACAACATTGGTTCCAGAAGATATGTTTGGAGCAGTTTTCCCTTTGCATTTCTTAGGTAGAAAGCTCTGCAAGAGCTGAGGAAGGTTGAAAGGTGTAAATGGTGAGGTTTTACAATCAAGGAAGTTCCATAAAAACCCACAGAGTTTTTCTAGACTAGGTCAGCACACCTCCAGTGACCTGTGTGACTTCAGTTTTTGTCATTCAAGTGCCCATTCATTTATTCATTCAGCAGCACCAATTGAATGTATATTATGTGCAAGGCATTGGGCTATATGTACTGGTGCTGTGCTGTGCTTAGTCGCTCAGTCATGTCCGACTCTTTGTGATCCCATGGACTGTAGTCCGCCAGGCTCCTCTGTCTGTGAGGATTCTCCAGGCAAGAATACTGGAGTGGGTTGCCATGCCTTCCCCCAGGGGATCTTCCCAACCCAGGGATCGAACGGAAATCTGCATTGCAGGTGGATTCTTTACCAACTTAGCCACCAAGGGTACTGGAGAGAGGTAAAAATCAATTCGATAACCTGATACAGCCCTCAGAACTAAATATTGGCTAGTTAAATCTTTATTTCTTCAGAAGTCACTGGGTTTTTCTTCTAATTTTTGTCCTCATTAGCTCATGATCACAGAAACACAGTGCTTACGCCCATTGTTGCTTTTTGCAGTAATTCTTTACAGCACTAAATACAGGGAAGTTTCATGAATATTGCTGACTGACTGATAACATCAAGTTCAAGGGTTTAATACACTGTTTCCATAGGGCTAGGATTGTGTGAACGTGAACTTTATCATCAGTGGTTTCATTGTGGAAAATATAATGACTAGATAAGAGAGAAAATAGAAAATAACTATAAGTCTAAAAAGAATCATATTAAAGTGGTATGTAACCTTTTACTCTCTTTTCCACAATTTTACAAAAGTGAGGCAGACTATGCATATTGTTTTAGAACATGCTTTTGTTTACTAATATATAAGGAGCATTTTTCCATGTTGTGTATTTTTCCCAAAAACATGATATTAAATGGCTGCCTAGCACTTACAAGTACCTTTATTTATCTAACTCATCCTCTGTTGGATATTTGGATTTCTGTCTTAAATGTCTTTGTAGAATATTTGTGCACATTTCTTGTTGACTTCCATAACAAGCAAAATGAACAGTCTGAAATGAAATTGGGCTTCCCGGTAAAGAATCCACCTGTAATGCAGGAGGCCCCAGTTCGATTCCTGGGTTGGGATGATCCCCTGGAGAAGGGATAGGCTTACCCTCTCCAGTATTTTGGGGCCCCTTGAGGCTCAGACAGTAAAGAATCCACCTGCAATGCAGGAGACCTAGGTTCGATCCCTGGGTTGGGAAGATCCCCTGAAATTACAGGGTCAAAAGGCATAAACGCTTTTAAGGTTTTAAAGCATATTCTCAAATTGCCCTCCCAAATTCTTATCAATCCACAACTCCAAGCAGTGAGTACAGGTCATATCCCATTTCTCTGTTACCTTGTGAACTGGGCTTGGCTTTTGAATTCTTTTAATCTGTCCTGATTTAATAGGTAGAAAATGAAATCTTGTTTTTGTGATAATCTGCATTTTAGCAAGACTTTAAATACACCAAACAACCTTAGTCATCACTTTTTGAAAAAGTGGAGGAAATGATCACTATTTAATTCTGTTTGCTAAATTGTTTAACTCAAACACTTCCCTTCTACTTATTACATGATGTTGACCATGGGGAAGATATGCAATGTATATTATGTTTATTTTGTGGGGTGAAAAAATTTGTAAATACCATGTACTTACCAAGAATCCCTTGTGTAGAAAGAAGTGTGAAAGGAGGAACAGGAAGGAAAGACACAGAAGACATGCAAAAGAGCCAGGATCTCGTGTTACTCTCTTTCCTAGAAGGAAAGAATGAAAACACAAATGGAAAGATAGGGTCAGATTGTGGAGGGCCTTGAATGCTAGGACAAAGAACTTGAACAATATCTAGGAGCCAATGAATGTTTTTAAGAAGAGGAACATAATCAAAATAGCTATTTAAGAAGAGTAACCTGGGGAGGTCTGAATTAGAAGAGAGAAATTCTAAGATGGTTACAGATAACACTGTGGAAGAATAAATGTGCTAAAATGAAAGATACATTAATAACAGGAAAGCATTTGTCAATGGGAGCAATAATTAAATTACTGAGGGTAAACTGAGGGCCTGAGGTACTGGAGAATTATAGAACTAGAAAGCCAGCCTTCTTGCCTTTATTGCCTGCCTGTCATCCCAGAAGCCCGTTGTCTGGAACAATGAAGGCAAGATTGGATGCCTCCAGAGGTGGCCTCTGCGTTTCCCTGATGCAGGTGGATGAGTGCAGCATCTGCAGGTTGCTGTTCCCACCCACCTGTGGAAGCCTTCCAAAGATCGGAGGAGCCCCACAGCCACCCAGAAAGTGCTTCGCTGAATATACTTGTTGCCTCAGATGATAGGATGTAACCCATAACCTCACCAACAAATAAAGGTGGGGCAACTCCATTTCTGAGGCTGTATGGCTGGGCTGCTGTAGTCATTGAAACAGTGTTTTTCAAGATGCAGTAGAATTTTACATCATCCAACAACACCTGGATGGCAAAACTCTATTCTACTCTCACTAGCCGGGTGTGCCCATCCTCAGAGGGGCCATGTGCTCAATGCCCTGCTCTCACCATCTTAAAATTCTTACTAATTTTATCTTTGAACTTGTCTTCTGTAAGTGAAGACCAGTGCAGTAATGGAGCCAGTGTGGGCATCCTTGCCTGCCTGTTTATGTTGTAGTGTTTCTGATGTCCCATTGACACGATCCCAGTGGACCCACAGCGTGTGTGATCTCAAACCAAGTACAAGGTCAGCATGTTAAGTTTATGTCTTGAGGAGATGCTTATATTTCTCAGAGGCCATGCTTTCCATCCAAACTTGAATTTGCTTCAAATACAGTCAGAGGGCAAATGATGGTCTAAGAAATACCAACAATCAAGAAACAGGTAGGAGAGGAATAGTAATTTTCCCTCTTCCTTTTTAGATTTTTGCCTGACACTCCCTGTGTAATAAAAGATTAATAGTAGAAAGACAAAGTTAATAACATGTATACCTCCTGTATACATGGGAGATACCCAGGAAAACTGAATAACTCCCTAAGTGGCCCAAACCACTACCTTAAATACCATCTCCAGATAAAGACACAAGAAAATGGAGGGCTGTGGGAGGGAAGCCAGTATATCAGGCAAAGCACAGGAAACCCAGGGCATGGTTGGTATGCAAACTTCAGTCGGTTGCTTTCTTCACTGATAAGAGTTTCTGAAGGCTTAGTCATCCTGCCCCTCCTGGTACACAGAGAGAGATACCCTTCCTGAATGGAGATTTTTCTTCTCTTAGTAAATGTAAAGTTCCTTATGAAAGCGTTACTTCACAATTTTCATGGCTTCCCTTGTATCTTCTATTTCTAAAAAATAACCAGACTAAAATAACCCTTCTACCAAAGAAACATATTTGCGGTGTCAAATTCTGCTCCTCTGCAATACCTAATCATACTCTTCCTTATCTATTTTACTTTTCATGTATTAGCCTACCACTTACACTGAAAATAATAACATAGAAGAAAGAGGAAGACAGGATAATCCATAGTTCCACTTCTTTTCAGTTCTTTTTACTCCTCATTAGTAGCAGAAGGTAGAGAACTGGTGGAATGTATGTGCATCGAGAAGTGAAATAATTGACATTCATTTCTGTAAAGTCAAGTGCATTAATTGAGTTATGAAATACAAATTGTGTAATTTCAGTGATTCTGCATAGAAGTTAAAACTGGCACTCAAAACTGGCATTGCATAATATAAGAATGAGTGGTAAAATTTATGTTAATAATTTTAATTTTTAATGTTTGTTACTTATAATGACATTAAACAGCAAATAAATCACCATGGCCAGTCAACATCAGGACCTTGGAAAAAGGAAAAAGCTTTATATTAATGACGTATTTCTCTACTTTCTGAACAAAGGGCTCGTTTCTTCATGATGCTCTGGATTCTCTGAGTTATGTAACAGCCCTACCCTCAATACACATATGGGCTCTGAAATTAACTGGGTTTGAATTCCAGTGTTGACATTTGCTGACCTTGGGCAAATTGTTAATCTTTCTAAGGCTCAGTTTCTTCATCTGCAAAATGGAAATATTAGCAATTCATGTCATAAAATCATTGGGCTTCCCAAGTGGCATAGTGGTAAAGAATCTGCCTGCCAATACTGAAGACATAAGAGGCACAGGATCAATCCCTGGGTCAAGAAGATCCTTTGAAGTAGGAACTGACAAACTGCCCCAGTGTTCTTGCCTGGAAAATTCCATAGAGGAGCCTGATGGGCTATAGTGCATGGGGTAGCAAGGAGTTTGACATGACTGAGAGCACACACACACACAATTGGTATAATCAATTCATACCATATAACCATAGGGTCTTTATAAGGATTAAGTGCAATTCTATAAATAAAGAACTTAGCATCTCACCTGCCACACTGCTGTTGTTAAGTCATGTCCAGCTCTTTGGGGGCCCCATGGATTGCAGCCCTCAGGCTTCTGTGTCCATGGGATTCTCCAGGCAAGAATACCAGGGTGGGTTGCCATTTCCTTCTCCAGGGGATCTTCCCAGCCCAGGATTCAAACCCAAGTCTCCTGCATTGGCAGATTCTTTACCACTGAGCCACAGGGATACCAGCCCCAGAACAGATGCTCCATCAGTTAGCTCTTAGAGGGTAGACTGTTAGTTACTGCAGTCTCTCTCTGCTCCACCACGTGGTGATACTGATGGAGACTTACTGTGTGGCCTGCTACTGCCCTAGCTGACCCTCTCTCTCTGGCACATGCAAACTTCCCAAGGAAGGTTATTGCCAATCATTCTTGGAGGGGTAGGCACCCCTGTGAGGCTAGTTGCTCATGAATCACTGCCATTTTATGGATTGCTGACACCAGTTAGGGCTTCCACCCTTAGTCCCACTAACTGTAGCCGGGATAGCAGGGTTACATGCTACAAAGCATATGGAACCCCCTAGAAGGAAGCCATGGGGTGCAACAGTCTCTCTCACGCTGCCAAGGAGGAGGCAATGTGATGAGCAGGCACCTCAAGTTGCTCATCCAGGAAAAGGTCTGGCTGCCCTCTAACATGGTCTTCGAAATGTTTGAAAATCAAAAAAAAAAAAAAAAAGGGTCTTTTTGATGATTTGGTTATCTGCTAGGAATCAGAAAGATGCACATGTACATTTCCTTTGACAGAACACAACCCTGAAATCATAGCCCTACCTTGGAAAGCACAGGAAAAATTATATGCAGATATTGACAGGATGTTCTTAACATGGAAAGCATTACTCCAGCAGACATCCCACAGGGCTTCCAAGGGTGTGTTCTACAGACTGGTGTAAAAACAAAATAGTCCTACAAATGCAAGTTCCTGGGCCTTGCTCCTAAATCCACTAAAATCAGAATATGAGTGGGAAACTCATGAATCTATATTTTAATAGGGTCCCCAGGTGACTCTAACCATCTGCCTTTGAATGCTTGTGGGCAGCAGAGGGCAGAAGAGGGTGAACAATGATGAAAGTGAATTAGAAATCAGGACATTTATTTGTCCAGAAGCTGTTAAACTCGGCCTACATCAGGCACGTTCTTCCTGACATTGTGGCTGGCCATTATCCTGGAATATGAGCTTACAGGTTCTCTGTAGCCTGGTGGTGCTGAGTTTACTATGCCCTTCTCTGTTGAGATATAAAGGAGCCTTGTAGAAGTGGGATGAGAATCTGGATGAAGAAAGAGAAGCAGGGCCATAACTGAGGACTCTGAAGGAAACCATTTGAAGAGTCGTGAGGGAAAGTCTTTTGTATGTTCGGTGTCAGCAGGCATCAGACTACATGTACTCCTACACTGGGGTTATAGGATGATGTTCCAGCAGGTACGAGGCAGGCTAGTTCTATGGAAACCATCCAGATCCTCATCTTACATAGGTGTCTTCCCAAAATTGGTCTGCCTGAGATTACATCAGCTTCTGCTGCTTCACCTTCCCCTCCTTTTCACAGCACCCCTCCTCCCACCTGAGAAAAGAAAGGCAGATGTCTCATCACCTGAGGCAGTTGGTGAGGCATCCAGTGACCCAAGAGCTGAAAGGTGGGCACAGGCAGAGAAGGAAAAGCAATTGGCAATGTCTGCTGTGGAAAGAAATCAGTGTTTTAACCAAATGCCATGATGCACTGCAGTAGCCTCCCAAACTTGTCTTGGAGGACCCCTGATAAACATCCTTTTGCATTTACTCTGGCCAAGTGATCCAGGTTGTCTGATCATCAAATAAAAGGAAAGAACCAAGGATCAGAACTTTGAAATGAATTCCCTGTAGAATGCATCCATGCCTCCCCTCTCCCCTCCCAGCCCCCCTCTGCAGATGCCTGTCTCCTTAGCAGGGGCAGGGGCTGCTACCTCCTTTCAATACAGTACCTACAGTATGGGGCTGGAAAAGTCATCAAAAGCATTAAAGGTATGAGGGGTGTTTACTCCACATTCCTATCTAGTTGCTGCCCAATTAACATGATTTGCAGCTGAGAAAATAATACTCTCCTCCGTCAGAGATAAATTGTGTTCCCAAACTGTGAAACAAAGGGGAGAGAGCCGTTGATGTTTATAGAAGTTATTGCAAACAAATGCACTTCAAAAGGAACTCTGGTGACAGATTCTGTTTCACAGGGGCCTCCCATTCCTCTCAGCCTCCTGAGACCCCTCCTCAGACTCTGCTGGGTGTTTAGCCGCAGGTCTGCTGCTTTCCGTTACAGTGCGCTGTGTGGAATTACCCTCTTCTGAAGTCTAGACCTGCCCTGCCCAATACAGTGGCAGCTGAGCACTTGAAAAATGGCTGGTTCCAACCTAGGTGTGCTGTGAGTATAAAATACACACCAGACTCAAAGACTCGGTACCCCCAAAATGTAGACTATCACTGATCATTTTTTATTGATAACATGTTGAAATGATAATTTAGGGGGGGATATACCGGGTTAAAACATTATTAAAGTTCATTTCACCCGTTTCCCTTTCTCTCCTTCTTCCCATGTTTATCTAGCGTGAGTACCAGAAAATTATAAATGACACATGAGCCTCACATTTGTGACTTGCATTATATTTGCATCAGTCTGCCTGTCTAGACTGTGGATTCAGCAGCCTTGCGTGGAGGTTGATAGGAACCTGGAAGTCCAGTTCTGAATGGTAAATGGAGTCAGGGAGGTTTTGGGCTGGCACTGACCCCTCTTGCCGAAAGGAGGTATATTTGGGACCATTGCAGCATGTGGAGCCCAGGCTAACAGATTGTAAACCTGCCTTCCTTCTGGTTCTAATACTTAACCTCAAAGGAACTTTAAATTTAAACCAAATGGCATGTGAGATTTTAGTAGGCTGATGTATTGCTCTCCATTCAGCCATTTGAGAAATCCTACTGAGGTCTCCGCACAGCTGAGTTCCAGTCGCCGCCATATCCCAATGGAAGTCTGGCACAGCACTAATGAGCTGATGAGAGTTTCTCTCACTTGTTTGATATTAAATAGGAAAGGCTTTGAATTAAACGTTTACAGATAGTGTGAAAATTGGAAATGTGGGTTTTAGCTGAGCCAACTGCGACAGATCCGAAGACTGCAGTTGCCTGATGGTAAGAGAACAGTGTTTCTGGCTCCCATCACTAGCTCCACCACCAGTTCGGGTAAGTGGTGAATTCCTCTTTTCCAGTGGTGAATTACTCATACACTGAGTCCACTGGGTTTGTTCTACTGTGGATACAGCTCTGTCCTAAACACCATTATTTTAGAGAACAATTTACTAATCTAAGCCAAGAATTTAAAGCTTTTTGATTATGAGGCTGATTCCATTTGTTTTATTCAGAGGTTGTTGCCAGACCTTGGCATGCATCCCTCAAATAACAACAACAGCAGCAGCAACAATAATAATAGCAGCAAATATTTATTGAGCACTTACTATGTGCCCTAAATATGTTAGGTCATCCAGTCTTCAGCCCAATGTGACATAAAGGATTTTTCATTTTGTTCTGGGGTCTTTGGTTTTTAAGTTGCCCGAGGTTACACAGTAAGTGTTAGACCCAGTCTCCTTGACAATAGCCCGTACTTAGAATCACTCTGCTATTCTTGTGGAGAATAAATATTAAAATCTCAGTAGCATCCTTAGGAAATAGCAAAATGATGAATCAGAACTCCAGTTATTCAGGGGCTGGGAACATGTGTATGGGCCAATGACCCCAGTATAAATGCTTTCTATTACCATGATGCTTTTGGGATAAAAAGATCTCTGGTAAAAACTTAGTTCACACAGAGCTACCTGAGAATAGCTTCCAAATTTTACTGTAGTAAAATCTTCTAGAATTGGAGATAACATGGTGTAGACAAGATGACTCTTCTTTCACTGTGGAAGTCTTCAAATAAAATCCTATCCTTAGATTAAATTTTAAAACAGCAATAGAGGGGGACCTACTTGAACCTCTACAGTATGGACCTCTACAGTATGGCCCCAGGGTGCCCACACGGCCTGTTAGATGTGCAGAGCAGTGTGCAACAACTGGTGAACCAGGTTGGGAGATCCAGACCGGAATTCTAGTGTTGCCACTTTCTACTCCTGTGACCTCGGCTGAGCCTCTGGATGATTGTTGCTTCCACGAGGTAGCTGTACCTCCCTACAGTTCTCCAGAAAAAGAAAGTTGATCAGACTGAGCTTTCCTAATAAGAATCTGCTCTCTGTGGGGGCAGAAGGGAAGGCTTTGCCCCCCAGGCTTCTCACCACACCACCCTTTCTTGAGTTGGTGTGAAGAGCCAAACCCCAAATTGAGCTTTCACCTCTGAAAGTGGCCTCACCAATTCCCCGTGGGGATGAGGTAGGCCATGGCAAAGGTTCTCTAAATGACTCTTTCCTGAGGGAAGGCTCAGAGCAGCAGGAAGAGACTGGGGAAATCAGAGGTTGAGCAAGAGTCTTAGAGATTTAAGAGAGACCTGGACATGAGCCAGATGCACCATCCAAAGCTCTTGGAGAAAGCACAGGAATTTCTTCCGCTCGCCTCCCCAGCCACGCACCTCCACGTCTTTCCCCATATTCTCATGAGACTATACCAGGAAAGGGATAAGATGAACTTTGGGATTCCATGGAGAAAGGGTACTTTTATGAAAATCAGTAGTTCAATAGGAAGCACCTATGGATGGATGGGGAGTAGAATAAGATTTGAGAAGGCTTTTGAATTGCAGTCTTCTCCTTAGCTGAGGAGCTTGTTGAATGATTAGAGTAATCACCGGGTTATCATTCTACTTCTGTTGTCTTTACTAGGCTGTCATATCTCAGGCCGAATTAGAACAAAGCATTTGCTACAAAGTGCCTTCCGTGTGGGACCGTGCACAAGGCTGTCAGTGCTACAGAAATAAATAAAATCCAAAGACATAGTTCCTGACTTGAGAGACTTTTTGGAAATTTAGACATAGAAAACTGAAACCTTCCAGGGCGGTCAGAAAAACTACTGATCAGTCCCTAGGGTAGCTGTGCTGTCATTCAGACAGGTCACATGCTCTGTTCAGAAGATATTCAGACTCTGGTAAAGAGATCGAGAGTTGTGTGCTGTGTTAGGGGTACCAGCATCTGTCCTCTTAGGGTACACACATTGGAACCCCCTAGTTTTCCCCTGGGCTTGTCACCCTCTTTATGGGTCTCATTAACCCTCCTGGGCCTGTCGCATCTTACTTCTCAAATTGTCACCAATGGCCTTAATACATATCTGTCTGGACATGTTTTCAGTAACTTACCTAAACCTGGAAGCTCTAACTTTCAAATAACGTATTAGGCTTGATACAAACGGGAAAAAACTGTGCTAGCCTGTTGTCAATATGCTTGCTGAAAGCATTCACCAACACATGTCATCTCTGCAGCTCGCTTAACTTTTCCAGATGTGGCTGGACAGGCTGCCGAGTCGGTGACACGATGAATGGCCACAGTCCACTGTAGCAGGCGGATGAACATGGGCACCTTTGATGTGATGGGGCGACTCTTCTCATCTATTAGCCAGAAGGAAAAGCCATTTTCTTCTGTTGAGTCCTCAGTTTATTCCACCTCAAGGAGACCGTATAATTAGCGTACATCAACACTCAGAACTGGGATCTGGGGCTCTCATTCTAACCCACCGAGTGTGTAGCCAGCAGCCCCAAGGGAGTCAAAATAAAACTTATGCCAAGGAGATCTGTAGGCTGTTCTTCCACCAGATATGGTGTCCATATATATGAAGGTTTACAATTAACGTGTTTAATTAAGCCTTCAGCCCAAGCACACAAAGAAAGGCACCCATATCCCTTACTGTCAGACAGTTCATCCTTTCTCATCCTGCGTATAGAAATTTCATGGTGTAATAGCTCTTATCCTCCAAGGAGGAAAATTATGATTGTAAACATAAAGAAGAAAAAAAAGCTGTTTAGTCTTCCATCCTTGTGGCAGCTAGAGGTAGTAAAAGAACTTTCTGGTTTTCTTCTTCAGCAGGATGGACTGAACTTTGGTATCACAGTAGCACTGGTTTAAAATATGCTCTGTTTGGAAGTATTTCAGCAAGTTATTGAACCTCGAGGAAATTTGGCTTGCTTATCTGAAAAATTGAGGTAATACCTTGCAGAGAGATGGCAAGAGCAAAGACCACAAATGTTAAGACCACAGTATAATACTTGCCACATCATAGGTTTCAGTATTCATAACCATTTGAATCAAAACAGTGGAAATCATTATTATTCTAGTTTAGTACACAGAACATGAGGCTGATAATTGATGAGCCCATAGGAGCCTGAACAGTTAAAAGTTACATTTGGAGAGTGATGACAGGCTTAACACAGAATTTGAAAGGTCTAGTGGCCAACATTTTTAGGGAAGATTATCTTGTGTCCATCCTTTTCTAATATTGACAGCAAATTAAAATCTATATTTGCAAACAATTGATTATGGAAGCTCGACTGTTGAAAACAATTTTGTATCTTTTCAGAAGATTCACTACAGGGTTGGAGTTTTGTGGGGTTTTTTTTTTCAGAGTTAGGATTTTAAGTGACAGTTTCCTCCCCCAAAGTGCATTACAATTTTAATATTATTTTGGGAACCTCGAGGGGTCCACAGTTCTTAGGACACACCTGTCATCTTTGAAAGCTGTGACTGGGCAAAGTTCATAAAGACCTAAAGGGTCAAAGTGGGAAACCAGTTTCAGAAACATGTGTGGTAATATCACTCTTGTCCTTGTGTTTCCCTGCAGAGGAGTCCCTGGGCTTATGAGATGATATAGGTCTTTGTCCAAAGCATTTTGTGTTTAACGTGGTGCTCTGGCTGTGTGCTTCCCAGCTCCTTTAATCAGGTAACAATAGTTCACAATTATGCCTCTCTCCCTTAATTCATAGAACTGCCAAATGGAGAGTTGGGAGGGAATAGAAAACTCGAGTCTAACAGCTTCATTTTATAATTTAGGAAACCAACAGCTAGAGACTGTGTCCACTGTTCATCATTTGTTCCCTCCCTACACTCACCCTGCCCCATTGCCAGGAGGCTTGGCCGTGTGGCCTGCATCAGGCAGCAGAAGGTGGGCAGATGTGGCAATTGCTTCCAGAGCAGACATGTTAGATGCAAGTGTATGGCTCAGCTGTGGTCCTCTTATTTCAGTTCGCCCCATGAGAACAACTTCCCCTGACTACACCTTTAGGCTTTGGAACAAAGCAGAGCTGTTGCCGGTCTACATCTCTATGTAATATGGGCAAGTAAACGATTGACTAAATCTCTGAGATGTTAGGGTTGCTTGTTTTGTAGCATAACCGTGTGAGAGCTGACTGTTACAATGGCCCAGGAGGTTGAAGTGATTCAGTCAAAATCACACGACACTTCATTACGCAGCCAGACTAGAACACAAGTTTTCTGACTTGGAGTGTTTTACTCCCTTCACTTACCAGGTGTCTCCCCAGCACCTGGTAGTGTTTGGCACAAAATAAGTACTCTGTAAGTTTTTGACCATATAAAGGAATCAAGGAAGGAAGGAAGGAAGGAACTGAAAGTTCTGTTGAACTGATATTCTAGGTGGAACAGTATCTAGATTAGTACTTGTTGCTGTTGTTCCATCTCTCAGTCATGTCTGACTTTGCATGTCAGGCTTCCCTTTCCTGCACCCTCTCCTAGATTTGCTCAAACTCAGGCCCATTGAGTCGGTGCTGCCATCCAACCATCCCATCCTCTGTCGTCCCCTTCTCCTCCTGTCCTCAGTCTTTCCCAGCATCAGGATCTTTTCCAAAGAGTTGGCTCTTCACATGAAGTGGCCAAAGCATTACTATCAATACCAAGCATTTGGGGATGCCAACTGAGGGTCTTTTGTATAGTACATGTTCCAAAAGCATTACCTCCAGTTATCATGCATTATCATCAGGCAGGAATTTTTAGTCTCATTAATAGATAACTAAACTGAGGCACAGAGTGATTAAGTACAGTCACAGAACTAGTGACAGAAACAAGTCCATTCACTCTAACTCCAGAGCCTTGGTGTTTTCCATTGCTTCACAAGTTTCTTTGCTGGAGATAGAAGTTATTATTTGGGTCATTTGTAGACAACTGACATACGCAGATTGTGTTAAAGCAGGGCTCTTGCAAGAGGGTAAATTGGCAAAGCACCTCATACAGCATGTGGCAGCCCCTGGCCTGCCAGGAGAGGTCACACAGGGGCTTGATATGCTGGTTCCCCCAATCCTCAGAGAACAGAGATGGTGTGTGGTCTGGGACCAGCCCGCTTTGGGTGGAGGACAGCCTCATCATTTTACCTTGTAGTCCATGCAAATATGATTGCTTTCTATATGTGCCAAGACACCAAAAAGTTGGAGAAACCCCAGGTGAGAATACAGGTCAATCTAGGCACATTGTGAGCACATAGCTTTTAGAAAACTTTGTCAGCCGAATTTCCCCTACCCTTTTCCATTTGTCCTGAATCTCTCTCTTTTCTTTTCTTTAGTTGGTAATGTCTGTGAATTACCTTAAGCCCTTTGTGGAATAAGTCAAAGAATAGGTGGATAAATGGATAAATTAACTAAAAGAGTCAAAAGCCACTGAGACAAGCTCTGATCACAAATTAAAATGAGCTTCTCTAGATGGAAGCAACCCAAGTGTCCACTGACATGAGTGGAGAAACAAAATGGGCTTACACACTTGATGGAAGAGCATTCAGCCTTAAAAAAGAGGGGAATCCTGTCACATGCTATAACCTGGATGAGCATTGAGGATGTTACATTCAGTGAAATAAGCCAGTTACAAAAAGACAAATATTGCAAGAGCCCACTTACATGACATATCTGAATAAAGTCACAGAGACAGGAAGTAGCATGGTGATTGCCAAAGGCATGTGGGCCCAGGGGAGTGGGTGGGAGTCATTGCATGATGGGTCCAGAGTTTTAGTTTTGCAAGATGAAAAAGTTCTGGAGATCGGTGGCACAAAAGTGTGCATATGCTCGCCACTAGTGAACTGCACATTTAAAAACAGTTAAGAATGTAAATTGTATGTTATGTGCATTGTACCATGATTAGTTTTTAAAAGAAAGCATGTAAAGATGAGTTTCTTTATTCTGCACACAGCAGCTTTTGTTATGCTGTCACTTAATATGATGACGCTGTGGTCTGGAAATGTAGGAGGGTGTACTATCTGATGCTAAGTTGCTTTTTATATACAGTCACAACATCCTACTGGTTCTTCATACGCTATGTCCTCTGGCTAGGGCTGGCTACATAAGGTACAGAGCCTACTGGAAAATGAAAATACAGGCCTTGTTGTTCAAAAAGCTGTACCAAAAATCATATTAAAATATGACCCTTTGGGATTTTCCTGGTGGTCCAGTGGTGGGGACTCTGCTTTCACTGTTGGTGGCCAAAATAAATAAATGAATAGGGTCTAGTAACTCAGATGGTAAAGAATCCACCTGAGATGCAGGACACTGGGGTTCAGTCTCAGGGTCCAGAACATCTCCTGGAGAAGGAATTGGCAACCCACTCCAGTGTTCTTGCTTGGAGAATCCCATGGACAGAGGAGCCTGACTGACAGTCCACGGGGTTGCCAAGAGTCAGACACGTTTGAGTGCCTAACACTTTCACTTTCAAAATATAAAGGGTTTTGTTTCTTCTTGGACTTTCAAGGTATCATAGGGTTGTTTGTTTTGTTTTTTTGTTTGCTAAGTTTTTTGTTTTTTCTATTTCTCACTTAATATACTACTTAGTATATTTAGTATATTAAGTGATACTAAGTAAAGAAAAGGTACAAATTAAAATATGGCCATGGATTTTATCCAGTGCAGTGCCAGTTTTAAATGCAAAAAGAAGACCATTTAACTTGTAAGCAGAATGGCTAAAAATTACATTTCAATTTCCATAGCTCTCCCATGCATTCACATTTCATTCCCACCAGAACTGTGGAAACTGCACAAAGCTAACTCACCTTTTTTATTTCACTTTTTAATATGCATACATTTCACCACTGAAATGTGTGCCTATTACTGAGCTCTACACTGAGCTCACTGGAGAGTAAAGAACTTTAAAACACTTTGAAAAATGGACATTCCCAGTATTCTTATCTGGGAAATCCCATGGGTAGGGGAGCCTAGCAGGCTACAGTCCATGGAGTCACAAAAGAGTTGGACATGACTTAATGACTAAACAACAAATACTACCTTATAGAACACGCTGCACTTGATGCTGAGCAAATGCTTCTTATTGGTTAGGCTTATTGAGGCAGAATTTACATATTTTACTATTCCCTCTCTTAAATGTACAGTTCAGTGAGTTGTTAAGTGCATATAGTTGTACAACCGCCACCACAATAAAGATCTAGAACATTGCCCTCACCTGAGAAGGTTCCTTTGTGCCCCTTTACAGTTCATTTCTTTCTCCCTTTTTTAAAATTTATGAATTTTTGGCTTTGCTAGGTCTTCCTTGTTGCACACGGGATTTCTCTGGTTGTGGCAAGCAGGGGCTACTTCTCGCTATGGTGACATCTCTGGTTGTGGAACAGTCTAGGCTTGCTGTCTTAGTTGCCCCGAAGCATGTGGAGTCTTCCCCAGCCAGGGATCCATCCCACGTCCTCTGCATCGGCAGGTGGACTCCTAACCACTGGGCCATCGGGGAAGTCCTACAGTCCATTTCTTGCCCTACCCCTCACTCCTGGCAACTGCTGGTCTGATTTCTGTTCTTACAGTTTTGCCTTTTCCAGAATGTCATCTAAATGAAATCAAACAGTATATAGTCTTTTGTGTCTGGCTTCTTTCACTTAGCATAATGTAAAATTCATCCATATTGTTATATGTATCAGTAATGTGTTTCCATTGAATGGATGTACCACAATTTATTTATCCATTAACTAGTTGATGGGCATTTAGGCATTTCAAGTTTGGAGCTATTATGAACAAGGTTGATAGAAGTATTCATGAATAGGTCTTTGCTATAAACATTAACATACAGATTATGTGAACACATGCTTTCATTTCTCTTGGATTGGCCCAGGAGTAGGATTGCTGGGTTGTATGTTGAGTGTATGTTTAACTTTATGAGAAACTGCTTAATTGTTTTTCAAAGTAGTTATGTCATTTTGGCATCTTCAACAACAAACTAGATTTTCAGTTGCTCTGCATCCTTGCTAGCACTTGGTATTGTCAATCTTTTTAATTTAACTTAGCTATTCAGGTAGGTGTGTTGTGCTATCTTATTGTGGTTTAAATTTGCATTTCTCTTCCCACAAACATTAAGCATCTCTTACTGTGCTTATTTGGCATGGGAATGTCTTCATTGGTAAACTGTCCATTCTTTTACCTATTTTTTAAATATTTGGTTCTTCTTATGATTGAGTCTATATGTGTGTATTTGTATGTATGTGTATGACATATACTGTCTTCCCTGATGGTGCTAGTGGTAAAGAACCCACTTGCCAGTGCAGGAGCCATAAGAGACCTGGGTTTGGTCCCTGGGTCAGGAAGTTCCCCTAGAGGAGGGCAAGGCCACCCACTCCAGTATTCTTGCCTGGAGAATCCCATGGACAGAGGAGCCTGGCAGCCTACAGTCCATAGGGCTGCACAGAGTCAGACATGACTGAAGCAACTTAGCACCCACATGTGTGTGTGTGTTATATATATATATTTATATATAATTTTTAAATTTTGATGAAGTCCAATTTATCATTTTCTTTTCTGAACCATGCTTTCTTTTACTTATTTGAGAAACCTTTGCCTAACACAAGGCCATAATGATTTTTCTCCTATATTTCCTTCTAGAAAGTTTATAATGTTAATTCTAGCATTTAGCTCTGTGATCGACTTCTAGTTATTTTTGAACAGAACATTTATTACTTGATGTGTAGCTATGTTGCCCAGAATTTGACCATTGAGAATCTAACTCAGGAAAAAAAGACACAGGTCATAGAATGAAGACCAGGGCCCTGTAAGAAATCTTGGAAATGTTTCTTAAAGGCCCTGAATAAAAACATTTCATATGCTTTTTAAATTAGCAAAATTTTGCTATTTAAAGGTTTGGGTTTCAATAAACTTTGAAATTCCAGATCATGGATGCTACCAACAGCAAAATCCTCAAGTGGACTGGCAGATGAGTACACCCCTCTGGATATTTTTGATTTACCTACTGGATATTGAAAAAGTTCCAAACCTATTTTATTAAATGCGTATGATCATACATAACATGAAGTTACTTTATAGGCTTTCATAGTGTGAGTCAGAAGCTGTGTAGAGGGTCCTCGGGGATCCCAAATTTAATTGTGATTATTGCTAATTATACTAATTCTCAATGAAAACTGCTGCCAGAAAGTTTGCCCATGACATCACTAATAAGGGGTCCATTGACTTGCATGTGTTGTGAGCATATTAATTGTAATTATTGCTTTGGCAGCTGCAACGTCTAACTCCATAGGTGTTTGTTCCATTAATGATTCATTATTTCAAAGTATTCTGGCAATGATGAGTCTGTGTTACAGACCAAGGCCCTCCTGTGATGAAATGTCATTATTTTTTGGGTTTTCTGACTCTTCTTTCATGGAAGACAACCTCAACTCATTTTGCCCTTAACACATGGTATAATGGTTTAAAACTGGACTAGGAGAAAATGATTTCAGTTTAACCACTGTTTTTTGTTTTTTTTTTCTCCCCTACCCTGGGAGCAGGTGCCTTCCCCGTAAATATTTTTCTGAAATGGAAGTTGCCATGGGAAGTGGGTGGGTGGTCTGGATATCAGACTAAGGGCCTGGCAGTTAGGGGTCTGGATCTATCTTTGTGTCTGAAGGCCCAGGGCAATGGTAATAAATACACAAGTCTAAAGGAAAGGAGAGATGTGGCCCAGAGCCTGAACTCAGCAAAAAGATAAAGAGAACTGCCTTCCAACAACTATTGTTAAACAGCACTTTCTATGTGACATGCTTTCAACCATTACTTACTCACTCTCCACTGCAGCCCTATGAGTTAGGACAGGACTCTCACAGGGAAAATAGGAAAAAACAGCCGCCCAGGAGGAGTTAATCAGGGCTTCCCTGTCTGCTGGGCTTTTTCAGCTAGTCTTTGATAACATTTTGAATTATGAGTTTTCAGGGGTTTGAAACCCTTGCCTTTTCAGTTAAGTTTTTGCCCTTAACTTTTTAGTATTAAAAACTTTCAAAAGTAGAGAGAGACATATAATAAACTTCCATGACTTCATCTTCAACAATTATAAAGTCATGACCCATCTAATTTTATCTATCTGCCACCTCTTTCACCCCACCTTGCTGAATTATCTTACAGCAAATTCCAGATCTGTTCCAGATCTGTAAATACTTTGATACCTATCTCTAAAAGATAAAGATTTTCTTCTAAGTCATAAATTATCACACCTAAAAGAAATTATTAATAATTCCTTTATAGTCAGTTTTCCCAACTATGTCATAAATATTTTTCTTTAGTTTCTTTATTAGAACCAGAATTCAAATTAAATTCCACAAGCTACAATTGGTTGATATCTCTCAAGCATCTTTAATCTAGGGGTGTCCTGACTGTTTCCAAACTGCTTTTGTTTTATTCTTGTTGTTTATTTATTTAAGAGACAAAATCGTTTCTCTTGTAGGATTTTATCTTGCATTTTTGTTGATTGCATCCCCATAGTGTTTTTAAAATAACTTCATTTGTTCTTATATTGTCAGCAAATGGTGGTCAGATCCAGAGATTTGACAGATTAGGTTTGAATTTTTTGCTAAGAGTACATCATAGGGCTGTATATTTCAATCAAAATGCTCATGATTGTCTCTCTTTTCAATGGTAACCACTGATGATTGTTGTCTGGACCCATTCATTCATTAGGAGTTTCAAAATGGTGATCTTCTATCGCATAGTAGCTGGAACACTTCCATAAAGAAAAATTTCCCCTCACTTACTTTTTGGTTACCCAGTGATACAGTTGACATCGGAAAGGCAGAATGAATGCTTGATATCCCTTATAGATGATCAATTATTGAGTTAGTTCTCTAATTGCTTCCCAAGTTCTATAGTTGTTTTTTAATAGTCCGAATTTCAGTGTGATTGCATGGATTTAAACATGTTTAAATGTTTGTTTTACTTTACTGGGTCTGTTATTACTGTGGATGCTCAAAATGGCCCATACTTGAGAAATGGAAGCCCCTTCAAGTTGATGTCTGAGACCTTCTGACATAGCTCTTGGACTGTTTTCTAGGGCTCCTGTCACAAAGTATCACAAATTGTGTGGCTTTAAAGCAACAAAAACTTATTATATAGTTCTGAAAGCTAGAAGTCTGAAATAATGATGTTGGTGGGGTTGATTTCTTCCTAAGATACTGAGAAGAATCTGTTCCACACTTCTCTCCCAGCTTTTGGCACTTGCCAGCAATTCTTAGTGTCTAAACTTCCCTCTTCTATACAGATACCACTCATTGGATTCAGTTCAGCTCAGTCGTGTCCGACTCTTTGTGACCCCATGAATCGCAGCACCCCAGGCCTCCCCGTCCATCACCAACTCCCGGAGTTCACTCAGACTCATGTCCATAAAGTCGGTAATGCCATCCAGCCTCTGTCGTCCCCTTCTCCTGCCCCCAGTCCCTCCCAGCATCAGAGTCTTTTCCAATGAGTCAACTCTTCACATGAGGTGGCCACAGTATTGGAGTTTCAGCTTTAGCATCAGTCCTTCCAAAGAACACCCAGGACTGATGTCCTTTAGAATGGACTTGTTGGATCTCCTTGCTGTCCAAGGGACTCTCAAGAGTCTTCTCCAACACCACAGTTCAAAAGCATCAATTTTTCGGTGCTCAGCTTTCTTCACAGTCCAACTCTCACATCCATACATGACCACAGGAAAACCATAGCCTTGACTAGACGAACCTTTGTTGGCAAAGTAATGTCTCTGCTTTTCAATATGCTATCTAGGTTGGTCATAAATTTTCTTCCAAGAAGTAAGCGTCTTTTAATTTCATGGCTGCAGTCACCATCTGCAGTGATTTTGGAGACCCCCAAAATAAAGTCTGACACTTTCCACTGTTTTCCCATCTATTTGCCATGAAGTGATGGGACCAGATGCCATGATCTTCATTTTCTGAATGTTGAGCTTTAAGCCAACCTTTCCACTCTCCTCTTTCACTTTCATCAAGAGGCTCTTTAGTTCCTCCTTCCCTTGCTGCCATAAAGGTGGTGTCATCTGCATATCTCATTGGATTAGGGGTCACCATAATCCAGTATCACCTCATTTTAACTTGTATATCTGCAAAAGGTCTATTTCCAAATAAGGTCATATTCACAGGTACCAGAAGTTAGACTTTGAGCATACCTTTTGAGTGACAAAATTCAACATCCAACACCACCAGTAGTTTTGATAACTTTATTGCTTTCTGGCAAGACAAAATATAGCAGACTCTCTCTTCTCTTTTTTTTTTTTTTTACATTTCCTGCTGCGGGTGCAGAATTGACTCACTCCTTTAAGTTGGAGATGATATTTAGGGACTACAATCTGTGAATTGGAGTTTTTCATTTTTACTGAGTTAGTCATTAGTTTTAGACCTTTTCAAAAGATAGACTTGGAAATGCTTTCATATTTTTAAGAATAAAAATATCGTAAATTTATAACTCACTTCCAATCCAAATTCAAGATGCCAAGACTTACCCTCATCAAACCACCATCTACTACTGCTTTCTCCTTGGCAAAGTCCTCATTTTCAATGGCACAGTATAATTATTCTTTACTTTATCACATAATACACACACAGTTGTCCCAAAATAAAACTAACACTGCCATTAACAATGTGATTACTTGAAACAGTTTATGGTTTTTAAGATTATTCTTGTAATTCTTTTTGTCCTCTGAGTACATTCCACTCAGGATAGTCAGTGAATTTACTGCATTTTAATGTCATGGGAAATAGTTTTTCTATTGTAGTTATGTCACCAACATGGTGCACAGTTAGGTTCATTTATATCCATTTATTTTCAGTGCTTAAGAGTTGTCTTTTTAAATTTTGTTCTTATAAATATATAGAATATTATAGAATATTTTCAGAGCTTCAGTCTAATCTAATGCAAAGTATAATTGTAGAAATCTACTTCTGTGCCAGTTCTCACCAACTTGTCTCCTCCTCCTTCAAAAGTAATCATTTAAATGTTTTTATCCTCTCATTTTTGCATGTTGTATTTTGCAACCTTGTTGAACTCATTTATTAGTTCTAATCATTTTTAGTAGATTCATTAGGATTTTCTAAGTTCATGTCATCTGTAAATCCAGTTTTCTTTATTATTTTTTTTCCAATCTGGATGCTTTTTGTTTTTGTTTATTACCTAATTGCTCTGGCTGGAATTTCCAGTACAGTGTTGAATAAAAGTGGCAAGATAGATCCTCCTTGTCTTGTTCCTCATTTTAGGTGGGAAACCTTCATTCTTTCACTATTAGTATGATGCTAGCTGCAGGTTTTTATAGATGCTGTTTGTCAAGCTGAGGAAGTTCCTGTCTCTTTCTAGTTTGTTGAATGTTTTTTATCATGAAATAGTGTTGAATTTTGTCAAATGCTTTTCTGTATCTATCGAGATGATCATTTTTGATGTTTTTTGTTTGCTTTTTCTTCTATTTATATGGTGTATTACATTAATTGGTTTTCAAATGTTAGACCAACCTTGTATTCCTGGGGTAAATTCCACTTGGCCATGGTGAATAATTCTTTTTATATGTTGTTGGGTTGGTGTGTTACTATTTGTTGAAGATTTTTATGTCGCTATTCATAAGAGATATTTATCTGCAATGTTCTTTTCTTATGTCTTTGTATGGTTTTCATATCACAGAATGAGTTGAGAAGTGTTCCCTCTAATTTTTTGAAATAGTGGTTTATTTTTAACTATATAAAAATATATGTATACTTTTTATTTGTTCTCATTATTTTTTATACCTTTATTATAGTCAACTGAGTGGATATACCAATGTTTTTACAACAAGCTTCTTACTGATAAACATCTGAATTATTTTCAGTCCATTGCTATTACAACTCACATGGCACTGAATTACTCTAGTCTTTTCATATGCTTCTCCATGTGTGGTATATATCCTCAGAAGTAAGACTGATGAGTCAAATAAGTACGAGTGAACTTTGCTAGATATTGCCAAAATTCTTTTTCTTAGAGCTTAAATGATTTCGCTTTTTCTTTTTTTTCTACATTACATGGCTTGTAGAATCTTAGTTCCCCAACAAGGGACCAAACTCGGGCCCTTGACAGTGAAAGTGCAGAGTCCCTCTGGACCACCAGGAATTACCACATTTTGTTTAAAAGAAGAGTGACTCTGCACAGCTTTATCAACAAAGTGTTTTTATTTGTTTGTTTTAGCCATTCTGGTAGATAATAAATAGTAATTCCACATAGTTTTAATTTGCATTTATTTCATTATGAGTTTAAGCATCTTTTCACATGGCTAAGAGATATTTGCACATCTCTCTTTATGAACACCCTGTTTATATCTCTAGCCTATTTATCTACAAAGTAGTCAAACATTTTTTCTGTTTTTAGAAATTTTTGTCTGTAGTTTAAAATTGCAATTTTTCCCCAGACTAACACTTGTCTTTTTACTCTGCTCATGGTATTTTCTTTTCCCATGCAAAAATTTTGATTTTCAGTTTTTATAGTCGATCTTCTAGATTTTCTTTCTGAACCAAGCAGCAGCATAGGAGCAATTAAGAAAGAACCCTGGTAGCATAGGAGCAATTAAGAAAGAACCCTGATCTGAGCAGTCCAAGTCCAAAGAAATCACTGGCTGAATGTCCAGAGACTTCAGCCTAATGATTCCCCTCAGAACTACTGATGTCCACATTCCTCCTTATTATCTTAATGCAGTTATTACCCGATAAACTATAGATTTCTGAGGAACTCTCCCTCTTCTAACTTAGAATCTGTTTTCTTCACAGAGCTCCTGTGGACTTGGATAGATGAAAGCGATATTGTGACAGTGTGGACATGGAGGAGGATCCCAAGAGCACGAAAGCTCTGGATGATGCTCAGGGGCCCCAAACAGTGCAAAATGTGGCTGACAAATGTGTTTCCCTCTTAGGCCACTGCCACGAGAACAGAGAGATGTTTTCTTAAACATATTCTTCTTGGAAACTAATTGTGGCTTTCTCCAGGGCTTTTTTTTTCCCCAGAATAAAACAAACTCTTCAGGTCTTACAAGTGTCTGGGAGAGACTTTCAAAGTTTTATAGATAATGCTGGATTTCTCTCATTTTTACAGACTTACAGGCTGTAGGCATAGTAACTGTTCATCATACAGAGGAAACAGCATAATAGTGTACATTTCCCTCTTTTCCTTGGCAGGTGAGTTTTGCCAAATGGACTGCACATTTGGCTCCATATATTTATTTTTGCATATCTTAAAGTGTTTAATTATAAAGTATTTAAAATATAATTTAAAAAAACAACCAGAAAGTAACATAACAGTCAGCCCATACCTACCACCCATTCTCTTATCTGAATTTCTACATGAAGCAGTTTTAAAAATTAAACTTCAAATACTGGATTGAACAACTCTCTGCACTATAGAAAGTTATATGCATTTTATATAAAATAAATATAAACATGTAAATAGATACTTTGTTTTCACCTGGGTTTGAATAAAGTTAGGGCGGGAGTTGTTCTTAGGCTACTCTTGCTATTCTGCTCCTGATAATTGATTCCTGTCTTATATCTCTGTAGAGCTTGTCCTTTCTCCTTCATTTCATGACTTGCAATAGAGGATACACTGGACCTAATTTCCTCCTTTAATTGTCCCCAAACTTGCAGTTGGTTTAGGAACAATGCCGGGCAGTCCTCAACATGGAACACAAAGAAAGTCTCCTATGTCTGGTTATAATTTAGAAATGGCCCCATTAACTTTAACATACCCCTTGCTACTGGCTTGTGTTGAACTTCCAGGAAGCTGAGCCTTATTTCTAGGTAGGAATTTAGACAGATAGTGTACAAAAGTTGAGAACACGTTACAATTCTGACAAATTAGTTCCTAATTATTTGGCTCCAGGCTCTGCCCATGTTGCATGCAGAACAGGCCTTTACCAGGACCCTTGGAGAGTTTTGTAGCTTAAACTGATTTAATTTAAAACAAATGGATCCATGTGATTATCTCAACCACAAATACGTAACACAATGTGTAATATATTTAAAAGGCAAGAGGAAATTTAGTAATGGCATTTCAGAACTATTTGAAAGAAAGGGATTTTGAGGGGAAAGAAAGGAAGGAGTGAATTGGTGACGCCAGTTTGATTATTTTCAAATACCACAACTGAACTTGGATTTGTATAGTAAGGGCCGTGGTGGTGTAAAGGATACCAGCAGGAATCTAAATGCTGGTGGAGGAATACATGGGCTTCAGACACCCAGAACACTGTAAAATGTGTGTGCTAATATATTTTCTATAGGAAAATGTGCTGATTTACATACTCTATCAAGGAATTATCTAGGTAGAAATATAGTCTTTGCTGTGATGATTTTTCTCATTCCTTTAATTTTTGTTCCCGGCTACTCATGTACTCTATTGCTGTCCCAACACATGTACCTTCCACATAGACCAATCCTACAGTAGCTATAGTAACAGCAAGGACTCACTGAGCTCTGAATATGTCCTAGACATTGTTCTAAGCAGTATATGCTATGCTATGCTATGCTAAGTCACTTCAGTCGTGTCCGACTCTGTGCGACTCCATAGACAGCAGCCCACCAGGCTCCTCCGTCCCTGGGATTCTCCAGGCAAGAACACTGGAGTGGGTACAACAACGTTATGGGGCTGATACTGATCTTGCTCTTGCATATTAGGAAGGAGCAGAGATGTTAACTTGCCTGAGATGAAACCTAGAATGTCATTCTTAACCATTATATAATATCTGCCTTCCTAAGCATACCAAACATCTGGTGATAAATGTCTTATGTAATGAAATAATTTCTTAAGACCAGATGATTCTGAGTAAATATGCAGGACTAAATATTTCAAAATTACAAAAATAAATGAGGTTCTTAATGAAGTGTGACATCAGGCTTTCAGAGCATTAGATATGTGAATTTTAATACATCTGATTGAAAATCAACCACTTTCTTCATAATCATACCCACTGTGATAGATTAGGTTGAAATATACAAAAGTACCTATAGTTGACTCTTTGATTAGAAAAAACTGCTGACTTTCAATTGGTTCAATCTAATACTTTAGACACTATTAAAAGGATGGTATTTCTTAGGGCTTAGACCTGTTTGTCCATGTATAAGCAGTAATTATTGAGGGTTAACCATGCCAAACACTATGCCACATGAATCTTCCCCTTCAAAATTCTCGGTTTTCAATAGGAGATAGACAATAATATATAAATAATTACAATTAAATTAGATTATTGCAATCCAGAAGTTCTGCATAAAGTGTCTTGGGACTATTCAGACAAGGATATTCATGTGAGCCTAGAGAAGATAGGAAGCTCTTAACACAGAAGAGAAGGTCTGATTGGGTGTAAGCGAGGAATAGAAGTTTGCCAGTACTGCCGAAAAGGACATTAAAAACAACCAACAGATTTTAGCTTTTAATGGAGCAGAGTGATATTTTTAGAGTCATCGAATTTTCTTCGGGGCAGTGTTATAGACATGCCTGACCTACCTGCTTTCAAATCTGTGTTATGCCTCCTCAGAGTTTTTTGTCTTGGGACAAGTTATTTCATGTCGACAATGTGGAAATATTAATACCTGCCTCATAAAATTATTTTGATCAATTGCATAGTGCATGCTAATAGCTCAGCAAAATCATGCATTCACAGTACATAACCAAATATGTGACTTTTTTATAATTGTTGCCTAGTTTACTTCTTTGTTAACCAGCACATTCCTGGACCAACATCAGGGAGCTGTCAGCAGCACTTTCCATGAAAGCCAGGGACCATGTGGTTGGGGAGTGGGTACAGGTATTGCACAGGGTGGATGATACAGCTGGGAGAGTCACCCATCAGGCCACAGTGTGGTGCAGAATTTTCCCGGAAATCTGTGGTATCTGCTTGTCATCTTGCAAGTGTTTGTGTGAGCTTTAAGAACAAACTTGTCAGCACACGAGAGTTCCCAGATGGCTTTTTCAAGGACTTTTGATCTCTGCTGTCTTTGATTTGAATGTTCCACAGAGATCTGAAAGCAGATTTCTTATTGCATCCTAAAACATGGCTGTGCAAAATTGAGCACATTATTGGTACAATCAGCCTCCTGTTTAACTATAGATGGCCGGTAGAGCAACTGTGCATCTGATACTATTGACTGAGCCATGGTTCTCTGGTATTGGGAGCTCTGCAGACTTCTCAAAAGAGCTGTGTCCACCAGTGGTCAGAGGGAAGAAGAGCTCTAATTGCAGAATCTTGCCTGTGAAGTGGCTGCCAGATTTTGTCCTGCTGAGGTCAACTGTCTTTATTTTCGAGTAGTTTTATTAGCTTCACCCACAAGCTGTAATATATTAAAGACAGCAGTTTAAGAGCTGCAAATATTGAGGTCCTGGAACACAAGCCCACAGTAAAGTCAGCCATGGTCAAACAAGGCTAGTACAACCTGCCTCCCTGGACTGGCTTCCTGCAGAGAATCAAAGTTAAAAGGAAGACAATCCAACCTTTGCATGGTGGGCCTTTAGCCACTGGAGAGTAAGAAAGGTCTGCATCTTAAGACCTGGAGTACAACAAAAAGGAGGGCTTGGCTGTTGGAGACCGTGTTGTCTATGAAACATAAGCAGAGCCACAGTTCAGTCCATAAATTCCTTTTATTTGCTCATCTCATCTCAATATTTTGCAAGCACCAACACAAGAATCATTGCTTACACTGTACAAAGGGTTAACTACAGATTTACTTGTGCTTTAGTTGTTGCAAAGCCTCTTCCCCTTACGGCTGTGTTCTGATATAACCTCAGTGCCACCCAAAGCAATAAATAGCAGAGGAGTTGGGGTAAATCCAATTCTTTTTTTCCACAGCATCTTTCATTGTAAGTATGTCAGATTTTTAAAAATGAGACTCCATAAACCACATCATCGCAGAGTCCTGTTGCTGTCTCCCGGGGTTTCAGAGTTCCAAACGCTTGCCTTTTTGGACATCGAGTTGATGTAACCCTGGGGACTGGTTAGAGTGACTAAAAACACTCCTGGCACCGGATCACCTTGTGGCCGAGGTGAAACAGGGATCTTGTTTTCAAGAGGTTGGAGGAGAACTCAGGGGAAAGGGCCCAATAGGGGGCGACGTGCTCTTTGGGACTTGGGAGAATTGGACCCTTGACCTTCTCAATCTTTAGCCCTTAGAAGCTCCTTGCTGGTCACACACGTTCACATCCGTCTTGGCAGCCTGAACCCCCACGTCCTCAGAAATTCCTAGAAGTGTAAAGACAAAATCAGCCCCAGGATGTTGGCAGGATTCAACGTGTTACTAAAAATGGGTCTTTGTGGATGGAGACTTAGGAGTTTCAAGTGAAAAAGGAAAAGAAAATTTCTGTAATTATCGGTGGCTCCAGTGACTTCAGTTGTTCTGAAATGGTTCATTACCAGCGATTGAAATCGGGTCCCAGGAACATTGCCTCCCAGCGAGTGAGAAGGGTATCTCTCTGCAGCCCCTTTCTCCTCTTGCATCTCACCCATGTGTCACTGGGGAATCCCTCAGGAAACTCTTCATGGGGGGCTGCACTTGACAGCCTCCGTAACTGTTCTGTGAGTGCCACAACCCATGTTGACAGAGACTCCCAGCTCCCTGCCTCCTCGCTCACTCTGGGTCCTTTCCCAAACACTAAATAATGGGATGGGGAGAGAAGAGAGCTTCTCTTCCAAACAGCAGAGGCGGCAGGCCGGATGACTGTATTCCCTGAGCCTGGGTCTACCTCCAGCCCCCCCGGCCGATACCTACACTGGGTCGGCGCGTGAGGCTCAGGTCTGCATGGGGCTGGGAGGAGGGGGGCAGCTTTCCGTGACAGCCTCCCTTATTCACGACCGTCCTTCTCTCAGCCAGAACTGTATTTCCTGGTACCTCTCTCGGGGTTGTGAAGGAGGAACAGTTGGATCATTTGATTAGCTTTTTCCCCAGAACAGGGACCCTCCCATCTCTGTTTACTTTCCTGTGAGTGAAGGAGGAGGCCCACGAACGGGGCGCCTGCTGGGGCTGCTCCTGAAACAAACAGCCCCAGAGTCGGCCTTACTTTTGCTAACTGGATCAATTCTCCCACATCAGGTAGACACCTGCCAACACTTGCCCCCTCCACTCCCAGGGAAAACTGCTTCCAGGGGCCCCCTGCCGCTCCTCTCACAGACAAAGGAAACTCCTTACTTCTCAAGGACCACCTGTTTGGGATATTTTGTTTTTTCAATTGTGGTTTAAAAAAAAAACCCACCATAGGGTACAATGGACATGGGTTTGGGTGGACTCCGGGAGTTGGTGATGGACGGGGAGGCCTGGCGTGCTGTGGTTCATAGGGTCGCAAAGAGTCGGACACGACTGAGCGGCTGAACTGAACTGAACTGAGGGTACAATTTACCATCCTAATCATGTTTAATTGTACAGTTCAATAGTGTTAACTGTACTCACATGGGGCTTCCCTGGTGGCTCAGACAGTGAAGAATCTGCCTGCAATGTGGGAGACCTGGGTTTGACCCTTGGGTCAGGAAGAGCCCCTGGAGGAGGGCATGGCAACCCACTCCAGTATTCTTGCCTGGAGCATCCCCATGGACAGAGGAGCTTGGAGGACTGCAGTTCATGGGGCTGCAAAGATACTCACATAGCGTGTACCAGACCTCTAGGACACTTTCATCTGCAAATGAAACTCTCCTCATTGAACACCTCTCTGTTTCCCCCTCCCTCCAGCCTCTGGAAGCCATCACTCTACCTCCTCTGAGTTTATCAACTTTAGATAGCTTATGTAAGTAGAAACATACAATATTTGTCTTTTTGTAACTAGTTTATTTTACTTATTAAAATGTCTTCAAGTTTTATCCATGCAGCATGTGACAGGATCTCCTTCTTTTTCAAAGCTTAATAATATTCCATTTGCTTATCCATTCCACTGTCAGTTGGTGTCTCAGTTGCTTCCACCCTTTGGCCATTGTGAACAGTGCTGCGATCAACATTAGGGTACAGATATTTCTGCAAAACCCTGCTTTCAGTTCTTTCCCATGTACTCCCAGAAGTGGGATTGCCAGATCGAATATTTCAGGCTCCTGCCCTCGGGTGTCCTCTTTATATTCCTGCATCCTTTCCACAGCGGTAAGTTGCAGAATGTTCTTTTCCCCCAAATCAATCCCACTGGGCAAAGAACAAGCTGGGGCTGGCTTTTGCTCCAGTCCCAAGTCAAAGAATGAGGACTTTTCATTTTCAGTCTCTGTTGCCCCAACTGGGTTCTTACCACCAACAGGCAAATGCAGACGCACACGTAGCTCAACTACCTGCCACCCTCACAGGTCTCTCGAACATCTCTGGCATGCCCAGTCATGAGGGCCGAGGTTCCCCTGCTCTCTAGATAGCCATGTCATTCTGGACTGATGCTAGCTCCCCATCCTCATGCTTATGTTAAAGTCAGGCGGCCTCTCTTCCCACAGGGCGGTGACTCATGAAGCACTGCTGGGTCACTTCCGCTAGACAGGCTGGCAGTGGAGGAGGGACAGTGGTTTGGCTGCCCACCCAGTCTGAGGAGCTTTGATCTTCTGCAAGAGGAGCCCATCACTGTCATACTTCAGAGAGGCAGGAAGACCGGCAGGGAAACTGAAGAGTGGTCCTTTACCAACCCTAACAAACACACCCACACATGCACATACGCATGTGCACGCACACACAGAGGCATCAAGCGTTCCTGGCCACTCCAGCCCATGGTTCCCAATTCTAATCATTTTGTGTTCCATTCCCAGCTTCGAACTTGAAGTTTTGGCCTCCAAAAATTAAGTAAAAGGTAACATTCCTTAAGAATGAAGACTAAAAAAGTGTTCCAAATTTTGTCATTCTGTTTTGTATTCACCTTATTTATCACAGTGACTGCAGGCTTTATATGTAAGTAGAGAAGATTTCAGAATAATTAGAAACCCCACCAAAATAGCTTCTCTACCAAGCTGTATTGGAGCAAAAGAATCATTTCTTTGGTTTGTATTGCTCTCACTAGACTTTTAAAAAATGCAAATATGCCTAATAGGAGTAACAAATTGTCACTAACACTTTACTATAATTTAGTCTGTCAGATGGCTTTCCTCTAGGGGATGTGGGGGAGGCAGGAATGGGAAAAAAAACACAGAAAGAGTTGGGGAAACATTCGTGAATTTCATTTATTTCCCAATTTTTCCCAGTATCAGTTCTGTGTATGTTTTAAGCCAAAATTTCATGAATATTTGTGTTTCAGCATTTGTCCACCTTAGGAAAAATGGAGTGAGCAAGTTAGCCAAATCATTTCTGACATCTCAATTTTACATGCTGGTACCATGTTATGAAATATTGTATGGGAGGGAGGCATCACCGAATGTTTATCTGTTTGTCTCTTGCCCTAATTAAGTCCATGTGGATCCCATGTGACTTCAGAGTATGGAGGCCACGTTTCCATGATTGTTTTGCTTTATATTTTCCTTTAGTGTGCTGCCTCAATTAGAGAGGGAACAAATCAATATTTGGATTTGGAGGTAAGGTACTGAGAGAGAATTGCTTGGGCTGTAAAGTGAGGAGGGACTATATGACTCTGAAGTCATCAAAAAGAAATTTCCTGGTGTTAGTTAAGATACTTTTTGGTGAAACAAGCAGAAATCAAACTGAGCTAGCTGAAGCACAATGTGGAGCGGGGGGGTGGCTTGAGGATAAGGGGTGTCTCATGGAGCTCGAGGGCAGGAATGTAGCCCAGCCTGAGGAACTGAGGCCTGGGAAGCTTGTCAGCAACCCAGGAACAAACGCTGCCTCTCATTTCTGCTGCCTTCTGAACATCTGCTTCTCCTTTTCTCTCCACTGCAGACCAGATTTCTCTGGTTCTCCAGCCACATTGCAATATGGCTGGCCCAAATCTTCCAATCAACGTATCATCTTCCCAACCACATCCTAACTATTAATTCCACTCCAGTTGTAAGGAGGGAGACCCTGAGTGGTCCAGCTTGAATCAGGGACTACCATGGTCTACTGAACGGGGGACAAAGGGACAGGGTCACAAACTGCGAATGCAGCTGCTGGGGCTCACCCTGGGCATGAGGGTTACTTTCATAGTACGAGGATTGTGGCACTCATCCTGAGCAGTCAGTCCCTATTCCAAAAGAAAAAAACCAGGTTTTCTGGTTTTCCTGTTTGTAATCTGAAGTTCTCAGGTCTCGTCAGCTATGGGCACAAATAGGAGTCGTGTTCACAGCACCAAGTATGGGACCTCAAGCTTACACGAGCGTTCCCAATAGTTTTCCTGAGTGTTCGTCTGAGCTCCCAAAGGGCCCACTCCTACTTGCCGCCCCCGCCCCCACTCTCTGGACACCCCAGTTCTCCACCAGGCATATGGTCTCTATTGCCGCCTGCTGGGCACGTGACCACAACACATGCACCAGACTGCATCCTTCCCTGGGATGCCCATAAATCTCTAGCTTATGGCTGTTGCCCGGGTGTCACTGTTACTAGGACACCCTTTTATTCTTGAAAGTGTCCCCGTTTGTATAATCAATTATATGTCCTACCTATTCCCTAATGTACCAGCTTTACAAGGCTCCAAGGAAAGACGGCCTTTGTGAATACTCTGTTAGAGAAGCTTTCAAACAGTGAAAGAGAAACCCAGATTGACCTAAATTAACTGAAGAGAGGGAGTGTTTATTGACCAATATAACCAGATCAGGGAAAGGGCAGGGGCTAGAGTTTGCCTCAGCAGCCACTACATTCAGAACCCCAGACACCCAGGGAACTCATTCCTTCTCTTGCCATTTCTCATCTCTAATTCTTTTGATGTGCTAACTTTATTTCCTCAGATTTTCCCTATGAGGTTGAAAATTTGGGCACTGTCATCCACTCTGGGCTTATGTCTTCAAAGCGTCAAAACCACAGAGAGCTCTTACTGGGAACATCCTGGGAAAGTCTTTGACTATGGTTGTGTCACACGCCCATCACTGAACCAGTCACCATAGCCAAAAGGTGAGGAACTGTGGTCGGCTACTCCCACCAGAATCATACTAAAAGGATGGGAATGCTGTCCCCAGCAGGCAAGTCCCCAGCAGGCAAAACAAGCAATGCCCATCCACAGATCAGTGCTTCATACCAGCCTACTTTTACCAGAACTGAGACTTGAGTCCAGTGTGGGCAGGCCATGAAATAAACATGTGTTAGTTGTTCAGTCATATCTGATTCTGCAACCCCATGGAATGTAGCCTACCAGACTCCTCTGTTGAATACTGAAGTGGGTTGCCATTCTCTTCTCTAGGGGATCATCCCAAACCAGGGATCAAGCCCAGGTATCCTGCATTACAGGCAGATGCTTTACCATATAAGCCACAAAGGAAATAAACGTAGGTGGCCCCATATCCCTCCTTTACGACAACTAAGGTTTTCTGACGGAGGCCAGCTCCTCTGGATCCTTGCCCTCTTTTCACACCCAGGAGGATCTACAGTCCCTATGCATGGTTAGGCTGCCCTAACTGTGTACCAGAACCCCAGCAGTGGACATACCTGAGGTAGGAGCCTGAAGATGTCATTATATATATTAACAAAATCAAACAGGGTTAGGGAGTTTATGGTCCTTAACCAGCCCAACTCTGATAAGTTCTTGACATTAAACCATACAACTTCAAAGATCTACAGCTTAGAAGTTTGGGTCCTAAGGACAACCCAGTAGGATTCATGGGAAATAAGTCTCTTATCTTTCCCTGGCTCCACCTCTTTTCCCTCTGTGTACATGTGTGTGTGTTTCAGATAGATCAAAGGGTTTATAAACCAGGACTTATGTTACTGGCTTCAGACCAAATATTATTCATGGAAGAGAAAAGTAGATTTCTGCTCTGATATGAATGTGAATATTATTTTCTCCAATCATGGGAAATTCCACTTTTCTTTAGTATTGCTAATTAACCAAGAGACTCCCCTGTCTACACCCCCTCCCCGCAATTTGCATCAGTACTTTGAATGATTCCCAGCAAAGTTGGGTGATTTCAGACCTATTTAAGAATGGGTCACATGACCATGTGTGTTTCCATTATCTGTGATAGATCTAAAATGAGGGTTTTGTTCTCATTGACCTTTAGGGTCCTTTCAACCATCTGGTAGACTTCCCAGGTGGTAAGGAACCTGCCTGCTGATACAGGAGACATAGAAGATGCAGGTTCGATCCTTGGGTTAGGAAGATCCCCTGGAGGAGGAAACAGCAACCCACTCCAGTATTCTTGCCTGGAAAATCCCATGGAAAGAGGAGCCTGGTGGGCTATAGGGTTGCAGAGTTGGACTTAACTGAGCAACTGAGCATGCACGCAATCATCTGGTGCTAATATCTGTGAGTTAGATGAAGCCCATCCAATTTGTATGTGACATCCTCCTAGTTTTATCTCCTCTCAAACACATTTGAGAAACTCATTACAAATTAAGAGACAGATGTGAAACTTAGTGACATACCTTAAGAGAAAGTTTAAGTCTTAGATAACTGAGGTGAACTGCTGAGTATTCAGAAGTTTCCAGAGGTGAAAGCATCATAGGTGCTCTGTGTTTGGAAAACAGCAGTCCATACACATCTGTGGGCAGGTGCAGTGCCCCACACCGGGGAGCAGTGAGCCGCCATCAATCAGCAAGGCCACTTTCACGCTCTATTCCCTTCTGAACCCTGGTCCAGATCCCAATGCCAAGTCCAAAGTGAGTCAGTGAACTGATAGGATGGACCACATGGGAAATCTCTCTGAAAACCATCCATCTCCTGAAGGACACACACCAGGACACAGCTTGTCTAAAGCTACACAGCTTCTGCCAAAAGATGATTTTGCCACAGCTTTTAAACATATGATGCAAGATGTGTGCTGTGAAAAGTCCCTACTTACCATTTAAGTATTTGTGTTCAGAGGGATAAAAGAAAAGAAAACAAACACATAAGACCTAACATAGGAACTGTTTACAGGCATGGTTTGGGCCAGTCTTATTCCTTTTATTACATCCCTGACCACTTATAACTGGATCAATTACCTTAAAGGGGCTCTAGATCAGCTTGATAATAAAAACAGCGTTATCTCCTGTAATCAGTTATACACAGCAGTTATCCAGCCTCCATTTTTCAGCACCATTCATGGTACTGACTTTGTACTTTTTAGTTTTCATTTTGAGAAAATGAATTCCTATGAAATGTACACCTATTGACTTTGAGGATGCTTCTAGGAACTTGTTAAAATTTTTTTAAAAAACAGAGATGACTATACTTGGGCTAACTTTCCAAAGAGGAGCCCAAGTCTGAGAGAGACAGAAACCCAAGTCTAATTATATCTGTGGTGCCTGGGAGACATCCCCAGCTTAGATGAGTAAATGTGAAAAGAGAAAACAATCATGAGCAATTAGCTGGCTCTTGGCTAAACGTCAGCAGTGATTCCACTGTGAACCCCAGCCCCGCCTCCCCTCTGTCCTCAGCCACATTTCCAGTCAGGAAAGCAAAGACGGCCTCTGATTCACATTGTTCCTCTGGAATTAGGCTCAGCAGTCTTCTCTAGTGACTCCTTAAAACCTGTCCCTTCTTCTGGTCATCATTGTCTTTTCTTCCATTAAATTTTAAACCATTTTACTGGAAAACCGCTTGGCACCAAGCGTCCCTTCTTTGGCTAGGGCAGCTTCAAGTCCCCATTGGCCCATACAGAATGCTGCCGGCAAAGTGTGAGTGAGTGTGAGGGCAAGAGATTTCTTTTAAGATGCTCCACATTTCTACTGCAAATAGGAACCAGCAGGGTTCTTTCAAGCCCATCACATCTGCTGAGACCCTGTCAGAATGGGCCGCTGGGACGATCCAGTTGACTTCATGAGGGGATTCCAGCTCTGCTGGGCTGGAGTCCCGGGCAGAGAAAGAACCACAGCAGTGTGGGAGCTTGGTGGGCTGGTTGTTTGATTATTGGCTTTTGCTGATGGTCAGTGAGGGTGGGCAGCCCTGAGAGTTACTCTGAGGAACTCTGAGCCTCGAGCTGCCACCCCAGTGGAGTCTCTCCTGGGTCCCCATCTTGGCCCCAAAGTAGGACATTTTGCATGCTGAGAATAAACCTGTCTTCTTATCCCCTTCCTCTGGTTGGTGAGTGCGGGTGGAGGACAGGGCACATGTTTTGCAACCACTTCCTCTCTCACCTTCTTGAAAAGCCTCTTCAAGACTCAGGCTTTGTCTATTTTCCAGAAGCTTCCCAGGGCTGGACTTGGCTTTGCAGAGATGAGACCTGCAGTTCCGGGTGAGAAATGTCAGGCAGGGATCAGGAAGGTGTCTTCAGAGCCCACTGAGGCCTCCTCCTAGCTGTGCTGTTCAGTCTAGACCAGCTTCTTCAGCAACTGAGTGGACTCATCTCCAGCTCCGGGCCTCCTTTGTCTGTGTCTCAACTGCTTAGAACTTGGTGTGGAAAAGAAAGGGTGTAATAAGTAATGGCCACTCCCACACTCCAGCATTGCCCTCAGGAGTGAGAAGAAGAGGAGCTAGGGGGCTCCTATGGAAGTTCCCTGCAGAGACCAGTAGCACCCAAGAGACCTTGAAGTGATGTGGGAAACGAGTTGATGACACACGTTAGGACTAAGGAAGGGACACCAAAGGATACCGGAAAGTCAACTCAGAGTTTCTTTCAGGGAACTCCACTCAAAGAGTGAAGCCGAAAACCTTTGACCAAGAAGCTGTGACCAGGCCTTCTTGGAGTCTTTAAAAGAGCAGTGTTTTTCCAGATTTGTTTCATGGCAAAGGTTGGCAAGAACCTCAGTGCACCCTCGAGTCATCAGTAGAGATTTCTTAGGAGGTCCTTGAGGTGGAATTTATAATTTAAAGGCTTCTTGTAAAAGATTACATCTGTCAGAGAAGGAAGAGAATTTGGTGACAAGTAGGGGCAGGGAACACTCATTCATTCTCAGAGCTCATCCTCAGCCAGTAGATCTCAACCCATTGGAATCACCTAGGGAACTCCCAAACAATCTCAACGTTTAAATCCCATGTGATTTAAACCAGATATTCTGGGGATATATTACTCAAGACTTCCCGGATCACTCTGATATGCAGCTGGGGCTGGGAAACAGTGTTCAAGGCTATGGGAGCTCCAGTGGCCTGTGTTCTGCCTTTGGAACAACCACAGGTAATCAGCTAGGGTGGGCTTTACATACTCATTCTTCCCTATTGGATCTAAAGTTTTGTTCCTCTAAGGGTGGCCTCTGGACCAGCTGCATCAGCATTACCGGGGACCTTATTCAGAAATGCAGAATCTTAGACCCCACACTTGCTGTAGACCCATGGAGTCAGAATTGTAATGGGAAAGTGTTTCTTCAACTTAAATGTGCAGAGGAAACACCTGGAATCTGGTTAAAATAGAGAATCTGTTTTAGTAGGTCTGGGGTACAGTCCAAAATCCTGCCTTTCTAACAAGCTCCCAAGTGATTCTGATGCTGCTGATCCATGGACCACACTTTGGGTAGCAAAACAATAGAGAACTTAGAGCAGCAGCAGATGGAAGTTGCTCCAAGAGCAGTGCTCTAGCTTTAGACTGCTCTGTGCAAATGGTGCTGACAAAGTTGCATGGAGCATCTCCAGGGATATAAGAGAGATGGAGGAATTTACAGTCATGACTGTCATTCCTAGGGCAGCCAATGGGTAACTGCCACCATCAGGAGAGGCCATTGCTGGGAACTTCCAGGGACTTCCAATTGGAACTGGCACCAAAGGAAACTACAAGGGAAAGAGTCAAATCAACAAGATCACTTAGCAAATTGGAACTCTCTTCGCATCCCAGCCCAAGTCACACTTGAGAAAGAGGACGCTGGCCATTTTTCACTTGCTATCTGGAGGAGAGAACCAGTTTTTCCATATACTTCTTGCTGAAGTTAGAAAATGAGAGTTTCCCGTTCGGATTCCTCATGGGGCTTATGTATTCCTTTATACCACAAGTATTTATTGAGCTCCTACTTTGTAGCAGGCACTGTGCTAAGACTTCAGTTTGGAAATCTAGAAACAGAGCGAGACTCCAGCCAACTGTACAGACCCAGCATTGCAACCCAGCCCTCATTGGAGAGGACACTGTGGTCCCGAGAGAAGCAAGTTATGCTGGGATGGTGCCCATAAACATCTCAGCTACTATAGAAATCCCAGGCCTAACATCAATTGATGTCAATTTCAGAAATAAGACTATATATGATTCATTTGGAATCAGGCAATGGAAAAGCCAGCGCTATTACTGGAAGGAATTGGACACCACTGAGCTGCTCTAGGATAAAGGCTAAGTACACAACATTTGGGAAGATATTGTATGACTGCACTGGGGCTGCAATACTAGAACCAATGTGAGAGTTTGGAAAGGGTTCAGTTCTGGGCAGAGAGTATAAGTGAGAGCTGAACCCTGGGTTGCTGCCCTCCTCCCCACATTGAAAGGCTTTGCCTGTGTCATCTGGGAGGTCCCTTCCTGTCCCGCCCTTTGAACCAGCATGCTCAGAGGAGGTGTGGCTGGTCCCTGGAACTCTCAAACAGCCTATAAACAATGTTCCTTGTAACTCATGTCAAGCCTAGGGACCTCCTCTTTGAAGACATGTGCCCACATGTTGTCAGGGCAAGAAGACATTTCAGTCAGTAGGTACCAGGGGCAGGGGCACATTGAACAAAAATCACTGACAAGGAGCTCTGACAGCTTATCAGGGGTAGGTGCACAGTGAGCTTGTCACTAGCAATAGTAATCAGGAGCCCCTTGGGGAAGCCACTCTCAGTGCCCCCTTGAGAGATCCCCTGGAGCCCACAGCTCACTGATGGTAAATGACCTGCAGGGAGTTACAAGGTGGTAGATATGGGTGGAGGAGAACAGAGTGTCTCAAGGACCCAAACGCTATCCAAAGCTTTGTGGATGTGAAGTTAATGGGGAGGGAAACGAGACGTGATTATCAAACAGAAACTACAGGGGAAAAAAAATGTCATTATAGCTGGGTGTGTGTGTGTGCAAAAAGAAACCTGTAATCCTCTCCATCTGAGGGGCCTCCGTGTGCAGAGCCCACTCAAGAGACTGAGAAACTGCAAGGGAAATAGAAGACTGGGTCCCCCTGGTCAAGGGAGGGGCAGTATCTTTGTGGAAATAGGACAATTATAAACGATCTAACACAAGTAACCTAAGCACAAAATATATACCTAAGTGATGACAGCTGTGTGAGAAGCCAGGTGGCAGGGAAGAGAGAAGAAGGCTTGGAGGTAATTGGAAAAGTGTGTGGGTCAAAAGGAAATTGATAGAAAGCCTGGGCACGAGCATCAATCCCAGAGAGGCACTCCCGCTAAGGCGGATTTAAGAACACTCACCACGGCCAAGACAGAGCCCTCCAAAGACCCCAACTCCTAAGACTAGAGAAAAGTCGAGCATGAAATTCTCCCAGGCAAATCTGGTTGTAAAGGGAAGAGGAGGAATAAGGGAAAACTCCCCTGTAACATCAGAGAAGGCAATGGCACCCCCACTCCAGTACTCTTGCCTGGAAAATCCCATGGATGGAGGAGCCTGGTGGGCTGCAGTCCATGGGGTCGCGAAGTGTTGGACACTGAGCGACTTCACTTTCACTTTTCACTTTCATGCATTGGAGAAGGAAATGGCAACCCACTCCAGTGTTCTTGCCTGGAGAATCCCGGGGACGGAGGAGTCTGGTGGGCTGCCGTCTATGGGGTCGCACAGAGTCGGACACGACTGAAGTGACTTAGCAGCAGCACCAGCAGCAGCTGCCCTGTAACATACCAAGAGAAAGGAAAAGACGAGCAAAAGGACTGGGCAGACATGTGCAGATCCTAGAGCACAATTGTGAGAACAGTTGGTAAAATGTGTTCAATTCCTCACCTTCCGTTTCTCCTGCTTTCCAAAGCATCCTATGTTCCATTTCAGATGGTTCGCAACAAAATGTTTGGTTCCTGTTGGAAATGCTCTCAAGACAGTAGCAACTGACCCTCTAAGTAGCAACTGCCCCTCAAGTTTCCAACTTAACCAGCTTATCTGTGAAGGCTCAAGTAAGAACGAAAATGCACAAAATAAGATTCTTCTTTAACAAGCAAACAAACCCTGCTGCTGGAAGCTGAGAGGGTTTTTTTAATATAGCTTATGGATCCAAGTTGGAAGGAAAAATAATTCAGCAGCATATCCATGAGCTAACTCCATTTCCCCTTGTAACACAGAGCAGCTCCACACCTGAGAACAAAGAAGAAGATCCCATGCATTGTCCTCTGCCTGCCCAGTCCTCTTCTTTCAGAGACTCAAGGTGCGTGCACCTTGCTGAGCAAGAAGCTCGCATTCCTTCCATAGATGTGGGCTCCTTACTGTGACCTGTGTTCATTCAGGTAGGGCCTACTGGGGACTGCTGCCAGAGCATTGCTGCACGTGGCTGACTTAGGTCCCTCACAAAGAGACTGGAGTTGGGCAGAAACAGAAATGCTCAGGTGGCAGCCTTGCAGGGGACCAGAGTTTTTAATGCATTTAATTATTTCAACATGTTGGAGAGTAAGACCTTGGAAGTAGGGGAAAAACTTTACACCTCTTTCTGGGAAAACCAACATGACAAATGCCCGTGAGTGACCAGGAATTGTGCTGTATGCTGTCCACGTCTGTCTCACTTCTGGCCAAAGACCTAAGGACCCTCTTGAGGCTGGGTCCAGCATGGACCAGCATAGCCTGCTGAATCTCAGGATGCAGCCAGAAGCCAACTCCACAATTTCCCTAGATGATTCTGATGCTTTGAGAACTAATGACTTAGAGGGACTGCATAATAATAGAAATGACTTGCAAGAAGAAAAAATTTTTAGACAATTGTTAACATCCTCAATAACAATTGCCCTTAATGAAATAATATCAGAAAACCATAGATGAGACTATTCTGAAGTGAAGTGCTCTCTAGGTACAAACACCATATCACACACAATGTAAAATAAAAATGTTGAGAAGAAAAGGGAGTTGGGAGTGGTTTGAAAAGAAGCGATACTTGGCAATGGCAGAATTAAAATCTATATCAGCGCTGTCAATAGCGGACCTGACAGGGCAGAATTTAAATCAGCGACTCCTCCAGAAAATAGAGAAGAAAGAAAAGAAAATACTTTTAAATGAGACAAAAGATGTGAACAAGAAGGTGTTATTATTTGGAGGACAGAGAACCAACCTAAGAACCACATATTTCCTGAAAAAGAAACTACAGGAGCTAGTATAGAAGTGATAAGCCACATCATGATGATAAAGAAAATCTTTCAGACAAGAAACAAGTCCTGAATTTGCAGATGGAAAAGGCTTCTTAGTTCAGCCAAAAAGTATTCTAAAAATTATTCTAGCAAAACTCTGAATTATAAAGATAAATGGATAGATGTGCATGCAGCTAGCCAGAAAAATAAACCCACAAATAAACAAAACCAGACAAGCTTTCAACTTGCTTCTGCAACTGAAAATGCCAAAAACCAATGGTGCTGTGTTTACAAGATTTTGAAGGGAAAATTTATAAACCAGGAATATTATACTCAAATTGCTTTTCATCTGTGAAAACAACAGAAATGCATTTCTATACGTAGACAGATTCCAAAAATATACTTGCTATGTATTGCAGCTTGAGAAATTTATTTGAAGATGGACTCTGGCTGACTAAATGATAACTCCAAATGAAGATCCCAAGAACAAACAAATTCCGTATAGAACACTGACAGGAAGACTTTAAAGGTCAAAGGGTTGAACCTAAATAATTATAAATGTGTACTTGCATATTAATGTCAACAATGATTGTTAACAATTCCCAAATCCTCAAGATCAAAGACAGATAATTACAATGAGAGAGATGAGCAATGACAAAGAGGGAACTCGGACGGAACAAAACTCAGGGAGGAACAGGAAACTATTGTATAAATTCTCAAGTGCTGTGATTAATTTTCACAGACAGATAAAAGAAAATATTCTGAGTATAATAGGGTGTTATAAAAAAATAGGGAAAGCTCCTGGAAATTAAAAGGGTAGCATCAGTTTGTACTGATGCTTTCTAAGGCCCACTTGACTTCACATTCCAAGATGTCTGGCTCTAGATTAGTGATCACATCATCATGATTATCTGGATCGTGAAGATTTTTTTTGTACAGTTCTTCCATGTATTCTTGCCACCTCTTCTTAATATCTTCTGCTTCTGTTAGGTCCAGACCATTTCTGTCCTTTATTGAGCCCATCTTCGCATGAAACATTCCCTTGGTATCTTTAATTTTCTTGAAGAGATCTCTAGTCTTTCCCATTCTGTTCTTTTCCTCTATTTCTTTGCATTGATCACTAAAGAAGGCTTTCTTATCTCTTCTTGCTATTATCTGGAACTCTGCATTCAGATGCTTATGTCTTTCCATTTCTCCTTTGCTTTTCCCCTCTCTTCTTTTCACAGCTATTTGTAAGGCCTCCCCAGACAGCCATTTTGCTTTTTTGCATTTCTTTTCCATGGGGATGGTCTTGGTCCCTGTCTCCTGTACAATGTCATGAACCTCATTCCATACTTCATCAGGCACTCTATCTATCAGATCTAGGCCCTTAAATCTATTTTTCACTTTCACTGTATGCAGGTCAGGAAGCAACAGTTAGAACTGGACATGGAACAACAGACTGGTTCCAAATAGGAAAAGGAGTACACCAAGGCTGTATATTGTCACCCTACTTATTCAACTTCTTTGCAGAGTACATCATGAGAAATGCTGGGCTGGAAGAAACACAAGCTGGAATCAAGATTGCCAGAAGAAATATGAATCACCTGAGATATGCAGATGACACCACCCTTATGGCAGAAAGTGAAGAGGGGCTAAAAAGCCTCTTGATGAAAGTGAAAGAGGAGAGTGAAAAAGTTGGCTTAAAGTTCAACATTCAGAAAACAAAGATCATGGCATCAGGTCCCATCACTTCATGGCAAATAGATGGGGAAACAGTGGAAACAGTGTCAGACTTGATTTTTTTAGCCTCCAAAATCACTGCAGATGGTGATTGCAGCCATGAAATTTAAAGACGCTTACTCCTTGGAAGAAAAGTTATGACCAACCTAGACAGCATATTCAAAAGCAGAGACATTACCTTGCTGACTAAGGTCTGTCTAGTCAAGGCTATCGTTTTTCCAGTGGTCATGTATGGATGTGAGAGTTGGACTGTGAAGAAGGCTGAGCACTGAAGAATTGATGCTTTTGAACTGTGATGTTGGAGAAGACTCTTGAGAGTCCCTTGGACTGCAAGGAGATCCAACCAGTCCATTCTGAAGGAGATCAACCCTGGGATTTCTTTGGAAGGAATGATGCTAAAGCTGAAACTCCAGTACTTTGGCCACCTCATGCGAAGAGTTGACTCATTGGAAAAGACTCTGATGTTGGGAGGGATTGGGGGCAGGAGGAAAAGGGGACGACCGAGGATGAGATGGCTGGATGGCATCACTGACTCGATGGACATCAGTCTGAGTGAACTCCAGGAGATGGTGATGAACAGGGAGGCCTGGCGTGCTGCGATTCATGGAGTCGCAAAGAGTCAGACACGACTGAGTGACTGAACTGAACTGAGATGAAATGAAAAATTCAATAGAAGGAGCAAATAAAATTAATGAAAATTGCCAGAAAGTAGACTCAAAAAAAGGTAGAAAATAGAAAAAGCTAACAACTTCTGGGAATTTGATTTATAACTAATAGGAGTTCCAGAATTTTTTTAACACAGAAAGTACAGGGATATAATATCCAAAGACCTAAAGTAAGAAATGTTCCCAGAAATGAAATATACAACTCTCCAGATTAAGGAGCTCATGTAGTAAACAAACAAACAAATCCACACTAGGACAATCACAGTGAAATTTCAAAACAGTAGGGCTAAAGAAGTTATCCTAAAGACCTACCAGAGAGCAAAAACCAGGTTCAATACCAGAACTGGAATAAGAATGGTATCAGAATGTGCCAAAAGTAACATTGGAAACTGAGCAAAAGGAAGCATTCTTTATAATGTGAAGGAGGCATAATTTTATCCTATGATTCTCTGCCCAATTTTTGCTTCCTCTGAGTTTCCATGCTTCCCTATTGAAATATCTGTGTTTTGTTTTAAATGAAACACAGCAATAGAAGGCCCCCACACCAGTCTCACATCTATAGCAACTTAAGAATTGCTAAGAATTATTGTTGACACGTATCCAGTTAGATATTTATGAGTATTTAGATTTAATTTTTGGCATCACCATTTTTAATCTCCATGCCAGTCTTTTATATCAAATTTATGTATTTATTTTTAAAAAATTGTTTTTATTATTATTATTGACTGTTCTGGGTCTTTAATGCTGCACAGGCTTTCTCTAGATGCAGCAAATGGGGGTTCTCTCCAGCTGCAGTGGGCGGGCTTCTCATCGCAGTGGCTTCTATTGTTGTGGAACACAGGTCCCTAGGGACATGGGCTTCAGTAGTTGAAGCTCCCAGACTCTAGAGCACAGGCTCTGTAGTTGTGGCATATGGGCTTAGGTGCTCTACGGAATATGGGATTTTCCTGGACCAGTGATCAAACCTATGTCTCTGGCATTGACAAGCAGATTCTTTACCACTGAGTCACCAGGGAAGCCCTATCATTTATTCTTGGACTGAAAGTAGATGAATGCTATTTTCAAAGATCCTGCAACTCAAAAAGTCATCTCTCCATATCCTTTCACAGCAAGCCTCTGTAAAAGAATGCGCCCTAGTAAAATGAGGAAGTAAGTCTATATTGAGTAGTCCTTTCAAAAAATAAAAAGTGATTGCCCAAGTTCAGATGCCTAGGAACTGATGAAGCCAGGTTTAGAGTAGAGATCTTACAATTCCTACTCTGATGGTGTTTCAAATACACTGGGATAACGGTAACTGCGCCGCCACTACCCTCTGCCTCCACCACCTACCCATACAGCATCACTCTGGACCAAGAAGCCCAGAGGCAGTAACAGAAATGTCATCCTTGTACTCTCTCTTGATTGACAGTGACCTTTGAGTTGAACCCTGTTGGTCAGCTCTACTCCACTCAGTGCTGATTTTCAGTGCAAAGGCTCTGGTTAACTAAAGGATGCACCCTGGGAGAGATGAAAGGCTACACCAGCTTACTCACCACTTTGTGTCCAGTCCTAGCTTGTAGTGATGCTCAGTAAACATGTATTGGACTTTCTGGAAGGCTATGCACTGAAATTGTTGTCATCCTTTTGACTGTATATATTCATTTACTTTTTAAAATTTATTCATTCATTTAACCTTTTCTTAACATATAGGCTTATGAATTCTAGCATTCTGGCTGAGAGATGGCAGATTTTGCATACAAACTTTCAGTGATTAGGAGCAAACTTACCAACTGAGCCAAGTCATCTTGCTCTCTTCTTTCCCCATCTAGGAAAGAAGCAGCAGCTCCAAGAGCCCGGGAGGCTCAGTGCACTACAGGAAGCGGGCCGATGCCGGAGCAGAGTGGGGACAACCAGATCCAGGCTGGGAGCAGGTTCGTCCTGTCTCCCTGAGGGCATGCGTGGTTAGGACAAGCAGCCTCCTAGAAGCACGAGTATGCATGGAAGGGAATAAACTTGACAAGGTGTGTCTGACCTGAGGAGGCCCCGGAAATGCCCTGGAAATGGGCATGGGGGCCAGGGAGAAAGGTACGTGGAAGGAGTTAGACAGTGATCACTCTAGAGCTGTGAAACCTGGGCGGGTGGGTCAGGGCATGGCGATGCAATCAGGTTTGGCTTCTGGGGACTCAGCAGATTAGGTCATGTAGAAAACTGAGAGAAATCTGAGGACTGGCAGCTTGAAGGAACTTTGAACGATGTGAAAGCTGGGCACAACTGAGGTACCAAGGGGCCTCCTCCACATACTCTAATCTTCCCAGTGACCACTGCTATCTATCCTTTTAAAGTAACACAGATTTGACATCCTTGCTAGAGCTGAGCTGCTGCCTAGAAATAGACTTTTGATGTTGAGAATTAATGCTATTTAGTACATTATTTGGACTTCCCAGGTGGCACTAGTGGTAGAGAACCTGCCTGCCAACGTAGGAGATGTAAGAGACACAGGTTCGATCTCTGGGTCAGGAAGATCCCCTGGAGGAGGGCACAGCAATCCACTCCAGTATTCTTGCCTGGAGAATCCCATGGACAGAGGAGCCTGACAGGCTACAGTCTGTAGGGTCACAAAGAGTTGGACATGACTGAAATGACTTAGCACACACGCATGCAGTGCTTTATTCAGTCATAAAAAGAATGAGATAATGCTATTTGCAACAACATGGATGAACCTAGAGATGATCATACGAAGTAAATCAGACAGAAAAATAGCATATGATATCATTCATATGTGGCATCTAAAAAAGAGAGAAAAAATACTAATGCTATTTAGTACAGTAGTTCAACCCTGGAGGCACATTAGAATAATATGGAACATTAAAAAGAAAACAAACAAAACACAAAGCCAGGGCCCACCCAAGACCAATGAAACGAGGGTTTTTGTATGCAGGCTGGGCATTGGTATAGGTTTAAAACTCACCTCTGCTGATTCTAATCCCCACTAATCTAATGGAAAGGAATTTGGAGGCAAGTTGGGACCTTGCTACAAAAGTGTGGCATTTGCACACTGGAAGCTGGTTGGAAACACAGCATCTCAGGCTCCACCTCAGACATGTGGGATCAGAATCTGTATCTTAGTAAGATCTTCAGAGCATGTGTGGGCACTTTAAAGTTTGAGATCACTGATTGTGGGAACAAACCATGCAAGTTCTCAGCTGTGACCTGTTCAAAGAGCCAAAGAGTCACAGAGCTAGAAGAGATCTTAGTCACTTAATTCAGAGAGCCCAATCTCCTCCAGGTGCCAGGAAGAAAGGTGAAAGAGTCAGGAAGGTTTACTACCCCCAAGAGATCATAGCGGCCTTGAAGATCTAGACAAGGGAGGGGACCTCAGGGCACTGTGAGGACTGAGGGGAAGAGCTCAGAGCCTTCACACCAACAGTGTTTCTGCCCCAGGGGTGACTTGGCTCCAGCTGCATCGCTCCATGAAAATGCATGCACCATGTTGCCAGACCTTCTGATTTTTCAAGAGAAGATGGGAATGTAGATTTTGACATTATATCTCCTGATTTTTAAGTGCTGGCAACTAACACATGTTAGCTTTTTTTCTTCCTACCTGCAAAGCACATCATGCTGCAAGGCACACTACACTCACGAGACACCACAAACCTTAACCACACCTTTTCATGTTACAGATAAAGGAACTGAGTCTGGTGTACTTGTCCTCAAGCTCCAGGACAAAGCAACTCCATTTTAAACATCATCTGAATTTCCCACTTGGATTTTGTTTTGTTTTAGGAAGTAGGGAGCTGCTGTCTTAGAGAGTTCTAGAGTCACTGCAGGTGGAAATGGCTCTGAGGGGGCCAGGAGAGATTTCTCTGGAAAGACAATGAAGAGGCTCAGATTCACTCTCCAGACGTGTTAAGTGTTTTTAAGCCCTGTGCAATCTGCTAGATGGGTGGACCAAAAATATCCCCGTTGACATTTCCTTCAACACCAGGCTTGTTTTGGGGAGTCTGGGCCAGGTGACAATGATGGCACCAAGGGCTTGTGTTCCCAATTGGAGTCAAAACATTTGCTGAGCAACCCCATAAATTGGCTAGACAAGAAAGTAAATAGGAGGGCGAGACATGGGAAAGGGGAGGTGACTACCCGCCCTGGGCGAAAAAGAGGATTGGAGGAAACATGCTGCAGAGCACATCCTCTCAAGCAGAAAGGATGTAGGAATGGCTGAGTCAGCCAGGTAGCTCTCACGCACCACTCATTCTTTTATTCTTCAGTAGATACTTATCTAGCACCACAACTAAGATCATGGTATGTGATCCTATCACTTCATGGCAAATAGAAGGGGAAAAATGAAAACAGTGACAGACTTTATTTTCTTGGGTTCCAAAATCACTGTGGACAGAGACTGCAGCCATGAAATTAAAAGATGCTTGCTCCTTGGAAGGAAAACTTTGACAAACCTAGACAGTGTATTAAAAAGCAGAGACATCACTTTGCCAACAAAGATGCATGTAGTCAAAACTATGATTTATCCAGTACTCATATATGGATGTGACAGTTGGACCATAAGGAACGCTGAGCACTGAAGAACTGATGCCTTCAAACTGTTGTGGTAGAGAAGACTCTTGAGAGTCCCTTGAACAGCAAAGAGAGCAAACCAGTCAATCCTAAAGGAAATCAATCCTGAATATTCGTTGGAGGGACTGATGCTGAAGCTCCACCAGTCTTTGGCCACTTGATGCAAAGAACCAACTCAATGGAAAAGACCCTGATGCTGATAAAGACTGAAGGCAAAAGAAGAGGGCAGCAGAGGATGAGATGGTTAGATGGCAGCAGAGGATGAGATGGTTAGATAGCATCACCAACTCAATGGACATGAATCTAAACGAACTCAGGGAGATAGTGAAGGACAGGGAAGCATGGTGCGCTGCAATCCATGGGGTTGCAAAGAGATGGACACAACTTAGCAACTAAATAACAACAATGTGCCAGGCACAGCTCTAGATGCTAAGAATACAGTAGTGAGCAAGACCAAATTTGTTCCTGCCCTCAAGGAGGCACACCATTTTTCACATCACACATCTTCCATCCCTGCCTCCCATTTCTAATCATAGTCAACAGCTATTGTTTCCTATTTTTTATATTTTCAAATCATATCATCACAACATGTTCACATCTTGCATCACATTTACATAAATCATACTGCATATAGGGATCCTGACAAACTTGGATCATTTTTAGATGCTTGGGAAATTCAGAGACATAAATACCATTATTGGGATCATGAGAGCCTACTATGATCTACTGTGATCTACTATGATCAGAATTTGTTTCAAATTGTAGACCCAGGAAAGTTGGACTATATAAAAGAATTTACAGTCTTGTCTCCATCACCTGGAATGAAATTGTTGTTAGGTGTTTCATTCCAAGTCTTCATCCTCTAAAATTTTTAAATTTAACTCTGAAATTTTCCTGGAGTAGAAGTGCTTCTCTTTAGTCTTTGAACCTTCTCTTGGTTGAGGTCTCATTTCATTGACATATTCAAGCATATTTTCATTCAGTATATAATAACTTCATCACAAATACATAAGCTCTTTAGCCTATTGAAAAAGACAACTGTAGTTCCCACAAGAATGTTTGTGATAGAATCTTTGGTTTATTTTTCTTTATCAGAAAGAATATGGATGAAGTCATATTAACCTACTTTTCTGAACACAACACTATGAGACTAGATATCAATTATAGGAAAAAAACTGTAAAGAATACAGACACATGGAGGCTAAACAACAAGCTTCTAAATAACCAAGAAGTCACAAAGAAATCAAAAGGGAAATAAAAAAATACCTAGAAACAAATGACAGCAAAAACACAACAAAACCTATGGGATGCAGCAAAAGCAGTTCTAAATGGGATGGGTATAGCAATACAAGCCTACCTCAGAAAACAAGGAAAAAATATCAAAACATCAAATAGACCTAAACCTTACACTTAAAGCAACTAGAAAAAACAACAAACAAACAAACAAACAGTCACCCAGATTAGTAGAAGGAAAGAAATTGTAAAAAGTCAAAGCAGAAATAAGTGAAAAGAAATGAAAGAAGAACTAGCAAAGATCACTAAAACTAAAAGCTGATTCTTTGGGAAGATAAAATTGACAAACCACTAGCCAGATGCATCAAGAAAAACAGGGAGAAGACTCAAATCAATAAATTAGAAACAAGGAGAAGTTACAACAAACAACACAGAAATACAAAGCATCATAAAAGACTACTACAAGCAACAACATACCAATAAAATGGACAACCTAGAAGAAATGGACAAGTTCTTTAAAAAGTGAAACCTTCCAAAACTGAGTCAGGAAAAAATAAAAACATGAACTGATCATTCAGAAGCACCAAAATCAAAACTATGATACAAAAAATCTCCTTACAAACAAAAGCCCGGGGCCAGATGACTTCACAGGCAAATTCTATCAAATGTCTAGAGAACTAACACTTATCCTCAAACTCTTCAAAAAGTGTGCAGGAAGGAACACTCCCAAATTCATTCTTTGAGGCCCACCATCATCCTGATACTAAAACCAGACAAAGATATCACACACAAAAAAGAAAATTACAGGCCAATATCACTGATGAACACAGATGCAAAAATCCTGAAGATACTAGCAAACAAAATTCAACACCACATTAAAGAGATAATATACCATGATCAAGTGGGGTTTACTCCAGAGATGCAAGAATTCTTCAGTATATGCCAACCAATAAGTGTGATACACCATATAAACAAAGGAAAAAATAAAAACAATATGATAATCTCAATAGATGCGAAAAAGCTTTTGATAAAATTCAACACACATTTGTAATTAAAAATAAAAACTCTCCAGAAAATGGGTGTAGAAGGAAACTATCTCAAAGTAATGAAAGCCATATATGACAAACCCACGGCAAACATTACTCTCAATGATGAAAAACTGAAAGTATTTCCTTTAAGGTCAGGAACAAGACAAGGGTGTCCACTTTCACCACTATTATTCAATATAGTTTTGAAGTCTTAGCTACAGCAATCAGAGAGAAAAAAAAAAAAGAAAGAAAAGGAATCCAGATTGGAAAAGAAGAAGTGAAACTCTCACTGTTTGCAAATGACATGATACGATACATAGAAAATCCTAAAGATGTCACCAGCAAATTACTAGAGCTAATCAATGAATTCAGTGAAGTTGTAGGATATAAAATTAACACACAGAAACCCCTTGCCTTCCTATACAATAAAAACAAAAAATCAGAAAGAGAAATGAAAGAAACAGTCTCATTCATCACTACAACAAAAGAATAAATACCTAGGAATAAACCTAAGGAAACAAAAGACCTATATACAGAAAACTAACTAGAAGAAGCTCATGAAAGAAATTAAAGATGACACAAACAGATGGAGAGATATATCACGTTCTTGGATTGAAGGAATCAATATTGTGAAAATTACTATACTGCTCAAGCAATCTACAGATTCAATGCAATCCCTATCAAGTTACCAGTGGCATTTTTCATAGAACTAGAGTAAAAATTTCACAATGTGTATGGAAACACAAAAGACCCTGAAGAGCCAAAGCAATCTTGAGAAAGAAAAATGGAGCGGGAAGAATCAACCTTCAGACTATATTATCAGTTTAGTTCAGTTCAGTCGCTCAGTCATGTCCAACTCTTTGTGACCGCATGGACTGCAGCATGCCAGGCCTCCTTGTCCATCAGCTCCTGGAGTTTACTCAAAGTCATGTCCACTGAGTTTGTTAGGCCATCCAACCATCTCATCCTCTGTCGTCCCATTCTCCTGCTTTCAATCTTTCCCAATATCCAGGTCTTTTCAAATGAGTCAGCTCTTTGCATCAGGTGGCCAAAGTATTGGAGTTTCAGTTTCAACATCAGTCCTTCCAGTGAACATTCAGGACTGATTTCCTTCAGGATGGACTGGTTGGATCTCCTTGCAGTCCAAGGGACTCTCAAGAGTCTTCAACATCACAGTTAAAAGGCTATATTATAAAGCTTTATTAAATATATTATAAAATTTAAAGCTACAATAATCAATGTAGTATGGTACTGGCAAAAATACCAATGGAATAAGATAGAAAATCTAGAGATAAACCCATGTACCTATGGGTAACTTATCTTTGACAAAGAAGGCAAGAATATGCAATGCAGAAAAGACAGCTTCTTCAGTAAGTGGTGCTGGGAAAACTGGACAGCTACATGTAAAAGACTGAAATTAGAACACTTCTTAACACCACGCACAAAAATAAACTCAGTTCAGTTCAGTCGCTCAGTTGTGTCCAACTTTGCGACACCAAGGACTGCAGCATGCCAGGCTTCCTGTCCATCACCAACTCCTGGAGTTTACTCAAACTCATGGCCATTGAACTGGTGATGCCATCCAACCATCTTACCCTCTGTTGTCCCCTTCTCCTCCCACCTGCAGTCTTTCCCAGCATCAGGGTCTTTTCAAATGAGTCAGTTCCTTGCATCAAGTGGCCAAAGTGTTCGAGTTTCAGCTTCAGCATCAGTCCTTCCAATGAATATTCAGGACTGATTTCCTTTAGGATGGACTGGTTGGATCTCCTTGCAGTCCAAGGAACTCTCAAGAGTCTTCTCCAACACCATAGTTCAAAAGCATCAATACTTCGGTGCCCAGCTTTCTTTATAGTCCACCTCTCATATCCATACATGACTACTGGGAAAACCATAGCTTTGACTAGACAGACCTTTGTTGGCAAAGTGATGTCTCTGCTTTTTAATATGCTATCTAGGTTGGTCATAGCTTTTCTTCCAAGGAGCAAGTGTCTTTTAATTTTATGGCTGCAGTCACCATCTGCAGTGATTTTGGAGCCCCCCAAAATAAAGTCTGACACTGTTTCCACTGTTTCCCCATCTATTTGCCATGAAGTGATGGGACCGGATGCTATGATCTTAGTTTTTGAATGTTGAGCTTTAAACCAACTTTTTCACTCTCCACTTTCACTTTCATCAAGAGGCTTTTTAGTTCCTCCTCACTTTCTGCCATAAGGGTGGTGTCATTTGCATATCTGAGGTTATTGATATTTCTCCCAGCAATCTTGATTCCAGCTTGTGCTTCATCCAGCCCAGAGTTTCTCATGATGTACTCTGCATATAAGTTAAATAAGTAGGGTGACAATATACAGCCTTGATGTAATCCTTTCTCAATTTGGAACCAGTCTGTTGTTCCATGTCCAGTTCTGTTTCTTCCTGACCTGCATACAAATTTCTCAAGAGGCAGGTCAGGTGGTCTGGTATTCCCATCTCTTGAAGAATTTTTCACAGTTTGTTGTGATCCACACAAAGGCTTTGGCATAGTCAATAAAGCAGAAGTAGATGTTTTTTCTGGCACTCTCTTGCATTTTCGATGATCCAACGGATGTTGGCAATTTAATCTCTGGTTTCTCTGCCTTTTCTAAATCCAACTTGAACATCTGGAAGTTCATGGTTCACGTACTGTTGAAGCTTGGCTTGGAGAATTTTGAGCACTACTTTGCTAGCATGTGAGACGAGTGCAATTGTGCGGTAGTGTGAGCATTCTTTTCTCTGCCTTCCTTTGGGGTTGGAATGAAAACTGACCTTTTCCACTCCAGTGGCCACTGCTGCATTTTCCAAACTTGCTGGCACATTGAGTGCAGCACTTTCACAGCATCATCTTTTAGGATGGAAAATGGATTAAATACTTAAATTAAGGTGAGAAACTATAAATACTTTAGAAGAAAACATAGGCAAAACACTCTTTGACATAAATCACAGCAATATCTCTTTGCCCCACTTCCTACAGTAATGGAAATAAAAACAAAAATAAGCAAGTGTGACCTAGTTAAAAGCCTTTACACAGCAAAAGTAACTAAACCAAGATGAAAACACAACCCTCAGAATGGCAAAAATTGTGAATGAAACAACTGACAAAGAATTAATCTCCAAAATATACAAGAAGCTCATGCAGCTCAGTACCAGAAAAACAGCTCAATCAAAAAGCAAGCAGAAAGTCTAAACAGAGCTTGCTCCAAAGAAGACATACAGATGGCCAACAAACATATGAAAAGATGCTCAATATCACTCATTGTTCAGTTCAGTTCAGTTCAGTAGCTCAGTCATGTCCGACTCTTTGCAACCCCATGAATCACAGCACGCCAGGCCTCCCTGTCCATCACCAACTCCTGGAGTTCACTCAGACTCATGTCCATCGAGTCCGTGATGCCATCCAGCCATCTCATCCTCGGTCTTCCCCTTCTCCTCCTGCCCCCAATCCTCCCAGCTTCAGAGTCTTTTCCAGTGAGTCAACTCTTTGCATGAGGTGGCCAAAGTACTGGAGTTTCAGCTTTAGCATCATTCCCTCCAAAGAAATCCCAGGGCTGATCTCCTTCAGAATAGACTGGTTGGATGTCTCTTCAGTCCAAGGGACTCTCAAGAGTTTTCTCCAACACCACAGTTCAAAAGCATCAATTCTTCAGCACTCAGCCTTCTTCACAGTCCAACTCTCACATCCACACATGACCACTGGAAAAACAATAGCCTTGACTAGATGGACCTTTGTTGGCAAAGTAATGTCTCTGCTTTCCAATATGCTATCTAGGTTGGTCATAACTTTTCTTCCAAGGAGTAAGCGTCTTTTAATTTCATGGCTGCAGTCACCATCTGCAGTGATTTTGGAGCCCCCAAAATAAAGTCTGACACTGTTTCCACTGCTTCCCCATTTCCCATGAGGTGATGGGACCAGATGCCATGATCTTCGTTTTCTGAATGTTGAGCTTTATGAGAAATGTAAATCAAAACTCCAATACTTTGGCCACCTGATGTGAAGAGCTGACTCATTGGAAAAGACCCTAATACTGGGAAAGATTGAAGGCAGGAGGAGAAGGGAACAACAGAGGATGAGCTGGTTGGATGGCATTACCGACTCAAACATGAGTCTGAGTAAACTCTGGAAGTTGGAGATGGACAGGGAGGCCTGATGTGCTGCAGTCCATGGGGTCACAGAGTCAGACATGACTGAGCAACTGAACTGAACTAAAATCAGAACTACAATGTGATATCACCTCATACCATCAGAATGGCCATCATCAAAAAAATCTACAAACAAATGCTGGAGAGGGTGTGGAGAAAATGGAACCCTCTTACACTGCTGGTGGGAATGCAAACTGATATAGCCACTATGGAGAACAGTATGGAGATTCCTTAAAAAACTAAAGGTAGAACTACCATACGACACAGGAATCCCACTACTGGGCATGTAGGCTGGGAAAGCCATAATTGAAAGTGACACATGCATCCCAATGTTCACTGCAGCACTATTTACAATATCTAGGACATGGAAGCAACCTAGATGTCCACTGACAGACGAATGGATAAAGAAGCTGTGGTATATGTGTACAATGAAATATTACTCAGCCATAAGAAGGGCTTTTCAGGTGACTCTAGTGGTAAAGAACCCGCCTGCCAATGCAGATATGTAAGAGATGTGGGTTCCATCCTTGGATCCAGAAGACCCACTGGAGGAGGGCATGGCAGCCCACTCCAGTATTCTTGTCTGGAGAATACTATGGACAGGGGAGCCTGGCAAGTCCCTCGGGTTGCAAGGTCCGGCAGGACTGAAATGACAGAATAAAAAAGGAGTGAATTTGAGTCAGTTCTAGTGAGGTGGATGAATACAAAGAGCCAGAGAGTGAAGTCAGAAAAACAGATATTGTAGGTTAACGCATATGTATGGAATCTATAAAAATTGCGCTGATGAACCTTCTTGCAGGGCAGGAAGAGATGCAGACATAGAGAACAGACGGCCAGGGGAGCAGAGGGTGGGATGAATTGAGAGAGCAGCATCGAAACATATACATTACCATACATAAAGCAGGTAACTAAGGAAGCTGCTTATAACACAGGGAACTCAACACAGCACCCTTTGACAACTTAGAGGGGCAGGTGGGGGTGAGGGGGAGGTTCAAGCGGGAGGGGACATATGTATACTTGTGGTTGATACATGCTGTTGTATGGCAGAAGCCAACACAATATTGTAAAGCAAGTATCTCCCAATTAAAAAAATATATATATATATAACAAAGAATATGGTGAAATGGTGATTTGTGACTGACTCGAAGCCTTGGTAAATTCCCATTGTTTACATCTGCAGAAGTAAATTTCTCCAGACAGTACTATTAATTATCGTTATATGGGTAAATACTTGTATTTATATAGCAGCGGTAAATTACTAAAATAATTCATCCACCGGGCATTAATAATAGATGCAGTTTTTTTTTTCTGGGAATTTGTTTTATTTTTTCCCTTTAATATTTCTCACTTCTTCAAATTATTTTTAACCAAATGAGCTTCCCTGGTGGCTCAGCTGGTAAAGAATCTGCCTGCAATGCAGGGGACCTGAGTTTGATCCCTGGGTTGGGAAGATTCGCTGGAGAAGGGAACAGCTACCCACTCCAGTATTCTGGCCTGGAGAATTCCATGGACTGTATAGTCCATGGGGTCACAAAAAGTCGAACATGACTGAGTGACTTTCCCTTATAGGGACAATAACAAAATTCTACCCTGTCTGCTGAAACTAATGTACCCACAAGGCCCAAAATGTCTATTAAATAAGGACTCGTGATGTTGGCAGATTGCCTCTCAAAGGGCTTGAAGTCTGGGAATTCATTTCTCATACGTTGCCCTTGTCTTACAAGGGAAATCAGTGCAAGTCTTTTCATTGCATGCCATGCTCCCATCCTGTGCTTTCTTACGTCATTCATTTGTTCTTAGAACTCTTCCCACTCCCTTTCAACCACACACCCAGTTTGTTTCCTGCCCTCCTTTAGGGCTTATTATATGGAGATTATCCCAAAGAAATGCTACCAGTGCTTTGTGGGAGAGCAGAGATTTGGACACAACTAATAGCAGAACAGAAAAGAACCACAGACCTAGGGAATTGAAACAAGGTACATTCATACTCCCAGCCTCCAATCAGGGCCCAGTCAGCTTAAGGGACTGCTCTAAGACGACCTTCTATCTCTGGCCTCAGTGGTGGCAGACTGGCCATACTCAACGACTTGGCAGCCAGAAGCCCAGACCATCTGGACAGGCTTGGGTTCCAGGCAAAGTCACCAGGCTGACCATGGATTCCCAGGGGCCCTTGGTATCCCACAGGGTATCCCACAGCTGGTAATGAATCTGCCTGCAATATGGGAGACCTGGGTTCAAATCCTGGCTTGGAAAGATCCCCTGGAGAAGGGAATGGCTACCCACTCCAGTATTCTAGCCTGGAGAGCTCCATGGATTATGTAGTCCACAGGGTTGCAGAGTCAGACAGGACTGAGCAACTTTTACTTTCATTTAGTATCCGGCTTGGCACAGTGCCTATACCATCAAGAACCCTTAATAGGGATTTGCTGAACCTTTGACTAACTAAGGTTTCTGGGGCTCTTCTGTTTCTCCTGTCCACTCGCATAGCCCTTTGGGATTGTCAGACATCTCTCCATCTTCATGATTCGGAAACAGATTTGTTAAGTTACCGATACTCTGAAGTTAAATACATCTCCTCTTCCTCCTAGCAGCTTGTTGTTGTGTCTGAAGAGCAATAAAAATGTTTAAGTAAGCAAGATTTCCCTGGTGGCTCAGATGGTAAAAATCTGCCTGCGATGCAGGAGACAGGGGTCAGGAAGATCCCCTGGAGAAGACAATGGCTACCCGCTCCAGTATTCTTGCCTGGAGAATCCCATGGACAGAGGAACCTGGCAGGCTACAGTCCATGGGGTCACAAAGAGTTGGACAAGACTGAGAAACTGACACTTTCACTTTCAAGCAAAACTATCATTTTTTAAAAACAAGACAAACCACTGCCAAAGGGATGGAACCATTGGATTCTTTATCCGTGCATTTTCTGGTGAAGGAAATGTTTGTAGTGTGACAGATATTTTATTTAATTTGGGGGCCACTCCATGCAGGAATCTTATTTCCCTCAACAGGGATCGAACTGGTGCTCCTTTGGAAGCATGAGTCTTAACCACTGGACCACCAGGAAAGCCCCCAGATATTTCTGATTGTATTGCATACATGCACAGACTTGCCCCAGGTTTTTCTTGTCAATAGACTTCGAATAGGTTCACGTGTGACCCTGCACCTTAAGAAAGCTGGAACCACCCTCAGTCTTACCAGTTTAAGTTGATTAGTTCCATTCTCTTTGCCTATTGGTTTCGACAAGGTCATGATAACAACGAGAACCAATCAGATACGAAGGAAAGGGTTTTTTTTTTTTCTTTTCCTCTTTTCTTTTCTTTTCTTTTTTTTTTTTTTTTTTTGAGAAACGTGGGGTGAGACTTGAGAATGTTTGCTTTTTTGTATTTTAAAAGAAAGTCCGGTCGGGTCGCTGCGGTCTTCACGTTTTCTTGTGTGAGGATGTTAGGGTTTAACCAGCAAGAGATGGGCTAGAGGACCAGGACCGGCACCCGAAGAACGGCAGAGCAGAATTACGAAGGGAATCCGGTCTTTGTAGTCTGTGTGGCTGCACTAAATTAACCAAGCCTGGACTTGAAACTCCTCAGACTGCTCCTTCTTTGAGAAAATAGTAATAATACCCTTACTGTGGAAGCCAGTTTTAATCAAGTGTTTTGTTACAAACAGCTGAAAAACTGAAGACGAGAAAGCCCGCTCTGATCGGAAGGTGGCCAAGGGTGTAAGGACTCAAAGCGAGGTGAGTCCATTGAATTCTTTAAGCGGAAGAGAGTCCTGCGCTGAGCATCCGTTTCCCTCTGGGAACCAGACAACCGGGTTCCCGCAGCAAGCTGTTCATTTCTCTGAACTCTGTGCCGTGAAGCCTGCCACATTTCAGCTCCCTTTGTGGAGACTGAGGAATCTTTCGAGGTGGATTTAAGCCTAGGAAATGGAGTCATTTCTCCTAGTCTTTTAAAACCACAATCTGTTGGGGACTCCCTCCTTGTCCAGTGGCTGCTGTGGTCTGGGTTCCCACAGACCTGTCCTCCAGCTCTCCACACAGCTGGGTGGGGAGGAGGCAAGGACCGGCAGGTGGGAAGGCATTCGGAGGGGCCCTGGAGAACCCCCTCCCCACCCCAGATCTGCAGAGGTGCTCCGTGCCCCATACTGCTAGCAGCAACTTTACTTGGATGAGGGAGCTCTCCGTGGGGAGAAGTACTTTTTTCTTTTGCTCTCCGACAAATTTCCTTTAGATTTCCCTGTGTTTAAAATTTTCATGACTATTGTAAAGAAATTGGTGGTTTTCGCTTCTAACCACTCTATTGTCCCTTCGAGGTATACTGCACTTTTCAGGGCCATTTATTAGTTGCAAATGGAGTGAATCAACTGACCTTCCCCGCCGAATCTTGGTTGAATGACAGCCAACAAAACACCAGGTCGGAACCAGGCTTTAGATGTCGTGCTCTGAAAAGTGAGGACAGCAGCAGTTCCCGTGAGGGGGGTTGGTTTCTGCGCCTGAGGTTAGAGAGGTCCTTCCTAAACGTGGAGCATGAAATCAGCATATCACGCAGCAAGCAAAGACACGTATGTAAAGGGCATTCAGCGTGGCCAAGGGAGTCCCCAGGTCAGTAATCACAGGACGGTGCCACAAGGCAGAGTGAAGAAGTGTCTCTCAGAGGGTGCAGGTGGATATGCTAAGAGCCAGCCCTGAGAGGTCACTGGTTTCTGGGCAGCACTGGTAGCTTTTCATTTGTCCTGTTCAGGGGGAGGGCAGAGATGGTTCAAGACAAAGAAGGCACTGGTAGGTGCTGAGTTTCAAAATACATGGAGCTCTAAAGTCTACAGAGGAGACAGTCTAAAAGCCAAAGTGTTTTTGATGTTTGATTTTCAAGAGGCAGCCTTTGTTGGGACAGAACTTCTCCCAGCTTTCCAAAGTCTAACTTTTAAATATTTTTTCGGTATATCAAGATCCAAGGTAAAGAATTGACCCCACGGAGTTCATACTTTAAACATGGAGTAGAGAAGAATGCATGCAGACTTGCTGAAGTACGGGTGTCTGGCTTATACAAATCCAGCACACCCCAGATGAAACCCCTGGCGGTAACAATAGGAACCATGGCAAATACTAGATTCATTTACTCGACATACATTTTGCTATTTCTAACCAACATACATTTTAATATTTATTTATTCGGTTGTGTCAGGCTTTAGTTGCAGCATGAAGGATCTTCCTTGTGTCACGTGGGATCCTTCCTTGCAGTGCAAGTACTCTCTAGTTGTGGCATGCTTGTGGCTTACTTGCTCCACAGCTTGTGGGATCTTAGTTCCCTGACCAGAGCTCAAACCTGCATCCCCTGCATTGCAAGGCAGATTTTTATCCACTGGGCCACTGGAAAAATCCCCAGCATACATTTTTTGGGTGCCTAAGAAAGGCCTGGTACTGTTCTGGGTGCTTCATACCCATTAAAACAGACAGATGTCTGCCCTCCTGGAGCTTATAGTCTAACTGAGGAAGACAGATGTGACCCATAGACGTAATAGATTGTCTTGTGTGATCTGGTGATAAAAGGAAGGTAAGGATTCATAGCCAGATGGAAATTCAAGGCCTAGACTTTTAACCGCTTCTTTGTAATAATTTTCTATGGTAGTTTTTTGGCCATGGGAAATCTACGAAGAAGCTGTTTAATTCATTAGTGATAATAAACAGCTGGGTCCGAACCCTTCCTGAGACAGGGGGAGGCACAGATGGGTGATGTCTTTAGGATAATGAGAATCACCCATGGAAATACTTAAAGATGGGAAACAGGCCCCAGAGGAGGCCACAACTCAGCCGTATATTCTGGAGCCTTCAATTCCCTCTATGGTCTAAACTGTGCTTTGGGAAAAGAGAAAGATACCCACAAATTAAATGCAAACTTCTGACAAAACAGCCTGAAGAATGAGCAATGGCATGCGTCTGATTTACACCCACCCCAGCTCCCCTAGGGGGCCGACCCTCAGCTAGACTCAGGATCCCCTGGGCAGGATTTGGGCATTTGTAAATGCAAACCCACCACTGTCCTCTTCCCATCAGTAACTGCCTAGCACTGCAGGGGTTTCCCGAAACATTCATTTGTGTTCTCTTTTCTAAACTCACAACCAAGAAAATATTCAATAAGTAAAATTACCCATGGCATATAATTTCATCCACATTTCTTACAAAGGTTGTCTCCTCCAGACTTCAAGGATTAGTGGGCGCCATCAGGAAGGGATTACTGTTGTTATGAAATATGTAAACAATTGATTATATGAGAGTCTCATTAGTCTTGGCATCTGGCAGGCTCCCTATGTGTCCCAGGGTTCATGAGACACATGTGTGTGAGCACACACACAGACTGTGGAAAGTGGGATCAGTAGACAGACAAGTGCCCCACATGGAGTAAATGATCATTGAAGGTATAATTGCAGAATTGAGATGTAAAATTTCTTTGCCCCACCATTCAGCCTGAAAGGATATCTCAAGTCTGGGAGAGAGACTAAATGTGGATACATAGCAGAGGATTCAGTGTATCAGTTTCAGGGAGACTGACACATCGTCCACATACAAACAGGGCACATGGTTCAGGTCAGACCAGTCACAGCAATTTCATAGTGATTGTCTCTCTGAGGCATACATGGTCCCACATAGGGCACTGAGTGTCCTCCCTAGGACTTAGGTTGGCACTATATGGAAAGAGATGGTCTTCTGCCTGTTCTACTGACTTAGTAGAATGGAAGCCTGAAGCTGTTTTGGCAACTTTGTCTACATGTATTTAAATTCAGCCGAAAGATGAAGGCAGGAAAAGAAGGCCACAGTCCAGAGAGCTCATGTGAGTCCCCAGCCATAACTGATCCTGGACTAGATGGATTTCCTAGTGATCTGAATTAACATGTTTCCTTCTTTGCTTCAACAAGGATGTTTTGTCACATGCTACTAAATCGTGGATCACAGTAGTTGCCACTCGAGCGTCTGCCACGTGCCAGGCATGGGGCTAGTTGCTTTATATAGTGTGTCTCACAAAGTCCTTCCAATAGTACCCTCAGGAGGATGATGGTATTCTATTTCATAACAGAAGAGCAAGGGCAGAACAGTAAGATTAAGTAGCCTGTACAAAGGCATAAGATATGCAAGTGTTCTAGTGGAGATCTGAATGCAGGACAGTAAGGCTTACGAGTCCATGCTCTTCTTCCCCTGTCCTGTCAGTACGTACCATTGGCAACACAGTGGCATCAGAGGTATATAGAATGCAGCAGGTTTTTATATATTTTGTGTACTGTGACTTTGTTGTTGTTCAGTCATTAAGCCTATTAGACTCTCTGCAACCCTAGGGACTGCAGCACACCAGGCTTCCTTGTTTCTCACTAGCTTCTAGAGTTTGCGCAAACTCATGTCCATTGCATTGGTGATGCCATCCAACCATCTCCTCCTCTGTCACTCCCTTCTCCTCCTGCCCTCAATTTGTTTGTCATAGCTTTTCTTCCAAGGAGCAAGCGGCTTTTAATTTTATGACTGCCACCACCATCTGCAGTGATTTTGGAGCCCGAGAAAATAAAGTCTGTCACTGTTTCCACTGTATCCCCATCTAATTGCCATGAAGTGATGGGACCAGTTTTTAGAATGTTGAGTTTTAAGCCAGCCTTTTCACTCTCCTCTTTCACTTTCATCAAGAGGCTCTTTAGTTCCTCTTCACTTTCTGCTATAAAGGTGGTGTCATCTGCATATCTGAGGTTATTGATATTTCTCTTGGTAATCTTGATTCCAGCTTCTGATTCATCTATCCAGCCCAGCATTTCTCATGATGTACTCTGCATATAAGTTAAATAAGTAGGGTGACAATATACAGTATTGACCTATTCCTTTCCCAATATTTGAACCAGTTCATTGTTTCATGTCCAGTTCTAACTACTGCTTCTTAACCTGCATACAGACTTCTCAGGAGACAAGTAAGATGGTCTGGTATTCCCCATCCTTAAAGAATTTTCCACAGTTTGTTGTGATTCACACAGTCAAAGGCTTTAGCATAGTCAATGCGGTAGTTTTTCTGGAATTCCACTTGCTTTCTCTATGATCCAACAAATATTGACAATTTGATCTCTGGTTCCTCTGTCTTTTCTAAACCCAACTTGAACATCTGAAAGTTCTCAGTTCCCATACTGTTGAAGCCTAGCTTGTAGGATTTTACCTTACTAGCATGTGAAATGAATGCACTTGTACACAGTAGTTTAAACATTCTTTGTCCTTGCCCATCTATGAGACTGGAATGAAAACTGATCTTTTTGAGTCCTGTGGCCACTGCTGAGTTTTCCCAGTTTGCTGACGTATTGAGTGCAGCACTTTCACAGCATCATCGTTTAGGATTTTAAATAGCTCAGCTGGAATTCCATCACCTCCACTAGCTTTGTTCATAGTAATGCTACTTAAGGCCCACTTGACTTCACACTCCAGGATGTCTGGCTCTAGGTGAGTGGTCGCCCCATCATGGCGGTCCAGATCATTAAGATCTATTTTGTATAGTTCTTCTGTATATTCTTTCCACCTCTGCTTGATCTCTTCTGCATGTGTCAGGTCCTTACTGCTTCTGTCTTTTGTCGTTCTGGAGCTGTTAGTAATCACCCTCTGCTCTTCCCCGGTAGCATATTGGACACCTTGCAGCCTGGGGAACTCACCTTCTGGTGTCATATCTTTTTATCTTTTCATACTGTTCATGAGGTTCTTGTAGCAAGAGTACTGGAGTGGTTTGCCATTCCCTCCTCTGATGGACCACGTTTAGTCAGACCTCTCTACTGTGACCCGTCCGTCTTGGGTGGCCCTGCACAGCATGGCTCACAGCTTCATTGAGTTGCACGAGCCCCTTCACCACGACAAGGCTGTGATCCATGAAGGGGACACTGCAGCTTCACTGAATTCATTTATTCTAAACAGCTTTTTGGAGGTGATTTAGGATTTTCTATGCTGGGCTTCCTTGGTAGCTCTGTTTTTAAAGAATCTGCATGCAATACAGGGGACCCTGGTTTGATTCCTGGGTTGGGAAGATCCCCTGGAAAAGGGACAGGCTACCCACTCCAGTATGCTTGGGCTTCCCTGGTGGCTCAGCTGGTAAAGAATCCACCTGCAATGTGGGAGACCTGGATTCGATCTCATCATCTGCAAAGGCTAACATTTTAATTTCTTCCTTGCCAATTTATGTGTTTTTCTTGCCTAACTGCCTTGGTTAGGACTTCCAATAAAATGTTGTATAAAAGTGGTGAGAGTAGCCTTTTGTCCTCATCCTGATCTTAGAGGAAAATCTTTCAGCTTTTCACCACTGAGTATGATGTTACCAGTGAGCTTGTTGCCTATGGTCCTTTATTAGGTTGTTACATTCCCTGTTTATTCTCAACAATACGCACATGGTTGAGAGTTTTATCATAAATGGGTATTGAGTTTTGTCAAAGTTGTCTGAATCTTTTGAGATGATCATATGCTTTTTAGTCTTCATTTTGTGTAGTATAGCACATTGACATGCAGATGTTGAACCATATGTGCATCCCTGGGATCAATCCCACTTGACCATTGTGTGTGATCCTTTTGATGTTTTGTTGAATTTGATTTGCTGATAGTTTGTTAAGGACTTTTGCATCTATATTAATCAGAGACATTGGCCTGTAATTTTCCTGTGGCATCTTTGGTTTTGGTACCTGGGTAATACCAAAAGTGAATTTGGAAGTGCTTCCTTCTCTTCTATTTTTTAGAAGAGTTTGAGAGAGATTTTTATTCTTTAAATGTTTGGGTAAAACTCACCAGTAAAGTCATCTGGTCCTGGACTTTTGTGTATTGGAAAGTTACTGATCAATCTCCTTACTAGTAATTAGTCTGTTCAGATTTTCTGTTTGTTCAGGATTCAGTCTTGGTAGGTTGTATGTTTCAAGAAATTTATCCACTTCTTCTAGGTTATCGAATTTGCTATGTAAGTGTTCATCATTCTTTACCACTGGTGGATCAGTGGTAAAGAATCTGCCTAAAATGCAGGAGACAAGGATTTGATCACTGGTCTGGTAAGATCCCCTGGAGAAGGAAACAGCACCCTACTCCACTGTTCTTGCCTGGAGATTTCCATGGACAGAGGAGCCTAGTGTGCTACAGTCAATAGGGTTACAAAGAGGCAGACACAACTTAGTGACTTAGAAGAACAGCAAAGTATTCATATAGTCTCTTATGATCCTCTATATCACTATGATATCAGTTATAATGTCTCCTTTGATTTCTGTTTTTATTTGAGTGCTCTCTTTTATCTTGGTTAGTCTAGCTAAAGGCGTGCCCATTTTCTGTATCTTTTTAAAGAATCAGCTCATAGTTTCATTGATCTTTCCTACTTTTAGTTTCTATTTCATTAATTTGGACAATAATGTTTGTTTTCTTTCTACTAAGGACTTCATTTGTTCTTTTATTTCTACTTCATTGTGATGTAAAGTTAGATTGTTTGAGATTTAATTTTTTCATATAGGCATTTATCACTACGAACTTCCCTTTTAGAACTGCTTTTGCTACATCTAGAAGTTTTTATATATTTCCATTTTATTTGTGCCAAGGTAGTTTTTTCTAATTTTCTTTTGATTTCTTCTTTACCCTATTGGTTGTTCAATAGTTTGCTGTTTAATCTCCATGTATTTGTGAATTTTCCACTTTTCTTCTTGAATTGATTTCCTTGTTTTCTATAACCTTCACTTCATTTTCTTCTTTAGTTTTTCTAGTTTTACTTTCTTTAATCAATTTTTATTGTTCTATTTATTTTATCTGGTATATGTCATAACTTGAAACTTGGTATATGTCATAACATTGAAATGTCATTCTATTTCAATGGGCTTAACTCTATGTACCAGTTAGATTTTTTCCTACCTTTCTCAACTTTTGGGTACCTATATGTTGCTTTTCTTGACTGTACTTATTTGTGATAACTACTATTTAATATTGAGCCTTTTAGAATCAGATCCATATAATTTGGGGTGTCAATTCTGCTACTCTTTGTCCTTTTACTTTGAAACTTGAAATTTTTTACTGAGATTGCCTTCTATTTTTTGTTTATATTCAGTAATTTTGAGTAAATATTTCCTTTATCTTTTATCTCTTCTTCTTGCTATATTCCTCTGGTTAAAACTCCTAGTGTTATGTCGAATAAGAGTGGTAACAGTGAACATATTTTCCTTTTTATTGATTTTAGGGGGAAAGTATTCAGTCTTTTGCCATTAATTATTTTAGTTAAAAGGGTTTTTGTAGATTTTTATCAAGGTGCAGAAGTTCCCCTCTATTGATCATTTTCTGAAAGTTTTTATCATAAATGAGTATAGGATTTTGTAATATGCTTTTTCTGCATCAATTGGTAGGATAATATGATTTTTCTTATTTAGACTGTTGGTATGATAGATTACATTGACTGGCTTTTTAAGATATAATAAAGATATAGCAAAATTCACATATTTGAAGCATAAAATTCTGTTTTTTTAATATACTTACAAGGTTTTGAACCATCACCACTTGTTTCAGAATATTTTAATTACTCCAGAAATAAACTCCATACCCTGCAACCGTCACTCCCTTTCCCCTCACTCCCTAGTCCCTGCCGACCACTGATTTGCTTTCTGATGTTGTGTGTTTGCCTATTCCGACAGTCATATAAATGGAATCATACAATATGTGGTAAATGGCACTTCTTTGCAATGGGCTGTCCTTCCTGTGTATGTTACTCTGACCAAAAGAGGCCCTATTCAATCAGTATTCCGTAAGGAGACAAGTTGCCTGGGAACCTACTCCAAGCATGGTATAACAGTAAGAATCAAGTAGCCTCTCTGGGTACACACAACCATCACTAACAACAGCTGCAGAGATTCTTTCTTTCAGGACTTTTATGAAGATACAAAAGACTAAATGAGAATGACTAAACTGTGTATGAAATAAGACCTATGTGCAGTTTACTGTATAGTAAGCTTAAACATGTACAGTATGTTTATATAATAGGCTGTAAATGATATACAGAGGGTTCTGGTAAGAGTTTCCAATTCCTCCTTGCCAGTTACTGGTGAAATCTTTCCAAGCATGGCTGAAAAATAGTCTCTTTCTGGACAAGCTGGGATTGTGATCTTTTGGTTCCCCACGCTGTGGTCATAGCCCATCAGTCTGCATGTGGAGTGTGGCTTCCTCTAGTCAGGGTCCTTGGTACCATGCAGAAAGCCTTCTTATCCGATAGTTAGGACGAGAGCTTGTCAGGTAACTTTTTAAAATGGACTTAAGTTATCTCTTTGACATTATATTGGTTATCTTTTGTTGACATAGATAAGAATATGAAATTACTGCTATTTAACTATTTCTGACCTTCAAAAATCGTGTTTTCATAAGATACAACTTAAAATAGGTATTCATTTAAATACATGTTTTCTGATCATATGAGAGGTGGACTATAAAGAAAGCTGAGCACCGAAGAATTGATGCTTTTGAACTGTGGTGTTGAAGACTCTTGAGAGTCCCTTGGACTGTAAGGAGATCCAACCAGCCCATTCTAAAGGAAATCAGTCCTGAATGTTCATTGGAAGGTCTGATGCTAAAGATGAAATTCCAATACTTTGGCCACCTGATGCGAAGAACTGACTCATTGGAAAAAAACCTGATGCTGATGCTGGAAAAGATTGTAGGCGGGAGGAGAAGAGAATGACAGAGGATGAGATGGTTGGATGGCATCACCAACTCAATGGACATGAGTTTGAGTAAACTCCAGGAGTTGGTGATGGACAGGGAGGGCTGGTGTGTCCATGGGGTTGCAGAGTTGGACACAACTGAGCAACTGAACTGAACTTCTGATCAGGGTTCCAAAATGATTTTTCTTGCATCAGCTACATCTATCATGTGTCACCTGCAATTTTTATCTTATCTAATTTTTATCTTATTGAAATAGACCAAAATTTGAAAGCAATTCTCTGGAATCTGAGTATAGAATATATTTCTAGTTTTTTTAAGCCCCTCTAATCCTTTGTCTTCTCCATATAACTGTTGCCCATAATTTGAGAATGTTTTCTTTACAAACCTACTTTTGTTAAAGACTTTCAAGATTCCAACCTGATTTTCACAGAAACTACTCTCATTTTGCTCTGATAGTTCACCTGCATAATATTCAAATAAATTATAATATTACAACAAAGACAAGATATAGAACTAGCTTAAAAAGTGGACGCTTAGTAAGCCTACAGTTCAACTGGTACACTCAGAAATAAAAATGTGATGAGGACTACTAGCTGTTGGTGTTTAAAAAGGAATGGAATATAATATATTTGTTTCATATATATGCTATATAAACACACATACATGGGGGCCTCCCAGGTGGCACTAGTGATAAAGAGCCCACCTGTCAATGCAGGAGACATAAGAGATGTGAGTTCAATCCCTGGGTCAGGAAGATCTCTCAGAGGACATGGCAACCTACTGCAGGATCCTTGCCTGGAGAATCCCATGGACAGAGGAGCCTGGTGGGCTACAGTCCTTAGGGTCACAAAGAGTCAGACACAACTGAAGCAACTTAGCATGCATGCGCATGCACACCCCCCCACACACACATATATATAATAGTGTCTTATATAGAGCTTTGACTTTTATATGTAGTACAGCTATGGTATGTATCAGTTTACGAAGGTGTACATATAAATCAAAATTCACAAATCATTTTTTGTTTTAAAAGCTCTCCTTTTAAAGGAAGGCTTTGCAGAATTCTTTACTACTATAACTAAATTTCTTGTAACATAATGAGAAGAACTTTTACGTATGGATTTTCTGAAACATACCTAGAACTAATTCCAGACAAAATTATGAAGTCAGCCAAAGTTATCTTCAGTTCACGTCTTCCTAATTACCCTCCTCATCTCCCACTGCCCCTACTGGTCAGACCTGATTGAGATGGAGTTGCAAGTAGATAGAATGTGGTCTTTGCAGAATCCTCCTGCGTCTGCTCTGTCTCAGGGTCCTAAGTATCTTCACTATAAATTTGTGTACAGGTATGAGGATATGCTGGCCTCTTTCCAAGCTCACCACCACCTTGGTGAGTCTGCCGCTGTGTCCCATTTGGACTTTGCAATAGCTTCCTACCTGTTTCTTAGAGTCCTCTCTGACTCAGTCCAACATTTTCTTCACAAAGCAGTCACAGTGGGTCTTCCTGAAGCACAAATATGATCAGGTCACTCTCCTTTTACAGTCCTTCAGTGGCTCCCCATTGTCTTCCAGTAGAGACGAACTTTTACCAGTTCCCCTGAGGTACCTTAGGGCCCAGTCTTGCTACTTTTCCCCTCCTTTGAACCTCACCACTCTTCTTTGGCTTTCTGTGTTCTAGGAATTTGTCTTCTTTCAGTTCCTCATGCGTGCTGTGCTCGTCTCTCTGCCTCTCAGTCTTCTGTTGCTTCTTCCTGGAACATCACCAGCAGGATCACTCGGCTGTAACTAAGAAGACCTTCTCTGACCCCAGTGGCTTAAACTCCCACTGCACCCTGTAGCACCCCTTTTCTAATGTTCTTCAGACTTTAATTCCTAGTCCAACATCTGGCACCCTCAGTAGATTTGCAGATCCTCGAGGGCAGGCACCATGTTTGTTCTGACCATTGCTGTATCCCCAGTACAGTATCTGGGATTCAGTTGAGTTCAGTTGCTCAGTCATGTCCGACTCTTTGTGACCCCATGAATCGCAGCACGCCAGGCCTCCCTGTCCATCACCAACTCCTGGAGTTCACTCAGACTCACGTCCATCGAGTCAGTGATGTCATCCAGCCATCTCATCCTCTGTCGTCCCCTTCTTCTCCTGCCCCCAATCCCTCCCAGCATCACAGTCTTTTCCAATGAGTCAGCTCTTTGCAAGAGGTGCCATAAGTACTGGAGTTTCAGCTTTAGCATCAGTCCTTCCAAAGAAATCCCAGGGCTGATCTCCTTCAGAATGGACTGGTTGGATCTCCTTGCAGTCCAAGGGACTCTCAAGAGTCTTCTCCAACACCACAGTTCAAAAGCATCAATTCTTCGGCGCTCAGCCTTCTTCACAGTCCAACTCTCACATCCATACATGACCACTGGAAAAACCATAGCCTTGACTAGACGGACCTTAGTCGGCAAAGTAATGTCTCTGCTTTTGAATATACTATCTAGGTTGGTCATAACTTTTCTTCCGAGGAGTAAGCGTCTTCTAATTTCATGGCTGCAGTCACCATCTGCAGTGATTTTGGAGCCCCCCAAAATAAAATCTGACACTGTTTCCCCATCTATTTGCCAAGAAGTGATGGGACCTGATGCCATGATCTTCATTTTCTGAATGTTGAGCTTTAAGCCAACTTTTTCACTCTCCTCTTTCACTTTCATCAAGAGGCTTTTGAGTTCCTCTTTACTTTCTGTCATAAAGGTGTGTCATCTGCATATCTGAGGTTATTGATATTTCTCCTGGCAATCTTGATTCTAGCTTGTGTTTCTTCCAGTCCAGCATTTTGATGCTAAAAATTATTTGTTGACTCAGTAAGTATACATGGCACCCTTCTTAGGGTTATTTGTCTTTGCCTGAGGACTTTGGATAACACAGAGCTTCAACTTCAAAGCACCCAAGTAGGCTAGTTGGTAAAGGTATTTACAGGCAGAAAGACTTCTCCATGTTGCTACCAGACATCATGTTGGGGAACTGAGAGTATTATAGGCCACCAAGCACACATTTTGAACCATCACTTCCCAGTTATGTGTCCCATGATATTTATTTCTCAGATTTGACTCAAGATTCCTGAATTCATCCTCTTGAGAAGGTTCTAGAGGATCTCATAATTTTAATTATTTTTGTATTTGCCAGCAATAGGGCCAATTAAAAATAAAACAATGTGGCAGAAATACTGCCATGGAGAAACCTCTCCAAGTCCACCAGCAATTACTGCCGTGGAGCAACTTCATTGCTTTTTCCCTTTTGGATCTCTTGATTCTTCACGAGTGTGGGAACCTTCACCTTTCATTCAAACTGTGACTTAGAATTTGGGTTTCCTGTTTGGTTGATTCACCTGGCTCTTGTCCATAGCTACACACCTTTTTTTGGCTATCCCTCAGAAGAGGAAAGACATTTCCTCTTATAGGTGTCTCAAACATGAAGATTGGAAAATGTTCACAACCAATCGCCAGAAAAATGACATCTTCAGTCTAGTTTTTGCTCCTATTTTGGTTCCTTATGTTTACATATGAATTTCCTTCCTTTTTGCTTCAAGGTGGTTTTTTTTTTTTTTTTAAGATTTGTTTTTAGTCGGGGTGGGTCTTCATTGCTGCATGTGGGTTTTTCCCTAGTCGCTGCAAGCGGGGTCTGCTCATTGTGGGGTGCGAGCTTCTCGTTGCAGTGGGCCTTCCATCTTGGCATCATTTCTGTCAGCTTTTGCCTGATGCTTTGACACTGTGTAAGGCTGTGTCTTTAAAAGGGAAACTCACAAATAAAATGAAATGTGACCTCATCTTTTAAATGATTGTTGAAATGAGGTTGCTTTAGTATACTGGAAGACATTTTCCACTTCATTTTCCATTTTAGGTCTCATCAGTAACTTCCTGTAGCGTTTTTTAAAGCAGACACCCTTGGCCAGAGAGGAGAAGCTGGTAACTTAAAAATAGCCAGATATCTGGTGATATTTCAAAGGCATAATGGAGGGCTGTGACACGTGCTGTGGTGTGGGGCTCAGTTTATGTCTTCCATCTTCCTCAGGCAGACAGAAGAATTAGTCTGGTTTATGATGAGTTTTGTGTATGTTTATTGGAAAATGTTCTGCTTTAAAGAGACCTTTCACCCTAGCCAAATGCACATTGCAGGGAAGACACTCTGCATAGACCTGTGTGCTTATAATGTGGCAAATTTCAGACAAGGGAGTTTCATTTGTTCCCAGATGCCAGGCTGAGGGTAATTAATATATAGTCTGTTGGCTTCAGTCAACCCTGGGCTATTTGTCACTTAGTCTTGATGATACACTCAGCCATGCTCAAGGGTTTAGAGAAATCAGAAAGTGATGAAAGGGTAAGGGCAAATTATATGAAATACACCAACAGAAGCTCAGGGCCGATTGGCGCTATTGTTTAGGTTTATGACAAGCTCCTCATAAACCATTATGTTTGGAGTTTAATGTGTTTAAGTCTCATCAGAGGCTTCTTGCACCAGACCCAACCAGACCAGACACAGTTACTTCATGCAATAACCACAAAAACATTCCTGCCTTTTAAATGTACAAAGTCAACCTATTGTAACCTCCTCTGCAAACACAGTCATTTTATTTATTCATTCTCCTTTGATGCTAGGCATTTAACCTGAATAGCTTTTTTTTTTTTTTCTCCTTGTGTTCAGTTTGACAAAACAGGAAGTAGAAAGCATCGTTCGATTTTAAATCTCTTTTCCTGGCTAGAGACTTTAGATCTAGAGTATCAGTTAAACCCTCTTTGCTTGAGACATGTAAGCAGGTCATTTGGTACATTTAGGGATTATTAGCCTCCTTCCTTTTCCCTGTGCATATCTGTGCTGATAGAACTATATCTCTGGGGATCCATTAGCTTAGCCATCAGATCAAGCAGACACCCATGGTTTATGATTAGTAAGCAAGACTGTGTAGAAAAAAATAGTGAAGAACATGAGGGTGATGTGTGTCTGCACTGAGTTGAGCAGAACAGGGCAGTCTGGCTGGGAAGTCCTAGCTGCCCTGGGTGTGGTGGAACCAGCCACTGATTATTTTGCAGTCAGAAAGTTCCCGGTAAAAGGCTTAAAGGAGAAATTCAATGCAGTTCCCTTTTATCTGCCTCTCCAATTGATGTCTATACAGAGCAAGCAGGGCTCCTCAAACACGCCAGTCTGTTTCAGATACACAAGATTAAGTAGCTAGTGACATTCAAGACCAGTCGGCCCACCCAGGAGGACTGAAGCCAGCGGAAAAGCTGTCAGATTTCTCCTTTTCTCCATTAATCTTGAAGCTTTTCAGTGGTGCCAGGTCGCATCTCCATCAGACAAGCTGGGAAGAGTGTCCGGCACCCAGAAGAGTAACCCCTTCACTGCTGAACTGGTCCGTCAGGAGCTTTCTCGCCCCATAGCCTACAACTCTATGGAGAGCTGGAAGCCATGGTGGGTCCATCTTCCTTGAGCATGCACAGCTGGTCTGTTCCTCAGATGCTGTGACACACAGGCTGTGCCATCCTCATAGGACACGGGGTTTGGGGCAACTGCGAGAGGGTGGAGGAAATGGGTGTCCCCTTAGTCGTCTGGATGCCTGGTCTATTGGACATGAAGGTCGTGGAAGGTGAAGAGGGGAGGCCAGAGGGAGCGAAAGCAGGGGAAGATGAAAGAAGAAAGCAAATAAAGGGAAGCAAGGTCTGCATTTGTAATGCTCCCTCCTCACGCCTCACTTCAGATTCCTCTGGAAGCAGGTGATGACCTGGGCAAGAGGTCACTCACAAGGAGCAGAAGGACCTGTCTGCCACGCTGAAGCAGAAGCCGATTTGGGGTTTCCAGAGCTGCCGGCTGGGGAGGGCTGGGGCCTGGTACAGAGGCCATGAGGCGATGAGACCCAAACAAAGGAGATCCCTGAGTGATGCCTGTGGCTTCAGAAGACCAGCCCTTACCTGTGAAGATGGAACTCAGAGAAGGACTGGCTGGAGGAGGCCCGGGTCCCTTTTTGTTTTAAATTGGAGTATAGGTGATTTACAGTATTGTTTGTTTCAGGTGTACAGCAAAGTGATTCAGTTCTACATACACATATATTCATTCTTTTTCAGATTCCTTTTTCACCTGGGTTTTCACAGAGCCTCTTCTGTAGTGTTTATCTCACCATCAGCCCCAGTCTGCCCCGAACAAGAATAGGTGTCTGAGAAAGTGGTGGGCCCAATCCCTTCAGCTGCGGGTGCTTTATGCCTGCAGGTATAGACTGATTTCTCTCAGAGACGGAATTCTGGCCTCGTCTAAGATCTTTCACAGCCCATACAGTTTTAACACGCACACAGTCTACGTCACAGAAACCCCATTCCTGAGCAGCGTGGCTCACGCTCTGGATGGGTCCTCTTGTTCCCATTGGTAGGTGTGTGTCTCCCATAGCTCCCACCCAGCCTCAGATGCTGCTGGCAGCAAGGGCTCAGACTTGTTCCCAGGTGTGGGGGTTAGAAAATAGACCTCCAGATGACTGGCTTTGGGGCAACTTTCCGTGCAGTCCCTGGGTGGTTTTAAATAACTTCTGTTACATCAGAGAAGTCACCCTCCACATCAGTCTTGGCGAACCAGACTGTCACCCAGAGTTAATAGCACTTCTTAATTAGATTAAAATGTTAATGAGCATCCAAACTATGCTAAGGTAGACCTGTGTTGTTATCAGTCTCACCTCAACTGGAGAGAACAGATGTGCCATTGTTGTGTATATTAATATCTCTTCTCAAAGAGATATTAACCTCCAAGGAAACAAACCATGGGTGTAATTATATCTGCACAGAATAGCATGCATATTGAACACTACCTTTGTCGGTAGCAGGCAGATACATTTATCCTAATTGACCGTGATTAAATACTTTGACAAAGAGACACCCACCAATAAAGGGTGCCCAGCATAGGACCAGTAATTTGTAAATTTATTATGTGCATGTTCTAACTAATGCATTTGGTATACAAAGCACTTAGGTATTTGTATGGAATGCAAATTTCTAGCACCAGCATGATCCAACCTCTAATATTACAGTTAAGAAAAAGATAAGGACTTCCATGACGGGAACTTAAGCCCCTGAGGGCAAGTGTTTTGTCTAGGAATTTAACAAACAGAGGCTTTGTGTGATCAGAGTCTCTCAAGGAAGGGCCAGCCCTCAAGATTGTAATCACTCTGTCCAGGGTCTGGCCTGGGTGGCTGGGACGGCAGCTCGTGCCTCTCGCTGCTCCTCCCTAGCCCCTGCCAAACTCTGGGGCTGAGGAGGCCCTAAAGAGAGAACTGGTGATGAGGTGGCTTTCATGAGACTCTAAGCTTCCCATGAGAGTCTGGGAAGCTGGTGGCTTCTCGCCACAGATGGCCAGCAAGTTAGGTGTTTTTGAGTGACCTCCGCTGCTTTCTGCTTCTTTTAAAGTGTCAGTATGCCTTTGCACTCCTGCAGAAATTCCAGATTGGGTGTGCACTTTGAGGAGAGGGAGGAGGAGAAGACCCCTTGGTGGCTCGTCCCTAGGGGAGGAGGGGGCCTGGAGTCTGCCTTGTGTACAGTTCCTAGCCCCAGGGCCCCGTGCATGTGGTGAGTGAGGACAATTGCTTCCTAAATGTACAGAGGAAAGAGAGAGTCCAGCTACTCCCCTCTACAGTCTTCCCTCCTCACAGGTCCACCTGGAGAGGCTGAGGTGTCTTATGAGACTCAGAGCCCTTAGAGCAGCTGGTGGTGTGTGAGCCTCCCCAGCACCATCCATCACGGGTCCCATGAACATCGTCAGGCCCTTAGGATAGAAACTGGAAGAACACCATGCTTTACCTTGGAATTTTACTGTCAAGGACTGTTTAGCTGCTATTTCTTTATTATTTTAAATCTATTAGAACTAGCTAGGTCTAGGTAAAAACACCTATGTCTTCCTTTCATCAAAGGTAGATTTTCTTTGACAGATGAAAATAATTCTCACCTTTGAACTTGAGCACCTCCTCTCTTCTTTCCCACAGAGACTTCTGGAGCAAAACCATAACTGAACATTAGTGCAGTCATACTTTACAAAGAATAAGAAATTTGTATTTTCTTTAACCGCTCAGTATAGAATTTGTACACTGTCTGGACTCATGAGGATTTAAAATCAGTAAATGGGTGTTTTGATTTCTTAATGAATCACAGATTTGTAATTTAACTTTATATTATTGAAGAGAAAAAAAGCTGTAAGCAAGTTAGGCTTGGAAATAAAACGGTAAAGGGAAAATTCAGCAGCCCAGCATTTAAAACTCTGGGATTGTGAAGAATCTGGACTTTTCTGGATCTTAACTTCCTACTCTTCCTCCTACCTTGTTTTATTGTTCTTTTCTTTTTTTCAATTGAGTATCAACATATGTTTCAGCTGTACAGTATAACAATTTGATACTTATACATATTGAAAAATGATCACCACAGTAAATCTAGTTAAATGTCTATGGCCATACATAGTTAACATTTTTTTCTTCTTTCTCTTGTAATGAGAACTTTTAAGATCCACTCTTAGCAACTTTCAACTATACAATATGGTATAATATAACTACAGCCTCCATGTTGTTCATTCCATCTCCAGGACTTGTTTTATAACAGAAGTTTGTCCCTTTTGACCACCCTCACTTATTTGGCCCACCTGCACTTCTTGCCTCTGGCAACCACCAGTCTGCTGTCTGTATCCTATCTTTCTTTTCTTAGATTCTATTCTTCTTTTTCTTAGATTCCACGTATAAGACAGATCATACAATATTTGTCTTTCTCTGACTTATTTCACTTAGGGTAATGCTCTGAAAGTCCATCCATGTTGTCTCAGTTGGCACAGTCTCTTTTTATGGCCAAATAATACTCTACTGTGTGTATGTACCTCAGCTTTTTAGCTGTTCATCTGTTGATGGACCTTATGTTGTTTCCATATCTTGGCTATCATAACTGAGGCTGCAGTGAACAGAGGGGTGTATGTATCTTTTGAGTTAGTGTTTTTGTTTTCTTTGGATAAATACCCAGAAGTGGAATTGCTGGGTCATATGGTGATTTTGCTCTTAATTTCTGGAAACACCCGCATGCTCTTTTCCACAGTGCTTGTACCAATCTTCATTCTCCTCAGCAGTTCCTGAGAGTTCCCTTTCTTCCACATCTTCTTGCACTTTTGAAAATAGCCATTCTATGTATGAGGAGGTATCTCATTGAAGTTTTGATTTGCATTTCCCTGATGACTAGTGATGTTGAGCACTTTTTGTGTACCTTTTGGCCATCTGTTTGCCTTCTTTGGGTAAATGTCTATTCAGTTTCCCTGGCCATTTTTTAATCAGACTGATGTGTGTGTGTGTGTGCACACTATTGAGTTGTAATATTCTTTATATTTTTGAATATTAATCCCAAATCAGATGTATGATCTGCAAATATTTTCTCCCATAATGATTTTTTTCATTTTTCTGATGGTTTCTTTTGCTGTGCAGAAGAAATTTTAGTTGGATGAAGCTCCACTTAATTTTGCTTTTCTTTACTTTGCTTTTGGTGTCAGATCAAAAAGTCATCACCAACACTGATGTCAAGGAGTTTAATGCCTATATTTTTGTATAAGATTTGTATGGTTTCAGGTCTTACATTCAAGTCTTTAATCCATTTTGGGTTAATTTTTGTGTGTGATGTAAGATAGTGGCCCAGTTTCATTTTTTTGCATATGACTGTCAATTTTTCCTAACACCTTTTATTAAAGATTTTATTAGTGTTTATTAAACACTGTCCTTTCCCCCTAATATATCCTGGCTTCTTTGTTGTAAGTCAGTTGTCTGTTTATGTGTGGGTTTATTTCTAGACTTTCTATTCTGTGTCATTGGTCTCTTTGTTTTTCTGCTGATACCATTGTGTTTTGGTTACCACAGTTTTATAGTATAGTTTGAGATCAGGAAGCATGATGCTTCCACGTCTGCTTTCTCAAGATTACATTGGCTCTTCAGGGTCTTAGAGTCTTTTGTGATTCCATACAAGTTTTATCATTGTTCATTCTCTTTCTGTAAAAAAAAAAAAAAATGCCATTGGAATATTTAAAGGGATTGCAATGAATCTATAGATTGCTCTGGATAATATGAACATTTTAACAATATTAATTGTTCCAACCCATGAGCATGGAATATCTTTCCATTTATTTGTGTCTTCAGCTTCTTTCATCAGTGTCTTATAATTTTCATGGTATAGTTCTTTCACCTCCTTGGTTAAATTAATTCTGTTATTTTATCCTTTTTAAAAAGCAATTGTAAATGAGGCTATTTTCCAATTTTTCTTTCTTGATTATACGTTACACCCTTCCTATAGTCTGTTATATAGATAGAGGCCCATTTTGCCAGATCCAGAGTCGCCTTGATCCTTTATTTGCTGTCTTCATTCTCTGTGTTATTTCATACAGATACCCTTTTCACCTTTTCTTCATTCTAGTTACAGGACTATCATTGTCAGGAAGAGCCCCTACGTTTTAATTACATTGAAACATGCAATAACATTCAGTTGGACAAGACTCAATAAACCTCTACTATAAGGGGGCTTATTTGACACTCAGCTTTACTGGTGGGCTCATCACCTAATAGTATCACCTGGAATAAAATGTGTTGGGAGCATTTGGGAACCATCCCTGCTCTCAGCGTCTTCCAGACCACCTTTTGACTTCCATGATTTATCATTTATAAGTCGAGAGTTTCAACTGATGATTTGTTGAAACAGGAACAGATTAGGCAAGACTTTCAGGAAAAAGGCTCTAAGCACCCTGGAGGCTGGGGTCCTCTGTGATAGCGATTATATAAATTAGATTCTTCATGGCTCACATGAAACACCACCTTTGTAGCCACACACCTGTGTCTGCAATAGTGACTCTCTAATCAAGAACCCAAGTACATCTCAATGTTTGTTAGGTACCTCAAATTTACATCTGCCAAAAAGGCTTCTGCCAAAACTCATGATGAGGAACAGATTATTGTTGAGAATTGGTTTAATGCAGTGAAGGCTGTTTTCAGCATTCCAAAAAGTGTGTTGGAAATGAAACATTCATGATAAGGCTGTCTAGACCATTACCCAATAAAAATATATTTAATTTTCAGAAATCTTTCAAAATAACTGACTCAATTTGGGTTCTGGAAAAGTTAATAAAAGGGGTTTTGAGTGGTGAACAGCTTGAGAGGCCCAATCTGAAACAGGCCGACTATGCGTCTGCAAGCACTATTTCTTGCATCTGGATCTAAACATCCAGATCACCAAAAGATTATATTTTTCTCAGAGAATCCCTTTACAGAAACAGGCTTTAAAGAAACTTCAGCTAGGCTGCTGGTGTGGAAGAGAGGTGATACAAGAAAGCCATCACCCTCTCTCCTAATACACATGTGTGTGTGCACATGTATTCAGAACTTTTGTGATAATACTGTTCACTGCCTCTGTCTACACACAGACCGGTGATAAACTTCAGGTTTAGTTCAGGGGCAAGAAAAAAGTTTATCTAGTCTCATAAACTGGAGAAGGCAATGGCAATCCACTCCAGTACTCTTGCCTGGAAAAATCCCATGGACAGAGGAGCCTGGTGGGCTGCAGTCCATGGGGTCGCTAAGAGTCAGACACGACTAAGCGACTTCACTTTCACGTTTCACTTTTATGCACTGGAGAAGGAAATGGCAACCCACTCCAGTGTTCTTGCCTGGAGAATCCCAGGGATGGGGGAGCCTGGTGGGCTGCCGTCTATGGGGTCGCACAGAGTCGGACACGACTGAAGCGACTTAGCAGCAGCAGTCTCACAAACTGATTGCTATGATCCTCCTAGCCAACAAGAATTCTGTAACCTCCTGGTTTTTCCTTTAGATTTGAACCCATTAATATCCAAGGGTTCCATGACTGTTTTCTTTCTTTTTCTTTTTTTTGCTAGAGCTTCTTGGTATGACATTTCCCCCCTTTAAACCTGCTGCTGGTATGATATTTTTCCCCCTTTAAACTTGCATCTAAACTTTTATCTTAAGCAGTCTCAAATCCTTCAGGAAGTAGATGAAGTTAAAAAGTATATGAAGTAGTTTGATATCATTTTGGTGTGGGCACAAAAGTCATGCCCAGGTACTGACATATTTGCTCCAATGCTTGAAGTGACCTTGTGCTCAGTCACTAAGTCATGTCTGACTCTTTGTGACCCCATGGACTGTAGCCCACAAAGCTCCTCTGTCCATGAGATTTTTCCAGGCAAGAATACTACAGTGGGTTGCCATTTCCTCTTCTAGGGGATCTTCCCAGCTCTGGGATCAAACCCACAACTCCTACATTGGCAGGCAGATTCTTTACCACTGAGCCACCTGGGAAGCCCAGAAAGTGTTATTAGGAGGAAATCTTTTTCCTTACCAACTTAGGTTGAAGTAGCTGGGGGCTTGTGAATGAACAGACAGATAAATAGGAGCAAAGATTATTACGTGTGTATGCAGGAGCCCACTGTAAGGGGTAAGGATTTATATACCAGCTTCATGGGGCAAGGGTGGGAAAGATATTAAGGCCTCAGTGGGAAATTATGGAAGGTTCTCAAAGGACATATTTACATGATTCCTTGGCCAGTCCTGATGCCGAGTCAGGCTCCTCTCTTTCTGACCTTACCAGTAGCTTTCTTGCTGTCTCTTGTGTATGTGGAGTAGGCTTCCCAGGTGACACTATAGATGGGAAAGATCCCCTGGAGGAGGGCATGGCAACCCACTCCAGTGTTCTTACCTGGAAAATCTCATGGACAGAGGAGGCTGGCAGGCCACAGTCCACAGGGTCGCAGAGAGTTGGACACGACTGAAGTGACTCAGCACACGTGTATGTGCAGTGAATGTACAGGAAGTATTTGGAGGAAAATGGAAACACGTTGAAACCACTTCTTTTGCTTTAAACCCAAAGTGTCTAAAACAACATGACCCGCCCCTGTGTGCACTAGGTAGCCCAGACAACCTTCCATGGTGGGGGGGTTGGGGGTGGATGAGGGGGCACATGCAGGAGGCCCCGGGGTTCGGCCCCAGAACTGCTGACAGCCGATGATGGGCCTCACCTCCTTTGGCACTTCTGCTTGTCTGACTCACTTCCTGACCCAGACTTCTGTTCAGAAAGGAATCCCTTATTCCCTCTTGCTTCCCAACAGGCCTCTCTGCCTGCTCGACTGTTGAAAGATGTAAGGCTTTGTGATCTGTTGCATCTCAGGACATCTCCGAGGCACTTCTTGTGACCACCCTGCTTGCAGCTGCCCACTTCCACTCTCCTTCACAGCTGTTCTGGTGTCATCTTCGCCGTACCCAGCCAGACAAGCAGTCTCTTTGCAGTGAGCATCCATCCTTTCAATGTCTGTAGGCTGGCTGCATTCCAGAACTGGGTAAACTGATGAAGAGAACAAGCTTGGAAACCAAATTTTGGCAGGAGAATGCCATCAATACAGAGCCCTTAGCTAGCGACCATCAAGGATGGATGAGAGGAGCATCTTCTCCCTCCACGGATGACCTTTTAATTCTTAGTCTCTGTAAGTGCTTCACCACCAGGGAAACTTGTGTGGCAGTGTCCTCTAAAGGCACCTGTTTTTTTCAAAGGTCTGTTTGTAGACTCAGAAATGTTCTTATTAACCTTATAAGCCTGTGGTCCCTGGCAGCCTGCAAACAGACCCTAGATGTTCTAAAAACAGTGATTGTAGAACTGAGTAAGCAAAGAAGCTGAAATCGACAATGCAGACGGTTTGAGGCACCTGTTAAGCTTCATTGTAAGGAGTGTGGAAAGCAGAGATAGTGACAACTTAAGCCTTCCTAACCTGTCTATCAGATTAACTGAGACCAATGAAATTCCTTTCTTTAAAAAACTGGGACAAGGAAAATTTTGGAGGGAAAACTGGAACCTACATTGCAGATTCTGAGCGGGGGAACCTATATAATAGCTGGAGTAGGAGCTCAGAACCTGTAGTCTCAGGACATTCTGCAAATGGGGGTGGGCAGAGAGGGCGTTTTGGTAGTGCTTGTTTGCAGAAGGTGAGAATGAGGAACAGAACAGAGAATGGTGAGATGCATGTGATTGATGTTTATCATTTTTTTGCTGTCTTGGACATGAACTACCTTTCCTAAAGATTGGGAAATCCCCTTGGCTAACCCTCCCTATAGCTAGAGTTTGGACACGCAACTTAGGGTGGGTCCGTCAGATGCATCATCCCAACCTTTGGACAGTAAACCAGAGGCACCAAGAAGCAGAAGCATCAGAGACACCATTTGGTGATGGCGGTAGCCATCGGGTCAACATCCAGCCTCCTGGGTTCCGTGAGAGTGGCAGGCAGTCCTTGCTAGACTAAGTCTATGCTCCTGCTGGTTCTGAGTCCAGTTTCTTGCAGAATGTATCAGTTATCTCATATCCTTTGAAAACAGTTTCTTTTCTGATTAAGTCAGTGGTAGTTGCAGTTGTTTGCAAAAGTGAGGCTTCGGGTAAGGTGGATATCAAAGCCCCCTCACCCCTTACTCCACATATCGAGCAGCTTCAATCAAATTCATATTTGCAACATTGGGCTCTTGATGAGTACAAACCAGCACTGAGAGCTAGAGGTCCAGCCTGGTCTGTTTACAGAGCAAAGCAGAGGGGTGCGTGGAGGCAGGAACACATGGTCTGGTCAGGGAACAAGCAAGTGGCAGGACTACTCGGTTCAACCCAGGGAGGGCTTGAGAATGATGGAGTGGGTGGGGCTGGGGGCAAGTTCCTGACTATCAGATTCAGGAAATTGGGAGGAGGAATTTACTCTCACCCAGACTGGAGGCCCAGATTAGTTGAGCAAGTTAATAGAGGAAAGCAGACCACTTTTCTAGATGAAGAAAGAAATGTGGTAAAATCCCTCCCATCCTAGTGGAAAAGCCAAAACTCTATAAAATAACATTCTCTTCTTCCCCACTCTTAAGGGGTAAAAATTGGTAACTGGGATCTAGCATATTAAAACACAAGTCATGCAGCCACCCTACCCAACTTTGAGAGAACCTACCCAACTTTCCTTCAGTCCAGAGCTACCTGTGCGCATACATTGGGACCTCAACAATCTAATAGCACCAGATGGCTCCCAGAGAGGCAGATCAATCAGATGTTTCTGCAAAGCTTTTCCATTCCAGCTGGGGTTAAAAGTCAGGAAAGTTTTCTGGCATTGTAGGGAGCAAAGGAGGCAAGGTTTTGTTTGCATTCGGAACTGACTCAAATTATGATGCAACCCGCAGGCTGACCTACATTTGGGAGTTTGGTTTTAGTCTGGGGTAGACGCTTAGCTGGGCTTCCCCTGGTGGCTCAGGTGGTAAAGAATCCGCCTGCAATGCAGGAGACCTGGGTTCAATCCATGGGTCAGGAAGGTCCCCTGGAGAAGGGAATGACTACCCACTCCAGTACCCTTGCCTGGAGAATCCCCATGGACAGAGGAGCTTGACAGGCTACAGTCCATAGTGTCGCAAAGAGTTGGACACAACCAAGCAACTTAAAAAAAAAAAAGGCATTTAGCTTTGGCTATGCAAGAGCTTGAATGAATCCTCTAGCTCTCTATTCAGTCCTTAAGTATTAAGAAGATGCCCCAGACATTAGGGAGAGCTTGACAGGGACCTACTGCTTTTCTAGAGGATCCTTTTCTCTGTTCATCTACTTGTTAAAAATATATATTGCAGCTAAAGATGGAGAAGCTCTATACAATCAACAAAAATAAGACCAGGAGCTGACTGTGGCTCAGATCATGAACTTCTAATTAACAAATTCAGACTTAAATTGAAGAAAGTAGGGAAAACCTGTAGACCATTCAGGTATGCTGCTGCTGCTAAGTCACTTCAGTCATTTCCAACTCTGTGTGACCCCATAGACGGCAGCCCACCAGGCTCCCCCGTCCCTGGGATTCTCCAGGCAAGAACACTGGAGTGGGTTGCCATTATGACCTAAATCAAATCCCTTATGATTATACAGTAGAAGTGAGAAATAGATTTAAGGGCCTAGATCTGATAGATAGAGTGCCTGATGAACGAATGAGGTTTGTGACATTGTACGGTAGACAGGGATCAAGACCATCCCCATGGAAAAGAAATGCAAAAAAGCAAAATGGCTGTCTGGGGAGGCCTTACAAATAGCTGTGAAAAGAAGAGAGGCAAAAAGCAAAGGAGAAAAGGAAAGATATAAGCATCTGAATGCAGAGTTCCAAAGAATAGCAAGAGGAGATAAAAAGCCTTCTTCAGCGATCAATGCAAAGAAATAGAGGAAAAGAACAGAATGGGAAAGACTAGAGATCTCTTCAAGAAAATTAGAGGTACCAAGGGAACATTTCATGCAAACATGGGCTGGATAAAGGGCAGAAATGATATGGACCTAACAGAAGCAGAAGATATTAAGAAGAGGTGGCAAGAATACACAGAAGAACTGTACAAAAAAGAGCTTCAAACCCAGATAATCATGATGATGTGATCACTAATCTAGAGCCAGACATCTTGGAATGTGAAGTCAAGTGGGCCTTAGAAAGCATCACCAGGAACAAAGCTAGTGGAGGTGATGGGATTCCAGTGGGGCTGTTTCAAATCCTGAAAGATGATGCTGTGAAAGTGCTGCACTCAATATGCCAGCAAATTTGGAAAACTCAGCAGTGGCCACGGGACTGGAAAAGGTCAGTTTTCATTCCAATCCCAAAGAAAGACAATGCCAAAGAATGCTCAAACTACCACACAATTGCAGTTATCTCACACACTAGTAAAGTAATGCTCAAAATTCTCCAAGCCAGGCTTCAGCAATACGTGAAACGTGAACTTCCTGATGTTCAAGCTGGTTTTAGAAAAGGCAGAGGAACCAGAGATCAAATTGCCAACATCCGCTGGATCATCAGAAAAGTAAGAGAGGTCCAGAAATGCATCTATTTCTGCTTTATTGACTATGCCAAAGCCTTCGACTGTAGGGATCACAATAAACTGGAAAATTCTGAGAGAGATGGGAATACCAGACCAGCTGACCTGCCTTTTGTGAAATCTGTATGCAAGTCAGGAAGCAACAATTAGAACTGGACATGGAACAACAGACTGGTTCCAAATAGGAAAAGGAGTACACCAAGGCTGTATATTGTCACCCTGCTTATTTAACTTCTTTGCAGAGTATATCATGAGAAACACTGGGCTGGAAGAAGCACAAGCTGGAATCAAGATTGCCGGGAGAAATATCAATCACCTCAGATATGCAGATGATACCACCCTTATGGCAGAAAGTGAAGAGGAACTAAAGAGCCTCTTGATGAAAGTGAAAGAGGAGAGTGAAAAAGTTGGCTTAAGCTCAACATTCAGAAAACGAAGATTATGGCATCAGGTCCCATCACTTCATGGGAAATAGATGGGGAAACAGTGGAAACAGTGTCAGACTTGATTTTTTTAGCCTCCAAAATCACTGCAGATGGTGACTGCAGCCATGAAATTAGAAGACACTTACTCCTTAGAAGAAAAGTTATGACCAACTTAGATAGTATATTCCAAAGCAGAGACATTACTTTGCCGACTAAGGTCTGTCTAGTCAAGGCTATAGTTTTTCCTGTGGTTATGTATGGATGTGAGAGTTGGACTGTGAAGAAGGCTGAGCACTGAAGAATTGATGCTTTTGAACTGTGGTGTTGGAGAAGACTCTTGAGAGTCCCTTGGACGGCAAGGAGATCCAACCAGTCCATTCTGAAGGAGATCAGCCCTGGGATTTCTTTGGAAGGAATGATGCTAAAGCTGAAACTCCAGTACTTTGGCCTCAAGAGGAGTTTCATGATATTTCTCCCTCATGCAAAGAGTTGACTCATTGGAAGAGACTCTGATGTTGGGAAGGATTGGGGGCAGGAGGAGAAGGGGACGACAGAGGATGAGATGGATGGATGGCATCATGGACTCAATGGACGTGAGTCTAAGTGAACTCCAGGAGTTGGTGATGGACAGGGAGGCCTGGTGTGCTGAGATTCATGGGGTCACAAAGAGTCGGACATGACTGAGCGACTGAATTGAAACATGTCACATGCTAGGCACTGTGCCTGGGCCTTTCTCACTGTGACAATTGAGGTAATTTTCTAATTTAACCCACTTATCACCTGGAGATGGGTACACTGGCTATGTCCATTTTACAGATAAGGAGGCTGAAGCAGTTTGCTCAGATAGAGGATATCAAGAGGCATAACTTGGCTGGCGCTGTCAGTGCATCTTTGTGGGAGATCTCTGCCTCACAAACATGGAGGAGTGAGACTGATGGAAAAATAAGGCCCCTCTATAGACTTCCTTGGTTGTCAGGAAGGAGTAGGGATGGTTTTGTGTTCCTGAAAAGTTACATGACATTGGGCACTTCTGGATAAAAGAAGTGGGGCTGTGTGGAGATGATTCATAGAGTCATCTTCACCAAACTAGAGTCATAAGTCACCAGCTCATAAGGATTTGCCCATTTGGCTTCACATCTACCTGGACACCTTTTCCCCCTCTCGAAATGGATGAAAACATGCAAATGGTACTCCTTTAGTGTTCTTAAGTGGACTAAATGATGCTATGAAACAGCAGATGTATATAAGCATTTTCTTATCCAGTGAAGAGCACCAGATATATACTCTTCATTTAAAATAGTGGTATAAACATGTGCTGGTAGAATTTTTTTCGAAGCCAAATACCCTGAAGCTTTTCAACATGCTATCTTAGTTATCCATCTCCACTTCCTGGCTCCTGGACAGTGTTGACCTCTGGGTTACTTTGACTGTTTATGTTCACCTGGTTATGTTTTTGCAGTAGTTCATTATAGTTTGGCTGCATTGCCTGTCCAGTGATAGAAATTATGTTCTTATCGGTTTTAACATAAGTTATGTCCTTCAGTTCATTTCATTTGCTCAGTTGTGTCTGACTCTTTGTGACCCCATGAATTGCAGCACGCCAGGCCTCCCTGTCCATCACCAACTCCCGCAGTTCACTCAGACTCACATCCATCGAGACCATGATGCCATCCAGCCATCTCATCCTCTGTCGTCCCCTTCTGTTCTTGCCCCTAATCCCTCCCAGCATCAGAGTCTCTTCCAATGAGTCAACTCTTCTCATGAGGTGGCCAAAGTACTGGAGTTTCAGCTTTAGCATCATTCCTTCCAAAGAACACCCAGGGCTGATCTCCTTTAGAATGGACTGGTTGGATCTCCTTGCAGTCCAAGGGACTCTCAAGAGTCTTCTCCAACACCACAGTTCAAAAGCATCAATTCTTCGGCACTCAGCTTTCTTCACAGTCCAACTCTCACATCCATACATGACCACAGGAAAAACTATAGCTTGACTAGATGGACTTTTGTTGACAAAGTAGTGTCTCTGCTTTTCAACATGATATTTAGGTTGGTCATAACTTTTCTTCCAAGGAGTAAGTGTCTTCTAATTTCATGGCTGCAATGATTTTGGAGCCATCTGCAGTGATTTTGGAGCCTAAAAAATAAAGTCTGACACTTTTTCCATGTTTCCCTATCTATTTCCCATGAAGTGATGGGACTGGATGCCATGATCTTTGTTTTCTGAATGTTGAGCTTTAAGCCAACTTTTTCACTCTCCTCTTTCACTTTCATCAAGAGGCTTTCTAGTTCCTCTTCACTTTCTGCCATAATGGTGGTGTCATCTGCATATCTGAGGTGATTGATATTTCTCCTGGCAATCTTGATTGTAGCTTGTGTTTCTTCCAGCCCAGGGTTTCTCATGATGTATTCTGCATATAAGTTAAATAAGCAGGGTGACAATATACAGCCTTGGCATACTCCTATTCCTATTTGAACCAGTTTGTTGTTCCATGTCCAGTTCTAACTGTTGCTTCCTGACCTGCATATAGGTTTCTTTATGTCCTTAGGACCAGCATAATCCACTCCTGTCCCCGCCACTCTCCCTCCCCCAACATACACTTCTTCCTCCAGGAGAGAAAGGAATTATTGTTGTTTCTTTGTGTTTAACAACCGATACTTGTTCATATATACTTAGGTTTATAAATTTGTTCATTGTTACTACCTGCTCCTTCCTCCTTGGTTCAGTTCCTTTCTTAGAGAAAGGCATGCATTAGGAGATAGCATTGAGAGAGAGACATATACATTACCATGTGTAAAATAGATAGCTAGTGGAAGCTGCTGTATAGCACAGGGATCTCAGCTCAGGGTTCTGTGATGTCCTAAAGGAGATGGATAGGAGGTGGTGTGAGGGAAACTCAAGAGAGAAGGATATATGTTTACATATGGCTGACTCATTGTGTTGCGCAGCAGAAACTAACACAATGTTGTAAAGCAATTACACTCCAAAAATAAAATTTAAAACACACATAAAACACACACAAAGAAAGGTATCTACTAGTGGTTCTTTTGGAAAACATTTCTCAAACTTTGCTTCAACGTATTTTCATTTCACTTCAGTCTTGAGCGATAAGTATAGAATTTTTAGAATAAATGTTATTTCATCAGCATTTTAAAGATAGTACACTGTCTCCCGGCTTCTAGTTTTTCATTATGAGCACATCTGTATCAGTGGTCTGTGGAATGCATGCGTGTGTGTATAGAAATTCATGCCTGGGTCATAGAAATATTGCCATAACAGGAGTTCTGGGTTTCGGGATAACAACAGTTTTCTCATGGAAGTTTTCCCCTAGAGCCTCAAGCAGATTTATTGCTATTTCTCTAGGTTACTGGGCAGACCTCTTCTGGTCTTTCCCAGAGAAGGCAGTCTTTCCAGGGTCGAAGGGTTTCAGTTCTGGACCTGTGTCACCTGCAAGTTCACGGTCCCGGGTATTCCCATGTGGGTAATAACAAACACCTCCTCCCTCTCAGCACCCATGTTTAGCATCCCAGCCATGATCATCAACTCTGGCTAAGCTCCTCTTTCATTTCTGGCTCAGCATTTACTTTGCTTCTTTTTAGTCAACTATGTAGTTGGTTTTTTTTTTTTTTTTTTTGCCTAATTGTATATCTGTAACTGGAGAGGAGTTTATATTACCTCAGTCCATATGTTGTGGAAACTAGAATTTCCACAGTTGAGTTTATACGAGTCTTACCTCTTCCTCATACCTATTTTTCAAACCATTCCTGAAATCCCCAAATAACTATGAAATATTTCTAGGTTATTCAAAGGGGAAATTAATAAGTCACTAATACTGAGTGAGTGCTATGCACTAGGCCTTAGTCTAAGCATTATACATAGTACATGTAAAAAAATTCTACCAGAGAATTAAAAATTCTGTTAATTCATACTGTTGTTGTTCTTGTTTTTCAGAGGAAGACGGTGAGTCAATGGGAGGACAAACAACTTTTCCAGGATCACACAGCTACTCAGTGATGGTGGCTGGGATTCAAATCCAGGTCTGTCTGATGCCAGAGCTTTTTTTTGTTTTTGAATCTAATTTAAGTTTTGAATTTTTGGCTGTGCTGGGTCTTCATTGCTGTGCAGGCTTTCTCTGGGTGGAGAGAGCTGGCCTACTCTTTCCAGCTGCAGAGCATGGGCTGTGCATTGCAGTGGTTTCTCTCGTTGTGGAGCACAGGCTCTGGGATGCACGGACTTCAGCAGCTGCAGCATGTGGGCTCAGTAGCTGTGGCTCCCAGGCTCTAGAGTGCAGGCTTAATAGTTGTGTTGTATGGGCTTAGTTGCTCTGCAGTCTGTGGGATCTTCCCTGATCAGGGATCACACTTATGTCTCTTGCATTGGCAGGCAGATTCTTTACCACTGAGCCACGAGGGACGCCCTGATGCCAGAGCTTGTGATCGTGACCGTGCGGCTCTGTTGCTCTACCTATGACCCTATGTCCTCTGTGATCATTGCTCCACTCTCTGATCTCCACAGAGGAGAGTCTTAGTGTGCTTTTGTGTTTGTTTGTTTGTTTTTTTCCTCATTGAAAAAAATGAAAGGGACTTCCTTGCGGTCCAGTTTGATGCTGTGCTTCCACTGCAGGGGGTATGGGTTTGATTGCTGGTTGGAAAACTTAGATCCCACATGCCATATGGGATGGCCAAAAACTAGGGGGAAAAAAAAGGAGAAAATTAGACATGGTCTTTAAGGTACTTTCCAACTCAGACTCCAACACTTTGTACTGTAATTTATTATTCATCTTCTTGCTTACTTAAAAACTTTCCTCCTTGTCCTTAGTGTGATCACTTTGTTTTTCCATTTTTTCGCTGCTTGGATTGTAAACTTATGAGGTGCTGGGATGACAGGGAAAAGCTGGAAAGCCCTTTACTCATGAGAACATAATATGGCCGAGCAACACTGCAAGCCTAAGGACGACATAAATAAGGACTTCAGCTTCAGTTCCACTTCATTCAATCCACATTCACCCTTAAAGTTCTAGGCAAAGTTGGATACTCTTTATGGGTGAGGTTGAAGATGAAGATGAGAATAGAAGAAACTTCAAGCAGCATATGCCCTTATCCAAGCACTTGTCCCCAGAAAGTGTTTAAGCATAACAGAGAAGGCAGCTTGGAAAGCCTTGGGAAACACTAGGTTCTGCTTTATTGACTATGCCAAAGCCTTTGACTATGTGGATCACAATAAACTGTGGGAAATTCTTCAAGAGATGGGAATACCAGACCACCTAACCTGCCTCTTGAGAAATCTGTATGCAGGTCAGGAAGCAACAGTTAGAACTGGACATGGAACAACAGACTGGTTCCAAATAGGAAAAGGAGTACGTCAAGGCTGTATATTGTCACCCTGCTTATTTAACTTGTATGCAGAGTACATCATGAGAAATGCTGGGCTGGAAGAAACACAAGCTGGAATCAAGATTGCCAGAAGAAATATGAATCACCTGAGATATGCAGATGACACCACCCTTATGGCAGAAAGTGAAGAAGAACTAAAAAGCCTCTTGATGAAAGTGAAAGAGGAGAGCGAAAAAGTTGGCTTAAGGCTCAACATTCAGAAAACGAAGATCATGACATCCGGTCCCATCACTTCATGGCAAATAGATGGGAAACAGTGGAAACAGTGTCAGACTTTATATTTGGGGGCTCCAAAATCATTGCAGATGGTGACTGCAGCCATGAAATCAGAAGACGCTTACTCCTTGGAAGAAAAGTTATGACCAACCTAGACAGCATATTCAAAAGCAGAGACATTACTTTGCCGACTAAGGTTCATCTAGTCAAGCTATGGTTTTTCCTGTGGTCATGTATGGATGTGAGAGTTGGACTGTGAAGAAGGCTGAGCACCGAAGAATTGATGCTTTTGAACTATGGTGTTGGAGAAGACTCTTGAGAGTCCCTTGGACAGCAAGGAGATCCAACCAGTCCATTCTGAAGGAGATCAACCCTGGGGTTTCTTTGGAGGGAATGATGCTAAAGCTGAAACTCCAGTACTTTGGCCACCTCATGCAAAGAGCTGACTCATTGGAAAAGACTCTGATGCTGGGAGGGACTGGGGGCAGGAGGAGAAGGGGACGACAGAGGATGAGATGGCTGGATGGCATCATGGACTCGATGGATGTGAGTCTGAGTGAACGCCGAGAGATGGTGATGAACAGGGAGGCCTGGCGTGCTGCGATTCATGGGGTTGCAAAGAGTCGGACACGACTGAGCAACTGAACTGATGAGGAAATAATGTAGAAATTATTCTGTGTATTAATCATCATGCCACCTATCCACTAGACACTAAGCTCTTTTTTAATTGAAGTATAGTTGACTTATAATGCTGTGCCAATCTCTACTGTACAGCAAAGTGGTTCAGTTATACATGCATTCTTTTTATAGTCTTTTCCATTATGATTTATCAAAGAATATTGAATATATTTCCTTGTGTATATTAATACATTAGGAATCTGTTGTTTATCCATTCTAAATATAATAGTTTGAATCTCCAACTGTGGTGTTGAAGACTCTTGAGAGTCCCTTGGACTGCAAAGAGATCTAATCAGTCCATCCTAAAGGAGATCAGTCCTGGGTGTTCATTGGAAGGACTGATGCTGAAGCTGAAAGTCCAATACTTTGGCCACCTGATGTGAAGAGCTGACTCATTTGAAAAGACCCTGACGCTGAGAAAGATTGAGGGCAGGAGAAAAAGGGGACAACAGAGGATGAGATGGTTGGATGGCATCACTGACTCAGTGGACATGGGTTTGGGTGAACTCTGGAAGTTGGTGATGGACAAGGAGGCCTGGCGTGCTGCGATTCATGGGGTCACAAAGAGTCAGACATGACTGAGCGACTGAACTGACTGACTGACTGACTGACCCCAAACTCGCAATCCATCCCTCTCCCTCCCTGTTCTGCATGACCAGCACAACTCTGTTTTCTTGTCTGCTTCTGTTTTGTAGATAGGTTGATTTGTACCAAGCTCTCCTTTTATTCAGTTGGCTCCTAATTTTGGCCATTCATAAGGTATGTTTTGAGGAGCTAAATGAAGCATGTGTAGCTGTCTACTTTGTGAGATTCAGTCTAAACTGACTGTGCATGGACCATAGAAAACAAGATTTTCTGTGTATAGCAGCTGGTAGTGATAACATGCAGCAAATAAAATATTATAAAAATATCACTATGGCTTTGAGAGAGGATAAACACTACTTATTCTTTCCAGTACCATAGGTATTGTCCTCTTCTATTACTAAGGAACATTTTCTTTCCTTTTCCCTGGAAAATGGGCATAATTTTTTTCCTTTGGTTTAAGCCTAAGACATTACAATTGAGATCAAGGTTTAGTTTCATAGAAACATAGCAGGCAGGTCTTCAAGCATTTGATAATCTTAAATCTAGATACACTTGTTTTTGTAGCTCTATTGTTAAATGAATTGTGTTCCCTTCCCCCAAATTCACATGTTGACTCCTAATTCTCAATATGACTGCATTTATAGATAGGGCCTTTAAGGAGGTAATTAAGAATAAAATGAAGTCATAAGGGTGAGCCCTGATGGGACTGATGTTCTTCTGTTTCTTTATTTTTTTTTACTGTTATTAGAATTTAGGTTTTTTTAAAATTTTTATTTTCTTTATTTTGCTTTACAATACTGTATTGGTTTTGCCATACATTGACATGAATCAGCCACAGGTATACATGAGTTCCCAATCCTGAACCCCTCTCCCATCTCTCACCCCAGATCATGATGTTCTTCTAAGAAGAGAAAAAGACACCAGTAGTTCATGCACAGAGAAAAGGTTGTATGAGGACACAGTGAGAAGGTAGCTATCTGCAAGCCAAGGAGAGAGATCTCACCAGAAACAATTCCACAAGCACCCTGATGCTAGAATTCCAGTCTTCAGAACTGACAGATAATACATTTCGATCATGTCACCCAGTCTGTGGTGGTTTGTTGTAGCATCCCTAGCTGACTAATACAACCCCCTTTGTTCCCTCCAAAATACTTTATCAGTTAACGTGAAAAGTGTGAAAATGTTAGTTGCTCAGTCATGTCTGACTCTTTGTGACCCCATGGACTGTAGCCTCCCAGGCTCCTCCATCCATGGGATTCTCCAGGCAAGAGTACTGGAGTGGGTTGCCATTCCCTTCTCCAGGGGATCTTCGCGACCCAGGGATCAAACCCAGGTCTCCCGCATTCCAGGCGCTTTAACCTCTGAGCTACCAAGGAATCTTCCCATAATGTTTTATCTCAGTAATTAAAGTACAATTCAAGCAAATAAACACCAGAAAGGAACTGCCTTACTAATCAGCCTGAACTCTCCATATACACTGGGAGCAGATTTGCTTTTGAGGTGGAATGTATCCACATGCTAGCCAGATATGTTTAAAAGCATTTCAATAATTTCTCTATTTTAAAAATCACACGGAAAACCTTCTTCATTGAGCAATAATTATTCTAAAGGGTTGAAACAATAAATTTAAGCAATTTTCACCATTTGTAGAAATTAAAATAATTAAGTCACTGAGAACCATTTAACACATTTAAAATTTTATAACAACAGGTAGGGGTTGTTTTCTTCGTGTAGGGACTGGGTGCAGAGTACCAGTGAGGACAGCTGCTTTCTAGTGCGTATATTTGAATAGCAATGATTTGAGCAAGAATCTGACGACTTCTAACCTGTCCTTGGTCATGGACATTAGACCTAATATATGTACAGACATTTGTATTTCCCTTTTCAAATCAGAGGTTTATAGATTCTGTCCATTCAGCTTACCACTGAGGAACATTTTTCACCACAGAACAACACTTGCCTATTTTTCAGAATGATTAGTCATTCCCACTCCCCACCCCCAGGCAATGTGAATTGCTTCTCATGGAGTATAGCCAGGAAAATAAAATCTCTAGTCTCTTTATCCTGAGATCAGAACGCGACTTGGTGCTGGTTCTTTTTGTCACTAGAATTGAGTACATGCCAACAGCTCATATAAATAACTGTGTTATTAATAATACACCTCCCACTCTGTGAGAGGAGGTGTATATCCATGTGTTAGTCGCTCAGTCGTGTCTGACTCTTTGCAGCCCCACAGACTGTAGCCCGCCAGGCTCCTCTGTCCATGGGATTATCCAGGCAAGCATACTGGAGTGGCCTGCCATTCCCTTCTCCAGAGGATCTTCCCAACCCAGGGATTGAACCCTGATCTCCTACATTGCAGGCAGATTCTTTACCATTTGAGCTACAGGAAAGTCCTGTACTTCTGTGTGGGAACACCACATTTTCATGAAGGAGGGAATGTTTTCCTTTCTGTGAAGAATAGAAAGATTCCATCTTAATCAGAAATTGTCTTCAGCTTGGGTTTTCCTTTTCCCATCAGCTCTCTGTGCCCTGTGGCAGGAAATCATGCCCCTGCATCCCTTCATTTACACTTTACCTCCTCACCCATCTGGTTGTGCCTTGGTTTCTCCTTGAGTCTGGCTCTCAGTGACTCTGTCATAGTTCCCTTTATTGTTTCTGAGACATCTCCAAGATGCTTCTGGATTAAAAATTCATAAGACCAATGGATATAATCCAAGGGCTGATGTGTCTGTATGCAGGTCAGGAAGCAACAGTTAGAACTGGACATGGAACAACAGACTGGTTCCAAATAGGAAAAGGAGTACACCAAGGCTGTATATTGTTCTTGCTTATTTAACTTATATGCAAAGTACATCATGAGAAATGCTGGGCTGGAAGAAACACAAGCTGGAATCAAGATTGCCGGGAGAAATATGAATCACCTGAGATATGCAGATGACACCACCCTTATGGCAGAAAGTGAAGAGGAACTAGAAAGCCTCTTGATGAAAGTGAAAGAGGAGAGTGAAAAAGTTGGCTTAAAGCTCAAGATTCAGAAAACGAAGATCATGGCATCCGGTCCCATCACTTCATGGCAAATAGATGGGGAAACGGTCGTTGACTTTATTTTATTGGGTTCCATAATCACTACAGATGGTGACTGCAGCCATGAAATTAAGACGTTTACTCCTTGGAAGGAAAGTTATGACCAACCTAGACAGTATATTAAAAAGCAAAGACATTACTTTGCCAACAAAGGTCCGTCTCATCAAGGCTATGGTTTTTCCAGTAGTCATGTATGGATGTGAGAGTTGGACCATAAAGAAAGCTGAGTGCAGAAGAATTTGATGCTTTTGAACTGTGGTGTTGGAGAAGACTGTTGAGAGACCCTTGGACAGCAAGGGGATTCAACCAGTCCATTCTGAAGGAGATCAGTCCTGAGTGTTCACTGGAAGGACTGATGTTGAAGCTGAAACTCCATTACTTTGGCCACCTGATGTGAAGAGTTGACTCATTTGAAAAGACCCTGATAGTGGGAAAGATTGAAGGCAGGAGGAGAAGGGGATGACAGAGGATGAGGTGGTTGGATGCATCACCAACTCAATGGGGATGAGTTTGAGTAAACTCCGGGAGTTGGTGATGGACAGGGGGCCTGGCGTGCTACATACAGTCCATGGGGTCATGAAGAGTTGGACATGACTGAGTGACTGAACTGAATGGTCTATGAGGCCTGAGTTGACTAGAAAAAGAGTGACATTTCTGACCTTTTAAAGAGTTTCTACTCTCCAGGGCACTGAGTAGTCAGTCCATTAACATGATCTGCCTCTTGTGAATTGTAATTCACAATGCAACCAGCACCAACTTTACTTGGCTTTGTAACCCACCGCTTACGGTGGCTTATGTTCAACATAAGCACCAGTCCTATGCAATAAGTGGAAGCTAGACTTTTCCATCAATATTCATGAATAATGACGCAGATATGTGGTATGCCTTGAAAAGTGTTTTAAAAATCCAATTGCCTAACTCCTAAACTTGCCATTCCACTTACCTCCTCAGTGCCTGAAACTCCACTGTGAGTTGTTAGCTTACAAAACAGACTGGACTGTCGGAAGCCAGCCTAGGATTGGGTGTTTAAAGTTGTCAGGATTGATCAGAAAGTGGCTGAACAGTTGTGTTCAAGTTTGTTTTGATTTGGTTGTTCACATTTTGGTGGGTGGGGTTGGAGTAAATTTAGCTTGGGGAGAAAGTAGATAGGTAGGTAAGTGGTAAAGAGTAAGGTAAAGTTGGCAGAAAATGAAAATGTATCACCAGGACTAGATTATGGTCTTTCAGAGGCTTAAGGACTGGAAATAAAAGTAAAACCAATATTTGGCCCTAAAACACAAACATATGTATACAGAAATTTTATATTCTATGTATTTCTATATATATATTTCTATGTATTTTATATAAAATTAGTATTTCTATATATCCTGATTGCAACATTCTGGAGAAACTCACTAGAGCTTACCTCATTTTGCCTGGTCCTCCCTGGCTCATGCCCTGTGTGGGACTGGGTCTGCTGGTTGACATTCTTGAAGGGCAGTGTGTCTGCTGATGTGAAGGGCCACAGAAGAGAGCTGCACAGGCTGTGCTCGGCACAACCACAGTCACAAAGAGGCTATGATGAGAGTGGCTGCCTGTGGGGCTTTGCAACTTGGCACCTCTGGGAAGCAGGCCCCGATGGAGAATGGCTGTGTTAAACAAAGCTTGGCCAGAGGACCCTGCCTGGAATCACTTGTTAAAATGCAAATTCATACAGTATGAGACAGGGTAGAGGGACCAGAGAGCTGGGGTTTCTATTATAAAATAAGTATTACAGTTAATTCTTGAGCATACTGGCAAAACATGCTAACTACCTTTAGGTGAAGTTACTGTCTGCTGGTTCCCTCCTGCCCCTACAGAGAACCGCAAATGAGAGAGTCCTAGGCTTCCACTCTGGGGGTCAGGTCTGGCATGGCCTGCCCCAGTGTCTGGTTAACCCTCCACAGCCATTGGATGTTTTGCCCCAAATCAGGGAAGCATGGAGCCCTTGACAAAGTTGTATTAGCAGGAGCTCTGGAGAACAGTTTCCTGATCTGGGCTTCTGTTTCCAGTTCTGCCACTAACTAGCTAGTTAAATGCTTAAATTTCTTTCTGGACAAGTTTTCTTGTGTGTTAGATGAGGGCATAAGTCAGAATATATATTCCAGACCTTGTCTTAACCATCTCTTTTTCATAAGTTATGAGGGTGAAAAAAATACATTCTATGGGATCCACAGTTCAGAAACTCCTGGGGCCAAATAGGTTTTAAATTCATTGTTGTTGTTTTGAAATGTAATAGAAAGAAAGAGAAGTCACTCGGTTGTGTCCAGCTCTTTGCGACCCCATGTGCTATAGCCTACCAGGCTCCTCCATCTATGGGATTTTCCAGGCAAGAGTGCTGGACTCAGTTGCCATTTCCTTCCCCGGGGACCTTCCCGACCCAGGGATCAAAGCCGGGTCTCCCGCATTGTAGGCAGATGCTTTACCGTCTGAGCCAGTAGGGAAGTCCTTGAAATGTAATAGGATGCATATATAATACATCACATAGTGCTTTCAGCAGGGTCTGGGGCAGTACCCTGAAATGTAACTTATTCATTATTCCTGAAGCAAAATGTGTCAATAGTTTATAAAACATCTTCGATCTTAGAGAAGGTACAGAAGAGGACTCCAGAGGCCAAGTGGGCGCTGGTGAAGCACTTTGCCAGGGTGCATGGTGCGTTGTGGTGAGGAAGACATTGAGGCTTAAATTCACAAGCCTGGCCCTGAGCTGGTTACCTCTGAATTTGGGCAAATTAATTAACCTCTTCATGCCTCACTTCCCTTACCTGTAAATCATTGAGTGGTCCCAAGAATGAAATAATTTGTTACATTTTAGGCGTCTAGAACAATGTTTGACGCATCTTACTCAACAGACGTCAGTTTTCATTGTCCTTGAATGGTGTGTACTTCCCTGTTTTGCTTGCTGCTTTCTGGGTGGGGGTGGAGCTGGTGAGAAGAGGTATAGAGATTGAAAGGTTAGGATTTGGCAGAGGGTACTGGCCAGACTGTTTTCACCCTAGGGCTTGTGCCCCAGTCCTGATCCAGGCATAATATTCCATCTCTCCTCCCTCCGCGCTCTCTCTGTGCTTGAATCTCTGTCTATAAAGAACTAGGAATGTTATTCCACCTGCTGATAAAATTGTGTAAATAAAAGCAGGTCAAGTTTTTCAGAAAAGGAATTCTTCTCATTTTCTGGAATGGTAAATTTATTTTTGCCACTAACTTCAGCCTGTATGGGTTACCAAGAAAGGTTAAGCAAAGCAGGGACCTGGGAGGACCTCTCTTTGTACTTACAGTATTGGGTTGGCCAGAAAGCTCATTCAGGTTTTTCTGCAAGACGGTATGTGTTAGTGGAAGAGTCTGGAGCCCCTCCTCCCGTGGGCCTTGGTTCTTCACAAAGAAGAATCTGAGGTCTTACCCGTTGCAAGAGAACAGACGAAAGAACAGACAGAACACCTCAAAGGAGGTGGGCCAAACCAAGGTGGGCCCCAGAGGGCTGGGGTGAAGAATTTTTCAGGCAAGTCTTTTGCATAATCCAGGGTATCCTTGGTTGACAGACTTAACTGACAGATGCAGGTTGTATAACAAGAGACTCTGCTGCCCTTGTCTTTCCCATAATCCAGTCTGTTATAATTAGTTGTATGAATCTGCCTGCAGTGTGGGAGACTCAGGTTCGATCTCTGGTTGGGAAGATCCCTCTGGAGAAGGGAATGGCAACCCACTCCAGTATTATTGCCTGGAGAATCCCTGGACAGAGGGGGTCTGGTGGGCTACAGTCCTTGGGGTCACAAAGAGCCAGAAATGACTGAGCAAGTAACACGCACACACACATTCATAGAATATTTATAAACATTTATTGGTCCCTAAGAGTCGGACACGACTGAGCAACTTCACTTTCACTTTTCACTTTCCAGCATTGGAGAAGGAAGTGACAACCCACTCTAGTGCTCTTGCCTGGAGAATCCCAGGGACGGGGGAGCCTGGTGGGCTGCCGTCTATGGGGCTGCCCAGAGTCGGACACGACTAAGCGACTCAGCAGCAGCAGCACTGAGCCCAGTGGCCACCAGAGGTTATCTAAGGACGAATCAGCATGAGGTGTGCACTTGTGCTGGAGTGGAGAAAGTCCCGCCAGTGGGGATTTTTCCAGTCCCTTGACCATTTTGTAGTAGTGATAGGAGCGTGTTTGGTGTTGGTAAATAGCTTGGCGGGAGTAGATGGCTATTGGACTTTAAGCCAGGACTTTGAGCCGCCTCTGGTTGCTCAGGGCTAACTGCTGCCTAATAGTACCGAAAAATCCAAATGAACTTTTTGCCAACCCAATATATGTCTGTAGCCAGTGAATCCAGATTCAACAATTCCGGAATGAAACAGAAGCGATTAGTTTCTGTGAACACACTCATCTTCCCTACAGCCCAGGAAATTCTGTTTATGATATTGAAAGACTGTTGGCCAGAAGTTTGCCCCTCCTCCTGATCCTAAACTAGGCTGTGAGTCAGTGTGCTCGTGGAAGCACATCACTGCTTCTGGAATTGAAACTCTAAAGCTGGATAACTCAGCTCTAAGCCAGAACTCCAAGTGGAACAGACAAGCTAAAACTATGAGTGGCACAGAAATGGTAGACAATTTTTCAGTCTCATTGAGAAGGTGTTTCTTTTCACTTTGATACTTTTGTGATGAAGTCCTTGTTTATTTGTTTGTCCCCTACAAAGTGCAATTCTCAAGTTAAATTATTTGTAACCACTACAGTGTCAGATGTTTACAATGCAGTCAAAAGCTTTGCTCCTATCACCGAGGTCCCAGTTAACATTTGCTGACATCTTTCAAATTTATCATGAAAAGTACTATTCATGAATGGCTACATTCTATCAGGGGAATGAAAACTGGTACAGGAAGGGGAGACTGAAATGATGGTTTTCAGTAAATTCCAAAGAATTCGCTTACCTTGTCACCGCTGCCAGACATGACAAGACTTCTAAAATAGAAAAAATTCTTTCTGTGATTTCAGATCAACCATTTTTAACCCTCCTTCACTGACTAACTTAATTAGATTTTCCTTAAAAAGAGTTGCTCTGGGCTAAATATTTGTACATGAGCTTCCCTGGTAGCTCAGGAAATATTTGTATGCCAATTTTCAGCCGTGAGCATATTTTCACTGTGAAATTATTAACCTCTGAGAAAACTATTAGAATCTTAAACTAAATTTTTAAACTGAAGAATCTTAATTACACTGATGCTACCAGGAAATGCAATAAATTGTCTTTGATCCTGCTTTCTATTTGTCACTTTGTTGGTTTTGCTTTATATTTATTTTAACCAAGATCATTAATTCAGAGCCTTCTGAACATTCTACTCACAAAAAATCACAGTCACAACGTAGGTAAAGAATCTTTCATGCAGTGATACTAAAATGCTCTATAAATAAATCACCAAACTTTGAAGTTCCTCAGTTTATCCATCACTGAAAGATATTTCCTAATAAAGTGGGAAATCATCAATTACCATTGTTTTAGAATGCTTGGGTGGGGTAGTGATTTTAAGAAAACAGTAACTCTAATTTTGAAAATCATCCTTTGCTCTTTTTTTAAATGGCCACAGCTGGGCAAAGCTGCTAGTGAAATTCCTCTAAATGACTGCATGCCTTTGGGAAAGCCAGTTAGCTTAGATTTCTATTGAAAGTGTTTTCCAGTTCTGACAGGCAACCGTGGGGCTATGGTACTCTAATCTATTCACCTCTATGATTGGGCTGTATATGTTCTGAAGAAGAAAATGTGTGCAATCCTACTTGTACTAGATGTTTCCTTTCTTTTGTAAAAGTCTTTATGATTGTATCACCATGATGTAGTCTTGCTAAAAATGTTGAATTTGAACATTACCAAACCTTAAGGTCAAATCTTAATTTCTAAGAAATATTAAAAACCGAGGAAGGAGGTCACACCATTTGGCAGCTATGAGACAAATCCAGAATGTGCATAGTCTATTTGAAAATGGATTTGGACTTTAATGGTTTATAATACATATAACCTAAATTTTATGCTCATTACATTTTATCCTGCTTCCCATTTAAATATAGAGCAAGTCCTCTTATAACTTGTGGTTCTTGAAACAAGTGGTCCACAGACCCCTGGGTTTCCTTGAAACTGTTGTTTGACAAAGTGTTAAAAGAGATTTCCCAAATAGTGAAGCATATTCAGATGTCACAATTAGCAATTAAAAAAAAAAACACTTATTGTACCATTTGTAAATAAAATAAGATTATATATTTTCCATTGTTAAGGTAAGCATGTATTCTTAAAATATGAAAAAATAAAATAGAAAAGAAATTCTAATCTGCTAGATTAACTGTCAAAAAACTAATGAAGACACAATGATAAACAATGATAAAAGAAAACTGTGATGTCAATTTGTATAGCAACTTTTTTTTCAAGAAAAGATAGAATGATTGGCAAAAGAATTAGTTTACTTATGCATCAAATAATATCAGTTTAGTTATGGTTTTCTTTTTTTTTTTAACTTTTATTCAGTGTATATAAATTTCACTGACTCTTCCTACCTCCTTTCCCCCACCTCTTGCAACAACTAATTTCTTTTCTGTATCTTTGGGTTTTGTTTGTTTTTAGCTGCCATATATAGGAGATATCATACAGTATTTGTTTTTGTCTGTCTGGCTTATTTTATTTGGCATAACACTCTTGAGATCCAACCATGTTGTCAAAGGCAAGATTTCTTTCTTTTGATGACCAAGTAGTATTTCTCTCTCTGTGTGTGTGATAATTTCTCTATCTATTCATCCATTGATAGATATTTAGGGTGTTTTCATATTTTGGCTATTGTAAATAATGTTACAGTGAACATAGGGATACATCTTTTCTAATTAGGGTTTTCATTTTCGTTTGATAAATACTCAGAATTGCTGCATCATAGGATAGTGTTTTTTTTTCTTTTTTAAAATTTTATTGTAGTTGCTTTACAATCTCATGTTAGCTTCAGATGCATAGCATAGTGATCCAGGTTTACATGCATAATCTTTTTCAGGTTCTTTTCTATTATAGGTTATTACAAGATACTGACCCCTGGAGAAGGAAATGGCAACCCACTCCAGTATTCTTGCCTGGAAAATTCCATAGGCAGAGGAGCCTAGTGGGCTACAGACCATGGGGATGCAAAGAGTTGGACACAACTGAGCACACACACACAAGATACTGAATATAGTTCCCTGTACTATTCACTAGGTCCCTTGCTGGATAACTTTTATATATAGTAGAATGTATCTGCTAACCCCAAATTCCCAACTTATTCCCTACCCTTCCCCTTTGGTAACCAAAAATTTGTTTTCTATGCCTGTGAGTCTGTTTCTGTTTTGTAAGTTCATTTGTATCATTTTTTTTTAGATTTCACATATAAGTGATGTTATATAATATTTGTTTTTCCATCTGTTTGTGTTGCCTTCAGTTTCTTTCATCAGCATCTTACAGTTTTCAGAGTATAGGTCTTTTGCCTCTTTAGGTAGGGTTATTCTTTTGATGAGACAGCGAATGGAATTGTTTTGTTAATTTCCCTTTCTGATATTTTGTTGTTAGTGTTTAGAAATACAATAGATTTCTGTATATTAATTTTGTATACTATGACTTTACCAAATTCATTGATGATCTCTAGCAGTTTCCTGATAATGTCTTCAGGATATACAGTATCATGTCACCTGCAAACAGTGACAGATTTACTTTTCTCTTTATAATTTGGATTCCTTTTGTTTTTCTTCTCTGATTGCCATGGCTAGGACTTTTAAAACTATGCTGAATGAACATGATGAAAATAGACATCCTTGTCTTACTCCTCTTTCAACTTTTCACCATTGAGTATGATGTTAGCTATGGGTTTCTCATATATGACCTTTATCATATTGAGGTAGGTTCCCTCTATGCCTGCTTTCAGGAGACTTTTTATCATAAATGGATGTTCAGTTTCATCAAAGGTTTTTCTGCATCTATTGAGATGATCATATGGTTTTTATTCTTCAATTTGTTAAAGTGGTATATCACATTGACTTATGGATACTGAAAATTCCTTGCATCCCTGGGATAAATTCCACTTGATCATGATGTACAGTCCTTTTATTGTATTGTTGGATTCAGTTTCATAGTACTTTGTTAAGGATTTTTGCATCTATGTGCATCAGTGACACTGACCTGTAATTTTCTTTTTGTGACATCTTTGTCTCGTTTTGGCATAAAGGTGATGGTGACTTCATAGAATAAAGCTCTGAAGTGTTCTTTCCGCTGTAGTTGTTTGGAATAGTTTCAGAAGGATAGGTGTTAGCTCTTCTTCAAATGTTTGGTAAAATTCACCTGTGAAGCCTGGACTTTAGTTTTGGGGGAATTTTTAATTACTGATTCAATTTCAGTACTAGTAACTGGCCTGTTCATATTTTCTATTTCTTCCTCATTCAGTCTTTGTAGATTGTACCTTTCTAAGAATTTGTCTATTTCTTCTAGGCTCTTTGTTCATTTTATGAGTGTGTAGTTGCTCATGGGTAGTCTCTTATGATACTTTGTATTTCTGTGGTGTTGGTTGTAACTTTTTTTTCTAATTTTATTGATTTCAGACCTTTCCCTATTTTTCTGGATTAGTCTAGCTAAAGGTTTATCAGTTTTGTTTATCCTTTTAATTTCTTTCATCAGCATCTTAGTTTTCAGAGTATTAGTCCTTTGCCAGCTTTTAGTTTCGTTGATTTTTTTCCATTGCTTTGTAAAATTTTTTCAATAATTTTAAACTTACTGAAAGCTGTAAGAATAACATTAATACAGACTATATCCATGCATTCATTATATAAATTCAACTTATTAACATTTTATTCCAATTGGTTTACTACTTCCTCCTTCTCTCTACACATGCACATACACCCAGACACACAGACCCACCCACCCACACACACATTGTGTATATGTAAGGGATGGTGAGAGAGAGATTGACTGATTGTTTCTGAACTTTCATTCCTAATAGTTCAATCTGTACCCACAATAAATAGGAATATTCTCTTTCTCTACAATAGAACCATATATCAACATTAGCAAATTTAATCTTGATTAAAATATTTACATAATCTTTTTAATATCTTTACTCTGATTTTATCAAATTGATACTTGATAACACTTTATAACATTTTTCACATTTTCTAACTCCTTAAGATAGAAAGGTTATTAATTTGAGATCTTTCTAATTTGTAATGTAGACACTTATAGCTCTAAATTTCCCCTTGAACACTGTGTTAGCTGCACCCCATACATTTGGTACATTGTATTTTTATTTTTATTCAGTTTAAAATACATTCAGATTCCTCTTGTCATTTCTATTTTGATCCACAGGTAATTTAAATGTAGTAAAACTCACTCAGTAGTGTCTGACTCTTTGCTACCCCAAGGACTATACAGTCCATGGAATTCTCCAGGCCAAATACTGGAATGAGTAGCCTTTCCCTTTCTCCAGGGGATCTTCCCAACCCAGGGATCGAACGTAGGTCTCCCGCATTGCAGGCGGATTCTTTTACCGGCTGAGACACAAGGGAAATCCAAGAATATTGGAGTGGGTAGCCTATTCCTTCTCCAGCAGATCTTCCTGGCCAAGATATTGAACTGGGAGTCTCCTGCACTGCAACTGAAATATCAGGGAAACCCATAATTAAAATATGTGTTGTTTAATTTCCACATATATGTAGGTTTCCCAATTTTTCTTGTGTTGTTGATTTGTAATTTAATTTCACTGTGATCAAAGAACATTCTTGATATGGTTTCAGTTCTTTTAAATTGAGTCTTATTTTATGGACTAACATATGATCTATCATGGAAAATGTCCCATCTTCACTTGAGAATAATTTGCATTCTGTTGTTGGTAACGTGTGATACAGATGTTTGTTAGCTCTGATAGGTTAATAGTGTTGTTCAGGTCTTTCTAATTTTCTGTCTAGTTGTTTTGCCCATTAGCCAGATTGAAGTATTGAAGTCTCCATCTATTATTGTTTAATTATCTAGTTTTCTCTTTGATTTTGTCAGCTTTTGCTTTTTATATTTTAGAGCTTTGTTGTCAGACAAGTAATATATATTTATTATATCTTCCCAGTGAAGTGACCCTTTATAAAAGATGTTTTTGTTTTTCTCTGGTAATAGTTTTCATCTTAAAGTCTAGTTTGTTTAATAGTAGGATAGCCGATCCAGTTCACTTATACTTATTGTTTACTTGATATTTCTTTTTTTCATTTCTTTGCTTTCAAACTCATGTATTTTTTAATCTGTGGTGTGTCTCTTATAACATTATCTAGTTGGACCTGTTTTTTATTCAGTCTGATAATCTCTGCCTTTTCTTTGGAGTATTTAACTCATTGACATTTAATGATATTATTGATATAGTTGAATTTATGTATACTGTTTTGCTATTTGCTTTTGGTAGTTTCATTGTTTTATTTCTCTACTGCTTTCTTTTATATCATGTGGTTATTTTCCAGGATAGAATTTTAAGTCATTTATTCACTTAAAAAGATATTCAGATTCATTTTCTTAGTGGTTGCTCTACAGCTCTGTAATATACTTTATTTACAATATACTTATTTATCATTCTGGTACTCTTCATTTCTTTGAAGAGATCAAAGTAACTGACCAGTGTCATTTCCTTGTGCCAATGTAACTTCATTCTCTGCCCCTTCCTTTGTGATATTTGTCATATATATCATATAATCTTTAATGACAAAAATACAATTTTATAACTTACAATTTTGTCTGGATATTTAAGATCAGTTAGGAGGAAAACACATAATTATACTGCTTTTTGTAATTACTTTTAAAATTATCTTTAATGGTGCTCTTTGTTACTTTGTATAGGTTTGAACCACTATCTGGTATCACTTCCTTTCAGCCTCGAGAACTATCTTTAATATTTCTTCCTCTTTTTCTTTTTATGAGGCAAAAATATTTGTCAACTTCAGAGTTGAGTTTAGTTTTGTATTTTCAGTTTTATTGAGATTTAATTGACATATAGCACTATATAACTTTGGTAAAAAAAAATCTTCCTGCAGTGCGGGAGATGTGGGTTCAATCCCTGATCGGGAAGATCCCCTGGAGGAGGAAATGGCAAAAGCGAAGTCGCTCAGTCGTGTCTGACTCTTTGTGACCAGTTGTCGTCCATCCATGGGATTTTTCCAGGTAAGAATCCTGGAGTGAGTTGCCATTTCCTTCTCCAGGGGATCTTCCTGACCCAAGGGTCAAACCTGTGTCTGCCATATTGCAGGCAGACACTTTACCATCTGAGCCACCAGGGAAGCCCTTTACCACTCCACTATTCTTGCTGAGATAATCCCATAGACAGAGGAGCCTGGTGGGCTACTGTCCACAGGGTCACAAAAAGTCAGGCATGACTCGAGGAACTCAGCACGAACACTATATAACTTTAAAGTGTCTAGCATAATAATTTGACCTGCATATATTATGAAATGATTACAACGATAAGTTTAGCTAACATCCATCATCTCATATGGATACAAAAAAGGAAAAAAAAACATTTTTTTTCCTTATGAGGACTCAGGATTAACTGTTAACAATTTACATGTGTGTCACGCAACAGTGTCAAATTAACTATGATCAAAATGATATATTTTACATCCATAGTACTTATTTATCTTATAACTAGATGTTTGTACCTTTTGACAACTTTCAGCAATTCCCTCAATACTCCCTGCCCTGCTTCTGGTAACCAGAAATTTAATTTTGTTTTCCTTTGAGTTTCTTTTTGTTTGTTTTTAAAGATTCCACATATAAGAGAGCTCTTAAAGTATATGTCTTTGTCTGACCGATTTCACTTAGCACAATCCCCTCAAGGTTATTTCTTGTCACAAATGGCAGGATTCCCCTCTTTTATGGCTGAATAATATTCCATTGTGTATATATCCCACAAATTCTTTATCCATTCATCCATCTATAGGTACTTAAGTTGTTTCCATGTCTTGACTATTATAAATAGTGCTGATAGGAACATAGAGTGCACGTAATTTTTTGAATTAGAATTTTCTGGATATATGCTCAGGAGTGGGATTGCAGGATCATATGGAAACTCTAGTTTTGGTTTATTGAGGAGCCTCCATGCTATTTTTTCATAGTGACTCTGCCAATTTACAATCCCACTAACAGTGCACAAGTGTTTGCTTTTCTCCACATCCTTGCCAGAATTTATTATCTCTGATGCTAACCATTCCAACAAGCATGAGTTGTTCCCTCATTGTGGTTTTGATCTTCATTTCCCTCATGACTAGTGATATTGGGCATCTTTTTATATACTTGTCAACCATTCATATCTTTGTCTATATGAAAATGCCCATTCAGGGCCTTTTGTCATTTTAAAATTGGATGATTAGGGGCAGGTTGTTTGTTTTTATTGCTACTGAGTTGTATGAGTTCTTTGTATATTTTGGATATTAACCTTTCAGACATATAGTTTGCAAATATTTTTTCCCATTCTTTAAGTTGACTTTTTATTTTTATGATCATTTCTTCTGCTCTGCAGAAGCTTTTTAGCTTGATATAGTCCTGCTTACTTATTTTAGATATTGTTACTTGTGATTTGGTATCATATGCAAAAAATTGTTGCCAAGATCCATGTTAAGGAGCTTTTCCTTTATGTTTTCTTCTATAAGTTTTATGGCTCATGGTTTTGTAAGGAGTGTAAGATAGGTACATTATTTTATTCTTTTACATGTGAATATCCAGTTTTCCCAGCACCATTTATTGAAGAGACTATCTTTTCTCCATTGTGTATGCTTGGCTCCCTTGTCAAAATTGGTTGGCCATATATAACTGAGTTTATTTCTGGCCTTTAAATTCTGTTCCATTGGTTTGTCTGTTTTTATGCCAGTACCATAGTGTTTTGATTACTCAGGTTTTACAGTATGGCTATTTCACTCTGGCTAGAGTGAGATCAGGAAGAGTGATGCCTCCCTCTTTGTTTTCTTTCTCAAGATTGCTTTGACTATTGAGGATCTTCTGTGATTCTATATAAATTTTAGAATTGTTTTTCTACATCTGTAAAAATACCGTTGGAATCTTGATAGAAAGTTTTTTGAAACTATAGATGGCTTTTGGTTGTATTGATTAACATTTTCATAATATTAATCTTTCAGTCCATGAACATAGGATGTCTTTCCATTTATTTTCCTCTTCTTTAATTTATTTCATCAATATCTTGTAGTGTTCGGTGTACAGATCTTTCGTCTGCAAGTATTTTATTGTTTTTGATGCTATTATAAAAGGGATTATTTTACTTCTTTTTTGGGTAGTTTGTTGTTAGTGTATAGAAATGCTACAGTTTTTTCATGTTAATTTTATATCCTATAACTACTAAATTCATTTGTTATACCTAATAATCTTTGATGGTATCTTTAGGGTTTATATATATATATATACACACACACACACACACACACATATACATATATATATGTATATATTCATGTCCTCTGGAAATATAGACAGTATTACTATTTCCCTTTCAATTCTGTCTTTTATTTCTGTTTCTTGCTGGTTGCTCTAGCTGGGACTTCCAGTGTTATGTTGAATAGATGTCATGAGAGAGGGCACCCTTTACTTGTTCCTGATGTTAGAGGAAATTGCCTTCACTTTTCACCACTGAGTATGATATTAGATGTGGGCTTGTCACATATGTCCCTTATTTATGTTTAAGTATTCTTCTCATTTGTAATTTGGTGAAAGTTGAGTTTTTTAAAAACATGAACAAATGTTGTATTTTGTCAAATGCTTTTTCTGTATCTACTGAAGTGACCATATGATTTTTTTTTCTTTCATTGTATCTAGGTGATGTATCACATTGATTGATTTGTATATATTGAACTGTCCATGCATCCCAGGGACAAATTCTATTTGATCATGGTGAATGACCCTTTTCAGGAGTTGCTGAATTTGGTTTGCTAAAATTTTAATTGAGATTCTTAAATTTTCACACCTACATTCGCCAGAGATATCGGCCTGTAGTTTTTCTGGTAGTTTCTTTATCTGGCTTTTGCTGTCACGGTAATGCTGGCCTCATAAAGTCAGTTTGGGACTGTTCCCTCCTCTTAGGCATTTTGGAAGAGTTTGAGAAGTATTGGTTTTAATTCTTCTCTAATGTTTTGTAAAATTCACCAATGGAGTCTTTTGATCCTAGGCTTCTTTCCTTGGAAGATTTTTGATTACTGATTCAATCCCCTTACTAATAATTGGCATATCAGATTTTCTGTTTCTTCCTGATTTAGTTTCAGTAGAGTGGATATTTCTAAGGATTTTTCCAATTCTTCTGGGTTGTCTAGTTTGTTGACATATGTGCCTCTTTTGTATATCATAGATGGCGCTTTTGTATATCTGCAGTATCAGTTGTAATGCCTCCTTTTTCATTTATAATTTTGCTGACTTGCATCCTCTCTTTTCCCCTTTTCAAGGGGAAATTTTATCTCTTCAAGGAACTGACTCCTTAGTCTTGTTAGTATTTTCTATTGTTTCTCCTGTTCTCTGTTTCATTTATTTCTGTCCTAAAATTTATTATCTCTTCTGCTAATCTTGGGTTCAGTCTGTTCTAGTTCCTAAGCCAGAGTTAGGTTGTTTATTTGAGATCTTCCTTGTTTTTTAATGGAGGCATTTATTGCTATGGACTTCCCTCTTACAACTGTTTTTGCTGCATCCCCAAAGTTTTGGTATGTTGTATTTCTACTTTCATTTGTCTCAAGATACTTTTTATTCCCCCTTTTATTTTTTAAACAATTTATTGTTTGTTCAGGAGAATCTTAATATCCACATATTCTTAATGTTCCCATTTTCCTTCTGTTAATGACATCTTGTTTCATATCATTATGGTCTGAGAGCATACTTGGTATGACTTCAGTCTCCTTGAATTTAAGAAGACACATTCTGTGGCTTAACATACAGTCTATCTTAGAAAATGTATCTTTTCTAAGAGAAAAGAAAAGAGAAATTGAGAAGAATGTGTGTTCTGCTATTGTTGGATGGAATATTCTGTATATATCCTTTAGGTCTGTGCCATCTTTAGTGTTTATATTTGCTGTTTCCTAACTGATTGCGTATCTACTTGAATAATCTATTCATTCTTGAGAGTGGGGTATTAAGGTCCCCAACTCTTAGTATTATTGCTTATTTCTTCTTTTAGCTATGTTGAAGTGAAGTGAAAGTCACTTAGTTGTGTTCGACTCTTTGCGATCCCTTGGACTATATACATCTTCCCAACTCAGGGATCAAACTTAGGTCTTCCGCATTGCAGGCAGATTCTTTACCAGCTGAGCCACCAGGGAAGCCCTTTAGCTATGTGAGCTTTTGTTTAATACAGCTGATCCTTGAGCAACATGGATTTGAACTGTGAGGGTCTACTTATACACAGGTTTTTAAAATAGTAAATACTGCAGTACTGCATGAGCTGCAGAACTTCCCTAGTGTCTCCAATGGTAAAAAATCTGCCTGCAATGCAGGAGACCTGGGTTCGATCCCTGGGTTGGGAAGATTCCCTGGAGAAGGGAATGGCAATCCACTCCAGTATTCTTACCTGGAAAATCCCATGGACAGAGGAGCCTGGCAGGTTACAGTCCCTGGGGTTGCAAAGAGTCAGTCACGACTGAGTGACTTTCACTTTACATGATTGCAGCTAGTAGAATACATGCATGCAGAATGATGATATGAAGGAATCACGGGTACAAAGGAACTAGCTGAGGAAAGAACAGAAGCAAAAGGCAAAAGAGAAAAGGAAAATATATATCCCTCTGAATGCTGAGTTCCAAAGAATAGCAAGGAGCAATAAGAAAGCCTTCCTAAGAGATCAGTGCAAAGAAATAGAGGAAAACAATAGAATGGGAAAGGCTAGAGATCTCTTCAAGAGAATCAGAGATACTATGGGAACATTTCATGCAAAGATAGACACAATAAAAGACAGAAAAGGTATGGACCTAACAGAAGCAGAAGATGTTAAGTAGAGGTGGCAAGAATACACAGAAGAACTCTACAAAAAGATCTTAATGACCCAGATAACTACAATGTGTGATCACTCACCTAGAGCCAGACATCCTGCAGTGCAAAGTCAAGTGGGCCATAGAAATTCTTAAAGAGATGGAAATACCAGACCACCTTACCTGCCTCCTGAGAGACCTGTATGCAGGTCATGAAGCAACAGTTCAAACTGGACATAGAACAACAGACTGGATCAGAATTGGGAAAGTAGTATGTCAAGGCTGTGTATTGTCACCCTGCTTATTTAACTAACATGCAGAGTACATTAGGCAAAATGCCAGGGTGGATGAAGCAGAAGCTGAAATCAAGATTGCTGGGTGAAATATCAATAACCTCAGATATGCAGATAAGATAATATGCATAAGATACCTTTATGGCACAAAGCGAAGAGGAACTAAAGAACCTCTTGATGAAGGTCAAAGAGGAGAGTGAAAAAGCTGGCTTAAAAATCAACACTCAAAAATGAAAATCATGACATCCAGTCCCATACTTCATGGCAAATGGATGGGGAAACAGTGGAAACAGTGACAGACTTTATTTTCTTGGGCTCCAAAATCACTGCAGATGGTGACTGTAGTCATGAAATTAAAAGATGCTTGCTCCTTGAAAGAAAAGCTATGAAAAACCTAGACAGCATATTAAAAAGCAAAGTCATCACTTTGCCAACAAAGATCTGTCTAGTCAAAGCTATGGTTTTTCCAGTAGTAGTGATGGATGTGAGAGGTGGACCACAAAGAATGCTGAGCACCAAAGAATTGATGCTTTTGAACTGTGGTGTAGGAGAAGACACTTACTTGGAGTCCCTTGGACTGCAAGCAGATTCAACCAGTCCATCTTAAAGGAAATCAGTCCTGAATATTCAGTGGAAGGACTGATGCCTAAGCTGAAGCTTCAATACTTTGGCCACCTGATGCAAAGAAATGACTCATTAGAAAAGACCCTGATGCTGGGAAGATTGAAGGCAGGAGAAGAAGGGGATGGTACAGAATGAGATGGTTGGATGGCATCACCAATTCAATAATCATGAGTTTGAGCAAGCTGTGGGAGCTGGTGATGGAAAGGGAAGCCTGGCGTTGTGTAGTCATGGGGTCGCAAATAGTCAGACACGACTTCAGTGACTGAACTGAACATATATAGAGGGCCATCTATGAGTTATATATGAATTTTCAACTGTATGGAGATCAACACTTCTAAGCGCCAATGTTGTTGAAGGGCCAACTGTATATTTAAATGACCCTAAATTGGGTGAGTAAATATTTGAAATTGAAATCTATTTTTGATAGATGACCCCTCTGTCATTATATAGTGACCTTCTTTGTCTCTTTTTACCATTTAAAAATTCTATTTTGTCTAAGTGTAACTAGTCTTGATTTTTTTGTTAAAGTGTTTTGAAATATTTTTTCTCCATCTGTTCAGTTCAGTTCAGTCACTCAGTCGTGTCTGACTCTTTGCAACCCCATGGACTGCAGCATGCCAGGCCTCCCTGTCCATCACCAACTCCTGGAGTTTACTCAAACTCATGTCCATTCAGTCGGTGATGACATCCAACCACCTCATTCTCTGTCATCCCCTTCTTCTCTCACTTTCAATCTTTCCCAGCATCAGAGTCTTTTCAGATGAGTCAGCTCTTCGCATCAGGTGGCCAAAGTATTGGAGTTTCAGCTTCAGCATCAGTTCTTCCAATGAATATTCAGGACTGATTTCCTTTAGGATGGATTGGTTGGGTCTCCCTGCAGTCCAAGGGACTCTCAAGAGTCTTCTCCAACACCACAGTTCAAAAGCATCAATTCTTTGGTACTCAGCTTTCTTCATAGTCCAACTCTCACATCCATATATGACTACTGGAAAAACCATAGCCTCGATGAACAGACCTTTGTTGGCAAAGTAATGTCTCTGCTTTTTAATGTTCTGTCTAGGTTTTTCATAACCATTCTTCCAAGGAGCAAGCATCTTTTAATTTCATGGCTGCAGTCACCATCTGAAGTAATTTCGGAGACCCCCAAAAATAAAGTCTGTCACTGTTTCCATTGTTTCCCCATCTATTTGCCATGAAGTGATGGGACCAGATGCCAAGATCCATGCCTTCACTCTGTCTTAAAAGACTCTATCTTTAAAGTGAGCCCCTTGTAGGCAGCATATCATTAGATCTTTTTGTTTAATTCTTTCAACCATTTTATGCCCTTTGGAGAATTTTATCATTTTATATTTAATGTAATTATTGATAGGTAGCGACTTACTAGGGCTTCCCTGGTGGAGTTAGTGGCAAAGAACTGATGTGCCAATATAGGAGACAGGTGGCACTAATCATAAAGAACCTGCCTGCCAGTGCAGGAGACCTAAGAGACTAAGGTTCAGTCCTTGAGTTGGGAAGATCCCCTGAGGAGGGCATGGCACCCCACTCCAATATTCTTGCCTGGAGAATCCCCATAGACAGAGGAGCCTGGAAGGCTACAGTCCACATGTACAGAGTCAGACACGACTAGAGCGACTTAACGTGAGTGCCCAAGGACTTACTATTTCCATTTTGATAATATTTTCTGGTCATTTTGTAGATTCATTATTCTTTATTGCTTATCTATCTTTTTTGTATTTTGATATATTTTGGTATCAGTATGATTTGAATTTTTTATCATATTCTTTTCTGTATTTCCTACAGATTATTCTTTTGTGATTATCATAAAATTTACATAAAATATTTTAAAATTATAACACCCTATTCTAACCTGATAACAATCTCTGACTTCAACAGAATTCCTAAACTATAATTTTTCCTCCTTCTGACATTTTAGGTTATTACTGTTACAGTTTACATATTAATATTTTTATATTATGTAACTAATATCTGATTATTATATTATGGTTATGTTTCTTTTTTAAATCTAAACTTTAGTTGTAAGTGAATTACACACAACCATTACTTTATTAGAGACTCTGACTATATATTTACTATAACCAGTGAATTTTATATTACTTTTAATGTTTAATATTTTTGTGATTTTAATTAATTTCCTTTTACTTCCACTCAACACTCTTAAGCTTTTCTTGTAAGGCAAATCTAGTGGTGATGAACTCCTTCAGTTATAGTTTGGAAAAGTCTTTCTCTGCTTTATTTCCAAAGACAGTTTTAAAAGGAATAGAATTCTTGGTTGACTTGCTTTTTCCAGCATTTTGAATATGTCATCCTGTTCTCTCATGACCTGCATCATTTCTGTTTAGAAAGTAACCATAGTCTTATGGGGGCCTCTTGTATTAATTTTCTATTTTTTTCTGCTTTCAAAATTCTTTGTTTTTTGACTTTTGATAATTTAATGTGCCTCAGTGTAGTCTTATTTGGGTTGAACCTGTTTGGAATTCCTTGGGCTTCATGGATCTGGTTGTCTATTTCTCTTCCCAAGTTTGAGATATTTTCAGCCATTTTTGCTCTGAATATACTTTCTGTCCTATTCTGTCTTCTGGAATTCCCATAATGTGGATATTATTTCTTTTGGTTATGTTCCATAAGTCTTATAGGCTTTATTCACTCTTTTTCATTCTTCTTTCTGTGTGGTCCTCTGACTGGATAATTTTGTGTGTCCTCTTCTCTAGATCATTAATTCTTTCTTCTGCATGGCTCAGTCTGATTTTGAAGTGCTTTATTGAATTCTTCAGTTCAGTCATTATATTTTCCAGCTCTAGGATTTGTTTTGCTTTAGTGGTTTCTATTTCTTTTTGAATTCATTTTGTTCATGTATTGTTTTCCTGATTTTATTTTGTAGACTGTGATATTGTAGTACATTAAACTTCTTCAAGGGGATTATTTTGAGTTCTTTTCTGACAGTTCACTGATTTCCATTTCTTCAGGGTCAGTTATTGGAGCTTTGTTTGATTTCTTTGGTGTCATGCTTACCAGATTTTGCATGTGTGTGATTCTTGATTCCTTACATTGGTATTTCACATTTCAGTGAGGGGGTCTCTTCTTCCAGACTTTATAAATTCACTTTGGCAATGACAGTTATTCACCAGTCAGCTCAGTTTGGGTTTCTTGACATGTTTGCTGGTAATGTCCTTGGCAGTAGGGCTTGCTGTAAGGGTCTGTTTTGGGGTGAGGTCACTGCTGAAACTCTGAGTTGGGAAGAAGGTGCCACAAGCTGAGAAACATTGGATAGGACTGCTGGTTTATTTCCTGGCTAAACGAGGCTGTAGGATGGTCTCTGCAGTTGCCTGGGTTCTTGGGTCAGGGCTCACTAGATGGTCAGGACCGGGTACTACATTCAGCAGTACAGTAATAGGAATTAGCTTTTCTGTCCTGGTGGAGAAGCAAGATGGGCTCCAGAATCTATCCAGCCCATTGTTTGTGCTGAGTTCTCTGGCTAAACAGGACCCCTAGTTTTTCTGTGTAGACAGGGAAATTCATGTGTTCTCTTGTTAAAAACATTTTGGCACTGTAAGCAAGGGTGTTGGATGTACTACATAGCTTTCTGTGTGCTCTGGTTTGGTTCCCTGCTCAAGCAAGCTGCTTGAGCAAGCTGAAAGCTGTATTTAGCAATGGGTGGGGCTACACATTAGTTTCGTAGCCCAGGCAAGGCAGAGGAAACAGCTCCAAGTCAGAAAGGTATTTTCGCTTGTGGTCTTAAAAAATTTTTTTTTTTTTAATTTGGCTGTGCAAGGTCTTATATGAGGCATGTGGGATCTAGTTCCCTGACCAGAGATTAAACCCAGGTCCCCTATGTTGGGAGTGCATAGTCTTAGCCACTGACCACCAGGAAGTCCCTTTGCTTGTGGTCTTGATTCAAGCTGACCAGTGCCCCCTGGCCAAACAAGGGTACTAGTTTGGCTCTGGAGACTACTAGCTCTGCTTGCTGAAATCTCTGCTTGAGCATTACTGGACTACACAGTTTTCCAGCTGTTCTGGACATATTTTCTGGTTGGCCAGGTCTAGGAGCTTCACTCAGAGTGAGTGGCCCCATGAATTAGCCGCCTTGCGTGGGTGAATGAAGGGAACCCTCTAAGGCCAGCATTGGCTTTGCTCCACGGTTAATCAGCTCTGCCTGCCAGACTCTCTGCTTGAGTGTTACTGGGCTAGGTAGTATCCAGGTATTCTTGCCAGTCTTTTTAGTCAGATTGGGCAAGGATCTACACTCAGCAGTTATCAAGTTTATAATTTAGCTCCCCTGGCTGGGTGGGAGCAGACCAAGCTCCAGGGCTAGCAATCTCTTTGTCTTTTGGGAGACCCAAATCAGCAGACTAGCACCCTGCTGAGTTCCCTGGTCAGGCTTGGTTCTACAGATGACTGTGTTCATTGGGACAACTACCTGGGGGCTGCAAGTGAAAACTTGATCTGCTAAGATCTAAGTGCTGATTGCTATGAGCCCTCACCCCTTCTCCATCTCAGTCCCCAGTGGTCAAGTCCTGCAGATTCCCTTGCAGACTTTATGAGACAAGAGTGGAGCGAGGGTATCCAAGAAGTGACCCACAATGCTAGGGAAAATGGATATCCACCCAATACTCTCTTTTCCCATTGGAGGAACCATAGGTTCTCGGGAGACCTATCAGGATGGTTCTGCACCAGCCTGGGGGAGAAGCAGTGTGGTCAGCATGTAACCCTCCTGTTACCTTTCGAATGTAGTCCCTTTTGTTCTCTGTGGTGCAGAGTGTGCTTCAGCCTCTTCCCGGGGTTCTAGGATTTCTCAGTGGTGTCTTGTTCATGAATATTTGTTAGTTTTTCTTGTGAAGGAAAGCAACATCAAGAATAACCTATGCCTCCATCATTTTGACACAACTTCCTCTAATATTTCTTTTAAAGCACGTCTGATAGCAATGGATTCTATATCTGGGAATGTCTTTTCATATTTGAAGGATGGTTATGCTGTATATTGGATTTTTTTTCTCTCTCAGCACATTAAATATGTCATCCCACTGTATTAGGGCCTCTATGAGGTTTTTTAAAAATAAGAAATCAGCTATTAATCTTGTTTTTGTGATCTTTTGTATGAATATCTGATGTATTTTGCTCTCATGGTTTCGCTTTTTGTCTTTCAACAGTTAGCCTGTGATGTGTCTAAGTTTGGTGGTGTTTTACTTTTTTTCCCTTTCTATCTTGCTTGGTGTTTATTGAGCTTCTTCTTGTTTAGATTGTTTTTTAGATTGGTTTTTAATCAAATTTTAAAAGTAATCAGCCATTACTGTTTTGAATATTTTTCTCTGCTATGATGATAGGTATAATAATGCATTCCCTAACTGATCAAACCAGTCAATCCTAAAGGAAATCAGTCCTGAATATTCATTGGAAGGACTGATGCCGAAACTGAAACTCCAGTACTTTGGCCACCTGATGCAAAGAACTGACTCAGTGGAAAAGATCCTGATCCTGGGAAGATTAAAGGCAGGAGAAGAAGGGGATGACAGAGGATGAGATGATTGGATGGCATCACTGAGTTGATGGACATGAGTTTGAGCAAGCTCCAGGACTTGGTGAAGGACAGGGAAACCTGGCATGCTACAGGCCATGGAGTCACAAACAGCTGGACACGACTTAGTGACAGAGCTGAACTAACTGCCCCACAGACATCCATGTCATAATCTATGGAACCTGTAAATATATTACCTCACATGGAAAAGGAGACTTTCCAGATATAATTAAAATTAAAGGCCTTGAGATGGGAAGCTTATTTTAGATTATTTAGGTAGGCCAATCTAATCACAAGTCCTAAAAAGCACCTTTCCTGGCTGAGATGGAATGAGATGGAACTACAAAAATGATCAGAGAGATGCAATATTTTTGGCTATAATTTCTCACGTTGAGAAATGTGAGCATCCTGTAGAAGCTGGGAAAGAAAAGGAAACATTTTCACCTAGGTTCTCCAGAAAGGAATGCAGCCCTGCCTACACCTTGATTAACCCATTGAGTCCCATGTTAGATGTAATAACCTACAGAATTGTAAAATAATGAATGAATAAAAGTCTGTGTTGTCTTAAGCCTCTGTGGTAATTTGTTGTGACATCAATAGTAAATCAATACTGATCCTTTCTCTTCTTATGCTACTTCCATTATGCATACATTGCTATGCTTAATGGTGCCTCACAGATAACTGATAGTTTTTCCTTCTTGTAAATTTCCACTCTTCAAACTGGATAATCTCTATTAATCTGTTTTCCAGTTCACTGATCTCTTCTGCCAGCTAAAATCTAATTTTGAGCCCCTCTACCAAGTTTTCATTTGTTATTGTACTTTTTAATTCTAGTGTTTCTGCCTGGTTTTTTAAAAAATGATTCTGTCTCTACTAATATTCTCTATTTGATGAGTCATTATTATCATACCTTCATTTAATAAGCTCAATATGGATTCCTTTTATGTGCTAATCATTTAGATCATTTAGATGGATTCTTCTTATTCTTGGGACATATTTATAGTCGTTGCTTTGAAGTCTTTATTAACTCCAGCATCTTGGCATATTCGAAAGCAATGTCTGTTGACTGATTTTTCCGCCATGTATGGGGCACACTTCTCTGTTTCTTTTCATGTCTCATAATTTTTTTGTTGTTGATCATTGGATATTTTAGACAATATAATATAGCAACTCTCAGTTCTTAATCTGTATCCCCACTCCAGGCTGGTTGCTGTTTTTTGTTTCTTTCTTTAGTGCTTTGATGGAACAAACTTAGTGAAGTCTGTTTCCTCTGCAGTGTGCCGTCTCTGACGTATGTCACTTCACATTTGTTTTCCTTTTTTATTTTTAGGCTTCCTAGGCATCACCCCTGGGTCAGCATAGCTTAGTGTTCAATGATTGATCAGAGGTTGTTTTAAGCCTCCTGAGCCAGTAATCCCTCCACTTTATGTTGGTGGATCTGAATATAGTGTTGGGAATGCTTTTAAAGCTGAGTAGTCAAAATTACAAGTCTGACCCCCTGTTCAGCCAAGAAGTAGCGACTTCTCTGGTTACTTGGATGCAGTCTTGCTCATGTATTGCACAGGATGATTCAAGTAGAGGATGTGGGGTGGGAGGTGGGAGTGGGCTTCGGCATTGGGAGACTGTGTTCACCTATGGCTGATTCGTGTCAACGTATGGCAAAACAAATATAGTATTGTAATTAAAAAAATAAATTTAATAATAATTAAAAATAAAAATATAAAAAATAGATTTTCAAATGATGGGGCATGTATGCGGTCTTAGCAAGGCTTTTTTTTTTTTTTTGCTATCTCTTTCCCTCAATATCCCTTTTAAATTTCTGACAATACCATTTTGTTTACCTTACTAGTAGCACAGAGATACTAAGCTTTGATTGTTTGTCACTGATCTCTGTTTTTAACAGTTTCCTGGGTATGGCTTTTTCCTTGTTCATCTCCAAATAAAGTTAGCCCCGGACGGAAGGGGCAAGCAGCTACCAGCCCAGTGACGTGCTATGACAACTCTGAGTAGAACCTCCACAACACGAGACCAGAGCCTGGGGGTGGGGATAGGAGCCACTGTTTCTCCCAAGCTGCCCCACCCTTTCCTGGAGTGGAATCTGTGTCCCAAATTGGGAACTGGTAAGGAGAGAGAGAGCTACCAATCCTCATGGGCTGCCCTAACTGCATAGTACAGAATTTCTAAACCATAAAGATGAATAAAATGGGAGCATCTCCTGGCTGAAATTACAGAGATGCATGGATTTTCAGAGTCAAATGCTTCTCAATTGGTTATATGTCCTTCTGGTCAAATTCTAGAGACATTTAATAAATATTTATTTATTTGTTTATTTACCTTCATCATTGTTTCTTTGAGAAGAAAATCTGTTCAGCTTTTCATGTAGACACTTCACAAGTCCCACTGTCTAATCAAATCTTAACTATAATGGTTGCAATCTGCTGATCTTCCAACTCCAGCAGCATTCTCTCCAAATTTACCACTTGGCATTCTGTTATAAGTAAGACCCTTCTGTCTCTTCCTATCTGTATTTATTATCAGTATGGAGACATAAATTGCTATTCTTGTTTTTTTTTTGAGTTGCTATTCTTTTCTCTAACGGTTTATACTTTATTCAGTTCAGTTCAGTCGCTCAGTTGTGTCTGACTCTTTGCAACCCCATAAATTGCAGCACGCCAGGCCACCCTGTCCATCACCAAATCCTGGAGTTCACTCAGACTCACGTCCATTGAGTCAGTGATGCCATGCAGCCATCTCATCCTCTGTCGTCCCCTTCTCTTCCTGCCCCCAATCCCTCCCAGCATCAGACTCTTTTCCAATGAGTCAACTCTTTGCATGAGGTGGCCAAAGTACTGGAGTTTCAGCTTTAGCATCAGTCCTTCCAAAAAAATCCCAGGAGTGATCTCCTTTAGAATGGACTGGTTGGATCTCCTTGCAGTCCAAGGGACTCTCAAGTCTTCTCCAACACCACAGTTCAAAAGCATCAATTCTTCAGCGCTCAGCTTTCTTCACAGTCCAACTCTCACATCCATACATGACCACAGGAAAAACCATAGCCTTGACTAGACAGACCTTTGTTGTCAAAGTAATGTCTCTGCTTTTCAATATGCTATCTATGTTGGTCATAACTTTTCTTCCAAGGAGTAAGTGTCTTTTAATTTCATGGCTGCAATCACCATCTGCAGTGATTTTGGAGCCCCCAAAAATAAAGTCTGACATTGTTTCCACAGTTTCCCCATCTATTTCCCATGAAGTGATGGGACCAGATGCCATGATCTTCGTTTTCTGAATGTTGAGCTTTAAATCAACTCTTTCACTCTCCTCTTTCACTTTCATCAAGAGGCTGTTGAGTTCTTCTTCATTTTCTGCCATAAGGCGGTGTCACCTGCATATCTGAGGTGATTGATATTTCTCCCGGCAATCTTGATTCCAGCTTGTGCTTCTTCCAGCCCAGTGTTTCTCATGATGTACTCTGCATACAAGTTAAATAAGCAGGGTGACAATATACAGCCTTGGTGTACTCCTTTTCCTATTTGGAACCAGTCTGTTGTTCCATGTCCAGTTCTAATTGTTGCTTCCTGACCTGCATATAGGTTTCTCAAGAGGCAGGTCAGGTGGTCTGGTATTCCCATCTCTTTCAGAATTTTCCACAGTTTATTGTGATCCACACAGTCAAAGGCTTTGGCATAGTCAATAAAGCAGAAATAGATGTTTTTCTGGAACTCTCTTGCTTTTTCCGATGATCCAGCGGATGTTAGCAATTTGATCTCTGGTTCCTCTGCCTTTTCTAAAGCCAATTTGAACATCAGGAAGTTCACAGTTCACATACTGCTGAAGCCTGGCTTGGAGAATTTTGAGCATTACTTTAGTAGCGTGTGAGATGAGTGCAATTGTGCGGTAGTTTGAGCATTCTTTGGCATTGTCTTTCTTTGGGATTGGAATGAAAACTGACCTTTTCCAGTCCTATGGCCACTGCTGAGTTAATTTTCTGATACTATCGGTAGGGTTTTCTATGTACTTTATTATGTCATCTGCAACAGTGAGAGCTTTACTTCTTCTTTTCTGATCTGGATCCCTTTTATTTGTTTCTCCTGATTGTTGTAGCTAGGACTTCTAGCACTATATTAATAATAGTGGTAAAAGTGGACACCCTTGTCTTGTTCCTGTTCTTAGGGGGAATGCTTTCAGTTTTTCAGCATTGAGAATAATGTTTGCTATAGGCTTATCATATATGGTCTTTACTATGTTGAGGTAGGTTCCTTCTATGCCCATTTTTTAGGAGTTTTAATCATAAATGGGTGTTGAATTTTGTCAAAGGCTTTTTCTGCATCTATTGAATAGGTCAGGAAGCAACAGTTAGAACTGGACATGGAACAACAGACTGGTTCCAAATAGGAAAAGGAGTACGTCAAGGCTGTCTATTGTCACCCTGCTTATTTAACTTGTATGCAGAGTACATCATGAGAAACCCTGGGCTGGAAGAAACACAAGCTGGAATCAAGATTGCCAGGAAAAATATCAATAACCTCAGAGACGCAGATGACACCACCCTTATGGCAGAAAGTGAAGAGAAACTAGAAAGCCTCTTGATGAAAATGAATGAGGAGAGCGAAAAATGTTTGGCTTAAAACTCTACATTCAGAAAATGAAGATCATGGCACCTGGACCCATCACTTCATGGGAAATAGATGGGGAAACAGTGTCAGACTTTATTTTTGGGGGCTCCAAAATCACTGCAATCACTAATCACTGGTGACTGCAGCCATGAAATTAAAAGATGCTTACTCCTTGGAAGAAAAGTTATGACCAACCTCGAGAGCATATTCAAAAGCAGAGACATTACTTTGACAACAAAGGTCTGTCTAGTCAAGGCTATAGTTTTCCCTGTGGTTATCTTTCTTTCTTTTTCATTTTTTTCTGCTCAGATCTTTATGATTTCCTTCTACTAATTTTGGGGTTTTTTATTCTTTCAATTGTTTTAGGTGTAAAGTTAGGTTGTCTGTTCGATGTTCTGGTTTCTTCAGGTAGGATTGTATTGCTATAAACTTCCCTCTTAGAACTGCTCTTGCTGCATCCAATAGATTTTGAGTAGTTTTCATTATCATTTGTTTCTAGAAAATTTATTTCCCTTTTGATTTCTTCAGTAAACTTTTGGTTATTTAGAAACATGTTTAAGCTCCATGTGTTTGTGTTTCTTACAGTTTTTTCCTTGTAATTGATGTATAGTCTCATAGCATTGTGGTTGGAGAAGATTCTTGATACAATTTCAGTTTTCTTAAATATACTGAGGTTTGATTTGTGACTGAAGATGTGATTTATCCTGAAGAGTGTTCCATGTGCACTTGAGAAGAAAGTGTATTCTTCTGCATTTGGATGGAATGTCCTAAAGATATCAATGAGATCCATCTCATCTAATGTATCATGTAAGACTTGTGTTTCTGTATTAATTTTCTGTTTTGATGATCTATCCATTGGTGTGAGTGGGGTGTTAAAGTCTCCTACTATTATTGTGTTACAGTCCATTTCTCCTTTTATGTCTGTTCAGTTCAGTTCAGTCACTCAGTCGTGTCCAACTCTTTGCGACCCCATGCATTGCAGCACGCCAGGTGTCCTTGTCCATCACCAACTCCCAGAGTTCACTCAGACTCATGTCAACTGAGTCCATGATGCCATCCAGCCATCTCATCCTCTGTCGTCCCCTTTTCCTCCTGCCCCCAATCCCTCCCAGCATCAGTCTTTTCCAATGCATCAGCTCTTCTCATGAGGTGGCCAGAGTACTAGAGTTTCAGCTTTAGCATCAGTCCTTCCAAAGAAATCCCAGGGCTGATCTCCTTCAGAATGGACTGGTTGGATCTCCTTGCAGTCCAAGGGACTCTCAGGAGTCTTCTCCAACAGCACAGTTCAAAAGCATCAATTCTTTGGTGCTCAGCCTTCTTCACAGTCCACTCTCACATCCATACATGACTACTGGAAAAACCATAGCCTTGACTAGATGGACCTTAGTTGGCAAAGTAATGTCTCTGCTTTTGAATATGCTATCTATGTTGGTCATAACTTTTCTTCCAAGGAGTAAGTGTCTTTTAATTTCATGGCTGCAATCACCATCTGCAGTGATTTTGGAGCCCCCAAAATAAAGTCTGACACTGTTTCCACTGTTTTCCCATATACTTCCCATGAAGTGATGGGACCAGATACCATGATCTTCATTTTCTGAATGTTAGTGTTTGTCTTATGTATTGAGGTGCTCCTATGTTGTGTGCATAGATATTTACAATTGTTATGTCTTCCTCTTGGATTGATCCCTTGATCATTCTGTGGTGTCCTTCCTTATCTATTGCAATATTCTTTATTTTAAGGTCTATTTTGTCTGATATGAGGAATGCCACTCCAGCTCTCTTTGCATTCTATTTGCATGGGATAAATTTTCTCATTGTCTCACTTTGAGTGTATTTGTGTATTGAGGTCTGAAGTGGGTTTCTTGTGGACAGCATATATATGGGTCTTGTTTTTGTATCCATGCACCCAGTATGTATCTTTTGGTTAGACCATTTAATCTATTTACATTTAAAGTAATTGTTGATATATATGTTGCTATTGCATTTTTCTTAATTGCTTGGGGTTGATTTTGTAGATCTTTTTTCTTCTATTGTATTTCTGGACTAGATAAGTCCCTTTAACATTTGTTGTAAAACTGATTTGATGGTACTGAATTCTCATAACTCTTTCTTGTCTGAAAAGCTTTTATTTCTGCATCAATTTTGAATGAGATCCTTGCTGGGTACAGTAATCTTGGTTGTAGATTTTTTCCTTTCAGTACTTTAAATTTATCCTGCCATTTCCTTGTGGCCTACAGAGTTTCTGCTAAAAAAAATTAGCTGTTAAGCGTAGAGAATTTCCCTTGTATATTACTTGTTGCTTTTCACTTGCTGCTTTTAATATTCTTTCTTTGTGTTTAGTCTTTGTTAGTTTGATTAGTATGTGTCTTGTCATGTTTCGCTGATTCCTAGAATGTCGACGTTCACCCTTGCCATCTCTTGTTTGACCACTTCCAATTTGCCTTGATTCATGGACCTGACATTCCACGTTCCTATGCAATATTGCTCTTTACAGCATCGGATCTTGCTTCTATCACCAGTCACAGCCACAGCTGGGTATTGTTTTTGCTTTGTCTCCATCCCTTCATTTTTCCGGGGTTATTTCTCCACTGATCTCCAGTAGCATATTGGGCACCTAATTACCTGGGGAGTTTCTCTTATGGTATCCTATCATTTTGCCTTTTCATACTGTTCATGGAGTTCTCAAGGCAAGAATACTGAAGTGGCTTGCCATTCCCTTCTCCAGTGGACCACATTTTGTCAGACCTCTCCACCATGACCTGCCTGTCTTGGGTTGCCCCACAGGCATGGCTTGGTTTCACTGAGTTAGACAAGGCTGTGGTCCTAGTGTGACTAGATTGATTAGTTTTCTGTGAGTATGGTTTCAGTGTGTCTGCCCACTGATGCCCTCTTGCACCACCTACCATATTACTTGGGTTTCTCTTACCTTGGGCGTAGGGTATATCTTCACGGCTCCGCCAGCAAAGCACAGCCACTGCTCCTTACCTTGGACGAGGGGTATCTCCTTACCGTCGCCGTTCCTGACCTTCAATGTTGGATAGCTCCTCTAGGCCCTCCTGCCCCTGCGTAGCCACAGTTCCTCGGGTTGCACCTCCAGGCTCAGACATGGGGTAGTTCCTCCCGGCAGACTCAGGGTAGCACCTCTCGGCCTTTCCTGCGCCATCTCAGCCTGGCACTCTTGGCCTCTGCCCCTGACCTCGGACGTGGGGTAGTACCTCTCGGCTGCGCTCAGTGTGCCAGATCGCCGCCACCGCCTGTGCTCAGTGCTATCATGGTCAACAAAAGAGTCTGAAATACAGTACTTGGATGCAACCTCAAAAACGACAGAATGATCTCTGTTTGTTTCCAAGGCAAACCATTCAGTATCACAGTCATCCAAGTCTATGCCCCAACCAGTAACGCTGAAGAAGCTGAAGTTGAACAGTTCTATGAAGACCTACAAGACCTTTTAGAACGAACACCCCCAAAAGATGTCCTTTTCATTATAGGGGACTGGAATGCTAAAGTCGGAAGTCAAGAAACACCTGGAGTAACAGGCAAATTTGGCCTTGGAATGAGGAATGAAGCAGGGCAAAGACTAATAGAGTTTTGCCAAGAAACTTCACTGGTCATAGCAAACACCCTCTTCCAACAACACAAGAGAAGACTCTACACATGTACATCACCAGATGGTCAACACCGAAATCAGATTGATTATATTCTTTGCAGCCAAAGATGAAGAAGCTCTATACAGTCAGCAAAAACAAGACCAGGAGCTGACTGTGGCTCAGATCATGAACTCCTTATTACCAAATTCAGACTCAAATTGAAGAAAGTAGGGAAAACTGCTAGACCATTCAGGTATGACCTAAATCAAATCCCTTATGATTATACAGTGGAAGTGAGAAATAGATTTAAGGGCCTAGATCTGATAGATAGAGTGCCTGATGAACTATGGAATGAGGTTCATGACATTGTACAGGAGACAGGGATCAAGACCATCCCCATGGAAAAGAAATACAAAAAAAGCAAAATGGCTCTCTGGGGAGGCCTTACAAATAGCTGTGAAAAGAAGAGAGGGGAAAAGCAAAGGAGAAAAGGAAAGATAAGCATCTGAATGCAGAATTCCAGATAATAGCAAGAAGAGATAAGAAAGCCTTCTTCAGTGATCAATGCAGAGAAATACAGGAAAAGGACAGAATGGGAAAGACTAGAAATCTCTTCAAGAAAATTAGAGATACCAAGGGAACATTTCATGCAAAGATGGGCTGGATAAATGACAGAAATGGTCTGGACCTAACAGAAGCAGAAGATATTAAGAAGAGGTGGCAAGAATACACAGAAGAACTGTACAGAAAAGAGCTTCACGACCCAGATAATCATGATGATGTGATCACTAATCTAGAGCCAGACATCTTGGAATGTGAAGTCAAGTGGGCCTTAGAAAGCATCACTACAAACAAAGCTAGTGGAGGTGATGGGATTCCAGTGGGGCTGTTTCAAATCCTGAAAGATGATGCTGTGAAAGTACTGCACTCAGTATGCCAGCAAATTTGGAAAACTTAACAGTGGCCACAGAACTGGAAAAGGTCAGTTTTCATTCCAGTCCCAAAGAAAGGCAATGCCAAAGAATGCTCAAAGTACCGCACAATTGCAGTTATCTCACACACTAGTAAAGTAATGCTCAAAATTCTCCAAGCCAGGCTTCAGCAATACGTGAACTGTGAACTTCCTGATGTTCAAGCTGGTTTTAGAAAAGGCAGAGGAACCAGAGATCAAATTGCCAACATCCGCTGGATCATCGAAAAAGCAAGAGAGTTCCAGAAAAACATCTACTTTATTGACTATGCCACAGCCTTTGACTGTGTGGATCACAATAAACTGTGGAAAGTTCTCAAAGAGATGGGAATACCAGACCACTTAACCTGCCTTTTCAGAAATCTGTATGCAGGTCAGGAAGCAGCAGTTAGAACTGGACATGGAACAACAGACTGGTTCCAAATAGGAAAAGGAGTACACCAAGGCTGTATACTGTCACCCTGTTTATTTAACTTACATGCAGAGTATATCATGAGAAATCCTGGACTGGAAGAAACACAAGCTGGAATCAAGATTGCTGGGAGAAATATCAATAACCTCAGATATGCAGATGATACCACCCTTATGGCAGAAAGTGAAGAAGAACTAAAGAGCCTTTTGATGAAAGTGAAAGAGGAAAGCAAAAAAGTTGGCTTAAAGCTCAACATTCAGAAACCGAAGATCATGGCATCCGGTCCCATCACTTCATGGGAAATAGATGGGGAAACAGTGGAAACAGTGTCAGACTTGATTTTGGAGGGCTCCAAAACACTGTAGATGGTGACTGCAGCCATGAAATTGAAAGATGCTTAGTCCTTAGAAGAATAGTTATGACCAACCTAGATAGTATATTCAAAAGCAGAGACATTACCTTGCTGACTAAGGTCCGTCTAGTCAAGGCTATGGTTTTTCCTGTGGTCATGTATGGATGTGAGAGTTGGACTGTGATGAAGGCTGAGCACCAAAGAATTGATGCTTTTGAACTGTGCTGTTGGAGAAGACTCTTGAGAGTCCCTTGGACTGAAGAGACATCCAACCAGTCCATTCTGAAGGAGATCAGCCCTGGGATTTCTTTGGCGGGAATGATGCTAAAGCTGAAACTCCAGTACTTTGGCCACCTCATGTGAAGAGTTGACTCACTGGAAAAGACTCTGATGTTCTGAAGGATTGGGGGCAGGTGGAGAAGGGAACGACAGAGGATGAGATGGCTGGATGGCATCACTGACTCGATGGATGTGAGTCTGAGTGAACTCCGGGAGATGGTGATGGACAGGTAGGCCTGGCGTGCTGTGATTCATGGGGTCGCGAAGAGTTGGACGTGACTGAGCAACTGAACTGTCATGTTTCTCCTTGGGTTGATCCTGTATGGGACTCTTTGTGCCTCTTGGATTTAAATGACTATTTCTTTTTCCATGTTGGAGAAATTTTCAACTATAATCTCTTCAAAATTTTCTCATACCCTTTTTCTCTTCTTTTGGGACTCTTATAATTAGAATGTTGGTGTGTTTGATATTGTCCTAAATGTCTCTGAGACTATCTTCAGTTCGTTTCGTTCTTTTTACTTTATTTTGGTCTTCAGAAGTTATTTCCACCATTTTATCTTCCAGCTCACTGATCTGTTCTTCTACGTCATATATTCTGCTATTGATTTCTTTACCGTCTGTCTATAATGCGGAGACCTGGTTTCAATCCCTGGGTCGGGAAGATCCACTGGAGAAGGAAATGGCAATCCACTCCAGTACTACTGCCTGGAAAATCCCATGGACAGAGGAGCCTGATAGGTTACAGTCCATGGGGTCACAAAGAGTCGGACAGGACTGAGCGACTTCCTTTGATCACTTAGAGTATTTTTAATTTCAGTAATTGTGTTGTTTGTCTCTGTATGTTCATTCTTTAATTCTTCTAGGTCTTTGTTAATTGAGTCTTAAATTTTCTCCATTTTGTTTTCAAGGTTTTTGATCATCTTTACTATCATTCTGAATTATTTTTCAGCTAATTTGCCTAGTTCCTCTTCATTTATTTGGACTTCTGTGTTTCTAGTTTGTTCCTTCATTTGAGTAGTATTTCTCTGATTTTTCATTTTTTTTTAAACTTATCGTGTTTGAGGTCTCCTTTTCCCAGTCTTTGAGGTTGGATTCTTTCTTCTTTTGGGTTTCTGCCCTCCTAAGATTGGCCCAGTGGTTTGTGTAAGCTTCCTATAGGATGAGATTTGTACTGAGTTTTTGTTTCTTTGTTTTTCTTGTGATGGGCAAGGCTGAGTGAGATGGTAATCTTGTCTGTTGATGATTGGGTCTGTATTTTTGTTTTATTTGTTGTTTAGATGAGGCATCCTGCACAGGGTGCTATTGGTGCTTGGGTGATGCTGGGTCTTGTATTCAAGTGGTTTCCTTTGTGTGAATGGAACGGAACGTCACTCAGTCGTGTCCAACTCTTTGTGACCCCATGGACTGTAGCCTACCAGGCTCCTCTGTCCATGGGATTTTCCAGGCAATAGTACTGGAGTGGATTGCCATTTCCTTTGTTTGAGCTATCACTATTTGATACTCCCTAGGGTTAGTTCTCTGGTAGTCTAGGGCCTTGGAATCAGTGCTTCCACTCCAAAGGCTCAGAGCTTGATCTTTTGTCAGGAACAAAGATCTCACAAGTGGTTTGTTATGGCATTAAGTGAGATTAAAACAAATATCCAAAAACAAGAAGCCAAAGATGAACCCAAGACAAGTGGCAGTTATAAAATCAGACAAATAATTTAAAAATGGAATATATGCATATACACATACACTCACGAGCAAACTGAAAACAGTTCAACAAAAATAAAGTAGATTGACCTGGCAAACAAAGTATACCAGAAATTATATTTACCAGTTAAGAACAAAACTAAAGCACAAACTGGAAAACAAAACTAAAGCAAGGTACCAAGTGGGGAATAAAGCAATGAAAACAAAACTAACAAATATGTTGAGCAGAAAGGAAAGAAAGAAAGAATAGATATACAAAGTTAAATAGAGGTAGATGAAGATTTACATTAAGATTAACTGTAAGGGGAAAAGAACAGTAGGAAAGGCAAACAAAGGAAGAAATGTAGAAAAACATTTTTTAAACAATTAAAAATTAAAGTTATAAAAAGAGAGAGAAAAAAAGGAAAATTCCACAGAACTGCAGAAGCCCAACTTAGAGGCAGAGGTTTATAACAGCAAAAAACAATGTGACTGAGGGAAAAAAAAGATTCAAAACCTTAATCAGATTTCATAGTGCCAATAAAATCGACAACTACAACAGAGAGACTGGTTGCCATGATCTTAGTTCTCTGAATGTTGAGCTTTAAGCCAACTTTTTCACTCTCCTCTTTCACTTTAATCAAGAAGCTTTTAGTTCCTCTCACTTTCTGCCATAAGGGTGGTGTCACCTGCATATCTGAGGTGATTGATATTTCTCCCGGCAATCTTGATTCCAGCTTGTGCTTCCTCCAGCCCAGCGTTTCTCATGATGTACTCTGCATAGAAGTTAAATAAGCAGGGTGACAATATACAGCCTTGGTGTACTCCTTTTCCTATTTGGAACCAGTCTGTTGTTCCATGTCCAGTTCTAACTGTTGCTTCCTGACTGCATATAGGTTTCTCAAGAGGCAGGTCAGATGGTCTGGTATCCACACAGTCAAAGGCTTTGGCAACACTTCATGGCAAATAGATGGGGAAACAGTGGCTGACCTTATTTTTCTGGGCTCCAAAATCACTGTAGGTGGTGATTGCAGCCATGAAATTAAAAGATGCTTGCTCCTTGGAAGGTAAGGTATGACCAACCTAGACAGCATATTAAAAAGCAGAGAGACATTACTTGGTTAACAAAGGTCTGTCTAGTCAAGGCTATGGTTTTTCCAGTGGTCATGTATAGATATGAGAGTTGGACTATAAAGAAAGCTGAGGACTGGAGAATGGATGCTTTTGAACTCTGGTGTTGGAGAAGACTCTTGAGAGTCCCTTGGATTGCAAGGAGATCCAACCAGTCCATCCTAAAGGAGATCAGTCCTGGGTGTTCATTGGTAGAACTGATGCTGAAGCTGAAACTCCAGTACTTTGGCCACCTCATGCGAAGAGCTGACTCATTTGAAAAGACCCTGATACTGGGAAACATTGAGGGCAGGAGAAGAAGGGGACGACAGAAGATGAGATGGCTGGATGGCATCACTGCCTCAATGGACATGCGTTTGGGTGGACTCTGGGATTTGGTGATGGACAGGGAGGCCTGGCATGCTGCGGTTCATGAATCACAAAGAGTTGGACACGAATGAGTGACTGAACTGACTGAATTGACACAGAGGGGAGAGAAAAGAAACAAAATCCAAAAGAATCTACAGAGCAAGTCAAAGCATAAAAATAGTAAATGTTTTTCTTAAGTTACTGCTGTCAGAGTACTTTCCCTCACTCGGGGTAACAGTTTACCTCACCTCCCTAGGATGCTTTCCAGCACTGTGCTGATCTCTGGACCTGCTGTGGGGGCAGCTCAGATTCTAACCTGGTCCTACTCCTATGTGTTCTTGCCTCCAATGTCCAAAGCTATTAGAACTAGTGTGTTTTTCTTTTGTGGGAGATCTCAATGACCTTTTATATATTCCATATACACAGCGTCTGCCTAGTTGATCATGTGGATTTAATCTTCAGCTTGTATGCTGCTGGTTTTGGGGTCTTCTTCCTTAGCCACACTGCTCCTGGGTTTCGCTTGTGGTTTTATTTCCACCTCTGCATGTGGGTCATCCACCGGGGTTGCCTTGGAGCACTTGGTTTGCCCCTATGAGGGCCAAGTGTGGTGAAGGTGCAGTTGCTTGGGTCACAGGGGGTCTGACAGCACCAGGTATTCAGGGGAGTTGGCAGCTAAGGCAGTAGGAAATACAGCACTCTAGAAGGGTATGGCAATGGCAACCCACTCCAGTACTCTCGCCTGGAAAATCCCATGGACAGAGCAGCCTGGTAGGCTGCAGTCCACGGGGTCGCTAAGAGTCAGGCATGACTGAGCTACTTCACTTTCACGTTTCACTTTCATGCATTGGAGAAGGAAATGGCAACCCACTCCAGTATTCTTGCCTGGAGAATCCCAGGGACAGAGGAGCCTAGTGGGCTGCCATCTATGGGGTCGCACAGAGTCGGACACGACTGAAGTGGCTTAGCAGCAGCAGCAGCAGAAAGGTATGGCAACCAGTATTGGGCAATACGCTCCAGTATTCTTGCCTGGAGAACCCCCCTCCATGACACAGAAACCCGGCAAGCCACAGTCTATAGGGTCACAGAGTCAGATGCTACTAAAGTGACCCTGCACGCATAGAGGCCAGACTTTTGCCTGTGGCAGCTCTGCCCCAGTGAGAGCTGAGCATGAAGGTGGCACAGCTGCTTGATTTGCAGGGACCCTGGTAGCGCCAAGTGTGCAAGTGACAAGTCTGTGCAGTGACACAGACTGCCTCCGCCACAGGAGTTACAGACCTATTAGTCTTTTTTGAGCCTCTTGTAGCTGGTGATCAGAAGACCTCTTTGGCTGGTCTTTCCCCGTAGCTCTGCCAGTTCAGATGCTTAGAGGGCTCTCTTGCCTAGGGTCCTTCTCTGTTGTTTGGTGCGTCAGGCACATAGAGAGGACCCCCTGGTTGGGGTCCTACTCTGTAGATCAGCGTGTCAGGCACTTAAAGGGGCACCCTGGGTGGGGTCCTACTGTGTAGTTCAGTGCATCAGGCGTTTGATGGGCCAGCCTCTCTATTGTTCAGCTGCCCGATGCTGGTGTGTGGGGAGAGAGGCTATGGTGATGGCTCCACCCACTATGGGTGACTCAGCAGTACTGCCTTGCTTCCTCCTGGCTGCCCACCTTTTTCCACAGGCATTTCCCATCACAATCTCCTTCCTCACCTCCTTCGATCCATCGCTCTGCAGTCAATAGCAGCCCTCACCTCCACACTCCCCGAACTACCTTCCAGGGGACCCTTGTCCCTGTCCCTGGTATGTATGACTGTGGCAAGGACTGTCTGATTCTCATTCCATTTAGGCTGCCACAGATCAGCTGTTTCACTCTCAGCCACTTAGTTTCTCCTCTGACTGAGAGAGCTGCCCTGATGTGGGGACTGGACCCCTGCCTCAGTGTCCCCACCCACTGAGGGCAGGTCCAGTCCTACTAACACTCCTGTTTTTCCCCTAGTCCCTTCCTCCTACTGAGTTTTGCATGGTTCTACATATTCTTTTCCTCTGGTCAGGTCCTCCCGTCTGCTCTCAACTGGTGTTCTGCATGTACTTCTGTGTCTGAAGGTGTACTCCTGATGTATCCGTGGAGAGAGATGTACTCTACGTCCACTTATTCCTCCACCATCTTGTTCTCTCACCTGTCTTAAACTTTTGACATTTTAATTATGTGTCTTGATGTAAGTCTCTTTGGGTTCATCTTATTTGTAACTCTCTAGGTTTCCTGGATCTGGATGTCTGTTTCTTCCCCCAGGTTGGGGAGATTTTCAGCCATTATTTTTTTCATGTAAGCTCGCCCTTTTCTTTCTATCTTCTCCTTCTTGGACTTAATGTGAATATTATTTTGCTTAATGTTGCCCTGTAAGTCCCTTAAGCTGTCTTCTATTTTTTTTTTTTTTCTTTCTTTTTGCTGCACTGAATGTGTAAATTTCTTTTACCCTGGCCTGGAGGTTATGGATCCTTTTTTCTGTTTTATGTAGTCTGCTGTTGAACCCTTCTACTGTAACTTTCAGTTACTATAGTATGTCTATTATTTCTATTGGAACTTTTAAAATACTTTCCATTTCTTTGTAGAAGCTCTCACAGTGTTTATCTGTTCTTTTCCCAACTTTCTTCATTATCTTTATAGCCATTATTCTGAACTCTTTTATCTGGTAAATCACTTATCTCTGTTTTATTAAGGACTTTTTCTAAGGTTTAATCTTGTCCTTTTGTTTGTAATATACCCTCTGTTCTTCATGTTCTCTGTGTTGGTTTTTATTCATTAAATAATGTAGCCACCTCTCCTAGTCTTGAAGGAAGTGACCTTGTGTATTGTAGTAGATTAATCTCATTGTTTAACTTTGCCTCAGCTCTTGGTTGTCTCTGAAACCTTTGTGATTGTCCAAGCTGACTATTTTATTTTGAATGGTTCCCAGTAATTGACATGTGTTAAGACTTTTAAAAATTTAAATTTATTTAAATTGGAGGTTAAATACTTTGCAATATTGTATTGGTTTTGCCACACATCAACATGAATCCACCATGGGTGTACACGTGTTCTCCATCCTGAGCCCCCCTCCCACCTCCCTCCCCGTACCATCCCTCTGGGTCATCCCAGTGCACCAGCCCCAAGCATCCTGTATCCTGCATCAAACCTGGACTGGCGATTCATTTCTTATATGATAGTATACATGTTTCAATGCCATTCTCCCAAATCATCCTACCCTCTCCGTCTCCCACAGAGTCCAAAATACTGTTCTATATATCTATGTCTCTTTTGTTCTCTCACATACAGGGTCATTGTTACCATCTTTCTAAATTCCATATATATGCATTAGTATACTGTACTGGTGTTTTTCTTTCTGGCTTACTTCACTCTGTATAATTGGCTCCAGTTTCATTTACCTCATAAGAACTGATTCAAATGTATTCTTTCTAATGGCTGAGTAATACTCCATTGTGTATATGTACCATGGCTTTCTTATCCATTCATCTGCTGATGGACATCTAGGTTGCTTGCATGTCCTGGCTATTATAAACAGTGCTGTGATGAACATTGGGGTACATGTGTCTCTTTCAGTTCTGGTTTCCTCGGTGTGTATGCCCAGCAGTAGGATTGCTGGGTCATATGGCAGTTCTATTTCCAGTTTTTTAAGGAATCTCCATACTGTTCTCCATAGTGGCTGTATTAGTTTGCATTCCCACCAACAGTGTAAGAGGGTTCCCTTTTTTCCACACCCTCTCCAGCATTTATTGCTTGTAGACTTTTGGTTCGCAGCCATTATGACTGGTGTGAAATGGTACCTCACTGTGGTTTTGATTTGCATTTCTCTGATAGTGAGCGATGTTGAGCATCTTTTCATGTGTTTGTTAGCCATCTGTATGTCTTCTTTGGAGAAATGTCTAATTAGTTCTTTGGCCCATTTTTTGATTGGGTCGTTTATTTTTTTGGGGATTGAGTTGCAGGAATTGCTTGTATATTTTGATATTCGTTGTTTGTCATTTGCTTCATTTGTTATTATTTTCTCCCATTCCGAAGGCTGTCTTTTCACCTTGCTTATAGTTTCCTTTGTTGTGCAAAAACTTTTAATTTTAATTAGGTCCCATTTGTTTATTTTTGCTTTTATTGCTTTTATTTCCAGTATTCTGGGAGGTGGGTCATAGAGGATCCTACTGTGATTTATGTTGGAGAGTGTTTTGCCTATGTTCTCCTCTAGGAGTTTTATAGTTTCTGCTCTTACGTTTAGGTCTTTAACCCATTTTGAGTTTATTTTTGTGCGTGGTGTTAGAAAGTGTTCTAGTTTCATTCTTTTACAAGTAGTTGACCAGTTTTCCCAGCACCACTTGTTAAAGAGATTATCTTTAATCCATTGTATATTCTTGTGTCCTTTGTCAAAGATAAGGTGTCCATAGGTATGTGGATTTATCTCTGGGCTTTCTCTTTTGTTCCATTGATCTATATTTCTGTCTTTGTGCCAGTACCATACTGTCTTGATGACTGTGGCTTTGTAGTAGAGCTTAAAGTCAGGCAGGTTGATTTCTCCAGTTCCATTCTTCTTTCTCAAGAATGCTTTGGCTATTTGAGGTTTTTTGTATTTCCATACAAATTGTGAAATTATTTGTTCTAGCTCTGTGACAAATACTGTTGGTAGCTTCATAGGGATTGCATTGAATCTATAGATTGCTTTGGGTAGTATACTCATTTTCATTATATTGATTCTTCCAATCCATGAACATGGTATATTTCTCCATCTATTAGTGTCCTCTTTGATTTTTTTCACCAGTGTTTTATAATTTTCTATATATGGGTCTTTAGTTTCTTTAGGTAGATATATTCCTAAGTGTTTTATTGTTTTTGTTGCAATGGTGAATCGAATTGTTTCTTAATTTCTCTATTTTCTCATCATTAGTGTATAGGAATGCAAGTGATTTCTGTGTGTTGATTTTATATCCTGCAACTTTACTATATTCATTGATTAGCTCTAGTAATTTTCTGGTGGAGTCTTTAGGGTTTTCTATGTAGAGGACCATGTCATCTGCAAACAGTGAGTTTTTACTTCTTTTCCAATTTGGATTCATTTCTTTTTCTGCTCTGATTGCTGTGGCCCAAACTTCTAGAACTATGTTGAATAATAGTGGTGAAAGTGGGCATCCTTGCCTTGTTCCTGACTTTAGGGGAAATGGTTTCAATTTTTCACCATTGAGGATAATGTTTGCTGTGGGTTTGTCATACATAGCTTTTATTATGTTGAGGTATGTTCCTTCTATTCCTGCTTTCTGGAGAGTTTTTATCATAAATGGATGTTGAATTTTGTCAAAGGCTTTCTCTGCATCTATTGAGATAATCATATGGCTTTTATTTTTCAATTTGTTAACGTGGTGTATTACATTGACTGATTTGCAGATATTGAAGAATCCTTGCATCCCTGGGATAAAGCCCACTTGGTCATGGTGTATGATCTTTTTAATGTGTTGTTGGATTCTGATTGCTAGAATATTGTTAAGGATTTTTGCATCTATGTTCATCAGTGATATTGGCCTGTAATTTTCTTTTTTTGTGGCATCTTTGTCAGGTTTTGGAATTAGGATGATGGTGGCCTCATAGAATGAGTTTGGAAGTTTACCTTCCTCTGCAATTTTCTGGAAGAGTTTGAGTAGGATAGGTGTTAGCTCTTCTCTAAAGTTTTGGTAGAATTCAGCTGTGAAGCCGTCTGGACCTAGGCTTTTGTTTGCTGGAAGATTTCTGATTACAGTTTCAATTTCCATGCTTGTGATGTGTCTGTTAAGATTTTCTATTTCTTAGTGGTTCAGCTTTGGAAAGTTGTATTTTTCTAAGAATTTGTCCATTTCTTCCACGTTGTCCATTTTATTGGCATATAATTGCTGATAGTAGTCTCTTATGATACTTTATATTTCTGTGTTGTCTGTCATGATCTCTCCATTTTCATTTCTAATTTTATTGATTTTTCTCCCTTTGTTTCTTGATGAGTCTGGCTAATGGTTTGTCAATTTTATTTATCCTTTCAAAGTACCAACTTTTCGTTTTGTTGATTTTTGCTATGGTCTCTTTTGTTTCTTTTGTATTTATTTCTGCCCTAATTTTTAAGATTTCTTTCGTTCTACTAACCCTGGGGTTCTTCATTTCTTCCTTTTCTAGTTGCTTTAGGTGTAGTTAGGTATTTGACTTTTTTCTTATTTTTTGAGGTATGTCTGTATTGCTGTGAACTTTCCCCTTAGCACTGCTTTTATAGTGTCCCACAGGTTTTGGGTTGTTTTCATTTTCATTTGCTTCTATGCATATTTTGATTTCTTCTGTGGTTTGTTGGATATTCAGCAGCGTGTTGTTCAGCCTCTATATGTTGGAATTTTTAATAGTTTTTCTCCTGTAATTGAGATCTAATCTTACTGCATTGTGGTCAGAAAAGATGCTTGGAATGATTTCAATTTTTTTGAATTTACCAAGGCTAGATTTATGGCCTAGAATGTGATCTCTCCTGGAGAAGGTTCCGTGTGCACTTGAGAAAAAGGTGAAATTCATTGTTTGGGGGTGAAATGTCCTATAGATATCAATTAGGTCTAACTGGTCTATTGTATCATTTAGAGTTTGTGTTTCCTTGTTAATTTTCTGTTTAGTTGATCTATCTATAGGTGTGAGTGTGGTATTAAAGTCTCCCACTATCATTGTGTTATTGTTAATTTCCCCTTTCATACTTGTTAGCATTTGTCTTACATATTGTATTGCTGCTATTTTGGGTGCATATATAACTGTTATATCTTCTTCTTGGATTGACACTTTGATCACTATATAGTGTCCTTCTTTGTCTCATTTCACAGCATTCGTTTTAAACTCTATTTTATCTGATATGAGTGTTGCTACTCCTGCTTTCTTTTGGTCTCTCTTTACATGGAATATCTTTTTCCATCCCTTCACTTTCAGTCTGTATGTGTCCCCTGTTTTGAGGTGGGTCTCTTGTAGACAACATATATAGGGGTCTTATTTTTGTATCCATTCAGCCAGTCTTTGTCTTCTGGTTGGGTCATTCAACCCATTTACGTTTAAGGTAATTATTGATAAGTATGATCCTGTTACCATTTACTTTATTGTTTGGGGTTTAAGTTTATATCTATATATCTATATATATATATCTGTACACACACACACACACACCTACATACATGCACACCCTTTTTGTGTTTTCTGTCTAGAGAATATCCTTTAGCATTTGTTGAGGAGAGCTGGTTTGGTGATGCTGAATTCTCTCAGCTTTTGCTTGTCTGTAAAGCTTTTGATTTCTCTTTCATATTTGAATGAGATCCTTGCTGAGTACAGTAATCTGGGCTGTAGGTTATTTTCTTTCATCACTTTAAGTATATCTTGCCATTCCCTCCTGGCCTGAAGAGTTTCTATTGAAAGATTGGCTGTTATCCTTATGGGAATCCCCTTGTGTGTTATTTGTTGTTTTTCTCTTGCTGCTTTTAATATTTGTTGTGTTTGATCTTTGTTAATTTGATTAATATGTGTCTTGGGGTGTTTCACCTTGGGTTTATCCTGTTTAGGACTATCTGGGTTTCTTGGACTTGGGTGATTATTTTCTTTCCCATTTTAGGGAAGTTTTCAACTATTATCTCCTCAAGTATTTTCTCATGGTCTTTCTTTTTGTCTTCTTCTTCTGGGACTCCTATGATTCGAATATTGGGACATTTAATATTGTCCTGGAGGTCTCTGAGATTGTCCTCATTTCTTTTAATTCGTTTTTCTTTTTTCCTCTCTGATTCATTTATTTCTAATCCTAAAATAATCCTATCTTCTAATCCTATCTTCTGCCTCTGTTATTCTATTTGTTGCCTCCAGAGTGTTTTTGATCTCATTTATTGCATTATTCATTATATATTGGCTCTTTATTTCTTCTAGGTCCTTGTTAAACCTTTCTTGCATCTTCTCAGTCCTTGTCCCCAGGCTATTTATCTGTGATTCTATTTTGATTTCAAGATTTTGGATCATTTTCACTATCATTATTCAGAATTCTTTATCAGGTAGATTCCCTATCTCTTCCTCTTTGGTTTGGTTTGGTGGGCATTTATATTATTCGTTTACCTGCTGGGTATTCCTCTGTCTCTTCAACTTGTTTATATTGCTGAGTTTGGGGTGGTCTTTCTGTATTCTGGAGTTTGTGAAGTTCTCTTTATTGTGGAGTTTCCTTGTTGTGGGTGGGGTTGTACAGGTGGCTTGTCAAAGTTTCTTGGTTAGGGAAACTTGTGTTGGTGTTCTGGTGAGTGGAGCTGGATTTCTTCTCTCTGGAGTGCAATGAAGTGTCCAGTAATGAGTTATGAGATGTCAATGGTTTTGGAGTAACTTTGGGCAGCCTGTATATTGAAGCTCAGGACTGTGTTCCTGTGTTCCTGGAGAATTTGCATGGCATGTCTTGATCTGGAACTTGTTGGCCCTTGGGTGGTGCTTGGTTTCAGTGTAGGTATGGAGGTGTTTGATGAGCTCCTGTCGATTGATGTTGCCTGGAGTCAGGAATTTTCTGGTGTTCTCAGGATTTGGACTTAAGCCTCCTGCTCCTGGTTTTCAGTTTTATTTTTACAGTAATCTCAGGACTTTTCCTTCTATACAGCACCGTTGATAAAACATCTTTCAAAGACAATGGGCTGCTTTTCTAGGTGCCTGATGTACCCTGCTGGCATTCAGAAGTTGTTTTGTGGAATTTACTCAGCATTTAAATGTTCTTTTGATGGATTTGTTGGGGAGAAAGTGGTCTCCCTGTCCTATTCCTCTGCCATTTTAGGACCCCACTTTTTATTTTTTAATATGATCCACCTTTTGACATTTGGATGCTGTTTCCTTCTCTGGAATTCTCTCCATATATTTCTTTAAATGGTATAACCCAAAGCAAAATGGATTGTGTATTTGATCCTTGGGAAATTTAACTGAAACAATTCTTCACTTATCTCAGTTTTTCCTTTGCTTCAGTTCAGTTCAATTCAGTCACTCAGTCTTGTTGGAGTCTGCGACCCCATGGACTACAACATGCCAGGCTTCCCTGTCCATCACCAACTCCTGGAGCTTACTCAAACACCTGTTCATTGAGTCAGTGATGCCTTCCAACCATCTCACCCTCTGTCATCCCTTTCTCCTCCTGCCTTCAATCTTTCCCAGCATCAAGGTCTTATTTAAATGAGTCAGTTCTTCACACCAGGTGGCCAAAGTATTCGAGTTTTAGCTTCAGTATCAGTCCTTCCAATGAATATTCAGGACTGATTTCCTTTAGGATGGACTGGTTGGATCTCCTTGCTGTCCAAGGGATCTCAAGAGTCTTTTCCAACACCACAGTTCAAAAGCATCAGTTCTTTGGCACTCAGTTTGCTCTATAGTTCAACTCTCACATCCATACATGACTACTGGAAAAATCATAGCTTTGACTAGACAGACCTTTACTGGGAAAGTAATGTCTCTGCTTTTAAATATGCTGTCTAGGTTTTTCATAGCTTTTCTTTCAAGGAGCAAGCATCTTTTAATTTCATGGCTACAGTCACCATCTGCAGTGATTTTGGAGCCCAAGAAAATAGTCTGTCACTGTTTCCATAGTTTCCCCATCTATTTGCCATGGAGTGATGGGACTAGATGACGTTAGTTTTCTGAATGTTGAGTTTTATGCCAGGTTTTTCACTCTCCTCTTTCACTTTCATCAAGAAGCTCTAAAGTTCCTTTTCGCTTTCTGCCATATGGTTGAGTGTCATCTGCATATCTGCAGTTATTGATATTTCTCCCTACAATCTTGATCCCAGCATGTCCTTCATCCAGCCTGGCATTTCACATGATGTACTCTGCATTTAAGTTAAACAAGCAGGGTGACGATATACAGCCTTGACATACTCCTTTCCAGATTTGGAATCAGTGTGTTGTTGAACATTCAGTTCTAACTGTTGCTTCTTGACATGCACATAGATTTCTCATGAGGCAGGTAAGGTGGTCTGTTATTCCCATTTCTTTAGGAATTTTCCACAGTTTGTGTGATCCAATCAAAGGCTTTGGCATAGTCAATAAAGCATAAGTAGATATTTTTCTGGAACTCTCTTGCTTTTTTGATGTTCTGATGGATGTTGGCAATTTGATCTCTGGTTCCTCTACCTCTTCTAAATCCAGCTTGAACATCTGGAAGTTCATGGTTCATGTACTGTTGAAGCCTGGCTTGTAGAATTTTGAGCATTCCTTTGCTAGCATGTGAGATGAGTACAATTGTGTGGTAGTTTGAATATTCTTTGGCATTGCCTTTCTTTGGGATTGGATTGAAAACTGACCTTCTCCAGTCCTATGGTCATTGCTGAGTTTTCCAAATTTGCTTGCCATATTGAGTGCAGCCCTTTCACAGCATTATCTTTTAGGATTTGTAATAGCTCAACTGGAATTCCATTACCTCCACTAGCTTTGTTCATAGTGATGCTTCCTAAGGCCCACTTGACTTCACATTCCAGGATGTCTGGCTCTAGGTGAATGATCCTTTAATACACAGCAAAATTGCAGTATGTCCACCCCAGGTCCTTCCACATTTTTACATACTTTATTGTTCAGTCATTCAGTTGTGTCCAACTCTTAGCCACCCCATGGACTGCAGCATGCCAGGCTTCCTTGTCTTTTACTAGCATACTTACTTGATTTCTCTTCATCTTATGGTTCTCTATAATCATTCATCTGCTCATTGTTAGTAATTTTTTAAAGATCAATTATTACGTGTCTTGCAAATGTATAATCTTTATTTCACAAGTGTACTACTGTGTCCCCTTTGGTGAACTGCCATTTTTAAGAGTAAAGCATGCTTCAATTGTGGTGCATATTACTTTAGACTCACATGGAAATCCCTTTGTAAAAATCATATGTCCAAAATATTTCCTTCATTTTAAGAATTGTAAATTTGTATTAATGCTGAAAACCCAGCCTCTGTGCACCGATGCTGAATTAACTCTTAAGGAGTTTTGGGTGAAACAGAAAAGAATAGTTTTGCTGTTTTATCAGACAAAGCAGGACACAGCAGGTTCATGTCTCAAAAATTGTGTATCACAACCCGAGGGTTTGATGAGGAGTTTTACAGCAGTGGTTCAAGGGCAGGGTTACTGATAATGATCATGGTGTGTGTATTCATAAAGAAAAATATCAGCAGATATTACAGTATAACCTATTATTGATTTTCTCTTGAAATATTCATTAAAGAGAATATTCAAGTTAGATAGTAACATATGCTTAATCACTCTGTATTCAAATACATTATTTCCATTGCTTACTCATAAAACCATTAATTAGTTCAAGTATTCACAACAGGACTGCTAGGTCCTGTTTATTCTCGATTATAAATACAAATTAAAAAATGAAACTGTAAGGAGGTGGGAGGGGGGTTCAGGATTGGGAACTCTTGTACACCTGTGGCTGATTCATGTCAATGTATGGCAAAACCAATACAGTATTGTAAAGCAAAATAAAGTAAAAATAAAAATTAAAAATAAAGAACATTCACTAAAAAAAATTAAAATGAAACTGTACATTATTTTATAAGTTCTATTTTTATCTGTAGGCATCCTGCTTTATCTATCTTACAGTATGATTAAGGTTTTAAAAAATTACTTAAGTAGAGGTCCTAGCAAATACACATCAATTTAGCCAAATGCCTGGCCACAAATAATATTTAATAAATGATGTAAATTTTCATGAAAGAAAAGTATTTAATATTTATCAAGTATCTACTAAGTGCTGATTGATTCAGTGGCACTTGATGAGGGCACTAAGGTATTAGAGAGGTCAAGTGCAAGTGGCATACCTGACATTTGACCTAATAGCTGTCTTACTAAAGAATACTGTGCTTTAGTTTCTCTTTCAAAGGAGGTATTGAATCCAATAAGTTTATTTACTTATTACTTACTTATTAAGTAAGATTATTTACTTAATCTCTCCTTGGCTCAGGCTGGCCTGATTTTATTCATAGGTCATAGTTGGCACGTGACTGTTCTAGGGAACTACTCAAAATGAGAGACAGTTATGAAGCCTCATTGTGATTAAGACTGGTTTTGACAACTTGTGTAAGTTAGTCCTTGTTCCACAACTTCAATTATATCTACTATTATCTTTGAAGGCTCTTCTAATCTTTCTTGTAAATACCCATAACTATGTACTGCCAAACAAACTTAACAGTTTAAAGAATGCAGTGTTTCTGGGCTAAGAAGACTCCCTGGAGGGACGACGTGGCAATCCACTCCAGTATTCTTGCCTGGGAAATCCCGGGCGGAGGAGCCTGGTGTGCTATATTCTATAGTGTCGCACAGAGCCTGACATGACTAAAATGACTTAGTGTGCACGCAGGCATTCCTTACTTATCACCTCTTCCTCTTTGTTTACTGAGAGTAATTTCCCTAAGGAATTGTCATGGACCTTCCTGCTTTTATATTCTAGCCTCTACTCTATTCATCACCAGAGCTTTCATGATTACAGTACAACCCATGCTCTTGGTCTATATGCTAAGCTCCAGACTCACATTTCCAATGGAGGGCTATGAATCTTTAACTGATAGCTCATAGGCATCCTGTAGTCACTATAACTAAAATTGAATTCATCTTCCCACATGTAGATTTATAAACAGAAAACCAAATCACACCAAAAACGAATGTTTCACCAAATAAGGAATGTTAAGAATTTTGTTTTGTTTTACACAATGATGGAAAACTAGAGAAGTATCTAATTTTTTGGTTTTTGCAGATGTCAGTTTTGAGTAATATTTCTTCCAATATTTCTTCATGTTGTTTTGTTCCACATGGACCATCCTAGTCATGGTGCAAATGCTGCAGGAATGGAAAATCTGACTTTTGGATTATTCTATATGTGGATTTTAACACTGATCTTGTCAATCAAGTATCAAAACATTACATATAGTTATTTTCGTGTTTAACCATTATAAGCCTTAACAAATGCTCACAGATCATGAGCATTTTACATGTTGCTCTGATATCCACACTAAGGTTTGTTTTTATGTTTGCCAAATTTATTGGGGTTTTACATTCATTCAGTTCAGTTCAGTCGTTCAGTTGTGTCCAACTTTTTGCGACCCCACTCATTAGGATGTACAAAATTTAAGTATAGAGCTGACATGATATATACTAAGAAAACACAGCAAAGTACAAGAGTACACAGTCTGCTTTGCATACAAAAGGTATGAATAGGTACATTTCCTTAATTTGCAAAATGAAATATAAATCAGCAATAAAGTTGGTTCCACCTTACAGGGTGGGTAAGAATGGGGCTCCTTCAACTTTTCAGTACAATTTTGACTTTTGACCATGTTAAAATTTTACATGTTTAAACAATAAATCAACAAGAAAGAAAAAAATCCTATAGATGAATACAAAGAACAAATGAACCCAGTTGTATGTGAAAATAGATAACAGAGAGTTAATTCAATAACCCAGGGAAAAGTTTTTCTGAAGAAATTGTTGAAGAAATCTTGCACTTTACCTCGTTATCTTGTTTAGTGATTTTAAAACCATTTTGTGTGTATTTTAAAAGAGTAATACACTGATGTTAGGAACCAGGATTCTCACTGAGAGAAGGGTGTTAAAATATTAAATGGAGCTGGGAGGAGTGGAAGGGGAAGGTGCAGAGAAAGAACTCTGAGCCACTGGACTGGAATTGGGTTATCAAGATATTATAAAATGTGTGTATATGTGTAAACTTTGCCCACTTACATGGGCCTATATAGCACCCCAATTAAATTTTTTAAGTATAGTTGATTTATACTCTTGTGTTTTTACTATATAGCAAAATGATTCAGTTATACATACATACATATATATATATATGTTCAAATTCTTTCCCATTATGATTTATCACAGGATACTGAATATAGTTCCCTGTGCTATTCAGTAGGACCTTTTTATCTATTCTACCCTATATATACTAGTTTGTATCTGTTAATCCCAAACTCTCAGTCCTTCCCTCCCCTTTGGCAACTAGAAGTTTGTTCTCTGTGAGTCAGTTTCTGTTTCATAAATATGTTCATTTGTGTCATATTGTAGCTTCCACATGTAAGTGATATCATACAGTATTTGTCTCCTTCTGACTTACTTTGCTTAGTATGATAATCTCTAGTTTCATCCATATTGCTGCAAATGGCATTATCTCATTCTTTTTATGGCTGAGTAATATTCCATTGTATACCCACATCTTCTTTATCCATTCATCCATTGATGGACATTTAGGTTGTTTCCATATCTTGTCTATCATAAATAGTGCTATGGACACAGGAATAACACCCTAGAATAACACCTTAACACTGATGTCAAAATATTACTTTCTACGTCTAAGGGGGAATGTACAAGGAAAACCTAACATATATTATATATTGTTCCAGATTCTTTATTCTTTACCATCTGAGCTACAGGGAAGTCTCATAGGACAATAATGAATACTAAATAAAAAGAATCCAAAAGTCAATAATAAGTTGGTGGGGGTAATCTAGTAAATGGAGGAATTGAAAGAACTAAAAAATTACCATTTGCAATCTCTGGTATAGTACCTGATTTGGGTAAGGATGGTCCAAAAATCCTTACACAATTTGGTAAAATTTTTGGGGAAACAGGATTTATGCAATCTTGAAGTATCAACCCATAGATTACAAAGTAAGAGATAAAAGTACTTTATGATAGAAACCCTGGCATGTACCACCTTAACCAAGTGATCACACTGACATCACCAGTAACTGGACAGTGACTTTATGTGTTGCCAGAATTGATTCTTTGAGAAAAATATAAAATTACTATTAATTGGTGATTTTAAGTTTGAACACTTGGTTGAGGTGGTACATGCCCAATTTCTCCATCATAAGTACTTTTATCTCTGTTAGTACATAATGTATGGGTTGGCACTTTTGAGATTGCATAAATCTGTTTCCCAACAAAATTTCACCATTGTGTTAGCATTCTTTGGATTATTACAGGAAATATTTAACTCAAATCTCAACATGAGAAAACACTGGGAGAAACCCAAATTGTGGAACAGTTTTTGAGGACAGCCTGAATTCTTCAAAAACAAATGCTACGGAAGAAACAATAAAGCAGGTAAACTGTGCAAAATAAAAGGAGACTAAAGTTAATATACAATTACTGACTGGATATGGGATTGAAATAAATCAGTGTAAAGAATAATATTGGGGCAATCTGGTGAAGTCTGAATATGGACAATTGTTAAACTATTAACAGCTGAATTTTTAAAAATTGTGACAATGCTATTGTAGAATATAGAATGTCTTTTTCTAAATTATGTAGAGATATGGTGCCTGAACCTTACTTTTAAATGAAGGCTGCAGGAAGGAAGGAAAATGCATGTGACAAAATATTAACTAGTAAACTTAAGTGAAGGGTATATGAGTATTTTTTTTCTTACAATAAAAATTTACAGAAAACCCCAGCGAAAAGAAAAAAAGCTTTAAAATATAATTACTGATTTTTAGGAGAAAATTTATTACATTATGATAAGTATTATCACATACCATTGCTGGCAGGCTTTGGTCGCAAAAAAAAAACAACATCATGAGTTTCCTGGAGTAAGTAATGAAATCTGCTGGACTTATTCTTGTTAAACTGGAGAGACAATGAAGCTCCTCATGAGGTTCCCAGAGTCAAAACCACAGGTGTAATCATGTCTATATCTATAGGTAATCAAATCACAATCCAAAATCTATTTTTTCCCAATTTTGTGATTTAATCTTCATTACCCATGTAGGATTAATATTTATTTTCCAAAGAAACCCACTGTAATGAAACTCAGTGTAATAACTGTACATTAACTTTTCTATCATTTTAACATTAAAACAAGATTTATAAAATAAAAATCTTTTGAGACCTAAAATTTTAAAAATCCATTTAAAATAAAATTTTGAGTGGTCAGTGTAATTCTTAGATGAGTATAAATAAAGTCAACACTTGAGCAGCTATTGAACAGAGTTCCAGTAAATATCCACTAACAGGGCTTCCCTGGTGGCTCAGAGGTTAAAGCGTCTGCCTCCAATGAGGGAGACCTGGGTTCGATCCCTGGGTTGGGAAGATCCCTGGAGAAGGAAATGGCGACCCATTCCAATATTCTTGCCTGGGGAATCCCATGGACGGAGGAGCCTGGTAGGCTACAGTCCATGGGGTCGGAAAGAGTCGGACACGACTGAGCAACTTCACCTTCACTTCACCTCAACAGTTTCAAAGAGATATCAACTGAAAGCCAGAAGAGATTGGGACAGATTAGGTTTGGTTTGTATTCAGAATCATTTAAACAATCAAAATAACCATTTTTTATCCAATTTTCCCATGAGTGAGGCTTTGAGGAAGACATTGAGAAAGAAATCTCAGAACTTACGCTTGTAGTCATTTGCAGTCTAGCTGGGGAGGTAGGAGTTATGTTTTTAAATATAAAAACAAAAACCTAGAAAATCAAATCAATACAAAATTTAAACTTCTGTTTTTCAGATGTTTAAATTGTATATTACATACCATATTATTAAAAATGTCATGGGAAAACACTATAGTCAGTGTAAAGTGTGATAAGAGTGCAGTTTTGGTTTTTTAAAAATGTATATTTGTTTTATAAAAGCAACATGTGTTATGAAGAAAAATACCAGAAACACACACACCAGGTATACAACTATGGTTACCTAAAGAGTGGTGGAATTTATGATTCTTTGATTTCTATATCAAATAGTTTTTGATTTCTATATCAAATATTTTTGCAACACTTTTATAACCAAAGCACAAATATTTTAAATAATTTAAAGACATCATTAAAAATACAAAGTAATATACACTATGAGCACCTAATTGTCCTGGAAAGTTAGAAGTTAGTTCTGCAACATCAACTTCATAGGGCTGGGGTGCCCCAGGATATCTTCCTAGAAGAGACAGAATGCCCACACAGCTGTAACAGTGCCCTGTGCATGACAGAGTGAGTGCTTAATAAAGTCACTCAGATTATATTAATTTTCACCTACCCCATTAGGTCGACAACCCCCATTCTGGAGATGAGGAAACAGAAATTTACTCGACTTTGTAAAGATCACTGAGCTAGTAAATGGCTGAACCAGAATTCAAGTCCAAGTTGTCTAACTCAGTCTTTACTCATACTAAATTGGCAATTACTAGCAGAATATAAGCTCCCTCTATAGGTCTGTAACACACGGGGAGGGGACCTTGTCAATCTTGTCTTTATGGTTTATAGGTAACTGGAAAACTTAAAACTGGCGTTCAGAATCATTCAATAAAGATAAAAACTTTGTATCTGTAATCAAAATGATAATACTAAATTTTTTAAATAAAAATAGTGTAAAAAAATGACATTAGCAAATGATGTTAAAAGTTACTAAAACATCTATTTCAGGATTATTGTCAAAGTACCTGCTTTTTGACTTAGAAAATTCACATCATGGGATCCCTTAGAGTTGTATAAGACAGATTCTATAAAAATGAGAGCTGTCTGGTTTATTTTCTTTCTTTTAGGACCTATCATACTTCACACCTCCCAAAACAAAAGGGGACTCCTTTACGCTAGTCTTATATTGCCTTCTTGTAGGGGGTATAAGTAGTTTTTTAAAAAACTGAAATTTAACCTTACTCACTGAAATATCTGTGGAACTTAACAGCTATATTTTATCATTTTGTAGAGTTTATCACTTACTTAAAATCTTAAATTGGTAGTAATTAACCTCTATAATTTTTCAAGAAAAGGTAAGATGGCATGATATGAACTGTAGTATAAAAGATACATTTATAATTATGTATACTTATACAAATAATACATCCTTACAGTTCAGTTCAGTCCAGTCGCTCAGTCGTATCCAACTCTTTGCGACCTCGTGAATCTCAGCACGCCAGGCCTCCCTGTTCATCACCATCTCCCGGAGTTCACTCAGACTCACGACCATCGAATCAGTGATGCCATCCAGCCATCTCATCCTCTGTCGTCCCCTTCTTCTCCTGCCCCCAATCCCTCCCAGCATCAGAGTCTTTTCCAGTGAGTCAACTCTTCGCATGAGGTGGCCAAAGTACTGGAGTTTCAGCTTTAGCATCATTCCTTCCAATGAAATCTCAGGGTTGATCTCCTTCAGAATGGACTGGTTGGATCTCCTTGCAGTCCAAGGGACTCTCAAGAGTCTTCTCCAACACCATAGTTCAAAAGCATCAATTCTTCGGCGCTCAGCCTTCTTCACAGTCCAACTCTCACATCCATATATGACCATAGGAAAAACCATAGCCTTGACTAGAAGGACCCTAGTTGGCAAAGTAATGACTCTGCTTTTGAATATACTATCTAGGTTGGTCATAACTTTTCTTCCAAGGAGTAAGCGTCTTCTAATTTCATGGCTGCAGTCACCATCTGCAGTGATTTTGGAGCCCCTAAAAATAAAGTCTGACACTGTTTCCACTGTTTCCCCATCTATTTGCCATGAAGTGATGGGACCGGATGCCATGATCTTTGTTTTCTGAATGTTGAGCTTTAAGCCAACTTTTTCACTCTCCTCTTTCACTTTCATCAAGAGGCTCTTTAGCTCCTCTTCACTTTCTGCCATAAGGGTGGCGTCATCTGCATGTCTGAGGTTATCGATATTTCTCCCGGCAATCTTAATTCCAGCTTGTGTTTCTTCCAGCCCAGCATTTCTCATGATGTACTCTGCATATAAGTTAAATAAGCAGGGTGACAATAGACAGCCTTGACGTACTCCTTTTCCCTATTTGGAACTAGTCTGTTGTTCCATGTCCAGTTCTAACTGTTGCTTCCTGACCTGCATACAGATTTCTAAGAGCCTGGTTAGGTGGTCTGGTATTCCCATCTCTTTCAGAATTTTCCATAGTTTATTGTGATCCACACAGTCAAAGGCTTTGGCATAGTCAGTAAAGCAGAAGTAGATGTTTTTCTGGAATTCTCTTGCTTTTTCCATGATCCAGCAGATGTTGGCAATTTGATCTCTGGTTCCTCTGCCTTTTCTAAAACCAACTTGAACATCAGGGAGTTCATGGTTCACGTACTGCTGAAGCCTGGCTTGGAGAATTTTGACCATTACTTTACTAGCATGTGATACATCCTTACAAATAATACATCCTTATAGTGGTATATTTAAAAGCATACTGAAAGTTAAATGTGAAAGACCCATGACTCTCTTCTCTCTCAAATAGTGGCAACCAGTAAAATCAAGTTACTAGTTTCTTATATATTTTTCCCAAAATATTCTAGGTGCATATATAATAGCACGTGCTGCCCACCTCACCCCAGATATTATTTACTACTCTCTTCTTTCACTTAGCACTGTATCTTGAATATCATTCCAAATAGCTCATACAGGTTATTTCTTGTTCTTTACAATAGCTGTATTAACACTCTATTTAACTTTATTCCATTTTAATAGACATTTAGATTATTTCCACTTATTAGCTATTAGAAACAATTCTGTAATATCCTTGGTATATTCACTTCTATGTACATCCACAGGCTATTTGTCTGGAAGATAATTTTTAGAATTAAATGGAATACGCAGTTAACATTTTGAAAAGAGACTTCCAATAGGCTCTCCAAAACAATATCATAAAAATTTACACTCTGACATGTTTTCTTTGTTGGGCTAGGTCAATGTGCTATTAGTGTTTTTATGAAATGCGATTGTAGAGACTGTATATTTAGTATATAATTTTTGAAACATCAAAGAATGTATTAATCCAAAGAAATTATTTGCCATTAATAAAACCTATTTCTCTGTAATGAAAGTAAGTAACATTATGTGCTTTGAGGACAGAAATGGGTTCAAATGCTACTGTGTGATTTTGAGCACGTTATCTAGTCATTTTAACCCTTAATTTGTATGTTTGCAAAATGGGGAAAACAGTGAATTCATGTCCATTGTGTCAGTGATGCCATCCAAGCATCTCATTCTCTGTCGTCCCCTTCTCCTCCTGCCCTTAATCTTTCCCAGCATCAAGGTCTTTTCAAATGAGTCAGCTGTTTGCATCAGATGGCCAAAGTTTTGGAGTTTCAGCTTCAACATCAGGCCCTCCAATGAACACCCAGGACTGATCTCATTTAGGATGGACTGGTTGGATCTCCTTGCAGTCCAAGGGACTCTCAAGAGTCTTCTCCAACACAGTTCAAAAGCATCAATTCTTCGGCCCTCAGCTTTCTTTATATATAGTCCAACTCTCACATCCATACATGACTACTGGAACTACTGGAAAAACCATAGTCTTGATGAGATGGACCTTTGTTGACAAAGTGATGTCTCTGTTTTTTAATATGCTGTCTAGGTTGGTCATAACTTTCCTTCCAAGGAGTACGTGTCTTTTAATTTCATGGCTGCAATCACCATCTGCAGTGATTTTGGAGCCCCCAAAAATAAAGTCTGACACTGTTTCCCCATCTATTTGCCATGAAGTGATGGGACTGGATGCCATGATCTTCGTTTTCTGAATATTGAGCTTTAAGCCAACTTTTTCACTCTCCTCTTTCACTTTCATCAAGAGGCTCTTCAGTTCTTCACTTTCTGCCATAGGTGGTGTCATCTGCATATCTGAGGTTATTGATATTTCTCCCGGCAATCTTGATTCCAGCTTGTGCTTCTTCCAGCCCTGCGTTTCTCATGATGTACTCTGCACAGATGTTAAATAAGCAGGGTGACAATAGACAGCCTTGACGTACTCCTTTTCCTGTTTGGAACTAGTCTGTTGTTTCATGTCCAGTTCTAACTGTTGCTTCCTGACCTGTACACAGGTGTTTCAAGAAGCAGGTCAGGTGGTCTAGAATTTCCATCTCTTTCAGAATTTTCCACAGTTTACTGTGATCCACACAGTGAATTATTATGAAGATTAGTATATAGTGTTTATTGAGATACCTGACAAAAGTATGTACTTGGTAACCCATACTGTATGATCTAAATGATTAGCACATAACAAAGACATGTATTTACTTATATTTTCTACAAACAGTGAACACTAGACATATCTAACAAAGAATTGGTTTTTATTTTCTGAGTCTTTTAATTCACAAGAGTATAAAATCTTTACCTGAACCATCACAATCATGAAGTACTGATTAGTGGGCAAAGTTTAGTATGGAACACAATTCATTCAGGTTCAAAGAAGCTTAGAGAAACAGTTCTAAATAAAGAAGCAAATTTCAATAATAAGGAGATTTGGGCTTAGTTTTAGCAGACTGCAAAGTAATCATGAATTTCTTTACCTATGATAACAGGAAAATTTGTTAAGACAGTATTTTGATAATGATGGCTGGTAGTTTATAAACATTATTAACTTGAGAATGGCCATAAAAACAAGTATAAAACTTCAATGTTGCAGCTGATTTCAAACATTTTTTTAATAGATTTTCTAAGTGCTGAAATTTCCTAGAGGTATGATCACCTGTAGAGGAAATTATAACATGTTTAATTTAGGACATCAAAAAACATTTAAAATAGACACCACAAAAATGTTTCTGTAGTTTAAAGGTCAAATTTATTAGGAGATTAAGAGGTGTATTATACACAGACTATAAATACTGCACAGCTGACTTTATTCACAGTCAAGCACAGAGATACAGTCCGTGCCAACCTATTTTGTGGATACTCTTGTTCTTTTATTCCAAGAAAAGTTTGCGCCATAAGACTTGGACTTGGGTTTTGGAACCTTTCTCTCCTCAACATCATAGCTCCATCCTAGAAAACAAAGACAATAATAAACCCACAAGAACACAATTAAAGAGGATTTAATGAAGAACACAGCAAGCAGAGGCTAACTTTCATAAATTTAATGTTCATTTATCAGGAGTATGTGTCAACACATCTTAAGTATAAATACTTAGTAATGTGTTCCTTTCTAATCCTATGTGACAAGAGGGTCTTAACTATTGCCTGAAGATGATTTATCATATCTTAAAGGTTCAAGCCATGATTTAATTTCTCTCTGCTGAATACTGTTCAGTATCAATGGTTATATATTATGTAAAAATTTACATTCCTCCTTGTGGTTTAATATGTGACTTTAGTAACTGAAATAAGGAGCACTGAACACCACAACCCATCTCACTGCTTTCTAAGAGCTGGTGCCTTAATGACAGTTTGGAGCTCACTTGAAGTGATTATAGAAAAACATGTACGCAACTATATAAATCAAAGTTGGAGGAGACCATAAAAGATTACTTGGTTCAGCTCCCTTGACTATGACAGGCTACTGATTAAACTCAAGAAGTTTTTCAACATTTGTTTCAAGGGCTGTCACCATTAGAATCCCACTCAAGTATCTGGTAACAATGCAAATTCTTAGGCCTGGCCAGAGGTCCACTGGATCAGCTCTTGAGGGGACCTGGAAATCTGCACTTAATTGGTTCCAGGAAATTTTTATGCATAGAAATTTGAGTTGTTTCTGTAGTCCCTAACTTGTGTTCAACTCTTCAGCAGCCCTCGTGTACCACAGTCTGCCAGGCTCCTTTGTCCTGGGATTTCCCAGGTAAGAATACTGGAGTGGGCTGCCATTTCCTTCTCCAGGGGATCTACCTGACCCAGGGATCAAACATGCATCTCCTGCACTGGCAGGTGGATTCTTCACCACTGAGCCACCTGGGAAACCCTACCACTCGTCTAACCTGTTCATTCTCTTCTGAGAGTCATACCTTCTCTCCAAAGTCCTTCTCAGTGTTTTACAACTTTGAAAACTGGGTTTATATATGTCTATGCTATGCTAAATGGCTTCAGTCATGTACAACTCTGTGACCCTATGGACTGTAGCCCGCCAGGCTCCTCTGTCCATGGCATTCTCCAGGCAAGAATACGGCAGTGGGTTGCCGTGCCCTCCTCCAGAGAATCTTCCTGACCCAGGGATCAAACATCTCTTACATCTCCTGTATTGGCAGGTGGGTTCTTTACTGCTAGTGCCATGTGGGAAGCCCCATATATGTCTATACCTCTGCCTTGGGTTTTTCTCCATATCTTTGAAGAACTATACTTAAAGCAGAAGTATACCTTATTCTATTAAACCAAACAAACACTCCTCCTTGAAAATATAATTACGTCATCCTTCTACTCCCCAGTCTAAGCAACCTATCTATACAATTCACTTTTCTTCATTACATCCATTTTCCATCCCTGTAATTTATCATTCTTCTCTCCCAGAACTTTCTTCAAATAACTCATCTTGAGACATTTGATTCATGGCTGAATCATGTAGCCATATATAAAATGTCCAAACTGAATATCATAGTCTAATTAAGTAACTTTCTTGATCTTAGGAGTTGTCATGAATTCTAGTGCCTCTAGGTGACTATAGTATTTGCTACCACAAAGCTTATGTTTCCACAAGCCTCTTAGTTAGAATTCATTTTGCCATAAAAGTGAAACTTAAGAAACTCAAAGTATACTGCTAGTGTGTCTATTTCAGTGTTCTAAAAGGGAAAGCAATTTAATAACTCCACTGCTATAACTCTTTGAAAGAAAGCCCATTTGCTATAAGGAAATGGAGGAGGGAAGAAAATGAAACAAATGTCTTAAAATATCTTCCACAGACCCTGAACTTATTGTAAGATATTAACGAGTAGTTATTTGAATTTCAAAAAATTTACAAAAGAGCATAAGAATAGTACCTACTTTATAGGTTGTCATGAAGATTAAACAAACGAATTCACTAAAGTGCTTAGTGAAGTCGCTCAGTCTTGTCAGACTCTTTGAGACCCCGTGGACTGTAGCCTATCAGGCTCCTCCATCCATGGGATTTTCCAGGCAAGAGTGCTGGAGTGGACTGCATTTCCTTCTCCAGGGGATCTTCCTGAACCAGGAATCGAACCCGGGTCTCCCACATTGCAGGCAGACACTTTACCATCTGAGCCCACCAGGGAAGCACCTGGTATTTCACTTCTGTGAGACAGGTATTTTTCTAAAATCTTTATATGAATTCATATTAGTTCCTTTATATAACTGAGGAAACTGAGGCTCAGAATGATTAGGGAACTACCTAGCACAAGGTCCTTTTCCTTTCTCAGCTAGGAAAGGGCACAAGCAGAATATGAATACATACAGCCTAATTCTGGAGCCTGTGTCTTAAATACACTATATTGTTTCTTGTGGTTTAATAGTAAGCACTTGATAAATGTTAAAGCTATTATTTCTCCCTCAAGTTTGATTTTCAATTTACTAGCAGCTTACTTTCTATTGAAGTAAAGTATTAATGTAAATAAACTTTCTGTCACATTGTAACCCATTAGTTTTGAATTTATGATGCTTTGACTATAGTTAGGCATAAGTTGGTCTAGTTATTTACTATAGAAAGAGGTTTTGGTAAGCAATCTAATACTATGAACTGAGCATAATTTTAACACTATAAACTTCTCAAGCACTTTCAACATGAATCAGCAAATGGTGCTGATAATTATTAAAAAATTCAGTTCAATAAAGCAGATATAACTACTTACTGTACATTTGTTATAAATTTAATAAGTATTATAAATTGCTTTCTGTCAGGAACTCTATGGAAACCAGAGGTGAAGTGGTAAACAAAAAATCCCCAAGCTGCTTCAAGTATTTATGCGAAGGAGAAGTTAACTAGTAAATGAATAGTATATTAGGTATTATTATAGTAAAACAGGGCTTTCCAGGTGGTGCTAGTGGTAAAGAACCTGCCTTCCAATGCAGGAGACAGATGTGAGTTCCATCCCTGGCTTGGGAAGATCACGTGGAGGAGGTCAGGGTGATCTAGTATTCTAGATCCACTCTAGTATTCTTGCCTGGAGAATCCCATGGACAGAGGAGCCTGGCAACCTACAGTTCATAGGGTTGCAGAGTCAGACACGACTGAAATGACCTGGCACCCACACATAGTAAAACATCCAGTTAAACACACACACACACACACACACATATACACACACTAATGAGTACTGAAGAGAAAAACATTTTAAGAGAGGGCAGACAGGGCACCTTGCATCTGAGAAGACCACATTTGAGTGAAGATGTAACGGGTCAGAGTTAGTCATGCGGATGTCTGGAAAGAGAGCTTGCAGGCAGAGAACCCAAGCATAAAGACCTCCAGTCAAGAATGTGCCTGGTATTCCACATTCTAGGTCCTGTGCTTTAAATGTAATTGCATTGAGTTTTAAAATTGAGGTTTCTTGGTTTATGGATTAGGCATTATAATTATCCTTATTTTATATCTAATTATGAGGAAAAACAGAGGAGATAAGCAGCCTAAAGCCACCTTGTTAATAAGTGGCAAAGCTTGGATTTTAACTCAGGTTTTAAGTCTATGCACATAGCCACATCATAATAAAACTGTATTTATTTTTAAAAGTCCTGTAACTGCAATTTTTAAAATGTGTTTCACCCATGTCCTTTCAATCTGTGTGATTTCCTAACCATTTTTCCTGTTTATTTTTGTAAATGAGTTGAAAAGACTGTTTTAAGAATCCTTCCATATGTTCCTCCCCTAGGTATGAAGCAGGTAAATGGTTTCTAGTGTCAATTCTATGTATGGCTACAATGGTTACTGGTAAGTTAACCTGAGACCTCAGTAAACTTTTATTGCCAAATGATGGGTGAGAGAACTTATCTTCCCTCCCCCTCAGCCTCCCACCCCAAACTCTCCAGACAAGAAAGACATCTTAAGAGGAGCTGAAGAAGAAATGAGAAATATTTAGGAATTGCTATTATAACACACACATACCTGGTAATCACTCATTTACACAGTTAATCTTTCAATCACAAGGGAGAAAAAGCAATTTTTAAACTGCATTTGAATGCAGACATTAGCTCTATTATCTCTTCTGTCTGTGAAAGTCTAAAAGTGTTGTCGGGGTCACTGCAATGTGAGAAGACTAGGGTTTTGTACACATAAAAGAACAACTGGTTTGAGTTTTCTCCTGGTAACTAAGGAGTGAGCTGACTTGGGAATTGTGAGCCAGATTATAGTTGCTGTTGATGGTGATAACAACAATAAATAGAAGTATCATTATAGGGGTTGGAATGTGGATGGGCAAAACACCCTGTGAAAGCAAACAAAACCACACATAGAAGAAACCTATTAGCATTTGCTAACAGTATCCACCTCTGTATTACTTTACCACAGCCATCCATGATTTTAAGGACGTATGGGGGAAAAGTTTCTTTCCCTCACATTTTTCTGTGGAAAACAACTGTGTTCCCAAAACTAGACATGCACCTATGTTTCTCTGATTAAGTAAAAGCAAAGAAGGGTATGGGCAAGTCTAGTAACACATAATAGAGACTGAAACTCAAGTCAGGGTCTACGTAAATCTCCCTTTGGATTTGATATATAGTTTTCTACTATATAGGACTGATGTTAAAATGAAAATTTGCTCTTTTCTGGAACCCTGTTAAGAATCTGACCACATTTCCAATCATCCTTTTCCAAAGAGTTTACTTTATAGTGCCTGGATGAACAAATTTACTTGTCCTGCTAAAAACTTCCTACCATAGTCTCCCCACATTTTTTGTGATATTGTGGCAATATAAAGGACATTGGAAGAAGTGGTGAGCTTTAGCTAAAAGACAAAATGACTGTTAGAGTAACAGCACTTGAAAGGACATCAAACATTTGTACTTAATGAGCATGTTACATGAACTGTACTCATCTTTTCTATATCCTATTTGAAACTTCTTAGAAGGATAGATAATATAACTTGCAGGGAATAAAACAACAGACATTTAAGAATGCAGTCTTACTTGTGAAATGTTTAAATTTCCATAGGAATTTCTTTTTCAGCCTGAAAGTTTTCTTTTTTAAAAGAAATAACTCAAATTTGAGAGTTTTTGAATGAGATTAGGAAAGTGAAAACGCATCCTCTGAAGAATGCTTGTATAAAATCAAGGTGTGTGTAGTCTGTGACAATGGTTTCATGTGTTGTTCTTCTGCGACACTGAAAACCAGCCCATGCTCCTCCCAGCTGTGCAACAGAAGATGATCAAAGCAACTGAGTCCAAGGCAGCTGCCCCAGGGACGGGGTAAAGCTCCTAGGGCTGCCGTCACTTCCCACTGAGGAGAGCAGCCATATGGCATGGATTAGCTACAAATCCAGCCACCGGCACCTACATGATGAGAAGCTGACTCCCTTGGCTGTTTCACACATTGGAATGCTTTCACAAAGATATTTTGAATTTTAAGCCCTAGTATCAGAGAAATACCTCTGGCAAATGTGCCAATAAAGTTAAAATGTGATCTGTAATATCCCATGCTCAATTTCTTTTCAGAAATTCACCTATTTATTTTGCTGTTCTCCAGACTGTGGCTGGGATATTCTACTTCCTATAACATGAATGTCTGGTGTAATCTCTTCAAATACTACTAAAATACAAAAACAAAAGCCTCTGAACAAAACTAGATCCCAATAATTTATGAATTCCAAGTATTGTATGAGATAAAAGAAAAGCCCATTCATTTAAATTTCAGAACCATTTCACTTATGTTCAGTAAAGCTGAAATACAGAGAAACATTCATCGATATTTTTACTGCTTGTGAAATGTTACCTTTAGTAACCTTGGTTCAAGTCCTGTTAAAGGTCTGTCCCCTCCAGTAACCTAATGGCAAGCTCTGATAATACTCAGAAGTGAATGGTTTAATGATTTTTCCTACTGTGCATTTATGTACAAAGCAAGAACAACCACATACTCTGGCACAGACTGACATAACTGGCAGGTGCTGCTAAGGATAGCAAAGGCTTTGGGAGGCCACACTGATGTTTGTTAGCACTTGTAAAGTTTCTAGATTCCTCACCAGGCTATGTGCCCATAATATGCCTAGGTGAAAACATAGCATATACAAATTATATTTTAAGGAGGGAAGGTAATGAGGAAGAAAGCAGCTTTATAAGCATTCATTTTTAAAAAGTACTTCTATTTGAAATTCTCATGTATTTCATTTTGGGAGAGAGGAGAGGTTCAGATCAGAATAATTTAAAAATATCTTAGACCGTCTTATAGAAAATATTATGGAGGGTAGATGTATTTTGGAAACATTGACAAAGCAATTCTTTCCACAAAAATTATATAAGATGGATTAGTAACACCCTATACCTGCCACATCTGCAACACCCCCTCCCCACAAAAAGAATCTTTGCTATGATAGCAAATGCCTCCATAAATTGTATCTGTTCAAATAATATAGTTGCTATATGGTATTACTATTTTGGAGCCACATTATTCAGAATTTGCCACAGAACAAAGTGGTTTGTGTTCCAAAAGTACAACTGAAAATTAGTCATTAGAAGTTTAGAAACCATTTTTCTAGAAAACGAAACTATACAGCAATGGTAGAGATCCAAAAATCACTGAGATTTTGACATAATTGATCTGGGTGTGGTCTGTGCATAGGGATTTCCACAATCCTGTGTAACCCATAATATATTAGAACCTTACTAAGCCGCCATGTATATATAACACTACAAGAAAAATTATTTCAGACTTCTGACTGGGAATCTAAGGAATTCATGTCTGTCTCCTTAGGAGTCAAGTTGAACATTTCCCCAGCCAAAAACAGACAGTACCAGGACTAGGGATTGGGAAGACAGTTATGTAGAAAAAAAAATTTCTGCTTCAATAGAGACTATGCAGTATTTATAGAACACCAGATCATAGCCCTGTTTGTTTTCTTTATTTTGCAATTCCAAAAGTTGTATGTACAAATAATCTTATTTGCTGATTCTGTATTTGTGATTTGCCTACTAACTAAAATTCATTTGTAAATCCAAAATCCTCCAAGGGCTCCTCCGACCTTGGAACTCTGATGCTGGCATCTCTTTCAGACTCCTGTGGGCCGCAAGGGTGCCTGTGGGTGATGCTTGCATGGTCATTCGTGACACGCACAGAGCCGTGAGTTCTGAGTCACCCAGCACACATGCTCAGCTGAGGTCAAACAAGGTAATGCTATGCCTTCTTGTTTCAGCTCTTACACTGCAAACAAGTGTCCTTTTTGTAGTCTATTAACAGCATTTTTTTTTTCATTGTTTTTGCCTTTTGTTGGTAATTTCACTGTTTGAAATGACCCCCAAGAGTAGTGGTTTATTTAGTGTTCCTAAATTCAAGAAGGCTGTGATATGCCAACTTGGGTTAGATAAGCATCATCCAGGATAAAGTATAACACTGCTGGCCATGAGTTTGATGTTCATGAATCAACAATATACATTAAATAAGGCACTTTAAACAGAAACACACATAAAAAACAAGATGATGCATTGATCAGCTGACAAAACTTTGTGATCAGAGGCCCACAGGAATCTTTTTCCCCAGGAGCAATTTTTCAGATTTCACTAGTGTTTGTGGTGACTTTACAGAACATAACTACCATGAATAATGAGATTCAACTGTACTTGAGGGTATAGAAATTCTGTCCTGCCTCGTGACTCCCCAAGCCTCAGAAAAACTATTCTGTCTCCATATGCAATTCATCTCAGCATTCTTTCACTTTATATAATTTTAGGCTGTACTGATTTTTCCTTTGAACTGGTTATAATACCAGCATAGGTCCCTTGTTTCTTTAGTAAAATAAATCTTCAACATGTGTTCATTTATATCTCTATTAAGTCATGATCTTATCTTTTTCAGGATGTTCTTTTAATAATTTTGGAGGTGCTACTGAGATGGCTAATAGCAACCAAAGTCTGGAAAACTTCCTTACCAGAAATGGTTTATGTTATTTTAAGCCCAAGATTATTTTTTCTTGGCTTCTGAATGTCAGAACTTTCCTGAATCTCTTGTTTATCAAATTTCAGTTTTGTTCTCCACTAATCTGGGGGATTAATTTTTTAAGGTCTGATCATTTAAGATTCTTTTAAAATGGATTAATGGTTTAAAAAATCCATTCTCAGAGGAAAAAAAGAAAATTTGGTTTATCCTTTTCTGTATTTAAGGTCTAATGAAGTAATTCCTGAGTAGAAAACAGCTCTTTAGTATGGTATGGGCCAGTGAATGTTACAATTCTGTGGCCATTAACCCATGGCTTAAATTGTAGAAGTGAAATAAGTTCCCATCTGTCTGCATGTACGCTCAGTCAAATTCGACTTACTGTGGCCCGCCAGGATCCTCTGTCCATCGGATTTTGCAGGCAAGAAATAGTGGAGTGGGTTGCCATGCCCTACTCCAGGGGATCTTCTCAACTCAAAGATAGAACTCGCATAGCTTGTGTCTCCTGCACAAGCACACAGATTCTTTACCACTGTGACAATTGTGTCTGTCTGCTGCTGCTAAGTTGCTTCAGTTGTGTCCCACTCTGTGCGACCCCACAGACAGCAGCCCACCAGGATCCCCCGTCCCTGGGATTCTGTCTACATACCTATTAATTCAGAAATGCGTTTACTGCTCATTCTGTGTATAGGTAATGTTTTTCTACCTCCAAGTATAATTAATGAATGAAGATTATAAAATACTTTGAATGAGTTCTGTTTTGATTCTCTTACAGAGAAAACACATGCTTGTGTAAGTGGAATATTCCTAAAACAGAAAATGGAATTTCTAGTACTCTGAATATGCTAAATTTAAAAGTATTCTTATAGGATCTAACAAACATTTGAGAATTTAAATTCAGGTAGTATTGGTAAATGTTTGGCAAATGGAAAATTAAATTTTTCTTTAATAAAAACAATTACGTTTTCTCTAATTTATCAGTGTTAATATAACACAGGCATAGATTTTTATTCTACATGGCCATGTTCTTTCTAAATTAGCACATTTTCTGATCAAATGAGCTAACATTATTTCTATTTAATGTTTTACAGTCCTGCAAGATGCAAATTTTTGTTTATCCACAATGATTCCCTGTTCCGACAATTTTATTTCAACATTAATTACATTTTGTAATATGTCACCTTGAAAATTAATTTCCATGGTCTTTAGGTAACTTAAAACCCTAAATGGTATTAATGGATACGTATTAATGCCTAAAAATTTTTACAATAAAATACTGAACCATTGATTACTAAGCAAAAATTTAAACTTATTTACTTTTGCTTTTTTTTTTAATGCAACAGGGAGGCTGCATCTTTGGGTCTGTTAATGGACATGTTCATTTTTGCCATTTGGATAAGTTGGACTATAAAGAATGCACACAGTTGTGGAAAGTTTTGTTATGTGTATCAACTTTGCCAGTCTACTAAAATGCTGGTGTGTAAGTTTTCATCTCTACTTTTTCTATGAAATCAAAGTAACTTTGGCCAAAAGATATAATTAAATGTACATAAATGAAACACTACTGGGAGTGATGGTGGAAAAGGGGTGTAACCTTGTAAATAAAGTAATGAGTTGTGGTTTTGGTTTACTAAGGGTGGTGACAGTGGTAAAGAACCTGCCTGCCAATGCAGGAGACAGTTGTGGGTTAGATCCCTAAATCCAGAAGATCCTCTGGAGGAGGGCATGGCAACCCACTTCAGTATTCTTGCCTGAGAAATCTCATGGACGGAGAAGCCTGGTGGGCTACAGTTGATAGGGTCACAAAGAGTTGAACATGACTGAAGCGACTTAGCATACTCAGAAGAAGGGGAAAAGATAATAGTTCTAAAGTAAAAGTCCGTTCCAGAATGAGAAAGGAACAGTGAAGGACAAAACCTGAATGGGTACAGAAAGTTATATGAGATTTATAAAAGTAAGTTTTATGTACCTTAGATTACAGTGTATCTGGAAAATAAGTCTGAAAATCTATGTTGCTGTTGTTCAAAGTGACTCAGTCGTGTCCGACCCTTTGCGACTCGTTAACTGCAACATGCCAGGCTTCCCAATACTTCACCATCTCCTGGAGTTGTTCAAACTCATGTCCATAGAGTCGGTGAAGCCATCCAACCATTTCATCCTCTGTCATCCCCTTTTCCTCCTGCCTTCAACCGTTCCAAGCAGCAGGGTCTTTTCCAATGAGTCAGCTCTTCACATCAGGTGGCCAAAGTATTGCAGCTTCAGCATCAGTCCTTCCAATTTAGGGTTGATTTCCTTTAGGACTGACTGGTTTGACCTACTTGCCATTCAAGGGACTCTCAAGGGTCTTCTCTAGCACCACAATTCAAAAGCCATCAATTCTTCGGTCTTTAGCCTTTTTTTATTGTCTAGCTCTCACATCTGATACATGGCTCCTGGAAAAACCATACCTTGACTATACAGACCTTTGTCGGCAAAGTAATGTCTCTGCTTTTTAATATGCTGTCAAGGTCTGTCACTGCTTTTCTTTGAAGGAGCAAACGTCTTTTAATTTCATGGCTGCAGTCATTGTCCACAGTGATTTTGGAGCCCAAGAAAATAAAGTCTGTCACTGTTTCCATTGTCTCCCCCTCTATTTGCCATGAAGTGATGGGACCACATGCCATGATCTTAGTGTTCTGAATGTTGAGTTTTAAGCCAGCTTTTTCACTCTCCTCTTTCATCTTCATTAAGAGGCTCTTTACTTCCTCTTCACTTTCTGCCATAAGGGTAGTATCATCTGCATATCTGAGATTACTGATAATTTCCTTTCAATCTTTCTTTTTTTTTCCTTTCAATATTGACAACTGTGCTTCATCCAGTCTGGCATTTTGCATGATGTCCTCTGCATAGAAGTTAAATAAGCAAGATGACAATATACAGCCTTAATGTATTCCTTTCCCAATTTGGAACCAGTCCATTGTTCCATGTCCAGTTCTAACTGTTGTTCCTTGACACAAGGTTCACAGGAGGTAGGTTAAGGTGGTCTGGTATTCCCATTTGTTTAAGAATTTCCCACAGTTTGTTGTGATCCACACAGTCAAAGGCTTTAGCATAGTTAATTAAGCAGATGTTTTTCTGGAATTCTTTTGCTTTTTCTATGATGGAATGGATGCTGGCAATTTGATTTTTGGTTCTTCTACCTTTTCTAAATCCAGCTTGCACACCTGGAAGTTCTTAGTTATGTACTATAGAAGCCTAGCTTGAAGGATTTTGAGCATTACTTTGCTAGGATGTGAAATGAGTACAATTGTGCAGCAGTTTGAACATTCTTTGGCACTGCCCTTTGTTGGGACTGGAATGAAAACTGACCTTTACCAGTCCTATTGCCACTGCTGAGTTTTCCAAATTTGCTGGCATACTGAGTGCAGCACTTTAACAGCATCACCTGAGAAGCTATGAAATTTGTTAAAATCTTACCAAAGTTTGTTCCATTTAGATGGGCTTGTTTCATTAGGTTACTGTTTATTGCCTTCATCTACAATAAGAAGGGTTCTACTTTCCATCTAATCTGCCTCGACTGCAAAGATTCTGTGGCTTATCAGAATAACTTTATATGCTTGTGTTGACTTTAAGTACTTGATAACTTACCTAAGAGCTAAAGTTCTTTACAGTTAGGCTAAGTTCTTTGTTTGTAAACTGCATCACCAAGCTGAACAGACAAATACTGTTTATCAGCCACTTCTGATCCTATTCTTTCCTAAATGTTCAAATCATTTGAAAAATTTCGATTTTTGCCTCCTCCAAATCAAATCTTAAATGTAAAATAAAACAGAGTATCTGTGCATCTAAAACTATCTTTGTGATATTCCACAGGCCCTCTGGGAAATCTCAAAGATGTATTCTTTCAACTTTGTAAAAATAAGTGCTAGAAATAGATTTATTTGATGTGTTACAACTGATGAGCTACATGGGAAGAGCTGTCAATTTTGATAAGATGCTTAACTATCATGAGGTTAATTCTGTTTGGATAAATGTTAATGATATTTCTCAAATTACAAGCTATATGCTAAGCTTAGAGATTTGTCAATACCTTCACTGTTTATGATAGGTTTTATTTATCTGAGCTGTGGTGCCTGATATCAGAAAATAGTATAGGTTATCTTTCAGAATTTCAGTTATTTTAAAAAATATTAACTTGGTTGCATCTTTAGTTCTTTACTTTGTATCTTGTATATTCTTTAGTTTACTTCTTGTATCTTCTAGGCCAGTATATGCCAACTAGAAATTCATACTACATATCTATGGAGATTTATTAATATATAGACATACAGAACCTACCCTAGAATAACTGAATCTTTTAACTTGATTTTTGGGGTATATTCTTAACTATATGTTTGGTAATTTATAGTATATTATCTCTCAGGATTACTGTAAAATTTTTTTTTCCTCTGTAAAGAGTATGTTTATTTTTGTAAATTAGGTGAACATTTGCTATCTTTGAAAAAGGCTTATTAACAAATTGAGTACAGATATTTTGTAACACTTATTGGAATGCCTTTAAGTTGCATTATTCTTGTTATGAACTCCCAATCATATTTCACTTTTGAAATTTATCTAACATTATACATGCAAGTTCAGTTCAGTTGCTCAGTCATCTCTGACTCTTTGCAGCCCCATGGACTGCAGCACGGCAGGCTTCCCTGTCCATCACCAGTTCCCACAGCTTGCTCAAAGTCATGTCCATTGAGTTGGTGATACCATCCAACCATCTCATCCTCTGTCATCTGCTTTTCCTCCTGCCTTCAATCTTTCCCAGCATCAGGGTCTTTTCAAATGAGTCAGTTCTTCACATCAGGTGGCCAAAGTATTGGAGTTTCAGCTTCAGCATCAGTCCTTCCAATGAATATTCAGGATTGATTTCCTTTAGGATGGACTGGTTGGATCTTCCTGCAGTCCAAGGGACTCTCAAAAGTCTTCTCAAATACCACAGTTCAAAAGCATCACTTCTTTGGTGTTCATATTTCTTTATAGTCCAACTCTCACATCCACACAAGTCTACTGGAAAAACCACAGCTTTGACTAGACAGACCTTTGTTGGCAAAGTAATGTCTCTGCTTTTTAATATGCTGTCTAGGTTGGTTGTAGCTTGGCTGCAGTCACCATCTGCAGTGATTTTGGAGCCCAAGAAAATAAAGTCAGTGTTTCCATTGTTTCTCCCGTCTATATGCCATGAAGTGATGGGACTGGATGCCATGATCTTCACTTTTTGAAGGTTGAGTTTTAAGCCAATTTTTTTCACTCTCCTCTTTCACTTTCACCAAGAGGCTGATTTTAATTTTTGCCTTCTCCAAATACATGGAAGACACCCAGGAGTTGAACTAAGTAATTCACCAAAATTGCCAAAGCCCTCATCTGAAATACTATCCAAAGCTAAAAACAAAAGAGAACACTGAGGATAGGGAGTCAGCTCTGTGAGATTACCAGGAAAAAGAACAGTAAATAAGGGTGAGATTATTAGGCAGATTTAAGTCACTTCCTTCTCAATTGATAAAAGTTTCTAGAGATAAGGTCATCCTCCTCTTTCAGGTGCTTCCAGAGATACCCTTACAAATGGAAATTTCCCTTATGTATATAAATACTTCTTACAAAAGGGGAACTCATACTTTGTTTTGACAGTTTTTCCCAAGTCTGCAATTTCAGCTTAATTAATATGCCAAAGAAACATTTTGTGGTGGAAAATTCTCTCCTATAGAGTAAAATAAATACTTTATGAAGAATTTTATATATATTGAGTCATGACATACTTTTGTTTTGAAATTTGTCTTTGTTCATTTTAGTTTCTGAGAGTTGTTTTTAATAGATGGATGTAAGATTGAGACCCCCATGAGAAGGTTAAAGATAGGTGGAAATCCAGACCTTGCTGATGATGTCCACTTCTGAGATAATTCTAAGTTCTGGTTTGCAACTCTCAAATTAACTCTATATTTTCCTGAATCAGTGCTTCCACCTTCTGTAATTTTAGAGGTGGGTTTTTCCTCCCTAATACATCATGATAGAAGTTTCACTGCTTATTCTCTGTCATCCTGTTTACTCCTGAAGAAAACCCTCCTCTATTGGAAAATTTCAGTAAGTTGTTACAGCTAACAGAAATGAGAAAAACACAAGGTGTAAAATGATAGACCAAAGGGAAGTCACAAAATTTCAAATCAGATCAAAAGGGAAAGGGGATAAAACCATTTCTGGTTTCATTAGCATGTAAATGTAGGGGTCCTAGCCACTACAAGAAAAGACAAAAGCCACAAGAGTGAGAAAGGTGGGTCTTTTCTGAACACAAAGAAGAAAGGTTCATCAACATTTGAGAAAACCAAAGATTAACTTTCTTTATAAAAAGACAAAGCATCTTTGAAGAGTTCTTCTGGAATATACGTTGAGTTCAAAGGGAGATCTTTAAGATGAGGCTCTGGTGATAAAAAGACACAAGGGTATTTATAACTTACTTAGTGTATGCTAATAGAGGGAGAAGTGAGAGGTGAGCAGGGGAAAAAGAAGCCAAGGAAGAGCGTTCAGTCTTTCTTCTACCCCACTCAGCAGGTGATAGAACCAGTCTTCCACAGGAAGTGAGGTATGGTGAGAAGGGAGACCAGAGGCAAAATTATCAATAGCAGGAAGAAGAAAACGTTTAATCTCAGACAGGCGGACATTCTTATGTAAATATATGGCTTTACATAATGCCTTATTTAAGAAATTGAAGATAAGTGTTAACAGGGATTAGGTGATGTAATGTAGATCTTTTGCCCTTCCTTGGTGGTTCAGATGGTAAAGAATCTGCCTGCAATGATCCCTGAGTTGGGAAGATCCCCTGGAGAAGGGCATGGCAATTCGCTCCAACATTCTTGCCTGGAGAATCCCCATGGGCAGACAAGCCTGGTGGGCTACAGTTCATGGGGTCACAACGAGTTCGACACAACTGAGAGACTAAACACTCACATAGATTTTTAGCTATTTTATTTCACTATTGTATGTAATATAAAAGTTTACACTTATCCTTGATCCTAAGTGTCTGAAGAACAGAAGTGCATTTCTTTTTTTTTTAATTATTTTTATTATTTTGGCCATGCAACACAGCTTGTGGGATCTCAGTTCCCAACCAGGAACTGACTCGGGCCCCTGGCAGTGAATGTGCAGAGTCCTAACCACTGGACTATCAAGAAACTCTGGATTTCTTAAGTAATGTAACTTTTCAAAGTTGGGTAAGGTTTTCCTATTTCTTATATTCACTACAGAATATACAGAAATGATATATCTAGAATATGTATGTAATGTATGTCTTATATAGTATTCTAGATTAGTGCTACCCAACAGAAACATAATATGAACCAGACAGATAATTTTAAATTACTTAGGAGCAACATTTTTAAAAATGTCTAAAATAAAAAAGTAAGCCTTTAATCATTCAGGTTCCTAGCCTAATACACATCTTAAATATTATTTTAATATGTAATCCATGTAAAATTTATTAGAGATATTTAATGCTTTTTTAAAAATACTAAGTCTCAGAAACCCAGTGTATATTTTACACTTAACAGCACAACCCAATTCTAACTAAATTTATTTCAAGTGCTACACAGCCACATGTGCCTACCATACTGGACCATGCAGATCGAGATGATGGATGTAACGTCTATAGCAACACAATAGTATCATGGAAAAAAACACTGGACTTTGAACCTAGAAACTTGGGCCCTATCAGCTGGGAGCTATGTGACAGACACTGGTCTTATAGGAGTTAACAGTTCTTCTAAAAGAAAGAACAAGTAGCCAAATAAATTTAAAATGATTTAAGGAAAAGTTTAAAACATGATCTGGAGAGCAATTTACAGCTTCATTAAATGTACTGTTCAAATTTACCAATTTTTATTGAGCATATAAAAGATTAAGATGACTAGGGTGGTTTCCCTGGTGAAAGTGAAAAAAGTGAAAGTGTTAGTCGCTCAATCATTTGGCACTCTTTGCGACCCCATGGGCTGTTGCCTGCCAAGCTTCTCTATTGATGGGGTTCTCTAGGCAGGAATACTGGAGTGGGGTAGCCATTCCCTTCTCCAGATCATCTTACCTACCTAGGGATCAAAGCTGGGTCTCCTGCACTGCAGGCAGATTCTTTATCATCTGAGCCACCAGGGAGGTGCTCATAATTCAGCAAATAAAGTATTACAGTTTGAGTAAGAACTACAAGACCTTTTAGAACTAACACCCCAAAAGATGTCCTTTTCATTACAGGGGACTGGAATGCTAAAGTAGGAAGTCAAGAAACACCTGGAGTAACAGGCAAATTTGGCCTTGGAATGCGGAATGAAGCAGGGCAAAGACTCATAGAGTTTTGCCAAGAAAATGCACTGGTCATAGCAAACACCCTCTTCCAACAACACAAGAGAAGACTCTACACATGGACATCACCAGATGGTCAACACCGAAATCAGACTGATTATATTCTTGGCAGGAAAAAATGGAGAAGCTCTATACATTCAACAAAAACAAGACCAGGAGCTGACTGTGGCTCAGATCATGAACTCCTTATTACCAAATTCAGACTGAAACTGAAAGCAGGGAAAATCGCTAGACCATTCAGGTATGACCTAAATAAAATCCCTTATGAATATACTGTGGAAGTGAGAAATAGATTTAAGGGCCTAGATCTGATAGATAGAGTGCCTGATGAACTATGGAATAAAGTTCATGACACTGTACAGGAGACAGGGGTCAAAACCATCCCCATGGAAAAGAAATGCAAAAAGGCAAAATGGCTGTCTGGGGAGGCCTTACAAATAGCTGTGAAAAGAGAAGCGAAAAGCAAAGGGAAAGGAAAGATATAAGCATCTGAATGCAGAGTTCTAAAGAATAGCACGAAGAGATAAGAAAGCCTTCTTCAGCGATCAATGCAAAGAAATAGAGGAAAAGAACAGAATGGGAAAGACTAGAGATCCCTTCAAGAAAATTAGAGATACCAAGGGAACATTTCATGCAAAGATGGGCTCGATAAAGGACAGAAATGGTATGGACCTAACAGAAGCAGAAGATATTAAGAGGTGGCAAGAATACATGGAGGAACTGTACAAAAAGATCTTCACGACCCAGATAATCATGATGGTGTGATTACTCATCTAGAGCCAGACATCCTGGAATGTGAAGTCAAGTGGGCCTTAGAAAGCATCACTATAAACAAAGTTAGTGGAGGTGATGGAATTCCAGTAGAGCTATTTCAAATCCTGAAAGATGATGCTGTGAAAGTGCTGCACTCAATATGCCAGCAAATTTGGAAAACTCAGCAGTGGCCACAGGACTGGAAAAGGTCAGTTTTCATTCCAATCCCAAAGAAAGGCAATGCCAAAGAATATTCAAACTACCGCACGACTGCACTCATCTCACACGCTAGTAAAGTAATGCTCAAAATTCTCTAAGCCAGGCTTCAGCAATACGTGAACTGTGAACTTCCTGATGTTCAAGCTGGTTTTAGAAAAAGCAGAGGAACCAGAGATCAAATTGCCAACATCCACTGGATCATCAAAAATGCAAGAGAGTTCCAAAAACATCTATTTCTGCTTTACTGACTATGCCAAAGCCTTTGTGTGGATCACAATGAACTGTGGAAAATTGTTAAAGAGATGGGAATACCAGATCACCTGACCTGCCTCTTGAGAAATCTGTATGCAGGCCAGGAAGCAACAGTTAGAACTGGACATGGAACAACAGACTGGTTCCAAATAGGAAAAGGAGTACGCCAAGGCTGTATATTGTCACCCTGCTTATTTAACTTATATGCAGAGTACATCATGAGAAATGCTGGGCTGGAAGAAACACAAGCTGGAATCAAGATTGCCAGGAAAAATATCAATAACCTCAGATATGCAGATGACACCATCCTTATGGCAGAAAGTAAAGACGAACTAAAAGCCTCTTGATGAAAGTGAAAGAGGAGAGTGAAAAAGTTGGCATGATGCTCAACATTCAGAAAAAGAAGATCATGGCACCCAGTCCCATCACTCCATGGAAAATAGATGGAGAAACAGTGTCAGGCTTTATTTTGGGGGCTCCAAAATCACTGCAGATGGTGACTGCAGCCATGAAATTAAAAGATGCTTACTCCTGGAAGAAAAGTCATGACCAACCTAGATAGCATATTCAAAAGCAGAGACATTACTTTGCCAACAAAGGTCCGTCTAGTCAAAGCTATGGTTTTTCCAGTAGTCATGTATGGATGTGAGAGTTGGACTGTGAAGACAGCTGAGCGCCGAAGAATTGATGCTTTTGAACTGTGGTGTTGGAGAAGACTCTTGAGAGTCTCTTTGACTGCAAGGAGATCCATTCTGAAGGAGATCAGCCCTGGGATTTCTTTGGAAGGAATGATGCTAAAGCTGAAACTCCAGTACTTTGGCCACCTCATGAGAAGAGCTGACTCATTGGAAAAGACTCTGACGCTGGGAGGGATTGGGGGCAGAAGCAGAAGGGGACAACAGAGGATGAGATGGCTTGATGCATCACTGGCTCGATGGATGTGAGTCTGAGTGAATTCCAGGAGCTGGTGATAGAGAAGGGAGGGCTGGCGTGCTGGGATTCATGGAGTCGCAGAGAGTCAGACACGAACGACTGAACGACTGAACTGAACTGTACTGAAGAGGACTATGTCTTAAAGAACGATCCCCAGAACCTAAGCCAGAAGTGTTGGCATATGACAGGGTGCACAACATATGTATGACTGAACGCAATACAAAAAAGTAAAATACAATACTACAATAAAAGAGTTATAAAAAAGGAATAAATCAATGTGGATGCTAAAAGGAAGAGAGAGAGCACATCTATTTGGAGGTTGGAAAGGGAAGTAAGGAAAGTGATCAGGAAGGAGGTAACATTTAAAATGTATTCTGAAGAGTAGGTTGGAGTTCGTAGGCAGGGAAAAAAGAGGAGAAAAGGAACAGAATGAGGAAGAGATTACAGAAGGAAGAAACTAAAGCAGAGATAAGGGCAGGAAGAAATGCTGAAGCACAGTGAGATAAAGTTAGGTTACTGTTTGAGTGACAGGCTACTATTAGAGTGATATGTTAGTGCTTATATTGTGAAGAACTTGAATTATCAGCTGAGGAGTATATTAAGCATAGGCCTTTTGAAGTGTTTGAATAAAAAGTTTTTCAGATTAACAAAAATGTCAGAGGAGAAAGGGTCTCAGTATTGACGGAGTACATAATTGTTTAGACCAGAGGTCAGTAAATATTTACTGTAAATGGCCAAATACAAAATATTTTTAGACTATGGGGCCATATTGTCTCTATTACAAATATTTACTTTTACTGTTAGAGCTGCAGAGTTATCAGGGATTGAACTCTTGTGTCTCCTGCATTGGAAGGTGAATTCTTAGCCACTGGGCCACCAAGGAGCCAAGATATATAATACTAAATGTTAAGTAAGTGAAGAATGAGAAATAACCTCTTCCTTAGGAGATGTAAGTGCCTTCAAATTCCTGAGTAGGGAAAATATTTTAGAAAGGCAATAATTTCACCAGATAGCCAGTGTCCACTATATAGGTATGGTGTCAGGCACTGGAAACAAAAAAGAGTTGGACACAACTTAGCGGCTGAACAACAACTGGAAACATAGAAGTGAATAATATCAACAGAATACCTACTACCTTAAAGGTTGTCAGGGCTTCTCAGGTGGCACGTACAAAGTTCACCTGCCAATGCAAGAGACAAGTTCGGTCCATGGGTCGGGAGGATCCCCTGGAGTAGGAAATGGCAACTCACTCCAGTATGCTTGCCTGGAGAATCCTATGAACCGAGAAGCCTGGGCACAACAGATAACCTAGGTTTTCTGGTCAGTTTGTTCTCTCCTTGTAAATCATACTTCATCCTAACACACGGTCCTTCCCATGCAGCTCTCTCTAGGTCTTGCTCCATAAGGTTGGTAACACCATCTCACTGTCTCACTATGTCCTGTGGTTTTCCTATACCTTGTCTATACTTTTATAAGTCCTTTCGGCTTCCCAGTTGATGCTAGTGGTAAAGAACCCACCTGCCAATGCAGGAGATGAAAGAAACGGGAGTTCAATTCTTGGGTTGGGAAGATCCCCTGGAGGGCAGCATGGTAATCCACTCCAGTTTTCTTGCCTGGAGAAGCCCACAGACAGAGGAGCCTGACAGGCTACAGTCCACAGGGTCATGACTAAAGCAACTTAGCATGCAAGCACTTAGAGGTAAGAATTCCTGGATTCACTGTTTTTCTCTTTGTTTTTTGTTTTATCTTGGCTGCACCAGATGGTTCTGAGATCTCAGTTCCCCAACCAGAGAAGGAATCCGGGCCATGGCAGCGAAAGCGCCAAATCCTAACTATTCGATCACCAGGTAAGTCCCCAGATTCAGTTAGCTTACAGTTTTATATGGTAATATTCTCTTTTTCAACTTATACTGTCTATTGACTTTGGTAATGCTCCTCAGTTTTCATTGTGGTGTGGGGAGTAGAAATCAGATTGGAAAGGCACTTGATTTTATTAATAACAGTAGCAGTGGTTAGTTCGTATATCTGCAATTCACATGGCAACTACAGTCTAACAGTCCTTGTGCCCAACTCAGGAAGCAGTCAGGTTTAAGAGTTTAATTAGACTTCCTGTCATTAAACGCACATGATAGACTATTTGAGGTGTCAGACATGAAATATGGTAGGCTACAAAGATGAAAAACATTAACAGAACTGTTGTTGATGAGCTATATTACAGTTTAATTTTTAAAAGAGCAATGTAAATGTTACATCAAAATAATATTTTAAAGACTATGACCACTTTGAGAACAAATATGTAATTTGGAAATTTGGTAATATAGAATACTTAAGAAAATTTTTTATTTTTAAAGTCTACTAATAAGATAAACAAATACTATTATATACTTAGCTATGCCCTAAGTACTTTACTTTTATAAACTTATTCAATCCTCACAACAATTCCCATTGTATTTGCATTTTCTCCTTGTACAAACCCAGACAAATAGAGATCTGACATGGACTCAAATCTGATAGTCTGGTCTTCAGATTCTTAAGGTATAATATAAAGTGAACTTAGGATGAAAAGCAAATATTTCAGATAAGAATAATCTTTATAGCGTTTTACATATATGTCAAATAGGTTGACATAAAAACAGTAATAATCATTTACACTTACATTGCCTTATAGTAATAACATACTTAAATGGACATGATCTCATTCAAATAGACAGCTGAATTAGATTCAAATTCAATTTGATCAACTAGAACAATAGAATGCATCAGGTATAAGTGCACAGTATTGCATTTAAACCTGAGAGAAACAGAAGAAATAACAGATGGAGGGAGGTAAGGGAAAGGATTAATAGTTTCCAAATGGCCAGTTGTGTGTGCGTGTTAAGTTGTGTCTAACTCCTTACAACCCCATGGACTGTAGTTCACCAGGCTCCTCTGTCCATGGAAATTTCCCAAGCAAGAATACTGCAGTGGATTGCTATTTCCTGACCCAGGGATTGAACCTAAGTCTCTTGCACTGACAGGTGGATTCTTTACCACTGTGCCATCTGGGAAGCCCATTATGTTTCAAGTACGTGCCTAAGTACACCTTTAGATAAGTACCATTATTTGAACAATGAAGAAATATTAAGTCCATGATGAAATGAATCCAAAATCATGTAGCTCTGAGTGGCATAATAAGGATTAGAATTCATCATGATCTGCCTCCAAAGCTTCCTTTCACTACCCATACCAACACTACTGTGTTGCATGGTTTAACAGCAGAAAAATGAGAAGGAGAAAAAGACATTCTATTCTGTATTTCTGTTGAAAGAAAAACTAACATAGGTCAAGAGTTTTAGGTAGCTACTAATATATTCTTAGGTTGTATTAATTACAGACCCCACATATCAATAGAAGTGGTAAACACAGACATTTATGTTCACATGACATTTTAGAGGAAACATGATAACCAATTTGTAATAATTGAAAAGCTATTAGGTAGAGTAACAGACATGAGATTTTGTTTCAAAGTAAGAAAATAATAAACAGATGTCAAAACTGGAATAGGTTGCCTTATGAGGTGTTTAATGTTTTAAACTTAATGTTAGTGATTTTGCAGAGGCATTCATAAATAAGATAGGAGTTAGAGAAGTAGTTTTATTCCAAGCCTCAACTTCAAATTTAGAGCAGGTTGACTTTCACATGTTACATGTGCATTTATTTTTCAGATTTTTATTTTTGGAGGGGTATGTTCTCATGGTGTAAAAAGAAAAAAAAATCTAAAACCATAGACTAGATACATTGATTTCCTTCTACTTAATTATAGAATGTAGGTTAAGAACATAAAATCATATCTTACTTGTTAAAACAAGAGCAAATCACACTTACCATTTTTTTCTGCAAAGGCAATTGCATCTTCTTTAGTACTAAAAGTCAGAACCAGGTTGGATAAGGGATCAGCCCTGTAAGAAACAATTTTTTTCCCAGGATTTAACATTAACCTGTGACTAAAAATTACTTATTTTGAATAATTTCTTTAAAACTGTTAACAATCTGAATATGTTTTTTGTGTTAAATTACAGAGAAGGCAATGGCAATCCACTCCAGTACTCTTGCCTGGAAAATCCCATGGACGGAGGAACCTGGTAGGCTGTGGTCCATGGGGTTGCTAAGAGTCAGACACGACTGAGTGACTTCACTTTCACTATTCACTTTCAATGCATTGGAGAAGGAAATGGCAACCCACTCCAGTGTTCTTGCCTGGAGAATCCCAGGGACAGTGGAGCCTGGTGGGCTGCTGTCTATGGGGTCACACAGAGTCGGACACGACTGAAGTGACAGCAGCAGCAGCAGGGTTAAATTTGGGCAATTTTCTAGCAAGTCAAATTAAAAACTTTAAAATGACAAAGACATTCAGCAATCTTTAGTCTCTAATAAAAATCATTTATTAAGCTTTAAAAAAGAAAATGAATGAGAATCCTCTTAGGTTTGTTTTTATTCTTTAAACACACCTTATAAATTCATCGTAAATCGAAGGAGCTTGGCCAAAATTGTGAAGACCCTGAGCTTACCTCTTCTCACAGACACATCAAAACTACAACTGTTTTACACAGCAACAACTGAGAAAACCTAGAATCTAGCAGAAAAGATCTTCTATAATCAAAGGTATAAAGAAGGAACCACAATCAGACAGGAGGCAGAGACCCATACCAAGTTGGGCAACCCACAAACAGGAGTTAAGTACAACTGCAGAAAGTCAGTCACTCCAGTCATGTCTGACTCTTTGAGACCCAGGGACTGTAGCCTGCCAGGCTCCCTGTCCATGGGATTCTGCACGCAAGAATACTAGAGTGGGCTGCCATTTCCTTCTCCAACAACTGCAGAGGTTCTCCCCAAGGAGCAATATGTCTAAGGCCCACAATGCGCTCCCAAGCCTGGGGATCCTGAACTAGGAAGACAAGCCCTCAGAACATTTGGCTTTAAAGGCCAATGGGGCTTAGTTTCAGGAAACCCAGTGGGCTGTGGGAAACAGAGACTATCTTGTAAAAGGCTCACAAAAATCTCATATACTTCGGGACCCAGGGCAGAAGCAGTAATTTGAAGAAAGCATGGGTCAGACCCACCTCCTGATCTTTGAGAGTCTCCTGGAAAGTCAGGAGACAACTGAAGCCCAGGGATGTAGAAAACTGGCAAGAGCCATTTGAGGGAGCCCATTCCACCATGAGGTGCCATTTTGGAATCTTCTCAATAGCTTCTAACCACCGGACTCAGGTTGTAAGCACCATTCCTGAGACATCTCAGGCTAAGCCATTAGCAGGATGGGAACACAGCTCTACCCACCAGAAGGCAGGCTGCCTTAAGAACTCCTGAGCCCATGGGCTGCCCCAGGAAACAACAGCCTTGTCCACCAGAGGGCCCTGCAGCCACCCCAGCAGACCCTTAGCCTGCCACAGAGAACCCAACTCACCTGCCAACACGCTAGCACTAGCCAAGACCCCATGGGCCCAGGCCCTGACCCTGCCAACCAGCTGGACAAAACCAGCTCTGAGACACTGCAGACATCAGTCAGTGGGCCAACACACCAGCTCAAGGACTACCGGGGTTCTGGAGGCAGAGGTCCCACAATTTACCTCTGCCGAGCAGTGAACCATCACTAGGCCCAGAACCCCTTGGCCCTACCCACCAGTGGTTAGACACCAGCTCTAGAACCCCTGGGCCCTGAAGCAAGAGGCCATTCGACTTGGCTTCATGCAACAGTTGGGAAGGGTGGGAGGAATTAGCCTCAAGATGCTCCAGGACCAGACCCTGTCCACCAGCAGGTGGTCACCAATCCCAGGACCACTGCAGCCCCACAGCCTGCCTTATCAGGATCCAGCCAACACACCAGGAGGCTGACACCAGCACTCATCACTTGTATTCAGCATAGTACTGAAACTCCTAGTTATAGCAATCAGACTGGAAGGGGAAGAAAAGGAATTCAGTGAAAAGAAAAGCTGTCACTGTTTGCAGATGACATGATACCATCTATAGAAAATCCTCAAGATGACCACCAGAAAACTGTGAGTTGAATCTGGTAAAGTTGCAGGATACAAGACTGCATTTCTATACACTAACAATGAATTATCAAAGTTTATAAACTCATATAATCTTCTCTAATAAAAAATATAAAGAAGTTTTCTTTTTAAAAATAAATGTCATCAAATTATTAAAACTATTCACAATATATTTTAAACTAATATCTAAAGCTTGGGGGACCATGTTAAGAGTGCTCACAATATCAGCCATTTTTATCAAATATATAGTACTCTGAAAAAAATTGTTCTTACAATATATTTTGCTGGGCAACACTTTTATAAATATTGTTATATATATATGTACCTATGTGGAATGTATATGTCTATACCATTAAACATGGTGATATCTATGCAAAACTGTCTCAAAAAACTATTGTCGTAAAGGCATCCTGTATACAAAAGAGCCTGAAAATCAGTGCGTTTAAAAGGAAAATCTACACAGAAAAAAGAACCGAAAATAGTATTCAAATTAAACCAAAATACTCACGTTGACGCCCAACCCATCAAAGGATTTTCCCATCTCTCTCTGGTATCAAACTCCATCTTCCATTTCTTTGTGTTGTTTACTCCAGACTGCATGTTATTGCGAGCAGGAACAAAGATCCTGGCTTTTCTAGTTTTGATATGCTCTTCTGGAACACCAGTTAAAGTAGTAATATCCTACAGAAAAACAAACAAATGTGTTGCTAACAGCCCACTTACACCCTAGTGTATTTTTGTTGCTTTCCATATCTTACAATACATACTTATTTATAATTTTTAAGCTTTATTTCACTTCTTTGTTATTTTACCGTGTAAACTACTATTTTGATATTTGGAAAAAGATATATTGGGGGAATGTTAGGGTACAATGGGAAAGGGTTCATAAAAATATTTAGGCCTGTTTTGTACAACAAGGTACTGGTAATTTTTGAAGAGTCTGCTGGCAGAAAAGCTTGTACTGAGTAGACTCTGATTTCATGAGCTGGTATAATTAGCAGAGAAAGAATGTAAAGGGATATTAAAAGTAAACAAATATAAAAAGTGACTAAATTTTAAATAGAAAAATATATCTATTACCAGTGGTTTCTGTGTTATGCTGCTTACAAGGCATTCTTTTCAGAGAAAGGCCTGGTCCTTTTGTAAACAATTAAAATCAATTAACAACTTTAATTACCATTTTGATTTCTCAGCTCTTTAATAAAACCTACTGAAGAGAAAAGGATGTCAAACAGATGTCAAACATATTCTGCAAAGATAAAAAAATCTGCACAATTTTTGCAGAAATGTTAGAGGAAAACAATGATAACTTGACTCTCTTTTTCATATTTCTACCCAATAACAAAAGGTCAACTGATGAATACATACAATTTTGACTCCCTGATTAAATATATTTCAAACTATAGTAGCAATCAGAAAATAACAAAGTAATTTAGAGTTTAAGTCTCCATTTAGTAATGGTAAAATACTTCATTCTAGCAATGTAGAATCATATTACGGTCAACTATATTATGCTCATAAAGCATTTTAAAATTATGGTTCCTTACTAAGGTAAACTTTAAAAAACTGGTTAAAAACAACAGGTTTAACATGTAAATGATTATATCAAACTTGTGAAAACTAGAAAACAGCACATTTTGTTACTTTTAATTTCATGTTTATTTGTAGTTCCACTCTAATCAATGCTTTAGACCAAAGAAATACTTGGAGTTCTTAGTTGCAGTATATACTGGGAAAAACTAAATGTATTTCTGACTCAACTAATCTTTCTACCCACAGATTAAAGAAACAATTTCTTAAAGTTATTTTAGCTGACAACTATAACTTTTCACCTATACCAATAATTAGGTGTGGTTACTTTGTCACAGTTTGTCTATTTGGAGAAACTATTAAAATGATCCATATAAATATTTACACAAAAATATACTTCTAGTATATGCCTACATTTTTAAAGTTTATAGGATAAAATAAAAGCTAAACGAGTACAACTGATAAATAATTTTTAAAGGCATCAATATGTCAAGTTACAAATTGTCAAGTTCATCCTCAAAAAAGTAATTTCAGGTTATTATTACATTCAATAACTTTCTAAAGAATATTCCTCTACTCAAGAGCTTGAAGAAACTCAGCTCCTGGAAAGCCCTTAATGTTTATTTTCCCCTCTGAATTCACTACAGTGTTGGTAATCTTTCACATTAACTTAGTATTTAATATTATATATTTTCACATTAAAAAAATCTATTTAGTTATAGCTGAAGCAAAGTATAAACGAACAGTAAGTATACTACAAAAATTATGGGATGAGGCATCCTTGTCAAATTCCATAGCAACACCTCCATTCTGAGCTGAGCTCATAAAAGCTGAAGCTATAAGTTGGCTATTCTTTTAATTAAGACTTACAGAAAAGACAGCATATTAATCTCTTAATACCAGTTCAGGAAACAGACTCACTTTTTCAATACTAGTTCAGGAAACAGACTTACTTTTTAAAAAGTAAATGTCTATATTGTATGAATATGCCAAAGTAATTTAAAAACCAATAAAGCTTTAGTAAAATGGAAAGAGTATTTCTTGATTTATACTATCAAAGCAGAAAGGCACAGCATGATTTTTTAAGGATGGAAAACCACTTTAAAGTCAGTGGCTACAAAAGTTGCTAAGCTCCTAGCTGCAAGTGCTTCCATGCCTTCTCAAATTATGGCAATTATTTGGTATCTTCTCCAAATAAAACTGGCATTCAAACAAATGAGTTTCTGAATTTTGAAGTCCAAGTTGTTCTGACATAGAAGCCCTTTGCCGGCAGAAGACATGTAAGGTACTGAGAGTTGAACTGCTGCCAAAGACAGAATAAAAAGGCTTGGCATCTCTCACATACTTGACACCTAAAGGGCACAGAAGCTCTAAAATTCCTAGTCCTTGTAGGCACACACTCAGTCTAGACAAACTGATTTCTCACACTTTTAAAACGCATCACAACACTCTATTGTTATCATTTCATCCACACAGCTTCAGCAAGTGACAGAAGAACATGTCCTTTAAGCGACATTTCAATGGGCTAACGCTCCCATTCCAAGATTCCATTAAAACAATGTAATACTTGAAAAGAACTATGAGGCACTATGAAGTTTTGCGTGTCTTCAACGCTTTGCTTTTCCTCAAAGTTCTCACTGACCTATCTGTGACTCAACTTTTGAAAATAAATAAATCATCTTCAGACTACTGAAACTATACTGAACTAATGATACTCTTTAGATTTCTACTTTAATGATCCTCTTTTTAGATGTCTACTTTTCTACTGCAGTATGGATCAGATGTGGTTATTCTTAAAAACATACAAGATGTCAATGTTGCCTTTTCACAGATTTCTCATTTGACTGGTAAAATAGAAAAATCTATGAATTATTATTTACAAATAACCTATGTCTACAAAAAAGTTAAAACACATAAGATAGGAGGCGGCTGCAAGTTGGCAACTGAAGAATCTGAAGACTCACCAGTTAGTATTTATAAATTCAAATGAAACAAGTAACTCTATACATAATATATACACTTACTGAATTTTAAAACTTAAAAATTAACAGTTGGATCAAGCATGACACCTATAAGTATCTTCATAAAGTTTCATAAATATGAACTTGTGTACAATATGCTATTTAAGAAACAGTAACTAGTTACCTAACCATGATTCATAGATTAAAGGGCATTCATATTTAAAAATTTGCTACTTTGCTATAAGTATATCATAATTTCAAAGTTCTACTCTTTAGTATGATCTTTTTCACAATTTTAAATTTATAAGAGCTGATACACTGACTTTCCATTTCACAAGTCTAGTTTAAATTGAAGAGTAATTTAAAAGTCATTAAGAAAGTATATGCCAGTATATGTAAATAAACTTTACTCTTTCAAATACCAATTTCCATTATAAAATATTAGTTTTCCACATAAAAACTGTATGATTCGGTTATCAACTGTCCCCATTTATCTTGTGTGAATTCAACTTTTTTTTTAAACAAAGGAAGCAGGGAACAAGCAATGGGAAGTTGGTGTCAAAATGCAGAAAAACCTCCCAGCAAGCTTCTTGCAACCACCCAGGATTTAGAGTCTTGCTGGCCGCTCTCTTTTCAATACCAGAATTTCACACATTTCAATGACTATTATGACTTCAAAGAATCAAATTTTCATCATTGTCTGTCATCTGCCGGTTGATTTGTATAAAGGAGTTCTTCTGCATGCACTCCAAACAAAAGCCTCCTTACTTTTGTGGCTATATATCAAGTTTAAAAGTTTTGTTTGTGACAGTTGTGTCTTTGGTAAATTAGGGTAACACTGAAGGAGTGCAGCTGCTCTGCAGGAACCTCCTTTTAGCACCATTTCACTTAAATAAAAACTGAATAATTAGCTTCTGCCTTTATTAAACCACAAAAATGCCACTGGCCTTAGTAATTACTTCCGGTTGCCCCACCCACTTAACCTTAAGACTTTACACCTGTCATAAAGAGAAATTAACGAAAAGGCTTTCACCACTTTGGATGAATTTCTGATAGATCTCCCAGTATACCCAGAAGAGTCAAAACTCTTAACAGGCTTTTGGTAATAAGTTCACTACATTGTATGTTATTTGTGGATCAATGTTGAAAAGTTTTAAGAGAGTACATACTGGAACATTAAGTACAAATATTGCTTACAGAAACTTGTTCTACTGCAGGCTATTAGTTACCAATTATGTGTTTAAATTTGTTTTAGGACTAAAATCCATCTAAATTTGATGATTCTGTTTATATTCTACTTCAACAATGAAAGATGTTAAAAGGAAAACAATCCTGGATCTATAATAAAAACTTCCTTTCAAGTACTCTACAGATACTTAATACAAGAAACTCATTGAGTGGTCTAATAAATAATAAAGGACACTATACTAAATAAATACTAGTTTGAAAAATAATAGATTTGGCAGATAGCATAACCATATGTGTTTTATTTATCACAGAAGAATTTGAAACGCTTCTAAAAGTTAGTGGCCATAGTGATTGAAAATACAATCAAAACTATAAAGGAGAAGTATGCCAGTGGAACCAATTTTTGTTTGTTAAAGCAAGACATTGATGTAGGAGTCTAACAAGGTAATGAGACAAGCATTGAAACATATCATCCATTTATCTTGCATATCGAGCAAAGCTATCATGAAACCAAACCTGGGTGGTGGCGCGCTAGTGATAAAGAAATTGCCCGCCAATGCAGGAGCCACAAGAAACACAGGTTCAATCCCTGCGTTGGGAAGGTGCCCTGGAGAAGGAAGTGGCAACCCACTCCAGTATTCTTGCCTGGAGAATCCTATGGACAGAGGAGCCTGCTGGGCTACAGTTCATGGGGTCGCAGAGTCAAACATGACTGAAGAGACTTGGCACACATCAGGAAACCAAAAGTTCAGTTTTACATGGAATGTTGCTACAATATTAACAAGAGATCAAGCAAATGATACACCTAATCATATAATGAATTAAAAAATCTTAAGAATTCGGGACATTTATGTCTCATTCTCAAACTATTTTAATTACTCCTAGATCCTTCTGAGCACGTTAGGGTACAGTAATGGCTGAAAGCAAAGGGCTGAATAAAAACTGGGTTAGAATCCCAGCTTTTGGGCAAATTAATAGATTTTTCCTAAAATATTATGTATAAGGATCAATTAAACAAAGTAAAATGAGGACTAAATAATGTATGTAAAGTGCCTGGGCAATAAAACAATGTCCCATGTATTTTTAGTGCCTACGATGTATTAGAACCTAGACACAATGCTCAAAGGTAAAGACGATCTCTATTATCATGAAAATTACTATCTGACTTTTTAAAAAAGACAGACTGAACAAGTATGGGAGGTTGTTGGTGAGATGCAAAAAAATTCCCATCTTCTTGGGATGGGATAATATGAGTTAGTAAATAAAATACAACAAAAGATTTTGTAATTAGAGTCAATTAAGTTGCTTCAAGTCTAGAGAAAAGCCTCATTTTCTTCCTAAAGGCTAGATATTCCATTTTTGTATGTGTCAAAATAAAAATAAGACTTTATTCCTGAACTTAAAAGTCTATAATCTATGCACCCATAAGAAGGAGGGAGGATAACTAAATAATCATTACTGTAAAATACAGTATTAATTAAGATTCAGATAAATCTCAAGGAACCCAAGCCTCACCATTTGCTACCTGTGCAATACTGATAAGTTGCTTAAATTCCATCAGCTTCCTCCTTCAAAAAATGTACTACAGAGAATTCCCAGGCATTTCAGTGGTTAGGACTCCATGCTTTCACTACCGAGACACAGGTTCAATTCTAGTCAGGGAACTAAGATCCTGCAAGCTGTGTGGTAAGAGCCCCCATCCAGGTACTACAAAACATACCTCATAGTAATATTTGGAAGGATTAAGTCAGGATACAAAGTAAAATGTAAAAGAGAGTTTGCATTTGGTTTTAAAGGCAGAAGTATCTATCTCCTTCTTCAGTTACTTTTTCTAACTGAAGGAGACAGAAGATGATTCTTTCCAGGATAGTTATGATTTTAAGAAGTTACTGTTAAAACATTATAAAAAATTTAAAGAAAAATTTAAAAATATATTCATATATTTGGACTTCCCCTAGTGGTATAGTGATATGAGAATCAGCCTGCTGATGCAAGGGACATGGGTTTGATCCCTGGTCTGGGAAGACTCCACATGTTGAGGAGCAACTGAGCTTGTGGGCCACAACTACTGAGCTTTGCTCTAAGACCTGCAAGCCACAACTACTGAGCCCATGTTCTGCAGCTACTGAAGTCTGTGCACCCTAGAGCCTATGCTCAGCAACAAGAGAAGCCACTGCAATCAGCCTGCAAGCTACAACTAGAGTAGCCCCTGCCCTCTCCAACTAACGAAAGCCCATGGGCAGCAATGAAGACCTGGTTCAACCAAAAATAGAAAACCAAAAAATAGAAAAATAAAAATCCATATGTTTAAAATCTTAGCAACCGCTTTTCTTATGTATATTACACAATAAAGATCTATATACATATCCACTTTATACAGTGATAATAGTTATTTTGCACTATTTCAAGTATCACATCACTTACTTTTTTTCCATGTAGTTACCCTGTTTTGATATTTCTTGTTTTAATGGCCTCATTAATAATCTATGAAGTTGATATGCCATAGTTTCTTAGCCAATCCCTTATTACTGAAAAATCAAATTGTTATTATTTCTTTTACAGTATAGGTTATTGCAATGAAAATCTCAGTACCCTAATTCTTTAAGGTTAGTCACTGAGGGTAATATTAACTAGGTCAAAGGTTATGATAAATTTCCATGGTTTCTGACATGTTATCAAATTCCTTTTTAAAAAGTGGTAAAATTTTATATTGATACTCACAATATGGGTCAGTTTCTATTTATGCTTTAAAGGCACAAAGAAATAGTATATATTAATTGGACTGAATTTATTTACTATATATCCTTCCTTACAAACCTATAAAGAAGATGAATTTGATTTTTGACTTGTAAGAATATTTTTAAAAATTAACAAAATTGACTCAAAATTGACTCAAATAATATTATTTTATAGGAGCTGCTACTGGTAGAAACAGGTGGGAAAAAGGTAACATTTACCTAAAATCTAACTGACTGTTCAAAATGTAACTCCGGAACATACTACAAATGCATCATTTTTTTGTAATGGTTTATGTGTTCAGATTCTTACTGTACAGTTATATCAGAGTACATGATCTGATGTACGGCATAGCCAAATCAAGTTTACTAAACGGACATTTTAAGACAGAATGCCGTAACTTTTTATAACTATTTTTTTTTTTTGGCCACTCTTCGCAGCTGGAGGAATTCTCAGTTCCCTCACCAGGGACTGAACCCAGGCCACAGCAGTGAAAGCCCAGCTGGAATCCTTATCACTAGGGAGCAAGGGAACTCCCCTGGAAAGCTGTAAGTGTTTTAAATAATATAGAAATAAACTTTCTCTCCCAATCAGGAAAACCCACTGGAAGACTTCATTTTTACAAGGAAACAGTGGAAACAATCATTTTCTATTAACTTTGAAAGAAGTGAAAGTTACTTAGGAAAAAAATGCTTACAAAATAAATTGGTTAATACTGCCTCAGTAAAAACCAGTATGCTTCAATGAAGCATCTGAAAGTTATTAAGTAATTGTTTTAAACTTGTAAGATATAGCATATTAATAATGACCAACTTAATACCTAAACCCCTCCTTGTTTACTTTTTAATCCAATCATCCAGAATTTTTTTGATTTTTAAATTACTAATTCATGTAGCTACAGTAGGTCACATAATAGTTTTTTCAGAAGCTGAAATAAAGGGAAAAAAATGGAGACAAAACACTTGGAACTTCTATAACATATTACATTTTTAAAGAGCCACTCTGTTATTTCATAATCAAACAGTCCTCCTCATACCGTGGTAATAAATTAAAAAGCTGACGTACACACAACGTAAATTAAGAATTACGAGAACAAAAGCCACAGCAGCAGAGAACTAAATATGAAATAACTGTTGAATAAACAACATCAGGGCAAAGGGAGAGAAGGTGAATAAACAGCTGAAAAACAAGTGGTGGTTTAAACAATAAATGAAATTAGTTATATCTGGAAAGAAACTGAAAATAATCTAAAGCTGAATGTTTCTTAGTTTAGTAAAACAACATTCAAGAGGCAATGTGTGAAAGTCAAACTTCAAGGAGACAGAAAGTATAAGACAATCCCTCATTAATTTAGCATAAAAATAAAAGTTAAGCTATGTATCGAAGTCTTTTTTCTGACTTAGGAACACATAGTTGTTAACTGAAAATATTGGTGAAAATAGAAGATCATTAAATGAATACACATTCATGCATACACAGCAACACTTTAAATACTGTATTATAACTTCAAAGGTACACATGTACATTCTTTCTATAATCTTCAGATATAGGGTCAGTACCTTTCCACTGGGTGTAGGTCCAGTGGTTAGAATTTCAAGTGTCGTTTCTGTCATAAACTACCAAGAAAATGCATATCTACAATCTACAGTTCTGTTTTTAAAAAATGCAGAGAATACAAAGAGATTTGTGAAACATTAAGTCCAAAATCAATCTAGATTTCCTTTTGTAACACAACCATTTATAACTGTTTCACCGCCACCTAATTCGACAAAAATCATGTCAGAAATTCACCTTTATTATCTTTTCAAAGTATTCAAAAGAACAATCATATAAAGAACTCTTTGTCCCCCATATAGCAGCATTCAGACTGTAGTATCCAATTATGTAATTACAATGGCAAGTAAAATTGGCATAGAAAGGTATGGAAACAAGCACAGCTGAGTCTTGGTAAACATGACTCATTACTGAGAGCTGAAGTCTGGTAGTATATTTAAATTAAGACATAATATGCAGTACATTGGTAAGGATGTTTTATAGAAATAACTGAGAACATCAATAACAGAGTAAACTGTTAAAAGGCTGGTTTAAAAATTAAAGATTCATTAAAGCCATTATTGTAAAAGATTGTCACAATGCAATCAGTTCAGTTCAGTTGCTCAGTCGTGTCCGACTCTTTGTGACCCCATGAATCACAGCACACCAGGCCTCCCTGTCCATCACCAACTCCTGGAGTTCACCTGGATTTTTATTTGGATCCATGATAGAGTAACACATATCAGACTACCATTGTGGCCTTGTAAAACTATAAAGCTGGGAAAGCAATTTTTTTCAGATATTAGACAACTGGATAACAGGCAGCATCATACCGTTATCCCTGAAAGAAGGGAAATCCATGATGAAGTCTTACAGTCATCCCAGTTTGACCTGGAGGCACACTGCAGACCATGACAGAGCCCAAGCAGAACACCACAGCCTTGAGGAGCAGAGACAGAATAGCGATTAGAGCACAGGGCTACTAACATTTGAGAGGCAGAGTTCTCAAGAAAAAGAAATTAAAGGCACCCAAAGTGAAAAGGAAGTGGTAAAATTACCTCTGCTCACATATTTATAGGATACTACACACAATCACAAAACCTATTAGAGCTAATGAACAAGTTCAACAAGGTAGCAGGATTAAAAAAAAAATCATGCATGCTCTATCATTAAGTCATATCTGACTCTTTGTGACCCCATTGGATGCTCCTCTGTCCACTGGGTTTCCTGGCAAGAATACTGGAGTGGGTTGCCATTTCCTTCTCCAGGTTATCTTCCCAACCCACAGGTAGAACCTACATCCCCCGTGCCTTCTGCACTGGCAGATAGAGTCTTTACCACTGGACCACCTCAACACACAACAAATACCAGGTGTGTTTCTATATACTAATAATGAACAATATGCAAAGATTTAAATTCCAATTGCACCTCTATGTTCACTGCAGCATTATTTATAATAGCCAGGATATAAAAACAACCTAAGCACCTACTGATGGATGAATGGATAAACAAGATGTATATATAAATACAATGGAATATTACTTGGCCCTAAAAAGAAATCTTGCCATTTGCAACAATATGGACGAACCTAGGGTGTATTATGCAAAGTGAAGTAAGTCAGAAAAGACAAACCTATGATTTCACTTACATGTAGAATCTAAAAAACAAAACAGACTTATAGATACAGGAAATAAACTGGTGGTTATCAGAGATAGGAGTGGTTGGAAGGTGGACAAAATAGGTGAAGAGGATTAAGAGGTACAAACTTCCACATATAAAATAAATAGGTCATGGGGATGTCATGTATTAATATACCATATGAAATATAATCAATAATACTGTTATAACTTTAAGGCTTCAGATGGTAAAGAATCTGTCTGCAATGCAGGAGACCTGGGTTCAATCCCTGGGTTGGGACGATCCCGAGAGAAGGGAATGGTTACTCACTCCAATATTCTTTCCTGGAGAATTCTATGGACATGGGACCCTGGCGGGCTACAGTCCATGGGATTGCAGAGTCAGACACAACTGAGCAACTACCATTTTTTTCACTTATCACTTTTTTCAACAAACAGTAACTAGATTTATCGTGATAAAAAGGCCTGATAAAAAAATGCCAAGACCATTTCAATAGGGAAAGCACCAACAAATGGTGCTGGGAAAACTGCATACCCACATGCCAAAGAATAAAATTGAATTCTTTACCTAATATCATACACAAAAAGTTAGCTCAAAATGGATCAAAAACCTAAATGTAAACACTTAAAAATAAAACTCCTAAGTTTTGTGCACCAAAGGACATATACATAATAGATAAATATCCAGAATAAAGTGAAGTGAAAGTCGCTCAGTTGTGTCTGACTCTTTGAGACGCTATGGTCTGTAGTGCTCGAAGCAACCCCATTCATGCAATCCTCCAGGCAAGAATACTGGACTGAGTAGCCTTTCCTTTCTCCAGGGGATCTTCCCAACCCAGGGACTGGAATCCAGGTCTCCCACATTGCAGGTAGATTCCTTACCAGCAGGGAAGCCCAGAATATATAAAGAACTGCTACAACTCAGCAAATAACAAAAAACATTAAAAAATGTGCAAAGCACTTGAATAGACATTCCTCCAAAGATATGCAAATGACCAACCAGCACATGAAAAAATGCTCAATATCTCTAGTCATTAAGAAAATGCAGATCAAAACCACAGTGAGATACCTTTTGACACCCATTAGGATGGCTATCTAAAACCATGGAAAGTAAGTGCTGATGAGGAAGGATGTAGAGAAACTGGAACCCTTGTGTGTTGCTGGTGGGAATGTGAAAATGGTACAGTCACAGTCTGGTCGTTCTTCAAACTGTTGAACACAGAATTACTGTATAATCCAAACAATTCCACCTAAAGCAGGGACTGTACAACAGATATTTGCACATCCATGCATATAGCAGCATTATTTACAACAGGCAAAGGTGGAAACTATCCAAATGTCCATCAACAGATGAATGGATAAACAATACGGCACATATATACAACATAAGCTCAAAAAGAACAAAATTCTGACACATGCTATATAACATGGATGAACCTTGAAAACATCATGCTAAATGAAATAAACCAGTCACAAAAGGACAAATATGATATGGTTTCTGCTTATATCATATATTGTTTGGCAAATTAATATAGCCAGAAGGCATAAAAAGGTTACTAGAGACTAAAAGGAGGAGATAATGGGGAGTTATCGTTTAAACGGTTCAGAGTTTCTCTCTGGGATCACAAAAATGTTCCAGAAATGGATAGTGGTAATGGCTGCATAATACTGTGAATATGGTTAGTGCCACTGAATTATACACTTAAAAGTGGTTAAAACTGTAAACTTTGTTATGCATATTTACAATTTTTTTAAAAAGAAAGTGGAACGACATCTTTAAAGTGCAAAAAACTTTCAATCTAGAATTCTATATCCAATGAATAGGTAGTTATGGACTGAATACCCATAACATTCAGAGTCCCTCTGCCCTCTCAAATTCACAGATTGAACGCTTAAGCCCAAATATGAGTTTTTGGAGACAGGGCCTTTGGGAGGTAATTACTGTTAGATGGGTCATGATATGGGCTCCTTATGATGGGATTAGTGCTTTTGTAAAAGAGATGGCAGGGTGCTTGCTTTCTTTTCTAGGCCATGTGAGATGCAGCCACCTACAAATCAGAGACAGTCCTAATCAGAAACTAACCATAGAGGCATCAGAATCTTGGACTTCTAGCCTCTAGAACTATGGGGAAATAAATTTCTGTTGTTTAAGCCATTCAGTCTATGGTATTTTGTTATGGTAGCCTGACCAAAAAAAAAAAAAAAAAAAAAAAAAAACAAAAAACCCACAAAAACTCTTTCAAAAGCAGAGGCAAAATAAAGGCATTTCCAAATAAACAGAAGCTGAGATTGTATCCCCAAAGATCTGCACAATAAGCAATGTTAAATGAAGTTCTGCAGGCTGAAGGAAAGATACCAGATGGAAAGAACATCAGAAATGCTAAATTTCTGAGTAAATATAAAATTTTTTTCTGCTTAAATAAGCAAGGTGACAATATATAGCCTTGACGTACTCCTTTCTGGTATTCTCATCCCTTTAAGAATTTTCCACAGTTTGTTGTGATCCACAAAATCAAAGGCTTTAGTGTAGTCAATGAACCAGAAGTACATGTTTTTCTGGAATTTTCTTGTTTTATCTATGATCCAACAGATGTTGGAAATTTGATCTCTGGTTCCTCTGCCTTTTCTAAATTCTTGTACATCTGGAAGTTCTCAGTTCATGTACTGTAGAAGCCTAGCCTGAAGGATTTTGAGCATTACTTTACTACCATGTGAAATAAGTGCAATTGTATGGTAGTTTGAACATTCTTTGGCACTGTCTTTGAGATTAGAATGAAAATCAACCTTTTCCAGCCCTGTGGCCACTGCTGAGTTTTCCAAATTTACTGGCGTATTGAGTGCAGCACTTTCACAGCATCATCTTTTAGGATTTGAAATAGCTCAGTTGGAATTCCATCACCTCTGCTATCTTTGTAGTAATTTTTCCCAAGACCCACTGGACTTCACACTCTAGGATGTCTGACTCTAGATGAGTGACCACACCTTCATGGTTATCTGGGTCATTAAGATCTTTTTGTATAGTTCTTTTATGTATCTTTGCTACTTCTTAATCTCTTCTGCCTCTGTTAGGTCCTTACTGTTTCTATTCTTTATCATGCACATCCCTGCATGAAAATGTTGCCTTGAAATCTCCAATTTTCTTGAAAAGATCTCTAGTCTTTCCAGTTTTATTGTTTTCTTCTACTTCTTTGCATTGTTCATTTGAAGAAGGCCTTCTTATCTCTCCCCTGCTATTCTCTGGAAGGCTGCATTCATCTGGTATATCTTTCCTTTTCTCCTCCTTAGACAACCATTTGGTTGGTGCAAAGTAATTGCAGTTTTGCACTGTTGAACTTTGCCATTTGATACTGGAATATATTCTTAAATAAATGTGGTCATGTTATACATCATTTTAATGCACATTTCTCACTTTATGTTTTTTGTTAAGGACTTGTCACTTGCTACTTATATTTATTTTAGACTAGGGCAAGAAGGCAATGGCAACCCACTCCAGTACTCTTGCCTGGAGAATCCCATGGACGGAGGAGCCTGGTAGGCTGTGGTCCATGGGGTCGCTAAGAGTCTGACACAACTGAGCAACTTCACTTTCACGCATTGGAGAAGGAAATGGCAACCCACTCCAGTGTTCTTGGCTGGAGAATCCCAGGGTCGGGGAGCCTGGTGGGTTGCCGTCTATGGGGTCACACACACATGACTGACGTGACAACAGCAGCAGCCGGGCAATGATGTTAGACAAAAAGCAAATTCGAATGATTTTCTTATTTGAGTTCAAAATGGGTTGCAAAGCAGCAGAGAGAGCCCACAGCATCAACACTGCATTTGGCCCAGGAACTTCTAATGAAAGTACAGTGTGCAGTGGTGGTTCAAAAAAGTTTTGCAAAGGAGACAAGAGCCTTGAAGATGATAATGGCCAGCCCTCAGAAGTTGACAAAGACCAACTGAGAGGATCACTAAAGCTGATCCTCTTACAACTACACAAGAAGTTGCTGAAGAACTCAACGTTGACCATTCTATGGTCATTTTGGTATTTGAAGCAAAATGAAAAAGTGAAAAAGCTCAATAAGTGGGTACCTTGTTTTGCTGCTGCTAAGTCACTTCAGTCGTGTCCAACTCTGTGTGACCCCATACACAGCAGCCTACCAGGCTCCCCTGTCCCTGGGATTCTCCAGGCAAGAATACTGGAGTGGGTTGCCATTTCCTTCTCCAATGCATGAAAGTGAAAAGTGAAACTGAAGTTGCTCAGTCGTGTCCAACTCCTAGTGACCCCATGGACTCCAGCCTACAAGGTTCCTCCATCCAATAAGGTTCCTCCATCCATGGGATTTTCCAGGCAAGAGTACTGGAGTGGGCTGCCATTGCTTTCTCCGACCTTGTGAGCTGACTGCAAACAAACAAAAAACATTATGAAGTGTCATCTCTTATTCTAAGCAACAACAATGGATTGTGATGTGAAAAAAACAGTGGATTTTATAAAACAACTTGTGAAACCAGGTCAGTGGGTAGATCAAGAAGTTCCAAAGGAGTTCCCAAAGCCAACTTTGCGTGAAAAAAAGGTCACGGTCACTCTTTGGTGGTCGGTTATCTGTCTGATTCTCTACAGCTTTCTGAACCCCAGTGAAACCAATACATCTGAGAAGTATTCTTGGCAAACTGATGAGATGCACCAAAAACTGCAATGCCTGCAGCCAAGACTGGTCAACAGAAAGGACCCAATTCTTCTCCCTGACAACACCCGTCAATGTCACACAACCAAAGCTTCAAAAGTTGAACAAATTGGGCTACAAAGTTTTGCCTCATCTACCATATTCACCTGACCTCTCACCAACCAACTACCACTTCTTCAAGCATCTCGACAACTTTTTGTAAGGTAAATCCTTCTCCAACCAGCAGGAGGCAGAAAAAGCTTTCCAAGAGTTCACTGAATCCTGAAGCTTGGATTTTTACGCTACAGGAATAAACAAACTTATTTCTCATTGGCAAAAATATGTTGATTGTAATAGTTCCTACTTTGATTAATAAAGATGCGTTTGACCCTTGTTATAATGATTTAAAATTTACTGTCTGAACCACAGTTACATTTGCATCAACCTAACAGTTCACAGTAGACTGTACAAAGTTAAGAATGCATGTTGTAATCAATAAAGCAACCACTAAAAAAAGGAGGTAGAACTAAGACATAGAGAAGAAAAAATAAGTTTCCAAAAATGTACTCAATCCAAAATGAAAATAAGAAAGGTAAGGAGGAGGAGGAAAACAAATCAAATGGCAGAGACTGTCAAACTACATAAAATAAAGCAAGAGCAAAATATATGTGCAAGGTACAAACTGTAAATGCAAGCTCACAAAGTAAAAGGCAGAATAAGGTGCACCATGTAAAACTAAGTAAGAAAATGGAAGCTATATTAATACCATCAAAGTAGACTTCAGAACAAGGATTAGCACCAGGATAAAGAGAGATGTTTCATAAGGATAAAAACATCAATTCATCATGAACATGTAAGACTCTTCAATCAATGTCTATGCATCTAAAAGTAGAGCTTCAAAATAACTGAAGCAAAAAAGTGATCCAACAGAAGAAACAAATTATTTTTTGAGATGTTAACACTTCTCTCTCAGTAACTGACAGAAGACAGACAAAAACAGCAGTAAGGACAGAAGAAAACCTGAACAATGCGATTAATCAACCAAAAACTTAATTGAAATTTATAGATCATCAAACCCCAAAGAAAAAAATGCACATTCTTTCCAAATGTACATGAAACACTAATCAAAATATACCATATTCTGAGCCATAAAAAGTCTAGGAAAATTTCAAAAATCATATACTGTGTTGTTGGTTACAATTAAATTAGAAATTAAAAATAATGTAGTTCACCAATAAATGGTTAAGATAAGTACTACAGATATATTAGTGGATGAGCACCTTGCATTGTTCTGGAAAAGCTCTGTAGTAAAGAATACAAACTGACACATAAGATATGGAGAATATCACTCAGATATATTCTTTATATAACAAACTCTGTTACAATGCATTATAAAGAATAGTAATAGCAATAGTAGTACTAATTGCTATGCAGTGGCCTAATATTTTACATTTATTTATGATGTAACTATATCAACATACACACACACAACTTGATAGTACAATGATAGCTAAGTTCATAATGCTGATCCTCAGGATATACTAAGTTTTGAAGTACTTTCTAATTCAATGCTACATCATTTAACTACTCTGTGTTTTTATTATTTTCTAATTTTTAGATGTACAGTATTTACCCATTATACAGAACATGTAACACCCTATGTGTCAGTCTGAAAGGCATCTTTAGAACTGGATAATGTATACTAGAAAAAAATACAGGCCATGAAGAGCCATATCTCTAAAATTATATAGTTAAAGTAAAAAGTAAAAGAAAGAAGGAAAAACCTCTCAAAAGGTTATTAATCATGTTTAGGTATCAAAAAATTAGAATATTTACAATAAATAAGCCCTAAAGTTAGTAATCCCACTTCTAAGAATCAATCCTAAAATTGAAACGTTATCAAAAAGATTGGGCTTCCCTGGTGGCTGAGATGGTAAAGAATCTGCCTGCAATGCAGGAGACCCGGCTTCAATTCCTGGGCCAGGAAGATCCTCTGGGGAAAGGAACAGCTACCCACTTCAGTATTCTTGCTTGGAGAATTCCATGAATGGGGGGTGCCTCAAGCGCTACAAACCATAGAGTCACAAACAATTGGACACGACTGAGCAACCAACAGTTTCACTTTTATCAAAGATTAGACTTAGGAATACAGATGTTCGTTCTAGCATTGTATATAACTGCAAAAAATTGTAAACAACCTGCATCATACACAAAACATGTTACAAAAATAACAAAATAAACACAACATAAAAATAACACAAAATAAACACAACACAAAAATAACAAAAGGTATTATTATGGGGTAGCCATATAATGGGAGGTTATATATCAATTTACAATCATTCTTTTTAATTAAAGATAGTCACAACATAATGCAAATAAAGTTAAAAAAACAGGACATCAAACTACAAAGCATAATTTGTGTTGCATATAAGTATGTTAGATGTTGCTGTTTTTAAATATTCATACAAAAAAGTAAATTCACCAAGACTATGACATTAAAGGTGATTTAATATTTCCAAGTTAATGTTTCTACAATGTATATGTTTTACTATTAAATAAGTAAAACAAATTTTTTTAAGTTACAGTTTAATGACCAAATATTAAGTTTAATAACATGAATAAGCCCTTCAAAAACTTCTTCAGAGTAATACAGTTTAAAATTCACACCATGAAAAGCAGGTTATAAATGACTAAAAAATTTATCATGAGAATGACAATTATATAGCCATATAATCTACACAACTGATTGGCAGAAACTATGTAAAGAAAGGCAGCAATATTACAGATTATTTAGTAAAGTGCCATAGGCTGTAAGAAAAGGCATTACATGACAAAGTCACTGAATACTCATTTGACATACACTGACATACACAAATGAATACATTCCACAGATATAAGACCACTGTAACTGAGAATCAATATTTTGCTCCAAGATCCCCAAGGAACTCATCTGAGGAGCAAATCGACTAAGAACTGCAGTCTCAATTAACTCAGATTCTAGGGTTATAATATCCATCTCATTTCCTTTTCAGATTAACAACTCTAAATAGGAAAAAAGTGCAAAGGGCAGGGGAAGAGGATTTTTCTTAAATGATGAAATAAACAAGATATTGTATTCTTCTGTTGTTTAATGTGGGTATTCTAAATTAACTTTCAAAACAACTCTAAAAAGTGTTTTCATTTTGAGAGGATACTCACAGAGGTTAAATAACATGCTCAAGGTCACACAACTAAAAGAAGGGATTTAAAGACCTAATGCTATGTCTATAAATACGCTCATGGTCTTTCTAGTATTGCAAGTATCTCATTAGGTTGAAAATTTCAAGTAATACAATGTACAAGTTATGATAGTTCTTACAGTTTGTAAATGTCTTCAAGTCCCATATATTCCCAAAGGGGGAAATGAGACAAAGAGAGGGAAAGAGTAATTAAAGGGTGGTGCCATCTTTGTCTGTCCTCTATGGATCTGATATAGCTCTCCTATCATGTTGAAAAAAAGAGGAAAAAAGAAGTAAAGATTGAAGAAAAAGGGCAAAAGGAACAGAAGTGTGAAGACAGACAGAACAACAAAGAGAGTAGAAGAGACACAGAAGAATGAAAAAAAGAAAATAAACAACGTTAGCCAAAGAATTGGCCAGAGAGTCAAAACCAGACAGAGACAGGGCGGAAAGAGCAGAGGAGAAAGAAATAGCCAGCCATTTAAAAAGGAAACTGAAAGGAGGTGAGAGAAAACACAAGTAGCCAAAAAGATCAAGAGAGATGACTATCAGCTACACAGTCAGCAAAAGAGGAACAGTCACAAAGACAGAGGGAAAAAGACATACAAACATTGGGCAATACAAACATATCTGGGATCTGGGGCTTTGTCAGCACCTACCTGGTGGACAGCACCTCAGACAGCTTTACCTTCTTTTACCCTAAGGACAAATCTCCACTATTTTGCCCTCGTTTTTTTTTTTTTTTTTTGGGGGAGGGGGTTGATTTGGGGGTGGAGCAGGATCAGTATAGGAGGGCCAGTATAGACAGTATAGAGAGTAGAAAATTCAGGGAATATGAATTTATTATTCCAGGTCCCAGTAAGATCTTTATTTAAAAAGCAATTTCAAATTTAGAAGATTCTTTAATAGAAGAATCAGTGAATTGTTATACCATATGTAAAATATAAAAACAAAGATTAAAAAAATTGGGGTCCTTTAAAAAAACAGTTGTTAAAATTCAATCACTTGTAGAAAACTTGATGAAAACTATTAAAATTTCATGGAATGTCAAAAAAGGCATATGAGTTAACAAAAATGCCAACAAACAGATCACTTCCTTTGAACTTCTTTGAATGACCTTTAACCATAATTAGCTAAGTAATTCTGAAGCTTTTTTGAGATGTAAATCAGATCAAATTACTTTCCTACTTAAAACCCTATAATGGTTTCCCATTAAAATTAGGATAAAATTTAAACTTGTTACCATGGGCCTAAAATCTTACCTAACCCACCTCCTTCCTTATCTGTGTGACCTTGCTTTATATCACTGTCCCTCTTACTCACCATGTCACAGCTTTTCTTCTCTTCTTTGACTACTGTCACCAGCTACACTTTACGGCATTACCTTGTTCCTCTACCTGGTATGCTGTTACCTTGGCTTCTCACACAGCTGGCTCCTTCATCATTCAAACCTAAGTTCATATTTCATATCTTCTCAAAGAGTCTTTCTTTGATTGCCCTATTAGTAACACCAATTTTACCCAAACCCCCAGCTATTCTCTAGCCTATCACCTTACTTGATTTTTTTCTCTAACATTCACTATTCTATAGAAGTATCTTAATCATTTAGAAATAAAGTTGCCATATGCTTACACATGAAAATATAAGCTCTAAGGGCAACAATGCTGTTCTTTATTTACTGGTATATCCCCAGGGCCAAGAATATGGTACATAGTGGGTGCTCAAATAACCGAATAAACAAATGGAAAAGTACAATACAGTTTTTATATTATAAATAAAATATGAGCTTAATAAAAATTCCTTGCAGAATCTTTACAAACAATTACAGACTGTTGTAGTTAGATTGTTGTAGTCGAAAACTCCTAGCCAGAGAGGAGATTTAGTCCTCAGTCTAGGCACATGTGGCTCCAGTCACCATGTGAATGCTTAATATATTATAAAGCTTACTAAAACAGGAACTTTATTTTAATTTTTTGGATGTAAATTTCTAACTAGTGAACTATGCTTAAATGTCTTTTAATTGATAAATTTTAACAATACATATTCAGTAGTCACTGTAAATAACAGATGCAAATCAGTACACTAATTGAATCCTCAGCTCTTGAATTTAAATTAGCATTCTCAGCCCAACATTTCAGTTTATTTGTGTCCTATATATTGCTTAAGAGAAAGCCAAGATCATTTTTAATACCTATTTTATTGGAAGCATTACAAAAAAAAAAAAGACCAAATAATATGCAATGAATTCAAACTTGAAACAAAACATTTAACATGAAATAGGAACTGAATAAAATGCCTATTCACACATATCTTGAAAAGTATGCCTTATAAAGACAAAGAGTTTTATGAACACACAGTACACTGCAAGCAGCAAAGCTTCCATATCACTACTCTATGTTTTAAGCCTCCTTCTCTTGTATAATGTAAGTGATACTTGTAAGCTTACAAGTGGCATCCTGAAGAATAAAATCAGAGCACAGACTAAGTCAAACAAGATCAGAAAGCCTGAACCCAGAAACGGATTGGATGATTGCTAGTCTCAAATTCTGAGGTCTGCATTGTTCTTTCCTTTATTCCAACTCTAGTCCCAGAAATACATGATGAAAAATTGTCAATTTTCTTTCTATATATTGTCACTGTTTTCTTCACTTCCTCTCACCCCTATCTTCATTAAGAACTTACTATCAGATGATGGACATGAGGCTTTTAACAAGTTTAATGTGGGTATCTAGAATTAATTTTTAAAATTATCTGACAAGCTGGCCAACCAAAAAAGCCATATAACTCTAAAAACAAAATTATCCTCTTTCTACTACCAAAGAAACAACAAAATCCCACCTACATTCAAATACAGTATAAAATGAAGCATTATATATCTACATACTGATATAAACCTTTATGATTAGTTTATAATTATATTCAGTTAAATAAAGTTAGACAACCAGTTTCCAAGGAGATAATATACAGCTTATGTACTTTGATTTCATTAAAAAGAGAATGTATTTTTACAGATTAATCTCTAAAATATGACCTAAAATAACCTCTAAAATATGACAAAAAAATCTGATATAAAATCCAAACAAATATTATCAATTCTACTTTATTGAGAGACAAAGTGCCTACATAATAACATGCAAGAATTTTAAATTCTTGAAAGCAAGTGTCAAGTACTAGACACAATTTCCATACACAGCAGGTAGTAAAGCAAGAAAAGAACTGACACAGTTACTCTCCTTAAAAGAGACATACAATGGAGAACTGTTATACAGAGCTAACATACTACAGATCTATGCATTAAAGATGTTGTGGCTATTAACAGTTTAAACCTTTACTGTATTTTGCTAATTGGTACATAGAACTTTAAAGCTTTTGAAAGATAAAACATTCCAGTCAGTTCAATTCTCTAGCATTGTTCAAGTATTGCAAGTAGGAACAAAGAGGAAAATAAATCTGCTTTAATTGCTAAAGAATCACAAATAGAGATGGCTGAATACTGTAGAGGAAAGACCTTTTGTTCTTAAACAATTTTAATAAAGATCATTCTCTATTTTAAGTTTAAATGGTTCTTGTCTGTGTATTAAATCTATTATAACATTCATTTTCTCTGTATTTAGTATAAGTTTTTATATAGTTCGACTGTATATGAAAATAATTTATTTTAATTGGGAGTATATTTTAGAACATGCTGCTTTATATTTATCAATTTTATTTAAAATAACTATATGAAAATTGATTTGACTTGTTTTAATCAGTGTTATATGTAAGAGGTAACTGAAGCTGTGTTAAAACAAATGACATGTCATTAATAAGAGGAGAACTATTTCTATTTAAATGATCAATTAATGCTATTAATTTAATAGAATTCAGTAACTTAAGAGCATGTTTTTGCCGTAAACATAAAATAAGCTATGTTAATATTAGTTCATATGCTGAGGTATATTATATCATATAATAGGAATATTATATGCAATTGAATGATCTTCTAAACATAAGCAATCACTAACTATGTGATTAATGCTACTAGTACATAATACATTTACTGATTAACCTATACCAAAAGTATAGAAAGAAGAACATTTATTTCTAACTATACTAAGTCTTAACATTTTTCACTAGTTGGATTTTTTGTTTTCCAAAATCGACACACTGCCTTCTGTACCCTGCCCCCACCAAGTACTTGAAAAAAGGCCAATTAAAGAAAGGCCATTTCAGTAAAAAATTTACACTACCAAAATTATCAGTCATTACTTCTTCTTTACAATTTTAAGCAATCGTATTGCTACAATTTTATACAATTTTAACAGCTACTCACCAATTTTTTTCAGTAGTTTATGGGTAATGTAACATCAACAGGGAGCAATAATACATAGTTTAAAAAAAAAAATGCTGATTCTAAAACCTAAAACTATACTGCAACCTAACATTTACATTTAGTCAACACTTCTCTTTCTAATAGTCTCATCTAAATATAAGAATATAAATAAGCAACTGCAAAGTAAAAAAACATTATTCCATATTTAGTGAGTCTTTAGGAAAAAAACTTTCATGCTAAACTGCCACCATGAAAGGCTCTCAAAGGCTGCTATTCTTTGATGTAAAATGAAATACTACTTAGTGAATAAAACATAAAAAACTCCTGTCTACCCTTCAAAGAGACATATCCTTTGACCCAGTGCTCCAGACTAAAGCCTTGAAATTTTTGCACAAGAATGCTGCATGAGCAAAGTCCAGACAAAACAGACACTTGAGATGCTAGAAGGCTGTATAACCCCAATTGCAGACACTAGTCCTTCTAATAATCTAGCAGAGATAGCGCTGCCATACACCAAAAGAAAGTAATCTCACCAAAAGAAAACTGACCCCTAAAAAAAAAAAAAAAAAAAGCAAGCAGTCAAAGCAAATGTAAGCCTTTAACTTAGGTTTATCTTTTTGTGCAGGTCACCTCATAATGACCAATTTTTAATTCAAGTTTGCAAACTTACAAAAAGTTTTCATTTATAAACTTTTAGTATTTTGAGGCAAAAATAGCATAAAATACAGGTGTTGCAAATATGATTTTATTTTGAAGACTTGCAAAAATCATTCATTTTTATAAAGTTGTTAGAGCAAATTCAAGCAATGAAGAAATTTAAAACCTATTAAAAATAAGTGACAATAAATTTCTATTAAATAACTTGTTTCTTGCAGACATTCTAAAACAGCAATATTATTACCCTATTGGCTGAATGTGTTAATAACATGTGCTTAATCAAATAGCAATTACTTATTTTAAGTATCAACAAGTCACAAAGCTTTAATTACTGTGTTATTGCTATTTGGAAGTAATTGTCAAACAGTAAAACACAACAAACAGGCAACATTCAAATTACTGACTCTATTTTACACACACACCTAACTTTTAAGTCAAGATATTAACACAGACTACTTAAAATGTCCAAAATATTAGGATTTTAGATTAATACTATATACTATCAAGTAATTTTTCAAAAAAAAAAAAAAGGTTAGAAATTAAAGATATCGTTCACAACCCAAGCCACAGATTTGAGAATCACAGATTGCAAAAGACAAAGTTTCCTTTCTCATGTGCATGTATGTTGAGAACGCATGTATTACTAAGTATAACACCTTTATAAGATATAAAACAGGTGGTGCTTAATAGTTTTTAGACAAAATAAGTACCTAAATGAAAACAAACCACTGAAAGTATCAATATAAACACTGAAGGCTAGTGCCTGGCACACTTAAGTGCTCAGTAAGTATATATTAAATAAATAAATGAAGGAATGAAAGATGGCATATAATAATTTTATGGAAGTAATATGCTAATGTCAAACCATTGAGACTTTTTCACATTATTTTTAAGAATAAACTGAAATAATTCTTGTATTTTATCATGGTAATTTTTTTATCTTTTGTGTAAAATAGTAACTATAGCAAGTGATACTTAAATAGATAATTGTGAAAAATAACGAATCAGTATTTTAAAAATACTTAATACAAATGCTTAAAAGCAAATAAAAAAATATACCTATGCAGGTCTAATTTTTATGCTTTGTTTTGTGGGGAGCTTTTCCTCAAAATCTTCAAAGACTCCTGAAAATTTAACTTCTCTCTTTGTATAATACAAGTGAATATAAAAAGACAATGTGTTCACTGGACTTGGGTATTCATCAAATGTACTGAAAGGAGATTGGGGTGGGGTGGCATGAAGAAAAAAAGTTACTCTCTTAATAAAGCACAAAGACAAAGACATTCTTCACCCAACCTCCATGGTACAGCAATTCCTGCAACAGAAGCACAAGGGCCTAGCAAATAACCATTTGTAAGCTTTCCTTATTATCTGTAGGACATATTTGGAAATAATAATGGTACAACCCCAAAAAGTTTCTTTTTAAACACTGTGCTTCTACATATATCAACAAGACTATTTTAAGACACTGTCATCTACTCTTTTAATGTTTAACATTTTATTAGTTGCAAGAGTAAATGAAAAGGACAGTTAGCAGTTTATACACAACAGAAGATTTTAAGAATGATAAAAAATTTGCCATGTGCAGAATATAAAATTCATTATTAGCAGTAATCCAGGAATGACTACAACTTTATTCTCTGGAGATCTGTTTTCTAACAATGTCAACACTGTGTATAGTTCTAAAATGACAGAAAAGAATTCATTACACTAGAAAATGCCAAGTGGACTTTACCCCTCTACATTCTATACCTTAAAAAGAAAAGGACAGGATACAAGTTATCAATATACAACTGATGCCCAGAATAAAACAACTTTTCTTTGTATGGTATTGATGTCCACAAAACACTACAAAAACTCCTTCAATTTTTTAATTTGTTACACACATTAAATTCAGCCTGTCAGAAGTAACAGTAAAAAAAAGAAATTTACTTGGTGACATGCCCTTTGAGCTAATCTAGTAACAGTTTTAAATAATAAGCAGCATATACCTAAGATGAAAGAAATGAAACAGGACAGTACAAATAAAAGGGCTTGAGGTTCTACCTCTCCATGAAATCCACATAAGGAAGAAGTATGAGGACCTGATTTTAAGTTGCCTTACTAGACAGCTAAGATTAGAAGGAACAGAGGTAATAATCTCCACCTTATCCTGCACCATATACCTGGAGCATCATGAGAAATCCTGGCAATAATGTTTTAAAACAAATTCAGTCAAACTGGAAGGTAATCAAGATGATGAATTAACTGAAACTCATAAAATGAATCAAAGCCCTGGGGATATATAAGCCAGGAAAGAGAAGACTTAGGAGAATAATTCTCTAAGATTTTGGTCTTTAGGATTCCTTTACACTCTCAAATACAATTGGGACTCCTATGAGATTTTACAAAATAGGTATTTTATCACATAAGAAATTAAATTGGAGAAAAACTTAGATATAGACTTAGCTTAAAAGAATAATAAAATGATTATATACTAACATAAATATTATAAAAATACATTTTCAAAAAGTAAAAAATTGAGAAGAGCAGCACTTTTGAAAATCTTTAATGTCCAGTTTTATAGAAGACATTCTAACTTCTGTTCTTACATTCAAACTGGCCAAGTTGTTTTGCTTGCAATATGTGAAGAGAATTGATTACACAGATATGTAATTAGAAAAGGGAACAATAACTTAATATTCTCATTCTCACATTAAATATATTGTTTGCTCTTGCACTTTAATTGATATCCATTCATGATTTTATAACATATGTTAAGTCATATGGAAAACAGTGGTTCACACAAGTATGAAGATCTTCCAAATGTTAAAATATTTCATTACACAATATTTTAAAAGTCACATTCATTAATTTCACTACCAATCCCATTAAAATAGTCTTCAAGTATGGGGAAGCTGTCAAGCTCATTCACATCAGTGACAAAGTTAAGTTCTAAAAAATTCTCATTTTCACTTGAAATAAAGTTTATCACAGAAAACACTTTCTGGAAATGACAAGTTTATCTTTTTTTAATGGCTTGGCTACCATGTACCAAAAACTGAGTAACAATCATAATTTGCCTGTTGTCTGTTTTTTCACGTAAAAGTTCTTCCATGAAAAAAAGGACTAGATTCAGTTTGCAACACCAACTCAGTCATACAAGTGCTTTTCCTTGAGATAGCTGTCCTTCTGTATGCAGAAGAGTTTTATGCATACTTCTGTTCTGCTACATAGAATATTTTAAAAAGTATATGCACAATTGAGATTTTTTTTTAAATTAATAATTTTCACTGCTTTATCAAAGGTATTAAGTGAAACTAGCTTTTTCCTTTTTTTTAAAGGCTCAAATGCAAGGAAGTGAAGGGCACAAAGGAAACAGGGCCGCTGCCTTGACTTAGGCTGAGGTGCTAACAGTTTTGCCACAGTTGTTTTTATAACAAGTGTCCGTGTCAACACAGTGAAAGGGCCAGTTAAGTCTTTGTATAATTATGAAAATAGTTTGACTTTGTAGGCCTTCTACAAAAGTCATGCTCCCTCAGCCCCAGCCAGTATTGTCTAAGAACCACTGATTTAGGACCAATGAACTTTTTTCAAATATACAGAAGGTGATCGTGTAGAAAATGGCAAGCCCCGTATACTATTAGGCCAGCTCTTGAACCACTGGATATTATTTATAAGTAAGTAGCTTGGAGCTTCCTTAGTGGCTCAGTGGTCAAAACTGCCTACCAATGCAAGAGACACTAGCTTGATGCCTGGTCCCAGAGGACCCCACATGCCTCAGAGCAACTAAGCCTGTGGACCACAAGTACTGAAGCTGCGCTCTAGAGCACAGGAACCAGGAATGCCAATAGAACTGAAGCCCAAGTGCCCTAGGGAACTAGAGTAGCCTACCCTCGCGGGAACTAGAGTAGCCCACCCTCGCTGCAACTAGAGAGAAGCCTGTGCAGCAGCAAAGACACAGCACAACCAAAAAATAAAATTATTTTTTTAAAAAAAGTATCTTAGCACCAAATTTGGAAATAATCTTTTCTGTTAAAAATACTGATTAATAATTTATGAACAGTGAAATCCAACCTTGGTTCTGACTAAAAAAATGAACACCAGAGTCAAACTACAAAACAGTTTGATCACCCTTTAAAATTTTCCAATGCCCTTTATAGTTAACTCCTCCTCCTACATCCAACCCTGAAAACCACTGATCAGTTTTTCTGTCCTGAGAGTTTTGCCTATTCTAAAATGTCAAATGTCAAATAAATGAAATCACACAGGATGTACAAAGTCTTTGGGTCTGGCTTATCAGCATAAAGCACTTGAGGTTCATCCATGGTGGTTCCTAATCAGTGTGTATAAATCGACTGACAAGTTGTTTCCAGTTTTTGGAATTATTAATAAAGCTATTAAAAACATTTACATGCAGGATTTTGTATAAACATAGATTTCATTTCACTTGGATAAATATTTAGAAGTGAGACTACAGGATTATATGGTAAAATAAGAGTTCTAGTAGCTCTGTATCCTCACTAGCATTTGGTACGGTTAGCTGTTTTTTTTTAATAACTTATTTTATTTTTGGCTGTGCCAGGTCTTCCTTGCAATGCGTGGGCTTTCTCTAGTTACACAGCGTAGCTTCTAGGCACATGGGCTTCGGCAGTTGCAGCGTACGGGCCCTAGGACAGCGGGCTCAGTAGTGGTGCACCAGCTTAGTTGCTCCGGGACATGTACAATCTTCCCAAACCAGGGATCAAACCCATGTCTCTGGCACTGGCAGGCGGATTCTTATCCACTGTACCACCAGGGAAGCCCTGGTATGGTCAATTTTTTTAAGCCATTCAAATAAGTGTCTAGTGGTATCTCACTGTAGTTTTAATATGCAATTCTATAATCACTATGATGTTAAGCATCTTTTCATGTGTTTATATCCCATCTGACTATCTTCTGGGTACTGCCTGCCTGTTTCTGAGTTAATACCTTATTATTTAAAGTGGTTTTTATTTTCTGGATACAATTCCTTTATCAGAAACGTGTTTTGTAAATATTTTCTCCCAAACTATGGCTGTATTTCCATTCTTTTAACAATGTCTTTCAAATTTCTTTGAAAATTTTATTTGTGAAGAAGTCTAACTATAATTTTTAAAAAATGAATTATGCTCCCGTGTTATAGCTAAAAATATCCAATCCAAAGTTACGAAGATTTTCTCCTACCTTTTGTTCTAAAAAGTTTAACAATTTTCAGTTTTACATTTTGGACTATGAGTTTACATCTAGGGCTTTGAGTTAATTTTTAAGTATGGCACAGGCATGAATGGTTCCCCCCCTCCACCCGATATTTCAATAAACAATTATTCTATCTTGATTTAAAGACTATTTTTCTCAATAAGAAAAAGCCTTCTAATAATTATGACTGATTAGTAACATAAAGAGCAGCATCAAAAGAAATGAGAATCAGCTGTTCTGTCCAAATTACCTTTCCAACTCTCCCCCTGTGAATTCCCCAGAGGGAGGTATCTTAAGGAAAGACAAATCTTCCCTCATGCACTTAATCCTCACTCTGTAATAGTTCAGCTTTCATCGTTTATTATTAATTGAATTCTCACATAAAATTTCTCTTAAATGAGAGGTTAAATAATTTTTAGATGAAAAAAACCTGATGTAGTAAGAAGAACTAGGTAACATCTGAAGTTATCCTTTGGTTTTAAATTCCTAAGATCCATTTTCTAAAAGTAGAATAACCACTGAAATTGATCCTCAACTAAGTTTAGTTTGTATGCTTAATCACTGGGCTTTAGACAGCATCACCTATATTAAATTTAAAAATACATTATGTAACAATATTCAGTAGAAATAATAATAATAGCTATTTCCCTTACTTTCCAATTAAGATTCTGCTGCTGCTGCTGCTAAGTCGCTTCAGTCGTGTCCGACTTTGTGCGACTTCATAGATGGCAGCCCACGAGGCTCCCCCATCCCTGGGATTCTCCAGGCAAGAGCACTGGAGCTGGAGTGGGTTGCCATTTCCTTCTCCAATGCATGACAGTGTAAAGTGAAAGTGAAGATGCTCAGTCGTATTCGACTCTTAGCGACCCCATGGACTGCAGCCCACCAGGCTCCTCCGTCCATGGGATTTTCCAAGCAAGAGTACTGTAGTGGGTTGCCATTGCCTTCTCCAAATTAAGATTCTAGCTTCTCTCTAATTTCAGATACAAATACAATAGTAGTCTAGTGTTGAGTAATAAAAATGGTATATTAAGTTAATAAATGGGTTTACCTTATATATCAGTGACATTAAAATGCTATTTCTACATCTTTTAAGACACTCATGAGGATTTACTTCACATTTTGAAATATTTTTATCATTAATGATATATATTTTAAAAATCATTTTTGTTCAAAATGCAAACATAATCAACTTCAACTGCTCAGTATCTCTGGATGTACTCTTCAGACCCTAGTCTTATCATTTCACTACTTAACATGTTTAACACTCAACAGTGAGTAGGAACAAGACATAAAACCCCTATTGGCATTCTATTATCTATTCGATTACTTAATACTTCCATTTTAATATAAAGCTAAATGAATGGGTAAAACTTTGGTTTGAAAATTACCTGTGGATTTTAATTTTCCATATTAATTATCAATTCAAGAACTATGAATAATTATACATAAGACTTCAACTGGTTTCAACTGGAATAACATACTAATATATTGACCACTATACTTTAAGAAAAACATAACAAAGCTGGGGAAAATCTAAAAAGAAGAACAAAACTCATTAAAAAGTATACAACTGACTTTAGGGAATATCAAAACTCAAAGCAGTTTGTATATCTCTGGTATGATTCACAGCACCTTTTAGAGCAATGGATTGTTGTTGGACTTACTCATTTTGTGAATTAGTAAGAAATGCTACTGACAAACTCTAAAATTTGAAACTTTACTGTAGACAGTAAACCTCATAATAACGGAATGAGAGAGTAATCTCTTGAGGCTTAAAAGAGGTAGTCAATGGAAAAAGTAAAATAATAGTATCCTCATTAATTTATGAACACGTGGCATGTGTAAATCCTCTTCCTCTCACACACATATCTGCCTCATTGCTTTCATACTTGACTAAGCAAATGATATTTAGGGAGTTTTTGTTTGTTTTTTTGCTACGCCTCAGTGTGCAAGATCTTAGTTCTCCAAACTATGGATGGAACCCGGGGCTCCCCTGCAGTGGAAGCTTGAAGTCTTTACTACTGGACCATCAGAGAATTCCCAGCAAGTGATATTTGATTAACATTTGATGAATAGGTAGATGGTACTTGAATGAAGAGCTAGTGAATTGGTAAAAAGCAGCTAGGCATAATAACTGAAATCTCAATGCACTAAAGCAGTAAAGAACAGCAAGGGCCAGGCTTGGTGAGGCTGAAGCACAGTTATATAAAAGAGATACAAGATAAACTTAGAAATGTAGGAGTTAAATCACAAAAGACTTCAAAGGCCATGATAGGATTTTAATGTTTACTCTCAGGTTAGTAAGAAACACCAAAGGATTTTAGGCAAGAGGATGATACAACCAGCATTTTAAAAAGACTATTCTGGTCATCCTGTGGAAAATGAATTAGAAGAAGATTAAAGTATCTATGGAGATCAATTAAGAAACACCACAGCAATCCAGCCTTAACTAGGATGATGGCAAGGTCAGTACAGAGGTCTAAGAGAGAATTTAAAGACAAAACCAACCACTCTTAAGCATAAGCACACTTCCAAATTGTCCGTTTACTTCTTTATTTATTTTTTATCTGTTTATATCTTTAAGGTGCAAATAGAAACTTAAATATGACCTATTATTTAAATTATGTTTACAGGTTCAAAATGAAGTTGCAAAAGAATGTATAATCAGAAGGAGAGTAGCTAAGAAACATACCCATATATCTGATCATTGTAAACCAAATATAGAATGAAAAGTATATCTATACAATTGCATGTTTTTACTAGAAGTCTTAGAAATTTTTACAAAATGTATACTGTTGTACGATATAAACATAATAACAAGTTGATCTGAAGTAACACAGAAAAATTTTATGTGAGTACCAAAATTCAATCTGCTACTGATCAACAGAAGAACACTATTCATTTGTTAGTAGTTGTAATCACTCATACATAATGCAGAAATAGGATGTGTATGAGTATATACACACACATATATGCACAGTAACAATAACAATCATTGGTTCCAGAAAAACCCAATATACTTAATTTTAGATGGTATTAGTGTGTCTTACAATTTAACTGAGAAAATCACAAATAGTATATTCATTACAAAACCAAAAAAAAAATTCTGGTGTCTACTTATAAACATCACAAAAATGGAAGCCTTTTGTAATTTTAATTTGATGTTTGTATATGACAATATTTGTGTAAAATGCTTAACACAAATTATCTTTTATCTTAAAATTTATATACAGTCAAGAAATCACTATCCTAGAAGAACCCTGACCACCATACTGAAAAATCTGTTGTACAAAAATAACCCTGAAGGCAGAATCCTAGCAGTGTAGAGCAGAAAATTCTTACCAATTTTTCATCAACTGTTATGAGCTGCGTGTCTCGAGTTTGGTCCTGTGCCAGCCTCCATGTGGAAGTGCTCAACGACCTGCAGTGCGAGACTTTAAGTTAAAAAATGATCCATGCAATGAGAAAAGAGAGGCAGACAAATCTTACATAAACCAGCTACTTTAACAGTATCAGTCTTATAAAACAAAAAGAACAGAAAGAGGGCACAAAAAAATCCTTTTTCTCCACAATTAGTTCTGTCTGCTGAGATTTTTGGCAGAGTCTCACTAGACAGTTCACAAAAAGGCTGCACTTTATGGCAGTCTATAGGCTCTCAGTCATAGCAGGCCCCCAGTAACAAGAACTGTTCTGCTCTCCATAAATGTACACTGGCTAGTTTGTCATTATGAGGAGGAAAAATGCAGAGCTATATCAACCCTTCTGAAAGCCAATTCCTAAAGGATGCCATCAGAAAGAAACAAATATCTCAATCAAATTCTTAGTGGAATAAAGAAAAGGCTGTGCAATTAACACAAGATTAACAAAAAGTTTCTTTGCTCTAATTTCAAATCAAAAGTAGTTTAAATAGGAATGATTTGATCATTTAATATTGTTTTAATCATGGATCCCATTCACAGAGTTGAAGAAAGTCTGAATAGTTAAAATAGAAACATTAAGTCAGCAATAAAATCAGGACAGAATCTAACTCTTTTACATTAGTATGGTCTCACCCTCAACCCAAAGAAGCCTGGCGCTAGTGGTAACGAACCTGTCTACCAATGCACGAGATGTAAGAGATGTGTGTTCCATCCGTGGGTTGGGAAGATCCTCTGGAGGAGGAAATAGCAGCCCACTCTAGTATTCTTGCCTGGAAAATTCTATGGACAGAGGAGCCTGACGAGCTACAGTCTATGAGATCACAAAGAGTTGGACACGACTGAGCGACTAACACTACTAACAGATTTCTAACTTTCATGTACACATTGTAGTTTATACCAATGAATGTAATAGCCATCAATGATTGTGACAATTTAGCTTTTTAAATTTTGCAAAATATTAAGCCATCCTATGTAGATTTCTTTTTTGAAAATAAATTAATATATACAATTGATTCAAACCAGCTGAATATACAGTATTCAAATTCAATTCTTTCATTTAATGCAATATAATCACCATCATAATTTTGATGTTGCTGTTCAACCACTAAGTCATGTCCAACTGTTTTAAGATACAACATAACCACCAATAATTGATGCAAATCTTCACACCAATGTTTAATTTTCAATAGCTACACGGTTTTATTTAAAAAAATCTACTTACTAACAACATAAAGATGACTCATAATACAAAGGGTTTTATTTCATGAACATTTTTTCTAAAAAGGGTTTATTATTTTCCCAAATTAATACCATTCATCACCACTGTAAATACCCTGCTCAGAAATATATCCACAAAAAGAATATACTAACAAGGTATAATTAAGCACCTTTGAAATCTATTTACTCTGGAAATCACTAAGCTCAATAACCACATTCTGAATACTTTTAACCAAATCCATATAATGCAAGAAAAAAAAAAAGGCAATGAAAAGGGTACTCAGGAAAACCTGAAATATTAGAAGTATTAGAAAATGTAGCTATATTACAAGGAAATAAAACTACATAATTCCTCTAATGAACAGAAGTATTAGACCAAAATAGTGCAAATTAGATAGATTAAAACTATAATCCATGAACTGTGCAATTTTCAACTGTGCAGTAGATTTGACTGATTTAAAGAATTTTAAATTGCATGATAAATTAGTCAAAACACAAAATTAATTTTTAAAAACTTCTAAAGTATATATACTTTAAGGATTTGTTGTTTAGTCGCTAAGTCGTATCTGACTCTGCAACTCTATGGACTGCAGCAGGTAAGGCTTCCCTGTCCTTCACTATCTCCCAGATTTGCTCAAACTCATGTCCACTGAACTGGTGATCCCATCCAACGAACTCATCTTCTGTTGATCCCATCTCCTCCTGCTTTCAATCGTTCCCAGCATCAGTGCCTTTTCCAGTGAGTTGAAACTTTGTGCCAGGTGGCCAAAATACTAGGGCTTCAGCTTCAGCATCAGTCCTTCAAGTGAACGTTGAGTGGATTTTCTTTAGGATTGACTGGTTTGATCTCCTTGCAGTCCAAGTGACTCTCAAGAGTCTTCTCCAACACCACAGTTCAAAAGCATCAATTATTTAACACTCAGCCTTCCTTATGATCCAACTCTCACATCTCTACATGACTACTGGAAAAACCATAGCTTTGACTAGACAGACTTTTCTTGGCAAAGTGATGTCTCTGCTTTTTAATACACTATCTAGGTTTTGTCATAGTTTTTCTTTTTCTTTCAAGGAGCAAGTGTCTTTTAATTTCATGGCTATAGTTATCATATGCAGTGATTCTGAAGCCCAAGAAAACAAAGTCTATCACTGTTTCCCATTGTTTCCCATCTATTTGCCATGAAGTGATAGGACTGGATGCCAAAATCTTTGTTTTTGAATGTTGAGTTTTAAGCTAGTTTTTCCACTCTCCTCGTTCACCTTCATCAAGAAGATCCTTAGTTCCTCTTCACTTTCTGCCATTAGGGTGGTGTTATCTGCATATCTGAGGTTATTGATATTTCTCCTAGCAATCTTGATTCCAGATTGTGCTTCATCCAGCCCAGCATTTCACATGATGTACTCCGCATATAAGTTAAATAAGCAGGATGACAATAGACAGCTTTAAATAAGCAGGGTGACAATAGACAGCTTTGATGTATAGGGCTTCCCTGGTGGCTCAGACAGCAAAGAATCTGCCTGCAGCGTTGGAGACCCAGGTTCAATCCCTGGGTCAGGAAGATTCTTTGGAGAAGTAAATGGCAACCCACTCCAGTATTCTTGCCTGGAAAATCCCATGGATGGAGGAGCCTGGCAGGATACAGTCCATGGGGTTACAAAGAGTTGGACAAACTGAGCCACTTAACTTTCCCAATTTTGAACCAGTTTGCTGTTCCATGTCCAGTTCTAACTGTTGCTTTTGGATCTGCATAACAGGTTTCTCAGGAGGCAGGTAAGGTGGTTTGGTATTCCTATCTCTTTAAGAATTTTCCACAGTTTGTTGTGACCCACACAATCAATGGCTTTAGCATAGTCAATGAAGCAGAAGTAGACATTTTTCTGAAACTTTCTTACTTTTTCTATGATCCAACAGATATTTGTTGATCTCTGGTTCCTCTGCCTTTTTAAATTCCAGCTTATACACATGGAAGTTCTCAGTTTATGTACTGTAGAAGCCTAGCTTGAAGGACTTTGAGCACTACCTTGCTGGTGTGTGAAATGAGTGCAATTGTGCAGTAGTTTGAACATTCTTTGGCATTGCCTTTCTTTGGGATTAGAATGAAAACTGACCTTTTCCAGTTCTGTGGCCACTTCTGAGTTTTCCAAATTTGCTGGCATATTGAATGCATCACTTTAACAGCATCAACTTTCAGGATTTGAAATAGCTCAGCTGGAATTCCATCACCTCCACTAGCTTTCTTTGTAATGATGCTTCCTAAGGCCCACTTGACTTCACACTCCAGGGTGTCTGGCCCTAGGTGAGTGATCACACCATTGTAGTTATCCAAAGTCATTAAAAACCTTTTTGTATAGTTCTTCTGTGTGTTCTTGCCACCTCTTAATATCCTCTGCTTCTGTTAGGTCTATACCGTTTCTGTCCTTTATTGTGCCCATCTTTGCGTGAAATGTTTCCTTGGGATCTCTAATTTTCTTGAAGAGATCTCTAGTCTTTCCCATTCTATTGCTTTCTCTGTTTCTTTGCACTGTTCACTTAAGCAGGCTTTCTTATCTCTACCTGACATTCTTTGGAACTCTGCCTTCAAATGGGTATATCTTTCCTTTTCTCTTTTGCATTTTGCTTCTCTTCTTTTCTCAGCTATTTTTAAGGCGTCCTCAGAAAACCATTTTGCCTTTTTGCATTTCTTTTTCTTGGAGATGGTTTTGATCACCACTTCCTGTACAATATTATGAACCTCAGTCCATAGTTTGTTCATGCACTCTAACAGGTCATAACCATTAGGGAAAATATTAGTTGCTCAGTGGCAAGCGATTCTTTGCAACCCCATGGACTGTAGCCTGCCAGGTTTCAATGTCCACTGAATTCACAAGGCAAGAATACCAGAGTGGGTTGCCATTCCCTTCTCCAGAGGATCTTCCCAACCAAAGGATCGAACCTAGAGTCGTCACCAGGGAAACCTTCAATTATGAGGATAATTAACAAAAAAATAATAATAAGTATTAGTAAAATATGGAGAAATAAGAACCCTTGTGCACTGCTAGTAAGAATGTAAAATGCAGTTGCTGTGGAAAACAGCATGGCAGTTTCTAAAAAAATTAAACTCAGAATTAACATATGGTCCAGCAATTCCACTTATGGGTACATCCACAAAATAACTGAAAACAAAGATGCAAATAGATACTTGTACACAAATACTCATAGCAGCATTATTAGCAAAATCAAAAAGTAAAAACTGTCAAATATTAATAATCATATTTTAGTTGACCATGTATCATAACACTAGGAAGTTAAGTATACATGTAGAAATAACTAATATGCAATGATTAGTAAATAAATGGGAATTTTATTTTGCTATTGTATTTATTTTTGAGAAACTTAGAAATTTAATTTGCTCCATGAACTTGCCTTGCTATCTATCCATTTCTTTTGTTAACTGTGTGTGTGTGTGAAGTCACTCAGTCGTGTCGGACTCTTTGTGACCCCGTGGACTGTAGCCCACCGGGCTCCTCTGTCCATGGGATTCTCCAGGCAAGAATACTGGAGTGGGTTGCCATTTCCTTCTCCAGGGGATCTTCCCGACCCAGGGATCGAACCCCAGTCTCCTGCATTGCAGGCAGACGCTTTGTCCTCTGAGCCACCAGGGAAACCTTTTTGTTAACTGACCTGTTTACTTTTCTAAGTTTCTTAAGTGTCAGTCTAAATTCTGAGCTCAAAGGATAAACCATGAGAGCTGTGATGTTATCAATTATTATTAGAGTGTACAGACAATCAATTCTATTTAGTTTTTATATAAATTTCCTGAAAGAAAGTGAGATCCTGCAAATGTATATTATAAGATATTATTTCTAACTCTGATTTTCCTACTTATTGTTGTGTCTATGAACAAATCATTTAACCTCTCTGCATCTCAATTTCCTTTTGGTATATTTATAACATGAAGACTGGTTGCTCTATTTTTTTCTAATGATGAGTCTATGTTATTCTATTAAGTGGAACAGATCATAGTTCTAGTTTGTTTTAAAAGGCAATCTTTTGCCTGAAAATTCCCAAGGACAGAGGAGCCAGGTGGGCAACAAAGGGTTGCAGAGTCCAACATGACTGAGCACCTAAGCAAGCTTATAGAGAAAATTTAAACTGTCTTCATCATACTGCACTCACCTGACAGAAGAAAGACCTAATTATTAACAGGAAAAATAAACACCAGAGGTCAAGAGATCATTTAATATTCTGGGAAAATATGCAGAGTAAAAGGAAAGGCAAAGATCTACAAAAGACTTGGTTAAATTCAGTGGAAACAACAGAGAATATAATTTATAATATATGCACAAATAAATTATTTAATTATAGTTTAAATTTATTCCAATTATGTATAATCTTCACCTAAGCAATTAATATCATCTTAAAATGTTCAACTGATCAAGTAAAAATTATAATACCCTGCGAGTAGATATCTTATGCTTTTCTGAGCCAGGTAGAACTTGTAGCGGGAACTAACAGCTGTTGTACCAGGGGGTACAACCCAAGCTAAAACCTTAAACTAATTCTCTGAGACTCATCCAACGGACTAAGGAAAGATCTGTGTAAGAGGGATAAGAGTAATTATGCTCACATACCAAACTTTGGAATGGAACTGAAAAGTATAAGGAGGAGAATGTGGGCAAGGGTAATTTTGGAGGGTAGTAACAAAGACCCTGAAGGGCATAATAGAAATCATAAAGGAGAAAGAAATATGCTTAAGTCTATACCAACAGGATATCAAAATAAATATATATGAGTTTAACAAAGGGAATAAGAAATACAAATGTTGTGGTATGACAGTAATAATATTACAAAACACAACAAATATATGAAAAGTTCATATTTATGAAGGCCAAACCATTGAGCTATACTGGTTATTAAGCAATAACTTTACTGATCTGGAATGCCTTAAAGAAAAGAATTGAGTTGCTATACTTTTGGCACGTCTTGTAAATAATGGAAGCTAGTTTACCATAAAGATGTCAGTTATTAATCTACAAATTAAATATAATAATTATGAAACCTCTAACAGAATTTTTATAAAGTTAGATGATTCTCATGAAGGAAAAGTAATTCACAAATACAGCCAAGAAAACTTTGAAAAACAATCAGAGGCATATTTCAGAGATGTTGCAGGTTCACTTTCAAACTACTGCAATAAAGGAAATATAGCAATAAAGAAAGTCATGAATGTTTTGGTTTGTTGAAGCATATAATAGTTATATTTATACTATACTATAATCTAGTAAGTGTGCAATAGCATTGTATCTTTGCAACATCTAAAAAATGTTCTTTAATTTTAAAATACTTTATTGCTAAAAATGCAAAGCATCAACTGAGACTTCAACAAGTCACAATCTTTCTGAAATAGTAAATCAAGAATCAGTGATCACTGTTTTTAAAAAAGGTGGTAACAATAATGAAAGAGTTTGAAATAAAGTGAGAATTCTCAAAATGTGACAGACACAAGTGACCGAATGCTGTTGGGAAATGGTGCTGACAGACTTGATCAATGCAGGCTTTCCACAAACCTTCAATTACTGTATCTGTGAAGCACAATAAAATAAGGTATGCCTGTATAAGGCAGGATTCGCCTTACCAATTAATACACTATAGCAATTAAAATATCTTGGTGTTAGCACAGGCGCACACATACAGATCAAATAAACAGTTCAAAGTACAGAAACAAATTACTTAGATCTGTAAATTTATTATACAATAAAAGTACAATTTCAAATCTGTGGTGAAAAGCTAGAATATTCAGTAAATGATACTGAGACAACTAGCTATCCTTCCACGGAAGAAAAATATTTAAATCCTCTTATAAAATAATTATATACAAAGGAATTCCAAAATTACTGAGATAAAACATAAGAATTTTAAAAATCAAAATAAAATATCCACTGGACTTTCTTGGTGGTCCAGTGGTTAAGAATCCACCTGCCAATGCAAAAGACATGGATTCGATCCCTGGTCCAGGAAGGCCCCACATGCCACAGAGCAACTAAGCTTGTGCACAGCTACTAAGCCTGTGCTCTCGAGCCTGTGCACCGTGGCTGCTGAGCCCACACCCAGAGCCTGTGTCCCACAATAAGAGAAGCCACTGCAATGAGACCATGCACTGCAATGACGAGCAGACCTCATTTGCCCCAACTAGAGAAAGCCCGTGTGCAGCAAAGACCCAGCACAGACGAAAATAAATAATTTTTAAAAAGGCTCTCCATGAGCTGCAGAATACCTACAAAGCAAAATAACTGCTGAACAATAGAAGGTACTGCAAACTAAATTAAAGGAAAAATCAGAGATACTAAGTACGGTACACAGAGTAGAGGAATCAAGGAAAACATCACCCCCAAAATTGGTGGAATAAAGCATAGGGTGTGAACACAGTAGACATTAATGACAACTATGTTGCTAATCACCTTAACAACTTATTGACCAGAGACATATTAATACATCTTTTGTTACCTCTTACTAACCAGAGATGTTTCAATATTCACTTACATAATAAATCACCAGCCACAGGCATTAGTTTCTGCAATAATGCCCCAGTCAATGTGTTAAATGAAAATAGACTACACCAATGGGAAGAGAAAATGTGTCAAGTAATGAAAACAAAAACCCAGGACCCAGTGATGTTTCCTGAAAGAACCCCATTTTAAATATAGACACAGACATTAAAAGTAAAGAAATGAACAACAACAAAGAGAAAAGAGATGGAGAAAGACACACCATGCTTACAGAAATCAGAGCTTACTTCTGTAGCCGTATTAATCTCTAAGCAAATTTCAGCAAAAAGAACATTATCACAAATAAAGAAGGGCATTACATTATGATAAAGGAGTCAAGTCTCCAAGAAAACATTATCAGTTCTAAAGGTGTATGTGGCACCTTTAGACATGTCAAAATATGTGAGGAAAAAAACAAAAGAACTGTGAGGAGAAACAAAGAAATCCATTAGTATAGCTAGAGACTTCAATACTCAAGAGTAATTTGACAGAGCCACTAGGCAGAAGATCAGTAAGGATATAGCTGAACTGAAAAGCCCATTCAATCAACTGAATTTAATGGACATTTATGGAATGCTTCATCCAACAACAGAAGAATATACATTAATATATATACATGGAATATATATGGAACAGTCACAAAGGCAGACCACCTTCTTGGCCATAATACACATTAACAAATTTAAAAAAATAAACACACCATGTATACGCTCAGTCAACAATGAAATTAAACTAGAAATCAGTAACAGAAAAATAGAAAATCCCTAATTACAGTCGACCCTCTAACAACACACATTTGAGCTACACAGGTCTACTCACACATAGATTTTTTTAAAGTACATACACGTACTATAAATGCATTTTTTCTTCGTTATGACTTCCTCAACATTTTCTTTTCTCTAGCTTACTTTATTGTAAGAATATAGTATACAATATATACAACATACAAAATAACTTAATCAACTATTCATGTTATCAGTAAGACTTTTGGCCAACAGTATGCTATTTGTAAGATATCAAGTTTGGAGGGAGTGAAAATTATACATGAATTTTCAAATTCACAGAGAAGCAACCCTAACCCCCATGATACAATTGTATTTGGAGACTAAACAACATACTTCTAAATAACTTATGGGTCAAAAGAGGAATTCTCAAGAGAAATTTTAAAGTATTTTGAACAAAATGAAAATACACTTCAAAATTTTGTGGGATACACCAAATGCAGTGTTTAGAAATTTATAACACTGAATGTATATATTAGAAAAAAGAAAAATTCAACCACCTAAGTTTCCACTATAAGAAACTATAGAAGAGAGCAATGAATATAAACCTCAGGCATTTCCACTGGGGCTTTGTTCTATACTCTGGGTTTGGGCCACAGGCTGTTCCCACAGCAACATGAACTTAAACAACAGCCTCTATCACAAAGCACACATTTCTGTCAGATTCTCCACTTGGGCCCTCAAAGACCTGCTATGGTGTGGACTGGACCAAAGCCCCCAGATCATGTCTGAAGAACCTTCTTACGTGAATGATTGGCTGTTCCTCCCAATAGTAGCTCCGAACTTGTGGACGTGAAACACCTTGCAACAGTCCCTACAGAAGGCTCCTCCTCTTATATCCCCAGGGCAGGTCACCATCTCAACACTAAGACTTGGGTACACCCAACTGTCTGCAGGCCCGAGTGCTGGACACCTCGTACCAAGCAACCAGCAAGATAGTAACACAGCCACTCTCATCAAAAGAGAGGATGCCTACAGCCATACTAAGCTCACAGACACCTCACACCATACCACCTGACACAGTCCTTCCCGTAAGAGGGTAAACACTCAGCGTCACCCACCAGAGTGCAGATTACTGTCCCTCCCACCAGGAAGCCTACACAATCCCCTGGACCAACTTCACCAACCAAGAGGCAAACAACAGAAGCAAGTGGAAAGGAGCCTGCAGTGGACAGAAAGGAGATCATAACAAAGTAAGTTAAACAAAATGATACAAAGAGAAATATGCTGCAGATGAAGGAGCAAGGTAAAAACCCACAAGATCAAATGAACAAAGAGAAAATAGGCAATCTATTCGAAAATAATTCACAGTAATGACAGTAAAGATGATTTAAAGACTCAGAATGGAGGCACAGACCAAGAAGATATAAGAAATGCTTAACAAAGACCTAGCAGAACTAAAAACAATCAGTGATAAACACAACGGAAGTGGAAAACACACTAGATGGAACCAGTAACAGAATAACTGAGGAAGAAGAACAGGTAAGTGACTTAGAAAATAAAATGGTGAAAACAACTGCTGTGCTGTGGAGCAGAATAACAAAAAGAAATGAGGACAGTCTCAGAAACTTTTAGAATAACATTGAATGTACCAATGGAAACAGTGACAGACGTTATTTTCTTGAGCTCCTAAATCACTGCAGACAGTGGCTGCAGCCATGAAATTAAAAGATGCTTACTCCTTGGAAGAAAAGCTCTGACAAACCTAGACAGCATATTAAAAGCAGAGACATTACTTTGCAACAAAGGTCCATCTAGTCAAAGCTATGGTTTTTCCAGTAGTCATGTATGGATGTGAAAGTTGGACTATAAAGAAAGCTGAGCGTCAAAGAATTGATGCTTTTAAACTGGTTTTGGAGAAGACTCTTGAGAGTCCCTTGGACTGTAAGGAGATCCAACCAGTCCATCCTAAAGGAAATCAGTCCCAAATATTCAGTGGAAGGACTGATGCTGAAGCTGAAACTCCAATACTTTGGCCACCTGACACAAAGAACTGACTCATTTGAAAAGACCCTGATGATGGCAAAGACTGAAGGTAGGAGGAGAAGGGGATGACAGAGGATAAGATGGTTGGATGGCATCACTGACTCGATGGACATGAGTTTGAGTAAGCTTCAGGAGTTGGTGATGGACAGGGAAGCCTGGCATGCTGCAGTCCATGGGGTCACAAAGAGTTGGACATGACTGAGGAACTGAACTGACCTGACGGAAATGTACCAAGAGTCAAACTGTACGGGTCCCACAAGAAGAAAAGAAAGGGTTTGAGAAAATATTTGAAGACATTATAGTTGAAAACTTCCCTAACATGTTACCAGCAGGCATGTACAAATGTGACAGTTGGACAATAAAGAAGGCTGAGTGCAGAAGAACTGATGTTTTCAAACTGTGGTGCTGGAGAAGACTCTTCAGAGTCCCTTGGAATGCAAGGAGATCAAACCTGTCAATCTTAAAGAAAAACAACCCTTAACATTCACTGGAACAACTGATGCTGAAGCTGAAGCTCCAATACTTACGCCACCAGATGTGAAGAGCTGACTCACTGGAAAAGACCCTGATGCTGGGAAAGACTGAGGGCAGGAGGAGAAGGGGACGACAGAGGATGAGATGGTTGGATGGCATCACTGATTCAATGGACATGAGTCTGAGCAAACTCAAGGAGATGGTGAAGGACAAGGAGGCCTGGTGTGCTGTAGTTCACGAAGCTGGAAAGAGTCAGACATGACTTAGTTACTGAATAACAAGAGAATAGGAAAGGAAATAGCTCAACCAAGTCCAAGAAGCATAGAAAGTTCCATACAGGATAAACCCAAGGAGAAACACACCACAACACCTATTTGTCCAAGTAACAAAAATTAAATTCAAAGAAAAAATATTAAAAGCAGAAAGTGAAAAGCAACAAATAACATACAAGGGAATTCCCATAAATGTATTAGCTGATTTTTCAGCAGAAACTCTGGAGGCCAGAGGCAGTGGTAGGATATATTTAAAGTGATGAGAGGGAAAAACCAACAACCAAGCTAACTCTACCCAGCAAGGATCTCAATCAAATTCAACTGAGAAATCCAAAGTTTTACAGACAAGCAAAGCTAAGAAAATTCAGCACTACCAAACCAGCTTTACAGCAACGCTACAAGAACTTCTCTAGGTGAGAAACACGAGAAGAAAGACATACAAAAGAAAAAAACATACAAAAAGACACTCAAAACAAAATTAAGAAAATGATAATGGTAACACACATTATCAATAATTACCTTAAATGGAAATGCATTAAGTGTTCCAACCAAATGACACTGACTGGCTGAATGGATACAAACATGAGGCTTGTATAGTTGACTCTCTACAGGAGACCCACTTCAGATCCAAGAAGACATACAGACTGAAAGTGAGGGGATGAAAAATATGTTCTATGCAAACAGAAATCAAAAGAAAGCTGGAGTAGAAATACTCACATCAGACAAAATAGACTTTAAAATAAAGATTATTTCAAGAGACAATGAAGGATACTACATAATGATCTAAGGATCATTTCAAGAAAATATTATTCATAAATATTTATGTTCCCAACACAGGAGCACTTCAGTGTATAAGGCAAATGCTAACAGCCATAAAAGGAAGAATCAGCAAAACACAATAATAGTAGGGTACTCTGGGGGCAGGAGGAGAAGAGGACGACCAAGGATGAGATGGCTGGATGGCATCACTGACTCGATGGACGCGAGTCTGAGTGAACTCCAGGAGCTGGTGATGGTAAAGGAAGCCTGGTGTGCTGTGATTCATGGGATCGCAAAGAGTCGGGCACGACTGAGCGACTGAACTGAACACTACTCTTGTACCAATAGATAGATTATCCAAACAGAAACTTGATAAGGAAACACAGCCCTTAAATGACACATTAAACTAGATAAACTTAACATTTATAGGACATTCCATCCAAAAAAAAAAAATACACTTTTGCTCAAGTGTACATGGAACATTCTCTATGATAGATCACATTTTGGGTCATAAACCAAGCCTTGGTAAATTTATGAAAACTGAAATCTTATCAAGCTCCTTTTCACACCACAATGCTATGAGGTTAGAAATCAATTACAGAAAAAAAAAAAAAACTGTAAAAACACAAACATGGAGGCTAAACAATACGTTACTACATAACAAAGACATCACAGTGAAGAAATCAAAGAAATTTTAAAAATACTTAGAAACAAATGACAATAAAAACACAACAACCCAAAACCTATGAGACACAACAAAAGCAAATCTCAGAGGGAAATTTATAGCAATAAAATTCCTCCTCGAGAAATAAGAAAAATCTCAAATAAACAGCCTAACTTTTCACCTAAAGCAACTAGAGAAAGAAGAACAAATAAAACCAAAATTAGTTAAAGGAAAGAAATCATATAGATTAGAGGAGAAATAAATGAAACAGAAATGAAGAAAACAACAGCAAAGATCAGTGAAACTGAAAACGCATTGTTTGAGAAAATAAACCAGATAAACAAAGTGAAGTGAAAGTTGCTCAGTCATGTCCGACTCTTTGTGACCCATGGACTGTAGCACACCGGGTTTCTCTGTCCATGGAATACTCCAGGCCAGAATACTGGAGTAGGTAGCTGCTCCCATCTTCAGGGGAATCTTTGGAACCCAGGAATCAAACCCAGGTCTTCTTCGTTGCAGGAGGATTCTTTCCATCTGAGCCACTAAATAAACGTTTAGCTTCCATCAAGGAAAAAAAGGTAGAGGATTCAAATCAATAAAATTAGAAATGGAAAAGGAGAAATTACAATGGAGAAATACAAAGGATCATAATAGACTATCACAAGCAACTATATGCCAATGAATTGGACAATCTGGCAAAAATAGACAAATTCTTAAAAAGTATAACCTTCTAAGACTAAACCATGGAGAAATACAAAATATGAACAGAGCAATGACCAGTAATGAAACTGAAACTCTGGTTTTAATAAGTATTCCAAAAACAAACGTCCAGGACCAGATGGCTTCACAGGTGAATTCTATCCAACATTTAAGTAAGAGCTAAACTTTTCAAACTCATCTAAAAAATTAGATGGAGGAATACTCCTAAGCTCATTCTATGAAGCCACCATTACCCTGATATCAAAACCAAAGTATCACAAAAAAAAAAATTACAGGACAATATCACCAATGAATATAGACACAAAGTCATCAACAAAATACCAGCAAACTGAATCCAACAATACATTAAAAAGGGGATTCCTTGGTGGCTCAAACAGCCAAAGCAATCTTAAAAAGAAAAACGGAGCTGGAAGAATCAGGGTCCCTGACTTCGGACTATACTAAAAACCTACAATCATCAAAACACTATGGTACTGGAACAAAAAAAAGAAATATAGATCAATGAATCAGAATAGAAAGTCCAGTGATACACCCATGCACCTATGAACTCCTAATCTATGACAAAGGAGGCAAGAATATAGAGTGCAGACATGTTTTTCCCAATACGTGCTGCTAGAAAATCTCTTTAAGGGTGAAACTACAACACCCCCTAATGCCATATACAAAAAAATAACCCAAACCTCAAAATGCATTAAAGACCTAAATGTAAGGCTAGACTTTACAAAACTCTCAGATGAAAACAGGCAGAACACTTTTTGACATAAATCTAAGCAAGATCTTTTTGACTCACCTCCTAGAGTAATGAAAATAAAACCAAAATTTAACCAATTAAACCTATTTACATTCAAAAGCTTTTGCACACTAAACGAAACCATAAACCAGGTGAAAAGACAACCCTGAGAATGTGAAAGAAAAGTATTTGCAAATGAAGCAACCAGTGTAAGGATTAATCTCCAAAATATACAAAAGCTCCTGTACCTCAATATCAAAAAGACAACCCAATCAACAAATGGCACAAGACCTAAATAGGCAGAAGACCTAAATAGACATTTCTCTAAAGAATGCATGTAGATGGACAACACATGAAAAGATGCTCAACATCAATAATTATTAGAGAAATACCTTACACCAATAAGAATGACCATCATCAAAAAAAATCTACAAACAATGAGTTCTGGAGAGGGTGTGGAGAAAAGGAAACACTGTTGGTGGGAATGTAGATTGATACACCCACCATATAACCAGCAAAACATACAGTATCATTTATATTATCATCAAAAAATAAACAATATTTAGGAGTAAGTCTAAGAAAGCATCTATATGAAGACTACCAGAAAACTCTGATGAAGGAAACAACAAACATCTAATAAAATGAAGGGGCTATTCCATGTTCACCCATGCTCTTCCTGACTTAATATTGTTAAGGTGCCAGCCCTCCCCAAGTTACTCTATAGACCATCACATCCAAGTCAAGATTCCAAAAAGTTATTTTGTGGTTATCAGCAAACTGATTCCAAATTCAAATAGAAGGACAAAAGATCCAAAATAGCATGATACTACCAAAGAATAACAAAATCAGAGGACTAACACTGACTTCAGACTCACTACATATCAGTAATTAAGACAATGTTTCACTGACAAAAGAAGAGATAAATAGATCAGTGACACACAATTGATAGCCAGGAAATATACTACTCAAATAGAGTCAACTGATCTTTGGGAAAGGCAATCCAAGGGAAAAAGATAATCTATTTAATATGAGGAAATAGAACACAGCTCCTGCAAATGAATCTACATACTAACCTTACACCTTTTACAAAAATTAATTCAAAAACAGATCATAGCTCTGAATGTAAGAAACAAAACTATCAAACTTCTAGAACATAACATAAAAGTCTAGGTGACTTTGGGTTGGTGCTGAGTTTTTAGACACCATAATGAAAGCACACATGAAAGAAAAAAACTAGATGAGTTTGACTTCATCAAAATTAAAAGCTTTTGCTTTGTGAAAAACACTTTAAGAGAATGAAAAGCACAGAGTAGGAGAAAATAATTGCAAAACACACATGTGATAAAGGATTTTATTTACAATATAAAAAGTCTTAAAATTCCAACAGTAAGAAAACAACCCAATTCAAAAATGGGCAAAGAGGGACTTTTCTAGTGGTCCAGTGGTTAAGAGTCTGACTGCCAATGCAGATGACATGGGTTCAATCCCTGGTCCAGGCAGATCCCATATGACACAGGGCAACTAAGCCCAGGAGCCACAGCTACTGAAGCCCACATGCCCTAGAGCCCATGCTCCACCACAAGAGAAGCCACTGCCATGAGAAAGCCACATACCACAACTAGACAGTAGCCCGTTTGCTGCAACTAGAGAAAGTTCATGCAGAAACGAAGACCTAGTACAGCCAAAAAAAAAAAAATTTTTTTAAGTGGACAAAAGATCTGAACAGACACCTCACCAAAGAAAATATATGAAATGTGTTTCAACATCATATGTCATTTGGGAATTGAAAATTAAGGTACCAATGAAAGGCTACTACACGCATGAATTAGAATGGGCTTCCCTGGTGGCTCAAATGGTAAAGAATCTGCCTGCAAGGCAGGAGACCCAGGTTCAATTTCTGGGTTGGGAAGAAGGGAATAGCTACCCATTCCTGTATTACTGCTTGGAGAATTCCATGTACAGAGGAGCCTGCTGGGTTACAGTACATGAGCATGTGGAGCAAGAAGTCTAATTCACAGTGGTAGAAATGCAAAATGGTATAATCACTTTAGGAGATAGTTTGGCAGATCTGTACAAAGCTAAACAAAGTCTCAACATACACTCAGCAACTGTGCTACTAGGGTTTACCTAAATGAACTGAAATTATATGTCCACACAAACCTGCACAGTAATGTTTATCACAGGTTTATTCATAACTGCCCAAAATCGGAAGCAAACAAATGTCCTTAAATAGGTAAACTGGTAAACTGTGGTGGAGCCACACAATGAAATATAATTTAGTGGTTAAAAAAAAAAAAAAAAGGAAGGAGAAAGAAAGAAATGGGCTGGAGAAAACAGTTACAAATCACTTATTTGACAACCTTTAGGCAGAACATAAAGAAAACTGCTTAAACTCAACAACAAAACCACCACCAACTCAATCCAAAAATGAACAGAAGACTTAAACAGACATTTCTCCAAAGGAGGTATACAAATGGCCAATAAGCACATGAAAAGATCTTCAACATCACTAATTATCTTGTTCACTTCAGTCACTCAGTAGTGTCCAACTCTTTGTGACCCCATGAATCGCAGCACGCCAGGCCTCCCTGTTCATCACCATCTCTCGGAGTTCACTCAGACTCACGTCCATCGAGACAGTGATGCCATCAAGCCACCTCATCCTCTGTCGTCCCCTTCTCCTCCTGCCCCCAACCCCTCCCAGCATCAGAGTCTTTTCCAATGAGTCAACTCTAGGCATGAGGTGGCCAAAGTACTGTAGTTTCAGCTTTAGCATTATTCCTTCCAAAGAAATCCCAGGGCTGATCTCCTTCAGAATGGACTGGTTGGATCTCCTTGCAGTCCAAGGAACTCTTCTCCAACAACACATTTCAAGAGCATCAATTCTTCGGCGCTCAGCCTTCTTCAAATTAAAACCAAAAGATACTACATCATACTCATTAGGATGACAAAGGAGAGGAAGGGAAGGAGCAAGAGTTTGCAAGGATACAGAGAAACTGGAACCCCTGGTTATAACACCCAGGTGTTATGGAAAACAGTATGACAATTCCTCAATAAATTCAAAACAGAATTCCCAGATCATCCAACAATTCTACTTTGGATATTTATCCAAAATAACTGAAAGCAGGTACACAACTTGGTATTTGTTCACCAAATGTTAATAAAAGCATTACTGACAGTAGCCAACAAGAAAAAAAAAAAAATCAGCTGTCCACTGGTGGATAGGTGGATTAAAAGTGATGTGGTATGTACGTACAAAAAAATTTTTATTCACCCTTGAAAAGCAAGAAAGTTCTGACATATGCTACAACAGGATTATGAAACCTGAAGAAATGCTAAGTGAAATAAGTCAGAGAAAGACAAATGGTGCATGGTTCCATTCATACAAATTATCCAAGTAGTCAAATGCACAGACAGAAAATAGAATGGTGAGTGCCAGGGGCTAGTGGGAGGAATAATGGAGAGTTATTATTCAGTGGGTACAAAGTTTCAGTTTTGTAAGATAAAAAAAGTTCTAGAACTTTACGATGGTGATGGTTTCACAAGAATATGAATGTACTTAATGTCATTGTGGTTGCTAAGTTGCTTCAGTCATGTCTGACTCTTTGTGACTCCATGGACTGTAGTCCATGAATTTTCCAGACGAGAATACTGGAGTGGGTTGCCACACCCTACTCCAGGTAAAGCCACCAAACTACACTGTAAAATGGTTCAAATGGTAAATTTTGTGTATTTTAATAATTAAAAACTATATATGCCTTGTGAAGAAATTGCTGAACCCTGGTTTACGCTACCAATAGAGAGAAACACACAAAAAGTACGTCAACACCAAAGATTTATAACTTTGCCTAGAGAAAGAAAGCCTCTCCGTGTATGTATGCCAAAGTACTCTGTCTATAACAATTACTCATGTCTTCACAAATGTTTAGAATACCAAATCAAAGCTGCTGAACTTCAGTGTCAATATTGATATTGCCTCACATAATGTATTTTCCAAAATTAAAGTTTTTAAAAACTTCTAGCTTGTGTCTATAGAATACAAATTATGTAATATTCTGGTGCCAGACTTAATTACAATAACCATCTTTGTGATTGTTCAGACCATTGCACTGACACCACTATTTGACATGTTTTCCATTAAAATATGATTATTTCATTAATAGATTTATGTTACAAATAAGCAAATAATAGCAAATGTTTTAAAATATATTTATGAAAATTTAATGGAAAAAGACAGGGAAAAGCAAGCCCAGATGAACTCCCTGACTCCTCCACCAAAGTGAGTAAACTACTGAATTTTTAGTTATTTACCTCGTTCGTCTTTTAGAATCAAGATCCTCAATCATAGTAATATTACTTCAAAGATACTTAGTATCCTTTGAGGGGGGGAAAAAAATGGCTTGTAAGAATCAACCATGCATAATTCTCTATGTTCCTCTAAAGACTGTGTTAGCTATCACGGCAGTGCACCAATATTCTAGTCCTCCATCTAAACACATGGTGAGAGTACACTTCACAGCCGTCTCTGAACTTGATGTGAGCATGTGACTTACTTTAGCCATCAGACTGAAAGGGACAGTATCCAGCAGAAGCTTTAAAAATTGGTGTGTTATTACCTATGTCTTTTCTGTCAAAATGATGGTGAGTCTGGGTCTCCAAGTGAGGATGAATGGAGAATAGAATTCCCAGCTGTCCCACTAGGGACATGCACCATGAATAAGTAACCAATCTTTATCATTCATTATAAGCCACAGAAATGTTGGGGTTTAGGATACTGACAGCTTGATAAGAAATTCTCTAGTCAAGGAATTTCCTAAGGAATGCCATATGAGAATTTAAGTTATAGGGTGTCTTTTTACATTGCCTGTTTGAGATTAGAAGTGTGAAGGAAAGTTTACTATGTTCAACTGAATCAAAATGTCACTTTAAAAACTACATTTTTGGTCTTTCAGGGAAGCATGATTTATCTTCTCTTGCCTCCAAAGCTCAGAAGGGGTCCAAAAATCATTATATGATTTGCTTCACACCAGCTTTAATGCTGTTTAATCATGAACAGTTCACCTTATATTAAAAAAGGCTATGTATTTTATCAATAACCTCAGATATGCAGATGACATCACCCTAATGGCAGAAAGCAAAGAGGAACTAAAGAGTCTCTTGATAAAAGTAAAAGAGGAGAATTAAAAAGTTGGCTTAAAACTCAACATTTGAAAAACGAAGATCACAGCATCTAGTCCTTAACTGTGTGGATCACAAGAAACTATCAAAAATTCTTAGAGATGGGAATACCAGACCACCTAACCTGCCTCCTGAGAAACCTGAATGCAGGTCAAGAAGCAACAGTTCGAACCAGACATGGAATAACACAGACTTGTTCAAAATTGGAAAAGGAGTGTGTCAAGGCTGTATACTGTCACCCTACTTATTTAACTTATATGCAGAGTACATCATGAGAAAGGCCAGGCTGGATAAAGCTCTAGCTGGAATCAAGATTGCTGGGAGATATATCAATAACCTCATATATGCAGATAATACCACCCTTATGGCAGAAAGTGAAGAGGAAACTAAAAAGCCTCTTGATGAGGGTGAAAGAACAGAGTGAGAAAGATAGCTTAAAGCTCAACATGCAAAAAACAAAGATCATGGCATCCGGTTCCATCACTTCACGACACATAGATGGGGGAAACAATGGAAACCGACAGACTATTTCCTTGGGCTCCAAAATCACTGCAGATGGTGACGGCAGCCATGAAATTAAAAGACACTTGCTTCCTTGGAAGAAAAACTGACAAACCTAGACCATGTATTAAAAAGCAGAGATATTACTTTGCTGACAGAGGTCCGTCTAGTCAAAGCTACAATTTTTCCAGTAACCATGTAGGGATGTGAGAGTTGGACCATAAAGAAGGCTGAGCACCGAAGTAGTGGTGGTTTTGAACTGTGGTGCTGGAGAAGACTCTTGAGAGCCCCTGGGACTGCAAGGGGATCAAACCAGTCAATCCTAAAGGAAATCAACCCTCAATACTCACTGGAAGGACTGATGCTGAAGCTCCAACACTTTGGACACCTCATGTGAAGAACTAACTCATTAGAAAAGAGCCTGATACTGAGAAAAATTGAAGGCAGGAGAAAAAGGAGATGACAGAGGATGAGATGGTTGGATGGCATCATCGACTCAATGGACATGAATTTAAGCAAACTTTGGAAGATGGTGAAGGACAGGGAAGCCTGGGGTGCTGCAGTCCATGGGATCGCAAAGAGCTGGACACAACTGAGCATCTGAAGAACAATGTATTTAATCTTCATTTATCTTCACTTTTAACTACTGCAGCCTGTTGCTTATTTGCTTCAATTTAAAAATCATTTACTTTAAAACTTTTAACTGCCATAAAACCATCAGGGCTATATTTGATAGAGAACATATTTAAAATAAAATAAATTCAATCAGAGAAAATATGCTGAAATTATAAGATATAACAACTAACCAACACAGCATTCATTATCCAGTAATCTGACAACAAATAAAGCTAGTTGGGGGACTTCCCCGCTCGTCCAGTGGCTGACTCCATGCTCCAATGCAGGGGCCCCAGGTTCACTCTCTGGTGAAGAAACTAGATCCCCACATGCCCCAAGTAAAGATCTGGCATGCTGCAACTAACCTGGCACAGCCAAATAAAGTTTTTTGTTTTTTTTTTTTTAAAGAGAAAGCTAGTTCGTAGGTATTGCTTACTCTTCGATTTTTCAAAGATGAAGCATATGTCCATCAGGAAATCTGGCATTCTTGGAATATACTATTTCTTAAAGGTTGATGATTACATGATTAAGAATTATTACAGATACAATCAATGAGAAGGAAAGAATCACTAACATTCACATTTGCGTCAATTTTTTAACTTCATGAAACAATTTGGGAAATGGTCATGTAGTGACTTCAGAGTTGACCAGAGCCATGTTAAAATTTCATATCTGCCACTAAAGAGCAATACAATCTTGAACAAATTACTTCACAACTCTGCATTTCAACTTTCTCATCTGCAAAAATAAGGATAATAATACCTCACAGGATGACTGTCAGAATTAAGTAACATTTTAAATAACTAGTCTTTTCTTCCTTAAATGCATCTTCCCCATCAGTCAATTACATCCTATCATTTCACTCCTTTACTTAAAATCTGTCATTCACTGGTAGTTTACTACTATCAGTTTACTACTGGTGAGAGTTTACTTTTAAAAATGGAAGTATTTAGAGATGGAGTACCATGATATTTATAATTTACTTTCAAACAGCTTAGGTAATAAAAGTATATGTGTGTGTGCATTTTGCTCATAATCTACACCCTAAGCTTGGTTAGTTACACTCTCCAGAAGTATCTTCTTATTGACATGAATTTCAAAAATTATCAAAATTCATAACAAAGGAATTTTTAGTGGGCATAAATCAAGACTGAATTTATTTTTCCTTGATGAAATGAGTGGTACTTGAAATATATGACCATCTAGAAAAACTGCATGTATACCACTGAATAAGAATAGCAATTTAGCAAGCTTGGTAGTCTAGAATTTTAGAATACCACTCAAGGTCTAGAGCTCCATTTGGGTCTAGGATCTCCTACTACTGCCTACCTGACCAGTCTTGCCATCAGACTTCTGCTATTGCTTATCTTTAGTAAACCAAGATTCTCATCATAAGGCCTGTGGATTACTTCTTGATGGATGATCCTATTACATAACCTGACTGGACTGCAGACCATTCCAATTATAAGACTTTGTTATCAACTACCTTAAGTCAACCAAGGTATAATCTCAGAGAGATACTAAAAAGATTCAATAAGATATAAATGATATAAACACAGCAGTTACTGATATATTCCAAGAAAAACTATTCACTATCAATACTATTGATTTTGAACTAAAGTTTTTAAATTAAAAATTAAATTCCTGTTAGAAGTTTTAAGCTTTCATTAGCTCAACCCTGAAATCCAGGCTAATTCTAAGATATAAACTCAACTACCGAAAAAGTTCAGATTTACAATTAACAACAATACATTGCTCTAAACTGCTACATGCTTCCTATGACCTGTTTCAGAGCAATCATTTTTTGAGATCAGGCACAAACCAAGGAAAAATTTAGTAATAAAATATTGTATTAATAACAAAAGGTGAGTTGTTAATAAAACCTGAAAATATCTTTTTACAAAGTCATAGTTTGAAACACACATACATTTTTAAAATAATGCATGTTTGTAATTTTAATCGGCCTACTAACTTGTTTAAAAAACTGAAACAGAATTTTTAAAATTATTATATAATCTAGACTTTATCACCTCATAAACATAACACAACAAAATATATATGCACAATACAAAAGGTCACATAAAAGATACACACACAAAGAGACACTAACTTCATAGGGGTTAGCTTAATGAAAATAAATAGCCTGTTTCAGTTCAGTCGCTCAGTCATATCTGACTCTTTGCGACCCCATGATTCGCAGCACGCCAGGCCTCCCTGTCCATCACCAACTCCCGGAGTTCACCCAAATTCATGTGCCTTGAGTCGGTGATGCCATCCAGCCATCTCATCTTCTGTCGTCCCCTTCTCCTCCTGTCCCCAACCCCTCCCAGCAACAGAGGCTTTTCCAATGAGTCAACTCTTCACATGAGGCGGCCAAAGTATTGAAGTTTCAGCCTCAGCATCAGTCCTTCCAATGAACACCCAGGACTAGTCTCCTTTAGGATGGACTGGTTGGATCTCCTTGCAGTCCAAGGGACTCTCAAGAGTCTTCTCCAACACCACAGTTCAAAAGCATCAATTCTTTGGCGCTCAGCCTTCTTCACAGTCCAACTCTCACATCCATACATGACTACTGGAAAAATCATAGCCTTGACTAGACGGACCTTTGTTGGCAAAGTGACATCTCTGCTTTTAATATGCTATCTAGGTTGGTCATAACTTTCCTTCTAAGGAGTAAGCATCTTTTAATTTCATGGCTGCAATCACCATCTGCAGTGACTTTGGAGCCCCCCAAAATAAGTCTGACACTGGTTCCACATCTATTTCCCATGAAGTGATGGGACCAGATGCCATGATCTGCATTTTCTGAATGTTGAGTTTTAAGCCAACTTTTTCACTCTCCTCTTTCACTTTCAAGAGGCTTTTGAGTTCCTCTTCACTTTCTGTCATAAGGGTGGTGTCATCTGCATATCTCAGGTGATTCATATTTCTTCTGGCAATCTTGATTCCAGCTTGTGTTTCTTCCAGCCCAGCATTTCTCATGATGTACTCTGCATATAAGTTAAATAAGCAGGGTGACAATAGACAGCCTTGACGTACTCCTTTTCCTATTTGGAACCAGTCTGTTGTTCCATATCCAGTTCTAACTGTTGCTTCTGGACCTGCATATAGATTTCTCAAGAGGCAGGTCAGGTAGTCTGGTATTCCCATCTCTTGAAGAATTTTCCACAGTTTACTGTGATCCACAGTCAAAGGCTTTGTTTAGTACTCAATTAATAGTTTTACAGGTCTCCATACCATTTAAGAAAAATTCAGCATTCACTATAATATTTACATAAGAGACCTGGTATAAATTTTGGTGTGGTCAAGATGGCAAAGTAGGATGATGTTGAACCACTTCCTCCCATGGTCACAGCAACCATCTATTGATGGTTGAAGACTAAGATTTTCCACAGCTAAAATCACAATGAGATGGGTAAGAATGGTAGAGATGCTGAACAGTCAAGACCTACACTCAGAGATAGGCAACCTACATATTGGAGGACAGTCACAACTGCAGAGATTCCTCCAAGGAGCAAGGGGTCCAAGTCTCATGTGGCACTCCCCAGCCCAGAGGTTTTATACCAGGAATAGGAGATCCCAGAACAGCAGGCTGTGAAGGCCACAAGGGCTTCCATAAAGGAGACATAGGGCTCTAGGAAACAGATTCCACTTTTTTTTTTTCCTCAAGTGGCACAAAGAAAATCCCACACACTTCAAGTCCAAGCACAGAGGCAATAATTTGAAAGGAGCATGGGTCAGACATGTTTACTAATTTTGGAGATCCTTCTACAGAGGCAGGAAGCAACTGAGATTGGCCCCTGGAGAACAGAAAGGCTGGCAGCAGTCATTTTGAGAAGCTCATTCTACCATGAGGACACTGATGTCTTCAGGTAAAATTCTGGAGTCGTCTCTCTAGCCAGTTAGTCCTGGGAGCTGCTACTATCAGCTCTGGAAGCCCCCAGTCAGTCATACAGCCAACTATACTGGAACCCAGCACAGCACAGCCCATCAGCAGGCCAGTAGCCACCACAAAACCCAGGACCTGGCAGCCAACTAGGCTGGGGGCAAGCCCTACCTACCAGTGCATGTATAGTAGTTGGTCCTACAACAGCAGAAGCACCTATGCCACCCACACAGAGGCAGCCCTCGAGTTCACGCCTCATGACGAGAGTGGGTGTGCTGCTGGGCCCCATAGGATGTGTCCTACAGGCTTAGTTCTCAAAGCTCAGGAAATGTACTCAACCTATCTAACACAAAAAAATAAACACAGAGATCTGTAGACAAAATGAGGAGGAAGGTGAATGCATTTCAAACAACAAAACCCCAGAAGAACTAAATGAAGCAGAGATCAGCAATCTACGTCAAGTTCAAGGTATTGATCATAAAGCTGTTCAACAAATGTATGAAAAGAATGAAAGAAAATAGTGAGAAGCTTGACAAAGAGGTAATATAAAGAACAACCAAACAGAGCTGAAGAATACAGTACCTGAAATTAAAAATCACAACAAGGAATCAACAGATGATACAGAAGAACACAGCATGGAACTGAAAGAGAATTAAAATTAACCCAAGCTGACCAGGAAAAAAGAATTTAAAAAAGAGATAGTTTGAGACCTCAGGGACAATATCAAGCATCCTCACATTATAGTGGTCCCAGATCAAGAAGAGAGAGTAATAGGCTGAGAGTTTATTTGAAGAAATAAAAGAAACATTCCCTAAGCTGGAAAAGGAAACAGACGTGCAGGTCCAGGAAGCACAGAAAGTCCCAAACAAGATAAACCCCCCAAAACGCACTCCAAAACACCTTATAATTGAATAGCAAAAACTAAAAGTAAAGAATCTTAAAAGCAGCAAGAGAAAAGTAGGTAGCTACAATAGAATTCCCATAAGACCATCAGCTAACTTTTCAGCAGAAACTATAGGCTAGAAAGAACAGCATGATACATTCAAACTGATGAAAGAAAAACATCTACAACCAAGAATACTCTACACGGCAAGGCTATCATATTGTTATGAAAGAGAGACAAAGAGTTTTACAGATGAACAAAAGCTGAGATTTCTGCACCAACAAACTGACTTCATAATAAGTATTAAAGGATGGAAAGGTGGATGGAAAACATTCCATGTGAACCAAAATGAAAAGAAAGCAAGGGTAGCAATACTTGCATCAGACAAAACAGACTTTAAAGAAAAACCATTACAAGAGACAAAAAGGTCATTTGTGTATAATGATCAAGGAATCAATGCAGCAAAAAGATAAAGTAATTGTAAACAGATATATACATATAAGACAGGTACACACAAATATATAAAGAAAATGTTAATAAACATAAAGAAACTGACAGTAATGCAATAGTAGTAGGTGACTAACACCTCACTTACATCAGTGGAGAGAAAAATCCAGACAGCAAAATCAATAAAGAAACACTGGTCTTAAACAACTCGAGACAGATGGACTTAACACACTCCATCCAAGAGGCAGAATACACGTTCTTTTCAAGTACACATGAAACTTTTACATACTAGGCCACAAAACAAGTCTCAATAAATTTCAGTTCAGTTTTATTCAGACGTTCAGTCGTGTCCAACTCTTTGGGACCCCATGGACTGCAGCACACCAGGCTACCCTGTCCTTCACCAACTCCTGAAGCTTGCTCAAACTCATGTCCACTGAGTTGGTGATGCCATCCAACCATCTCATCTTCTGTCGTTCCCCTATCCTGCCTTCAATCTTTCCCAGCATCAGGGTCTTTTCAAATGAGTCAGTTCTCTGCATCAGATGGCCAATATATTGGAGTTTCAGCTTCAGCATCAGTCCTTCTAATGATTATTCAGGACTGATTTCCTTCAGTAATGACTGGTTAGTTCTCCTTGCAGTCCAAGGGACTCTCAAGAGTCTTCTCTAACACCACAGTTCAAAAGCATCAATTCTTTGGTGCTCAGCTTTCTTTATAGTCCAGCTCTCACTAGACGGACCTTTGTTGGACCTTTGTATTCTTGTATTCTTGCCACCTCAATAAATTTTAAAAGACATAAATCATATTAAGCATCATTTCTGACCACAATGCTATGAGATTAGAAATCAACTACAGCAAAAAAAAAAAATTTGCAAAAAAACTGCAAAAAAAGAAATACATAGATGACAAATAATCATGTCACTAAACAACAAAAGGTTCATGAAAGAATCAAAGAGGAAATCAAGAAAGATATGAAAAATGAAACACAGTGATCCAAAGTCTATGGAATGCAGCAAAAGCAATACTAAGAGGGAAATTTACACCAACACAAACCTACCACAAGAAAAAAAAAGAACTTCAAATAAACAATCTTACTTTACACATAAATAAACTAGAAAAAAATAAACCAAACAAAATCCAAAGTTAGTAGAAGAAAGAAAAAATAAAAATCAGGGCAGGAATAAAGGAAATAAAGACTTTTAAAAAACAAATAGAAAAGATCACTGAAACTAAGATCTGCTTCTTTGAAAAGATAAGTAAATTTGATAAACCTATAGCTAGACTCATCAAAAAAAAAAAGCCACTAGGCACAAATAAAGAAAATCAAATGAAAGAGAAGGTACAAATCACACCACAAAAACAAAAAAAGTATCATAAAAGATTACTACAAACAACTGCACTCCAATAAAATGAATAACCTGGAACAAATGAATAAATTCCTGCAAACATACAGTCTTCCAAGACTGAATGAGAAAGAAAATATGGACAAATCAAATAACAATAATGGAACTGAATCAGTAAAACACATTCTCAACAAAGTGCATGACTAGACAGCTTCACAAATGAATCCTACCAGACATTTAAAGCAAAGTTAACACCCGAACTTCTCAAACTACTTTAAAAATTGAAAAGGGAATACAGCCAAACTCATTCATCAAGCAAAATCACCCTACTATCAAAACCAACAGAAACATCACAAAAAAGGAAAACTACGGGCCCAACTCATTGATAAAATAGGTGAAAAAAATCCTCAGCAAAATATCAGCAAACAGAATTCAATGATATATTAGAAGTATCATATACCATAATCAAGTGAGACTTATCCCAGGGATGCAAAAATGGTTCAGTATCTGAAAGTCAATCAGCACAATATACTGTGTTAATAAACTGAAGAAGAAAAATTGGAGAAAAAAGTATTTGACAAAATCAACATCCATTTATGATAAGAATTCTCAGCAAATGGGGTATAGAGGGAACATTCCTCAACATAATAAAAGCCATATATGACAAATCTTTTTGCCCATAACATACTCAACAGTGAAAACCTGAAAGCATTTCCTCTAAAATCAGAAACATGAAAAAGATGCCAACTCTTGCCACTATAATTCAACAGAGTTCTGGAAGTCCTAGCTACACCAATCAGGCAACAAAAAGAATAAAAGGAATCCAAATCAGAAAGGAAGTATAGAACTGACACTTTTTGAAAATAACATGATATTGTAAATAGACAATCCTAAAGATAATACAAAACACTAATAGAACTAGTAAATTAATAAGATTGCAGGATACAAAATTAATATATAGTAATCTGCTGTTTATACACCCTAAAAGCAATCAGAAAGAGATATTTAAAAAACAGTACAGATTCAATGCAATTTCTATCAAAATACTAATGACATTTTTCACAGAACTAGAACAAATAATTCTAAAATTCATATGGAAACATTAAAGACCTCAAAAGTCCAAAACAATCTTGAAAAAGAACAAAGTTAGATTTTAACAAACCATATTACAAAGCTATAGTAATCAAAAGAGTATGGTACTGGTATAAAAACAGATCAATGCAACAGAATAGAGGGCCCAGAAAGAAACTGACTTTTTATGGCCAGGAAGCACATTAGTAAAGCATCTGCCTGCCTACACGGGAGACATGGGTTTGATCCATGGATTAGAAAAATCTCCTGGAGCAGGAAATGGAAACCCACTCCAGTATTGCCTGGAAAATCCCATGGACAGTGGAGCCTGGCAGCCTACAGTCCATGGGGGTGCAAAGAGTCAGACATCACTGAGCACAACGACTATCTCACACCATATACAAAAATAAACTCAAAATAAATTAAAGGCTTAAATGTAAAACCAGACACCATAAAAACCCTCAAAGAAAACATAAGCAGTATGTTAACGCTGGTCTTAGCAATATTTGGGGGGGTACTCCCCCTCAGGCAAGGAAAACAAAAGCAAAAATAAACAAATGGAATTAAATCAAACCAAAAAGCTTCTGCACAGAAAAGGACACTGTCAACAAACTGAGGAGACAGCCTACTGAATGGGAGAAGATATTTGCTACAACATATCTGATAAGGAGTTAATATCCAACTATATACCAAGAACTCACACAACTCAACATCAAACTACCCAAATAGGCGTTTTTGTAAAGATACACAGATGGTTAAATGACGCATGAAAACATGCTCCAATATCACTAATCATTAGGGAAATGTATATCAAAACCACAATGAGAAATTACCTCACAAATTTCAGAATAGCTATTATCAAAAAGATAACAAGTAACAAGTGTTCAAGAGGATGTTGAAAAAGGGAATGCTTGTGCACTGTTAGGAGGAATGTAAACTGCTAGTCACTATGGAGAACAGTATGGAGGTTCCCCCACAAATTTAAAAAACAGAACTACTATATGATCCAGGAATTCCACTTTTAGATAATTTTCTGAAGAAAACAGAAGCACTAATTCAAAAAGGATATACAAACTCCTATGTTCACCACAGCAATATTTACAACAGCTGAGATATGGAACCAAACTAAATATCCATTCATAGATGAATGAATAAAGAAAGATGCAGGGTGTATGTGTGTGTGTGTGTATAAAAGATGTGGTATATGGAATATTACTCAACCATAAATAAGAATCAAATATGGCCACTGTGACAGTACAGATGAATCTAGAGGGTACTATGCTAAGACAAAGAAAGATAAATACTGTATGATTTTACTTGTATGTAGAATCTAAAAAACAAAACAAATGAACAAACATAACAGAGATTAATAGACAAAATAAAACAGTGGTTTTCAAAGGGGAAAGGATGGGGAGGATGAGTTAATTAGGTAAGGGAGATTTAAGAGGTACAAATGATCAGTTATAAAATAAGTCATAGGAACATAATGTTCAGTGTAGGGAGTATAGTCAGTAATACTGTAATAACTTTGTATGGTGACAGATAACTAGATTTACTGTACTAACCATTTTGTAATGTATAAAAATATTGTGCCATTATGCTATACATCTGAAATATAATATTTTAAATCAATTATACTTCAATTAAAAAAAGAAAAATTTTTATTTATCCAAATCCAGTAAAACTGTTGACTAGACCTGAATATAATAATTAGAACTCTTAATGACTTCCCTATGTAAATTACTTAAATACGTAAGTCTATGACTTTTAAATAAGTATTTTCAAATTTCTATTTCAATTTGATTTCAATCAAAAAATATACTAATCGGTAAGAAAATGAGACATGAACTTTTCCACTGAGTTTTCATAGTAACAGTCTATCTTTTAAATAGAGAAAGCAAGGGAATTTCAGAAAAACATCTATTTCTGCTTCACTGACTATGCTGAAGCCTTTGATCGTATGGATCACAACAAATTATGGAAAATTTTAAGCTTAGTCACTCAGTTGTGTCTGACTCTTTGTGACCCCATAGACTATAGCCTGCCAGGCTCTGTCCATGGGGATTCTCAAGGCAAGAATACCGCAGTGGGTTGCCATGCCCTCTTCCAGGAGATCTTCCCAAGCCAGGAATCAAACCCAGGTCTCTCACATTGCAGGCAAATTCTCTACTATCTGAGCCACCAGGGAAGTAAGGGATGGGAATACCATATCATCTTTCCTGCCTCCTGAGAAGCTTGTATGCAGGTCAAGAAGGAACAGTTAAAACCTTAAATGGAACAACTGGTTGGTTCAAAAACTGGGAAAGGAGTATGACAAGGCTATTTGTTGTCACCCTGCTTATTTAACTTCTATGCAGAGTACATCATGTGAAATGCTGGGCTGGATGAAGCACAAGATGGAATCAAGATTACAGGGAGAAATATCAACAACCTCAGATAGGTAGATAATATCACTCTAACTGCAGAAAGTGAAGAGGAACTAAAAGAGCCTCTTGATGAGAGTGAAACAGATTGGTGAAAAAGCTGGCTTAAAACAACATTCAAAACCGAACATCATGCCATCCAGTCCCATCACTTCATGGCAAACAGATGAGTAAAAAGTGGAAACAATGACAGATTTTATTTTCTTGTGCTCCAAAATCACCACAGACGGTGACTGCAGCCATGAAATTAAAAGACACTTGCTCTTTGGAAGGAAAGCTATGACAAACCTAGATAGCATATTACAAGACAGAGACATCACTCTGCAGACAAAGGTCTGTCTAGTCAAAGCTATGGTTTTTCCAGGAGTCATGTATGGATATGATGGTTGAACCATAATGAAGGCTGAGCCCTGAAGAATTTGATGCTTTTGAACTGTGGTGTCGGAGAAGACTCTTGAGAACCCCTTGGACAGCAAGGAGATCAAACCAGTCAATCCTAAAGGAAACCAATCCTGAATATTCATCGAAAGAACTGAAGAGGAGGCTCCAATACTTTGGCCACCTGACGCAGAGTCAATTCAATGGGAAAGACCCTGATGCTAGGAAAGATCGAAGGCAAAAGAAGAAGGGAGCACCAGAGGATGAGATCATAGAATAACATCACCAACTAAGTAAACATGAATTTGAGCAAACTGTGGGAGACAGTGAGGAACAGGGGCACCTAGTGTGGTACATGCAGTCCACAGGGCCGCAGAGAGTCAGACGTGACTTAGCAACTGAAAAACAACAACAAATAATAATATATATATCATTTTACGAAAGATTCTTGAAACAGTGCTTCTTCCATCTGTCACTTTAGTCTTTGGTGTTAATGTTGACATAGATTTCATTTCCACATATTTCAGCAACTGAATAGCAATCACATCTTTTAAAAACATTTACCTAAAATTTTTTTAATTGAAGTGAACCGTGTGTTAGTCTCAGATGTACATGATTCACTATTTGTATATATTACAAAATGATCAGCAGAAATGGCAATGCCATCAGCATAGTTTACAGTAACTTTTTAAGTTTTACTCTCTTAGCTTTCAAATATGCAATACAGTATCAACTATATTCATTGACTATAGTCATACCTCTATGGCCCAAAGCTTGCAGGATCTTAGTTCCCTGACCTTGGATTGAACCTGGGCCCCTAGCAATGAAAGTGCAGAGTTCTAACTACTGGACTGCCAGGGAATTCCCAAAGAGGTTTTAACTTTAAATATTTTTGATTGCGCTGACCAATATCCAGACAATAAAATACTTTGAAGAGAAGTTTAAACAGCACCTGGGAGTTAATACTTGTCAACTACAAAATAGTGTATCTGTGTTCAGTTGAACTCTACTGACCATATATACTTAAGAAAGTATACCAAAATCCTAACTCTTATTCTCAATTCAAACGTATACCGAAACATCTGCTATGTCTTATGCACAATACTAGATCCAGTAACTGGCTTTAAAAGTTTTATTGGAAGGAAAGCAAACATATAAACAGTAATTTCAACGTCACTGTTCTGAATGCTAGTGGTAATTTCTATAATAAAGCTATATCAAGGTGTTTTCCTTGCTATAGAAGGAAAAAACATACATTGTGGAGTAGAAGATGTAGTGGGTGGGATATGGCAGGACTGTCAGGAAAAACTTAACAATGTTGCCCATGCTGTCTAGATACATTTGCTTTTATTGAGCACCCAATGCTACAGGATTGAGAAGAAACTACAAAAGGTTTAGCATGTTACTTTAATTTATTCACACATCTAGTGCCTACTGTGTGTCGTACAATCTTGACAAGTTCATAATTTATTTTTCAATTAGGTATAATCCCACAAAGCCAGGAGTTTTAAACTGTGGTTGAAAGATCATGAATTCTTTATTTTCCAAAAAATGCTTATTTTTCCTCCAATGTTTCTCATTTTATCTCCTCCCAACTTCCTCCCAGTAAATTGAATGAAATGGTAACATTTAACAATATCTACAATACTCCAAAATCCTTTAAAAACTAATAGATTCCGTTGTTACTTGCTTTTACTTCTAAAATAAACAAAACTGAATGAATAGAACTAAGTAAAATCATATGGTTTGCTTAATGCAGACTGTAACAGCAGAAAGTAATTCTCAATCTAAATCAGAATTTATTCTGTGTATTGAGCACTCTGTAATTACAAAATCTATAGTATAATAGCTACAGAGCTATTTATTATAGAAAAAATGGCAATTATTTAAATTTGCAATACATTTTCATCTTATCCATTCTGTCTTTGATGGAAAACTTTGGAATCATAGAGAAGAATCAAGTCACCAAAAAAAGCTGGCTGACAGAATTATACCTATTCATTTTAGTAAATACTGCCATAAGATAAAGCTTACAGCATGGATACCACACACACAAAAGAAAATTACAGGTAAGTATCACCAATGAATACAGGTGCAAAAATCATCAGCAAAACACTAGCAAACTGAATTCAACAATACATTAAAAGGCTCATACCTTGATCAAGTGGGAATCATCCCATAGATACAAGGATTTTTCATCAATCAGTTGTGATACACCACATTAACACCACTGAAGAATAGAAAAGCTATGATCATCTCAACAGATGCAGGAAAAGTTTCTAATAAAATTCAACATCTATTATGATAAACACTCTCCAGATATATGGGCACAGAGAGGAACATACCTCAGTATAATAAAGGACACATAGGACAAGTCTACAGCTAACATCACATCCAATGACGAAAAGCTGAAAGCATTTCTCTAAAATCAGGAACAAGACAAGGATACCTAATCTTGCCACTTTTATTCAACATAGTTTTGGATCCTAACAGCAATTAGAGAAGAAAAACAAAAGGAATCTTAACTGGAAAGGAAGAAGTAAAACTGTCACTGTTTGCAGATGACTAAAAATACTATACAGAGAAAATCCTAAAGATGCCACCAGAAAACTACTAGAGCCCATCAGTGAAAAGTTGCTAAACACAAAATTAAAATACCTAAGTCTGTTGCATTTCTATACACTAACAACAAAATATTGGAAAGAGAAATTAAGGAAACAATCTCATTTATGATCGCATCAAAAAGGATAAAATACTTAGCAATAGACCCTCCTAAGGAGACAAATGAGCAGCAGAAAGGAGACAAATGATTTGTATTCCAAAAACTGTAAGATGCTGATGAAAGAAATTGAAAATGACAGATGGAAAGATACACCTGAATTCTTGGACTGGAAGACTCAGTATCATTAAAATGACCATTCTGTAGATCTGCAATCTACAGATACAGTGCAACCCCTATCAAATTACCAATGGCATATGTATGGAAATACAAAAGACCCCAAATAGCCAGAACAATCTTGAGAAAGAAGAATGGAGCTGAAGGAATCACATTCCCTGACATCAGACTATATTATCAATGCAAACCTACAGTATTCAAAACAGTATGGTACCAGCACAAAAACAGAAACATAGATTAATGGAATAAGATACAAAGCCCAGAGATATACCCATGCACTTATGATCAATTAATCCACAACAGAGGAGGCAAGAATACACAATGGAGGAAAGACAGTCTCTTCAATAAGTGGTGCTGGGAAAATCAGACAGCTATTTGTAAAAGAATAAGAGCATTCTCTAACAGCAAATACAAAAACAAAATTTAAAATGGGTTAAAGACCTACATGAAAGACTAGAGATTATAAAACTCACAAGGGAAAACATAGGCAGAACACTCGTTGACATAAACCACAGCAATATTTTTTTGGATTGGTCTCCTACAGTAATGGAAACAAAAGCAAAAATAAACAAATGAAACCTAATTAAATGCTTTTGCACAGCAAAGGAAACCATAAACAAAATGAAAAGACAACCTATAGAATGTGAGAAAATATCTGCAAACAATGCATCAACAAGGGACTAATTCCAAAATATACAAACAGCTCATACAGCTTAATATCAAAAACAAAAAGCAATCCAAAAAATGGACAGAAGACCTAAATATTTCTCCAGAGAAGACATACAGATGGCCAATAGGCTCATGAAAAGATGTTCAACACTGCTAATTATTAGAGAAATGCAAATCAAAACTACAATGAGATATCACCTCACACCAGTCAGAATGGCCATCATTAAAAAATCTACAAACAATCAATGCTGGAGAGGGTGTGGAGAAAAGGGAACCCTTTTCTATTTACAAAATAGAAATAAACACAGAAAATAAACTTATGGTCACCAAAGGGGAAAAGGAAGGAGGAATAAATTAGGAATTTGGGGTCAACAGATATGCACTACTATATATAAAATAAACAAGGACCTACTATAGAGCACAGGAAACTGTACTAATTATCTTGTAATAGCCTATAATGAAAAAGAATCTGAAAAAATATATATATATATAACTGATTCACTTTGCTGTACATCTGAAAGACTGTAAATCAACTACAATTTAAAAAAAAATTTTTTTTAAATATACAGTCTCCAACATGCAATACTATTATTCAATATAAGGAAGAAGCAGGACACAACCTAACAAGGAAAAAAGTCATTTTCCAGTAATCTATAACATCATTGTCCATGACATTTAAAACCCAAATATTTCATAAGGAAAGCAAAAATCTAAAATGCTATCTTGCTTAAGGAGATGCTGCTACGAAATATTTTAAATATTCTATACTATTGTATAATCATATGAGCCCATAGATGTTACTGTAGTTAAGTACTGTTATGCTATGAAAGGCAAAAAATGAAGAAAACAGTCCAACTCTCAAAGAACTTATGACTAATGGGAAACAAAGACAAAGAAATAGGCAATCACAATGAAGTATCACTAGTACCAGAAAGAGGTAAGACATAAGAATAAGGCACTCTAAGACCACACAGAACTGGTATTTAACCTAACCTTGTGAATTCAAATAATGCTCCTTAGAGGAAGTGATGGTAATGTGCCACTTGAAGGATAAATAGTACTTAAATATGCAAAGAGTGTTGAGGTGGGGTAGGAGACAGGAAGGTCAGAGGGGAAACCAGAAGAAACAGTCTAGGCAGACAGAATCTTAATTACATAGGAGCGAGAGCATACAAGTGCCAGCAGTCAGGGATAGCAAGTAGTTCACGACAGCCAAAATACAGTTTGCACATGGCTGGAGACTGGGCCAGAATGGAACTGAGACGATGAATGTCAAAGAATGAAAAGAAGATGCAGGCAGGGAATATGAAGGGCTTTCTGACATGTTGAGAAGTTTGGTCTTTATCCTACAGGCAACACAGAGAGCAAATTAAGACCTAAGACAAGTAGACCAGTTAGGAGGTAGGATGAAAGTAACTATAGTTGCAGTAAGTATGGAAATTGAATGAGTTAGGAAAATGAATACTAGAACTGAATGACACTGATAGGAGGCCTAAGAGGGAGAAGACAGGAATGATACATAGGTTTCTGGCTCAGATAACTGGCTGGGTATTGGTAACAATACTAAGGGAAAAATGAGGGGAGTAGTGGAAGAGATGATCATTATCAACTTGTTTCAGACATACTGTGATTAAGATGCCTGTGGAAAATCAAACGGATAGTTCTAAGGGTCTAAAATTCAAGAAAAAGATGCAGTTATATATCTTAATAAGCCAGTCCTCTAGCAGTAGAACAAATTACTGTTTCTTTGGTTGAAAAGTAAACAATCACTAAGGTAAAACATCAAAGATCCAACTTGAATTTTTAAATGTTACTAAAACATTTTCTGCTCTTACTTGCCATGTACAAAGCCTGAATTCCTTGAGTAAAAAGTATGTATGATACAAATGAACTATATACATTTAAGCTTTCGTGTAAACAGATGGTAACTGAAGTCACAGCGGATAATGAGATAGAAGAAGAGTATACTAGTTTCCTATTGCTGCCATAACAAACTACCACAAAGTTGGTGGAGTAAAACAACATAAATTTACTCTCTTACAGTTCTAGAGGTCAGAAATCCAAAATGAGTCTCAGAGGCTAATAATAATCAATGCGTCACAAGGCTGGTTCCTTCTCGAGGCACCAAGGGAAAATCCCTTATCTTCTCTAGCTTTCATAGTCTGCCTTACCATGTGGCCACATCACTCTAGTCCCTGCCTCTGTGGTGGTATTTCCTTCTCCTCTGACTATTCCTGTGGCCTTCTTATAAGAACCATTTTTACTATATCAGGCCCAAAGGATAAGTTCCCACCTCAAAAGCCTCAATTTAATCATACCTATAAAGTCACTTTTACAGTCAAGGTAATATTCATATGTTCTGGGGATTAACACATCGACATTTTAGAGTGAAAGGGTATTATTCAGCCTATCACAGAGTATGCAAAGAAACAAGGTATTGGTAATTTTTAAATTGAATGGTGAGTTCACATCAATTCATTTTGCCATTGTGCTTCCTAAACATATATATACATGTATATATTCACGTGTATATAAAGTATTATATAATATAAAACACTTTTAAAAGAGTAAAGAACTATAAATCAAACTCTGAGAAACACTGCCAGTTCAAGGAAAGGGCAAAAAGCTGATGGGCATTCAAAGTGAGAAAAGCCAAAATAGAAGCAAGAGGACGACTCTTTCAAGAACGAGAAAGCCATCCTTTTGGATTGCACAAAGTTAGCAGCAGGTTCACTATCGACCTTGATGAAAGCTATTTCAGAGGAATGATGGATACCAAAAATAGAGTATACTGAGCTGAGAGGTGCATGGGAGGTCACCAATCTGGAAAAAGCCAGGTGCAGATACATCTTTTAGATACTCACGAATAAAAAACTAAATAAACACAAAATCCAAGATGCTCCAATAATCCAAGAGGAACTAGAATCTAAGTAAGATTTACAAAAGGAGGGGACGAAAAGGAGAAGAAAGGAATAAACACTAAAAGAAGCTACAAGAATAATGACAATGATGATTCTGTTGTTACAATTTATTAGGCCTTAGCATATGCCAGCCACTGCCCTAAATACTTCATATACTTTATGAAACAGAGGTTATTACGTCCAATTTACACAACAGAGAACAAGCACAAAGACAGAGCTAAGCATTGTCAGAGTTCGAATTCAAATGCAGGTAGAACTGACTCTGAAACGTGCACTTCTGAGTACTAAATTAACAGATGTGATGGCTCCAATGGAGTAGTTCAAGTATGAAAAAGCTAAAAATATAGCCTGGCAGCATGGCTACTATCAGCAGTTAACAGAAAATCTCTAGAAAGCAGTTTTTCCCAAAACTAGAGTCAAGGACACTTAGCAAAGAGACTATTAAGAGAGTTGGCCACGTCAACAGTTTGAACTTAAAGCCAAAAGATTAAATTTGGGACCAAAATAAAAACTCGAGCCCTAAAAGGGGCTATTTACAAGCAGTAATTAAGATGCATGAATACTTAAACCAGTAACTTCAGTAGCAGCAGAATACCAATGTTTTAAGTCTCAACTAAAGGAAAAGGAATTTGTGAAATAACCCATGATGCACTGTATGCATCCCAGAGCTAACTATGCACTAATACGGTATGCTAAAACATGTTAGCAGAAGGCAATGACACCCCACTCCAGTAGTCTTGCCTGGAAAATCCCATGGGCGGAGGAGCCTGGAAGACTGCAGTCCATGGGATCACTGAGGGTCGGACACGACTGAGCAACTTCACTTTCACTTTTCACTTTCATGCACTGGAGAAGGAAATGGCAACCCACTCCAGTGTTCTTGCCTGGAGAATCCCAGGGACGGGGAGCCTGGTGTGCTGCTGTCTATGGGGTCACACAGAGTCGGACATGACTGAAGTGACTTAGCACCAAAACATGTTAATAAGATAGACAACAAGGCTATCACCATAGTAATCAGTCACAGACAACAGTGGAACAGGAGCATGAACCTAAAAGGTAGCAGCAGAAAAAAGTCCTCAAAACTATCATTAAATCATTTAGGCAGTATCAGTGAAGGGAAAATATATGTTCATTAACCCAGGTTACTGGCCACTCGCTGGATCTGTTACATTCTCAAATTCAAAGAAAATTCTATAGGTTGATCTTTGTCTGCTGGGATGTTATACAGCCACTGGTCAACTGGTAATACAGGAGTATTGTGCCATCATGAATTCTTTTTTTTTTTATTTTCTTTTTACAAGAATCATCTCTGTTTTATTTATTTTACAGAGTAATGGTTTAAACTGAATACACTTGGGCACAGTAAATATTTTGACATGAAAGCATCAGAATGGGCATCAGAAAAATAGCAACTCATCTTACACACAACAACTAGAAAATATTTTTGTCTGATTATTTAAGGGTTACAAATCCTGAGAATGTTAGACATTGAACAAACTAGGTACCACCTGATAATTAACTCTTGCTTGGAAATCATCATTTAAAAAAATGCTCTGAGGTACAAATCACCTATGTATTAAACATGAATCTTTTACATTTTACAAAGACTTTAAACAAATATATCAAACGATTCTACTTCAGTGGCTCTAAGACAGCTATCAGTCAAGTTCCAGGACACTGTTCCATAATTTCCCATAAGCTGGGTTTCTCCGTGGCAGCCGCCACTCGCTCTTTGTCATTTATCTGCTTGTTGGTATCTTCCTCTGTTGATTGGGTTCCTTCAGAAATGTAGATTTCCAACTTATGTTTAAACGGTAAACAGCGCTGAAGTCTTACTCGTAAGCACAGCCCAGTAAGAGTCGCGCTGGCGTGAACCTTATAGTAACCAAATAGTCGTCTTCATTAATCTCCTGAACCTCCATACAACTTTCCGTTACCACTTCCAGTTCTTCTAACGTATTGGGCTTCTCTGGGTCCCGGATGGTTCCAATCAAATCATAAACTTCTAGCGCTTTCTCTTCCATGATCCGGGGCTGCCGGGCAGCTCCGCGCTCAGAGAGGCCCGAGAGCCACAGGAAACTGCTCAGCGTCTAAGAGAGCAGTCCGGATACCCGCTCCATCCTTACGTTCCGCCATCCCTGGCGACTGTCCATGAATTCTCTAAACATGGCATTGTCCTCTCCTCTGGAGAACTTCTATTATTATTTACAGTTAAGTGAGTTCTAAGACTTCAGTTTCCTGATCCTTTGTCACGTCCTTCAAAATACTGGTGAATAAAGCAAATTCTAAAAAATATGAGTTATTTACAACCCTAGGAATAGATTGTGCTGTGCTTAGTCACTCAGTCATGTCCAGCTCTTTGCGACCCTCTGGACTGTAGCCCACCAGGCTCCTCTGTCCATGGGGCTTCTCCAGGCAAGGATACTGGAGTGAGTTGCCATGCCCTCCTCAAGGGGATCTTCCCAACGCAGGGATCATACCCAGGTCTCCAGCTCTGCAGGCAGATTCTTTATCTTCTGAGCCACCAGGGAAGCCCAAGAATAAACTATAAAATAATTATCAATAGATCATCTAAAATGAGATCATTCACTTTCATGAAATAACATACAGAAAGCAATTACCACAGTGTCCAAGTGTTCATAAATTATAGCTATTAAAATTATAGGACTTCCCTGGTGGCTCAGACGGTAATGTGTCTGTCTACAATGCAGGAGACCGGGGTTCAATCCCTGGGTTGGGAAGATCCCCTGAGGAAGGAAATGGCAATCCACTCCAGTACTATTGCCTGGAAAATCCCATGGAGAGAGGACCCTCAAAGTAACAGGTTACAGAGACTCTTTTGAGGAAGGAAGCCTATAACCAATACCTTTGGTGCTCACATTACATTCCCTTGACCTACTTTTCATTTCAGCCCCAGCCCCAGAAGCTCAGACTCACATCACCTTCCAGTATTCCAACTGAAGTGAACCCATTATGCGTCAGGGTCTTAAGGAGCACTATAATAACTCAAAAGCACAAAAAGCTAACACCTTCAACCAAAAGCGAACAAGAACCAGTGGGTAACTGTCCGAGCGTTCCAGCTTTCAAATGGATAATACTGAAAGGCATTCTGTATGATTCTTAAGTGATTCCATTGAAATTAAACCTCTTACTGCTCACTGCAAGCAACTCATCTATCACCCTTTTTCCTCCTTCCCTGTCTCACTCCAGAGCTCCTCACTTCTAGTTCCTAGGTCAGTTTTCAAATAAACCACCTATATCCATGTTTTTGTTTCATATTTTCTTTGGGAAATGCCAATCTAAGACAAAGCCCACCCATAAGACCCTAAGAAATGATCATCCAGCCTCTGCTTGAACACTTCTATCCTACTATGTTCATTCCCAAAGCAGATGTTCTAAGGGTACACATTCTAGCAAAGTGCAGAAATGCAATCTTGGAGACTAGAAAAGAATTACAAATATTTATTGAATGAGTGAACAAACTTTAACAAGCAAAGTGCCAGAGTTCTTTAAGAAAAAGGTTAAGAGGTCAGTCTACACAATATATACAGACATTATTTGTTCTCTAGACATGACTGAGCGACTGAACTGAACTGAAGGATACTATAAAATATTACTGGTTTTTAATTTTTCTTCAAGAGGCCCAGCTTTCATTACAACTGACTTCCAGAGTTTCTATAATCTACATGCATGATACCTGTAGGATAACTAACATGTATCCTGTTGTATGGTACAACAGGAATAATAAAATTACAAACAATGACTGTAGTCTGTTTAATCTGACTCAGTCAAATATTCCCCAAGATTTTTAAACTTGGTACCAAAGAAAGGGATTTTCAGTCCCTTCCTAATGATAAAACTATGAGCTATAAGCTTGAAAACACTTCCATCAGCTATATCTGCCACACTGAAAAAAAAACAACCTGACATAGTAGTTGACAAATGACTGAGACAAATTAGAGAGTCTGGCAGCTTTCTAGCTCTGATCCCTGGGACCAGTTAGCTACCCTGCCCCTTCCACTGCTTGATGATATAAGCCAATTGCCTTTTCCTGACTGTGCTACCTATTTGAGTTTCTAGGCTTCTGTAACGTGTAACTGAGAACAGTCTAAAACAAGAGCTAGTATAAAGAAAATGTTGCATAAGATCTAATGCTCTCTATGGAAGGCTACAAAGCCTGAGATCCATAAATCCTCTAGAAATCTCAACTCTCGATTTTATGTATTTCTAGACATATACACATCTCTAGAAGGAAGTCAAAATAAAACTCTGACTTCTATACCCTCTCAAAGAAGTTAAGATCTATTGGTCAGTGGTCTAAACCAAGGACTCGATGTATTTTTCTGCCAATTAACATAGGAAACAATCTTCCATAGTTGATTAAATGTCATAATTTTCTACCAAGGGAACATGTATTTTCTTTGAAACCCTTTCTCTGGCCCATTTCTAAGATTCTTTCTCTGACCACAGTTGAAAATCAATGGTTTAGAATATGATTGTATGAAGAACTGTTGGGAGTCACTTGATCTTTTAAATTTATTCAGATGTGCTAAAATACGAGCAATTTTAGAACTAGATAATTCATTCTAGGCTAGCTGGCCATGGTAAGATGTAATAAGCACACTCTATTCTGTCTCTCCCACTGAATGCAATCATAATCTCTGGACATGATACACAGAAAAGTTATTTTAACACTGTAAAGGAAATATCAAGCAGATTAGGGAAAGGTTATCAGAATTCAAAGTATCACTCAGCCAGAGACGAGTCTGTCATATTATTTTTCCCTCTAGTATCCCTTGCTTCTGCTTCACTGATTATGCTAAAGCCTTTGACTGTGTGGATCACAACAAACTGTGGCAAATTCTTAAAGAGATGGGAATATAAGACCACCTTACCTGCCTCCTGAGAAATCGGTATGCAGGTCAAGAAGCAACAGTTAGAACCGGACATAGAACAATGGACTGGTTCCAATTGGGAAAGGAGTACATCAAGGCTGTATATTGTCACCCTGCTTATTTAACTTATTTGCAGATTACATTATGTGAAATGCTAGGCTGAATGAAGCACAAGCTGGAATCAAGATTGGCAGGGAAAAATATCAATAACCCCAGGTATGGAAATGACACCACCTTTATAGCAGAAAGCAAAGAGAAACTAGAGAGCTGCTTGATGAGGGTGAAAAGCTGGCTAAAAATTCAACATTCAAAAACAAAGATTTTCATGGGCTCCAGAATCACTACAAATGATGACAGCAGCCATGAAATTAAAAGACACTTGCTCCTTGGAAGAAAAGCTATAACCAACCTAGACAGCATATTAAAAGCAGAGACATTACTTTGTCAACAAAGATCCATACAGTCAAAGCTATGGTTTTTCCAGTAGTCATGTATGGATGTGAGAGTTGGACCATAAAGAAAGCTGAGCGCTGAAGAATTGATGCTTTTGAACTGTGGTGTTGGAGAAGACTCTTGAGAGTCCCGTGGACTGCAAGGAGATCAAACCAGTCAATCCTAAAGGAAATCAGTCTTGAATATTCATTGGAAGGACTGATAATGAAAGCTGAAGCTCCAATAATTTGGCCACCTGATGCAAAGAATTCATTGGAAAAGACCCCGATGCTGGCAGACTGAAGGCAGAAGAAGGGGACAACAGAGGATGAGATGGTTGGATGGCATCACCAATTCGATGGACACGAATTTGAGCGAGCTCCAGAAGTTGGTGATGGACAGGGAAGCCTGATGTGCTGCAGTCCATGCGGTCACAAAGAGTCTGACATGACTGAGGGACTGAACTGAACTGACTGATCCCTTGCCTAAACTTAATGGAACTGGAGACTTAGAAATGAGCACTTCAGGAGAAGCATCCTCTTCCAAGAAGCTAGAAAGAGAACTAACAGAAATGTGTGAGTGTGTAAATCATTCACTTTTTTTTCTATTTACTTTGTTTTCTCAAGTACCCAGTGGTATACATGGAAATCTAAAGAGCCAAAAACTAGAAGCAAGGAAATCTTTTTCTCCATTCATTGAGGTGTTGGTCCTACTTTCTTATTAATAGAATGACAACTTCAATAAGGTGCAGAGATTGGACAGAATAAATAAACAGTCCCTATTCACAGAATGCATGATTACCTACTTTAAAAAATCCCAAATAATCTACAAAATACATAGAGAACTAACGAATGAACTTAGCAAGGTTGCCTGCAAAGTCAAACACACAAAAATCAATCATATTTCTATACATGGCAATGTTCAATTAGAAACTGAAATCTTAAAAACAAGGCTATTTACCATAGCTCCCCCAAACTGAGATATGTAGGCATAAATAGAACAAAACATACAGGATCTGCACATTCAAAACTATGAAACACCAATGAAATAAATAAATAAATACATGAAGACACATCCATGTATATGGATTGGAGGGGTCAACATAATAAAAATGACAACTCAGGGCTTCCCTGGTAGCCCAGTGTTTAAGTCCCCGATTTCATAATGCATGGGGCCCTGGTTCGTTCTCTGATCAGGAAACTAAATCCTCATACCACAACTAAGAGTTTGCATGCAACCAAGACCCAGTGCAGCCAAATAAATATTTTATTTTTAGAAATGATATTGTTGTACAGTTGCTAAGTCATGTCTGATTCTTTGCAACCCCATGGACTGTAGCACACCAGGCTTCCCTGTCCTCCACTATCTCCCAAAGTTTGCTCAAACTCATGTCCAATGACTCAGTGATGCTAATAATTTCATCCTCTGCCACCCACTTCTCCTTTTGCCTTCAGTCTCTCTCAGGATCAGGGTCTTTTCCAGTGAGTCAGCTCTTCACATCAGGTGGCCAAAGAATTGGAGGTTCAACTTCCACATCAGTCCTTCCAGTGAATATTCAGGACTGATTTCCTTTAGGATTGACTGATTTGATCTCTGTGCTGGAGACTCTCAAGAGTCTTCTCCAGCACCACAGTTCAAAAGTATCAATTATTTGGCGCTCAGCCTTCTTTATGGTCCAACTCTCCTCAAATTAATCTATAGATTTAAAGCAATACCAATCAAAATCCCAGCTAGAATTTTCAGAGACATGGATAAAATGATTCTAAATTTTAGATGGACAAGTAAAGGAACTCAAATAGCTAAAAAGTTTTTGAAAAAGAATGAAACTGGAAGAATCACAACTCCTCAATTACAATACATTAACCATAAAACTATAGTAATCAAAGTCTGTATGGTAATGGCAAAGGGATATAGATTAAAGGAATAAACCCTGACAAATATTACTGAACACTGACAAAGGTCCAAAAACAATTCAATTATAAAAGAATAGCCTTTAAATGGTGTTGGAACAAACGTACATCTGTATGCAAAAAATTAACCTCAACTTAAATCTCACATTTTATATAAAAATTCATTCAATATGATCATAGATCTGAATGAAAATATTTCAAAGCCTCAATAAGAAAACAGAGTAAAAATATTCATGCCCTAGGGTTAGGCCAAGAGTTCTTAAATACGACAACAAAAGTACAATAAATAAGAGAAAACAGCTGGTGAACTGGACTTTATCAGTATTAAGAACTTTTACTCTCAAAAGATACTGTTAAAAGAATGAAAAGAAAAGCTACAGATGAGCAGAAAATATTTGCAAACTACAAATCCAACAAAGGACTTACAGCCAGAGTATTTTAACAACTCTCAAAATTCAACAATAAGAAAATAGACATTTCAACTTAAAAATGGGCAAAAGATATAACAGACACTTGGCCTCAATATTATCAGCTATCAGGAAATAAATATTAAAACTACAATGAGTTATCCATAATGGAAATGCAAATCAAAACCACCAGACACCACTTCATACTCACTAGGACAGTTATAATAAATACAGTAGTAAGTGTTGACAAGGTTGTGAAGACCCTCATTCACTGGTGGGGATGTAAAGTGGTGCAGCCAGTTTGGAAAGAGTCTGGCAGTTACTCAAGGGGCTAAACACAAAGTTATCATATTATCCAGCAATTCAACTAATCTGGATATACCCAAAAGAATGAAAATCTGTGCCACACAAAAACCTGTACACAAATGTTCACAGTATGCTGTGTGCCTTTGCAACCCCAAGAACTGTAGCCGGCCAGGCTTCTCTATCCATGCAATTTTCCCAGTAAGAATGCTGCAGGTTGTTGCCACTTCCTCCTCCAGTGGAATCTTTCTGGTCCAAAGATTGAACCCATGTCTCTGGTGTCTCTGGCATTGGTAGGCAGATTCTTCAACCCTGGGCCACCTGGGAAGCCAATGTTCATAGAACATTATTCATACTAACCAAAAGGTAGACACTCCCAATGTCCATCAACTTGTGGATAAACAGTGTGATGTGTTCATTCAACAGAATATCATCCATCAGTAAAAAGGAATAAAGTAGTGATACATGCTACAATTCAGATAAAGCTGGAAAACATTAAAAGAAGCTAGTCACAAAAGGTAACATATGATTCTCTTTGTATGAAATGCCCAGAGTAGGCAAACTTAAAAGACAGAAAGCAGATCGTGGCTGGCTAGAGCTAGGGAAAAGGAAAAACACACAGTGAAGGCTAATAAGCACAGGATTTCTTCTTGGAGTGATGTTCTAAAACTGACAGTGAACAGTAGCAGTTTACAACTCTGCTAAGTCGTATCTGACTCTTGTAAATCCATGGACTGTAGCCTGCTAGGCTCCTTTGTCCATGGGGTTCTCCTGGCATGAATATTGGAGTGGGTTGCTATTTCCTTCTCCAGGGATCTTCCCAACCCAGGAATCGAACCTAGGTCTCCTGCACTGCAGGCAGACTCTTTACCAACTGAGCTATGAGGGAAGCCCATAAATATACTTCTCCTGCTAAGTCATTTCAGTCGTGTCTGACTCTGTGCAACCCCATAGACAGCAGCCCACCAGGCTCCATCGTCCCTGGGATTCTCCAGGCAAGAACACTGGAGTGGGTTGCCATTACCTTCTCCACGTAAATATACTGTTGCTGCTGCTGCTAAGTCTCTTCAGTCATGTCCAATTCTGTGCGACCCTAGAGACGGCTAGAAACCATCAAATCATACATTTTATATGAGTAAATTATGTCTCAAAAAAGTTGTTTAAAAAATACAACAAATTATCACCAATTAAAATGGTTAAATTTTAAAATATTGACAATACCAATGTTAATAAGGATACAAAGCAACTAAATTTTATACATTGCTGCTGGAAAAGCAAAATGGTACAACTACTCTGGAAAATGGTTTTGCAGTATCTTATAAAGTTAAAGTATATTACCTGAGGCTTCCCTAGTGGCTCAGTGGTAGAGAATCCACCTGTCAATGCAGGAGACACTGGTTCAATCCCTGGTGTGGGAAGATCCCACATGCCGCGGAGCAACTAAGCCCATCTGCCACAATTATGGAGCCTGTGCTCTAAGGCCCAGGAACTGCAACTAGTGAGCCCATGCACTGCAGCCACTGAAGCCCCCTTGCAGTCTAGAGCCCACGCTCTGCAATGAGAGAGGCCACCTCAATGAGAAGCTCACACCCCAAAATTAGAGAGAAATCCCCACTCACTGCAACGAGAAAAAGCCTATGCACAGCAAAGACCCAGAACAGCCCCCCCAAAAGCATATTACCTATGGCCCAGGAATCTCCCTCCTAGATATATATGCTAGAGAAATGAAATATTTACACAAAACCTTGTATACAAATGTTTAAAAGTGGCTCTATTTACAACTGCCAAAAACTAGAAATAATTCAAAAGACCTTCCAGGGGTAAGTAGATAAACTGTGGTACATTCAAACAATGGAATATTATTTAGCAATAAGAAGAATGAGTTATTGATACACACAACTTAGAAGACTCTCAAAGGCATTATGGTGAAAGAAACCAATTTTCACAAGACTGTATACCATACAGTTCCATTAATATTACAGTCTCAAAAATCACAAAACTAAGGAGATGAAGAAAAGATTATTTGTTGCCAAAGATTACAGGGGAAGAGAAGGAGTTTTTTTGGGTAAAGTATTTTGTTATTCTGTACCCTGATGACTGAGGTAATCACACAAATCTATACATGCGTTAAAATTCTAAAAACTGTTCACCAAAGGAAGATAGTGAATTTTTCTTAATAATTTAAAAAATTTAAAAATGTTAAATCCATTCAAGTGTCAACTCTTTTATGATTTCAATTCACTAAACTACCACATTTGATCACCTCATTTAGTTAAAAATACAGTATATAGTTCAAAGATAGATACTGGAAAAATGAAATACATCCTAAGGAGTACCAAGAAGTAGTAAAGCATCAGGAAACTTGGTCATTAATTAGGGGTAAACAAACTAGACATGCTAAGCCTGGAGCAAGAACTCAGGGAGAATGACTGATGGCAAATGTCTTCAATTAATTGAAGGGCTGAGATATATATAAGGGTTACAATTTTTCCACATAGTATTAAAGCGAAACTTCATTTACCAGTAAGTCTAAATAAAAATACAGAGGGCTTTCTAAGGCTACCAGAAGTTCACCGTATAGTCCTCAAGTGCTAGATAATCAAGAAGCAGAAAGTTCTGGGGATTCCTGCACTAAACAAAGGATCAGACAGGATAATCAAAGAGTTTTCTTCCACCTCAAACATTCTATGAATCTATGAACTATAACTTCTACAGTTAACCTACCTACCAAAGTAAAAGACACTGAAAATAAAAAAGTATCCCAATCAAAAAGGTATCCCTTTGTGTAAAATATCACCTTTCATTGCACAAAAATATTTAGTAGTACTCTAAGTTTCCAATTTTAAAAAGACCAAATAAATACAAAACCTTAACAAAAGCCTTATTAAGACATATTTTATTTCTCTAAATTTCATTTGTAATAAGGACATTAAATTCAAATTATTAATGACTAATTAAATCTAATTTCATTAGACATAAAAGACAAAAGTTACAAATATAAATTTCACGCAAACGTCTATAAGTATATTGAAGAAATTTCTTGAAAAAGTACTCTTTCCACACAAAGGGTGGTAGTCCTCAAAAGAGCCAAAACATCTGTATTCACTTTAAAGCTCATCAGGACAGAATGACATTTTTAGGAGAAGCATATGGCTTGCTGAACAGTCATCTAGAACAGGATCTTTTGTCTAGTAAACCTATTCAAGGACCATTTACTTATGTATGGAGTGGCTGAATAAAGAAAAGAACATATTTTTAAGTCCTAGAAAACACAAAGAATTAAATCCTTCATCTAGCATTGTTAGAGACAGCAAAACACAGTACAGAAGCAGCCAGATCTTTACTCTCAGAGACAGTGCTCTCACACATCTGAAACAATTCTAAGAAATCACTGAAACAAAAGAACTCTAGAAAAGCTTTCTTAGAGAACTATATCCAGCCAAAGACCACCTCCCTAAAAAAGTCATTTCCATTTTAAAGGATAAAACACTTTCTTCTTAAAACTCTGAAGGGCAGAGTTCAACAGCTGCGCTATATTAAACCTGAGCCCTTCCAAAAGGAAGAACAAGAGTCTCTGGAGAGTGAGTAACATGGCCTGCTTTCTCCAAAATTATCAAAATGCCTGCTTTGCCTCAAAGGAAAGTATCTCCTAGAAAAAGCCTCTATAAAATATATGGGTAAAAAACATAAAACTTAGATTAGGAAAATATACAAAAATAGAAACATTTTTGCTGGTTTTTTAAAATGTCCACCTAAGGTAAAATGTCTTTTGACATCCTTCAAGACATAGCATGGAAACTATTAAACAAAAGCAGCAGTTTTCAGCCTTCCCTTCCCTTCAGAATCACTACAGAGCTAGATCTCAACCTAAACTTAGTGAACCAATATATACTGGGACCAAGACATCTGAATTATTTATGCACACAACAGGTGATTTTGAAGCATAGCAAGAGTTTAAAAACAACTGAACTAGATCACGATCCCATAAAGGAAAAAAATTTAAGTCTAGAGAGTAAAGTCAAGAAAAAAAGGTCACATTTGAGCAGCTAGTTCTAACGAACCTTAGTACTTTATGAAATACCATTTAATATTTAATATTAATTAAATATTTAATATAACTTAAATTTAATATTTAATATAATTTAATATTTAATATATCAAAATACTCAGAATTTGAAACAGAAATTCTGAATTGTTCTCATGCCATTACTTAAAGGACAAAAGACTTCAAATAGTTGGCTAAAATATCCAAAGATTCGGATGAAAGTTTTTATGAAGAATATGATCACTGCAAAGATTCCATCAGGGTGTCTGGATATTGCAAACAGAAAAAAAGTTATAATAAAGAGCTCATGTAGGACAGAGGAGCCTGATGGGCTGCAGTCTATACGGTCACAAGAGAGTCAGATACAACGTAGCGACTAAACAACAATTAAACGTATTATCCTATTATCCGTCAACATTTAAAAAGTTCAAGGCTGTAATCACAATAAAGTAAATTTCAGCCACCAACAAAGCTTTAATTCTATTTTATACAAAATTCTAATAGGTTTATTTGCTCGGTATTCAAATCCATTATAAATGAAAAGCAGTAATGGAAATGCTAAAGGAGAGCAGACCAGTCAAGGAAGAACACAAAAACATTATTAAAAAACAGACACAAGAACTCAGAAAGCATAGCAGACACTTGATAGTTTTGAAAGGCAGCAGAATACAATAACTTTTTCCCAATGATCACAAGGGTAAGGAAGAAAAATATGTTCAGTATTCCTTGTTCAATATATATTACATGGATTTTGTTTAAGAGGGAAAGACAGTATAATCATGAAGTTACCTACAGTCTCTTATCAGAAATAATGACAAACTTTAGGGGAAAGATCCTAAAAATATGTTCAGTATTCCTCGTTCAATATATATTACATGGATTTTGTTTAAGAGGGAAAGACAGTATAATCATGAAGTTACCTACAGTCTCTTATCAGAAATAATGACAAACTTTAGGGGAAAGATCCTTACCACACACACACACACACAAAAAGCCCCAATTCCTCAATTGGAGACTCTCATTGTATAAAAGGAATAGTGGAGTGAAAGTAAAGAGCATCAGAGTCTTTCAAATAAAAAATATACCTTGCTAAAAGGAAAAAAAAAGAAGACAAGTTATAGGTTACTATTATCAGACATAATATTTCTTCCTGCAAAAGTCACATATTTCTTTAGCTAAGTCAGACTATTTCCTAGTAACGTAAACTTAAAAATGTTTCCTCATCTGAAAAATAAGAATAAAAACATCTAAGTTTGTAGGATTACTTTGAGAAATGGGATAACAAAGGTAAAGTCCTTGGCCCAGTGGCTAATAAATAGTGAGAAATGTTAGCTGCTATTATTAATTTGTACTTCAAACATCACAAAAATGATTCTCAATGTTCACCAAAGGATATATTTTAGAAGGTTTTTCATTTGAAATGGTCTTATCCTGTTTTCAGGGCTACCTGTTTTCAGACCTTTTCTAACATGTATTATACAGGAACCAAGTTGGCTCATTTGTCTTCACTAAGTCCCATGTACTATTAACTTTTAAAAACTTCAAGTAGATTGCAGATAGCAAGTCTAATAATTACCTTTAGTTACTATTATTCCTAAAGAGTTCAGAGGTTCTGTGAGTACACTTTCTCAAATTCATTTCCATGTCTTTTTAAATTTGAAAACAAAAGAGGAATCAGGACACTTCTCAAAGAAATATATGAATACAAAAAAGATCTATTCATGAGACAACTTCAATCCAGAAGTTAACAGGGTTTTAGGTGAATATCCTAAACTCAGACCACTGCAGATGATTAGAAAAGAATGTGTATTGTAGATATTTTATATCTACATTTAGTAGGTTATTGCCTACCTGGTTTTCACTGATGAGGCTATTAATAGAAATACTACCTAGGGCTTTCTGCTTTTCCTTACCATCTCTGAATATGTATTTACTCACCTATGTGATAAGTGTTGTTACTGTAAGACCCATTACACTAGATGCTATGAAGTATAGAAAAATAAACTAAAAATTTTTTTATCCCTCCAAAAGCCTGTGACCTAATTACTGATATATCAGTGCACATACCAAAACCTGCTTATTTTCATGTGTATGTGTAAGAGTCAGTATAGGCTGTTACACTGAGGTAGTCAACAATCCAAACATCTTTGTGGCTTATAACAAATTTTATTTCTTAGTCTCTTTATATTTTATATAACCTATAATTATCAGCTCTGCTTTTCCTCATGTTATCTTGATTCCAGGATCTAGGCTGAAAGGAAAAAGCCCACCTGGGACAGCAGAGGAAAAAACAACATGGCAAAACATGGGCAAGTTCCTGGAGATAGTGTCTGACGTGACCTAGAGCTATTTCTGGTTAGGATTTCATTGGTCAAAACAAACCATTTGGCAAATGGGCCAGTGATGCATAACCCTGTCACCGGGAATGTAAATGTTATAAATAATAATATCATCTACCACGATATCCATCAACAAGATTAAAAAAAAGAAAAATATTCGGCCTATTCAAACCAATAATAAAATCAGCATATATTTAGGTAAAATTTACTATGTGCCGAGACATTATTCTAATATTAGACTAATTAGAATTAGTCTCTACACAATTGCACTCATCTCACAGGCTAGCAAAGTAATGCTCAAAATTCTACAAGCTGGGCTTCAACAGTACATGAACCAAGAACTTCCAGATGTTCCAGCTGGTTTTAGAAAAGGCAGAAGAAACAGAGATCAAATTGCCAACATCTGCTGGATCATTGAAAAAGCAAAAGAGTTCCAGAAAAATATATACTTCTGCTTTACTGACTACACCAAAGTCTTTGGCTGTGTAGATCACAACAAACTGTGGAAAATTCTAAAGAGATGTGAATATCAGACCACCTTACCTGCCTCCTGAGAAATCTGTATGCAGGTCAAGAAGCAACAGTTAGAACTGGACATGAAACAATGAACTGGTTCCAAATTAGGAAAGGAGAATATCAAAGCTGTATATCATCACCCTGCTTATTCAACTTACATGCAGACTACATCATGTGAAATGCCAGGCTGGATGAAGCACAAACTGGAATCAAGGTTGCAGGGAAAAATATCAATAACCTCAGATACGCAGATGACACCACCCTTATGACAGAACTAAAGAGCCTCTTGAAGAAAGTGAGAGAGAGTGAAAAAGCTTGCTTAAAACTCAACATTCAGAAAACTAAGATGATGGCATCCAGTCCCATCACTTTATGGCAAATAGATTGGGCAACAGTGGAAATAGTGGCAGACTTTATTTTTTGGGACTCCAAAATCACTGCAGATGGTAACTGCAGCCATGAAATTAAAAGATGCTTACTCATTGGAAGGAAAGTTATGACCAACCTAGACAGCATATTAAAAAGCAGAGACGTAACTCTGGTTACGTCTGGTGCATGTAGTCAAAGCTATGGCTTTTCCAGTAGACATGTATGGATGTGAGAGTTGGACTATAAGGAAAGATGAGCACTGAGGAATTGATGCTTTTGAACTGTGGTGTTGGAGAAGACTCTTGAGAGTCCCTTGGACTGCAAGGAGATCCAACCAGTCCATCCTAAATGAAATCAGTCCTGAATATTCATTGGAAGGACTGATGCTGAAGCTGAAACTCCAATACTTTGGCCACCTGATGCGAAGAACTGACTCACTGGAAAAGACCCTGATGCTGGGAAAGAATGAAGGCAGGAGGAGAAGGGGACAACAGAGGATGAGATGGTTGGATGGCATCACCAACTCGATGGACATGAGTTTGAGTGAACTCTGGGAGTACTGGTGATGGACAGAGAAGCCTGGAGTGCTGTTGTCCACGGGGTCGCAAAGAGTTGGACACGACTGAGTGATTCAACTGAACTGAGAGTGCTCTAGACTCACTCTAGAGCAGGAGCTCAGAGTGTTAAAATATTTAACTAATTTTTAAATCTCCTAAGACTCGATGGACGTGAGTCGGAGTGAACTCTGGGAGTTGGTGATGGACAGGGAGGCCTGGCGTGCTGCTAACTGATTCCAAGAGCCGACTCACTGGAAAAGACCCAGATGCTGGAAAAGAATGAAAACAGGAGGAGAAGGGGCAACAGAGAATACAACAGTTGGATGGCATCACTGACTCAATGCACATGAGTTTGAGCAAACTCCAGGAGATAGTGAAGGACAGGGAAGCCTGGTTCCAAAGAGTCAGATATGACAGCAACTGAAAAACAAATGTTTCTCAAATTTAGGCTGAGACAGTTTCTCAGCAAGGTGTAATATACAGAGAACTCTTATCAAACTTAGCACCTCTTACTCATTCAAGGTTCCTGCAAACTCACAATTTCATACTGGCTTATCTAAGATGAAAAAGAAAATAGAGCAAGAGAATACAATACAAAACAGGCCTCACAAAAAGGTCCCATACATTTAGCTCCCACCAGTATTAACAGCACACCCTCTGAAGAACATACGGATCTATTTGAGATAAACAGAAGACAGCCCTATCGAGAGGGTTAGGTGAGATAAGTATACATGAATAGGTTAAAGAAAACAAAAACACTGTATCAAATGCCCTGAGTCCTAAATACTGCTATTTTGAAATAAAATGCCATTTTTCTCTGGGCTTCCCTAATAGCTCAGCTGGTAAAGAATCCGCCTGCAATGCAGGAGACCCCAATTTGATTCCTGGGTCGGGATGATCTGCTGGAGAAGGGATAGGCTACCCACTCCAGTATTCTTGGGCTTCCCTGGTGGCTCAGCTGGTGAAGAATCTGCCCACAATGCGAGAGACCTGGGTTCGATCCCTGGGTTTGGAAGATCCCCTGGAGAAGACTAATATCTCAATAGTTAAACTTACTTTGGACAATCCCTTAGGAAAGTCAGGGAAAGTAAGGAAAAGTGTAGGCCATATATCCAGGGTTTTCTCCCTTCTTCAGTCCAAGAAAATAAGAAGCACCTGGTAACACACTCACTCTAGAGCAGGCGCTCAGTAACTAGATCAGCTGAAATCAACTACACCATTTAGTTTTTTTCTCTGTCTTGTGTGTACATGTTGTCTGGTTTTTTGGTCTCTTTGGTTTTTACAGATATACTGCAGTTAAATTCATACATTAATAAGTTACTGTAACAGTTAACTGCTTCTTTCCTTCTGCTAACAGTTTCTTTTTAGTATTTGATCACTACTCCCTTCCTTATCAAAGGCCTTACTGATTCTCCCCTCTCATTTTACTCAAGTGATCTGAAATGTCACATCATTTGCAAATAAATAAAATACAATGAATTTTAGATGTATATTTCCCATTAATTGGCTCTCTTTCCACACTCCACCTTTCCAGATCCTCATTAATCACAAGTCATAATGTAAAGAGTTTTTAAGGATAAAAAGCAAATAGTATGTAAGAGAGAAGTGCCATACATCTCCCTCAAGATGAAATTAACAACATAAGCTCTTTAGGGAAAAAAAGAAAAAAAAAATAGTAAAGCAAACAAGGGTATCATTTGACTTGTGCTTAAAATTTGCTTTGACTTTTAAGAATTTTAATATCTGAAACTGGAGAAGGAAATGGCAACCCACTCCAGTATTCTTGCCTAGAGAAATCCCATGGACGGAGGAGCCTGGTAGGGGTCACAAAGAGTCGGACACGACTGAGCAACTTCACTCAATATCTGCAACAGTTCATCTTTACATGGTTTAAAGTTTTATTTTCAAATCTCTTCTAACACATTTGCAAGCAGAAACTCTTTAAATGTGGATAAGACTAATTACCAGAGTTTCCAAAATGTAGTATCTTAACTTCAACTACTGTAAATTGCTAACATAATGGCTGTGACTTAGACATACAGCACAGCCATGTTTTGTTTCTTTTGGCCACACCCCGGAAGCTTGTGAGATCCTAGTTCCCCACCTGGGATTGAAGCTGAGCCCTACCCCAGTGAAAGGGCTTCATACTGGCTTATCTAAGCACTAGGGTGTGTTAGCTGCTCAGTCATGTCCGACTCTTTGTGATTCCACGGACTGTAGCCCACTAGGCTTCTCTGTCCATGGGATTCTCCAGGCAAGAATACTGGAGTGGATTGCCGTTCCCTTCTCCAGAAGATCTTCTCCACCCAAGGATCGAACCCTGGTCTCCTGCACTGCAGGCAGATTCTTTACCATTTGAGCTACAGGAAGTCCTTCTAACCCCTAGACCACCAGGGAATTCCCTACAGCCACGTTCTGATGGCCAAATTTGCTCTCAGTTCTAGGGCTACTGTGAATTACTTGGAAATACAAAATTAATCTCCATAGTATCTAGGAAAATAGCTAACCTGGGTCACCTCTATTCTAGACCTAGGTTAACCAGTGGAGTATCTTTGAGAAATACTTTCCATCCTTTAAGTTCCCCGTAAATAGAACAGTTAATTACAAACATATTTTTCAATGAAACTGTATTATGTATATGAGCTTCTCTGATGGCTCAGAGGTAAAGAATTCGCCTGCCAATGCAGATAACACAAAAAATGCGAGTTCCATGTCTGGGTCAGGAAGATCCCCAGAGAAGGAAATGGCAACCCAATCCAGTATTCTTGCCTGAAGAATTTCATGGACAGAGGAGCTGGGGGGCTACAGTCCATGGGATCGCAAGAGTCGGGCACGACTTGGCAACTAAACAACAACAGTAACAGTATTATGTATATAATCCGCTCAAGACTTTTAATAAGCCACTGACCCTATCTAGGGCATTTTCCCCATCCATCATCCACTATTTAAAACCTAAATAAAACTTATCTCCAAAAATCCTTTCTAATTAACTCTTTCCAACTCTCTGTATTCCCTTCATGTTTAATATAACACTAAACTAATTTCTATAGAAGGGGCTTCCTGGTGGTGCAGAGGTTAAAGCTTTAACACTCCCATCCCTCACACTCGCTTCAGTTCTGTCCATCCAGTCTTTGCATCGCTGTTCTAAGCACTCCTGCAGAAGACAATCAACAAAAGCCCTGGTTTATATTTATACTAACAAGCTGTGAAAACAGCAGTTTAACAAAATAATAAATTTTTCGCAGATAAAAATGCTAGATAGTATGTGTGTGGGCGCGTGAGCTGTTGTGTTATACTAAAATCAGGAAAATTCAGAAAAATAGAGAAATGGAGGATTAAGTAATGCAGTCAAAAAGGAAAACACCATCACAAAAATGCTTCAATGCAAAACAATGAACAACAACAATCTCTGAATTACAGTGAGGCTTTAATAAAATTCTAGATGGGAAAACTCTCGGCATTACCACAAGCCTTTTAAAAATTACTTTCCAGTATTACTAGCAGCGGTAATTTTACTAACATTCAATACCAACCAACTTTTCCTCCCAAGCAGCCTGAGAAAATGTTTCAGTTCAGAAACCTATTCAATACCACTTAAAGTCGTGGAAGGGAAAGAGAAATTCAGCCCTCCAGTAAAAACTGGAGTGATGGGCAAACAGGTGAAAAATGGACGGTTTCGGAAAGTGGGGAAGAAAAATGAGACTCCGCCTCCTCTCTGGGGGCTCAGGCTCGGTTCATAGCTTCGGAGACAACCCCATATCCTAAACCCTCTCCCATAGCAGCAATGCAAGGTTCCAAGAATCCAGGGGTCCTCCTCCCCTCTCCCCGCATGCACGCCCCCACTCGCCTGGCCAAGCTCCCCTAGATCGCCCCGAATCCGCCCGCCCTCTCCCGAGGAAAGGGTCAGCAAAGGACGTTTTCCCGAGGCCTTCTCCGAGACCCAGCTAGCAGAGACCTCCGCAAAGGTGGAGAGACCCGAGAAGGTTGAAGAAGAAGCCTCATAATCCTGTTACCTGGTCGACACCTTGGAAACGGAAACGGCAGCTACAGTCGCTACCCTTCTCCCCCACAACGCTTGCCTCAGCGCCACTGACATTGAGACCGCCGCCATCTTGCTACAGGCAGACACTAGGACGGATCACCGCAAGGGACAAGCTTCCTTCGTTTTCAAGCCGCTGGAACCGCGACGCAAAAGAGTGGGGGGTTTTGGTTAACTTCATTATTGTTAGGTGTTTTGTTAAATAACGGAGTTTTAAAAGAGGTGCAACGTTTGGTTGCAAGAGATAAGAAGGAAAATGGACGGAAGAAAAATGCAAGAAATGCATTAAGTGTAAATATCAACCTCATAAAGTAAAATCCTTGTCTGTTAGGACTGGTTTACATACCAGTTAATGAAGAGACCGAAAGAAAATGCTTGAAAATTTCAACACCTGCAACTCATAATTTTTCAAAGGACTCAGTATAAGGGGCTGAGCCCACTAGAAGAGCCAGAGGGCTTGTTGGTTCTTGAGAAACTAAAGTAGTACTTTTCCAAAATGTTGCCAGATTCAGTTGGCAAGCCCTCAGGAAAGGGTTGTATTCAGTTTGATGTTCTGTAGTTGATAGTTATAATCATATTTTCCAAATGAAAAATCTAGACACATGGCCTGGCAAAAGATTTTTGTTTTTGACGTGTATATTCATATGAAAAACTTATGAAACATATTATTTTATATCAGTCTTTTCCCAGTAAATCCTGAACGTGTAATCATAATCCATGGATACTAGACATTAAAAAAAAATTATCTTCTGAGGTAATTGTTAGAAATATGTTGGTATTGTGGGCTACTAACCTTAAGATCAATGATTAACTGTGGATTATAAAATAAAAAGCAGGTTCGTTGGTGGGGTGTGCTATTTTAGAGCACTTTTTTAAGTTAGAATGCCCCTGCTTTTAAAATTAAGCAGGTGAAAACAATTTTTATTAAAAGAATAGTATTAACAGGTGGATGGGGAATGCCTTTGTTTTGCATTAAGGCCAATTAAAAGAAAAGGAAATACATAAGGGAAAGGGGTTAAGAAAGAGACTGAGTGGGGAGTGAAATGGAATGGGTGTTTAAGAGGGAAAGGGACATAAGAATACCTATGGTTGATTCATGTTGTTAGGCAGAAACCAACACAATGCTGTAAAGCAATTATCCTTCAATTAAAAATAAATTAATTAAAAAAAAAAGATTGAACACCACAGCACCTAGTACCAGAGAGAAAGCCTTGTCCAGGCAAAGAGGAAATGCACAGAAAGATGAAGGAAGAGATATCTCACAGAGAATTTTCTTTTAAACTTTTAATTTTGAAATAGATTTCACAGGAAGTTGCAAAAACAGTACAGAGAGCTCTTGTACAAACTTAACCCAGTTTCCCCCACTGATTATGTCTTATATAATTGTTGTACAGTATGGAAGCCAGGAAACTGACATTGATATAAAGTGTTTATGCATTCCTTTGTCATTCTGCTGCTGCTGCTGCTAAGTCACTTCAGTCGTGTCCGACTCTGTGCGATCCCATAGATGGCAGTCCACCAGGCTCCCCCATCCCTGGGATTCTCCAGGCAAGAACACTAGAGTAGGTTGCCATTTCTTCTCCAATGCATGAAAGTGAAAAGTGAAAGTGAAGTCGCTCAGTTGTGTCCAACTCTTAGCGACCCCATGGGCTGCAGCCCACCAGGCTCCTCCATCCATGGGATTTTCCAGGCAAGAGTACTGGAGTGGGGTGCCATTGCCTTCTCCCTTTGTCATTCTATCATGTGTCAATTCATGAAACCCCTAACAGAATCAAGATACAGAACTGTTCATCACCACAAAGATTTCCCCTGGTGCTATTCTTTTATATACCCACCTCCCAACCCCTGGCCACTACTACTGTTTCCATTTGTATAATTTCATATTTCAAGAATGTTATGTAAATAGACTTGTAGTATATATAACTTTTTGACATTGGCTTCTTTCACTCTTCATAGTGCCTTTGAGATCCATTCAAGTTATTGCATATAACAATAGCTCTTCACTTTTTATTGCTGGGTGGTATTAGTACTCTGTGGTGCCTTAGTCTAGATTCTCCAGAAAAACAAAATGAATAAGATATATATATATATATATATCTGGATTACCACAGTTTGATTAACCATTCACCTGTTGAATATTTTGGTTTGGTTAGGACTATTACAGATAAAACTGCAATGAACAATCATGTACAGGTTTTTGTGTGGACATAAATTTTCATTTCTCTGGAATAAATGCTCAAATGTGCAATATATATTTATTTAGTTTCTTTAATAAAACTGATAAACTATTTTCCAGAAAACCTGTACCATTTTTCATTCCCACCAGCACTGTATGAGATCCAGATTCTCCGTGTCCCCACCAATATTTGGTATTTTTAATTTCAGTTCAGCTAACATAAATAATAGGTGTGTAATGATAGTTCATCAAGATCCTAATTTATATTCCCATGATGACTAATGATGTGGAATATCTTTTCATGTGCTTATTTGCCATTATGAGTATTCCATTCAGTTCAATGTCTCATTTTGTCCATTTTCTAATTGCATTATTAGTTTTTTGCTGTTACATTTTGAAAGGTTTTATGTAGTCCAGATATGAGTCTTTTATCAGATACGTGGTTCACAAGTATTTTCTCCTATATGTAGCTTGTCTTTTCATCCTTTTAACAGGATGTGTTGCTCAGTAAATATTTTTAATTTTGATGAAGTCCAGTTTAGTCATTTTTAAATTTATGGATTATGCTTTCTTTTGCTTCCATGTTTTACTTATTTATTTTTGTTGCATTATAATTAACATGCAATATTGTAGTAGTTTCAAGTGTCTAACAGTAATTCAACATTTTTGTACTTTATTAAATGATTATGGCAGTAAGACCATTTGCCATCTGTCACTATACAAAGTTGTTATGACATTATTGACTGTATTCCCTATGTGTACATTATATCCTTGTGACTTATTTATTTTATAGCTGGAAGTTTCTGCCTCTTAATCCCTTTCACCAATTTTGTCCGTCTCCCTACCCCACTCCCATTTGGCAACCACCAATTTGTTCTCTGTATCTATGAGTCTGTTTCTGTTTTGTTTGCCCATTTGTTTTATATTTTACATTCCACGTGTAAGTGAAATCGTACAGTGTCTGTTTTTCTCCATTTGACTTATTTTACCTAGCATAATACCCTCCAAATCCATCTATGTTGTTGCAAATGGCCTCATTTCATTATTTCTCGTGGCTGAGTAATATTCCATTTTATATATATAGACCACACCTTCTTTATTCATTCATCTATTGATGGATACTTAGGTTGCTTTCATGTCTTGTCTATTTTAAATCTTGCTGTAGTAAACATAGTGGAGAATATATCTTTTCAAATCAGTGTTTTCATTTTCTTTGGATACATACCCAGAAGTTGATTTGCTGGATCATGTGGTAGTTCTATTTTTAGTTTCTTGAACCCCCATCCTGTTGCTTTTGGTATCTTGTTCAAGTACTGTTTACCAACCCTACGTCCTAAAGATGTTCTGTTTTCTTCTAAAGGTTTTTTTGCCTTACCTTTTACATTTAGTTCTATGATCCACTCTGAGTTAGTTTTTGAGTTAAGTTTTAAGTTAATAAGGTGTGAGGTATAGGTCAAAGTTCAGTTTTTTACCTGTGGATATCCAATTGTTTTAGCACTAGCATTGAAAAGATTGTCCTCTCATTGAATTGGTTTTGTACCTTTGTCAAAAAAACAGTTAGCCATACTTGTGTGTGGCTATTTCTGGGTTCTCTATTTCAGGAGAATTTTAAGGCCAAGGGTGACTTTGATTTTAGATTAAGTTTTTATAAGTTTGTTTTCTTTTTTAAGGAGTAACATTTGATCTGTTCAAATATTCATAAGAGCAACTTACTATAGCCATGTTTCTAGTCCTATTGGCCTAAACCCAACCTTTCCACCTACCACCTACTGTAGTACCTTCCTTCTATGAATTTGCAATCCCCAGCAAAACCTTCGCTCTCTGTGTGTTTTTGTTGTTTTTTTTTTGCCTTGACCTGTGTCATCTGTGTTGGCAGGTGGACGTTTTATCACTGAGCCACCTGGGAAGCCTGGATCATAAGGTAGCTCCATTTTCAGTTTCTTGAGGAACCTCCATACTGTTTTCCATCATGGCTTTCTAATTCACACTCCCACAAACAGTGCACAAAGGTTTCCTTTTCTCCATACCCCCAGCTCATGACCCCAAACCAGCATTGCCAATAATACACTCCTGTGGAATCTCTGGTTCTCCTGGCCTTTGCTGGATTTCCTCACCCACCCATACATGAGTTCCTTTCTGACTTCACATACACAGTATAAGCCTGAGAATGAAACAGAAATAACTTGCTGTGTGCTTTTTTTCCCCAGAAATTTCACCTAACTATAGATTCTACCACTAAGCTTAATAGAATGTCTAGGTCCAAAAACCATTCTATTATCTCAGTAGGAGTATTAGAATATGAGTTGACTTTAACTTTTGCTTACATTTCTTGCAAGGTTCCCAGAATACCCCTCCTGAGCCACTCATGATGGCTAAATAAAATAGCAACCTAAAATACTTATTTTACTACCAACAATTACTCACTATCTAACCTTATCTGGCGGAGAAGACAATGGCACCCCACTCAGTACTCTTGCCTGGAAAATCCCATGGACAGAGGAGCCTGGTAGGCTGCAGTCCATGGGGTCGCTGAGAGTTGGACACGACTCAGTGACTTCACTTTCACTTTTCACATTCATGCATTGGAGAAGGAAATGGCAACCCACTCCAGCGTTCATGCCTGGAAAATCCCAGGGACAGTGGAGCCTGGTGGGCTGCCGTCAATGAGGTCGCACAGAGTTGGACACGACTGAAGCGACTTAGCAGCAGCAGCAGCAACCTTATCTGGGAGAAGGCAATGGCACCCCACTCCAGTACTCTTGTCTGGAAAATCCCATGGATGGAGGAGCCTGGTAGGCAGTCCATGGGGTCGCTGAGAGTTGGACACGACTCAGTGACTTCACTTTCACTTTTCACTTTCATGCATTGGAGAAGGAAATGGCAACCCACTCCAGCGTTCATGCCTGGAGAATCCCAGGAACAGGGGAGCCTTGTGGGCTGCCGTCTATGGGGTCGCACAGAGTCGGACACGACTGAAGTGACTTAGCAGCAGCAGCAGCAACCTTATCTGATTAGGACCTTTGCACTAGCTGTTCTCTGTGGCTAGAATGCTATTCCTTGTGTCTGGAATAATCTCTCACCTTTCTGTATTTCTCTCTCACAAATCACATTTTCAGTGAGGTCCTTTCTGATTACCCTGTCTAAACTTTTGACCCCACCACAACACTTTCTATTCATCTTCCCTGCTTTAGTTTTCCTCCTTAGCATTTTTGTAAGTTTAGCACTTTATGAACTTTGTATAATAAATGTGAATTATAAAAGAAGGGAGAAAATTGTCCAGTAGTTAAGATCAATTTTTTTCTACTTATGAATGCAAACTTTTTCTAACCAGGAAAGTTGCCAGGAATAACTATTCTATTTCTGCAATCAACCAAATGAAGATATTTTACTTAGTTACAACAATTAGTGAACTATATAATTCTACTCTCCTTGTACCTGGAAATCTGCAGTGGCCTCTGTTCGATTACCACACTTATTCTGGCCTCCCATTTATATCCACTTTGGATATAAATGGAAAACATAATTGTGTCACCTGTATAAATCCCTCTACTGGTTTACCAGTGTCTTCAGGATAAAGACAAAAATCCCTTCACCTGATCTGACAGGCTCCATACTTCCCCACCTTCTGTCTGTCCCCACCTTCTTTCCTGTCTACCTACTGACTGTCCCCACCTTCTGTCTGTCCCCCCCTTCTTTCCTGTCTACCTACTGACTGTCCTACACTGAACCCTTCACAAATGGTCACCTCCTGCAATGCTCTTCTTTGCCTCTTCTCTAGTCACCCTCCTTGCCTTTCAGGTCACAACATGAAAGTCCCTCCCTGTGGTAGAAAATGTAGGTATCTTATTAGCATTTCCCACCTCCCCCTTCCTTGATGACAGAGACGGAATCCTACTGTAGAAGATTTTAAAAATGTTGTATTCTTGCTTTTCCATCAGCTTGCAGCTAGCACATGGACATGGGCAAGGCCACTAGATCTAACGTTCCTTCTGAGAAAACAGGCTTCTGAAAAAAAAGAGACACAAGTAAGAAGGTCTCTTTTTCTGCCTTCTGATACAGTTGTGTGAAGAAAGAATGCCTACAGCTGTCACATCTTCTCAGCAAGAGAGACAAAAAGAACCTAGCCAGCAAGAAAGGTTGGAAGAGCAGAGAGGGTAAGAGCCTAGTGCTTTAATGGCATTGTTGAGCTTCTGAATCAACTCTGATCAAAACACCTCTAGACTTGTCATAAGTGGCTTAAGTGTTGAAGCCTCCATTTGTTAGATACCCTGTAGCTGAAAAGATTGTTGAAAGTGAAAGTTGCTGAGTCATGTCTGACTCTTTGCGACTTCGGGGACTACACAATCCATGGAATTCTCCAGACCATAATGCTAGAGTGGGTAGCCTTTCCCTTCTCCAGAGGATCTTCCCAACCCAGGGATCTAACCTAGGTCTCCTGCACTGCAGGCAGATTCTTTACCAATTGAGCCACCAGGGAAGCCCAAGAATACTGAAGTGGGTAGCCTATCCCTTCTCCAGCGGATCTTCCCAATCCAGGAATCAAACTGGGGTCTCCTGCATTACAGGCAGATTCTTTACCAAATGAGCTATCAGGAAATGTTTTTACTGATGTTCTTTTTATCAGAAGTTTCACATGCAAGAATTACTTCTCTGACCTCCCTGACCATGTCAATTCCTCTTTTTATAGACCCACCTAGCATATCTTTCGGAGAAGGCAATGGCACCCCACTCCAGTACTCTTGCCTGGAAAATCCCATGGACGGAGGAGCCTGGTAGGCTGCAGTCCATGGGGTCGCTAAGAGTTGGGCACGACTGAGCGACTTCTCTTTCGCTTTTCACTTTCATGCATTGGAGAAGGAAATGGCAACCTACTCTAGTGTTCTTGCCTGGAGAATCCCAGAGACAGTGGGCTCCCGTCTATGGGGTGGCACAGAGTCGGACATGACTGAAGCGACTTAGCAGCATATCTTTCCTTTCAGAGCACCTCCTATGTTGCAGTTTCAATAATGCAATGTAGACATCTCTTTCTCCAGAATGTAAAGGAAGTTCTCTGAGGACAGGGATCATATCCGTTTTGCAGATCATTTTGCCTGTATCTGACACATAGCAAGACCCAAAGAAAGTGTAGAATCCATGAGTGAATTAATGAGTGAAGCTAATTAGAACTTTAAAAATATAAAAATAAGGAGAAAGAGCCTATTTTTTTCTACTTTTGCTCATAAAAAGTTGATACACATTGTTTTTAAGGTGATTTTTGCCTCAGGTCTACAGATCTTATTGGTTTCTAATATTTCACCTTTGATCAAGTACCGTTTCATGAAGACCTTGGTGGGATACTGAGGATAGGGGTCAATGTTACCGGCAAAAGACCTGAAACCATAAATCTACCTTTACTAGGCCTGCATTTTATTTTTTATTTATTTATTTTTTAAATTTTTATTTTTACTTTATTTTGCTTTACAATACTATATTGGATTTTGCCATATGTTGACATGAATCAGCCATGGGTATATATGAATTCCCAATCCTGAACCCCCTCCCACCTCCCACCCCATATCATCTCTCTGGATCATCCCCATGCACCAGCCCCAAGCATCCTGTATCCTGTATCGAGCATAGACTGTAGGCCTTCATTTAAAAAAAAAATTAATAACCCCTTTCATTTCCTTATTTCTCACATTTCAAATATAGGATATAAGCCTGAAAATGGAACTCAAATAATTTGCAGTGTACATTTATATTTTTAACAATTTCACCCAAACTATAGTTTTTACCACTAGGTTTAATAAATGTTTAGGTTCAAATACTATTTTATTTCAGATACGAGTATTAAAATATGAATTTTTTTTTGCTTCTTGCATTTCAAGCATGGTGGCCAAAAGAAACATTTAGTTTAGTTTTTCTAATGCCATGTGAAATTTACAGTGGATTTGAAGTTGTCTGGTTTTAATTTTTTCCCTTTGCACATGGGTCTTCAATAAAGCATCCAGAAGAAAATAAATTAAAACCAGACATTTCTATCAGAAGTTTCACATGCAATCGCTATAGACATGAAAAAAATTCCACCATCACTTATTGGCTACAAACTAATATTTTAAATCGCATCTTATTTTTCACAGTTAATTTAATTGAAAACCTTGAATTAATACCTTATCATCTTATAAAATTATTATGACATCTGGCAGGGTTGCTGAGGCTTTGGCAACAAATGAAATAATTTTTACCAATAGTGAAGAAATACCACTTGAAATTATTTTTGGAAATCAAAGTGTGCAAACAATCAAAATTCCTAAAAGCTCAAAGAATTTTCCCACATAAATTTGATCACATGCCCTATCACAACCTGAAGTTCTAGTCCTAAATTTTCAGTGTTTATGGGTCATTCTCAAACTTGACAAGTGACAAATTAATTATATTTTTTTTCTTTCTCTTACCTAGAGCAAATCTGTCCCTTACATTCAGTCTCTCTGTCTTGGCAAAATGCTGTCATCTTTTTCCAATATAAGATGTCATCAACTGTAAAATGTATTGTTTTTCTGTACTAATAAGTATAAAAAATGCAGCAACTAAACCATGACACAATACCAACTCTATTATATATTCTGCTTTCAGAGAGGTAAAATGTGGGGGAAATTCACATTTTAGAAGCAAAGAAACATAGAAATTACCTAACCTATGTCCTCCCCTTTATCGTAAGGAATAGAAGTCATTATTTACTGGTCTCTGGAATAAATATTTTATTGCTAGGAAGAACCATGTAACAAGTTCTGACCAAAGAAATATAAGAAAAAGTATCATGTGACACTTTCTGGGAAAGCTACCATAAATATAGATAGTAGTTGTACCTCTTTGCCCTGCCCCTACTCTTTTCTTTATTTCTTCTATCATCCTGCTTCTGTCATCCTATCAGATGCAAATGTGAAGGCTCAGACCATGAAAACAAGAGCTCTGTGATGAGCAAATAATGAGGTGAAGGAGACTGGATACTCCAACCATCTTTTGATTCCTTAAGCACTGTATTAATCCTACCACGGTTTCCCTATTCTTCACTTTCTTGATGATGGCTGTGTGTGTGTGTGTGTGTGTGTGTGTGTGTGTGTGTGTGTGTGTGCACGCGTGCTCTGTCAGTCCCCACTGATCCAGATTAAATTCCATGGCTGGCTATTATGATCATTTTCTTGCTTACACTTGCGATTCCCTTGTTCCTCTCTCTTTCTTGTATTTGGTGAAATTGCCACCTAGGTTAAGCTCACCTGTCTTTCTATCCTGCATCTTCACCTATGCAGCTAAACACAACTGGGGAAAAGCACCAAAAGTTGGCCCTTAGTGCTACTTGCCATTTTGTGTGTGCATGCTTAGTTGCTTCAGTCATGTCCGACTCTTTGCGATCCCATGGACTGTAGCCTGCCAGGCTCCTCTGTTCATGGGATTCTCCAGGCAAGAATACTGGAGTGGGTTGCCTTGCTCTCCTCTAGGGGATCTTCCTGGCCCAGGGAACGGACCCATGTCTGCTGCATCTCCAGCATTGGCAGGCAGGTTCTTTATCACAAGTGCCATCTGGGAAGACCAACTTTCCTATGTTCTATATTCATATATTCTTAACCCATTTACCTTTTATGCATTCTTCTTTCTCCTCAAACTTCTGTTTCCTCTTCTCCTATCCTTACTCCTTGCGGTAATTTCTTCTACTTCATTGAGAAATTTCATTAATCAGAAGAATTTTTCTCAAATCCTCCTATACTATTGGTAAGAAGGTAAACTGGTATAGCCACTATGGAGAACAGTATGGAGGTTTCTTGCAGTTCAGTTCAGTCGCTCAGACATGTCTGACTCTTTGTGACCCCATGGGACTGCCTCACGTCAGGCTTCCCTGTCCATCACCAACTCCTGGAGCTTACTCAAACTCATGTCCATTGAGTCAGTGATGCCATCCAACCATCTCATCCTCTGTCATCCCCTTCTCCTCCTGCCCCCAGTCTTTCCCAGGATCAGAGTTTTTCAAATGAGTCAGTACTTTGCATCAGTGGCCAAAGTATTATAGTTGCAGCTTCAGCACCAGTCCTTCTGATGAATATTCAGGACTGATTTCCTTTAGGATGGACTGGTTGGATCTCCTTGCAGTCCAAAGGACTCTCAAGAGTCTTCTTCAACACCGCAGTTCAAAACCATCAATTCTTCGGCACTCAGTTTTCTTTATAGTCCAACTCTCGCATCCATAGGATGATCTCTGTTTCTAAGGCAAACCATTCAATATTATAGTAATACAAGTCTATGCCCAGACCAGTAATGCTGAAGAAGCTGAAGTTGACAGTCTATAAAGACCAACAAGACCTTCTAGAACTAACACCCAAAAAGATATCCTTTTCATTCTAGGGGACTGGAATGCGAAAGTAGGAATTCAAAACATACCTGGAGTAACCTGCAAATTTGGCCTTGGAGTACAAAACAAAGCAGGTCAAAGGCTAACAGTTTTGCCAAGAGAATGCAAACTTCTCTAGGCACTGGTCGTAGCAAATACCCTCTTCCAACAACACAAGAGAGGACTCTACACATAGACATCACCAGATGGTCAATACTGAAATCAGACTGATTATATTCTTTGCAGCCAAAGATGGAGAAGCTCTGTTCAGTCAGCAAAAACAAGACCGGCAGCTGACTGTGGCTCAGATCATGAACTCCTTATTGCCAAACTCAGACTGAAATTGAAGAAAGTAGGGAAAACCACTGGACCATTCAGGTATGACCTAATCAAATCCCTTATGATTATACAGTGGAGATAACAAATAGATTCAAGGGATTAGATTTGATAGAGTGCCTGAAGAACTATGGACAGAGGTTCGTGACATTATACAGGAGACAGGGATCAAGACCATCCCCAAGAAAAAGAAATGCCCCCAAATGCAAAATATTTGTCTGAGGAGGCCTTACAAATAACTGAGAAAAGAAGAGAAGCTAAAGGAAAAGGAGGAAAGGAAAGATACCCATTTGAATGGAGGTTTCTTAAAAAACTAAAAATAGAATTACCATATGACCCACAAATCCCACTACGGGGCTTATACCCAGAGGAAAGAATAACTTTAAAAAAATACATGCACCCCAATGTTCATTGCAGCACTGTTTTCAATAGCCAAGACATGGAAGTAAGCTAAATGTCCATCAACAGAGGAATAGATTTAAAAAGATGTTATATATATATATATATATATATATATATATACACATACAATTGAATATTGTTGTTTAGTCACTAAGTTGTATCTGACTCTTGCAACCCCATGGACTGTAGCCTGCTAGGCTCCAGTATCCATGGGATTTTCCAGACAATAACACTGGTGTGGGTTGCCATGTCCTTCTCGAAGAGATCTTCCCAGCCCAGGGATCAAACTCACATGTCCCGCATTGGCAGGTGGATTCTTTACCACTGTGCCACTACAGAAGCCCACGTATATACAATGGAGTAGTGAGTGAGTGAGTGAAAGTGAGTGAAGTCACTCGGTCATGTCTGACTCTGCGACCTGGTGGACTGTAGCCCACTAGGCTCCTCCATCCATGGGATTCTCCAGGCAAGAATACTGGAGTGGGTTGCCATTTCCTTCTCCAACAATGGAGTATTACTCATCAATAAAAAGAACAAAATACTGCCATTTGCAGTAACACAGATGTACCTAGAGATTGTCACACTGAATGAAGTAAGTCAGACACGGAAAGACAAATACATGATATTGCTTATATGGAGAATCTAAAAAGAGAGGTTCCAATGAACTTATTTACAAAAACAAGTAGTCATGGATGTAGAAAACAAATTTGTAGTTAAAAGTGGGTAAAGGGCAAGGGGGATAAACTATGAGATCTGGACTGACACATACACACTACTATAGATAAAATAGATAACAATTTTAATGAGATCCTACTGTATAGCACAGGGAACTCTACTCAGTACTCTGTAATGGCCTATATGGGAAAAGAATCTTAAAAGAAAAAAAAGAGATATATATGTATAACCGATTCACTTTGCTATACACCTGAAACTAACACACTGCAAATCAACTATATGCCAATAAAAATTTTTAATTAAAAATAAATTGTTAATTTCAATATTTGTTATGCTATTTTCTTTCAGATGGCAGTGAAGTGTCTTGTCCTAATGAAAATTAGAATAGTGTGATAGTTTAAAATGTCTTGAGAAAGGAAATTCTCTTTCTAATTTGCACGAAAGTGGTATATTAAATTATCTTTTTTATACATTTATTGAAAATAAGATAACGAGTTTTTGTGTATCACAAACATTTTGTAACACAGTTTTAAATTGTTTTTTGAGCCGGTTTAAATTCTTTTTATTGCAGAAAAGTTTTTAAAAAATTTTGTGTCATCAGTTTATTATGTTTTCTTTTATCATCTGTGTTTATATCCTTCTTAAAGAACCCTTCCCAATGATACTGGAAATGTAGGGATTTTCATGCAAGAAGGCAATGGCACCCCACTCCAGTACTCTTGCCTGGAAAATCCCATGGACGGAGGGGCCTGGTAGGCTGAGGTCCATGGGATCGCTAAGAGTCGGACACGACTGAGTGACTTCACTTTCTTTTTCACTTTCATGCATTGGAGAAGGCAATGGCAACCCACTCTAGCGCTCTTGCCTGGAGAATCCCAGGGACAGCAGAGCCTGGTGGGCTGCCGTTTATGGCTTTGCACAGAGTTAGACAAGACTGAAGCGACTTAGCAGTAGGGATTTTCATATACTAATTACATAATCACCCTTGTTATTATTTCTAAACTTTTTCAAACACCTGTTGAAATAATTTGTTTTTTGTCCACCTTGGATGGATAAATATGATGATTAATAAAAAATAAAATAAAATTTATAAGTTTGGGGAAAAAAAAAAAGAAGAAGAGCTCTTTTCCAGACACTCATCACCATTTCAGTGACCAGAAGCTGCACCTACATACTCTGCCTTCCCTTGGTTATCATGGATGAACTATTCCTGCTCCTATCTAAACCTGATCCCTCAACTTGTGCACTAGATCCCATCCCATTCTGAACCACCTTCCTGAGAACACTGCCCCATTAATTCTGTCTCATCTGCACCATAAATCTTTCACTATTTCCTGGAACATTCTCCTCAGTTCACAAGCATGCTGCCATTTTCCCCCATTTTGAAAAACAACACCGGATGGTTCCATGGTGATGCAACAGTAAAGAATCCTCCTGCCAATGCAGGAGACCAGGGCTCCATCCTTGGACAGGGAAGATCCCACATGCCACAAAGCAGAACACATCTGTGTGCCACAACTATTGAGCCTGAGCTCTGGAGCCCAGGTGGCCCAGCTACTGAAGCCCACATGCCCTAGGTCATGTTCCTCAACAGAAGAAGCCACTGCAATGAGAAGCCTAGTCACTGAAACTACAGAGTAGCCCCCACTTTCTGCAACTAGAGAAAAGCCCAGACAGCAACGAAGACCCAGCACAGCCAAAACTGATTAGTTAAAACAACAACAACAACAACAAAACCAGCTTATCTTGATTCAATTTATCCCACCAACTACTGCTGTATATCTTTGCAATAACATTCTAAATAGTTGTCTCCATACACAGTATTGAATTCTATTCTCACTTCAACCCACCCCAGTCATGCTTTGATTCCACTTAAACTGTTCTTTCAAGATCACCAATATCCTCTTTGTCAGCAAGGAGACCCAACCAGTCAATCCTAAAGGAAATCAGTCCTGAATACTCATTGAAGGACTGATGCTGAAGCTGAAACTCCAATCCTTTGGCCACTGATGCGAAGAACAGATTCATTTGGAAAGACCCTGATGCTGGGAAAGATTGAAGGCAGGAGGAGAAGGGAATGACAGAGAATGACATGGTTGGATGGCATCCCCAACTCAACGGACATAAGTCTGAGTAAGCTCCGGAAGTTGGTGATGGACAGGGAGCCTGGCACGAGGCAGTCCATGGGGTTGCAAAGAGTCAGACACAACTAAGTGACTGAAATGAACTGAGCTGAATATCCTCTATGTTGCTAAAGCCAATGATCAATTCTAAGACATTATGTCATTTGACAAAATTGATTACTAAGTCAATATACTTGCTTCACTTGGTTTCCAGGACACCATACTGAACACCTACCATTTCATGTAAATACTCCTTCTCAAACTTCACTTCCTGATTCCTCTTTCTCTCTCAAACTTGTTAATGCTGGAGTGTTCTAGGACTCAATCCTTGGCCTTCATTTTTCTCCCTTGACAACCTCATTCAGACACATAGCTTTTAAATATCATCTATTTACCAATAGCTCCCAAAACTTTGTCTCCAGCTTAGTCTTTTATCATGAATTAAAAGATTTATATTTACACTTATTACTTGATTTTTCTCACTTGGGTGTTTAATAGATGTCACCAACTTAAAAATGTCCAAAAGTGAATTCTTGAGCTCTCCCAAATCTGTTTAATTACAGCCTTCCCCATCTTAACCAATGGCAACCTTACCCTTTCAGTTGTTCAAGCTAAAAACTTTCGAGTTATCCTTAAATCCCTTCTCTCTCTTTGGGACACTAGTTCTGAAACATCTTGGAATATTTCTGAAAAATGATTCTATACTAAGGAGTGACCACAAAGTCCCTCTACATGAGATTCAAGAACAATCAGTTAAAGACCTAAAAACAGTTCCCAGAAACTGCATTAATGATTTTCAACCATTGGCTCTGGTAGAGGTCCAGAAGAACATAAGGAAAAAACTGCTTGTGTAGCTATTAGAGAAGCACATACCCATGGCTTCTCACTGCCATGCCCAAAGGCTTCTGGTCATTTTGTGTATCCCTAGTTAGACATCGACAACATCACTACAATCCTCCTTCAGTCCTCTCTTTCCCACCCCAGTAAATTCCTTTGGTTCTGCCTTCAAATTATAACTATAATAGAACCACTTCTTACTATCTCTATTGCTAGCTCATAGGTCCAAGCTACCATCATCTCTTGCCTAGAATGCTACTAGAGTCTTTGAACATGACTTCCTTCTTTGCCTTTGTCCCCTATCATATATTCTCAACACAGTTGCCACAATGGTCCTTTTAAAATATAAGGCAATTCATGATACCCCCTTGGTCAAAACCCTCCATCAGATGATCAGGCTCCAAGACCTCTCCTATCTCACCTGCTATTATTCTTTCTTTCACTCTGCTGTTTTCTTCAACATACCAGGCATTTTCTCACCATAGGGTCTTTGCGCTGTTCCTGCTGCCTGGAATACACTTCCGCGCACATATCAACAGGGGTAACTCCCTCCTCTCTTAAGTCTTTGATCAAATGTCACCTTTCAAGGAGGCTTTCCTCAACACACATATCAGTCAATGTCCTGCCAGGAAAAGAGAAACCACGGTTTCCTACAGAGGAAATTTAATTCAGGGAATTGTTTACACAGGTGATGGAGTTGCTGAGGAGCCAAACAAGGAGGATTAAGAGGCAACTCAGATATCAGAATCAGCAGGAGTTGCTGTCACCCCTAGGGCTAAGCACCACAGGGAGTAAGTGGTGTGAATAGAATTCAAAGCTGGGGTGATCCATAGGCTCTGAAGTCCTAGCAAAGGAGGCTGAGCCAGAGCTGGGATCAGGGAGGGAGAGATAATCCAATAGGAACTAGAATAGGATGATGGGAAAAGTGTCAGACATCACCCCACAAGGGGAGAGGGAAGCAGACAAATACCCAACTTGCCTTCCAGTCTGCCAGTATCTCTCATTAACTGAACCCACCTGAAAGTTCAAAGTCAAGAGAACCTGGGAGAGGTTGTTCTTTATGAAATGGCAGAGCAGGGAAGTTAAGGAAAGAATATAAGAGAAACTGGCAAAAATTCAGCCTACCACTGTAAAATTGCAAGATCCAAAACACCATGTCTACCATACAGTCCCTCCTACTCTGCTCTGTGTTCTTATCTATCAGGATTCCTAGTTGGAAGGATCAGAAACCTGTGACTTTTGAAAAGCAAAATTGTTGAAGAGTGTGTGTTCTTAGTCCATCAGTCGTGTCGGATTCTTTGCAACCTCGTGGACTGGAGCCTGCCAGACTCCTCTGTCCATGGGATTCTCCAGGCAAGAATACAGGAGTAAGTAGCCATTCTCTTCTCCAGAGGATCTTCCCGGCTCAGTGATCAAACTCAGATCTCCTGCATTGCAGGCAGATTCTTCACCATCTGAGCCATGAGGGAAGCTGTGTTGAAAATGTATTGAGTAGCAAATAGAAGTACAGGAGTTCTGGAGAACTGAGCTCAATTAAAAAGAGGGCAATAACACAGGAAGCTAGGCAGAAGGCGGGACCAAAGCAAAATGTGCCACAGAAACTAGCCCACCAAGGACCCTATTATGGCCATGTTAAAAACAGATGCTCAGCAATTTTGTGTATCACGGGAGACTAGATCCCACTGCTGGAACCATGGCTACTGCTGTTCGTGAAGACTGGGTGTCACTGCCATTACTACTGCCACCTGTCTCCAAAGTGGTTTCTCCACTACCCTGGGCCCTTGGTGTTAAAAACTTCCTACCTGGAATCCAGGGCAAGTGTGTCTGAATGGCTGAGTCTGAGTCACATACTTATATCCTAGCTGTAAAGGAGGGCTGGGAATGGGTGATATTCTCAGATTTCTTGATGGGAGGCAGTCTGCGCGATAATTTCACAAACACACAAAGGAGACTTACATGCTGGGCCAGAAAATTACAAACATTTACTACGTCTTTGCATGTATTCAAACAAACTGTAACTTTTCTATCTTGGACTCCCTTTACACTCTTTTATTCTTTCAGAAAAGTCTAATACAACCTTCAAGATCCAACTTCAGTTTCTTTTTCTTTATTTTATGCCACCCCTCCCTGACCCTGCAAAGGGTATCCATCAAGCTTTCTTTATACCACCATTTGTACAAATATCTGCATTCCTGTTCAGTCGCTCGGTTGTGTCCAACTCTTTGTGACCCCCATGAACTACAGCCTGCCAGTCTCCTCTGTCCATGCAGTTCTCCAGGCAAGAATACTGAAGTGGGTTGCCATTTCCTCCTCCAGGAGATCTTCCCAAACCAGGGATCAAACCCACGTCTCCTGTGTCTCCTCCACTAGCAGGTAGATTCGTTATCACTGAGCACAGAGGAAGCCCCTACTATGACACTATTAAAAATTAAAAAGTAAATCTTACATACCTGCTATGTGCTGGATAATATGTTTTATAGTTTCATTTAATCATCCCTAGGATGTACTGTTTTTGCTATGTTGCATGTGAGAATATTGCACTTTACAGGGGACAAAGTAACTTGCAAAACACAGATACAGTTACAAAGTGACAAAAACAAGATATGAAGCCCAGTAGTTTAGTCACTAAGTTGTGTCTGACTCTTGCAACCCCGGGGACTACAACCTGTCAGACTCCTCTGTCCATGGGATTCTCCAGCATGGAGAATCTGAAGTGGGTCGCCATTTCCTTCTCCAGGGGATCTTTCTGACCCAGGGATCGAACCCTGGTCTCTGGCATTGCAGGCAGTCTCCTGCATTGCAGGCAGAGGCTTTACCATACCAGAATCTAAATTTTTAACCATTCAGGAGATATACTGCTTTTAAAACTGTCTGTGTGTGTGCACATAGAACCAAGAGTGGCAAAAGGCTGATAACTGTTGAAGAAGCTGGCTTCAGTGGGAATTTATTATACTTTTCTCATATTTTAAAATTTTAAAACCTGCAAACATACATGTCCTACTCAATATTTTTTTCTGGAGTATTTTATTTTTTTTACTTTCTTATTTGGCGTGTTGGCCCCCTTCTGAGTTGCATCAAGTAGGACCTTCCATTGCATTGCACAGGCTCTCTAGTTGTGGCATGTGTGCTCAGTAGTTGTAACAAGTGAGCTTTGTTGCCCCAGAATATGGATGTTCCCTGACCTAGTTCCCTGATCAGGGATCAAACCTTTCTGCCTGCATTGCAAGGTGGATTCCTAACTACTGGACCACCAGGGAAGACATTTTTCTGGAGTATTTTAAAACAAAGCTTAGACTTTGCATCATACCTTTTGTAGTTGTTGTTCAGTGACTAAGTCTTGTCCGACTCTTTATGCTCCCATAAACTGCAGCACGCCAGGCTTCCCTGTACTTCACTATCTCCCAGAGTTTGCTCAGGCTCATGTCCACTGAGTTGATGATGCTATCCAACCATTTCATCCTCTGTCGTCCCCTTCTCCTGCCTTCAGTCTTTCCCAGAATTGCTCAGCATTGGGGGCTTTTCCAAGGAGTTGGCTCTTCACATCAGGTGGCCAAAGTATTGGAGCTTCAGCTTCAGCCCTTCCAATGTATATTCAGGGTTGACTATCTTTAGGATTGACTGGTTTAATCTTGCATTCCAAGGTACTGTCAAGAGTCTTCTCCAGCATCACAGGTGGATTTTACTTGTTAATCAGTAGAAGTTTATGGAGTTCACATTAGAATCCCACCATTAAAATAATTCAGTTATGGTCAGTTCCTACTTAGTAGTGTTGCTAGTTTTAACTTCCTATGAGAGAAGAATCATATGGGTCCAGATTGGGTCAGATCTCTACCCCTGCCAGTCAGCTAGATTGGGTCATCCTACTACGTCGAGTAGATATGGCTGACTATGACCATCCCTTCAGAAGAGACAAATCCTAAGGAAAGTGTGTGAGCAGGTAGATATTTCAACTTTCACCTAGGAAACAGAAGCTGTATTTTTCTCCTGGACCAATAAAAGAAAATAAAATCTTAAAAATATTATTTGACAATGAACACAACTGGGTTTATTGATCATAAATAAGACTGACTCTAGTAGTTTGTGAATCAGATAACATTTATCTTTGGTACTTTAATTTCCTTGTGTTAGTTAAAATAATGCTGACTCCTTTAACAAGTAAACTGTAAATTCTCAGTGGCTCATTAAAATAAAAGTTTAATCAATTGCTCTCCGTCAGATTAGGGACCTAGGCTCCACCCTTCTCAAGGTTCCTGAAGAACTTTGTCTTCAATAAGTGGATGAGAAAAGACACCAGGAAGTTGGATGCAGCTACTCAGTGACTCAAATTGATTCCTTGTGGAGCTGAGTTAGGACATTCATCACTCTGAGCCATTTCACAGTGGCACAGTCATGAGTAGATAAATGGTTGTGTTTTAATGTACTAAATTTGGGATTGTTACACAGCAATAGAAAACTCATAATGCAGTAACTTCCCCCCACACTCCTCTTAACTAGCCATCTTCCCACTTGCTGCTAGAGGTAAGAATCTGCCTGCCAATGCAGGAGACATAAGAGACGCAGGTTTGATCCCTGGGTTGGGAAGATCCCTGAAGGAGAACACAGCAACCCACTTCAGTATTCTTACCTGGAGAATCCCATGGACAGAGGAATCTGGTGGGCTACAAGTCTATAGGGTTGCAAAGAGTTGAATATGACTGAAGTGACTTAGAACTCACTCATCTAGCCAGCTACCTTCAAAGTCTGGATTAGGAAACTACATCTATAATTTGATATTTACCAGAATGAGTCATATTAATACTATTAACACTTAGGCAGAAATAAGAGGTGTGAACCATGAATATCCCAGGCAAACTAAAATGTATAGTCACTATATAGCCCTTTTTTTCAGATCATGGAAAAAGCAAGAGATTTCCAGAAAAACATCTATTTCTGCTTTATTGACTATGCCAAAGCCTTTGACTGTGTGGATCACCATAAACTGTGGAAAATTCTTCAAGAGATGGGAATACCAGACCACCTAACCTGCCTCTTGAGAAATCTGTATGCAGGTCAGAAGCAACAGTTAGAACTGGACATGGAACAACAGAGTGGTTCCAAATAGGAAAAGGAGTACGTCAAGGCTGTATATTGTCACCCTGCTTATTTCACTTCTATGCAGAGTACATCATGAGAAACGCTGGACTGGAAGAAACACAAGCTGTAATCAAGATTGCTGGGAGAAATATCAATAGCCTCAGATATGCAGATGATAACTCCCTTATGGCAGAAAGTGAAGAGGAACTAAAAAGCCTCTTGATGAAAGTGAAAGAGGAGAGTAAAAAGTTGGCTTAAAGCTCAACATTCAGAGAACGAAGATCATGGCATCTGGTCCCATCACTTCATGGGAAATAGATGGAGAAACAGTGGAAACAGTGTCAGACTTTATTTTTATTTTGGGGGGCTCCAAAATCGCTGCAGATGGTGACTGCAGCCGTGAAATTAGAAGACGCTTAGTCCTTGGAAGAAAAGTTATGACCAACCTAGATAGCATATTCAAAAACAGAGACATTACTTTGCCAACAAAGGTCCGTCTAGTCAAGGCTATGGTTTTTCCAGTAGTCATGTATGGATGTGAGAGTTGGACTGTGAAGAAGGCTGAGTGCCAAAGAATTGATGCTTTTGAACTATAGTGTTGGAGAAGACTCTTGAGAGTCCCTTGGACTGCAAGGAGATCCAACCAGTCCATTCTGAAGGAGATCAACCCTGGGATTTCTTTGGAAGGAATGATGCTAAAGCTGAAACTCCAGTAATTTGGCCACCTCCTGCGAAGAGTTGACTCATTTGGAAAAGACTCTGATGCTGGGAGGGATTTGGGGGCAGGAGGAGAAGGGGACGACCGAGGATGAGATGGCTAGAAGGCATCACTGTCTCGATGACGTGAGTCTGAGTGAACTCCGAGAGATGGTGATGAACAGGGAGGCCTGGTGTGCTGCGATTCATGGGGTCGCAAAGAGTTGGACATGACAGAGCGACTGAACTGAACTGAACTGAGCCCTTTTTTCAGTCTTTTTTCCTCTTCCAATGGGTTTAGAAATAGTTGAATTTTCCAGTCCTTTGAGGAACTAAATATCTGGACTCTCTTCATTCTCTTTCATCTCTGTTTGGAAACTGTGATATTCTTTCTTTCCGAGGTCATCAGTTTCCTTGTGATAGCTTGCTGAAAACACTTATGCTTACTTTTTCCAGTCACTTCCACTACAGATGCAGAGGTTATACAGTCTTTCTCTTGTAATAGAGAAGAACGTTTTGTATCCTATTACAAGTTAATCACTAAAGGGATGTTGCCTATAAGCTTGAATTATACCTAATAACCTATGTCTGGGAACCCTGCCTCCCACATAATGAGCATTAAGCTAAAATACCTTTGTTTAGGACTTCCCAGGTGGTGCTAATATTAACGAATCTGCCTGCTAATGCAGGAGACATAGGAGATCCCTGGGTCAGAAAGATCCCTTGGAGAAAGTCATGGCAACCCACTCCAGTATACTTGCCTGGAGAATCCCGTGGACAGAGGTGCCTGGCGGGCTACACAGGGTCACAAAGAGTCGGAAAGGACTGAAGTGACATAGCACACACCCACCTTAATTTAATTCACAGGAAACATCCCGCCCAGCCCCACCTGAGAATGACTAGAGAGAGGAAGAAGTTACCACATCCCCTCCAGAGGCTGACCAGGCCCAGAACTAGAAAATGTTTGACTTGCCTTCTTCCCTTTTTAGTATAAAATAAGTCTGAGGACTTCCCTGGTGGGCCAGGGCCTAGGACTCGGCACTTTCAATGTAGGGGGCCCAGGTTCAATCCCGGGTCTGGGAACTAGATCCCACAAGCTAGAACTAAGAGTTCACATGCTGCAACTGAAGAGCCCACACGCTGCAGCAAAGTTTGAAGAGCCTGTGTGCCTCAACTGAGACCTGGCTCAGCCAAACAAATGAATATTAGAACAAACCAACAGTAAGAAGCCTGACTAAGCCTGAATTCTAACTCAGACAAGATGTTTCTTGGGGCCACAAGTCCACTATCTTCTCCATTTGCTCTCTTTCTGAAAAGTCACTATTCCAACAATTCTCTCGATTTACTGGCCTATCATGCATGCGAGGAGTTATAGGAACTTGGATTCAGTAACATTTTAAGCTGTCATTGGAATGGTAGGTTTCCCTTGAGTTTTCTACTCCCTGGCCTCAGCACTGCTCTTCATCCTTCCCCTAGCTCCTAAAAAAGAAAAAATAAGCTATCATTGGAGACACACAATATGCTTGTGTGCTCCAAACACAGTCTAGGTGTTTGTTTTGCTTCCAAGTGTCATGGTTTGCTTCTAGGTGAAACGGTTCTCTATCTTTCCAGCTTCCACTATCAGTTTCCTCACTGCTTGATGCCCAACCACTAAACCAACGTCACAAGTGTGGAGTTGTCATTTTCACCTGCACTCCACTTCCAGTATGAAATGTGCAATGGCTTAAAAATTAATAAAAGTTTATTTCTCAGTCAAAACAATGAAAGTGTTCTTGACTGGTGGGGAGTTAAACTGTAAGTAAAGCACTACCTTAAGTAGTGTTTATGGAATTCTTGTGGGTCTGCCCTCTTTATCACAAGTTTTCACAGTCACCATGCTCTGAGTCAGGCTGGCAGGGGGAGAAAGGGCACGAAAGAGTACACATGGGACACTTTTATGGACCAGGTCTGGTGGTAAAGCACATCCTATTAAGTAAATACACCCTACAGCTGAAACATGGTCAAATAATTACAGCTAACTGCAAGGAAGGCAGGAATATGTGGCCTAGCTATGTGCCCTAGAGAGAGACCAAAAAAAAAAAAAGGTGTTCTGTTTGCTTTTACTTATTTATTTTTGGCTGTTTATTATTTGTGGCACATGGGCTCAGTTGCCTCTCAGGATGTGGGATCTTTAGTTCCCCAAACCAAGGATCAAACCCACATCCTCTTCATTGGAAGTTGGATTCTTAATCACTGGACCACCAGGAAAGTTCCCAGAAATAAGTTGTTTGGAACAGCCAGGCAGTCTCTGCTATCCCAGGTCTCAGAGTGACAAGATATTCATAATTTTCAGTTTTCCACCCTTTAGGAATAAAGGCAAATTTGTGGATTAGCTAAAACACATTGTGCATTGCAGTTTGGTAGGTATTTTCTCTTTGTATTTGAATATGTATGTGGCTGATATTCTTGGAAAAACCCTCTAACCAAATAACATGCATTATATAGATTTCATTCTTGCAAGGCCAAGAAACTGATCAATTTTGTTATCCAATTTCTTCTGCTCACCTCTTCCTTTGAAACAATTGAAAGACGAATCTAGTGTTCTATCTTTCAAATCTTCTTTGAAGCTAAAGGTAATATTTCAATAAACTTTCTTATTGGTCTTCTGGCTAACTGCAGAATAAGACATAATAAGTAACTAGTCAGTATAGAAACAGATATCACCTGGTCCACTTCCTTTAATTTTCAAATGATTATGTTTATTCTACTGTCTGTGGGTGCTAGCAGTTAGTAAGCATGAAAAGAATATTCTCAAGAAATGCAAAAAATATATCAGTGCTGAGCAACTGAGTTGATTAAAAAAATAAGACCTATAAACATTTTTGTATTAAATTTGGTTTTGAAAAATTGTTTTCAAAATATGTCACCATTATTTGTAGAATTTTTTAAAATAGAGATGATAAAAACTGTCAACAGTTTTTCCAGATACTGTTAGGAAAACTCAAAATCTAATCATAAGGGAATTTACCAATTTTGTTTGCTGAGTCTTTTAAAATTTTTTTCTCATTGCTCTAGAGTTTCACCAGGACTGTACGTCCATGCAGGCACTATAGAATTAGGCAAGAAGCATCAATAGATTATATTACCAGAAGAAATATTAATTTCTGGAAGACAGCAAGATCCAAAGCTTGCCTTGAAATCATCAGTTTGTCACGTGGCCCAATTGCAACAATTGAGGAGAGCAGGATGGAGCTATCCCATGCCACTAAAAGGCTTAGCATACTAATGGCCCTTTGACACTACCAGCCATTCAGAAATCAGACTTTGTCATGCTCAAGAATAGACCACTCACCCCCAACAGGAAGCACTGGGGAGGCAAACGTGACAGTAATTCCCTGTCAGATAAAACTGAGGTATTGTTTTGGATTCCATCATATGTGAAAGGAATTACCCAGTCATAAATTTAAAATATTCTTTTCTTTACCTGTTAGGCACTCTGTATTAGAGTTAAGGATCTATGACAGGTTAACAATTTTGAGAATCTAGGTGTTTTTGAACAGGTTATGGAAATCAGGATATGACCACCTGCTATATTTTGATAATCTAAGTATTGCTAAAGATTACACATCCAGCCATCAAAGAGAACAATTAAGCAAGACTCAAGTATTTTCTATCTTTTCTTAGCAGAAGACAGAAGGCGGTGTGAGAAAATAAGCAAAGTAGGGAAAGCTTTGCTTTAGAGTTGTTTTTTTCTGTATTTACATAGCTTTAAATGACATAGCTTTAAATGACTTCGCATTAACATGCAACAAAACACTAGAAACTATTCAGATTCAGTGGAAAGCCAGCGTAAAACCCCAGTAATGGTCCATGGAAACTTGGGGATGGGGAATTTACACATCAACACATCAAAACTAATTTGAAGAGGATTTAATTGATCCATGGGCTGTCAAAGGAAGACTTCAGCTCCTAAACTACAAGTGGTTGTCTGCTCATTACCTTTTTCTTTTGAAAAAAAAAAAAAAAAAAGAGATATAATCTTAGTGTTTTATCTGTTTATATTTATTTATTATTTCCCACATTAACTATATGTTTAGTACCTTATTCTGCCCAATTATCTTTTGTTTAAATTGGGGAAATATTTATTTCAGAGAGATTATCTCTTGTTCTATGAAAGAGGTAAAAACAGGTTCAAATCAGGGAGACTTCATCAAAGAGAGTTGTAATCCCTATTGTTTCTGTGTATTCTTCCCATCAGTTTAGAGAATGTGATAAACATCTCTTTGAATCAAGCATTGGCTTTTACTTTTCCTGGCTCCAATAATTTAAATGTGGTACAAAAATAAGACATTCAGATACAGTAATTTACTACACTGTGTTACTTTGTAATGTAAAAAAACTACTTGTTCTTTTAAAAATGCCACTTTGGTTAGAAGCAGGTTAGTTTTTACCTATAATTTTTAACACTAAATGTTTTGAGGGGGAAAGGAAAATAAAATAAGATCATTCTTTGTGACCTAACTCATTTCATTGAACTCAAGAAATGAATAATTGCAAAAGAAAAAGAAGCCTTTTAAGGTTTCATTTAACACTGAAAAACCTTCCCAGACTTTGTCAGCAACATTCTCTTGCAAAAAAGATCTTATTTTAGAGTTTTGAACAGTAACTGGTTTACAACAACATAGAATTTATTTTTCTTGATCGCTCAGTTACCCAGATTAATTGTTAAATTGTAATTTGGTTGTCCTGGCTTTCTTGCCAAGTTTCCACATGGTTTTAATTTCATTTCATCAGCTGGTATCTTTATTACTCCATGCCTCCCTCTTACACTGGATAATTATATTTTTCTTTGTAAAAAGCAGAGTAATAAATACATTTAGAACTATTAAGTGCTTACTAAAAGTTTTTCTTAAGTTCAAGGATTGTCAGAACAGTTTTCTTAAAAGAGAAAAATATCATGCTTTAAAGGATAATATTATTATCCAGAGGATAAATATGTATTATAAATTTTGTTTTGTTGTCCTGAAAGAAGAGGAAAAAAAAGAAACAATTTATTTTAAAATTAAATTTGACATTGTGAGTGATTTATGAATATTTGGGGCTTATTCATTTTCTAATAATCATTTGTAAATATTTTAAATTTTACAAGTCATTTGCAGTAAAGGTATAATATTGTCAGAATATCAGAAAGATAAATACATATACAAAATCTTTTGAAATAAAAGCTTTATTTCAGCCTTACCTGATTTTTTGATGTGCTAAAATGAGTACTCAGTAAATATGTCTTACTTTATTACTAGTTCATATTTTACTTTTTAAATGCTGTTTTCATTTTTAGGACTTGAGTGCTAAAGACAACTGGTAAAATGAACACAGTTTTTGAAGTAACGGTAGAGGCCAATGCATTCTATGACATTCTCATCGCGTGTTTTCTTTCCTGTTCTGTGATTTCCATCAAGCGCTGAGACACCCTCGGCAAAGTTGGAGCCTTATTTCACTACAGCAGCTGGTCGGTCAGTGATACTGATTTTAGGAACTGCACACTTTCTAGACTGACTTTCTTCTCTACTAGGGAGAGTTACCCCACCCTCTCAGCCCACCAGGCACTAAAACTGCAAGAAAAAAACCTGGCCCGTTTTTTCATGGAGCATCATTTTTACTCTAGGATAAATACATTTAAACTTCATTTTGCATTAAAATTAAAGTTATATTATGGATGAAATGCAAAATTCTCATAATTTTTGTTTCAAGCATAAGACTTTAATAAAGACATTTCAAGATTATGAAGGCATCCCAGATTCTTATCTCGACAGTTAGGGTGTCCAAGTGGAGAAGTGTGAAAGACACTGAATTAACACACTAAAATGTGCAACCTTTTTGTCTTTTCCCAACTCTTTATGGTAATGTATGTGTGTGTGTGTGTGTGTGTGTATGTGTGTGTATAGTTATATACGATGAGTTTCCTCATCCAAATTCTTCAAGCTCTGAAAACCTCAGGACTCTAAAGTCAGGGCTTTTTGAACTAGAGAAAACCTGGAATAGCAGAATAAAATCTATTGAAATCCAAATTGAGTGATGAATGTATAGGGAAGTAATTATGGGTTTTTTCCTTGTTTTTTCCTTTTATAAAATTGAAGATATTTTTCTACTTCTAAATATATGTTTGTTTGGAAAAATATAGAAAAAGAAAAGATGGAACCAAAATTTACCTTAGGTCTTATCACTTTGAGACTAATTGTTCGTTTAACAAAATATTTATTCAATGCTTACTGTATGGCAGAGACAACTTACTACTCTCTCTCACACACACATACACACAGACACAATATTTCAAATAAATATGGACACACCATATATGCTATTCTATTATTTGCATCTTTATAATAAAAAAATACAGTGTAGATAACAAATGTCTATATCACCATTTTTGATAATTGTCTAGCACTTCTCTATGCAGCACTAGACTCTTACTTGATCACTGTTGTTATGGCCTTTCTCAGTTTCTTATACCTGGACCAATCTCTTGAGACTGAAACTTTCTCAAGTTTACTTCAAAAATGAATGTTTCTGTCATTTGGTGATTTTTCAACTGAAGAATGCAAAAGGCAGTCCTCGTACACATTTATGGGCTTATATATCCATATATGTATGTCTGTTTGAAATGCTTGTATGCTCTATCTATATATGGGTTTATTTTTGCCTTATTTATTTTTAAGTCTCTGCATTTAAAACTATTTTCTCCACAGGTTATGATAAGAAAACAGACATATCTTTACCAGTTCCGTTAAATAATAGATTATTTGCAAATTGAGCCTACATACGTTCCCCTGCTGATAACAGAGTCATTTCCTTTGAAAGATGTCTTTTAGAATTGTAACCTCTGTCCTGAGAATGAATACACCTAACTGGATCTTAATTTTCAGTATATTTGCACAACTTCAGCAAGTCTTTCTTGGTTATTCTTGTCCTTTTCTTTGTGCTTCATCTTCTCTTGGAGTTAGTCACCCAAACTGAATTTCCTCTGGGGAAACTGTAAGCACATTTTCTGCATAATCTCTTGAGGTTAAAAGCTTTGAGGATCTTTGTACATAATGGAAGAGGAGAGTCCTTTGACTACAATTGTCTTAATCCTTAAGATGTTTTGTGTGTCCTGAATGGGGAAGCCATCATTTCTTTTAAGGCTTCCTGAGACAGGATCTGCAAGATTTTGCTTCTTGGTGATTTTATTGAGTAACTCATTGAATAGACAAAGTTAATTATTACTATATAAACATGTGTTAAATAAATTCTCTGTAACCATATTTTAAGATTATTTGGTGCCCTGAGGTTATATCTAGTGTATGTGCTAACATGTAATAATGAAAAAGACATTTGTCTTATTGAACTAAATGATTTCTTCAGTTGGTGAGATGAGTTGGGCACATTACTTCTAACTGGATTTGGCATATTAAAATTTTTTTATTGTAGAGGGAATTTTCATGATATTTTACATATAGATAGTCTTTTGCTTAATAATTATTTTGTTATCAGTATTAACAACCATCTGTCTTAAATAACAGGAAATTGTTATTTTAAAAAATCATAAATTAATTTTGTGTTATATATACCTAGATTTAATATAGAATCAAAGGGACAGTTTCTCCTTTGTTCCTTTGTTTCAAAAGAAAATAGACTCACATCTCTCCTCCAGTTACTTAACCTGCAGAACTTTGTCAAAAATAGTTCGTATATTATGGCAGAAACCAACACAATATTGTAATTATCCTTCAATGAAAAATAAATGAATTAAAAACAAACAAAACCCGGAAACCCGATGGAGACACAGGATTTCTCTTTCTAGAGTACTTTTTATAAAAAGAGGACCTTAAGGACTTTCCTGGTTGTCCAGTGACCTAGGCTCCATGCTCTCAATTCAGGGGCCCGATTTCAATCTCTGTCCAGAGAACTGGATCCCACACAACTAAGACTGGCTTAGCCAAATAAATAATAAATAAAATAAAAAAGAAATATTTTTTAAAAGAGAGCTCTTTATATTTCCCTAGAGTAGCAGTTTGCTGTTAGGTGACAAAATGAACAAGGTGACTTCCTGGATTCCCTTTAGTCTCATAACGAGGTGATCCTAGCAAGCCATACCAGCTTCACTTATTTCTCTCAGTATTTTCTCCAAAGAGAAACGAACCTTGGCACATTTGGGTGTATAATCACAACTCTCCTAAGTTTGACTTTCAGAATCCATTTTTTGTTGCCTTGCTTTTGCTCCTGAGGTATAGCCAAATAAGGTTTTAAATACTTTAGAAAGTAATTCACAAGTCTTCTATGGCTAGTCATTCATTCCTTCATTGTGAATTGATCTACATTTCATATGATTAAATTGGAAAATAGACTTAAATGATTATTAAAGTAATACTTGTTCATCATAAAATATTTAAAAATTCAAGACAAGTTTAAATAAGAATGTCTATAATGTTACTATCCAGAGATAACTATTATAGGCATTTGATGCATTTTTTCCATTTTGCATATGTTCATAATGTTTAGACATATATACATCTGAATCCTCTCTTTGTCCATATTTAAATAAATCTGTCTAGGACAAATTCTTAGATGCTGGATTACTAGATAAGAGTATGAATATTTTTAATGGCTTTAATTCATACTGCTACATCGTTTTGAACAGAGTTGTACCAATTTATAGCCTCACCAGCTGTGGAAGTATATATATCCTATCTCTTTTCCCTGCATTGAATGTTCATTCTATTTAAAGCTTTGCTAGTTTGATAGGTGTAGTAGGACTGAATGGTAGCCTCCCCAAAAGATAAATCTATATCCTAATATGTAGACTCTGAATATTACCTTACATGGCAAAGGTGGTGAGTACGTTAAAAGGTTTCGAGAGGAGGTTTTATCCTGGATTATCCTGGTGGCCTAAAAGCAAACATATGTGTTTTATTAGTTTGTGTGTGTGGCTGTGCCAAGTCTTAGCTGTGGCATGCAGGATCTTTTAGTTGCAAAATATGGACTCTCAGCTGCAGCATGTGGGATCCAGTTCCTTGACCAGGGATCAAACCCCAGTCCCCTGCATCGGAAGCATGGAGTCTTAGCCACGGGAACACTACGCAAGTCCAAAATGTATTTTTTAAAAAGAGCTGCAGAGGAAGTTTTGAGGCAGACACACAGAGAAGAAAACAAAATACAGACAGAGGCAGAGATGGGAATCATGTGGACTCAAGTCCGGGAGTGCCATGCTGGCCGTCCCCAGAAGAGGGAAGAGGGAGGGAACAGATTTTCTCTAAAGTCTCCTGCCATACCTGGCTTTCAGATTTATGGGCTCCAGAACTTTGAGAGAATCAATGGCCATTGCTGTAAGCCACCAAGTTGCGGTGATTTGTTAGAACAGGTGCAGGTAGTGAATACAGCAGGTCAAAGTTATATTTCAATGTTGCTTTTAATCTGCGGTTCTCTCACCAGAGACATCCTGCGTGGATGAGTGCTCAGTCACGCCTGACTCTTTGAGACACCATGGACTAGCCCGTCAGGCTCCTCTTTCCATGGAACTTTCCAGGCAAAAATACTGGAGTGGGTTGCCATTTCCTTCTCCACGGTATCTTCTTGACCCAGGGATTAAACCTGCATCTCCTGAATTGACAGGTGGATTCTTTACCACTGCCATGTGAGAAGCCACCAGACACACAGTTTTTTTAAATTTTATTTATTTAATGAATAATAAGGTCGGATAAAGCTAAGACAGAAAGTGGAAAAAAAAAAACAATTTGGAGGTTACTGCAATATTTTAGAAGAGAAAAATAGCCTGACTTGAGATAAGATAGTGGAGTGAGGATAAACAGACCAGATTAGAGAGGGGGTTAAAGTTTAAAAAGACAAAATTTATTGATTGCTTAAGATTGCAGAGGGAGAGGAGATGAAGATAATGGACAGCTGGGTGGCTGACTGAGATAGAAAATGCTGGAGGGGAAGATGCAGATTTGGAGGAAAAGTAAAGAATTCAGCAAGGATGACTTAAAGTGCTTGTGAGACCTGTGTGTGAAAATGTCTCCAGGGCTGGTGGCTACAAAGGCCTAGAGCTGAGGACAAAGATCATGACTAAAGGCATACATTTGTATGTTACCAGCATCTTGAGTCAGATAAGGCAATGGCAACCCACTCCGGTACTCTTGCCTGGAGAATCCCATGGACAGAGGAGCCTGGCGGTCTCCTGTCCACAGGTTTGCAGAGTCAGACATGACTGAAGCGATGTAGCAATCATTCAGGGCCCTGTGGGGCTCCCAGGAACAAAAGTCTTTCTGTGCCACCCCCATTTCTTTGACTACAGGGAATCATCTTCATTCAGCCTACATGACCTTTCTTGAGTTCCAAAGTGAAAGTGAAGTTGCTCAGTCGTGCCCAACTCTTTGCGATCCCATGGATAGTAGCCTGCACCAAGCTCCTCCGTCCATGGGATTTTCAAGGCAAGAGTACTGGAGTGGGTTGCCATTTCTTTCTCCAGGGAATCTTCCCAACCCAGGGATCGAACCCAGGTCTCTCACATTGTTGACAGATGCTTTACCGTCTGAGCCACAAGGAGACCAGGAAGAAACCAACAGTCAAGAACAGCCTTGGGACAAGGTCTTTTCCTCATCAATGGATACACACAGTATCTTTGAGCTATTTTGCAGACATTGAAACCCTCTCCAGGTGGGAGAAGTTAAGGATTAACAATGGTATGCTGCCCACAAGCATGTAGACCCCAGACCTGAAGCTTGATGATGCTGACTCCTACTTAACCTCACCATCAACTCATCAGAAGAAAGTCCACAAGCTGATTATGCTCTCTTTGAACAATTAGTTAAAACATCTCCCTAGCTTCCCCAATTCAGGACACAGGGTTTTAAGGACATTATCCTGCTATGGCCCCCTTCGTCTGGCAAAGTCATAAAGCTATCCTTTTCTACTTCATGCAAAACTCTGTCTCTGACATTTGATTCAGAGAAGCTGAGTTTAAAGGTATCTCTTTAAGTACCTCTTGAATCTGCCTCAGCTTTCAGACCAAGGCCAAGCTCTTTCTGGACAGCCCACAGCCAATAATGGGAACTAAACAAGAACACTGAGTTGCAGATGTTTCTGCCCAGCCCAGGAATACTTTAAGGAACAATTTTTGCCCCAGAATTTCTTGTTGGATTGGCCAAGAACTTTTCAGATTCGCATAACCATCTGAAGGCCTTCCATGTTCAAATCCTGCTTCCTGCTCCTTTCATGTCTCTTCCCAGGTGGTGCTAGGGTAAAGAACCTGCCTGCCAGTGCAGGAGATATAAGAAACATGGGTTCAATCCTAGGTTGGGAAGATCCCCTGGAGAAGAAATGGCAGCCCACTCCAGTATTTTTGCCAGGAGAATTCTACGGACAGAGGAGCCTTGCGGGCTACAGTCCATTGGGTTGCAAAGAGTCAGATATGACTGAAACGACTTAACATACACCCTTTTCATATTTCACAGGTGCTGTTCCCAAAGAAGTCTCTTACACTGTTCACTCTGTCCACTTCTGACACAGTGATCTTGCAAGAGAAGTTTCCATGGAATTAGAGGAATTAGAAGATGTTGAGGAATAAATGCCCAGTAAAGTTCAAGACAGAAGACGAGATGGTTGGATGCCATCACCAACTCGATGGACATGAATTTGAGCAAACTCCAGGAGTTGGTGATGGTCAGGAAGCCTAGCATGCTGCAGTCCATGGGGTTGCAAAGAGTCTGACTCTACTGAGTGACTGAACTGAAAGTTCAAGTCTCAGTGGTGAAGAGGTATAGTGAGGGTAGAAACTAGAATGGAACTTGAGCCCATGGAGGCTTCACTTTAGGAATGAACAGGCATGAAATATTTCAATCTGGTAACTTGGGTTGAGTAGAAAGGGTGATAGCCCAAGATCCCTGAGAAAAATGAAAAGATGGAGTCCTGAGCTTAATAGAGGAACTAAGCTGAGACAAAAGGAGAAACCCTCTCCCACTGAGAGAGGAGGGAAGGAAAATAGGATGTGCACATAAGTTTGCAGATATAGCAGCAGATGATACCATGTGCTTAGAGATGGGGAAGAGGTGATAGTGTTCAAGGACAGTAGAGATGGTTTGATGTAGCTACAGTGTCAGACAACATAGTTAATGGTGAAACAGTGGAAGCATCCAGTTTAAGCCAGGACTAGATAGAAGTATTCACTATTACCGATTTTACCAGTAAGGTTCCTAGCCAGAGGCAGATGACACACCCAAGTTGGGTACCAAGAAGAGAGAGTAACAAAGGGCTACTGACAGAGGTTTGGCAGAATATAAGGGAGACTGGGAGATCTAGTGCAACACCCCAGGACAGTTCCACTACCAGGACTGAAGCAGGAAAAAGAGGGAACAGTTACTGGAACTCAGGAACTTAGAAAACTGAGTGGAGAGCCTGGCTTTTAGGAACAGGGACTTTTCATAGGATGAGAGACATTTCCACTCATAGGGACCCACAAGTGGGAAGCTGGGAGAATAAATACTTAGATCTCACTATCCCTATTCACTTCCTTTTCTTTGTTGGCCAAACCCAACTAGAAGCCAGAGAGCAAAAGAATCTATGTTGTATTTTCCAACAGAGCAGCCTCTTGGGGACAGAGAAGGGTGGAGAAGAGTGAATTTGGAGAACTAAAATATGCCCTACCACATGTTAAAACGTGTCACAAATATACCAACAAAAGAAAAATAGTGCATTATTGGATCAGAAATAGGTTGTAGAAAAAGCTAGTGAGTCTGAAAATAGGACCAAGTTAATATATGGCATTCATTATATGGTAAAGGTGTATTCAAACCAGTAGAACAAAAGATAAGTTATTCATTAAATAGTATTTTTTAACAGTTGGCTAGTGACTTAGAAAAGTTAAATCCCTACTTTTAGATACTCGTAAACTTAAAAATAAATTAATGATTTAAATGTAAACAGACTCAAGAAGGAGGGGATATATATATATATCCTCATAACTGATATACTAAAAATTAGGAACAATTTATAATACATGTTAAAAAATTAATAGCTATAATGTACAAGTGAATAAATCTATAAAAATAATTCCGTAGAGAAACATCTGTGATAGGCCAATGATACACGAAGAAACACACTGAGAATAAATAAATAAATATTTATTTATTTATTAATTTCATGGCTGTAGTCACCATCTACAGTGATTTTGGAGCCCAAGAAAATAAGTCTGGTAAATAAATATAAAAATACTTTCAGCTTTATTGATAAAGACATGAACTAAAAACAACTATGAAATATATTTCCATAAAGTTGTAAAAGATTGAAATAACCCATTGTTGTAGGAAGTGAAGGAAAACAGACCCTCTGACTGTGGGAATATAAATCAATATAGCTTATCTACAAGGCACTTTGACAGACTGTATCAAATATTAATTTACTAATTAATTTGGTTGCACTAGGTCTTAGTTGTGGTGTGTGGACTCCTAGTCGCAGCCTGTGGAATCTAGTTGCCTGACCAAGGACTGAATCTGGGCTCCCTGTATTGGGAGCACAGGGCATCAGCCACTGGACCACCAGGGAAGCCACTTTTTATTTCAACCCCTCCCAATCCATTAATATGGGACTGGACAAGAAACATAGGATAGAATCTAACAGTGGAACACCCTATGGGCATTATAATATGTTTCTATATTAACTCCCAATTGGCTCAGATAGGAAAGAATCCACCTGCAATGCCAGAGACCTGGATTCGATACTTAGGATGGGAAGATCTCCTAGAGAAGGGAATGGCTACCCTCTCCAGTATTCTGTCCTGGAGAATTCCATGGACAGAGGAGCCTGGTGGGCTATAGTCCATAGATGAGGTCACAACGAGTCAGGCAGGACTGAGTGACTTTCACTTTCATATTTTAAGTTATGTAAAAACATATCCACGAGATTCAATCAGTGACAAAGTATGTATTGAATAATCTCCACCTTAGCTGCCTCCTGAAAAGGTCAAGAAGCAGCAGTTAGAACCAGACATGGAACAATGGACTGGTTCCATATTGGGAAAGGAGCACATCAAGGCTATATATTGTCACTCTGCTTATTTAACTTATATGTAGAATGCATCATGTGAAATGCCAGGCTGGATGAAGTCCAAGCTAGAATCAAGATTGCAGGGAAAATATCAATAACCTCAGACATGCAGGTGATACCACCCTTATGGCAGAAAGTGAAGAGGAACTAAAGAACCTCTTGATGAAGGTGAAAGAGGAGAGTGAAAACCTGGCTTAATGCAACATTCAAAAACCGAAGGTCATGGCATCAAGCACCTATCACTTCATGCAAAGAGATGGGGAAACAAAGAAAACAGACTTTTTCCTCCTGGGCTCCAAAATCACTGTAGATGGTGACTACAGTCATGAAATTAAAAGATGCTTGCTCATTGGAAGAAAAGCTCTGACAAACCTAGCAGAGACATTACTTTGCCAACAAAGGTCCTTCCAGTCAAAGCTATGGTTTTTCCAGTGGTCATGTATGGATGTGAGAGTTGGACCATAAAGAAGGCTGAGTGCTAAAGAATTGATGCTTTTTAACTGTGGTATTGGAGAAGACTCTTGAGAGTCCCTTGGACTGCAAGGAGATCCAACCAGTCCATCCTAAAGGAGATCAATCCTGAATATTCATTGGAGGGACTGATGCTGAAACTGAAACTCCAATACTTTGAAACCACCTGATACAAAGAGCCGAATCATTAGAAAAGACCCTGATGCTGAAAAAGATTGAAGGCAGGAGGAGAAGGGGACGACAGAGGATGAGATGGCTGGATGACATCAGCAACTCAATGGATTTAAGTTTGAGCAAGCTGTGGGAGATGGTGAAGGACAGGGAAGTCTGGCATGCTGCAGTCCATGGGGTCTTATAGAGTCGGATACAACTGGGTGACTGAACAACAAAAAAAATAAATGCATAATCTCATTTACTTAAAATTGGTTACAAAGCATCAGTTCAGTTCAGTTCAGTTGTTCAGTCGTGTCCGACTCTTTGTGACTCCATGAATTGCAGCATGCCAGGCCTCCCTGTTCATCACCAACTCCCCGGAGTTCACTCAAACTCATGTCCATCAAGTCAATAATGCCATCCAGCCATCTCATCCTCTGTCGTCCCCTTCTCCTCCTGTCCCCAATCCCTCTCAGCATCAGAGTCTTTCCAATGAGTCAACTCTTCGAATGAGGTGGCCAAAGTACTGGAGTTTCAGCTTTAGCATCAGTCCTTACAAAGAACACCCAAGATTGATCTCCTTTAGAGTGGACTGGTTGATCTCCTCACAGTCCAAGGGACTCTCAAGAGTCTTCTTCAACACCACAGTTCAAAAGCATCAATTCTTCAGTGCTCAGCTTTCTTCACAGTCCAACTCTCACATCCAAACATGACCACTGGAAAAACCATAGCCTTGACTAGACGGACCTTTGTTGGCAAAGTAATGTCTCTGCTTTTGAATATGCTGTCTAGGTTGGTCATAACTTTCCTTCCAAGGAGTAAGCATCTTTTAATTTCATGGCTGCAGTCACCATCTGCAGTGATTTTGGAGCCCATAAAAATGTCTGACACTGTTTCCACTGTTTCCCCATCTATATGCCATGAACTGATGGGACCAGGTGCCATGATCTTTGTTTTCCGAATGTTGAGCTTTAAGCCAACTTTTTTCACTCTCCTCTTTCACTTTCATCAAGAGGCTTTTTAGTCCCTCTTCACTTTCTGCCATAAGGGTGGTATCATCTGCATATCTGAGGCTATTGATATTTCTCCCGGCAATCTTCATTCCAACGTGTGCTTCTTCCGGCTCAGCGTTTCTCATGATGTACACTGCATAGAAGTTAAATAAGCAGGGTGACAATACACAGCCTTGACGTACTCCTTTTCCTATTTGGAACCAGTCTGTTGTTCCACGTCCAGTTCTAACTGTTACTTCCTGACCTGCATACAGATTTCTCAAGAGGCATGTCAGGTGGTCTGGTATTCCCATCTCCTTCAGAATTTTCCATAGTTTATTGTGATCCACACAGTCAAAGGCTTTGGCATAGTCAATAAAGCAGAAATAAATGTTTTTCTGGAACTCTTTTGCTTTTTCCATGATCCAGCAGATGCTGGCAATTTGATCTCTGGTTCCTCTGCCTTTTCTAAAGTCAGCCTGAACATCAGGAAGTTCACGGTTCACGTATTGCTAAAGCCTGGCTTGGAGAATTTTGAGAATTACTTTACTAGCGTGTGAGATGAGTGAAACTGTGTGGTAGCTTGAGCATTCTTTGGCATTGCCTTTCTTTGGGACTGGCATGAAAACTGACCTTTTCCAGTCCTGTGGTCACTGCTGAGTTTTCCAAATTTGCTGGCATATTGAGTGCAGCACTTGCACAGCATTCATCTTTCGGTATTTGAAATAGCTCCACTGGAATTCCATCAGCTCCACTAGCTTTGTTTGTAGTGATGCTTTCTAAGGCCCACTTGACTTCACATTCCAGGATGTCTGGCTCTAGATGAGTGATCACACTATTGTGATTATCTTGGTCTTGAAGATCTTTTTGTACAGTTCTTCTGTGTTTTCTTGCCACCTCTTCTTACTATCTTCTGCTTCTGTTAGATCCATACAATTTCTGTCCCTTATCGAGCCCATCTTTGCATGAAATGTTCCCTTGGTGTCTCTAATTTTCTTGAAGGGATCTCTAGTCTTTCCCATTCTCTTCTTTTCCTCTATTTCTTTGCATTTGATCACTGAAGAAGTCTTTCTTATCTCTTCTTGCTACTCTTTGGAACTCTGCATTCAGATGCTTATATCTTTCCTTTTCTCCTCTCTTCTTTTCACAGCTATTTGTAAGGCCTCCCCAGACAGCCATTTTGCTTTTTTGCATTTCTTTTCCATGGGGATGGTCTTGATCCCTGTCTCCTGTACCATCCATAGTTCATCAGGCACTCAATCTATCAGATCTAGTCCCTTAAATCTATTTCTCACTTCCACTGTATAATCATAGAGGATTTGATTTAGGTCATACCTGAATGGTCTGGTATCACCATGTCTTGAAAGGTAGTCACAGAATTATTAGCAGCAGTTATCATTTTGGGGGCATTTGGGGTGCTTTTTCCTTATGTGGCTTCTTCTGTGCTGTTTGAGCTTTTTATTTTTATTAATTTTATTTTTGAATTTTAAAAATGAAAATGTACAATTTACAAAATATAAGTAAAATGAAGAAATGAAATAGTTTGTATGAAGATTAGAAGCAATTATCACATAGAGAATTTCAGCAAATCCTTGACAATCCAGGTAAAGCTGGAAATTATTCATTTACATCCTCAACATTAAGTGATGGTCTCCAGCCTCTTTTGTTTCTCAAGAGGCAAATGAACTTAGATTATAGAGTTTAACTACAACCCCTCTGGAGGAGGCCACTCCAGTATTCTTGCCTGGAGAATCCCTTGGACAGAGGAGTCTGGCAGTCCTCTCTCATAGGGTCACAAAGAATCAGATATGACTCAAGTGCCTTAGCATGCAGGCATCATTATCTGTAGTAATGAAGAGCAGGCAGAACACAATGAATAGGAAAGATCTTTCAGACAGGAAAGAGAAAGTTTTACATGACAGGAGAAAAGGAGACTGATTAGGAGGGCTGCAGCCAGACAAAAAGAAGATAAGAATAGTTGAATCCTGGAATAGGAATTTGGTGAACCATCATTCCTGGCCTTGGGCAAAGGAGGGTTTAGCAAGATGACAGTAACTCCAGATAGCTTGGGGAGGAATTTGAAGACATATTGACCTCTCTCTCCTTCCCTCTCTCTTTCCTCTCCTTAACCTTTCCTATCCTTCCGTGTTTTTCTAGTCCCCTGGTCCTGGATGCAGGAATCTGGTCGAAGGGCCCTCAGCCTGAGCTGAGGATTGGAGACTGATCACCTCCTCTTGGCAGAGAACTCGAATTCTGGTTCTGGTCTGGTCTGATTTTTTGGTAGAGCCGAGTTCCAGTCCTCCCTTCTCTGGAGGCTCAGGGAAAAGTCCCGTAATACCTGGGCGTCTGTAGGTGGCAGGAGATGTCTATAAGGCCATCCCTTTTGCAACCCCCACCCCCACCCCCACCTCCACCCCCTCTTTCCCTTTCAACCTGGCTTCCTTTCCTCCCTTGAAATCTTTGATGTCAGTACTTGGATCTGAAGTTCTGTGTCTCTATAGGAGGTTTTCTGAGAGATTGTATTCTTGTATTTAAGGGCTTCCCTGGTGATGCAAAAGTTAAAGCATCTGCCTGCAATGTGGGAGGTCTGGGTTCGATCCCCTGGGTCAGGAAGATCCCCGGGAGAAGGAAATGGCAACCCACTCCAGTGTTCTTGCCTGGAGAATCCCACGGGCGGAGGAGCTTGGTGGGCTCCTTTAACAGTCCACGGATTGCAAAGAGTCGGACACGATTGAGCGACTTCACTTTCACTAGGCTTGTAATCAGCCTCTCTGTTTTATCTATCATAGCTCTGTTGTACCATCGATAAGTTGTGTCTGTCACTTTGAGACCCCATGAACTGCAACACTCCAAGCTTCCTTGTCCTTCACTGTCTCCTGAAGTTTGCTCAAACCCATGCCATCCAAACCATCTCACCTCTGTTGTCCCCTTCTCCTCTTGCTCTCAATCTTTTCCAGCCTCAGGATTTTACCAGTGAGTTGACTCTTCACATTAGGTGGCCAAATTATCGGAGCTTCGCGATCAGCATCAGTCCTTCCAATGTATATTCTGGGTTGGTTTACTTAGTTGATCATTGCTCTGGAATGGTAAGTTAACAAGGCCAGTTGGAAGATTCTAGAACAATAGGCCTGGGCTACAGTATTATACAAAGACTTTATAGGCTTTTAAAAGCCTATGACCTCTACAGAGGCGGGAGGAGAAGGGCACGACAGAAATTGAGATGGTTGGAAGGCATCATTAATTCAATGGACATGAGTTTGAGTAAGCTCCAGGAGATCATGAAAGACAGGGTGGCCTGGCGTGCTGCAGTTCATGGGTTGCAAAGAGTTGGACATGACTGAGCAACTGAACAACAACAAATGACTTTTATATGCTACTAAATGGTAGGAAGCAGAGATACTGCAAAGACTGTAAACATTCTATACCCATTTCCAATGTAAGTGTGTGCTAGGGCAGTTTTCTCTACAATAAGCAAACAATTCTTGGACCTTGGCTATGTGTCCTACAGTTCAGCTCCATTCTGACACTAACTACCTGGAGATAGAGTCAGATTCCACAGTTTCAGGGTTCAGTTCTGACAAAACTGCCCTTGACATCAACCCTCTGCCTAAATGCAGATGACTAATCACAAACCCAGGTTGTCATCTGTACTTCTGACTATAAATCAGAGGTTCCCATGACCCCCTCCTTAGGTTCAATAAATTTGCTAGAGCAACACACAGAACTCAGAAAAGCATTTTACTCAGTAGATCACTGGCTTATTATAACAGCATGTAACTTAAGAATGAAAAGTGAAAGTGTGAGTCACTCAGTTCTGTTCTACTCTTTGCGACCCCACGGACTGTAGCCAACCAGGCTCCACTGTCTATAGAATTGTCCAGGCAAGAATACTGCAGTGGGTTGCCATTTTCTTCTCAGGGTGTCTTCCTGACCCAGGGAATGAACCTGGGTCTCCTGCATTGCAGGCAGATTCTTTACTGTCTGAGCCACCAATAGCCAGATGGAAGAAATGCATAGGGAAAGGTATGGGGAAATGTTTCAGAGCATCTATGCCCTTTCTGAGCCCACTGCTAAGTCACTTCTGTCATGTCCGAGTCTGTGCGATCCCATAGATGGCAGCCCACCAGGCTCCCTCGTCCCTGGGATTCTCCAGGCAAGAACACTGGAGTGGGTTGCCATTTCCTTCTCCAATGCATGAAAGTGAAAAGTGAAAGTGAAGTCGCTCAGTCGTGTCCAACTCCCAGCAACCCCATGGACTACACCCTACCAGGCTCCTCCGTCCATGGGATTTTCCAGGCAAGAGTACTGGAGTGAGCTGCCATTGCTTCTTCCCAAATCTCCACCTCTCACCAACACAGAAGATTTAGAAACCCTGTGCTTTGGGGCTTTAATGGATGCTTCATTACACAGCCATGATTGATTAAATCATTAGTCACTGGTTATTGATTCAACCTCCAGCTTCAATCCACCCTCTGCCATTTTCTCTCTATATTTATCCTCTGCCAACCTCCAGCCTCTGCCATTTTCTTGGAGAAGGAAATGGCAACCCACTCCAGTATTCTTGCCCGGAGAATTCCATGGACAGAGGAGCCTGGCAGGCTATAATCCACGGGGTCACAAAGAGTCCAGCATGACTGAGGAACTCTCACACACTCACTCACTCCAGCATATCCCCTCCCCGAAGGTCAGGGGAGTGGGACTGAGAATTCCAACCCTCTAACCACATGGCTGGTTGCCCAGCAACCAGCCCCACCCTGTGGAGTGCTTTCCCAAAGTCACCTCACTAACATAACAAGATGCACCTGTATCAGCTCTTATCCCAGGAAATTCCAAAGGTTTTAGGAACTCTGTGCCAAAACCAGGGCAAAGAACAAATACATATTTCTTATTATCAATCACAGTATCACAGACAGAAAGATCAAAGTGGATTGGGCTGGGAAAAGAAACCTGAAATTGGTGAAGAACTTATACCTGGAGGATGGTCCCCATGACAGTAGCCATCCTTAGTAGTTATCATGCCGGACTGGATACTCCTCAGCAGATGCAAGTGCGGGCTGCTGAGGAACACAGACTAGCCACACTGCACCGGAGGCAGAAGACCCAGAGCAGCCTAGTGCAATGGAAATATAATGCCAGTTACACATGTAATTTATGATTACCTAGGGTAATAGTTAACATATTTAACCCAGTATAAGTAAAAATATTTGCTTTCAACTTGAAATCAATACAAAATATTAGTGAGATATTTTATATTCTTTTTTTTTTGTACTAAGCCTTTGAAAGTCAATATGTATTATTAGTTTTACAGGACGTCTCAGTTTGGCTTGGCCACATTTCCAGTGCTCAGTATCCACACATGGTCAGTGACTCTTTTGGATGATACAGATAAAGAGAATAGGAGGCAAACTAAAGGCTCTTCTCTTCCACCATCACTGATACGTAGAAGCTTCTTTCTCTCACTCAGAAACAACCTTGTTAAAGAGGAGGAGATGGGAGATGAGGCCCTTCTAGCTTTAAGAAATATCTTTAATAGGAAGTTAAAATTATGGATTGATTAAGAGACTTTAAGGGACTTCCCTAGTGGTCCAATGGCTAAGACTGTGCTCCCAATGCAGGGTGTCTGGGTTCAACCCCTGGTCTGGGAACTAGATCCCACATCCTGCAACTGAGAGTCTGCATATGGCAACTAAAGATCACACATGCTACAGTAAAGAATAAAGATTCTGCATGTGGCACCTAAGACCTGGCATAGCCAAATAATTAAATACATTTGTTTTTTAAATCAACTTTTAGCTAGAAGTAACAGTTAATTTTAAACAGAGACTTTTTCTTCAATTTTCAGTGGCAGTAGGGACCCAAGGATGACATTATTTGAAATAAAGAAATGTATAATTTTCTGCACATCTAAGTAGTATTGGGTACATTTCAACCCATGTTACAAGAGTGGAGAGTTGTTTTTACTGAGCAAACCTTGTTAAGCATGTTGACAAAGTAAATCAGTACTGAGCTCACTGAGTTTAGGCATAGTTCTACGGAGGGTAAGGCAGTTGCTTGAACCCTCCAGATGCTTGTAATCTAAAGCCAAGGCTACATAACACTAATCATTATAAGCAAGTCATGATCATTGGAAATGGGGGTTCTTGGGGGATAGGAGTTTCACAACTAATTTCATTTCAAACAGCATTAATGCATTGCTTTAGAAAAGCTCTTCTCTCAGCTGTATTTAATACTGTGTAGTACCCACCAGTCTGGCTCTCTCTTCTCTGCCTTCACTTCTGATGTTCCTTATCTAAAATACCTCTATCCTCAGCTCTGAGAGCTGATTCTATCTATACCTCACAAACCAGTATAAGTCCTCTACTTGCCAAGAATCATGCCAAGACTTGTTCAATAAAATTTATTGTGTGGCTCACATTAAGTGGCTAAACTCATAATTATAAGCTTTTATATTATTCCCTAGTTGTTTTACTTGTGAATTTCTTATCTCACCAGTGAATTCATGCTCTACTATGGGAAGAAACTTTTCTTCCTTTTTATTAATATATCTGATGCATTCAGAAAGTGCTGGGCTTGAGATTAATTCTCAAAAATACTTATTGCTTGAACTGAAGCAACAAAACAGTCTGTGATGATTCAATTTGAAAATTAAAGTAGCCAAATGTAGTAGTACCCACTAAGCCCAGGGATGCATTTTCAGAATACCCAATGGGGAGTGCTAAATTCAAACAGAAAATTGTAAGGAATTATCATTTCGGGCATTGAAGAAACAATTTAGACTCTATCCTACTTGAATAACCTGAGTTGAGAAATGCTCCTGGCTTATATTCTTGCAATCAACCATTGTTCATAAAACTGCTTGCTGATCACTTCTTAGCTGCTGTGAGAAAAAATAATCACCATCTGTAAACGGTCCTGCTATTTGCTGTTTATTTCTTCCGCTAGTTTCTAAAAGGTGCTCTTCTTCCTCAAGCCCTTTAACATCCGAATGAGTACAACATGGATAATTCTGTTTCTTCTAATGAGTCAATGGAATCACTTCCAGTACTATAATGTGCACATCTTTTATCAATGACCATGGGCTGAAACTATTCACCAAAACATGAAATACAAGTTCACTCCCACTTTTTCACCTTCACTTTTTTTTTGTGGCTGTACCACACAGCTTGTGGGATTTTAATTCCCCAACCAGAGATTGAACCTGGGCCAGAGCAGTGAAAGCACCAAGTCCTAGCCGCCAGGATCTTTTCCCAATCTCAAGAAAAGAAAGTTTGGCATGCCCATGCAAATGTAGACAAAGTAAGTAGGGCAAATGATAATGTATTACAATTGACTCATCAAAAGAAAATGCCTACAAAGTCAGATTCCATGTGTTTTACACACACACACACACACACACGCACATGTTTTAATATGAAATACTTCAGAGACAACGGCTCTATAATACATCAGTGCTACTCAAAGCAGTGCTCAAAGAAGTATGCTTCTAATACTCCAGGGAGTCATTTGAGGCCTTCTGGCACATTGTAAGATAATAAAGATATCTAAATAAGTTTATAGCCTCAATTCTGATTTTGGATGACTTCACAAAACCTTGAATTTATCATTTGTTTTTAATCATAGCCCTTTAACATTTGTCAGGCACATGGTTTTTTCTCTTGTCTCAATCTTGATAATTTTGATGTTGATATTCTGTTATTTAAATCATCTTTATGCTGTTCATTTTTGTGTGTGTGCTGAAATAATAAGTCTTTGACCAGAAAGGCTTGTATATTAATATTTTAGATGAGGAATTCAGTTCAAATGGGACTGTACTTGGTCAAAGAAACAGATACTTTAGCAATTGTTATATCTATAGATCCACAAATTTAAAACTTCTCAGATTCCTAAAGGAGTGATTTAAAAGCTGAGTAATTTACTTATGTGGTTTCAACAATGAGGAACAATATGGGCTGATAGATTAGGCAGAAAACGGTAATATTTTGGAGTGAAGAATTATATACAAAAAAATCTATATAATAATGGATTATGTTAAAACTAGTACAGCTATTCATTTCACAAACATCTATTGAGGGTTCACTATGTGCCAGGTGCTTTCCTAGATGGTAGGTAAGCTGTGATGAACAAGATACACATTATTCCTAGGGAATTCCCTGGCAGTCCAGTGATTAGATGCTATATTCCTACTGCGGGGGGCATGGGTTTGATCTCTGGTCAAGGAGCTAGGAGCCCTCACATGTCATGAGGCAAGGCCAAAGAAAGAGACAGACATTGTTCCTAATCTTGGGAGTTGAGAATCCAGCAGATATTAATATATTGATAACTGAATGAAAAATATTCATTGAAAGGACTGATGCTGAAGCTGAAACTCCAATACTTTGGCCACTTGATGCAAAGAGCTGACTCACTGGGAAAGACCCTGATGCTGGGAAAGATTGAAGGCAGGAGGAGAAGGGGATGACAGGGGATGAAGGGATGAGGGTTGGTTGATGGCATCACCGACTTGATGAACATGAGTTTGAGTAAGCTCTGGTAGTTGGTGATGGACAGGGAAGCCTGGTGTGAGGCAGTCCATGGGGTCACAAAGAGTCAAACACGACTGAGCAACTGAACTGAACTGAATGAGAAATAAAGTTCTTTATCTTAGCTGACAGGAGACTTTGCTGGTTTGCATAATGTTCCTTCAGTTCTGTTCAGTCCTGTTCAGTCGCTCAGTTGTGTCCGACTATTTGCGACCCCATGAATCACAGCACGCCAGGCCTCCCTGTCCAGAGTGCAGCAAATAAAACAGCAATTTAGTTTCCTTTCTCAGATTCCATGTAAATGGAAATCAAGGTTTGGTCATTATGGGATATTACATCCCATAATGTTTAGCTTCACAATAAAGGAAGCATAAAATCTCAAGTCCTTGGCTAGTTTAGGGGTTTATAGTTTAGACTGATGACTTGAAGGTTTGTTTGGATTTCTTTTCAGTCTAAATAATGTTTTATAAGATATGCTTCTCTTTTTTAAAGCCTTCAAAATTAAGCTTGGGGAAAGTGCATACTCTTTTTCATATCTCATCCTTCACATAGTTCTAGAAACATTAGATAAACTTTTAAGTATTGAGAAAATATGAGATTGTTTTTTTTAAGTCTTGATTCTTTCATACCCTCAGATAACTAACATACTGACTAAGGTCAAATAGGATATTTAGGGAGCATGTTATGTCCATAGTGCAAGTATCTCTTAAAAGTGTTGCTAGTTTTTTTTTAGTCTTCTTTATAGTCCAGATAAAACTGTGGCTATGACCTTCATTTGAATCTGAAGCATGTTGCAAGTCAGCACAAAAAACTCAAACTAATATAAACATTTAGAATTTTTAAAGAAAAATTGCTACATCTGCAAGAGTCATTGTTCTGAAATTTGTTTGTTTTTTAAATAATGCTCTGCTGCTGCTGCTGCTGCTAAGTCAATTCAGTCGTATCCAACTCTGTGCGACCTAGATGGCAGCCCACCAGGCTCCCCCGTCCCTGGGATTCTCCAGGCAAGAACACTGGAGTGGGTTGCCTTTTCATTCTCCAATGCATGAAAGTGAAAAGTGAAAGTGAAGTCGCTCAGTCGTGTCGGACCCTCAGTGACCCCATGGACTGCAGCCTTCCAGACTCCTCCGTCCATGGGATTCTTCAGGCAAGAGTGCTGGAGTGGGGGTGCCATTGCTTTCTCCAAAATAATGCTCTATGTGCAATCAAATCTTGAAAAAAATAAAGAAGCCAAATGGAAGGAACATCAGTAAGCATATAATAAAAAATAAATGAACATCGACTGTCTTTGTCAAAGGCAAGGGAATCTGAGTCTAATAAACAATGCTCTCCAGTCTTTGAAAATGAAATGGTGTAAGTCATGACAAGGTGTGGAAAGAAAACACAAAGGAGAATAAGGAGACTTTACGAGAAAGATCTCATTCTTTAATATATTTACTTTGCTTCTACTTTCTCCAAAGAGAACAACCAAGAAGTTTCTTTAGTGTCTTAGAGCATAGTTGGCATGAAAGTGAAAGTGAAGTTGTTCAGTCATGTCTGACTCTGTAGTTTACCAGGCTCCTTCGTCCACGAGGTTTTCCAGGCAAGAATACTGGAGTGGGTTGCCATTTCCTTCTACAGGAGATCTTTCTGACCCAGAGACTGAACCCAGGCCTCCTGCATTGTAGGCAGACGCTTTACCGTCTGAGCCACCAGGGAAGTCCCATGGTTGATATGGGAAGCAACAGTCCTCATGTAGGCAGAAAAGGCTGTGCTGTGTTCAGTTGCTCAGTTGTGTCTGACTTTTTGAGACCCCAGAGGCTGTGAGGGTTCTCTACATAACTTAAAGCACAGCCAACAGTGGCTGGATATGGATTGAAGCCAGCTCCCAGAATTTGCCTCCTTTGGCTTCCCTGGTGGCTCAGTGGTAAAGAATCCCCCTGCCAAGCAGGAGATGTGGGCTCGATCACTGGGTCAGGAAGATACCCAGGAGAAGGAAATGGCAACCCACTCCAGTACTCTTGCCTGGGAAATCCCATGGACAGAGGAGCCTGGCGGGCTGCAGTCCATGTGGTCTCAAAGAGTTGGACACAACTGAGCAACTAGCCAGCAGCAACAGCAGACTTAAGTCATCACTAACTGGGACCACAGCAAGGGGCTTCTAACTGGCCTCATCCCCATCTAGTCATGTCCCTCCTCTCCTCTTTGCCTCAGTTCCTCTGTACCCCAACTCTGCAGACAGTAGAATTTTAAAAATTGAAATTTGATGGTTTTCTTGACTTGTTTGAATTCTTCAATGACTTGCAATTGCTCTTAGGATAAAATTTAAAATCCTACAGATTTCTGCATGATATGGCACTTGTTCATCTCTCCAATTTCATTTTCTAACTTCTTCTGCCTGCCCCACTGAAAATCATACTCAGTGACCTGCTTGCTGTTTCTCAAAGAAACCAAGTTTTGTGATCCTTCAGAGTATCACTGTTATTATCTGGGAAAAATCTTCATTACCACCTCCAGCCCACCCCAGGCTACCACTGCCAACTGGTTCCTCCTCAACCTCCAGGTCTCAGCTGTAGTGGCCCCCCACCCTAGGTTAGGCTACATATTTTGACAGTATCCTAGACTTTGTCTTTACACATACTACTCCTATAAGTAAAACTTCTCAAATAAATAGTAATAATAATAGGAATATAATGAATTGGGGCTGCCCTGGTGGTGGTGGTCTGGTGCTTAAGACTCCACACTCCCAATGCAGGAGGCCTGGGTTCAACCCCTGCTCAGCTCAGCCAAAAATAAATAAAAATAAATACTTGACAAAATAAATTTTAAAAAAATATGATGAATTATTTATTGTCTTTCTCACTGGATTTTCAGCTCCATGAAGGATTTTGTAAGCCAACTGTTACAAGTTAACAAGATGTTATTCAAAATTAAGCTATGTAGGTACACATGTATTAGTTATATTACACCTAAGTAAAAGTAATACCTATTTCAAAATGTATCATTTCCTAATCACTGTACTGTTGTCTATGATGATGAGGTATATGCTTGCTTGTGTACTGAAGTATACAGGAAACTGGTTCCATTCATTGCTTCAGAGGAGGGGAACCTGGTAGCTGGGGTTTAGGGGTAGAAGAGAAACATTCTATTCCCTAGATATTCTTTTTTTTCCTTTGAATTTCATAATACATGTATGCATTTCTTATTCAAATCAACAAAAATGGCTTTTTTTTAAGTGTTTATGTGGTTTTAAGAACATGATATACAAGTAACCTTCAGCGCAGTGTGTGTTGGGGGAGGAGGAGCAAAGCTCTTTCACTTTAAATTTGTACCAATTTTGACTCTCTCTCTCTCTCTCTTTTTATTTTTGGCCATGATGCATGGCTTCAGTTCAGTTCAGTTCAGTCACTCAGTCGTGTCTGACTCTTTGCGACCTCATGAATCGCAGTATGCCAGGCCCCCCTGTCCATCACCAACTCCCAAAGTTCACTCAGACTCACGTCCATCGAGTCAGTGATGCCATCCAGCCATCTCATCCTCTGTCGCCCCCTTCTCCTCCTGCCCCCAATCCCTCCCAGCATCAGAGTTTTTCCAATGAGTCAACTCTTCGCATGAGGTGGCCAAAGTACTGGAGTTTCAGCTTTAGCATCATTCCTTCCAAAGAACTCCCAGGGCTGATCTTCAGAATGGAGTGGTTGGATCTCCTTGCAGTCCAAGGGACTCTCAAGAGTCTTCTCCAACATCACAGTTCAAAAGCATCAATTCTTCGGCACTCAGCCTTCTTCACAGTCCAGATCTCACATCCATACCTGACCAAAGGAAAACCATGGCCTTGCATGCCTTGCAGGGTCTTAATTCTCCAACCAGGGATCAGACCTGGGCCCAAGACAGTGAAAGCACCAAGTCTTAACCATTTCACTGCCAAGTAAAAGTGAAGTCACTTAATCGTGTCTGACTCTTTGCGAACACATGGACTGTAGCCTACCAGGCTACTCTGTCCATGGGATTTTCCGGGCAATAGTACTGGAGTGGATTGCCATTTCCTTCTCCAGGGGATCTTCCCAAACCAGGGATTGAACCCCAGTCTCCCACATTGTAGACAGACACTTTACTGTCTGAGGAACACAATTATATTTCTTTATGAATATCTACTAACATTGATAAGAAAATCTATGATAAGCAGCTTTCAAATAGAAAGGATTTTTAAAATTAACAATTGTAACCTATATACAAATAGCTCATGCAGCTCAATATGAAAAGAAAAAAATCAACCCAATCAACAAATGGGTAGAAGATCTAAATATACATTTCTCCAAATAAGACATACAGATAGCCAAAAGCACATAGAAAAGATGTTCAACGTCACTAATTATTGTGTGTGTGCATGCATTATTAGAGAAATGCAAATAAAAACTACAAAAAAAAAAAGCTACAATGAGGTATTATCTCAAACCAGTCAGAATGATCACCATCAAAAAAATCTACAAACAATAAGTGCTGGAGAGGATGTGGAGAAAAGGGTAACCTCCTATACAGTCATTGGGAATGTAAATTGGTACAGCTATTATGAAGAACAATATAGAGATGCCTTAAAAAACAAAAAATATAACTGTCATATAACCCCAAAATCCCACTTCTGGGCATATACCCAGAGAAAACCATAGTTCAGAATAATACATACACCTCAGTGTTCATTGCAGTACTATTTTTAATAGCCAGGACATGGAAAACAGTCTAAGTGTCCATCAACAGAGGAATGGATAAAGAAACTATGGTACCTATATATGATGGAATATTACTCAGCCATAAAACAGACTGAAATTGTGTCATTTGCAGAGATGTGGATGGACCCAGAGACTGTCATACTGAATGAAGTAAATCAGACAGAGAAAGACAAATATCATATGATACCACTTTTTGTGAAATCTAAAAACGATAATACAAGTGAACCTATTTGCAAAACAGAAATAGAGTCACAGATGTAGGAAGCAAACTTATGGTTACTAGGGAGGAAAAGCAGTGGGGGGTGATAAATTGGGAGATAGGGATTGACATATAAACACTGCTATATATAAAATAAATAGCTAATCTGTATAGCACAGGGAACTCTTCTCAGAACTCTATAACTACCTATATGGGAAAAGAATCTAAAAAGAGTGGATATATGTGTATGTATAACTTATTCACTTTGTTATAAAGCATACACTAACAAAATATGCAAATCAACTACATTCCAATAAAAATTTTTGAGAGATACACAATACAGAAAATAAATCAAAATATGAAAAACTATGTGTGAATTTATTTGGTAAGTTCTTTAGCTTCTTGTAATAAAGGATTTCTCTGAACAGATATTTAACACATATTACTTAATAAAAGATACATACAATGAAAAGAAAAAAATTGTAACCTATAAACTTCAGGTTATATTAATCTCCAGGCATGTTTAAGGAACAGTATGTGTTAGACTATTCGTTATATAAAATTACATTTATTTACTTTAATACATGCATTTGTCTTAGGAATTTGTATTTATTTAACCTATTTGTGATAATTAAACCCATTGACTATGACCTTACTGGTTTTATTATATTGATACTTTCCATCACATAAACACGATAAGTTCCTTTGTTAATCCAAAAGTGTAGCAGATTCTGAGTCAGGACTTTTCTCCTCAGTTGAGCAAGGAAATAAAGCAATGCTTAGGGCAGTCTCATTATCAAAAACACAGTTGCAAAAGTTGTGCTTTCAAACAGATGGTGCCAAGGTTCTGGTGACAAGTCTGAACAGAGGGTAGTGGAATAGATCACTTTTGCCCTAAAACTAGAGTGTACTGATGTAACAGGTAGAGGACTCAGGATGGACTTTGGAAACCTCTGTTTTGCTTTTCAATGGAAGCTGCCTGTCTTTGCTGCCTTATTCCCATCTGAGAGTGTGAAAGTGCTGTCTTCACTATATTAAGTCTCAAAAAAAATGCACTCGTTCAGGTGTATCGTGTAAGAATCCAAATTTCAGAAGCAGTGTCAGCAAAAGCAGTGTTTTTCAATGAAATGAGGTCAATCAAACCGAGAAGCAGTCATATCAGACCGTGGTAGAGAAACTACTCACTCCTGAGTATTTTCACCCTCCGTTTTCTTATATGAACTGGGGACTGACCAACCAAAAATCAGGTCTGAATAGGAAATCTTAGAAGATTCCTGTGTCTCTCAGGGTTCATGCAGGAAAAGTGAATTCACCTCTTGCCCCTGACCCCAAGGGTTTGCAGAACTTTCACACAGGACTTCCTTGGTAGCTCAGATGCTAAAGAATCTGCCTGCAATGCAGGAGACCCGGGTTCCATCCCTGGGTTGAGAAGACCCCCTGAAGAAGGGAATGGCTACCCGCTCCAGTATTCTTGCCTGGAGAATTTCGTGGACAGAGGAGCCTGGCAGACTACAGCCTATAAGGTCACAGAGTCGGACACAACCGAGCAACTTCCAGTTTCACACAGGACAGAAGTCCCTGCAGTGGTGCTGTCAGAGGGTGAGAGAGTGAGGAAGCTAGGGCACCTAGGCAAGTCACCATAGAAAGACCTTACTTTCCTTGGAGAAGAGGAACAAGGGCAGTCTATAGAGTTTCTGGACTCAAAGGGAACTGGAAATGTGTGGACTGGGCCTTCCTGCTTCTGCTTGATGGTTGCAGAGGGAAGAAGCTGCTGCCAGAGAGTCTGTGCTGAAAGGGAGAGGGCGGGAGTGTGTACCCCATATCTCTCTCTTCCCATCCTCTACTCTTTCTCACTGTCCTGGTCAAACCTAGAGAGAAACCACTCCCCACAGGGACATCTGCAGGACTTGGCCTTTGAGGATGCAGAGCACAAGAGAGAAGGATGGAGAATGGAGGGAGTGGAAACGCAAACAGAATAATCAGCACACTCAGCACTCATTGCCTGCATTAAAATCCTTTGGGCAAATTCCCAGATGGAGCAAATGGTGTGTGCATTTCTCTGACAAGTAAGCGATTAGCAACCCTGGTCTGTGCAAACCCTAACTACCTTGGGCGATTATGGAAACCCTATGTGAATGAATGTAGAGTTTTAAGGGAAGATTCTCTCTGGATATCTGCTCATTCTCTCTGGATATCTGGATTCTCTCTGGATATCTGGATATGTATATCGGCATATACATCATTGTCATAGTCTGTTGTATATACAGCATATGCATATATACTGAGCAGGTATCCAGTGAAAATCTTCCCTTAAAATTATACTTCAGTTCACATAGGGTTTTCATAATCTCCCAAAGGTAGTCGGGGTTTGCCACAGACCAGGGTTACTAATTGCTTACCTGTCAGAGAAATGTTGCATATCATATTTTGAGACATATAATTAATATTCTAGATAAACAAGAAAGTACTCACATAAATTCTCGAATCTTCCCTCCCCCATTAAAGGAACTGAATGATGAAATTAAAATCTTTTTAAAAAGGCACATCCAACTTGAACAAAAGACTAAGAAACTGAGTTAGGATTGGAGGATTTTATGAAAGATCAAGATCTGTCAGGGAGGAAGGACATAGTTAGCTCTTTCCTTCTTCCATGTTCTGAAAGGGAAAGCTGCAGTTTTAAAACTGTAATTTGTGAAAAACAATTTAATTGAACTAAAGGAAACTAGCATTCAGGTGGTTAGGGCCTAGTTTTCCACTGACTTTCTAAGTGGAAAATAAAGCATATTTATTTGAGGAGTGAAATTCTTCTTAAAGAAGAAATTATTTGCTCTAATCAGAAAGACTGAGTGTGCATAAATATATTTGCCAAAAAGGTTGCAAACTTTTTCATTTCCAAGATGAAACACAGTAAGCAACACTAAAATACTACCACAGATTAAACTGTTGTATACTAATAATTCTCCTTCCCAACATCACTTTACACCCAAAAGGGGAAAAAAAATTCTGTGTTGATGGAAATTGGCAGGACACCAATAAAAACATGTGATAACATAATTAATTGCCTAAAGACTGTTAGCATTAATAGCCAGGTGGAGCCAAAATCATTCTTTCTTTTGGTAAAGTTTTTACATAAATTTACTTATTGTCATTCTTTTAATTTTATGATAAATGTCTTCAGTGCAAAGCAAGATATAATAAGATAGGGATTTTTAGAATTTACTTCATCTGAGAATTTTCTTAGTAATGTTAAAAGACAGTGGTAAACTCTTTTTTTCCCTTTTCTCACCATCTCAGTGGTAATAAAACTGGGATGAACGTATGAAGTATTTCTGACTTCCCTGGTGGTCCAGTGGTTAATATTTCACATTTCCAATACAGGGGGCATGGGTTTGATCCCTGGTCAGGGAAGTAAGATCCCACATAACATGCAGCATGCCCCTCTCCCCAAAGAGATAATAAAAATATAATAAATATATTTTAAAAGAAAGCATGGAGTATTTTTAATTCATGAAAAGAATCCTACTGAAGTTAAAAGGACTACATTTTCCAGAGCTAAAATTTCAATTCTTGGTTTGTATTTACTACCATCAAAGCTGATATTTAACAGTATAGAAATCTACAATAAATATGAGTACACAACTAGAAAGAGATGTTTTGAGTTGTAATAATGTGTATTTTTAAAAATCCATTCTTATAAAGCTAAAACAGTTGTAAAAGTAGGTGAAAATATTAAATTCTTCCATTTACATTATTTTGGAAATTATTTTTTAAAACAACTTCATTAAGATGAAATTCATATGCACTGCAATTTATTTAAAGTATACAGTTTAATAGTGTTTATATATTCACAGAGTTAAGCAGTTATCACCACAATCAATTTTAGAATATTAAAAAAAAACATTTATTTTTCATTGTCCCATCCCTGAGCAACCACTAATCTTTCTGTCTCTATAGATTTGTCTATTCTGAATATATTGGCTAATTTTTAAAGGTACAATATTTCTCTGACAAATTCTGAATTTTATATTGATCTATTATATATAGATAAATTTTTTTTTCTGTTTTCTAATTAACTATTGAAACTTTGTATTAATTTTTTTATTTCTAATTTTTTTAATAAAAAATATTTTTGGCTGTGCTGGGTCTTCTTTGGGGCATGTGGGCTTTCTCTAGTTGCAGCACAAGGGTTCTAGGGAATGGACTAAATAGTTATGGTGTGTGGTCTTAGTTGCCCTGTGGTACGTGGGATCTTAAGTTCCCTGACCAGGGATGGAACCCATGTCCCTTGCATAGGAAGGCAGATTCTTAACCACTGGACCACTAGGGAAGTCCTCAACATTTTGTGTTAATTTAATACTGAGTTCATGTATAAGATTTTTGAAAAAAATTACAGTTGATTCTCAAACTACTGTCATAAAATATGAATAAATGACACCTATGGGTTTTTGTTGAGGTGTAATTTTGACCTGTAAAATGTAAAGCGCTTCAAGAGAATTTTAAATGGATAAAAAAATCAATAAATCAAACAAAACAACTTTCAAAATGTTGATTTCATTTATATTCATTCCCTCTGCCCCTGAATTTGGTGAAGGAAAATGTGTATCTTGATCTGGATACAATGTCATCAGGATTGGAGATCTGACTTTCCCATACGATGATCTTTGCTAATAGAGAATTCTTAGTTTTCTATCAGTCTTTGCTTGAGGTTGAGTTCAGACTACGCAGTCACTTATTTCTAAGTATGAGCTCCTGCACTCATCTATTAGAGGTTGGAGGTCAGAAAGCTTTCGCTTGCAAAGCATTCTATTATTTGGGAAAATGCTTCTTTGCCTGATATTGTCATTCTCTGTTCTATTTCTCTGTCCTCTCCATGTTCCTCTGACTTGTGTTAGGACAATGCAGAGTGTTTGGCAACTGTCATTTTACTGGGTGGAGAATTTACCTGGTAGTAGATTGGCAACATTTTCCTGGTTGTTTAGTGCTTCTGAGAAAATATTCTTGAAAATTCCTGAAGCTGATGAATTCTATACTCTCCCTCTGGCTACAGCCACTTACAGTTCTACTTTTAACAACTTTATACCTGTCTTTGTTGAGATTATCTAGTGGTATTTACCTGTCATTGTGGCTGCCAAAATCTTTGAGACATTTTCTCTACTTTGTACTTCTCTATGCTGAATTCTCTCCAGTACTCTTGCATGGAAAGTCCCATGAATGGAAGAGCCTGGTGGGCTGCAGTCCATGGGGTTGCGAAGAGTCAGACAGGACTGAGCGACTTCACTTTCACTTTTCACTTTCATGCATTGGTGAAGGAAATGCAACCCACTCCAATGTTCTTGCCTGAAGAATCCCAGGGATGGTGGAGCCTGGTGGGCTGCCGTCTGTGGGGTTGCACAGAGTCGGACACGACTGAAGCGATGCAGCAGCAGCATGCTGAATTGTACTTTCCCAATTTAGAATTTAATCCTGCATTTCCCAGCTTCCCTTGTTGGGGACTTAGTTTTACCAGTCAGACTTATTCCTATAAGATTTTGATTTGGAAGGAATCTGTGTGAGGAAATGGGCTTCTCAGGTGGCTCAGTGGAAGAAGAAATGGCAACCCACTCCAGTAATTTTGTCTGGAAATTCCCATGGACAGAGGAGCCTCGAAGGCTGGACTCCATGGGATCACAAAGAGTCAGACATGACTTAGTGACTGAAAACATAACATGTGAAGAAAAGCCCAGTGAGGGGCATACTTTGTTAGGGGTAGGCTTTGCAGATCTATTGTGGAGGTGCAGTTTCTTGATGATATAAGAGAAGGTTATGAGCGGCAGCTAACCAAATGTCAGAGTTCATCATAGCAATCTTCAGTCACCAGCTTTGGGATTGCAATGAAAACCATGATGATATTGGAATATACAGAAGGCCGTATAAATTGAATAGTGAGGGAGTATGGAACTCATGGCTAACAAAGAGCAGTCAGATCAGGTAGAAGAGCCAAACAAACCATATGAACTAAGGAGAACAGGTGACATGAGAGATGCAGGTATTCATCTCAAGGAGAGAATTGTCACTGTCTTCTGTTCCTGGTGGTTGTGCCTGTGTGAGCTCACAGACCTAGTGATCACTGGCTCTCAGATTTTTCAAGAGAAAGAGAAATCCAGATTTTTGTGTGGGATTTCCTAGTTTCAAAATGTTGTTAACTAATACAAAATTGTTTTACAGGTGTGTGTAATCAAATAAAATATACATTGGTTATAGTCCATAAGTTGCCAGCTTTTGATCTTGCTTTACTGGTGAGAAGAAAGCAGCACATAAAGAATGGTGAGATAGCAGTAGGTGGGAATACAAAAGAGGATTCGAGAAGAGCAGAGTTGGGTTGACAGAATACAAATCAAAAAGTGATCCATTAGTTAAGGCAGGAGTCATGTCCATTGTGTCCATTGTATTGGGAGCTTAGAAGTCATTGATAACCTTTGCCAAACATCTTTACAGGAATAACAGGAGGAAAGACCACATTGCAGAGGGTTGAGGAATGAGGGAGAGGTGAGCTAGTAGAGACAGAATGGAGATGACTCTATAGGTTGTGTCTAGAAGGAGACATAGGAGAGATAAGAAGGCTTTCTATTTTTTTTAAGGGCTAGCCAAGGCTGGCGTGCGACGTATGTGTGTGTGTTGAGTTAGACAAGTTTTACTAATTATTTCCATTTTTCATCCTTACCTTAAAAGTTCTTTATGAAACATATTTATAGGCTCAGATTAGTAAAACCACTATAGAGGAAGAAATTCAAAATTATGGAGAAAGAGCTCAATTAATAGAGTAAATTTCTGGAAGAGATGAGGGATGTGGTGGAAAACACAGATATGAAAATGAGATTCTTTGAGATTAGAGAAGGTTATTACAAATGATATGGAATTGAGCAAATTTATGGTAATGCTGGCAGTGGAGGAAGCTGACATAATTCTTTCTTGATGGCAGCAATTTTCTAGTTGAGTAGATAAGATAAAGTTTGCTGGAAGTAAGCGAAGTGGTGGACATGCTGCTTGAGGAGAGCAGTGATGGTATGGAAGTGCCAGGAAGGGAAATGGGCATAGAGAGTTGCGTAAAATAGAGCTTTTAAAGAACCTAACTGAGATTAGATCCAATAACTGTATAAGGGCACCTAGTGGTATTTTTGGAGGGTTTCATCCTTGCTTAGCAGCATAAGCATAGATGTGGAGAGGTTGATTTCACTGATCCATAGTTAGGATTTTGGCCAGAAAATGTAGGGAAATGGACATGAATTCATAGAACCAATGTTCTAGTGAGAGAATCATTGAGGTAACTGAGGTAAGGAAAGATAAGAGGCCAGGAGGGATAGAATGTCAAAAAATTTTAACAGGGCCTTCCACTCTTGGTTCAGGCTATAGATCTTGAGGTGTGGTTGCATCTGGATGCATTCCGAAGAGGAAGTCACTTATTACTGTTTCTACTTCATTTGATTGCTTTGATCTCCCTGTTCTTAAAAGAACTTAGGATCAGTTGAGTAGTAGTCTTGGCTTCCTGACCCATGGATGAAGCTGAAATGCTATTCTAAAAGGTGATGTAGAACTCCTAGAAGGAGCTCTAGGCAAGTGAAGGGAAGGAAAGCAGACCAAATGTCAACTGAATGGAGGACCAGGGTTGGAATGTCGTTACCCTTCATTCAAACTTTGTGTTTCTTATTAATAAACTTGCCATGCAATGCATATGCCTGGAAGGGATGGTAAAGGCAAGTTCACAACTCCTAGCCAGTCCAGCTTAAATCTCATTGGGATCTCCCAGAAGGAAGTGGAGGCTGAGAATATTCCTAGGAAAAATGTGCTTTGTGATATCTATGGCCAAGTGCTTTTATCACCAGCAGGCACACTCCTGCAATGAAGGCCGATTAAGTGTAGGAGTCCTGGCCCAGGTCAGGCTGAGGGGCACAGGACTGAACACAGCTCTACTGTAGCCCTACCAGAGACCCATGCATGAGTATCCTGGCTGCCTTTGGAACATTAGGCAGCTGATGCTCACTCAGAACTTGAAATGATTCTAGGGCAGCTGTTCTCAAACTTGAGCATGCACAAGAATCACCCAGAAAGCTTGTTAAAACATAGATTCTTGGACTCCAGGTGAATTTTCTTCAATGGCTCTGGGGTAGTCCTCAAAATGTTGTATTTCTAAGTTCACAGGTAATGCTGATGCTGCTGGTCCAGGCACAACACCTTGAACATCAGCTCTGTTTATATTTGCGAATTTTATTGACTGGGTCCTGGTTCCATATACCTAGTAAATATATTGCCCTCAGTCTATTTAGATATCTTTTCCTGGGACACTAAGTCTATAAAAGACTGTAGGCGTTTCAGGTATTGGTTGCCTTTTGAGTAATCCAGTCCTTCACTTGTCATTGACCCATAAAGCCCACAACGGTCTCAAGAAACTATTGAGACTGGCCTTTGCCTTGCTCTTCACTGTCACCCCTGTTTACGGGATGCATCATGACCAGGAAATCATCCCATAATTTTTTTTTTAATGATGCTGGAAAAGATAGAGGTCTCTTAAAACTTGAATGGATGTACAGCCCACTGTCTTACCAGCAAAGTGTCTGACTTTGCTGCTGATTTCTTACCTGCCCCAACTTCTTGAGAAAAGCTTATACTCGTTCTTTAGCCAGAGATCTTTGTCCTTAGGGAATTAATACAAGAGCCTTTTGGTGGGAGTAATCTGGCTCCTGACTGTACCAGTTGGTTCCTGGGCCATATTCTTAAAATAGAAAAATGACAAATTATAGCTCTGCCAGGACTACATTTGGTGTAATCCAGAGAATATGTTTTTAAGTGTCTGAAGGTCTCAGCCACAGGAATCTTGATGGTACCAGCCAAGATATCTGAGGTCCAAGGATGGCAAAACCCAGGGACCATCCAGTACTCATGGGGGATTCCAGCTAAATTGAAGCTGGGATTTGGACATGTCTGGGCAGGTCTGCTGAATACGCAGGGCAGGCATGCCTGGAGTCTATTTACATGACAACTTTGGCTGGAGAAGGATTGTTTGCTGATCTGAATGGAAAGTGGGATGGGAAGAATAGAAATGTGCCTGTCTTAGGACCCAGGTTTTGAAAAAATGTTTTTAATAAATGAGTTTATTAATTAAATAATATATCATCTTTTATATCAAGATAATTGTACACTATTCAGATTTTATTAGGATTTTGCTAGCTTGGAAATAATTTATTGCTATCTTTAGGAATCTGTAGTCCTCATGTAGGAGATCATATCAAAGTTAAAGATAGATTTAATTTAATTTACTTACCAGGGATTGTGTTGGGCGTGTGAATGAAAAGACAAAAGGCATGTTTTGTGGTTTTGGAAATGTTGGGTGATTGAATTTTTTGGAAATGTTGGGTGATTGAATTTTTCTAAATTTCCATGAAAATTACTGTATCTCCATCTGTTATTTGAACCGTGAACTTTTGCTATAGCAGCTAGAACTTCGTGATATTTTGTTAGATATTAACATGGCTAAAATAGTTTAAAATTTAAAATAAATTGTTTACACTTGTGCTTCTGGCCTTGATTGGTGCCATTCCTCATTCATTGTATTTCCAAGGTAGAGGTTGATGAACCACAATTCCACCCTTTTTCTTTTTGGTTGTGCTGCTGGCCTGCAGTGGAAGAGCAGAGTCTTAACCACTTGACCACGAGGGAAGTCCCTTTTTTTCTTTAATAACAAGTAGTGCAGTCCTAGAGGACATATTCACTGGCTGTCTTTTTACGTGCCAGGCACTTTATACAACTTATTTCTTTTAATCTTCAGAACACTATTATGAGGGAGACACTTTCATTGTCCTAGGTACATACATGAGGAAACTGAGGCCCAGAGAAGTTAAATTCCTTGTCTAATTAATATATAGCAAGCAATGGGGAGAACAGAGGTTTTGGGTGTTGGCAGTACTTTAGCAAAGCTACTAATTACTCTAAATTTTAAGATGGCTATGGAAAATAAAAAGCTGTTTCTTGGTATGGTTTGGGTGTCAGAAATTCTCTCATTGCCAATTTTGATTCTCTAGCTTTTGCAGTCACTGGAATTATTTTCCAGTCTTTTGGTTATGTAAAGTAATTTTTTAAATGACTCTATTTCAGTTGCTTTTCTAGAGACTGGGAAAAGCAGTCTACTGTGCATCTCTTCCTGAGAATGATTTTTTAAATTTCTAAACATTTATTTGATATGATTCCAAATTTATAGAAAAGTTGCAAAAATATAGTATTAAAGATATCCATATACCTTTTACTCAGCTTAACATTTTACTCTACTTCTTTTATCATTTGTATGCTCTTTCTGAATACATATAGAGGGGAAAAAAAAACCTACTTAAAACTATATTTTTTCTTTGTAAATCACTTGAGAGTAAGTTACATACATTTTGGTCTTTCCCCCTAAATACTTTAGTGTGTCTTTCCTAAGTTCAGAAATATTCTCTTGCATGCATATGCAAGAGAATGATATTACAATGATTAATTTCAGTAAATATGATATTGATACATTGCTTTAATTTATGGACAGTATTCTAATTTTGTCCAGTGGCAATAATATTATATAGTGTGCTATCCCCCTTGGGTACAGGATCTAGTCTAAGGTCAAGAACTGCACTGAGCTGCATTGTTTGAGAATGATTCCAATTATGCCAGATTTTATTTTGTTATACCCATATGGGCTTCCCTGGTGGTATGGTTTAGGTGTCAAAAATTCTCTCATCACCGATTTCAATTCTTTCAATGCAAGAATCTGCCTGCAGTGCAGGAGGCCCAGGTTCAATCCTTGGGTTGGTAAGATCCTCTGGAGGAGGGCATGGCAACCCACTCCAGTATCCTTGCCTGGAGAATCCCATGGACAGAGAAGACAGGTGGGCTACAGTCCATGGGGTCGCAAAGAGTTGGACACAACTGAGCGATTAAGCACATAGCAAGGCAATGGTAACCCACTCCAGTACTCTTGCCAGGAAGGTCCCATGGATGGAGGAACCTGGTAGGCTGCAGTCCACAGGATCGCTAGGAGTCGGACATGACTTCACTTTCACTTTTCACTTTCATGCACAGGAGAAGGAAATGGCAACCCACTCCAGTATTCTTGCCTGGAGAATCCCAGGGATGGGAGAGCCGGGTGGGCTGCCATCTATGGGGTTGCACAGAGTCAGACACGACTGAAGCGACTTAGCAGCAGCAGCAGCACACATACCCATACAGCAGATAAAAATCTTAATTGAAGTGGACATCTGATGAAAATTAGATCCCTGATAGATTTTTTGCTGTTTTCACTTGTTATTTTGCAATTCCTAATGATGTTTAAGATGTACTCATACTAATTAAAACTAGCTACTAGTAATTGTTTATATTAATTACTTTATATGCATCATTGAGTCCTAAATGAAATTCTAACAGTAGCCTAATGGTATTAACCTAATTTTAATTTTAAAGAATTATATTTTTAGTACTAATTAGCCTAATACAGGATCACTTGAAAAGTCAGAAACTCTAAGAAGGAAAATGAGAAACTGTCTGATGTTGGAGATGAATGATTGATGCTGACAAGTATGAAATAAAAAAATTTTAAATAAATAATCCGGATGTTGTTTAACGGGCAAGCTGTTGATTTTATCACTCACCCTTGCCAAGACACACATTGGTGCCTGTTAAATTTGACATTTTTACTCTGATGTCAATGGCAACTTTAAAGCATCTGTAGCATCCTAGAATGAGGTAACAAATCAATTCCAGGAAGGGACGTGAAACCAGCCTGCCTGCTGTTTCTTCCCCTGACTGTTCAACCCCAGTGGCAAGCCAGTAGCTCCCAGACACTACATTAGTTCCCGTCTTTGTCTTTCCCTCGATTTTTGGCAGCATTGGTCTTCTGCACTTCTCCTTTCTCTGGGAACTGGGGGCTTAAGGCTAACAGCACCGACAGGCTCCTGATTATCATATGAACTCTGCCCACCTAAGAGGCCCCTCTTCCTCCACCAAGTTTCTCATTTGGTGACCACAGTTGACAGCCAACAGTCTCTTATAATTCTCTTAATTCTCTAATTATTTATATTACAGAGGGTTTTCACAAAAGGAATAAACTTTTGGAAAGAATATATTTGTTCAGCTATGTTTGTAATATCGACTGTTCTTTGCTCTTTCCTTCCTATGGTTCTAATCTTCACTTCTTTGCATCTTGTACTTGATATTTTGATATACTTAGACAAGGAAGTAGCACAGAGAGTTGGAAACTTGTGATTATCTAGTTATGTATCACTATGTATTACAACGTTTTACTGGGACAACCAGTTGATGCCCTACATGCCAATCTGAGGCCCTAGCAGTGTGACTTGACTAAGACAAACTCCAAAACATTAATACATGTCCTCTTACGTTAAAAGTGTCATTATTTACTCTCCATGAACCATGACCATTGTGGAAATCCACCTCTGCTCCATCTTTACCTCAAAAGTCTCTAGAATTTCAATACTATACTGCCGTTATTTCTGTAGTTGACATTCTGATTTAGGTTGTGCTGCCGTATATGTGTCTATTTTTACTTTTCCTTGTAACGGGCTTTGTTTAAAGATTTAAGATCTACTTTATTTAGATGAGGAAAGAGAAAGGGTGCCTCTGGTTCTGGAGATGAGCTTGGGACAAGGATAGCTAAGACTATGATGTTTTTAAAGAGGAAACTTTAGGCTTGGCACATTGCAAGGAGGGACGTCTACAGTTTCCTCCAGTGCTGAGTGGAAAGCATGCCATCACTACAACAACGGCGTGGTTGGACCTCAGATTCCTTTTTCCTTTTGAGGTGTTCTGTAATTTACCTTGGAGTTCTTGCTACCCTGGTCACTTAATTTCAGTGATAATTATATTTCTCAACGAATGTATCATATACATTTTTACTCAAAAGTCCTAACAACTTCTTTTACATCATCAGCAATTGAGACCATTGGCTTTTTAAAATTTTTTATTTTTTCACTCATCATTTATTTACAAATACACATTATAACTTTTATATACATTACACATTTACATGGTAGAAAAGTATAAAACTATATATTTAAATGAATTTATATTTAACTTGCCATGTTTGAAAATATAAAATTGCATCAGAAAAAAGTATTATGAAAAGCAAGAAACCTGAACTGATAAAGCTTTGATATACTTTTCATGACACATTGGGTGAAAAGAACTAGTTGAAAAGGTACAGAAGACTAGCTTTTAAAGGAAACACCTAACATAAGGTTGAATGTACAGCATTCCCTTTCTTTCAGGCTCCTGACACTCATATCACTCAATTCTTTGGATCTGTAACATCTTAGAAGTACATGATTAGAAAACCCCAACACTGCTGTCACCACCTGCCTCATCGATGTCTTCATCACAACAAGAGAACAGAAATAGGAGTTTCCTCAAAGATGTATCCTCTGTACCTGCTATCTGAGTCAGAGTTATAATGCCTTTTGGTCAGTCAAGATTCCTTGTAAACAAAACCCGAGGGATCAGGTATGTACAGAACAGGCAGCAGAGAATCCAATAAATAAACAGGACAGAAACTGACATGCAAGTTGGTTAAAGTGGAAAAGAGTCTAACGACAGTTAACTGAAGGGAGACAGATGAGTGAGTGAATAGTAAGGAATGGACTTAAATGGTTTACAAGGAAAAAAAAAGCTTTTACTTTACAAGCAAGAGACCTCACAATAAATAACAACTGCTCTTCCTTTCACGAATAAATTTCTTCAAAAACAAGGTGTACAGTCAACCAGACATTTTATGTATAAATTATAAAACATGACACAGTATAAATAAATGTCTACAAGTCTCAACTATGGGCCTCATCCAGTAGACCTCACAATGACTGCCTCTCCGGGTCCAATGAGTAACAAGGTGGCCTGGGAGAGAGCTTTAGGACAAAGGTCCTTTATGTATAGTTTTCCCCCAAATAAATAGGCATACACTTATTTACAGTATGGACAATGTATTTTTTTCTTTTACTTTTTTCTTTCCTTTTTTTTTTTTTTTTGCCTAAAGGCTATGTCAACATTGAACATTGGTGGAGGGTTTACCACTCTAGAATGGAAGATATAGGAAAGCTGTAGTCCTGGTCTTCATCTTCCTCCTCGTCCTCGGTGTCTTCCGGAAATGGCTAGATGGGGGAATACAGGGGAGCTGCTGTTTAAATACGGACAACAACAGCGCAGAAGCAGCTCAGTGTATGTTTTCAAAGCCCTCTGTAACAGCCATATTACAGCGTTGCATTTTTATGTGACTTGCAGTAAGATGCTGTTTTGTTTTTGGCATCTGCTGTTATGTAACAAGTTTTTAAAAAACTTAAAAAAAAACATTATCTATGAAGTCAAAAACTGCAGAAAGTTCTGAAGAATCAATGGCTCAGGTTTTACGGGCAGATTCCTGAAATTAGATAAAAAGCGCTTTGTGTTCTAGGTATAACTGCTTTGGGTCCTTAATTTAGTTAGTAGGGGCAACTGCGCAAAGCAGCAGCCTATGTGTGATAATAGAAAGCTGTCTTTGAAAAAGAAAAAAAACAACAACCTTTGAAGTAGTTAGTTCAGATTCAAGTGTTAATAAAAGCAAACAGCAAAGCACACTACTAAAACAAAAGGAATTAGGGGCAGATGACTGGAATGGGCTATTTTAGAGGTGATCTTGCTGATGATCATCAGACAAGTCCTAAAGGCCCAGAAACATTTCAGGTGATTTTTTTTTTTTTGTGGATTGCTGAATTGCTGGTGCACTTTAGCAGCTACCTAACTTAAACAGAAGTGGGCTTATCTGGGGGAAGTTTTTGTGCTTTCTAAGTCTCCATTCTAAGTCTCCCTAGGCCTTGCCTGGGAAATCCTTAAACTGCAGCAAGGTTAGAAGTCACACTTACAGTTGCAAGATCCGGAGTGCTTCACTTCCAGCAGCACGCCTGAGGAGCAGGCCGCTTCCTTCATGGCACACTCGCTGGCATAGGTGGCATTGTCACTGGCACAGACAGGCTCCTCAGACTTACTCTCAGGGCACAGCTCACCGCAGAGGGAGCATCGGCCTCTGCCAACCTTGAAGTCCCATAAACACTTTTTCCACCAGTGCACTGGATATCTTCACAGGACTTTGCTTCTAGGATATAATACACCTGTGATAAGTAAATCCATTCCCCTCGCCTTGTCCCCTTTCTCTAGTCTCCTATCAATAAATGAATAAATGTAAACATATAAAACATATTTTATTACTAATTGGGCTCATGGAAATACTGTGCAAAAACGCTCTATAAAACTGAAACACACACACACATATTCAAAACTCCCAGTTTCCTATATACTAGCTTAGTGCATGAAAACGCTGTAGTATTTTCTTAAAATAGGATGTCATGGTATCCTTCAGTTAAATATGTATTTGATTACTTCCCACAAGTGGGATCTTTGAAAAAAAAAAAGAAAGAATTCTATCAGTTATCAGAATCTGATAACAGATTTTAGGAACTGTTAAGTAATTATTTTTTGCTTCTAGCAAGTCTAGCACTTAAAAGAATGTGTAAAATTGAGTGAGTTCTTAGGTTTCTAAGAAGGAAAATTGTTTCCTGTGTCTTGCTGGCATTTCAATATGTATGTCAATGCATCCAGAAGACAATGGTTTCCTTAAGGTGGTCATGACAGTTTACTGACTTTGATGAAGCTAGTTTCAGGAAGTTTGGGGTTTATTTATTGGTTAAGCTCACAGTTTTATCACAGTTATAGCCTTTTTCTCTTTTCCTTCCTCAATCCAGAATACCTACTGATACATTTTCCCTCATAGGCCAATCCAATAGATCTGCCCAGTAGGCAGGTAGCTTTTCTCAGGTGACAGGCACTGGGGTAGGTCACTCCATCATTCCCACAGAGATACTGTTCAGAGGAGGTGGGCTCTGGGCAAATTCTGTTACAAGTCACACAGTAGGCATTATTAGTCTGGTCCACCACGCATGTAGAGTTGCCTGGACAGAAAACATCCCGACAGGTCTCTGAAATAAAGAGGGAAATACATTAATATTAAACACGTTAATAGTTACCTTCTTCCAGACTGAGCCATTGAACAGTTTCAAGGAAATCATGAAACAGAAGCATTCAGCTTTAGGAACACACTTGGGTAGCTCCGCAGTTTTTAAAAGAAAACTAAGACTCTAGGTTGAACCTTTAGTGTCTTAAGGAATCTTTAGAATATAAAGTTAGAAAGGGTTCCTTTATTTGATATTATTATTATTAGGCTAGAGACATTAGAATGGGCATTATTAGGCTAGGGGTCTTGCAGTGGGTCTACCTTAAGCAGAAGGCTGGAGGAGGGGTCGGGTAAGACCTACTTTTACATTTGCCCTGGTACTGGACTTGCAGCTCTGGCTGCTGTTTACATCTGGCCTTGAGGAGTGCACATTCGTTGCGGTAGGTTTTTCCGTCTAGCCCACACACCGGGCCTTTCCAGGTGATGTTAGAACAATCTGGGGCACAGACGCAGCGGGGTTTGTTCTTCTTGTTCATTCGGCATTTTTCCCGGGGCCACAGTCCACGTTCTCACACGTTTCTAGGAGTTGGAAAGAGGCAGGGATTAAAACCAGGGTCAGGCACCATGCAGGTTAGCCAGGAGGGCTGTGGGTGCCTTGCGCAATCCTGCAGCCAGAAGTCTGAGCCCAAGGGGCGAGGCTGTTGCCTGGAAGTTGAGAAGAGGGAAGGGTGGGGGACAGTGGGCTGCATCCCGTACCCAAATCTCCCTCAAAGAGCAAGGGTTGGCTGGCTTCACCACCACATTTGGCTAAGAAGTCCAAGAACCTCTGGCGACCCTTGTTTTGCCTGTAGTGTGTGACAGGCGATTCAGCCCGATCGGCTTACCCGGGCTGAGGGTGGTTAGGGGGAACCCACGAACAAAGCTCTCCCAGTCTCAAACCCCGGCTGGGCACTGGGGAAGCTGAGGGTAAGACGCCCTCTACTGAGGGCCTGCAGGCTGGGGAGGAAGAGCCCTACCTTTACATGGGATGCAGTTGGGGGCGCCCCCATTGAAAATCATCCACTTGAAGAGCGTGTTGTCATTTACGTCTTCCTCGGTCCACGAGGTGCTCAGGCGGCCAGTGCTGCAGCACTCCTCCTTGCTCAGTTCTGTCTTGTACAGGACCTGACAGCGGCCGTTCTTTGCTTGGCGGAGCCAGCAATTCCCAGCTGCGGGTAGACAGGGGTGGGGAGGTGGGCAAGTGAGCCGGCGGCGCCGGCTGGGTAGGGGGAGGGAGGCAGTGAGCCGGCAGGGGAAGGAGACCCGGCGGGGATGGGGAGGGAGTGAGCGTGAAGGAGAGACGGCAGAGAAAAAGCAGAAAATAAATCAGAGGGAGTGAAGGGGTGGAGAAAGGAGAGGGGTGAGGGGGGGGCCACCAGATTGAAGAGGTGGGAGGTGGGTGATCGGGAGGGAGGGCGAGAGCGAGAAGCCCGAGCGCTCCAGCCATATCAATGTCAGTTACCAGTGACCCAGACACAACACGTGCAGCTTGCATTGACTTTTACTAGACTGTTTACTTTTATTCGTCCCATTTCATAACCTGCAGCGACTAGAAGAGCAGATTAAAGAACCTGACAAAAACAGGATGCGACGGATGTTTTTACATGTCGGTTTCATGTAGGCGGTACGGATATTATTTGTGACAGGGGTTAAGAAAGTAGAACTTAGAAAAGAAAAAGAGAGAGACCCAGACAGACAGACAGACAGACACACTCACACACACACACATACAGCAATAGATCACGCAAAAGGCACTTCTGAAAAATGAAAGCAAAAAAAAGCAACCGGGCCCTGCCCGGCGCTGCCCCTCGCGGCCTCGAGGCGCAGCCCGCCCGACGGGCCGTTTTGCAATCCTCCAGACCCAAAGGACGCCTGCGGCCACCGCGATCTTTCGAAATCTCTGAGGGCTGCTTTCCCCGGCGCCCACGTCCCAGGCAATCAGGTAGCGCCTCGCTCCGAAAGGTGGACAACTCAGAGCAGTAGTGCATCGCAGGCGGCTAGGGGCTGTGCCTAGGGGGCCGTATACAACATGCATAAAATAACGCTAAAGTCAGGAAAGTTACAAGTCTGCCTCAAGAAAAGTACCGGGGTTGGGGGCGGGGGAAAACAAGGTGGGAGGGGGACTTACTATCGTTTCATGGGTATATATACATATACATACACACACACACACACAGCCCCCCTCTACCATACCTACCAAGATATCTTTGCAAGTAATCCCTCCCCCTTCCTTTTTAACGTTCAGATTTTGGTCAGGAAGACGTCTCATGAAGCATCCATATAACTTTAACAATAATTGGACCGCAAGCTGCTATTATTATTTTAAACAATTCTGCCCGAAGACTAATGGAGATAAATCTAATTAAAAAAAAAAAACTTTAGAAATTTGCTCTTATTGCATCTTAGAATTTAAATCAATTGTGGGTTCTTCACTGTTCTACACAAAGTTAACAATCAGGAATGAGACAAAAGGGAAAAAAATTGTAAACTTTTCAAAACAGTCTGGGGTAATTTTTTTTTTTTTTTTTGTGGGGTTGAGGGGGAGGGGGTTAGAAGAAGCATCCACTAGGCAGAAAGCTACTTCCCTCTAAAATTTTCGGCACCCTCATTTCCAAGTTTGGGCAAAGTTTCTGAAACCACGTCCCGCAGTCACCGAGGAAATTTCAGTATTCCCCCTCCCCACTCAGTCGTTTTTAAAGTATCCAAAAGATGCAGGAAGGAGAGAGATTAGATTGCAAATGGGTCGATTGCAATCTTCAGGCTACCGATGCTTATCCCCTTCTTTAGAGCCAAAGAGGGGAGATAACATCTAAACTCATTACGTCCAGAACTTGGAGCATCTAACCCTAACTACTGAGAGAGACTTCAGCTCACTCCCTTTCCTTTTAAAGGATAACTGCGCTCCAAACTCGATTCCCAGTTCTAAAGTGTCACTGCCTTCAGTTCTCCCACTCCCTCTCCATCCCGGATTCGCTAAGTTGGTCCAACATCTTCCGAAAGCGGAGTTGCTCAGAACAGAGCCGGTGGAGACGCCCGAAAACTACAAACCCCTGCCCTCCGCCGAGCTTCCCTGCGCATCCCGCCTCTCTTACCCTGGGCGCTGCGGTCCTCCATGAACTGGCAGAGAAGCAGCAGCAGGAGGCAAAGCCCGCCGGGCTGGTGCCTAGGACGGGCCATCCTGGGGGTAGGCGAGGAGCGCGGCGGCGCGGGGGAGCGGGCGCAGTGGCGCGGGGAGCGGGCGCGGCGGCGGGTGGCTCTGGCAAGCGGTGCGCGTCGCAGAGGCGAGCGGCGGAGGGCGCAGATATCCCGGCGTAGCCCAGCGCTTGCCGCCGGCCGCCCTCGCGATTCAATGGACGTCAGAAGCCAGGCGCAGCCGCGCTTTAAATCTAGACGGGGGTCTCCACGGTTAGCGGTGGGCGGTCTCCCAGTGTGTGGGGCAGTGGGAGGGCGGCCGCGAGCGAGGGTGTGCGCCGTTCCTTGGGGGTGGGGAGCTTTTAAAAGTTCAGTGTGAATCAGGTGACATTTCCCACCTTCTGAAACCCTTCCCAATTATCTGGTGGAGGTGCCCGAAATCAAAGCGGCAGGAGGGGAATCGCCGAGTTCTTATTTGCGTAGGAGCGAGAGGGAGGGGGCAGGAGACCCGGGCGCGGGGGGCGGGGTGGGGGGGTGGGGGGGACGCTTCGGGGGTGGGGAGTGGGGAAGAACACCCACTTCAAGTCCTGCACGCCGCCGCTCGCTCGCTGGCAGCGCCGGCGCGCCCGGGGTGGTGTGTGTGTGTGTGAGTGAGTGTGTGTGTGTGTGTGTGTGAGTGTGTGTGTGTGTGTGTGTGTGTGTGTGTTGTGTGTCTGGCGCGTTGAGGGCGCTGGAGGCGGCGGCGGGCAGGGCGGAGCGGAGCCGGGCGGCAGGGCGGGAGTTGATCGCAACGCCGCTCCTCCGCTCCAGGAAGACTTCGCAAACGCCCGGAGAGCCCCGAGCTGCCTTAATACCCAGCCGGAGGTCCGGTTGCTGCCGTGTTAGGCCCCCGCAGCCTGGAGGCAGGACCCCGCGACGTTGTCTGTCTGGGTCTGCGCGTGCCGAGCGCCGCGGCCACCCCCGAGCCCAGGGTTGTGGCTGGGAACCCCGGGCCCCGGCACCTTCCACCCCGGGCAGAACCTGGCGGAGACGCGGCCCTCCGTCTCGACGAGTTAGAAGCAAACAAAAATGTTTAACACCTCGGGCCGGGCCTCCCTCCACCGTCACAGTCTCGCCCTCTCCTTTTCTTTTCTCCCCTTTCACTTCGCAGCTTCTGGAGGAGTCGGAGCCCGGAGCTGGGGGCGCCGACGTAGGCGGTCTACCCCCCTTCCGCGGCTCGGAGACTCCCCAGTTTCTGTCCTGTGTCTGTCTCTCTCACTCCCAGTCTCCTTCTCAGTCTCTCTCTCGGTTCGTGGAATAAAAAAGATTGCAACATCGATAATGAACTTCTGTAGCCTCAGTTTATTAAGCACAGTGCCTGGCATTCTTCGCTGAAAGTTGGCGGGTCTCTCATTTATAACATTTTTGGCACCGCTGAATGAAACAGAGGAGGCGATATTTCCTTTATATAAAACGATTACTTCACGGAAAATGCTATATTGTTTATTTCAAAGCTGCCTTTTAAATTTCTATTCTTTTCGCTTTTGGAGCCCGAAGAACAACAGACAGTGAAGTATGCAGACAAAATTCTTGGACATTCGCAGGTCCCTGGGATTTTGTTCTACGGATTTCAAATCCGCCCCTCTTCGCCCCCCCACCCGCCTACCTCCCCCTCCCCACCAGACTGCCCCCCCCACGCCTCCTCTCGCCCTCCCACCCCCCAACTTCCACCACTCCCCTCCCACCCTCTCCACAACTGCAAATAACTCAGTGATAACAGATTTTTTTCCACCAACTGCAGGAGATAGTGCTAATCTTTTAATAAAAGATCCCATTACAATGGGATCTGTCTGGACAGACTATAATAGATCCCGAAATACAGCCGTGCTAATATTAGAAGACAGTTGTTTGGGTGCCTCTCAGACGGGCCCAAGCCCCCCTTTGAAAGTGGGCATGAATCACAAAGCCCCGCGGCCGCCGCACCTGCACTGTGCGCATTCGGTGCAGCAGGCTGGTAAAAACGGGTGACCTCGCCGCTGCTTTTCGCTTTATAATTACCGTCCCGAGGACGAGAGAGGAGGGGCGCGGGCGGTCCCGGCGGGGTGGGGTGGGGGCGCTGGCTTTTGCTCACTTCAGACGGCTCTGGGGGCTCCACATCCTTCTTAATCTTTCCAGATTTATTCTTCCTCTCTCTCTTCCCTCTTCTCTCTTTCCCTCCCTTCCGGCCACCCCTTCTCTTTTCTCTTTCCCTCCCTCTCCCCCGACTCTGCTCCCAGTCTCCCCGCTTTTCCCTCCCCTCTTTCTTTTCCCGTCTTCCTTTCTCTCTTCCCTCCAATGCAGCATTAATGTAGAGTTGTTTAGTGCCCTCTAATGGCAGACGACATTAACAATTAATAGCAAACTGTCCCCTTTGCAGGAGCCGACACTCCATGGCAGAGTTCCAAAGTTGAATTTATTTCTTCTTTATTCAGGCAGATGGATATAGTGCTTATATAGTAATGTGCTGGAGGGAAAGTTTGTTTTCTCCCTTTCAAGTCCTCTTTCCCAGGGAAAACTTGGTTGAAAGAAAGGGGAAACCTAACAATTATTTTTACTCAACTATTTTTTTTTTAATCAAGGAGGGGTATGGGTATAGATTTGTCTTTTAATAGCAGCAAGAGATACAGCTTCTGTTTTATCAAAGTTTATCAAACGTGTATCTAGGGTTGGAAAGTAAATTCGATATTCAAAATATATAAATGATCTTAGATGGTTGGATCTCGTGGCAGTGCTACCAATAGCCATTAAACATTTTAAGACCCAAATGAAATTACATGATTTTATATTGTCTCCTGTTTAAGTATATTTCTTGGTCCTGAATCTTCTGTAGCCTCTGGAAGCTGAAAATTTTCACTTTGGGGCTGTGCAAACCATTTAAATTCCCTCCTGCTTGTGAAGTCATCTTGCCTAGAGGGCTGTGGGATCATATTTTAATGCATTGTTTATTTTCTCAATACTTTTGGGAAGATTGTTTTAAAAACCACAATTTCCTCTTATTTTATAATCATGTAGTAGTGAAAATAGTGATGTAACTTGAATGTTCTCATTATAATTTAACTTATTCATTCACTATACATGTGCGCCCAGACTATATTGACATAAAAAGAGCCAGTATGACTTTGTAGTCTATGTGGCAAAATTAAAATTAGAATAAAAGAAATTTTGAGGGTTTAAAGATATTTGGATTTTTGAATTTTTGGTTTATTCTGATAGTTTGTGTATATAGAAACAACTCATATCACAAGACCTTTCTGAATTAGCTTAATCCAAGGTATGACCACACAATTCCAGTATGATGGGTAAAAAGAAAAAAACTCTGTTCCTATCTTATTCTTTTTTGAAAAAAAAATTATTTATTTATTTCTGGCAATGCTGGATCTTCGTTGCTGTGTTCGGGCTTTCTCAAGTGTCTAGGTTTCTCATTGCAGCTGGTCTGTTGTTTCAGCGCATAGGCTCTAGGTGAGTGGACTTCAGGAGTTGTGTGTGGCACTTAGGCTCAGTAGTTTCGGTACACGGGCTTAGGTGCCCCATGGCTTGTGGGATCTTCCCCAGCTAGGGATCAAATCTGTGTCCCTTGTATTGGCAGGCAGATCCTTCACCACTGGATCACCAGGAAGTCCCCTATTTTATTCTTTGTCTACATAGTGCCAAGTGCTCAGACCAGTCATTTGACTAAATTCACCACATTGACTAGTTGCTTTGGCATCATGTGATTGTCTAGGCCAAAGCAGACACAGTTGCTTTTATTGTAAAAAGTGCCACCACTCACAGGAGTGACCAAGCGTACCAGAGGAGTACCAGAGGCAGACTCACTACAGGACTACTTCTTGATGAAAAGAAGGTAGCTCTGCCGGTCAGGGTTGAGGTCATAGGCAAACACACTGTGGAAAACATAAGTGCTGTGTTGCTTTGCCTTTGTGAATAAGCAGTTTGGTGTTTGTTTAGTGATACAAGCTCATCCTGTTTTTCAGCTGCACCTTGGATAGTATTGATCTGTTTGGGAGAATCTCTGCCCCGAATCGGCACAGATCAGTCATCAAGATTCTTGTTGGCCTGGCGTTATTTTCTAGCCAGTTGTAGGAAATGAGACACAGGTCAATATGGTCTCATCAGAGCCTCCTGTGAGCATCAGCAAAAGAGTTGTCCAATTTCTGGGGTATGAAATGGTATCACACCTGTTTGGTGACATCACAGAAAAACAGCTGCTATTTCTTTTTCTGTTTTATCTCCTATAAATGTTAAATTTTGAGTTTGTAGATGTCTAAATGTCAAGGGGACATTTTAAAATAAAAGTGCCTTCTTTCATTTTTGTTGTATGCTTCCAAGTTTGACTTCTTATTTTTTCCCCTTTCTGCTCTGCCAAAAAGTAAATGTAAATTATGAGAAATACAATAGGACCACTTTGTAACTGAGTTTCTGGGCAGTGCACAAAAAGACTGCTGTTCTCTGATTGTTTTTTGTCAGCTTCAAAAGCTATCTTCCTTCTGAAGTTTATAAATTTAAAATATTAGAGTTTAGCAAATAATTCAGTCTAGCTCCCAAGACCCTATGAAATGGTTGTTTGAACCAGAACTGACCTGGTTAAATTTTAGTCCCTAAAAAGGAATATGGAAGGGGTATGTGAGGTTACATAGGGAAAATTTGGAAGTCATAGAGTAGCTTTTGCTCTTTGCCTTAAAATTAAACGTTGCACTTTTTCCTGAAGTTAGGTATTTTCCCCAAATGATATTAAGATTTCAAATGCAAATAATCAATCTTGATTAAACAGGAGAATTTAAGCACTTGAGAAATAGACTGAAGTGATATTAAAATCAGATTTTATTCTTCTGGGTACAAAACCGGTTACTTAATGTGTCATAGTCTTTGGTGTTGTGTAACATCATAGGCTAGATGAGGAATGGGGGTAGTGGTAATGGTTCTGTATTGGCTGAATTGTTGCAGAACTAAAAAGTTAAGAAATGTGAGTACATAAAAGCAATGTTTATTCAAGATGTCCAAACCATCAGTTAACTTTTTAAAAATGTCATTAGAATATATACTTTTAAAATACGGTATTGAGAAAACAAACAATTCTTACCTGCAATTTTCTCTTTTCAATGTTGCTTTTATGTTATAAAGTCAGCGTTTTATAACAGCCTTTTCTTTTTGATACTACTTGTTTCTAATATTTTATTCCTTATAATCTCCTTCAATTTCAGAAATATTTTGTGTTTCTACAAGTCACCTATCCTATGTGGCACATAGTCACGTGAAACCAGTCATAGAAGCGTGTTCAAGTTTAACACAACTAAGTCTTTAAAACAGACCTTAGTAAAGAATTAAAATTATGCCTTAGGGTAGGAATGTTATATGGGATTAATACAAACTAAATAGTTTATGTATTTTAGTTCACTTTGACAATACAAATGATTCATATATTGTATATGACTGAAAATATCAGTGTGTGACCTGATTCTATTTATGATTTCCCCTGAATGGAAAGTGTGAGGAAAGCATGAGGAGAGCAAATCAGTACTTGTTCTGTATCCAGACTTTGTGACTGAAACAATGTGTCAATCAAAGTAAGAGCCACCTTTGGATTATTCATTGGTTGAATGTGAACTGATTTGCTGTAGTTACTTCTGTGTATTTTGGGTTTAATTACCTCTTTTAGCTTTCCATAGAGTAGCAGTGGTTTGCACATTTACTAATTAGTTCTTTTCTGAGTGTTTTGCTAATCAATATTGCAGTTAGTAGTTGATATAATCACTGATCATTGATGTTGTCATCTGTATTTTTTTGACACGAATCTTGTTGCATTTCTGATGTCTATTTTGCCCCAAATGTGAAATATTGTTTTTGACAGGTATAAAGTTCACAACCAGTCCATCCTAAAGGAAATCAGTCCTGAATGTTCTTTGGAAGGACTGACATTGAAGCTAAAACTCCAATACTTTGGCCACCTGGTATAAAGAGCTGACCTATTTGAAAAGACCCTGATATCGGGGACGATTGAAGGCAGGAGGAGAAGGGGATGACAGAGGATGAGATGGTTGAATGGCATTGCCGACTGATGGACATGAATTTGAGTGGACTCTGGGAGTTGGTGATGGACAGGGAGGCCTGGTGTGCTGCAGTCCAAGGGGTCGCAAGGAGTAGGACACAACTGAGCGACTGAACTGAACTGAACTGAAAGTTCACAAGACACCTAGACGTAACTTTAAATATCCTATTGCATCCTTTATAGACTTTTAATTAATCATCTTTCTTTGACGGAGAATTCATTCCAAACCTATTTTGCACTTTGCATCTCCTAAGTTTGGATCTATCTTTGGGTTTTCTGCTTTGTTCTGTTCATCTATTTGTTGATCCTATGTTGGTCTCAGAATCTTGACTACTATGATGAAGTCAGGTAATGTAATTCCTTCAGCTTCTTTCTTTTTTCAAGATTGCAATTACATTATATACAATTGAATATTATAGTTGTGTTTTCATATAAATTTTTAGAATACATTTGTTCAATTCTATATGTACACACAGAATGTTTGATGGGATTATGATTGGGATAGATCAATTTAGGGAGAATTGAAATTTTAAATTAACTATGTGCCACATATAGATAACTTAAAGAAACACAAAATATTTCTGAAATTGAAGGGGATTATAAGGAATCAATATTAGAAATAAGTAGTATCAGAAAGAAACGGCTGTCCATGATTGACTGATCCAAAAGCAACATTGAAAAGAGTCTTCAGGAGATGGGAATGGCAACCCACTCCAGTATTCTTGCCTGGAAAATTCCATGAACAGAAGAGCCTGGCAGCCTGCAGTCCATGGGGTTACATGACAGAGCCGGCACACGAGGGAGGTGGAGGAAGATGGGTTGGTAGCCATAAACAGAGGTAGAACTAAAAGAAAGAGTCTTTAAAACCATGAACACGGTATATCTTTTCTATTTACTTAGGTTTTAATTGTTTTCAACTATGGATGGCTGGATGGCATCACCGACTCAGTGGACATGAGTCTGAGTGAACCCTGGGAGTTGGTGATGGACTGGGAGGCCTGGCATGCTGCGATTCATGGGGTCGCAAAGAGTCAAACATGACTGAGTGACTTTAACAGTTATTGAAAAACCATGCAGAAATAGAATAATAAATAAATACAGTTTCCAGTTCTTCACCTCAAAGGATTTCAATGAGTTATAAAGAATTCCTGGTGCAGGCTTATACATGTCTTCAATACCTTTTAAGGCTGATTACCTATGGTCAGTTGAAAAGAATGTATTGAACACACTTTCCAGGAGTGGTGTACTAATTCATCAAAACCTCTTACACACATTTTTTGGGTGTCCGTTTTAAACTACAGTCACTCCTTTAAATGAATAATTTTTGTCACTGTGAGATTTATACCCACTGAATATTAAAAATGATATTTTATTGGTGAGTATTCTATTGAATATTATTTAATACTTTTCATATGAATAGGTTCCTACTCAAAATAATCCATCATTGGGACTTTCCTGGCGGTTCAGTGGTTAAGACTCCATACTTCCAATGCAGGGGGCACAAGTTCAATCTCTGGTTGGGAAACTGGGTTCCCACATGCTGTGCAACCCAAACAAAACAAAACAAAAACAATCTATCATAGTGCTTGAATTTTGAATGGTGGAAACATGCAGTTCCCATTGTGCCAACATTTGGATGACAGTTACTTTCTGCTGTATTCCTTACTGGAGAGCTACACCATCTTTTCATTTGTCTTTGCTTTTCCCAATTTATTCATCCTCTGTGTGGTTTCCTTTCCTCTTATATCTCATTTTCCATCCACCAGAAGGATTAGCACTGTAACCCCAAATTGTACCTTTTGCAGCATATATTGGCTTCTTTTCTCATGTAAATGCTACGTTCAAGAGTAAACTATACTTTGTATTGTTTATCCAACAGTACTATTAAATATTTAACAATGGGTTGAGGTCAAATGGTGATGACACAACACATGGAAATACAGAACAGATGATGCATTAGGTGTTGAAATAAATTATTTCAACACGTGGTGAGCCTTTGCTATTTTGTTGGACTAGAATAGGAATATGTATATTATGAAGACTAGTAGATGAATGACTTAGAGGCAGTTTTGGTCAGTGTGTGCTTAATCTCCCATAAATAGTCATTCTTTTAGCAATATGAAATTGTTAGTATATAGAAGAGGCTCATTTATTTGTATTATTTCCAATACATTAGTTAAATGATTCTTCTGAACTAGTCCTAGTGTGATTTCCCTGCAAATAAGAATACGAAAATCATCAACAGGAACCATGTGTTAATGGCTCACATGCTGGGCAGATGGAAACATAGTGTAGGAGAATTATTCAGTTGAGATCATTTTGGCCCCAAGACTTCTTTGCTTTAATAGAAAACATTGATTTGGCCAGCCAGATGACACAACCATCACACTGTCAACATTTTCATCTTTGCCAGAGTACCAGATTTCCTGAAGAAATCTTTAGGCAGTGATTCCTAACTTTTTCTTAATTACAGTCCATCTGAGAAGCTGTTGAAAGATATGAACCATCTCCCCAGAATAGTGCACAGATACAAACACGTATATACCTACACAATATTTGCATGCATTTCTAGGGAGGCCCTAAGCATTTTGAAATCCATGCATGGAACCTTGTAGGGTTCCATGGACCCCAGATCAAGATGCCTAATTTTGAAAGATCCAATTGGTGGATGGTCTGATTATTCTGCCAGTACACTCCAATGTGTCTACTTGTTTTTAAGAATCATTTAGACTACAGTCATTGTATCTTCCCTGGAATAATTTCCTGTATTAGTGTTTTACAAAAGGAACCAATGTCACCATTAAAACAACTGTTTTGAGAGGGTTCAACACACGCCCACATACTGATAACGCATCTATCTATGATTTTTCCTTTAATAATAGCTACCATGTATTAGTGGTCTTCCCCGTAGCTAAGGTGGTAAAGAATCTGCCTGCAATGCAGGGAATCTGGGTTTGATCCCTGGGTCGGAAAGATCCTCTGGAGAAGGAAATGGCAATCCACTCCCAGTATTTCTTGCCTGGAGAATCCAATGGACAGAGGAGCCTGGGCAGGCTATAGTCTATGGGGTCACAAGAGTCGGACACAACTTAGTGACTGAGCCCCCCACCCCCCACCATGTATTAGTGTCTATTGCATGCCAGGAACTTGAAATATATCATTTCTGTTTTCTTAACTACCTTTCCAGACAGATATTATTATCACCATTTCCAAGATCTCTCCACAAAATTGGACAAAGCTGAGCCAGGAAAACTTTTAGCTCAGCATTTAGGAAGGGATTGTATTTTAGGTATTCCAGGAAGTAATGAGCAAAAGAAACAGCTCCATAATTACTACTATATTCTAAACAACTTAACATACTTTGACAGATGTTTTCCTACTGTTATGCATAAAACCTGCTGTTGAGGACTTCCCTGGTGATTCAGTGGTTAAGAATCTGCCAGCCAATGCAGGGGATATGGTTTGATACCCGATCCCAGAAGGTATCAGGGCAACTAAGCCTGTGCACCATAACTACTGAGCCTCTGTTTCTAGAGCCCATGCTCCATAGCAAGAGAAGCCACCACAATGAGAAGATTGTGCACTATAACGAAAACCCAGTTCAGCCAAAAATACAAGAAAAATATATTTGCAATTGAGGCACACAAAATACACTAGCACAGATAGCCTGAAGTCTTTCTGTGGCTTAGTTTTCAACATAATTTCAACAAATATCCAGTCAGTCTTCAGATTCTGTGACAGAGACAGAGCAGCAAGCAAGGCAAATCTAGTTGGTTGCAGCTTTCTTTGAACTTTTGAGATAGGAGAGAAGATAGATGTTAAATAAGTGCACATAATAACTGTGATGAGGATGGCCAGGGAAAGTCCTCCCAACAAAGTGACATGCAGCTGAGACCTTACTTTTGAGGAAGAGTTAGTCAGGACAAGGTGGTGCTGGGAGGAGATGGTGAAAGAGTATTTGTAAAGCCCATGCAGCAAGAGAGAAATCATTTGAAGAACCAAAAAATGTTAGTAATGACCAAAGCATGTGCTTTGAGAGGAAAAGTGAAAATCGAGGAATGGGAGAAGTTGATGGTGCAGATTATATAGGCTCTTATAAAAACCAAGGTCTCACTGGTTTTCCAGAAGAAATCCACTGGAATATTATAAGTAGAGGGTGGCATGAGTCATTCTTCACTTAGAAATGCTCTCCCTGCCTGAACTGTGGAGACAGATTTGAAAGGTACTAGCACTGGTGAATGTGGGAACAGTGTCAGCCCAAGAAAATGTTCTTGGGCTCCAAAATCACTGCGGATGGTGACTGCAGTTAGAAAATTAAAAGATGCTTGCTCTTTGGAAGAGTAGCTATGTCAAACCTAGACAGTGTTTTAAAAAGCAGAGACATCACTTTGCCTACAAAGGCCCGTCTAGTCAAGGCTATGGTTTTGCCAGTAGTCATGTATGGATGGGAGAGTTGGAGCATAAAGAAAGCTGAGTGCCAAAGAATTGATGCTTTCAAACTGTGGTGCTGGAGAAGATTCTTGAGGGTCCCTTGGACACAAGGAGATCAAACCAGTCCGTCCTAAAGGAAGCAACCCTGAATATTTATTGGAAGAACTAATACTGAAGCTGAAGCTCCAGTACTTTGGTCACCTGATATGAAGAGTTGACTCACTGGAAAAGACTCTGATGCTGGTAAAAATTGAGGGCAGGAGGAGAAGGGGGGCAACAGAGGATGAGATGGGTGGATGGCATTACTGACTCAATAGACACGAGTTTGAGAAAACTCAGGGACTTAGTGATGCACAGAGAAGCCTGGAGTGCTGCAGTTCATGAGGTCACAAAGAGCTGGACACGACTTAGCGACTGAACAGCAACTGCACTGGTGAAAGGCTGTCTTAGGATGTCATCCTAGGAGCAGAACTCTATCAGGGGCTGACAACTGGGTTGAAGAGAGGATCGATTTAGAGACAATTAAGAGGTGAAATTGATAGGTTCTGTTGATTGACTGAATGGGGGAGGTGGTGAGGGTTTCTGGTATCAATGAGTGAGTGGGTGGTGGTATCATTTCCTGAGATAAATAGCAATGGAGGAAGAGCAGGTTTCTGTTTGGGACTAGTCTTAAAGGAGCCTGTGGGATTCAAGAAATTTTGAATGCTCTGAATTGCCGAGGTCATCTTTCTGAACAAATCTCTTATGGGTAACACAAGACTGTCTTCCTTTCTGACCCTGAAAACAGGCAAATCTGCTTCAGTTCAGTTCAGTCGCTCAGTCGTATCCGACTCTTTGCAACCCCATGAACTGCAGCACGCCAGGCCTCCCTGTCCATCACCAACTCCCAGAGTTCACTCAGACTCAACGTCCATCGAGTCCGTGATGCCATCCAGCCATCTCATCCTCGGTCGTCCCCTTCCCCTCCTGCCCCCAATCCCTCCCAGCATCAGAGTCTTTTCCAGTGAGTCAAGTCTTCCACGAGGTGGCCAAAGTACTGGAGTTTCAGCTTTAGCATCATTCTTTCCAAAGAAATCCCAGGGTTGATCTCCTTCAGAATGGACTGGTTGGATCTCCTTGCAGTCCAAGGGACTCTCAAGAGTCTTCTCCAACACCACAGTTCAAAAGCATCAATTCTTCGGCGCTCAGCCTTCTTCACAGTCCAACTCTCACATCCATACATGACCACAGGAAAAACCATAGCCTTGACTAGATGGACCTTAGTTGGCAAAATAATGTCTCTGCTTTTGAATATACTATCTAGGTTGGTCATAACTTTTCTTCCAAGGACTAAGCGTCTTTTAATTTCATGGCTGCAGTCACCATCTGCAGTGATTTTGGAGCCCAAAAAACAAAGTCTGACACTGTTTCCACTGTTTTTCCATCTATTTCCCATGAAGTTATGGGACCAGATGCCATGATCTTTGTTTTCTGAATGTTGAGCTTTAAGCCAACTTTTTCGCTTTCCTCTTTCACTTTCATCAAGAGGCTCTTTAGTTCTTCTTAGATATGACCAATTACAACCAAGAATACAAAGCACTTTGGGATGAACTAACCAAACAAATGAATGAGAATGGGTGGTAGTTTCATAAACCAATTCCAAGAAAATACATGCTCCCCTTTTCACTTTCTAAGCAGACTGTGGCTCAGATCATGAACTCTTTATTACCAAATTCAGACTTAAATGGAAGAAAGTAGGGAACACTGCTAGACCATTCAGGTATGACCTAAATCAAATCCCTTATGATTATACAGTGGAAGTGAGAAATAGATTTAAGGGCCTAGATCTGATAGACTGAGTGCCTGATGAACTATGGAATGAGGTTCGTGACATTGTACGGGAGACAGGGATCAAGACCATCCCCACGGCAAAGAAATGCAAAAAAGCAAAATGGCTGTCTGGGGAGACCTTACAAATAGCTGTGAAAAGAAGAGAGGAGAAGAGCAAAGGAGAAAAGCAAAGATATAAACATCTGAATGCAGAGTTCCAAAGAATAGCAAGAAGAGATAAGAAAGCCTTCTTCAGCGATCAATGCAAAGAAATAGAGGAAAAAAACAGAATGGGAAAGACTAGAGATCTCTTCAAGAAAATTAGAGATACCAAGGGAACATTTCATGCAAAGATGGGCTCAATAAAGGACAGAAATGGTATGGCCCTAACAGAAGCAGAAGATATTAAGAAGAGGTGGCAAGAATACACGGAAGAACTGTACAAAAAGATCTTCATGACCCAGATAATCATGATGATGTGATCACTATTCTAGAGCCAGACATCCTCGAATGTGCAGTCAAGTGGGCCTTAGAAAGTATCACTACGAACAAAGCTAGTGGAGCTGATGGAATTCCAGTTGAGCTGTTTCAAATCCTGAAAGATGATGCTGTGAAAGTGCTGCACTCAATATGCCAGCAAATTTGGAAAACTCAGCAGTGGCCACAGTACTGGAAAAGGTCAGTGTTCATTCCAATCCCAAAGAAAGGCAATGCCAAAGAATGCTCAAACTACCACACAATTGCACTCATCTCATATGCTGGTAAAGTAATGCTCAAAATTTTCTCCAAGCCAAGCTTCAGCAATATGTGAACCGTTAACTTCCTGATGTTCAAGCTGGTTTTAAAAAGGCAGAGGAACCAGAGATCAAATTGCCAGCATCTGCTGGATCATGGAAAAATAAAAAGAGTTCCAGAAAAACATCTATTTCTGTTTTATTGACTATACCAAAGCCTTTGACTGTGTTGATCACCATAAACTGTGGAAATTTCTTCAAGAGATGGGAATACCAGACCACTTAACCTGACTCTTGAGAAATCTGTATGCAGGTCAGGTAGCAACAGTTAGAACTGGACATGGAACAACAGACTGGTTCCAAATAGGAAAAGGAGTACGTCAAGGCTGTATATTGTCACCCTGCTTATTTCACTTCTATGCAGAGTACATCATGAGAAACGCTGGACTGGAAGAAACGCAAGCTGGAATCAAGATTGCCGGGAGAAATATCAATCACCTCAGATATGCAGATGACACCAACCTTATGGCAGAAAGTGAAAACGAGCTAAAGAGCCTCTTGATGAAAGTAAAAGAGGAGAGTGAAAAAGTTGGCTTAAAGCTTAACATTCAGAAAACGAAGATCATGGCATCTGGTCCCATTGCTACATGGGAAATAGATGGGGAAACAGTGGAAATGGTGTCAGACTTTATTTTTTTTGGGCTCCAAAATCACTGCAGATGGTGACTGCAGCCATGAAATTAGAAGACGCTTACTCCTTGGAAGAAAAGCTATGACCAACCTAGATAGCATATTCAAAAACAGAGACATTACTTTGCCGACAAAGGTCCGTCTAGTCAAGGCTATGGTTTTTCCAGTAGTCATGTATGGATGTGAGAGTTGGACTGTGAAGAAGGCTGAGTGCCAAAGAATTGATGCTTTTGAACTATAGTGTTGGAGAAGACTCTTGAGAGTCCCTTGGACTGCAAGGAGATCCAACCAGTCCATTCTGAAGGAGATCAACCCTGGGATTTCTTTGGAAAGAATGATGCTAAAGCTGAAACTCCAGTACTTTGGCCACCTCATGAGAAGAGTTGACTGATTGGAAAAGACTCTGATGCTGGGAGGGATTGGGGGCAGGAGGGGAAGGGGACAACCGAGGATGAGATGGCTGGATGGCATCACGGACTCGATGGACGTTGAGTCTGAGTGAACTCCGGGAGTTGGTGATGGACAGGGAGGCCTGGCATGCTGCAATTCATGAGGTCGCAAAGAGTCGGACACGACTGAGCGACTGAACTGAACTTTAAAGGGTAGCAGCATCTCAATATATAAAACTTGCAATGATAACATAGCAGTTCATCTTATCCATCTTCAGCTACTAAGGATACTTATTCATACACTAAACAGCATTTACTTTGTCAACAGAATTGAGTACAACTGAGTAATAATTGGTTGTAATGAGGAAACCAAATAATTGTATTGAGGAAACAAAACCATTAGATGAATGATTGATGGAGAATTGACAATTTATGCCAATATGTATATATTCTCACTAATATTTGTGTTTCCAGTCTTGAGCTATAATGAATAATACTGCTGTGAACATACTCATATAAGTTGGTGTGTGTTATACATTTTCATTTATATTTAATACTTAGGAATACTACAGATAAATTTACCTAGAAGTGAAATTACTGGATCATAACTGTATGTTAAACTTTTTGAGATACTACCAAATTGTTTTCCAAACATTACTTTGGAAATTGTTTTTGGCATTTTATATTCCATTAGCAAAGTATGAGTGTTCCAGTTTCTCCACATTTTTGCCAGTTCTTATTATTAACTGACTTTTGCTTATAACCATCTCAGTAGGTGTGAAGTGGTAGCTCCTGTTCATTGTTTTTCAAAAGTAATAAATTCTACTCCAAGCTAAAATCATTTAAAGAGATTCTGTAATGAGGAAACAAATTACATCAAGCTGTACATTTCAAGTAAAGAAACAGAAATGCACAACAGAGAACTTTGGTACTTGTACATACAGATGAGGTAAGTATATGATCTGTGACAGTGCGTGCTCAGTCTTGTCTGACCTTTGGGACCCCCATGGACTAGAGACCTGCAGGCTTCTCTGTCCATTGAATTTTCTTGGCAAGAATACTGGAGAGGGCTACTATTTCCTACTCCAGGGGAATCTCCTGGACCCAGGGATTGAAACTGCATCTTCCTGCATTGGCAGGAGGATTCTTTATCACTGAGCTCCTGGGAAGCCCTATATAACCTGCAGCACAATATAAATGATCTAGGAATAAAACAGAGAAGGCGATGGCACCCCCACTCCAGTACTCTTGCCTGGAAAATCCCATGGATGGAGAAGCCTGGTAGGCTTCAGCCCATGAGGTCGCTAGGAGTTGGACATGACTGAGCGACTTCGTCTTCACTTTTCACTTTCATGCATTGCAGAAGGAAATGGCAACCCACTCCAGCTCCAGTGTTCTTGCCTGGAGAATCCCAGGGATGGGGGAGCCTGGTGGGCTGCTGTCTATGGGGTTACACAGAGTTGGACACGACTGAAGTGACTTAGCAGCAGCAGCAGCAGGAATAAAACACATTTCCCAGGTAGAGTGAAAAACTGTAAAAAGAAAGCAGTTTCCCATCAACCCAGAAAGACCCAAAAGTCTTGCTAGTAAAGCACTATGTGGAGTTGAAGGAGGAAGGGGAAGAGTAAATTTCCAAAGCTGATCATTTGATTTTTGTCTATGACATAATTCCTTATGTCCTGCTTCCTTTTATTTGTGGCTTTGAGTCATTTTGTAATTCAGTTTTAACATTATATTAATTTTTTATTTTGTGATTTTTAACTTAAATTAAAACGATTTTCATGGTACCATGAAAATCTTGATTTCTTATATCATTAATAAATCATTTATCTTCCCTTTTCCATGTTTTAAAGGAAATGGTTTCAAAACCTTGCTTTTCTATGTTATAAAAGATTTAAAACCCTTTAAAAAATGTTTTCTCTTAGAATTTGTTCTTTAGATTTTGGCCTTCTATGTGGAGAAAAGTTCTTTTTCACCAGGCTGGATTTGGAAAAAGAGGAGAGAATTTACTGAAGCAGAAACACAGTGGAAGGGTAATGGTATGTCTTGGTAACTTAGCAAAACACAAAACATTTTTTCTTTCCCTGAGTACAAAAGTAATAAAGAACATTTGGAAAATATAGTAAAGGAGAAAATTGAAATCATGTGTTTCCTTACCACCCAGAGATAACAGTTATTAAGGCTTTGGTGTATGTTCATCGAGATTTTTTTTTTTTTCTATTTATAAAAACAATGACTCAAAGGATCACCAGTACCAGTCCATTTGGGCAGGCAGAACCTCGCCAATAAAAATGTAGGTATTCTGGAAATATTTCTCACTTTTCAGGATTTCAGCCAACACACAGAGTCTAGCCCTGGGAAGGAAGGCTAGTAGAAAGTAGATTGAGTTCAGGGTTCTTAGCCTGCAGACTGAGTTTCAAGCAGGGTTCCAGTATGTTTGTTACTGAAGAAGATAGAGGGGACTGGATCGAAAGCTCCTGGACCTGGGGAAACTGACCTATTGGCGAGCTCTGTAAAAATGATAGGGTTATGGCTCCTTTGTACCTCGTTTTCCTGTTAGGACTGTCTCAGGAAAGGGGATAGGCTTGGCCTCTATTGATGGAGTTCATCAGAGGCTTTCACATTGGGTTCTGAGGAAGAGAAAGGCAGGCAACCAAGGCAAGGGCTAACTTTGTACAGGTTGAAAATGAGTCTTATTTCTAATTATATTATACATTTTCTGAAAGAAGTCTTTAAAAATATGTTTTAACATGGCCTTTTTCTTGGCTCAAGCTACTAGAGGGCTTGGTTGAATATTTAAAGTACCATAGAGCCTGTTCATAGAGTATATTATGTTAATGTAATTTTAATAGAAGAAGTGGAAAATTGTATTGTGTTATGGGAAGCAATTAGAGATATTTTAGGAATGTATATTCTTGTTGCCCTTACAGTAGCTAGACAGCTTTTAGCTTTCAGCCAAAGTGGGATTTTTTTTTCCCCTAGAAAGTTTAGTAAGATACAAGCTATACATTGGTAGAATGTCTGGTCCAATCGTAGGTGTTCAATAAATATTAAACACTAACGGCAATTGTGAAGTTTCCTATGCTATGTTTGTCTCAGAAAGGACTGCTTCAGCAGAGCCACGGATTAAGGATAGCCTGGGACTGCAAGAAAGAGAGACATAGAAACTTTGCCCACAGCCCAATCCCACACATCAATGTGTCAGAACAAAAAGATCAGTATATGGTGGTAACTGCTGCGGTCCTCCCAGCACACTGAGCTGCCTTTTGGCCCTTTATGAATAAAGAGTTGAATCAGCCTGTGATAAGGCAACTGAGAAGTGCTGGCATTTTCAAAAGGATAACCTGTGAGTATGGTCTTGGGTTTTACTTACATATTTACATTTCCCCAGGTCTAGCTGCAACTTGAGAAGAAGCCGGGAATAAGGAGATAAGTATTCTTTGGCCCAAATGAAGGGCAGAAGTCAGTCTCCCCTCTGATCTGCAGTCTGGATTTCAAATCTGTGAGCCAAATCTCTAATGTGAGGGATGAGTACAGATTGTGCAACAGAGGGCCGCTGTGTGCATCTAACATGAGAAGTTTGTTCTGTGTGTCATAGTGTAGTTTTCATCTTGATAGACTAGCACAGTCTGGGTGAAGTGACAGAGGAGGAGGATCTGGGGAAAGGAGAAATGCCCAGGTAGCCGAACAATGAAAGCTTACATGCTACACAGACAGAAAGGAAAATAACACAGATGGCTCAGTGAAACTACTCACTGGTGAGTGGAGGAAATGAGAAAGCAGAGTGGGGATTTAAGGAAGAATAACATTTGTGAAGGCTGAATAGAATCAAGGGGATCAGAACCGTATACTGGAAAAGTGATGTGGCATACACCATCACCATCAATCATCTTTAGTCTATGATGAGAATTCAAGACTCAAGAGAGGCCTGTCTTGAACTGTGTCTATACTTCACATTAAGTATTTATTTTTGTCGTTGGTATTAGGAGAAGCTGCTGCTGATAGCAATGGCACCCCACTCCAGAACTCTAGCCTGGAAAATTCCATGGACAGAGGAGCCTGGTAGGCTGCAGTCCATGAGGTCGCCGAGGATCGGACACGACTGAGCGACTTCACTTTCGCTTTTCACTTTCATGCATTGGAGAAGGCAATGGCAACCCACTCCAGTGTTCTTGCCTGGAGAATCCCAGGGACGGGGGAGCCTGGTGGGCTTCTGTCTATGGGGGTCGCACAGAGTCAGACACGACTGAAAGTGACTTAGCAGCAGTAGTAGCAGCTGCTGATAGCATTCCTATTCATGTGTGTGAGTGGGGCTCAAAGCTTACCAATTAATCATGCACAGTTCAATTTTGTCTAAGTACACAGGCTGTCTGTCACCACTGGTGGCTTTCCCTCTTCACCTCTGGGGCTGCATGAAATCTCAATTAACTAAGAGCTTCTCTAGGTTTAAAGAATACAGCAGCAATCCATTGACTGCTATGGTTTCACAGAGACAGAGGATATACCACATGGCTCACTGTTGAGCTTTAACACATCCTTCCCACTTTTCTTTTGTTGACCCCGCTTCTAATCAGGACCCTTTAGCTTGGGTGGGTGCAGCTGCTATGGTTTAGTGCACATATTTAGGGGCAGAGGTTCTATGAGTAGAACTTAGATGCTGATGGAGTGACTATACTTTGGATCTTTGTTTTTGGCACTCTTGAGTTTCCACTGATGTTAATTATGGCCCATGGGTGATTCTGTGGGGTCTCTGAAGGAAGCAGGTGGAAGTCCAAGTGACTGTTGTTCTTCCTTTGGAGAGATGCTTACAGTGCAGAGATTTACTTTGGCTGACTGCCTGATACCTTGTCTTGGCCCTTTTGGGTGATGTCCACCAGAAGAGAGGCTTTTTGAATTGATTTCTTTTTAAAAGCTGTCCATGCATCCCTGAACAACAAGTTGCCTAGGAGGTGGCATTTGTATTTAGTTCTTCACAATGGATTTATATGAGGACGACCACACCACCACAGGCTTTGGATATCATTTTTGCATTTATGATTTTGCATCATCTAGGACATAATTCCACGGAATCATGTGTATTTTTTAATGCTTTGGGTTTAGAAGTACAGTCAATGAATATATAGAAGCTCCTGAATGATTGCACCAATGTTGTGTGATCCTGCCTTCTGTGCTGGCTTGATTTTTAAGAGGATGCTGGGCATAGTCTGATTCTGGCTTTAAGAATCACGGTTTTGTCTAGCACACTGCACAAATAGATGTACCCAAAATTCAACTGGTGGTGAAGAGCAGATTTCATAACTTTAGTAAAGTCTGCCACCAAATCTAACAGGCTGGCTTCATCATTATTTTAGGAGTTCAGAGAAATTTTCTTGTCAAGATACCTACTTGTTAAGACTCTGATGTAAGAATCTGAGTTAGGCTAACTATATTGAACCAATAATATCAAAGAAGTGGAAATGAAGTGAGTCAGGATTAAGTTCAAATTCAGGGATTAAGTTCTGTGCTTTTTGAGGATCATCTCTGATACCACAGAATTTGACCCTGTTGCTTCACTGTGGAAAAAAGCCTGTCTATAGACAGATGTGACATTTGGACACTTGTTTTCATTTCCATATTCCACATTCTGCTTATCAAGACTGCTCTTTTCCAAACAGGTTTATATGGCTTAGTTAAAATAAAAATAAAAGAGATGAAGTATAGATATATACTTCCTATATAGATACAGGAAGATTTCTGTTATTTACTGAGTAAAGTGGTTGACATAAAATGATTCATGGGTGCAAAAAATTAAAGAAAGTATACATTTAATATACAAAACATTTACTGTGTGTAGAAATGTCTTACGCACTATGAAGTAAATTGAAATATTGGGGGATTAAAGAGGATTTGCCTTTTTACTTTAATATATTAATTATAAAAATTTAAGTTTAAATTTTTATAATTAATATATTAATTTTACCAAGGAAAAAATACATCTGTTTATTGGTCAAGTTTGGACACTTTGAGAAACCCATCCCTCTCTAAAAAGAAATAGCATTTTTATGAATGTTTCAGTGCCTTAGGGTAAAAAATGTATTCAGATAGACTCTTAGTCTGATGTGAGGATTCTGAGTATCAGACTTCAGCAATCCTCAGAGATAAAACTGAAGAGAATAAACATTAAGAGTTTAATTATTTGAGTAATGAATGAAGGTTTCCCATACTCATATATATGGGGCTATTCACTTCATTACATTATATCCATAGTTATTGTGGCTGATGTTTTTGACACACAAGGGAACAAAGACAAGATATATGTGACCTCATTTCTTAAAGATTGTCTAATTAAGGTAGAGCATGGAGACCTAAACAGCAATGGACTAATCCCAAAGCAACCTAAAAACCAAGTTAATGCTCATATAGTACACATGGTATACATAATTTCTAAAGGAATTCAAGACAAAAAAATATTTTGTGTGGATCTGTTTAGCTGATTACAATTGCTATGTTTTCAAGAAAGAATCATCTGAAATGAATAAATCTAATTCAAAAAATAAGTATAAAGGTGACTATAACACATAGTGTTCTTTAGAAGATAATAATATTTATAATCTTTATAGATAAAATGCTACAAGAGGATGGAGTAATCAGTAATTAAAATTTTCTGAAGATATCAGAGACGTGGTCGTAGTATATGGAAAATACCTCAAAAGAGAATTATTTCATTATGAAAAGAACTGGATAGATAGACATCCCAGGTAAAAGCAGAAGAAATAGCACAAATATAGAGAAACATATAGGATTGTGAAGGGCTTCTCTGGTGGTTCAGCAGTAAAGAATCCACCTGCCAATGCAGGAGACTGCCGGTTCTGTCCTTGGGATGGGAAGATCCCCTGGAGAAGGAAATGACAACCCACTCCAGTATTCTTGCCTGGGAAATCTCATGGACAGAGGAGCCTGGCAAATGGTAGTCCTGGGGTCACAAAAGAGTCTGACAGGAGTTAGTGACTAAACAAGAATAACAACAATAAGGACAACAGGATTTTGAGGCAGCTACTGTAACCCATGAGTCTGGAAAATTAAATTGCGCAGGTCCACGGGCTTCCCTCAGAGGTTAAAGCGTCTGCCTCCAATGCGGGAGACCTGGGTTCGGGCTCTGGGTCGGGAAGACCCTCTGGAGAAGGAAATGGCATCCCACTCCAGTATTCTTGCCTGGAGAATCCCATGGATGGAGGAGCCTGGTAGGCTACAGTTCATGGGGTCGCAAAGAGTCGGATACGACTGAGCGACTTCACCTTATCTTACCTTACCTTAGAATGACAATGCTCCCTGGTGGCTCAGGCGGTAACAATCTGCCTGCAAAGCAGGAGACCCCAGGTTTGATCCCTGAGTCGGGAAGATCCCCCAGAAAGGGAAATGGCAATGCACTCCAGTATTCTTGCCTGGAGAACCCCACGGACAGAGGAATCTGGCGGGCTACAGTTCATGGGGTCACAAAGAATCGTACACGATTGAGCGAGCGACTAACACACGCTAGAATGACATTCTATTAAAGCATTCAAACTTGATCCTGTAAACAACGTAGAGACATTAAGGACATAAGGCATGCATGACTAGCTCTGTAGCTGTTACTATGAAATATATGAAAACAAAATGTAATTCATAAATTAAAACAACCAGTTCCGCCGGCGCAGGCGCAGTCCCGCCTCAGGGCAGGGTGGGGGTGCAGCCACTTTCGCCTTCCGCAGGGGCCGCTGGGAAGGACTCTAAGGTGGAGTTTCAAGCCCCCGGGATCTGAGGGCCAGACTGTGACCCTGGAAAGCATACTCACCTTCTCTAAAGACCGAACAGAAGTTTTCAAGCATTGTTCAAATTTCGCCCCAATTGTAAGAGAACACGCCTATCCAGGACCGTGAGCGGTCCTGGACCTTTAACCACTTGAAGCGTGCTTCCGAAGCTCAAGGAGAGAGCTAAACGCCATTTCTGAAAACTTCTTCCAAGAAAGTGAAATGTACCAGCTCTGTCACCTTTCCCCCGTCAACCATCTTCTCATCAGTGACAATTCAGGTCTGAAAATACCTCAAATCCTTGTGAGAGACTCAAAGGGTCCTGGTGCACACCTGTCTTCCAAAGCCGCTTGCATAGGACCCAGCGCAGCCCCCCGGACACTGAAGTGGAGCACGGCACCGCCATGCATGAGGCCTGGCCCACCGGGATGATGCCGACACACAAAGTGGGCATCGCTGGAAGCTGGAATCCCTCCCGACCAGAGATAACCAGGGCATTTTCTATAAAGGTACTCTGTACACACACGGCAGGTGCTGCTCTGGGCGGGGCTATCTTCGAGCCAGGGCAAGGGGAAGGGGACCCCTTTCTGAGAATGAGGATGAAAGCCAGGTCCAGTTGCAGACTCGCCTCTCGGCAGCCTATTAGCTGCAAGCCTACTTACCGGCACTAGGCAGGTAGAGTAAATGAGTGCTGGAGTCTGCACGGTAAGTCGCTTCAGTCTTGTCTGATTATTTGTGATACTATGGACTACACCCGCCAGGCTCCTCTGTCCAGGGGATTCTCCAGGCAAGAATACTGGAGTGGCTTGCTGTACCTTCCTCCAGGGAATCTTCCCGACCCAGGGATGGAACCCACCTCTCATTATGTTTCCTGCATTGTCAGGTGGGTTCTTTACCGCTAGCACCACCTGGGAAGCTGGAGTGGCGGAACCGTGGCCAAATGGAGAGCTTGTGCCTATGCAAAGAGGGCACTCTTCTGTTCTGCTTCCTGTTGTCATGTGGGAGTGCAGGCCCCAGTGTGGCTGATTGATATGGTGGCTTGTTGTAGCCACCCTGCAGAGATAGGATGGACCCCTGTGTGGGTGTCCGACTCATTGGGACCTCATGGACTGTAGCCTGCCAGGCTTCTCTGTCCGTGGGATTCTCCAGGCAGGGATACTGGAATGGGTTGCCCCGATTCTCTTCCGGGGATCTTCCTGACCCAGGGATGAAACCCATCTCTCCTGCCCTAGCAATTGGATTCCCCCACCCCACTCCAAATTTGGTTTGAATGTCAAGACTAATGATGTCACACACACACACACACACACCAAGAAGTTATGAAATTTTTATCGCTTATGTAATTGAGGTCTCTCTGGAGAGCAGGTCTGAAATGCCTTGAAACAAGGGAAGGAGCCTGGCTTGGTTTTGATTGTGGTTAAGGGCTGGGGCTGAGGAAAGGGTTCCTGCACATGGGCTAGGGCCTCACCTAGTTTGAATCTTCCACAGGCACCAAAGGAAGGAGCATTTAGGCTTTCTTATCGGCTTGCCCATATGGGTGGGTGGGGGAAAGGGAGGGCCAGACTTAAAAGCTATCTGCAGTTAGACGTTGAAAAAATGGAATCACTTTATTGCAATGAAGAAAATAATAACTGTGCTGGAAGTTTTAGTATTAGTCATACCTAAGGCAGTGATACCCCACTCCAGTACTCTAGCCTGGAAAATCCCAGGGACGGGGGAGCCTAGTAAGAGGCTGTCCATGAGGTTGCTAAGAGTCAGACATGACTGAGCAACTTCCCTTTCACTTTTCACTTTCCTGCACTGGAGAAGGGAATGGCAACCCACTCCAGTGTTCTTGCCTGGAGAATCCCGGGGACAGGGAGCCTGGTAGGAGGCTGTCTATGGGGTCGCACAGAGTCGGACATGACTGAAGCGACTTAGCAGCAGCAGCAACATTGATTGAGTGCTTACTCAAGTCCAAGCCCTGTTCTAAGCATTTTATTTTTAGCAATTTTTCAATTGAGATAAAATTCATATACCATGAAATGCACTGTTTTAAAGTACTTAATTCAGTGAGTTTTCAATTATTCAGTTTTGTGTAACTGTCACCAGTATCTAATTCCAGAACATTTCCATCATCTTCAAAAGAAGCCCAGTGACTTTTAGCGGTTATTTCCTGTTCTCCTTTCTCCCTAGCCTGGGCAACCACTAATCTACTTTCTGTCTCCACTGGCGAGTTCTAAACATTTCCTATAAATGAAATCATGCAATAAAAACAAAAAACCTCTAACAGTTCAGATAGAAAGTGTATGGAATAAGTTCATAGCTTCTCAGTAGGTGCTATTAACATTTCAGGCATGTCTATTTAATCACACAACATATGATTATGACCAGAAGATATTATAATGCATACAGCCTTTGACACATCAAACCCTTTACTATATAATGCTAAACAATAAAATTGAAAAATTAAATAATAGTTTTGTTTACAGTTACAACTTTTTGCTAAATGGTGTATAAGAAAGAAAACCCCCAAAGCAGTAACAACAACAACAACAACAACAACAAACGCACAAGAAGCATAATGCTTCAGTTGTATCTGACTCTTTGTGACCCTATGGATTGTAGCCTGCTAGTCTTCTCTGTCTATGGGAGTCTCCAGGCAAGAATACTGGAGTGGGTTGCCATGCCCGTCTCCAGGGAATCTTCTCAACCCAGGGATCAAACCCACATCTCTTTGTCTCCTGCATTGGCAGGCGGGTTCTTGACTTCTTGCACCACCTGGGAAGCCCAAGACATTCACCAATTTTACTTAAAAGCTTTTGTTGGCTTCCCACTGCTATTATTACTACTGCTACAAGCAATTGCTACTTACCTTTTATTGAGTGCCTGCTATGGGCCAGATTGTTTTGTTCTGTTTTAGAAGTTATTAGAAATTTTTTATTCTGGAAAGAACATGAGATTTACCCTTTTAATGAATTTTAAAGTGTATTTAAGAGGAGGTGGCAAGAATACACTGAAAAACTATACAGAAAATATCTTAATGACCCAAAAAACCACAATAGTGGGATCACTCACCTAGAGCCAGACATCCTGGATTGTGAAGTCAAGTGGGCCTTAGGAAGCATCACTACGAACAAAGCTAGTGGAGGTGATGGAATTCCAGCTGAGTTATTTCAAATGCTAAAATATGATGCTGTGAAAGTGATGCATCAGTGTGCTGGCAAATTTGGAAAACTCAGCAGTGGCCACAGGACCAGAAAAGTTCAGTTTTCATTCCATTCCCAAAGAAAGGCAATGCTGAAGAATGTTCAAACTACCACACAATTGCACTCATCTCACACTCTAGCAAAGTAATGCTCAAAATTCTCCAAGCTAGGCTTTAACATTATGTGAACTAAGAATGTCCAGATGTTCAAGCTGGATTTAGAAAAGGCAGAGGAACCAGAGATCAAATTGCCAACATTTATTGGATCATAGAAAAAGCAAGAGAATTCCAGAACATGTGCTTTTGCTTCATTGACTACAGTAAAGCCTTTGACTCTGTGGATCACAACAAACTGGAAAATTCTTAAAGAGATGGGAATACCAGACTACCTTACCTGCATCCTGAGAAATCTGTATGCAGGTCGAGAACAGTTAGAACTGGACAAGGAACAACAGACTAGTCCCAAATTGGGAAAGGAGTATGTCAAGGCTGTATGTTGTCACCTTACTTATTTAACTTCTATGCAGAGTGCATCATACGAATTGCTGGGCTAGATGAAGCACAAGCTCAAATCAAGATTGCTGGGAGAAATATCAATAACCTTAGATATGCATATGACACCACTCTTATGGCAGAAAGCGAAGAGGAGCTAAAGATCCTTTTGATGAGGGTGAAAGAGGAGAGAGAAAAAGCTGGCTTAAAACTCAGCATTCAAAAAATGAAGATCATCGGATCTGGTCCTATCACTTCATGGCAAATAGATGGGGAAACAATGGAAACAGTGACAGCCTTTATCTTCTGGGGCTCCAAAATAACTTCAGATGGTGACTGCAGCCATGAAATTAAAAGACACTTGCTCCTTGGAAGAAAAGCTGTGACAAACCTAGACAGCATAGTAAAAAGCTGAGATATTTCTTTGCTGACAAAAGTCTGTCTAGTCAAAGCTATGGTTTTTCCAGTAATCATGTCTGAGTTGGACCATAAAGAAAGCTGAGTGCTGAAGAATTGATGCTTTTGAACTGTGGTATTGAAGAAGACTCTTGAGAGTTCCTTGGACAGCAAGAAGATGAAGCCAGTCCTTCCTAAAGGAGATCAGTCCTGGCTGTTCATTGGAAGGACTGATGCTGAAGCTGAAACTCCAGTACTTTGGCCACCTCATGCAAAGAACTGACTCATTTGAAAAGACCCTGATGCTGGAAAGGATTGAAGGCAGGAGAAGAAGGGGATGACAGAGGGCTGGATGACATCACCGACTTGATGGACATGAATTTGAGCAAGCTGTGGGAGTTGGTGATGGACAGGGAAGCCTGGCGTACTGGAATCCATGGGGTCGCAAAGAGTTGGACACAACTGAGTGACTGAACTGAACTAAAAGTGTTTATTATATTACTGCTGACTATAGGTATAGTGTTGTAGAGTAGATCTCTAGAGCTTGTTCATCTTGCCTGACTGAAACGCTATGCCCATTGATTAGTCAACTCCCTGTATCCCCCTCACCCTAACCCCTGATAATCACTATTCTGCCCTTTGGTTTTATGAATTTTGCTATTTTGGAATACCTCGTATAGTTGAAATCATATTAACTTTTTGAGGAACTTCTGTACTGTTTTCCATGGCAGCTGCACCATTTTATGTTACCATGAATATGGTGTAAGGGCTCCAATTTCTCCACATGATTACCAACACTTATATGTATGTATGTTATTTATTTAATTATGTAATAGTCATCCTAACAGGTATGAGGTGATATCTCCTTATGGTTTTGATTTGCAATTTCCAGATGAATAGTGATATTGAACATTATCATATACCTATGGGTTATCTGTGTATCTTCTTTGGAAAAATATCTATGCAAGATTTTAGGGCTCTTTTTTTTTTTTTTTTTGGCTGCACCAGCTTTGCATATGGGATCTTTAGTTTCCTGATGAGGGATTAAACCCATGCCTCTTACAGTGGAAGTGTGGAGTCTTAACCATTGGATCACCAGTGAAGTCCCTCTTGGCCCATTTTTAATTTCATTTTTAGTGTTTTAAATTATTGTGTTGTAGAAGTTCCTTGTATAGTTTGAGTATTAACCTCTTATCAGATATATGATTTGCAAATATTTTTTTCCTGTCCTGTAGGTTACCTTTCCCCTTTGTTGATTGTTTACTGTATAGAATCTTTTTAGTTAATGTACTCCCACTCATTTATTTATTTATTTATTTCTGTTGCCTGTGGTCTTGGTGTCACATCTTTGCCAAGACCAATGTCATAAAACTTTTCTCCTAATTTTTCTTTTAGGAAATTTACAGTTTTGAGTTTACGTTTAAGTCTTTATTTTGAGTTGATTTTTTGTGTATGGTGTACAATAAGCATCCAATTTCAGTCTTTTGCATGTGGATATTCCGTTTTCCCAGCACCATTTGTTGAAGAGATTGTTCTTTTGCCATTGTCTATTCTTGCCTTCCTTATTGAATATCAGTTGACAGTGTATATGTGAATTTATTTCTGAGCTCTATTTTGTTCCATTGGTTATATGTCTGTCTTTATGCCAATACCATTACTGTACTTTATAATATATTTTGAAATTAGGAAGTTTGGTACTTCTAGTTTTCTTGTTCTTTCTCAAGATTGATTTGGCTATTTGTAGTTTTTGTGGTTCCATGTGAACTGTAGAAAAATTTTCTATTTCTTTAAAACATGCCATTGAGATTTGGATGAAGATTGCTTTGAATCTGTAGATCACTTTGAATAGTATGGACATTTTGACAGTGTTAAGTGTATATATTATTCTTAATGCTTTACATATAGTAACATTTAAAACTTTCTCTAATTCTAGTTTTTACCTCTTAAACTTTATTTTAGAGTACATTTAAATTAACATAAAAGTTTGAAAGATAATATAGAAAGTTCCATATACTCTACACTCAGTTTCTGCTTTTACTAATATCTTCCTTTAGTATTGTGCATTGAAGCTGTATTATACGTTATTATTTTTAAAAGTCCATACTTTGAACTTCCTTAGTTTTGACATAATTTTTTTGTTTGTTTGCTTGTTCTAGAATTAATCCAGTATTCTGCATTACCAGTAGACTACTTTTTGCCATAACAGTTTATAGTAGTGTTCTTATTTATCACAATGATTCTATGTGGTAGGGCTATTATCATTTATTTTTAAAGATGAGGAAAATAAAGCTAGGGTCACACAGAAAAGGGACTCAACTCTGGAAATCTGGGTCAGAGTCCTCACTCTCAACCACTGTATGGCATTGCTTCTAACATACTGGCTGCTCAGTGAAAGGTAAACAAATGCACCACTGTGTACTTGGATTATGGTCTGAGGCAGCCTGTGGTAAATGCTCTAGGGCCCGTATTCAGTTCATTTCAGGCACTCAGTCGTGTCCGACTCTTTGCAACCCCATGAATTGCAGCACACCAGGCCTCCCTGCCCATCACCAACTCCCAGAGTTGACCCAAACCCATGTCCATTGTGTTGGTGATGCCATACAACCATCTCATCCTCTGTCGTCCCCTTCTCCTCCTGTCCCCAATCCTTCTCAGCATGAGTCTTTTCCAGTGAGTCAACTCTTCGCATGAGGTGGCCAAAGTATTGGAGTTTGAGCTTTAGCATCAGTCCTTCCAAAGAACACCCAAGACTGATCTCCTTTAGAATGGACTGGTTGGATCTCCTTGCAGTCCAAGGGACTCTCAAGAGTCTTCTCCAACACCACAGTTCAAAAGCATCAATTCTTCGGCACTCAGCTTTCTTCACAGTACAACTCTCACATCCAAACATGACCACTGGAAAAACCAGAGCCTTGACTAGATGGACCTTAGTCGGCAAATTAACGTCTCTGCTTTTGAATATGCTGTCTAGGCTGGTCATAACTTTCCTTCCAAGAAGTAAGCATCTTTTAATTTCATGGCTGCAATCACCATCTGCAGTGATTTTGGAGCCCCCAAAATGAAGTCTGACACTGTTTCCACTGTTTCCCCATCTATTTCCCATGAAGTGATGGGATCAGATGCCATGATCTTAGTTTTCTGAATGTTGAGCTTTAAGTCAACTTTTTCACTCTCTTCTTTTACTTTCATCAAAAAGCTCATTAGTTCCTCTTCACTTTCTGCCATAAGGGTGGTGTCATCTGCATATCTGAGGTTATTGATATTTCTCCCGGCAATCTTGATTCCAGCTTGTACTTCCTCCAGCCCAGCATTTCTCATGACGTACTCTGCATAGAAGTGAAATAAGTAGGGTGACTATATACTCCTTTCCTACTTGGAACCAGTCTGTTGTTCCATGTCCAGTTCTAACTGTTGCTTCCTGACCTGTATACAGGTTTCTGAAGAGGCAGGTTAGGTGGTCTGGTATTCCCATCTCTTGAAGAATTTTCCACAGTTTCTTGTGCTTCACACAGTCAAAGGCTTTGGCATAGTCAATAAAGCAGAAATAGATGTTTTTCTGGAACACTCTTGCTTTTTTGATGATCCAGCGAATGTTGGCAATTTGATTTCTGGTTCCTCTGCCTTTTCTAAAATGAGCTTGAACATCTGGAAGTTCACAGTTCACATATTGGTGAAGCCTGGCTTGGAGAATTTTGAGCATGACTTTACTAGTGTGTGAGATGAGTGCAATTGTGTGGTAGTTTGAGCATTCTTTGGCATTACCTTTCTTTGGGATTCGAATGAAAACTGATCTTGGTAAAGGTTATTTGTAGGAGTTTAGTGAAATTTGTATAAGATTTCAACAGTGAGGTGAAGATTGAGCTAGGCCTTTAGAACTTGGAAAAATAATTGTATAATACTTTATAGTTCTTTTTCAAATAAATTAGAATCCCTGTCCCAGATCATTTTTATAACATCTCCAAGGACAGATGAATGGTTTTGTCCTGGAGTAAATGACTTAGGGACTAGAAGTTTGGAGTCATGGTTTAAACTTTCAGTGTTTAACCAAAGTCATGTTGTAGAATTTCATTTTACTTCCAACAGGATAAAACATTTTAAAAATATGGCATTTTTTAACCTGTGAAGGTTTAGTGTCAGAGTTAGTTTGTTCACATTCACAAACTCTTTCTCAACCAACTGAAGACAAGGATAGAGTCAATTTTATTTGATGCATTGTGGATTCTTTTACAGCATTCTGGTGCATAGGAAATAATGAATAAATATTTGTTGAATGAGTGAATGAACCCTGATTCAATTCAAAGAGATATTAAAGATTGCTTGATTTTTATGTTGACGGGTAGAGGCTACACAGGGTTTCCCTTATCAAATGAAAATACTATTAATTAGAGAAGCTGAGTGTTTTTCAAGACCTGTATATGTTCAAACTCCCTGGAATCTGTAAAAGGGGAACAGAGATGTCCCAGAGAGTCCTGGCCCTTCCCACCAGCTCTCATAACCAGAACTGTAACTCTCTGAATTTATAAAAATACACTTTTTAGAATGTTCTAGGAGTATGTTTTATTAGTGTTTACAGCTTTTCTAAAAAGTAAAGAGTAGGTCTTAGAACATCACGTTTATTTATTTGAAATGAACTCTGTTGAGAAATTGTTTTAAAATGACAACTTGTAGCTTTCCTTTGTATTAATTGTGTTCACATGGGACAATAATTAAGGGATTTGTGACTAGTTTTATAAAAAATTGACTTTTTTTTAAAAAAAGAAGTGCATTCTACTTTAGAGGAGAATGTGATATGTATGCCATATATTTGATTTTTGGAGAACTTTCAAATTTGGGACATGGTACTTATGTCAACGATGCTAAGACTGAAAGTGCATCCTTTGGAATTATAACCCCATTCCTGCTACTCTCTCTTTTCTCTGAACTAATGGGAAATGTTTATGAAGAGAAAACTAGCCAATTAGAAACAGTTCTGGCAGAGTAAGTCCAACCTTGCAGGAACTTGGAAAACTGCCCTCTAGTGGAGCTTATTGAAGTTTAGAACTGGAGGGTTCCAACAGACAAGTGTCTTAGGGTCAAGTTCAGTTCAGTTCAGTCGCTCAGTGGTGTCCGACTCTTTGCGACCCCATGAACCGCAGCATGCCAGACCACCAGGTTCATCACAGTCTCTCGGAGTTCACTCAGACTCACGTCCATCGAGTCCGTGATGCCATCCAGCCATCTCATCCTCCGTCGTCACCTTCTCCTCCTGCCCCCAATCCTTCTCAGGATCAGAGTCTTTTCCAGTGAGTCAACTCTTCACATGACGTGGCCAAAGTACTGGAGTATCAGCTTTAGCATCGTTCCTTCCAAAGAAATCCCAGGGTTGATCTCCTTCAGAATGGACTGGTTGGATCTCCTTGCAGTCCAAGGGACTCTCAAGAGTCTTCTCCAACACCACAGTTCAAAAGCATCAATTCTTCGGTGGGGAACCTTCTTTACAGTCCAACTCTCACATCCATACATGACTACTGGAAAAACCAGAGCCTTGACTACACGGACCTTAGTCGGCAAAGTAATGTCTCTGCTTTTGAATATACTATCTAGGTTGGTCATAACTTTTCTTCCAAGGAGTAAGCGTCTTCTAATTTCATGGCTGCAGTCACCTTCTGCAGTGATTTTGGAGCCCCCAAAAATAAAGTCTGACACTGTTTCCACTGTTTCCCCATCTATTTCCAATGAAGTGATGGGACTGCATGCCATGATCTTGGTTTTCTGAATGTTGAGCTTTAAGCCAACTTTTCACTCTCCTCTTTCACTTTCATCAAGAGGCTTTTGAGATCCTCTTCACTTTCTGCCATAAGGTTGGTGTCATCTGCATATCTGAGGTTATTGATATTTCTCCCGGCAATCTTGATTCCAGCTTGTGTTTCTTCCAGTCCAGTGTTTCTCATGATGTACTCTGCATAGAAGTGAAATAAGCAGGGTGACAATATACAGCCCTGACGTACTCCTTTTCCTACTTGGAACCAGTCTGTTGTTCCACGTCCAGTTCTAACTGTTGCTTCCTGGCCTGCATACAGATTTCTCAAGAGACAGGTTAGGTGGTTTGGTATTCCCATCTCTTTCATAATTTTCCACAGTTGATTGTGATCCACACAGTCAAAGGCTTTGGCATAGTCAATAAAGCAGAAATAGATGTTTTTCTGGAACTCTCTTGCTTTTTCCATGATCCAGCAGATGTTGGCAATTTGATCTCTGGTTCCTTTGCCTTTTCTAAAACCAGCTTGAACATCAGAGAGTTCACGGTTCACATATTGCTGAAGCCTGGCTTGGAGAATTTTGAGCATTACTTTGCTAGCATATGAGATGAGTGCAATTGTGTGGTAGTTTGAGCATTCTTTGGCATTGCCTTTCTTTGGGATTGGTATGAACACTGACCTTTTCCAGTCCTATGGCCACTACTGAGTTTTCCAAATTTGCTGGCATATTGAGTGCAGCACTTTCACAGCATCATCTTTCAGGATTTAAAACAGCTCAGCTAGAATTCCATCACTTCTACTAGCTTTGTTTGTAGTGATGCTTTCTAAGGCCCACTTGACTTCACATTCCAAGATGTCTGGCTGTAGATTAGTGATCACATCATCATGATTATCTGGTCATGAAGATCTTTTTGTACAGTTCTTCCGTGTATTCTTGCCACTTTTTAATATCTTCTGCTTCTGTTAGGGCCATACCATTTCTGTCCTTTATCGAGCCCATCTTTGCATGAAATGTTCCCTTGGTATCTCTAATTTTCTTGAAGAGATCTCTAGTCTTTCCCATTCTGTTCTTTTCCTCTATTTCTTTGTAGTGATCGCTGAAGAAGGATTTCTTATCTCTTCTTGGTATTCTTTGGAACTCTGTATTCAGATGCTTATATCTTTCCTTTTCTCCTTTGCTTTTCACCTCTCTTCTTTTCACAGCTATTTGTAAGGTCTCCCAGACAGCCATTTTGCTTTTTGCATTTCTTTTCCATGGGGATGGTCTTGATCCCTGTCTCCCAAACAATGTCACGAACCTCATTCCATAGTTCATCAGGCACACTATCTATCAGATCTAAGGCCTTAAATCTATTTCTCACTTCCACTGTATAATCATAAGGGATTTGATTTAGGTCATACCTGAATGGTCTAGCGGTTTTCCCTACTTTCTTCAGTTTAAGTCTGAATTTGGTAATAAGGAGTTCATGATCTGAGCCACAGTCAGCTCCTGGTCTTGTTTTTGTTGACTGTATAGAGCTTCTCCATCTTTGGCTGTAGATAATATAATCAATCTGATTTCGGTGTTGACCATCTGGTGATGTCCATGTGTAGAGTCTTCTCTTGTGTGGTTGGAAGAGAGTGTTTGCTATGACCAGTGCATTTTCTTGGCAAAACTCTATTAGTCTTTGCCCTGCTTCATTCCACATTCCAAGGCCTAATTTGCCTGTTACTCCAGGTGTTTCTTGACGTCCTGCTTTAGCATTCCAGTCCCCTATAATGAAAAGGACATCTTTTTTGGATGTTAGTTCTAAAAGGTCTTGTAGGTCTTCATAAAACCGTTCAACTTCACCTTCTTCAGCATTACTGGTTGGGGCATAGACTTGGATACCGTGATATTGAATGGGTTGCCTTGGAAACAAACAGAGATCATTTTGTCGTTTTTGAGACTGCATCCAAGTACTGCATTTCGGACTCTTTTGTTGACCATGATGGCTACTCCATTTCTTCTGAGGGATTCCTGCCCGCAGTAGTACATCTAATGGTCATCTGAGTTAAATTCACCCATTCCAGTCCATTTTAGTTCGCTGATTCCTAGAATGTCGACGTTCACTCTTACCATCTCCTGTTTGACCACTTCAAATTTGCCTTGATTCATGGACCTGACATTCTAGGTTCTTATGCAGTATTGCTTTTTATAGCATCAGACCTTGCTTCTATTACCAGTCACATGCACAACTGGGTAATGTTTTTGCTTGGCTCCATCCCTTCATTCTTTCTGGAGTTGTTTCTCCACTGATCTCCAGTAGCATATTGGGCACCTAATGACCTGGGGAGTTTCTCTTTTGGTATCCTATCATTTTGCATTTTCCTACAGTTCATGGGGTTCTCAAGGCAAGAATACTGAAGTGGCTTGCCATTCCCTTCTCCAGTGGACCACGTTCTGTCAGTCCTCTCCACCTTGATCCCCCAGTCTTGGGTTGCCCCGCAGGCATGGCTTGGTTTCACTGAATAGACAGAGTGATATGAAATTCCATATTGTTTCTCAAATTTCTCAAAAGCATTGATGGGAATGGCAGTTTAGAATGGAAAGACTAAAGGTTAAATGTGTCCTATCGAATATGCATTTATTATTTTATTAATCTTTCTTTTTGGTTATTCGGTTATGTTAGAAAGGCCTGTGGTTTCAAGGTAATTATTAATGCATTAAAAAGATCTTATAAGCCAAAATAAACTGAAAAATAAAAATTAAAGAGTATAGGCAGAAATGTTAAACCTATGAAAACTAGAGGTGTGGTCATTTACTTTGTGGTGACTGGTTTTGATGTTTGATTTTGACTGTGAGTTTGAGGGAAAAGTCACCATCTTTAAATTTTAAAAATTCCATTTTCTGTATAAATTTGTGTGATAATTCTGTATAAATTATTCCCTTTCTGTATAAACTCCAAGATACCTTCTGTGTAGGTAGCTTGGAAATAGTCAGGTGTTCTGTGAATTTATCCTGATGTTCAAGGCAAGTATGTACTGGTCATAAGAGGGAAGCTCCAAGGATCCCCACCTTGTGTGTAGGAGAATAGTTATCTCTTAGGGTTTGATTTGAGTCCTGTTTATAGGATGAATGATGTTGAATGAAAGAGCACCAAAGAAGACCTTCTGCATTTCAAATATCCATTATCTTGGCAGCATTCTGCCATTGGAGTTACATATCTTCATTTCTAAATGCTTCCAGTCAGGAGTTTTTTGTTAAAACCTAGGCTGTTATTAATGAATTCTTTACCAATAAACAACATAATGCAGTATTTCTCCATTGGGCCATCTGCATCACCTTGAAGGTCTTTTAAAAACACCGATTTAAGGATCCCGCTCTAGACCAGTTTTGACAGAATCATTGGGTGGGGAAGATGGGTGAGCCAGGGTAAATCTTATACCCAGTGAAGTTCTAGAATCGAGAAAATAAGTTGAAAGTCCTGAGATCAAAGCTCTTTAGAATACAGGGTAGGCATCTGAGGAGGAGGAAAGAATATGCCAAAGCGAAGAGAGAGGCAGGGATGGGCCGAGTGCAAGACACCAAATCTGAGCTTTGGCTCTTCATTATTCTGCCCAGGCCACTCCCAGGAAGAGTTAGAGTTGCAGTGGACAGTGGCTCTGTCACTAATCTCATTCATCAGGAGCATGGGAGACATGAAAACCTTTTGGAAAAGGCAGTACTAGCCCACAAGAAAGCCTGAAATAACAGAGAATTCTGAGATCAGCTCTCTCAACTGAGCCACTCAGGATACGGGTTTTTCATTAGTGCTGGTCCCAGTGACATGTGGTGCAGATCCAGATATGTCCTGGGTCTTGTGATCACAGTCTTCTTTTGAAAACAGTTGCTGACAATCTGTCACTCCTTTGTGTTAGAGCTCAGTCTGTTTGAAAATGCTGGGTATCAGCTGCTGTTGCTGTAGGTCCATTTCTGTTTTCCAGCAGGTGGGTGTGTCTGTTTCTTTCCTTTCATCTCCATCCAGGCTTTCTTCTTTCAGACACTTTCCGGTTTGTCAAGCCAAGTATGTCTGTCATGTTGGAACCCAGCCCTGGGACACTCACCAGCTTCTCTTTGTGTTAGTATCTCCCTTGACTGTGTTTCCACTTTTTCTTATCTTCATAAAGCCCATCAGTCCCTTCACATGCTCACCTGTATGTCCTATTCTCTTTATTGTGGGGTCTCAGAAACTGCCAGTTAACCTTGTAGTCTCACCTTTTCTGTAGTTTTGCTTCATGTAGACTTGCCTTGTGCTTTTTCTGTGGGTCATTTTGGCCTATCCTTATTTCTTCTTCCCATTATTTTCTATATCAAGTCATACTAAGTTCTTCAGTAGCTTCCCTGAAGAGAAATATTAGGGTTCAGTAGAAAGAGAATGGGTTTCAGACTCAGACTAGGATTGGAATCCTCTCTTTGCTACTTATTGGTAGCTCTGAAAACAATAATTTTCTCATAGAATTCTGAAAATTTAATTAGATAATGTAGAAATATGCCAAGGACAGCAGCCATAACAACAAATGTTCAATTTATGATAGCTATTATTATTCTGTATTAAATTTTTTTTACTGAAGTGTAGTTGACTTGCAGTATTTCAGGTGTACAGCAAAGTGATTCAGTTATATATATGTACCTATACATACACATATACATTCTTTTCAGATTCTTTTCCAAGTAGGTTTTTATAAAATATTGAATATGTTCCCTGTGCTGTACAAGTAGCTTAAATATTATTTTTGTATGAAAGCTTTCCATACTACTGTAGCCCACAGTGCTTTTTCTTCCTTGATGTTTGTATAGATTTTCTTGGATTTGGAGTTCCAGGAGAAGTAGGAGAGTAGGATATACAGCCTTTAACCATGACCCAAGAATAAAAGGGTTCATGAGCAGTAGGAAGCTATCATTTGCCTACTTATAAGCAGAGTTTTCTCTTAGAACCTGCCCCAGGTTTTCTTTGCCTGAGAGTTCAAGCTGTTCTTTCTTTAATTAAGCACAAGCCATTCCCAGAAGTGCTTGCTGGAGGGCACATGTTTTCTTCCTGTTAATTAACAGGCTTTAACTCAAAGCTTTAGAGTTCCAACTGGACCTGTCCAATTGGGTCATGGAGCTCCCACCATGTTATGGGTTTATGTTGTGTCCTGGCTCTGGTGCCAACATAATTCTCCAGCCTCCTAATATGCTTTCCCATTGCTGTTAATTTCTTTTATTCTGCGTAAGACCTCTCTAGATTGAGGGAGCCTATAGGCAACCATGTTCCTGGCTCCTTAATCTCTGAGACCCTCAGGAAGGAGCTTCTGGTACAGTCTACTCATCCTTTCCTTTTGAATTTACAAACTATAAAATGAATGTGAATACCTTATACTTAGAAATCTCTGGGTGGTTTCACCTTACAACCCATAGTCTTTTGTATATGTCTAACCTAAAGGTTCTCAACATGTTACCATATGGGGGAGATTTTTCCTTGAAATTCTATGTCTACTCTGTTTATTGGGGAGGAGGATGTCTACTTACACTCTCTCTGTTAAGATTTACTGTGGAGAATCTCTAATAGCCTTTAAAAATATTGAGAAGGAGCACAGATTCATTAAAATTCTTAAATAGAATGGAAAAAAAAATTCCCTTTTTCCCCTCCAGCTTTATTGAGATAAAATTGACATAAAACATTGTACTAGGTTAAAGTGTACTATGATGATTTGATACACATATATATTGTGAAATGATTGCCAAATACTGTTAGTTAACATCTCCATTGCCTCCCATAGTACCTTTTTTTTTTTTTTTTTAAATGCATGTGTGGTAAGAACATTCAAGATCTATTTTCTCAGCAACTTTCAGGTATATAATATGGTCATCCTTTAATATCTGTGGGGGATTGATTCCAGGACCCTCTATAAATACTAAAATCCATGGAATGCACAAGTCTCATAGTTGGCTCTCTGTTTTCAAGGTTCTTCATTGTTGGATTCATTTACCATGGGTCATATAGTACTGCTGCTGCTGCTAAGTCACTTCAGTCGTGTCTGACTCTGTGTGACCCCATAGACCGCAGCCCACCAGGCTCCCCCGTCCCTGGGATTCTCCAGGCAAGAACACTGGAGTGGGTTGCCATTTCCTTCTCCAAGGCAGGAAAGTGAAAAGTGAAAGTGAAGTCGCTCAGTTGTATCCGACCCTCAGCGACCCCATGGACTGCCGTCTACCAGGCTACTCTGTCCATGGGGTTTTCCAGGCAAGCGTACTGGAGTGGAGTGCTTTGCCTTCTCCCATGTAGTACTATATTTATGGAAAAAAAAATCTTTGTCTAAGTAAGTGGGGATCTGTGCAGTTCAAACTAATATTGTTCAAGAGTCAGCTGTACAGTATTATTGATTACAGTCACCATGCTGTGACCAGAGTTTCTCTGTTTTCCACATCCTTGCCAATACTTACTGCAAGAATGTTTTTGGCAATAGCCATTCTCACAGGTGTGAGGTGATACTTCTTTATGGTTTTGATTTGCAGTTCCCTGATGATGAATGATATTGAGCATTTTTTGTATGCCTGTTGGCCATTTGTATATCTTCTTTGGAAAAATGTCTATTCAGATCTCTGCCCATTTTTAATCAGATTTTTTTTTCTGTTGAATTGTGTGGATTATTTATATATTTTAGACAGTGACTTATCAGATAGATGACTTGCACATAATTTCTCCCCTTCTGTAGTCTGTCTTTTCATTTTATTGATTGTTTCTTTTGCTAATCAGAAAATGTTAAAGTTGAAATGTAGTTGATTTATCATGTTAGTTTCAGGTGTACAACATAGTGATTCAATATTTTTTATAGCTTATACTCCATTTAAAGTTATTAAAAATAATAACTTTATTTTCCTGTTCTGTATTATTTATACTTGATGCTAATTTATTTTATACATATTAGTTTGTATCTCTTAATCCTCTATGCCTATCTTGCCACAAAGCTCCCCTCACCTTTTTTTTGCTCTGCCAGATTCTATTCATCCATTCTTGGACTATGCTTCCCTTAAATCTTCCTTTTATGTCATCTTGGCCATCACTGGCATTTCTGTCCCTGTGTTTCTAGCTACTGTTCCAAACTCTGCTTCTCCTTAGGATCCTCAAAAGTTATTGTTTTTGCTTTGTTAATGCAGATCACATACTGTTTATTGTTGGGCTTTTGTTGTTGTTAGTAAGATTGTATCCTTCTTGAAGGCACAGTCCCTTATACCCTCTATAGAAGGTTCAATGATTTCCGAAAAACACCAGTCCATTCTGAAGGAGATCAGCCCTGGGATTTCTTTGGAAGGAATGATGCTAAAGCTGAAACTCCAGTACTTTGCCCATGTCATGTGAAGAGTTGACTCATTGGAAAAGACTCTGATGCTGGGAGGGATTGGGGGCAGGAGGAGAAGGGGACGACGGAGGATGAGATGGCTGGATGGCATCACGGACTCGATGGATGTGAGTCTGAGTGAACTCCGGGAGTTGGTGATGGACAGGGAGGCCTGGCGTGCTGCAATTCATGGGGTCACAAAGAGTTGGACACGACTGAGCGACTGAACTGATAAAAATTTATTGACTGGTTATTGATTTTTTTCTTTAATTATATTTCACAGTTTTCCTGCTTGCCAAGTCCTGCTTCTAGCCAACATGGGATTATGTGTGGCACCTGAGGACCAAGATGGCATGGAGAACTGAAAATCTAGAGATGATTCATATAAGCTCATTTAGAACAAAGGGTTTAATTATTCCCCTATCAACTGAGCCTTTTATCTGAGCTGAGTTGCCATAAGCAACAAATTAGTGAGTTTCATTCACTCTGCTTGCTTTGGCTACTGCAGATAGCATAAGAAGCACAAGTCAGAGAGAAGGGGAAGCAGAGGATCTGCACAGGACAGGTACCTTTTGTCTGATTATGTAGGCCAAAGAGCGACATGTGTTAAGTGCATCACTGAGCAAGTGTTTGACTTTTCTGTGTGGGGAAATAAGCATCTGACAACTTGTTTCATGATAAACTAGAACTAGTCTGGGAATGATACTTTTTAATGTCAATTTTACTTATTCATAAAACAAAAGACTAAGTGGTGCTGTCCCTCCCGGATGGAGTTAGCCAAGTGTCAGTGGAGGGGATAGAAATGAAAAAGGGGATGGGGACTTACAGTATGTTTTTCTACTGCTGCCAAATAGGGTGCTTTTCCTCCTCCCTCCTGTACCCTTAATACTTCCTACTCTTCAAAGGTCAATAGCCAGAAGAAATTGGTGACTTTTGGTAAAGACTGTTGGCGTGCTGAGAAGTTATTATTTCTATCTTCTAGAAACTTCTTGCATCTCTTTGCATCTCCACCACCACCACCTCGTAGCAGGGTTTAGTCAAAATACTTTATAACTAGTATGGTACAGGGTACTGATCTATGAGGAGGGAGGCTGGCTGGTTATGAATAACCAAAATATTCTTACTGGCCCTTCTTTGGAATCTAAGATCCAGTTGCCTCTGGCCTGGGCCCTGTAAAGGCCTTCTAGGTGGACCCTAGGTATACCCTAATTCACTGCACAATAGCCAGAGTGATGTTTTCAAGTGCAAACTGTATTTCTTCTCCTTCCTCCCTCCATTTCTTAAAACCCTTATGACACTCCATGGCTCTTAAAGAGAACTCCTTTCACGTGGCGTTTTAAGCCTCACATAATTTGTCCCCTATCTCTTTATAATATAATTGATAGCCTGTTTCTTACACAAAACTGTAAGCTCAGTGAGAGTAGGGACTATATTTCTCTTTTCCCTGCAGCTTTTTCCCCAGTGACTGCTTGGTATAGTGTCTGACAGTGTGGGAGCTCATTAAATATTCTTTAAATAAATAACAACGTCAAGTTTTCCAAAGTGTATCTTCATATGTAGTTCAGGATTTTTGTTGTATATACATGTGAATGTGTTTTTAATAAACAGTTTCATAGAGGGTACTTGTTCATATTTCTTAAATTGTTGAACAGCATCAGCATTCTCCTAATGGTGGACGTCAGGCATCTGGGAGCTATTGGATATGAGACTGCCCTCTTTACCCCTGCCTCCTCCTCCCCATTGTCTAAATAGTCATGTGGCGCTATAGTTCTGTTTCCCAAATGATTCTCCCAAGTGATCTTGCCTCTCCAGCTCCTGGCTATGCCTTGGTCCATGACTCATCATTTCTTGCAGTTGCTTCTAACCTGGTTTCTCTACTTTCTCTTTTACTCTCCTTGGTCCATCTTTTGCAGAGCTGCTAGGGAAACTGTAAAACTCTACTGTCTATTGGTGGATTCTCCCCTTGGAACAATCAAACATAGCTACTATCTGTGTATCCCAGAACCTACCACACTCTCATATTTCTTTACCATAGCTGGGGTTCCCCTTCTATTGCTCACCTCTACCCATATCCACCAGACAAACTCCTATTTGTTTTTTAGAACTTAATTTAAGGCCCATTTTTGGGGGAAGGAGGGGAAGGACACTTTGATTCCTTTCCATCCCCTAGAAGAATTTATAGTTCTTTCATTTCTGTCTTCTGCCATATTACTAATTACACTATTTATATTTCCTTATCTTTCTTCAGCTAGTCTATAAATTTGACATCAAATGACATTTGTTTTAGTCATCATTGTCTGTCCAGAGAATAGAAAGGTATATGTTAAGTGGTAAGCAGGCATTCCATAATGTTTGTTGACTAAGAATGTGAGATCCAAGAAAATATGATATGTATTAAATCTTAGTAAAAATTTTGAGATCTTAAGAAATCATAATGTATTAATTTTGTTATATTTTAAATTTTATTCAATATCCTTTGTTTAAATGGAATCCAATTGTGAACTGACCTCTTACAAAACTTGTTATCATCTATGATAATTAAATTGTATACCTTGAATGATATACACACAGCTATTGCAATCTAAGCAGTGAAAAATTTCCTTGATTCTTCCTTGCTTCAATTTATGATGGACTTTGGCATAGTCTGGTAATGTAAGCGTTGAATGCAAATTCTTTCCTGGAATTTGCTAAATTTTCTTCCTATTGATGGGGATAGATATTTTAGCAATTTATTTTCAAGCTAGATTTCCCAGCCATTTCTGTTTCCCCAGGACACCTATTTTTATTTCCATATGTTAGTGGTTCTCAAAATAATTTACTGGAATATAGTTGATTTACAGTGTTGTGTTAGTTTTAGTTATTCACTAAAGTGAATATATCCACTCTTTTTATATTCTTTTCCCATATAGGTCATTACAGAGTATTTAGTAAAGTTCTCTGAGCTATACTGTAGATCCTTATTAGTTATCTATTTTATATATAATAGCATGTATATGTCAGTCCCAATCTCACAATTTTTATCCCCATCCTGCTTTCCTCCCTGGTAGCTTTAAGTTTGTTTTCTGTCTGTTTCTCTGTTTTGTAAATATGTTCATATGTACCATTTTTTTTTTTTTAGATTTTACATATAAGCATCATCATATATTTGTGTTTCTTTGACTGACTTCACTCAGTATGACAATACCTCTTTGTTATTCTTAAGCATAAAGTTAATATTAACTACTTCCTTTGACAGCAGACCCTGGTTAGAGCTCTCTGGGGTACGAGGATTCCAGTGGAGGGTTTTCCAACATGAGACTACTAGGGATTGGTCTTGTCAGAGCACAGATATTTATTAAGCACCTGTTCTGTGCCCAACTCTTCAATAAGGTATAATTACTTCTATTCACCACTGTATTTCCAATGCCTAATAAGGCGGCAGTGGTGGCCGGCACACTAAAGCGCAGGCAGTGGTGGCGGCCGGTGCACTAAAGAGCAGGTGGCGGCGGCGGCTGGCGCACCAAAGCGTGGGCCGCGAGCTACCCCACGTCCGAGGTCAGGGGCAGTGGCCTACAGTGACAGGCTGCGACAGCGCAGGAACGGCCGAGAGGAGCTACCCCACGTCTGGAGACCAGGGACGGTGAATGGGAGGAGCCACCCCACGTCCGAGGTCAGGGGTGATGCCCGAGAGGAGCCACCCTGCATCCAAGGAGTGGTGGCTGCCCGGGCACAGGAGGGCCTAGAGGAGCCAGCCTACGTTGAAGGTCAGGAAGGGCAGCCGGAGGAGATACCCCTCATCCAATGTAAGGAGCAGCGGCAGCACTTTGCTGGATCAGCCGTGAAGAGATACCCCATGACCAAGGTAAGAGAAACCCAAGTGACATGGTAGGTGTTGCAAGAGGGTATCAGACGGCAGACACACTGAAACCATACTCACAGAAATCTAGTCAATCTAATCACACTAGGACCATATCCTTGTCTAACTCAGCAAAACTAAGCCATGCCCGGGGCAACCCAAGACGGGTGGATCAAGGTGGAGAGGACTGACAGAAGGTGGGCCACTGGAGAAGGGAATGGCAAGCCACTTCAGTATTCTTGCCTTGAGAACCCCATGAACAGTAGGAAAAGGCAAAATGATAGGATACTGAAAGAGGTACTCCCCAGGTCAGTAGGTGCCCAATATGCTACTGGAGGTCAATGGAGAAATAAATCCAGAAAGATTGAAGGGATGGAGCCAAAGCAAAAACAACACCCAGCTGTGGATGTGACTGATGATAGAAGCAAGGTCCAATGATGTAAAGAGCAATATTGCATAGGAACCTGGAATGTCAGGTCCATAAATCAAGGCAAATTTGAAGTGGTCAGACAGGAGATGGCAAGAGTGAACGTCGACATTCTAGGAATCAGCGAACTAAAATGGACTTGAATGGGTGAATTTAACTCAGATGACCATTATAACTACTACTGCGGGCAGGAATTCCTCAGAAGAAATGGAGTAGCCATCATGGTCAACAAAAGAGTCCGAAATGCAGTACTTGGATGCAGTCTCAAAAACGACAGAATGATCTCTGTTTGTTTCCAAGGCAACCCATTCAATATCACGGTAATCCAAGTCTATGCCCCAACCAGTAATGCTGAAGAAGCTGAAGTAGAACGGTTCTATGACGACCTACAAGAACTTTTAGAACTAACACCCAAAAAGGTCCTTTTCATTATTCAGTTCAGTTCAGTTCAGTCCCTCAGTCGTGTGCGAATCTTTGCGACCCCATGAATCGCAGCACACCAGGCCTCCCTGTTCATCACCATCTCTCGGAGTTCACTCAGACTCATGTCCATTGAGTCCGTGATCCCATCCAGCCATCTCATCCTTGGTCGTCCCCTTCTCCTTCTGCCCCCAATCCCTCCCAGCATCAGAGTCTTTTCCAGTGAGTCAACCCTTCACATGACATGGCCAAAGTACTGGAGTATCAGCTTTAGCATCATTCCTTCCAAAGAAATCCCAGGGTTGGTCTCCTTCAGAATGGACTGGTTGGATCTCCTTGCAGTCCAAGGGACTCTCAAGAGTCTTCTCCAACACCTCACTTCAAAAACATCAGTTCTTCGGCGGCGAGGAAACTTCTTTACAGTCCAACTCTCACATCCATATATGACCACAGGAAAAACCATAGCCTTGACTAGCTGGACCTTAGTCAGCAAGGTAATGTCTCTGCTTTTGAATATACTATCTAGGTTGGTCATAACTTTTCTTCCAAGGAGTAGGTGTCTTTTAATTTCATGGCTGCAGTCATCATCTGCAGTGATTTTGGAGCCCCCAAAAATAAGGTCTAACACTGTTTCCACTGTTTCCCCATCTATTTCCCATGAAGTGATGGGACCGGATGCTATGATCTTCGTTTTCTGAATGTAGAGCTTTAAGCCAACTTTTTCACTTTCCTCTTTCACTTTCATCAGGAGGCCCTTTAGCTTCTCTTCACTTTCTGCCATAAGGGTGGTGTCATCTGCATATCTGAGGCTATTGATATTTCTCCCGGCAATCTTGATTCCAGCTTGTGTTTCTTCCAGTCCAGTGTTTCTCATGATGTACTCTGCATAGAAGTGAAATAAGCAGGGTGACAATATACAGCCTTGATGTACTCCTTTTCCTACTTGGAACCAGTCTGTTGTTCCATGTCCAGTTCTAACGGTTGCTTCCTGACCTGCATACAGATTTCTCAAGAGGCAGGTTAGGTGGTCTGGTATTTCCATCTCTCTCATAATTTCCCACAGTTTCTTGTGATTCACACAGTCAAAGGCATTGGCATAATCAATAAAGCAGAAATAGATGTTTTTCTGAAACTCTCTTGCTTTTTCCATGATTCAGCAGATGCTGGCAATTTGATCTCTGGTTCCTCTGCCTTTTCGAAAACCAGCTTGAACATCAGGGAGTTCACGGTTCACATATTGCTGAAGCCTGGCTTGGAGAATTTTGAGCATTACTTTGCTAGCATATGAGATGAGTGCAATTGTGTGGTAGTTTGAGCATTCTTTGGCATTGCCTTTCTTTGGGATTGGTATGAACACTGACCTTTTCCAGTCCTATGGCCACTGCTGAGTTTTCCAAATTTGCTGGCATATTGAGTGCAGCACTTTCACAGCATCATCTTTCAGGATTTGAAACAGCTCCACTGGAATTCCATCAACTCCAGTAGCTTTGTTCGTAGTGATACTTTCTAACGCTCACTTGACCTCACATTCCACGATATCTGGCTCTAGATTAGTGATCACATCATCGTGATTATCTAGTCGTGAAGATCTTTTTTGTACAATTCTTCTGTGTATTCTTGCCACCTCTTCTTAATATTTTCTGCTTCTGTTAGGTCCATACCATTTCTGTCCTTTATCGAGCCCATCTTTGCGTGAAATGTTCCCTTGGTATCTATAATTTTCTTGAAGAGATCTCTAGTCTTTCCCATTCTGTTCTTTTCCTCTATTTCTTTGCATTTGATCACTGAAGAAGTCTTTCTTATCTCTTCTTGCTATTCTTTGGAACTCTGCATTCAGATGCTTATATCTTTTCTTTTCTCTTTTGTTTTTCACCTCTCTTCTTTTCACAGCTATTTGTAAGGCCTCCCCAGACAGCCATTTTGCTTTTTGCATTTCTTTTCCACGGGGAAGGTCTTGATCCCTGTCTCCTGTACAATATCATGAACCTCATTCCATAGTTCATCAGGCACTCAATCTATCAGATCTAGGCCCTTAAATCTATTTCTCACTTCCGCTGTATAATCATAAGGGATTTGATTTAGGTCATACCTGAATGGTCTAGCGGTTTTCCCTACTTTCTTCAGTTTAAGTCTGAATTTGTCAATAAGGAGTTCATGATCTGATCCACAACCAGCTCCTGTTCTTGTTTTCTTGTTTTTGTTGACTGTATAGAGCTTCTCCATCTTTGGCTGCATAGAATATAATCAATCTGATTTCAGTGTTGACCATCTGGTGATGTCCATGTGTAGAGTCTTCTCTTGTGTGGTTGGAAGAGGGTGTTTGCTATGACTAGTGCATTTTCTTGGCAAAACTCTATTAGTCTTTGCCCTGCTTCATTCTGCATTCCAAGGCCAAATTTGCCTGTTACTCCCGGTGTTTCTTGACTTCCTGCTTTAGCATTCCAGTCCCCTATAATGAAAAGGACATCTTTTTTGGATGTTAGTTCTAAAAGGTCTTTTAGGTCTTCATAAAACCGTTCAACTTTGGCTTCTTCAGCGTTGCTGATTGGGGCATAGACTTAGATAACTGTGATACTGAATGGTTTGCCTTGGAAATGAACAGAGATCATTCTGTCGTTTTTGAGACTGCATCCAAGTACTGCATTTCGGACTCTTTTGTTGACCATGATGGCTACTCCATTTCTTCTGAGGGATTCCTGCCCGCAGTAGTAGATATAATGGTCATCTGAGTTAAATTCACCCATTCCAGTCCATTTTAGTTTGCTGATTCCTAGAATGTCAACGTTCACCCTTGCTATCTCCTGTTTGACCACTTCAAATTTGCCTTGATTTATGGACCTGACATTCCAGGTTCCTATGCAATATTGCTCTTTACAGCATCGGATCTTGCTTCTGTCACCAGTCATATGCACAACTGGGTAATATTTTTGCTTTGGCTCCATCCCTTCATTCTTTCTGGAGTTATTTCTCCACTGATCCTCAGTATCATATTGGGCACCTAATGACCTGGGGAGTTCCTCTTTTGGTATCCTATCATTTTGCCTTTTCCTACAGTTCATGGGGTTCTCAAGGCAAGAATACGGAAGTGGCTTGCCATTCCCTTCTCCAGTGGACCACCTCTGTCAGCCCTCTCCACCATGACCCGCCTGTTTTGGGTTGCCCCGCAGGCATGGCTTGGTTTCATTGAGTTAGACAAGGCTGTGATTCTAGTGTGATTAGATTGACTAAATTTCTGTGAGTATGGTTTCAGTGTGTCTGCCGTCTGATGCCCTCTTGCAACACTGACCATCTTACTTTGGTTTCTCTTACCTTGAGCAATGGGTATCTTTTCACGGCTGCTCCAGCAAAATACAGCTGCTGTTCCTTACCTTGAACGAGGGGTATCTCCTTACTGCCACCGTTCCTGACCTTCAATGTGGGATAGGTCCTCTAGGCCCTCCTGCACCTGCATAACCTGGAATGCCAGAGTAGGAAGTCAAGAAACACCTGGAGTAACAGGGAAATTTGGCCTTGGCATGTGGAATGAAGCAGGGCAAAGACTAATACAGAAGAGAAGACTCTACACATGGATATCACCAGATGGTCAACACCGAAATCAGATTGATTATATTCTATGCAGCCAAAGATGGAGAAGCTCTATACAGTCAACAAAAACAGGAATAGGAGCTGACTGTGGCTCAGATCATGAAAACCTTATTACTAAATTCAGACTGAAATTGAAGAAAGTAGGGAAAACCGCTAGACCATTCAAGTATGACCTAAATCAAATCCCTTATGATTATACAGTGAAAGTGAGAAATAGATTTAAGGGCATAGATCTGATAGAGTGCCTGATGAACTATGGAATGAGGTTCGTGACACTATACAGGAGACAGGGCTCAAGACCATCCTCATGGAAAAGAAATGCAAAAAGCAAAATGGCTCTCTGGGGAAGCCTTACAAATAGCTGTGAAAAGAGAGAAGTGAAAAGCCAAGGAGAAAAGAAAAGATATAAGCATCTGAATGCAGAGTTCCAAAGAATAGCAAGAAGAGATAAGAAAGCCTTCTTCAGTGATCAATGCAAAGAAATAGAGGAAAAGAACAGAATGGGAAAGACTAGAGATCCCTTCAAGAAAATTAGAGACACCAAGGGAACATTTCATGCAAAGATGAGCTCGATAAAGGACAGAAATGGTATGGACCTAACAGAAGCAGAAGATATTAAGAAGAGGTGGCAAGAATACACAGAAGAACTGTACAAAAAGGATCTTCATGACCCAGATAATCACGATGGTGTGATCACTCATCCAGCCAGACATCCTGGAATGTGAAGTCAAGTGGGCCTTAGAAAGCATCACTACGAACAAAGCTAGTGGAGCTGATGGAATTCCAGTTGAGCTGTTTCAAATCCTGAAAGATGATGCTGTGAAAGTGCTGCACTCAATATGCCAGCAAATTTGGAAAACTCAGCAGTGGCCATAGGACTGGAAAAGGTCAGTGTTCATACCAATCCCAAAGAAAGGCAATGCCAAAGAATGCTCAAACTACCACACAATTGCACTCATCTCATATGCTAGCAAAGTAATGCTCAAAATTCTCCAAGCCAGGCTTCAGTAATACGTGAACCATGAACTCCCTGATGTTCAAGCTGGTTTTCGAAAAGGCAGAGGAACCAGAGATCAAATTGCCAGCATCTGCTGGATCATGAAAAAGCAAGAGAGTTCCAGAAAAACATCTATTTCTGCTTTATTGCCTATATCAAAGCCTTTGACTGTGTGGATATCAAGAAACTGTGGAAAATTCTGAGAGAGATGAGAATACCAGACCACCTGATCTGTCTCTTGAGAAATCTGTATGCAGGTCAGGAAGGAACAGTTAGAACTGGACATGGAACAACAGACTGGTTCCAAGTAGGAAAAGGCGTACGTCAGGGCTGTATCTTGTCACCCTGCTTATTTCACTTCTATGCAGAGTACATCATGAGAAACGCTGGACTGGAAGAAACACAAGCTGGAATGAAGATTGCCGGGAGAAATATCAATAGCCTCAGATATGCAGATGACACCACCCTTATGGCAGAAAGTGAAGAGGATCTCAAAAACCTCTTGATGAAAGTGAAAGAGGAGAGTGAAAAAGTTGGCTTAAAGCTCAACAATCAGAAAACGAAGATCATGGCGTTCGGTCCCATCACTCCATGGGAAATAGATGGGGAAACAGTGGAAACAGTGTCAGACTTTATTTTGGGGGGCTCCAAAATCACTGCAGATGGTGACTGCAGACATGAAATTAGAAGACGCTTTCTTCTTGGAAGAAAAGTTATGACCAACCTAGATAGCATATTGAAAAGCTGAGACATTACTTTGCCGACTAAGGTCCATTTAGTCAAGGCTATGGTTTTTCCAGTAGTCATATATGGATGTGAGAGTTGGACTGTGAAGAAGACTGAGTGCCTAAGAATTGATGCTTTTGAACTACGGTGTTGGAGAAGACTGTTGTGAGTCCCTTGGACTGCAAGGAGATCCAACCAGTCCATTCTGAAGGAGATCAACCCTGGGATTTCTTTGGAAGGAAGGATGCTAAAGCTGAAACTCCAGTACTTTGGCCATGTCATGTGAAGAGTTGACTCATTGGAAAAGACTCTGATGCTGGGAGGAATTGGCCGCAGGAGAAGAAGGGGACAAGAGAGGATGAGATGGCTGGATAGCATCACGGACTCGATGGAGGTGAGTCTGAGTGAACTCTGGGAGTTGGTGATGGACAGGGAGGCCTGGCGTGCTGCGATTCATGGGGTTGCAAAGTCGTACACGACTGTGCGACTGAACTGAACGGAACTGAATAAATAGTTGATGAATTTCTTTTAAATAAATAAATTTTTGGAAAATATGAGACTGTTCTTAGAGGAGTTGAGAACAGTAGAGAGACAAGTATCCATTATGCTCCTACTGTGTGCCAGGCGCTACGTTCACACTTCTCACTCCTTGCAAGTTTTACAAAAGCCCTTTGAGGTAGTTGGGCTTATTTGATTTTCCATGCACTCCTTGTTTTCCCAATGCAGAGCTAAGGAGTAAATTAGGAATCACATAAATAACATCATTGTGTTCCTAACTTTGTACTTAAGCTGTCTCTGTTGACAGACCTTAGCTCTTTCAAAGCCCCCTCAGTTTTTATGAAAAATGTCTGGGTGAGTCCTCTGTGTACTCATGAAAATAGCTTTGCATGTACTACTGCCCTTCCATTTGTCGCTTTAGTCTGCCACTTTCTCTCTCCCCTGGTCTGCTGCTGTCTGTGTTTCTGCCTGCTGCTGTCTCCTGGGGTTGAACTGGGCAAACCCTTGTGGCACTGAGTCTGTTTCAGTGTCCCATCATAACCCATTTTGTGCACAGATGTAGCAGTGTCCTGGATTTGTAAGAAAAAGAGCCTGGTGACAAAGACCATCTTTTTCTAGCAGATGACAAAGCCTCTGGAGGGAAGGGCTGACATGGGCAAGGCACTCATCTGATGTGCTCTTACATGTAGTATGGCCATCAGAGGCATGGGGATCACTGGACGCATTGTGGACAGAGATTCAGGCTAGAGAGTTCACTGTCTGGCTCAGTCCTCCCATAATAATGTTTGCTATTATGACAAATCTTCCAACCCTAAAGGAGAAGGAAAAAAGGAGCAGAGGTTTGGGATCTGATGGGAAATGCTTCTGGGGAAAAAGTTAGCACACACCTCTTTGTAGAGACCTACCAAGGTTTAATTAGAAGAAGCTATGACAAGAACAAAAATAACTTGGTAAATACTATTTGCCTTTTCTTCTTTCCCTGCCTTTCAAAGAGGAAGTAGTCCTCTTTTTTTGGTCCAGTAGTCCCAGGGACTCGGATTTTGTTCTGATTAATGTCTGGGGTATACTATTGGAGGGAGCCCCCAAAGTCTAAATTGATATCCAAGTGACAGGGTAGAGCACTATTTAGGAAGAATAATAGACTGAGAGATAAGGGAATATGAGAGAAATAAACAGAAGTATGGACTAGAGTTTTAAGGGTAGAGAATCTAAGTGACAGGAAGAGAGAAGACAGATTACTAAGCAGCTGTTAAAAGGCCTCAGAGATAATGATGGAAAAAGAGGGTCTTTAAGATATTTTCTGTCTCTGAAAAATCTCTGAAAATTCCCTGGTGGTCCAATGCTTAGGATTTAGCATTTTCACTGCTGTGGCTTGGGTTCAATCCCTGGTAAGGAATTAAGACCCCATAAGCCATGTGGTACAGCCAAAGAAAGAAAGCACAGTAAAAATTTAAGATATTTTAAAGTATATGTTGGGTTTTAGACTTATGTTTCTGTTGGATATAGCAGTGATCCAAGACTGGCCATGAGAGTGGCTCAGCTTTGTGTTAGTATCTTCTTAGAGAGCCAAAACGAAGCCACGAAGCCATTGGCAAACAGAATGATGGATTGTAAAGTGCAGACAATGTGAGTTTCCAGAGATCAGAAAAATCAAAAATCACTGTGGGCTGTGGTTGTTGGTGAAGGTCTCAAAATGCTTAATAGAACATATCTGGGACTCAAGTCTTAAAAATATATATTGCAATTTCACATGAATAGATGGAGAGAAGGAAGGACATTTTAGCCAGTACAAATAAACCTAAGTAAAGGCATGAGGTAGGAATAGGCATTGTACAGTATCAAACGAGGGCTGGTCAGGAGTTCAGCCCAAGGGAAAGAAAAAGAAGAGTGATGAGTAGCAACTGGGAATTGGAATGTATCAGTAAAGTGGGATCAGTTTATGGAGGGTTTTAGAGGTTACACAAAGGAGGTTGTTTTTAATTTATAAAGGTCTGACTCGATGGACGTGAGCCTGAGCGAACTCCTGGAGTTGGTGATGGACAGGGAGGCCTGGCGTGCTGCAATTCATGGGGTCACAGAGTCGGACAGGACTGAGCGACTGAACTGAACTGAACTGAACTGAACAGCTATATTCTGTAGAGTGATGAAAACTAGAGTTTTAAAAAGCCTCATCTGGAGGAAGTGATTGAAATGGAGAAAGCCTGGAGACTTTTTTCTTAAATCCATGTGTGAAGCATTTAGGTTTGGACTTGGAAAGGAAATGTTGAAAGGACGAATCATAGGACTTGTAACTGATTAGATGTTCAGGGCAGACATGAGATCAGAATCAAATATAATTCTAATTTTTCTTGTCTAGAGGTTTTGGAGAATTATGACTTCATTCATTTTTCCATTTATCTTTTCACTTATTCAAGAAATATTTATTGAGTACCTACTGTGTTGTCCATACTGGGATACACTGAGCAGAAACATTGAAAACTCCCTGACCTTATGGAGCTTACATTCAAGAGAGGGAGAAAGTGGTAATTTAAAATATCAACAAGCAAAATATATAGCATATTAGCTGCTAAGTTCTTTGAAGAAAAATAAGGAAAAGAAGGAGAATAATGAATTAGGGGTAGGTAAAGAGGTTACATTGATAAATAATTGAAGTGGAGGTGTTAGAAAAGGAGCTAGTTGTCAGGGAGAGGTGAGATTTGGACATATTAGTGGCATTATTTTCTGAGAAATGCGGGTTAGTAATTCTTATGAGATTTTGTGATTGCAAATGTAGATTTGGGAGCCACTAGCGTGGCTGCAATAGTTGAGGCCTTTATCTTGGGAGAACTCTTAAAAAGCAGGATTTGATGGTTCGGACGGTAAAGTGTCTGTCTACAATGTGAGAGACCCAGGTTCGATTCCTGGGTCAGGAAGATCTGCTGGAGAAGGAAATGGCAATCCACTCCAGTACTATTGCCTGGAAAATTCCATGGACAGAGGAGCCTGGTAGGCTACAGTCCATGGGGTCGCAAAGAGTTGGACACGACTGAGCGATGTTCCGACTGAGTGACGTTCCGTTCTGTGAGGTCCCAACCCTGGGCGCTGCCCATTTTTTTGGGAGAATTTCTTGAGGAGAAAGACTCAGGGAGGGAGGAACAGTATTCACATGTTGCCAGGATTAGAAAGAGAGGCCAGAAAAGAAGGGAAAATTGCTTCTCAAGGTTGCTTTTATTGTTTTATGTGGATGATAATTGGAAGGTACAAGCTTATCAAAAGTACATTCCAATACAGTATTCATCATCTTCTGGTAATGTCTTAAGACAGTTTCTGCAAATATCAGGAAGACTATTGACTAAAAGGGCAATGAACCACTCTGTTGCCCAGAAGTGGATAACCAAAGTAAGTTCATTTTATCTTAACACCAGAACACACCATTAAAATGACAAAGCCCTGATTAATGAGTACCTTATGAGTACTGAAGACTTTGTTGATGTGTTTATTTCACAACCAACTCATCCTCTCATCCTCTGTAAAACTGTTGTATGTCTCTCGGTGCCGTATCCCCTGACCTTGAGATTTGACAGTCTAACATGAAGAACACCAATGTGGTAGGACATGAAAGCCTTTTTAGACAAGGAAAAACCAGTAACCAAATATTCCATGAAACAAAAAGTAAATAAACAGGTGACTAATACAGAGGTCTGAAGGGAATGGCCTCCCAATTAGGCAGTGGCTTCTCAGCATTTTACGAGGTGCTATTACCAATTCCTTCCTGTGAAGTTAAGGCTGCTAGTGTACCTGTTAGTTGTTTTCTCCACATTAAAATCTTTTTCTTTTTAATTTAAAAGATGACTAAGATAGACAAATGCAGCAAAGAGTGCTCTAACTCTGAAGGACTGAGTCGTAAGTCTTTGTCTGTAAACTCTGAAGGCATCCTGTGCTGACACTCCTGTGAGAACTTGTAGGTTGGTATGATAAACAACAGTGATGCAATAGCAACATAGCTCTGGAGACTTCAAATGATTGTGATCTACATCTCACAAAAACTTAAATATTAATGATCTTTTAAAATCAGTACTTTTCAACTGCATGGGCATTTATTTAATCGGAAGGAAGTGAATAACATTTATTTATTTTTCTATTTTATTGTATTGGGAACTATAGCACATATAAGAAATATTATATGTAAGTACAGTTTAAACACTAATAACAGTATCTTACGTAAACACCACTCAAATTAAAAAATAGAGTTTTGCCAGTACCAGAAAAGCCTTTGTGGCCCTTGGTAATAGAACCTGATAACTTAGAAATGAGTAACATTTACTATTGACCAAAAGCCCCTGAGACCCAAATTTAAAAAATTAATTTACTACCTTTTGTTGTATTCATTAACTTGTAGGGGAATGAAAATAATTACAAATGACAGCAGTGATTGCAGCAGAAGTTCCTTATTGTCTAATAATGCCACATGAAATTCTTAGAGGCTGAGCATACTTGTTTCTATCCTTATGTTACACATACCATCTTTCAGTAATGGAAGGAAGCAAGGGATCAGCTTCAGTTTCGATGCTCACAAATGATGACCCATTCCCAGTTTGGGAACCTGGAATGGTTGAATAGCATTATCCATGATGTGCAGGCTCAGGTTTTGCTATTGGAAACAAATGCTTCCATTCCCACCTTCCTCTCTGCTCTTTTTTTCCTATAACAGTTCAAGACTGACAGAAAGTAAATATTTTTCCCCTTGAACATTTTTCCTTTAGATTTTTCTACAGATAGTAAGCATACTATCATCATTCTTGTACTAAAAATGACAGGTATTTGAAGGCAATATGATGTCATTGATTTTAGTTGCCTGTTTTTTGTCATACTAGATATTTCTGTTACTGAAGTTGATTTGGTTTTGTGTTCTTTATTGGTTCCTATGTTGTGAAAAAGGAATGTTTATTTCATAAAGTATTTAAAAATATTTAAAAATGAACATATATTAACCCAATACAAGTATCAGTACAATATTCAACATAGCTTAAATGTTATTTTAACTATTGAATTCTGTGCCCCTGTAATTGATAAACAGAGCAAAGCCAAGCCAAGGAAACAGTAGTTAAATTAATTTTCATAATTCTTCTTCCATAGGATCATCTGGAATGTATTAAACATATCTTCATATCTTCTCTTTACTGTACCATAAAATCTAAGGGGAAATAAATATTTTTCACAGAAGTGAATTAATCACATTTGAAGTTAGTGAAATGGAGGACACACTCAGGTTTCTTTCTTCATTAAAGTAACTCCAAAGATACTTTACTACATGGTTTAGTCTGGCCAAATAAAAAGAGAAATTGGGACCAAGATGCAAGAAATGTATGTGTAGCAAACAATATCTGTATTGAGATATGCTTTGAAAGACTGAGAAAAACTTACATATATTCCAACATATCACATATCTTTACATATTATTAATGTCTTAAAAAGCTGGACATAAAATAAATTGTGTAAAAGCCAACATTATGTCATGAGGAGCAGAAAAGAGAAGAAGCAGACATTATAAACTTTCTTACATGCTTTATACCAAAATCCTTAAAAAAATAAACTGGAATGTGGCTGGTAGCCATAGGTGCAAAATAGATTATAAATTAATTTGGAAGCAGGTGTTTCCATGGTTGTGGGAAAAACAATGCCAACTGAACATTTCCATAGCATTAAAACAACAGACTATGGTAAGACTTACAACAGGCAAGAAAGAGAAATAAGATCATAATGCTGGAACATATTCCTCACTTTTGAAACAAAACCTGGAGCCATAAATGCTGCAGCTGGAAGAGTTTTGTAGGAGTTTTGATCTTGGTGGGCAAATTCAGTATTAACATCTTTAACTCAGATGCATAGCTTGCAGTAAAATCCGTATCCACAAAGTATTTTCTATCCCCAACTCAGAAGTTTTTGCTCTTGTTCTTTTAAGAAGAAATAAACAAAGACCAAAAATTATTGTATTTGATAAACTTCAATTTGTCATTTTTTTGAGCAAGTGAAATTGTAAAACAGCAATTCTCATGCTAGCCTTGTATATAGTTATGGTATTATAATACTTTATACTCATTGGCACATAATCCCATTCCATTAGTGAGCTGTATTAAAGAATAACAATGTCTATGCTTTCATGAGCAATGTTTTCCTCTGATAAGAGCTGTGTTTCCAATTGATAACAGATTCCATATACCTGCACAGTTTTCCTGCACTGAATTCTGGCAATTCCCACCCCTCTTATTTTCATTTTAGGGCAAAGAGAAAGGTCTGACATGGGACTCATTTGTCATTTTATTCTGTGGCCTTGGCTGAATGATAGTTTTGATATCTTTCCACTCTGTTCTCCATAGAACTTGGACATTATGTGGGATACATATATACTGAAATTACTGAAATTTACCTGGCCCTCCTAATAGACACTTGGGATTGTCAGCTAGTACATTTAATTTCATAATTAAAATATGCATAAAATATATAGCATATAGTTAATATATGCATATAAATACTAAAGATATAAAGCAATAAATACAGTTGATCTTGTCATGTTTTAGTGGTAATTTAAATCTCTGCTTGTATTTTCAGCAACTTAAAACTACTAGGCAAAAAATAAATGAATCATATACAAACAGTTGATTTTCCACTGCCCTCCTTAAATTGAGTAATCACCTACTGAATTGTCTGGTTATTTAGGTTTGGTTGAATCATATGGCATTGTTATTTCCATAGGAGAAAAACAATTGAATATTAGCAATAGCAAGTGATTCAGCCTAATAGATTCAAGTTCAGTCATAAATTGTATATATCCCTTTGTTGGTTACAGCTAAAAATATTAGGATCGGGAATTTCCACCCCCAGCACTTCCATTGGAGGGACTCAGCTTTCTCCCACTAACTTGCTGTATCCGGTGTTTCCTCTTTCAGGGGTCCATTTTCTCTGCCTTCTTGTTCCTTTTCCTTTCTTATATTATTTCTGCAGAGAGAAAGAGGAAGAATAAAGAAAGATGGAGAACAACAAGGTATGGTTCTTCTCTATGAAACTGTCCTCAAAGCCTCCTAAAGATTCTAAACTAAAAACAAAAACAAAAACAAAAAACATTTGGTTATGAGTAGATTTTTGTAGAAACTGGTAAACAGACTGGGCTTCCTGCCTGAATTGATGTATGGGAGCACAGAGGGAGAAGCGCATGGAAGCCAGTCCTGAGCACTCACAGAATCACAAAGAAGATTCTGGTATTCATATCCTATAAAATTTGGGTTTGTCCAAGTTTAAACAGATCTCCAAGTTCCCTGTTTGGCATCTGTGTTTCATCTGGGGTCCTGTCCAGTATCGTTTGAATTAAGGGGCAGAGCTGAACCAGGAGTACAGTATAATGACTTCCAAACTGTGGAATACACTGTGCAGGGAGATTAGGGGTTTGTTGAAATGGCTAAAAATGTTGATTTTCGAAATTCTATTTAAATTTAGAGAAAAGTTATAGAAACCATTCTGAGATAGACAATGCAGACTTTGGGGAAAGTACACATGAGTCTGAGTGAACTCCGGGAGATGGTGATGGACAGGGAGGCCTGGCGTGCTGCGATTCATGGGGTCGCAAAGAGTCAGACACGACTGAGCGACTGAACTGAACACTGTTTAATATTGGGTATTTCAGAAAGAAGCTTGGTATGTGCTGAATCACAAACAAGACTGGTGGTAGTATCTGTCAGTATAAGAACATACATAGGACTTCCTGGTATGCAGTGTGGTTTTGTTAATGGAGAGAAGAGATGTTTTGTGGCAGATGCCTGCTAGCAAGAAAAACCATTACTTTCAGAAGTTAAGGTCAGGAAACGAGAAAGAAGTTAAAAGAGGTGAACTACTCCAGCACCATGAGCAAAGGTGCTCATAGAAACACCTAACCTTTTCTTGTGTGTGGGTGAGGCTCTAGAGGGAGGTGCTGCGGAGGGCAGGGTACACACTTAACAATATCCAGGGTGATCTCTCACTCTGAGGATGAAGCAAAAGTGGCACCAGGTTTAGGTTGGGAGTTTCATCCTGTTCTTGGGGCTTCCTTAAGCCTAGTGCTGTTGACTGTGTTGTTACAGTGCTGCATCCACAGACTTCTCTCCAGGTTTCTTGGTGACTTCTACTGCCAGAGAAGACCTTGTCTGGTTGAACTGAATGGGGAGACCCCTCAAACGAATAAAGAGGCAGAGCTGGAAGAGAATTCCAATAAGACCTGCAGATGCTGGATGTCTCCAAGGAGAGTGATGGGGGAAGTTAGGGCTGTGTAGTGAAGTAGGTGTGGTGTGGAGGGAAATGGAGTGTGAAGTACTCTTCATGCTTTGCCTTCTCCCTACCTTTTGCTTTGGGAGAGAACTTGATAAAAACTGAGACTGCTAATGTTCCTCCCTTTCCCTTCAGTTAGGGCAAGTTTTAATTAGATTTGGGAAAATTGCATTCACTAGAATTCACTTAGACAACATTCTGTTTAGAAAAGTATGTGGGGTTTAGAACAGGATTCCAAGGATATGCATGGAACTCTTTTGAACTAGACAAGCAAAGAGCTTTCTCAGTTCTTGGAGGAGAAGAAAGGAGAGACTAGTACTGGTGGATCCACCCAGATGACAGAAAGTCACATGCTTTATAATGCAGCTCTCTTCATGACTGTGTACCAAGGTAAGAAACTTAAGAAGTGCTTGAACAGGAGTGGATTTTTGGTGGCAGCCAATGAGGAGACTCTGTGTGGATTTCCTGGAGAACTTGGATGGGAGAGCATGAAGCCAGAGAGAAGGATGAGAAAGTTGGACATTACCTGTAATATTTTGCACTCTCACAGTCTGTATAATTGGCAGGCAAGTTTAACCAGATTTGTGGTGTATGTATGTGTGTGTATATGTGTATATGTGATGTCACCTAGCTAAATGAAGGGAGTCATGTCTTCCTGGGAATCTTCCTGCCCCAGGACTTATATTCTCTTGGCAGCATTTTATACACTGTATGCAGACATAGACATTTCCAATCCACTGAGTTATCACAGTTCCCTCATTCAAAGGCTTCCTTGTCTCTCTGTTTCCATAGGAAGTCCATGTAGATGAGGCAGAATTCTTTCATATAATTTTAACCTTGTCCTATCAGATGTATTTAAGAAAATCGAAAGAAAAAGAGAGGGAAAGAGATGCTTTCATGAATCCTATGTGACTGCCATACTCCAGCTTTCACATCTTTGTTTATCTTAGCCTCTTGCCTAAATGCCTTCCTTCTACCCAAGTGTTATCTGTCCTTCAAGACCTAGCTAAAGGCACATGTCCTCCTGAACCTCTTTCCGATCTTTCTAGTCCTTGCTGATCTCTTTTCTAGTGCTTATCCTGTCTCTGACTTCACTGAGTCCTCTTTGAGGATGAGGCATGTTTTATACTTCTAAAACTTCCACAATAGAGTGCTCAGTGCACAGCAAACCTTTCATTTAAACGCATTTTTTACTAGCTGTGTGCGGATGTGGTCTACTGCTTTAAGATGTAAGCCCCTGGAGGCAGAGCCTAGGGTTTTGCAGCTGTTTTTGTTTGTTTGTTTTTGTTTTTAAACAGAGCTTCACACGTTTTAGGCTGTTTGGCTGTATTAAACAATGAAGGCCATGAGACTACTAGAACCTCATTAAAAGTTTCCATGGGGTGCATGCTTAGCTCTGTTACTTTATGATGGCTGTGAGACAGCACTGAGCTGTTCTGTAAGTGTCCTCCCAGTGGCCAGGCATGCCAGGAAAACAATTCTTACAGTTATTACCTACTGAGATTTTAACTGATTTCCGTTTGTGCAAATATTGCTGTAAGGCTAAAAAGCCCAACATCTTGACTTTGAATTCATCCTGAATTGAATAATGAATCATTATTACTAAGACACAGAGCAAAGAATAAGTAGAAAATCAGCAACCATTGGTTGATAGTAAGACTGGAAAAATGGAATTAAGCCAGAGTCTCTTTACTTGCTCAAAGAGCTCATACCTTTCTTAAAGCCTCGTGTTATTAATAATAATAATAAGAAGAAACTTTGTCAGCTACTTGGATCCAGAGAGCATTCCAAGACCAACAGAAATGATTTCAGGGAGCCAAGTCTTCAGGGTTTGCATAATTGCTAAACACTGTACTTCTCAACTTTCATAAGACAAGGCCATCTTCAAAATTTATTTATGAGATGAATAATTGAGCCTGAAAATTTGATTCTGACATTTCCTGTCTGTTGTGGATCTCTGAAGAGCTGTCTTAATCACATTTTTAGCAGTGTCCAAGAATGACATTCTTCTGACTCCTTTTAGGCAGAGACTGCAGAAAATTTCTGGGGTAAGTGATTGCCTCAGTTTTGGGTAGTCATTTCTCTGGGAGCATACAGTTTGCCTCTTTCACTTGTGGAGTAGGTCCTCCAGAGTGGAGGAGTCATGTCCTTCCCCCAGACTTCCTCCATGCCATCAATACTGTGGAAGATTTGACTTCAAGAGAAGCCTTTATGTATCATAGACAAAGGATATTCTTTTTCATCCTTATAAAAAGTGATCTTGCCCAGGGAGTCACATAGAGAAGAACTGGGTGAGGCAGGAATGAACTGACTCATTGATGTATCTTCCATGAACTCTGGATTGCTTTAGAGGGATGAAATGAGCAGTTGAATGATTGTCTAAATTCCAAGGCACAGAACTGGCTTAAGAACAACAAACATAGTTTGGGCCTGCATAAAATAGAGGGCTTTCTAGGGGATCAGAAAAAACCTGTTTTGCACAGGTGTTACTCTAATTGTGATCCAGAGCTATGGAGGGTTTCACAGTGTGCTGCGATTCCTGTGTTGAGACCACAGCTGTTATAATTCAGCTCTCTCCCCACCCTGCATGGTGGTCTTGCATTGTTTCATAGGTCCTTAACGGGGTGAACATAGAAAAATAATACAAGACATCAAGGCTTGTGCTTGGTTCCAGTGAATGGGGGTAGTTTTGCTCCCACAGTTGGGTTTTGATCTGTCTAATAGGTCTTTGGAGAGGTAAATGTACAAACTGAAAACTTCTAGCATATAGAACCACTTGTTTTAGTAATTACAAGTGAAGATTGCACATGCTTTTAAGTTATAGTGGAGCCCAAAATTAAAGGTAAAGAAACCCCTCTTCTGTTCAGGATATGAGTTTCTGTTAGTAGGGTTTTTTAGTGTCGTTGCTCATAAAAGTTGATTTGGTCCTGAATGTTAGTCTTTTGGATAAAAAATATTTGTGTGTGTGTGTGTGTGTGTATATATTATATATATGTATAATATGTATATATATAATATATATATATATTTTAAATTTAATTTTATTTTTAAAATTCTTTAAAATACTTTATTCTACATTACAATACTGTATTTGTTTTGCCATACATTGACATGAATCAGCCACAGGTGTCCACGATCTCCCAATGCCGAAGCCCCCTCCCACCTCCCACCCCATATCATCTCCCCTGAATCATCCCGTGCACCAGCCCCATGCATCCTGCATCCTGTATTGAACATAGACTGATGCTTCGTTCTTACAAGATAGTATACATGTTTCAATGCCATTCTCCCAAATCGTCCCCCCTCTCCCTCTCCCTCAGAGTCCAAAAGTCCGTTCTGTACATATGAGTCTCTTTTGTTGTCTCACATAGAGGGTCATCATTACTATCCTTCTAAATTCCATATATATGTGTCAGTATACTGTATTGGTGTTTTTCTTTCTGGCTTACTTCACTCTGTATAATCGGCTCCAGTTTCATCCATCTCATTAGAACTGAGTTGAATTTATTCTTTTTAAGGGCTGAGTAGTATTCCATTGTGTATATGTACCACTGCTTTCTTATCCATTCATCTGCTGATGGACATCTAGGTTGCTTCCATGTCCTGGCTATTATAAACAGTGCTGCAATGAACATTGGGGTACATGTGTCTCTTTCAATTCTGGTTTCCTCGGTGTGTATGCCCAGCAATGGGATTGCTGGGTCATAAGGCAGTTCTATTTGCAATTTTTAAAGGAATCTCCACACTGTTTTCCATAATGGCTGTACTAGTTTGCATTCCCACCAGCAGTGTAAGAGGGTTCCCTTTTCTCCACATCCTCTCCAGCATTTATTGCTTGTAGACTTTTGGATCGCAGCCATTCTGACTGGTGTGAAATGGTACCTCATTGTGGTCTTGATTTGCATTTCTCTGATAATAAGTGATGTTGAGCATCTTTTCATGTGTTTGTTAGCCATCCGTATGTCTTCTTTGGAGAAATGCCTATTTAGTTCTTTGGCCCATTTTTTTATTGGTTCGTTTATTTTTCTGGAATGGAGCTGCATAAGTTGCTTGTATATCTTTGAGATTAGTTGTTTGTCAGTTGTTTCATTTGCTATTGTTTTCTCCCATTCAGAAGGCTGTCTTTTCACCTTGCTTATAGTTTCCTTTGTTGTGCAGAAGCTTTTAATTTTAATTAGATCCCATTTGTTTATTTTTGCTTTTATTTCCAGTATTCTGGGAGGTGGATCATAGAGGATCCTGCTGTGATTTATGTCGGAGAGTGTTTTGCCTATGTTTTCCTCTAGGAGTTTTATAGTTTCTGGTCTTACATTTAGATCTTTAATCCATTTTGAGTTTATTTTTGTGTATGGTGTTAGACAGAGGTCTAGTTTCATTCTTTTACAAGTGGTTGACCAGTTTTCCCAGCACCACTTGTATATATATATTTTTGACTCTTGAGGTAAGAATAGAAAGTATCCATTCCTTTTATTACTGGATTTACTTGAGTGTGAGTCATTTAGTAGTGTGCTTTAAATTGGTGGATATGATTTTCCTTGAGGGTTGTTGTCCCAAATATAATTGGCACAATATTATGAAACATGGGCCCAGTAGAGCAGACCAGTTTTTAAGATAGTATGTTTGATTTGCTGTACTTTATGGGATAAGGCAGTAAGATATTTCATGTCTGTGAAATTAACCTTTTAAAAATATCAACAACAAATAACTTTTCCTTGGTTATTCAGAACTCCTTATTGAACTATCAGTACGACTTCTTTTAAATTTTGAAAATGTTGTTACCCAGCTGTCTTGGGTGTTCTTACCTCCCCAACTTTCTATACAGCGTTTCTTGTGACTCTCAAGTCTGTTTAAAGTGCTTTACAGTTAGCTTCCCATGTAGCTACATTTCAGGGCTTTTGTCCTCCCATTCTCATAGCACCTTATATATTTTATTGGTAAAGGGATTGTAAATTCTTCAAAGGTTAGGAACTGCTGTATATTTATCTCTGAATCTCTGTTATTCTTAATGTATTTGTTAACTCAAAGATTATTCCCCACATCTTACTTCTTTCATATACCTTTGTCTTTTTTCTTATTATGCCTTCTTTGTATCATCCCACTGAGAGAGAGAGTATTTTGTTAATAACTTTAATGCCGTGGTCCTTAACTACATATTGGGCTCATGTGGAGAACCTTAACAAATGTTGATACTTGGGTCCCATTTCCAAGAATTCTGGTTGAATTGGTCTACAATCTGTCCTGGGCTTTGGGGTTTTGCTAAAAGCTCCCTAGGTGATCCTAATATCCAGCCAAGGTTGAGAGCCGCTGCTCTTGCACCCTGTCAATTCCAATCATGAATTTGAGCTTACTTGGGTTTGCACTCTGTGCAAGTATCTAGCACTTTAATCTTTGCAGTGATATTTATGTAAAATGATTGGTGATAATAATGATTACTAACAATAATAATAATAACAGTTATTGAGCACTTCTTGCCATGCACTAAATACTTTATAGTTTATTTTATCTTACCAAAATAAGAAATAGCATTATTCTCATTTTATAGATGAAGAAATTTAGGCATAGGGAAGTTAAATAAATTCCCAAGTCACACATTTAGTAAATGACAGAGCTGAGATTTGTATCTAGGCAAGTTAACCTCAAAAGTCCACACTCCCAATCACATTATGCCATTGTCTGTTACACCTTCTTGGGATAATGACTCCTGATTAATGGGGATTTCTAATTATTAGAAACAAATTGTTAGTCACATAGTATTTCTTTATTGCCTTCATCTACTCAGCTTTGCCCTGAGGGTATGATGAAGAAGAAATTTCTTCTAAAGAGGGACCAGGCAGACCCCAATATACAAGAAAAGCATTCTGCAGAGCCATAGAGACACCTAATCCAATGTTTTCAACTGTGGTGCTGTTGAGCAGTTGCATGTCCCCTTCAGTTGTGACAATCAGAACTGTTTCAGACATTGCCAAATGTACCCTTGTGAGAACCACCACTCTAATCAAACAGCTTTCAAGCTAATAATAGTAATTAAACTTGCAGTAATAAGATGTTTTGATTGATGGTGACAACTTATTTCAAAACAAGCATATCATAATTTATTTATTCAAATGAAAGTGTTTCTATCCAAGTAATCAACTGGGAAGATGGCACTCATTCCAACAATGCTGCTGTTGTTGGAAATATTTAAAAAATTGTCTTTAGATCTTGTAGTACAACTGAAAAATACTATCCAGCATAATAAATCATCCTTTGCATGGTGAATTTAATATTTAGAAATCTCTGAAAGATATTTAGAGCCAAGTCTGGTGAGTAGGGTGTGTTGATAAAGACGAAAACTGTTTTTTTTTTAACTCTAACAACGTGGTCTTTCTTATGTGACTCATTAACTGATAGCCTTTAAACAAGAAGAATTCAAAAGAATGTTCTGATTAGTGATGCTCTTCATAGAAGTTGTTCCAGAACTTCTCTGAAGGGAAGTGCTCTATAATGCTCACTTTTGTTTGAAAACAAATTTCATTTTCTAAACGTCATATATCATGCATGTACTAAGAATTTTCATGGGTGAGCAAGTCCTAGTACTAGAGGAACTGGGAAAGGTTCCTAAAGGAGGTTAATCTTGAAAGAAGGAAAAGCCAAGGACTGGCTGAGGAAAGTTGGGGAAGCAATTCAGGTAGGGGCAGTAATTGTGCAAAGCTTGGAGGTAGGAGGGAATTAGTCACGAATTAGGGATGGTGAGCAGGTGCACTTAACTAGATTGGAGAGTCTGAGTCAAGATCTGTGGTCTTAATCCTGCCCACATTATCAGTGTCACCAGAGAAGTTTATAAAAAGTGATAGCTGCTTGAGTCCCATCTATGTGTGTGCATGCTCAGTTGCTCGGTCATGTTTGACTCTTTGTGACCCCATGGACTGTAGTCTGCCAGGCTTTTCTGTCCAGGGAGTTTGCCAGGCAAGAATACTGGAGTGGGCTGCCATATCCTACTCCAGGGGATACTGGACTATAAATAAGATACTGCTTTTGTGGTGTCTTGAGTCTCTGTGTTGTCTTGTTTTGAAAATCTTCATAACATATCTTAATGCATATACATGTCTGAGCATCAATTTAATAAGACATATACTTGGTTGAGTAAAGGGAGCCTGCAATCCATATTTTCCGTGCTTACAAAGTGATAGTGGGCCAGGACAGGCTTTTTAGAAGGGCAGTAAGAACTTCATGCAGTTTTGTATATACCAAGACAGTGATACTGGTGTACTACCAGAGAATCCTGAAGATTCACCGGGGCTTCCCTGGTGGCTGAGATGGTAAAGAATCTGCCTGGATTGTATCCCTTGGTTGGGAATCCCCTGGAGGAGGGAAAGGCTACCCACTCCAGTATTCTTGCCTGGAGAATCCCATGGACAGAGGGAGCCTGAGCTCAGTCACAACTGAGCGACTTTCACATTTTAGTTCTCAAGAGTTCTCTGAGTTCACCTAGCTAGTAAGTGCAAAGCTAAGGTATGCTTCCCAAGTCTTTTAATTTCACACATGAGCAAACCAGAGAAAGAATTAGGGAATTTGTTGGAGTACAGGACTGGGTGAGAGGTTAAAATACTAATGGAAGGTGTCTATACCTTTAGAGGATCTTAGAGAGCAGAAAGGAAGAAAATGAAAATTGAATGCCCACCATGTGTCAGACTCTATTATCATTTAATTTTCCCAGTATCCCAGCAGGGTAGGAGTGGTGCCTGCAAGGGTACTGAGGCTCAGAGTGGTCAATAACTTGTCTGATGTTGCACAGATAGGAAATGAGGTTCAGACTACACCTAGGTCATCTGGCTCCACAGCTTATCATGCTTTTAGTGCCTCATTAGGCCCCTTATCTGAGAGCAGTGGTTCTTTACTGAGGACAGTTTACCCCCCAGGGACATTTTACAATGTCTGGAGACATTTTGGGTTGTCATAATTGTGGGGTCAGTGCAGTTTCTACTTCTTTCTAGTAGGAAGAGGCCAGATATACTCATCGATAATGCAAGGAACAGCCAGCTCAAAGTGGCAATAGTGTTAAGATTGAGAAACCTTGAGAATGGTTGAAGCTCAGGAAGTTGGCAACGAAGGACAGGTTTATGGGTCAGATGATGAATTATCTTCAAACATTCATGTGTTAGTTTAGTGTCAGTTAAATCTAGCTGTCTCATCTCCTTCCACCTGAGAGTTGCTTGAGGCTGAGACATTGTTCACTGTAATCTAGTAACCGACCTCATGCCTTAACTGACTCCTTTTTGACAGGAGCCCTTCTTTAAGACCCTGCATGGTTCACCACAAGAACAGTTAGTTTCTGACCTCTTATTAAGGTGAAGAGGCTTTTCTCCTACATTTTCCCTTTCTTTTTTCTTCTGTTAGTATTATTATTGATTTATTTCTTCTTTGTGGCCCATTGAGTTCTTGGCAGATCTTTTAGATATTTGTTCCAAGTTTTTCTTTTAGCCTTTTGTTTGAGGGAGGTGGATCCCTGTTTACCAGGACCCAAGTGGAAACGTCTAAGCCCAGAGGCCACAGTAAGGCAGCCATTTTTAGTCACTGTCCACCTGGACTGAGTCTGAGCCAGTAGATAAGAGGCAAAACATACCCATTATCAGGCCCCCTGAGCCATCTACTCCCCTGGTTTCTCCCACAGATATTCTTGTTCTGATGCCAGTAAGCCCACATACTCTGTTTGCAGTGGCTTGGAGCCAAAATCCAGGTGTGATATTCCAAAGCATTCTTGTAGAGGAGTTTTCAGCTGGTATTTTGTTTACCTGCATTTTTGGCTAGTCTCACTCACTTGGGAGCCAAAAGCTTACAGAACTGAAGCATCTCTAGCTTTTACCTTACCTGTCTATAAAATATGCATGAATATAGACTTTAGACAATATGTCTGTGGCCTTCAGTGACCCCTTCTTTGCCTTTGTATTTCCTTAGGAAATTCCAAGAGGCCGTGAAAACACCTCTTACTTAGCTACTGCTGATTGGAAATCTGGTACCCCCACAAAGTGCTCTGAGGTGCTCAACAGGGGAAAAAAGCCCTCTAAAATCAAGGTATGTTGTTCTTGGGATTATTTCCTATTTTTTGGTAGAAGACTCTTTTTAAATGTTCATTTTAAGGCAGCGCTGGAGAAAAATCATAGTAAATAAACTAGCCATCAGTGAGTTCTTCCACTCTATCATTTTAGGGAAAGACCTCAGTATTATATAGATAAGGATTTTTGGTGTGTTTGGCTTTGGGGTCATCCTCTTTGACTTTGTCCAGGTCATTGTGTTGTTCCACTAACTTTGGGGGCGTGGAGTGTATGTCTTCTGGCTGGCTCTGTGACTTCCTGCCTAGCTCACCTTTGCTAGTGCTCTAGGCTTTATCTCTGTTGTCTGCCTTAGCCTCTGATATGCAGGGCAGTGGGGCAGGTGGAAAGTCATGAGTTAGTACACAGACATTTATGTCAGAGGGTCTGCGGGAAAGTTCAGCTCTTACTGTACTGTTTTGTTGGGAGACTGGTGTAAAGTGAGGACTGATCCCCCCTCTAGTCTCTTGGGAAATTGAGTCTTACTACCTTTATCCTCAGTGTACTTGCTTTTGCATGTTTGAAAAAGAGCATTTTGTAATGGATGGAAATATACAAGTGTGTGCTTTTATATTACTTTTGTTGTTGAGACCTTTCTCAATCTTATTTCTGTTATCTGTAAAATAGGAATAACACTCTGGCATCTTCATACCATACCTGAATTAGGACTTTGCCTTGTTCGTGTATCTAGGATAATGCTTGGTGCTTTGTAACTACTTAATAAATACATGTTGAATAAATAAATAAAGTTTTCCAATTCTAAATGAATTTAAGATACTGCTTTCTCAGAGAGGAGGTTGCATTTTAATCTATTTTTATTAGACATAAGATAAAATAAAAATTTTTGATATTTCTGTCTTAACTTGTCTTATTTCTGGCCCTGTGCCATAGAACTAGCAGATGAGCACAAGGAATGAGATTATCATATTTTTCTGTGCTACTAAGTAGGGTCCTTTCAGAGTACACAGTGTTTTTTTTTTTTTTTTTTTTTTTTAACTAAGCATGGTTTTAGTGGAAAATTTATTATGTACTTTTAAAGGGAAAACAATTGTATAGAATCTTAATCTAGATTATTTGCATCTCAGTTGTTAAGATTTATATGAAGAGAATACAGGATGTATTGTCTTTCTTGGCCCACTGAACTGTATATTGTGCAGAGATGTCAAAGACCCTTGACATTAGCTTGCAGCTTAGGGAGAGTGACGATATCTACAGGCTCTGCCTGTCTTTTGATTCATAGGTGTGACATACCCACACATGCATACACACGTGCATGCACACGTTATCAGGACAGTGGCAGCTCATTTGATGAACCTTGTCAGAAAAGTCAAATTTGCGTGTTTGCTGATGCCTTTTGTTAAGATTCCTTACTGTACTCATGTTGAATCTTCGGTAACTAGAGTTTGTATATATCTCTGTGTAAATTACTCAGTGGTGTTTGTCCTCCTTTGAACTTTTCTGTGATTAAAATTTGAAATGTTAGGACATTTTCTACTATTGGCAATATGTCTGATCCTTCAGCTAGGAACTTCAGGACCCCTTGAAACTTGGAATTTTTAGATTTGAGTTTTTAGAGATGTCAGACTTTATACCTCACATTTTTGAAGGACAGTGAGGTGCATTTACTATGTTACGTAACACTCTCACCAGGGTCTGGACTAACATACATAGTCAATCAAGTTTTACAATGAAATGCACGATATGTATACCAGGAGGGACGAATCAAGACTCTAAGTAGCCTCGTGGAAATTTAGGTCAGATTTTTGCTGACAAATGAGTTTTCAGATCAAGTCGAGTTTGCTATCAAAAGAGTTGAGAAGAAAAAAAAACGATTGCTTTTTAGAAAATTTTGGTTATTTGAGTTAATGGAAAATAATTGTAGACTGGTATTTCAAAAATACGATTATTCTATTTTTTTGATTTTATTAAGAAGACAGATCATTTTGTGTATTTTTTTTCTTTTTAACCTTTAATTTTGTATTGGGTTCTAACTGATTAACAGTATTGTGATAATTTCAGGTAAACAGCAAAGGAACTGAGTCATACACATACAGATATCCGTTCTCCTCCAAACTCTACTTCCATTCAAGCTGCCATATAACACTGAGCAGTTCCATGTGTTCTATAGTAGGTCCTTGTTGGTTATCCATTTGAAATATAGCAGTGTGTACACGACCATCCCAAACTCCCTATCCCTTCTTCATGAAAACCATAAGTTTGTTTTATAAGTCTTTGAATCTTTTTCTGAGAAACCTCATTTTATCCAGAGCCTTTGGAGGGAGGCAGGTGGCTTGCCTTAGGTTCATTGTCCTCCATAGAAAGCCTACAGAGTTTCTGTTCACAGTCATTTGAAAATCAGCTCAATATATTTCTTTGTGCAGACTGTTAAAATGGCTTGGATTCCACTAGAGGGCAGTTGGGCCTTATCTCAGTGGACTTTATGGTTATCAGATCTGTTCCTGTCAAATTGAGTAATTTTTGCCATTAACCACCACTCATTTCTGTTTCTTTTCAGCACCTGTCTGTCCTACTTATCATCACCCATGCTACTAATATATGTCAGTTATTCCCACACTTGCATCCAGCCTAGATTGTTCTCCTGAACTCTTATTCAGCATTTCTAGTTGGCTGTTTAAGACCATTGAATCTCAATATAATGAATGTTGACCCCAAGAACTCTACTGCCTGTTATCTATCCCAAATTCTCTTCTTCCTATGCCCCTTGGCTCAGGGAAAGTCACCCCTGTCTATTTGCTTATGCAAGCCTCGGAACTTAGGCTTTATCCCTGATGCTCCCTTTCCCTCATAATTCCTCATCAGAGCTTCTCCATTTTACTTGCCAAATGTCTCTCAAGGTCTATCTGCTTCTGTATGTCTCCACTCCTAGCTAACAACTTTCTTTTATTTGGCTATTAGCCACCTATTTAGTCTCCTAGCTCCAGTCTTGCCTTTCTCCCTTCTTCCAAATTTCTCTCTTATCCTCTGCTTTTCCTTCTGCCAACTCTAGACCTTTCAATCCTCATTTCTATCCCCACACTTTCATATTTCTACCCAATATGAAATGCTGTTTCTCAAACATGCAGAAAGCAAGTACACTGAGGAGGAAGGTTCAGTTCAGTCACTCATTTGCGTCTGACTCCTTGCGAACCCAAGAGCTGCAGCACGCCAGGCCTCCCCTGTCAAACACCAACTCCCGGAGCCCACCCAAACTCACGTCAATTGAGTCGATGATGCCATCCAACCATTTCATCCTCTGCCATCCCTTTCTCCTCCTGCCCTTGATCTTTCCCAGCATCAGGGTCTTTTCAAATGAGTCAGCTCTTCGCATTAGGTAGCCAAAGTATTGGAGTTTCAGCTTCAGCGTCAGTCCTCCCAGTGAACATCCAGGACTGAGCTCCTTTAGGATGGACTGGTTGGATCTCTTTGCAGTTAAGGGACTCTCAAGAGTCTTCAACACCACAGTTCAAAAGCATCAATTCTTCGGGGCTCAGGTTTCTTTATAGTCCAACTCTTACATCCATACATGACTACTGGGAAAACTATAGCCTTGACTAGACAGACCTGTGTCAGCAAAGTGATGTCTCTGCTTTTTAATATGAGGATGAAGTAGGTAGACTCAATTTCCCAAGACAGTAGAGGTGGGTCATATATACAAGTAGTCCTTGCTGTGCACGGTTCCTTATATGTATGAATTTGAGTGAGCATGATTTAGCTAAATAACACCAGTCCTCCGATGCCAGTCTTCCAGCAATACAGTACAAATGTTAGATTTCCAATTAGTCACTTCCTTAGAAAAGTCTTCCCCTCAGAGATTTAAGAACATCTTAAAGGCACTTGCAACACCCTGTATTATTATTATTTTTTCATGGCACTTATCATAGTTTGTAATTATCTCTTTCCTCCTACCTTTCCTGTGTCCCTCTCTCTCTTTCTTCTTTCATTCTGTAAATTGGCTTACTGCTGTCTGCTTTGTTTGTTCATTACATTAAAGAGCAGTGAGGCTATACTATCTCTAGCTTTTAACAGTGACTGGGAATTCTCAGGTAATAAAGGCTGAATGAATGGATAAATTAACAAGAACAGGGCCCATTTGTTTCTTGGAAAACTAAGAAAGACACAAAGAAAGAAATTTTAGTGTGGAGTTTAGTTTACAACATACCCTCAGTAAATATTCATTGAATGGATAACGAATCTATGGTACTGGAATGGATATGAAGGACCTATGTAGGGAAGCTGAATCTTTCCAATACCTTAAGAAGAATTATTTGAACAATTCAGGATGATGTATAAAAGAAAGTTTAAAAAAATCACTCATAATCCATCTTTCTCCCTTCTTTTCTATTATTAACGTGAAAAACGTCAAGTCACTCAGTCGTGTCTGACTCTTTGCAACCCCATAAACTGTAGCCTACCAGGCTCCTCTGTCCATGGGATTTTCCAGGCAATAGTACTGGAGTGGATTGCCATTTCCTTCTCCAGGGGATCTTCCCAACCCAGGGCTCGAACCCAGGTCTCCCACATTGTAGACAGACACTTTACCATCTGAGCACTCAAGTATTATATGTATATAGTCTTGTTTTAGATTCAGACCATACAGATGTTTGAAAAACTGAAGAATAAAAGATGACAAACTGTTTCTATCATCACTTTCATTTTTCTGCCAGAGGAAACCATTATCAAATTAAATGTACATTTTCTATACTACCCCCCTATGCATTTCACAATTATATATATGTACATGCATGCACGCTAAGTTGCTTTAGTCGTGTCCAACTCATTGTGACCCTATGGACACCAGCCTGCCAGGCTCCTCTGTCTATGGGATTTTCCAGGCATGAATACTGGAGTGGGTTGCCATGCACTCCTCCAGGGGATCTTCCCAATCCAGGGACTGAACTCATGTCTCTTACGTCTTCTGCCTTGGCACGCGGGTTCTTTACCACTAACACCACTTGGGAAGCCCTATATATGTACATGCACATACATTAAAAAAAAAAAAAGGAAGAAAGAGAAAACCACTTGAAGGCATGAGGGCCACATGGTGGGGGCTACCATGTGAGGCAAAGAGTCCATGAAAACACCCTGGTAAGACTGTGGTCATGTATGGATGTGAGAGTTGGACTGTGAAGAAGGCTGAGCGCCGAAGAATTGCTGCTTTTGAACTGTGGTGTTGAAGAAGACTCTTGAGAGTCCCTTGGACTGCAAGGAGATCCAACCAGTCCATTCTGAAGGAGACCAACCCTGGGATTTCTTTGGAAGGAAGAATGCTAAAGCTGAAACTCCAGTACTTTGGCCACCTCATGCGAAGAGTTGACTCATTGGAAAAGACTCTGATGCTGGGAGGGATTGGGGGCAGGAGGAGAAGGGGACGACCGAGGATGAGATGGCTGGATGACATCACGGACTCGATGGACGTGAGTCTGAGTGAACTCCGAGAGATGGTGATGAACAGGGAGGCCTGGTGTGCTGCGATTCATGGGGTCGCAAAGAGTTGGACACGACTGAGCAACTGAACTGAAGACTGTTAAAGTGAACAGTGAAAGTGAAGTCACTTGATTGTGTCCGACTCTTGCAACCCCATGGACTGTAGCCCACCAGGCTCCTCCCTCCATGGGATTCTCCAGGCAAGAGTACTAGAGTGGGTTGCCATTTTTTTCTCCAGGGGATCTTCTGACCCAGGGATCGAACCCAGGTCTCCCTCATTCCAGGCAGATGCTTTAACCTCTGAGCCACTAAGAGAAAGGAGAAATAAGATATTTAGCCCCAAATTGATATGATATAGTTCCCCCTTTCTCTGTGCCCAACCTGAAGCACATTTCAATAAAGTCTACTTCACACATATATGAGGACATACAAACAAAACAAAGAGCAACAAAAACCCAAAAGAAAAGTAAATAAAATGGGATTATGTTGTAGGGGGAGAAAAAATAATTTCCCCTTTAGTCTTCTAGATTTTTGGCTGAGACCCTCCTGTAATAAAAATGATAGACTATTAAGAGAAAAGCATATACAAGTTTAATAATGTGTACATCTCCTGAATATGTGGGAGATATCCAGGAAAGCTGAGTAACTCTCTGAAAGCCACTACCTTAAATACCATTTGCATCTAAAGATGAAAGACGTGAGGTGGGAGTGGTAGAGGAGGCCAGTTAGGGAGGTTACCAGGAAAATCACAGTAAAAGCAAGAGTGTGGGTATTTAGAGACTTAGAGTCAACCTCCTCTTCCTGGGGCTTCCTTGGTGGCTTAGACAGTAAAGGATCTGCCTGTAATGCAGGAGACCCAGGTTCAATTCCTGGGTCAGGAAGATCCCCTGGAGAAGAGAATAGTTACCCACTCCAGTATTCTTGTCTAGAGAGTTCCATGGACAGAGGAGCCTGGTGGCTTACAATCCATGCAGTCGCAAAAAGATAGACATGATTGAGTGACTAACACCTTCACTTCCCTCTTCCTGGTGCAGTGAGGGCAACACCCTTAACAAATGAAGATATCTTTTATAAATGCAAATTTTCTTACCAAAGGGTAACTTCTACTGGGTTTTCACAGCTTCTTCAATATCTGCTATTTTCTTAAAAAAACAAATTCAAAAAATTTCTTATGCCATAGGGGCATATTTTGGCACAATTCTGCTCTCCCAGTGTTTTTCTTACTATTCAGTAACTATGCTCTTCTTAATGAGATTCAGAATTCTCTCAATATGATAGACATAATTTTACCTTATTCTTCACAGTGCTTCATAAGATGGATGTACTATTATTAATTTACCATTCCTCTGTTAATGGAAATATGGCTTCTCCATTCTTTTCAATTACAAACTATGCTTTGTTAAACCTCCTACTATTGTGCATATATTACATCTTCTGTGTGGGTTTTGCAAAGTGGAATTGCTACATCAAAGAGCACATTTTGTATTTTGATAAATATTGTCAAGTTGAATCAAGCACACTATTTGAGTGTGCTTGTCTCCACTTGTCAAGACATAGTAGTTAAGTAATTATTTAAAATGATAGGGACTTCCTGGATATGAATCTGCCTGCCAATGCAGGGGACACGGGTTCAATCCCTGGTCCCAGAATATTTCATTGGCTGTGGAGCAACTAAGCCCATGTGTCACAAATACTGAGCCCATGCTTTAGTGCCTGAAAGCCACAACTACTAAAGCCTGCATGCTCTAGGGCCTGCAAGCCACAACCACTGAGCCCATGTTTCACAACTACTGAAGCCTGTGCACCTAGAGCTGGTGTTTCACACCAAGAGAAACCACTGCAATGAGAAGCCCACACACTACAACTAGAGAGTAACCCTTGTTCTCTGCAACTAGAGAAACCCACATGCAGCAACAAAGACCCAGTGAAACAAAAAATAAAAGTAAAATAAATAAATATATAATTTAAAAAATAATGTCATCTGATGGATGAAAAATATTTCATTGTTGTTTTGGTTTGTATTTCCCTGATATATAATGTAGATGGGAATCTTTTAATTTCTTTATGTTTATCTTTAATTTGTGGATGTATGCATATGTATATCAGTTATATCTTTTGCCCATTTTTATACGGTCTTTTATTTAGAAGAGCTTTTCATAGTCATTTGTTTAAGCATATCAGCAAGAATTTGTGTCACTTGCACTGTATAGACATAATGGTAGGTGTTGGAAATTTGGATAATACAACACAGTATATAACATGCACTACCAGCTCTCTTGAGGGTAGGCTGGTTAGAGGAAGTACAGGCTTGCAGTTGTGGACAGTTGTTTATAAGTAATATCAGAGGAAGAAAAATTGAAACTGGCCTAACAGTTCATCTCAAATTCATAATATATTGAAAATTGCTTGCTATTTTTTTTTAGCTTACTGTTCTATGCTTAAATGAGACTTTTACTTATTTAACTCAGCAATTATAAGCTTACGCTATACTAGTTCTGAAGGCCAAAGCATTAAGAATAAAGACTCTTTGAAGTAGTTTAATGTTTTAATTTTGAGTTTTGTTTTCCAGTCTCTGAGTGCAATGGTGCTCTCACCCAACTAGATCAGAATCCTTTGACAGCTTCTGTGACCTTTCATTGTACACAATAAGTGGACATACAAGCAGAGTTGCACAGACATAGCTGAACCAAGTAGCATTATGAGGAAGTACCAGACAGGTAGAAGTACGACAGGCACTTTCTCTCTGGTAATCTGTCTGATTCTGGTGACCGCAACTCTGATGAAGAAGACTGTTCAGCTGGAGAGGCCCACATTCATGAGATCTCTGTTTGCAAGTTAAAGCAAAACTTATTTAATACATCAGTACTACAGTTTATTAAGAACTGTAGAGATCTGAGTGAATTAGTAAGATAGTGAGTGCCTTACTTTTGTCCAGAGAGAGGGTTAATATTTGCATATGTTTATGGAAAAATAAAATTCATCATTTTTGTACAAAAGTCACCAACAATTAATTTTTTTCTTCAGGTGAAAGCTGGAGTGGTGTTTCAAATTTACTGAGAGTGAGCTTGAAACCCAGAAAGACCTTGTGGGTCTCTTGGGCATGGAAGCCTTTTTTGTCACCTGTTTCTGATAGGCAAGACTCTTAACTTCCATAGTTCAGTTCAGTTGCTCAGTCGTGTCTGACTCTGTGACCTCATGAATCGCAGCATGCCAGGCCTCCCTGTCCATCACCAACTCCCGGAATTCACTCAGACTCACGTCCATTGAGTCCGTGATGCCATCCACCCATCTCATCCTCTGTCGTCTCCTTCTCCTCCTACTCCCAATCCCTCCCAGCATCAGAGTCTTTTCCTATGAGTCAACTCTTCACATGAGGTGGCCAAAGTACTGGAGTTTCAGCTTTAGCATTCTTCCTTCCAAAGAAATCCCAGGGTTGATCTTCAGAATGGACTGGTTGGATCTCCTTGTAGTCCAAGGGACTCTCAAGAGTCTTCTCCAACACCACAGTTCAAAAGCATCAATTCTTCAGCGCTCTGCCTTCTTCACTGTCCAACTCTCACATCCATACATGACCACAGGAAAAACCATAGCCTTGACTAGACAGACCTTAGTCAGCAAAGTAATGTCTCTGCTTTTGAATATGCTGTCTAGGTTGGTCATAACTTTTCTTCCAAGGAGTAGACATCTTTTAATTTCATGGCTGCAGTCACCATCTGCAGTGATTTTGGAGCCCCCCAAAATAAAGTCTGACACTGTTTCCACTGTTTCCCCATCTATTTCCCATGGAGTGATGGGATCGGATGCCATGATCTTCATTTTCTGAATGTTGAGCTTTAAGCCAACTTTTTCACTCTCCTCTTTCACTTTCATCAAGAGGCTTTTGAGATCCTCTTCACTTTCTGCCATAAGAGTGGTGTCATCTGCATATCTGAGGCTATTGATATTTCTCCCGGCAGTCTTCATTCCAGCTTGTGTTTCTTCCAGCCCAGCGTTTCTCATGATGTACTCTGCACAGAAGTGAAATAAGCAGGGTGACAATATACAGCCTTGACGTACTCCTTTTCCTATTTGGAACCAGTCTGTTGTTCCATGTCCAGTTCTAACTGTTGCTTCCTGGCCTGCATACAGATTTCTCAAGAGGCAACTTCCATAACCTTCTCTTAGTTCCAAAGGGCAGATTTGCACAGTTGCTAATTAAGGGAGAAGCAGCCACGAAACCACCTGAGACAAGATTAACGGGACCAGAGAATCTCATCATTATTAGGAGACAATTATTTGAGATTAAGAGAGTGCAAGCCCCGCTCACACTCTCATCTTGTCAGCAATCCCACCCTTGAACTATTGCTATAAAACTCTTCATCAGATCCTCCCAAGTTAGGACACAGTTTTTAAGAGGAGGAGCCTGCTGGGTCCTGTTTTGCCTGACAAAGCAAAAGCTATTCTTTTCCTACTTTACCCCAAATTCTGTCTGTGAGATTCAATTTGGCAGTGCAGAGAGGCTGAGCTTTTGGTATTTTCTCTGTGGATTTAGGAAGGCAGAAGAGTAGTTAGTTTTATTTCTTTTTAAGTACACTCACAGTTAAATTGACCAGAAGGGAGATAAGAGAGTGGGTAGAATTATTGATCAGGTCAGTACAGAGAAATGCACAATGCATCCTTCTGGGTTCTCTAACTGTGTGTATTTGGGGGAGGGTGTCAGAAATACGATAAGCCATGAAATATGATAGTGCATGCAATAGCTTGTGAATTGTGTGTTATTAGTCACAGTGATATTATTTTCAAAATATAAACCCCAACCACGGGCTTTGATGTTCAGTTATAGAATGAGTTCATAAGCAGCAATCTGACTGGAAAAAAACTTACCTTGAAGCTGTGTTTGTATAGCAGACATCTTATTTTTGTTTATGTGGAGTGGTAGGAAAGTCAGCAATGTAGATTGTGAGTCACTACAACACCACATGTACCCTCATCTCCTTGGCAGCACCACTGAACCTCACAGATATTTTGTCAAGATAGAGATAAACTCTGACCGCCATCTTGTGGAGGGGTCTGCTGTTACCAAGTCACACTGAATGTGAGGTGGTGATAGAGGAGGAGGGACTGAGAGGGAGATAAAAGCCATGGGCAAATGTTTCTGTCACTTGAAGATTCTTGTAGAGACCATAGGAGAGATAAAAACCCACAGATACAAAATTTGTCACCTGACAGGAAAGCTGTATTAGCTGAACCTGTAGAGGAGGTCTTCCCTTAGTTTGATTTAGGTACCTATAGCATGGAGGATTTGGATAGCTATGAGGGAGCATTTGTCATTCTTATCTTCTTGTTCCCAGATCCCTGAGGCATTTTTCTCACATTCTTCTGAGTTCAAAGAGCTTACTGAAAAACAGACAGTCAATATTTATTCTTCCATATTACTCCATTACATACTACACTAGAGCACATTTGTTTTCACAATACTTAATTAGATTTTCCGGAAATGGAAAGCATTTGCTTTTTTATGGATTTGCTATCAGTCTAAAATCCAAAAATCTTTCCAATATTTTAATACAAACCAGTTTTAGAGACTTAAGTTAAAGCAATGTGTTCAACGTAGGAATAACACTGATAAAAGAGACTTTCGGTATGTCCCAGATAGCACCCAGCCTGACAGGATGACCTTTTGGTGAAAATGACTAAGATATGTTATTAAAGGGAGGTTTTATTTTTCTCGAAGTATTTAAAGCATAGTTTGCTTTTCACTTGACAGGACAACAACAATAGGAACCACGTGACCATTTTTCAGTTAGCAAAGCATTCTTTACAGATGCCTGTCTGGTTGTTCTTGGATGGCTTCAGGGTACAGACACCATATTTATCTTTTGGAAGTTCTCCACCAGGTCCAAGTGTTTGATCCCAGGAATGGGTGAGGCACATCATGCCTTCTGAAGGGTTTGACATTTTATTTGCCTGTAATGTGGCATGCTCAGGAACATATCTGGGTGAAGACTCTGTTTTTCACTGAATCTAGAGCCTTACATAGAGAGGGCAATGGCACCCCACTCCAGTACTCTTGCCTGGAGAATCCCATGGACAAAGGAGCCTGGTAGGCTGCAGTCCATGGGGTCGCGAAGAGTCGGACATGACTGAGCAACTTCACTTTCACTTTTCACTTTCATACATTGGAGAAGGAAATGGCAACCCACTCCAGTGTTCTTGCCTGGAGAATCCCAGGGATGAGGGAGCCTGGTGGGCTTCTGTCTATGGGGTCGCATAGAGTCGGACATGACTGATGTGACTTAGCAGCAGCAGCAGCAGCAGCAGCAGCAGCAGAACCTTAACGGGACTGCAGCATTCTATGTTTCTAATGTAAATTTGGCAGTAATACCTAGTGCTATATCTGGCACAGAGCAGGTGCTGAATGAATGCCCTGAGATAAGAGGGTTATCACTCACAACCTAGAAATGTACTGAAATTCTTGTAATGATTTCTACAAGAGCCTCAAACAATGGTCCCAAATTTGCCTCTATTACTGTTTGGGGCTGAACAATTCTTTGTTGTAGGGGGCTGTCCTATGCATTGTAGGAGATTTAGCAGCGTCCTTGCCCTCCACCTGTTAGGTGCCATTTGCATTCCACAGTTGGGAAAACCGAAAATGTCTTCAAACATTGACAAAATTTCCCAGGGGGCAAAAGTTGGAGTTGCTTCCCTGAACTTCAGTGTAGTTGTGTGGAACAGATCTGGTTTTAGGCATGAGTTGAGTTAGCACGACTAAATAATGAAATATGATATAAGCACCCTGGAAATGCCCTTTTTACCAATAGTATCTCCCTGATGATAGCATCTTCTAGGAAGGCTGACCACGTTAGCTGGGATAGCTACAGAAAGTTGAGAGCAAATGACTAGGCAGTCAGCCAGGGAAATGTTTCTTTTTGATTTAAAGAGATAGACAGTCACTGAGGAGTCATGCAGTCACTTGTAAAAAGCAGGTGTCCAAGAGATAACGTGGTGTATTGGGGTGGGGGAGAAATGGAAAGGAAATCAGGAGACTTGGATTCTAATCTTGACTTGGCTACTGACCAGCTGTGTCTCATAGGGAAACTCTCTTACACTTGGCTTATAACAAGAGGGCTGAACTAAGTGACCTCTGAGGTTCTTCCTACCCCTCAGGTGTGAAGAAATTGTGAATTTATTTATCCAATGAATAGCCTATTATTACCTGTTTTTGCAGAAGAGGAGTAGGGCTTTGAAGGAATGCAATGTTGGAATCAGGGAAATATTAATTAGAAGTATAGGAAGATAAGTAATAGGGTCTTGGGGAATGATAAAATCTGAGATGAGGGTAATGGAGTTTGTGCTAAATGGAAGTCATAATGTATAAAGAAGATGCAAGAGCCATACAGTTGTGCCTGTGTGTGTGTGTAGGTTGATGGTGGGGGGTGCTGTGTGGGCCACAGCTAGCAAGCTCGTCAGTTTCCACATGACTCCTTAGGGAGGAGGTTTACTTGGAAGAACAGTCTCTCTTGCCAAATATGAAAACCACCATCATAGATTACTGACAGCAGTGGGCACTCTTGGATGTGTATGGAAGCTCTCAGTGGAGCATTCAGCTGATTTGACTGCATTACCTATTTTGCAGATGTACATGTCAAAGCAGTCCATAAATATTATATCTTGTGGAAACCAATGTCATGCTTCATTGACTAAGAAAAGTAAAATGGCCTAAAATGTTCTGATATTCAATAACACAGAAACAAGGCTAGGACAAATCTGGCTGGAATTCGAATGTTTGAAGAGTTTTTAGCCATTTTGGGTTTGATAAAAGAGCAAACTCATTTCATGAAGTAGTCTTATCCTTTCTTTCCAAACACAATGTGTATTTGAAAGGAAATTCAACCCATATGTTTTTGATTAATCATCAAAATATTATTTCTTAAGGGTTGTTTGATGTCTAAGAAGTATTTAAACCCTTTGAATAATTTAAAAGATATATATATATATGTATATATTTATTTTATTTTTTTCTCTTTAAAACAGGAAATCACTTTTTAAAGAGTTTAAATGAGTTTGGACACAAATGAGATTCAGACGTGAAATCCTGACCCTGTAAGATTAGGGAAAGTTTGAAACTTGCCAAAATAGACTCTCTATTCCTCCCTAAATGTCAGTACCTTCTGATATTATATTGTCATCAGAAATACCTGGGTATTGTCCAACAGGGTGAAATATTTTGTTATAGTTTTCTTTCAAGTTATAGGATTCATAACGTCGGTAAACTTTGACTCTCTTCTCTCATTTGCATTGGCCTTTGTATCAGGTAAGCTCTAATATTCTCTACCTCTTTCAATCTGTCTCTTTCTCTTAGATTTCTATTGCTTCAACCCTTTCAGGCTTTTATCACCTTAGACCTAGATCATAGCATTTACCATCTAGCTGGTGCCTCCCTATGTCTAGTCTCTCCTGGCTCCAAACAGATGTATATGTTGTTGCCTTTTAATCCTCACCAAAATCATCATTAAATCTTGAGTAAAATCCTTACTCTCCTGCTGGAGAACTGTCAGTGGTTCCTAAGGCCAGTGAATCCTTTAGTACACATTCAACACTTCTTTTCCCTCGTAGCTCAGTCGATAAAGAATCTGCCTGCAAAGCAGGAGACCCAGCTTCAATTCCTGGGTTGGGAAGATCCCCTGGAGAAGGAAATGGCAACCCACTCTAATATTCTCGCCTGGAGAATGCCATGGACAGAGGACGCTGGCAGGCCACAGTCCATGGGGTCTCAAGAGTCGAACATGAGCAACTTAACCACTGCAACACTTCTCTGCATTCATTGGCCCAGTGTACTTTTCAAACCTATCAGCCTGTACTGACCAGTAGAGAATCTCTTCCCAGAGTGACTTGGCTGCTTTGTGAAACACAAGATCTTACCTCCCCTTCCTCCTGCTCATTTAATGAGAATCAACCCTAGCCTCACCTCCTTTCTGATGACTCCTGCCTCTGCTATTACTCCTTCCTTAGAGTTCATCACACTTTCTTGTGCCACTTGTTTTTCTGTGTTGGTGTCTGATCTAATGCTACTGCATAGAATTACTTCACTTCATAGGTGTCTATGCCTTGCCTCCTTATCTAGAAGAGAGACTTGGTTCTATACTGGTGATTCTCCAAGTATAGCTCTTGGACTGTAGTATCAATATCATCTGAGAATTTGTCAGACCTTTAATTTCTTAGGCCCCACCCCAAGACTGCTGAATTAGAAATTCTAGGTGTGGGTCACAGGATGTTGTATTTTAACAAGCCTTCCAGGTGATTCGATTGCATGCTCAAATTTGAGAACTGCTGTTGTAAAGGAAGAGACTAATTTTATACTTCTTTGTATCCTGCACAATGTCAGGACAAAGCTAGAAATACAGAAATTAATAAAATTCCAGAAAACTTGAATTTTAAAATAAGTTCTCAATGACATGCAAAGAAGAGAATGAGAACACAAGGTTTTTTAAATGAAATTTTAAGAAATAAAAGCTACTCTTTTTACTGATGGTCATGGAGGATGAAGTAATTCACAAATTTATGAATAATCCTTTTAATAAGAACTTCTTCATTTTTCTTTTTTCCTTTTAAAGAACTTTAGTTGTTATTTAGCACCAAGTAATCAGATGATAGAATTTAGCACATTATGTTCCCCCACATTTTTGAAACTGTAAATCTGTAGTTCCTAGATGATATTTTTCTTTGGAGGTTGTTTGCTTAATGGCCATATGTGAGCCTAGAAAATAATTTCCTTTTCTTCTGTTTTTCCTTAAAATCCTTTCTTATAGCTTAGAACATATGCAAAGGTGAATGTTGAGACATAATAAAAAGTGGTGATATACAGAAAAATCAATCATTTGTGTATATCTGTGTGCCACCAAGGAATAAATAACTTACTGTTTCTCAAGAAGTGTAAATATTGTATTCTTCTCTTCTCTGTCCTCCTCCAATTTATACACAGCACCACAGTTTATAAGCTTCAGTGCTGTGGCGAGCCTTAACCCAGTCATATTTTTTCTGTACTCCTCAATAAAGTTTTACAGTCAGGGATGAACCCTATAAAGTGCCTGTGTCTGGCAGGCCTACCTGTTGGGGAAACCCACAATTGCAGTGAGCCTGTTTGACAACACTGGTACACATGAGCCCAGGCAGATGACAGAGGAGCCAAGGTCTACTTCAGTTTTCATTGGTAACAACCTGTGAGCCTGGCTTTTCATTAGAGGCAGCAACCCAGTTAATTAGCATGGCACTGAAGAAAACATTTGTGCTTTGGAGTTGGGCAGACCTGGGTTTGAAATTCAGCTCTATCTCTAGCCATTTGCTTCCTATTATTTTTTCTTTTTGAAATGAGGTTCTTAGTATCAGTCCTTTAGGGTTGTTGAAGAAGGTGTGGCTTATGTATCCAAAGTACATGGCTCAAGTTGGATGTTCAGTAAGTGGGAGTTACTATTGTCAGTCTCTCATAATTACTGTTTTTAATTTTGAATCTTAAATATATAACTCCGATGAAGTCATCCCCTGTCTGGCTTTCTCGCTTTCAGAGAGCTGTTTCTAATTGTTCTCTTAACAGTGACTGTGTGACATTGACATAAAGTGTGTTGGACAATTTTTTTCTTTTTCTCTGATCTTCTTCACTAAAGTTGTACCTATTGAATTTCTAGAAAGCACATGGATACCTAATCAGTGCTGTATCATTTATTCAGAAGTCAAATCTGTCTGGACCTTCCTTCTATTATTGAACTACTATTTATTGACTGCTTACTCTGTGGCAGGCTCTGAGCATACAGAAGTGTGCATAGGGATTAGAGTATGGTCTATTTAATTTCAGTCAATAGAAAGCAGAAGTGAAGATTTGTTACTAGAATTATCCTATTGTGCAGATTGTTCCTACAAACTGGATTTAGGAATCAGGTATATACTTATGTGCTGAGATTTTCCAGGACTTAATACAAAGCATTTCTCCATCTGTTTGTAGTATACCTGATGTTTCTACCACTAGAGTTAATGCTTATCAGGGACTTGGCTCTTTTATCCTCTGCTGAAAGAGAGTGTGAACTGGAAATAATACTTCCCCCTGTAGTATTCTCTGAACAGATTAATAAAAATTAACTTACCAGATCAGCAAAGCTATACTTAGCAAAGAATAGAGAAGTAAGATCAAATTTGCTCTGGTTGGGAAGCCATCTGGAGAGAATGGCTGGGACAAATGCAGACAGGCAGGCAGGCCAGGATGGGAAGCCTCGGGCAGTTAGGGTACGTGGTAACCTCCAAGAGGCCCCCAGTGATTCTTGTTTCCTATTGCAGTTGTGTGGTTTCTACCACTTTGCTGCCTCTGCTGCTGTTTAGTGATTAAGTCGTGTCCAACTCTTTATGACCCCATGGGAGCCCACCAGGCTCCTCTGTCCATGGGATTTCCCAGGCAAGATACTGTAGTGGGTTGCTATTTCCTTCTCCAGAGGATTTTCCTGACCTATGGATTGAACCCTTGTCTCCTTGCTTGACAGGTGGATTCTTTGCCACCTGGAAAGCCCTTGTAGCACTTTGAATGAGGGTTAATTTGTAACTAATAGGACATTATGAAAATAATTCTCAAAGCTAGGTCCCACTGAGACTTCTGCATTACTCACTTCTTAAAAAACTGTTACATATTTGGCTGCACTGGGTCTTGTGGCAGTTGCGGCATGCAGGAATCTAGTTCTTTGACTGGGAGTCAAACCTGGCCCCCCTCCACTGGGAGTGCAGAATTTTAACCACCAGACCTGCATTACTCACTCTTCAGTCAGTCATTCTGGGGAAAGTCAGCTGCCATGGTTTGAAGAAACTCAAGCAGCTTTATAGAGAATTTCTTTTGGTGAAGATCTCAGGCCTTCTGCTAACAGTCAGCACACATTAGTGGGTATATGTCTGATGTATGTTGGAAGTGAATTCTCCCGCCCGAATGAAGCCTTTGACTATTTGACAACAGTGTCACGAGAGACCTGCAGGCAGAACTACCTGGTTAATGCACATTACAATTCCTGGCATACAGAAACTACATGATAATAAATACTTACTGTTTTAAACCACTAAATTGTGGGATAATTTGTAACTAATACAAGGCCCAGTGTATGGTGCTAGATTCTTGGAAGAAAATTTTGAGCAAAGTTAAGGAGGGAGATATTGAAAGGGAACATCAGACAGGTCAGACACATTTTTACATTTCGTAGAGCTGGTGCTGGGAATGGTGGTGGGGGAGGAGAAAATGAATTTAACACTCAATTCCCACAGTACATGGAAGGAAAAAAAAAGCTAAATGATGGACATTAGTTTGGGAAGGACTCCTAAATACAAAAACTTAAAAATGGATCTACCTCTCAACACTATGTGAAGTTTTAAAAATTGACTTTTGCTTGGATTTCATCAAACGGTGTAATCATAGTATTAGAGGTAAAAAATTTTTCTGGAAACCCTTTAGGCCTTCTCTTTCTTTTCCCATGGAAGATACTAGGTAAAACTACCAAAGGCTATCTCACCTTTTAAGAGTCAGCATGCCAATGAAAGCAGCAGTTTCCGAAGCTTGGCAGAAGGTTTCACATTCATTTAAACAAAAGGGGCTCTTTCTAAAATTATCTACAACTATATTAAGCTATGAATCACTTTTGTAACTCCAGGAAGGACTTAAGTGACATATGAGCATCTAGGTAAGAAGACTTTGTATTAGAGATTAAAAAAAAATTTTTTTTTAAACAAATTGCTTTTTTTCTAAGTGGTTTTAGAACTGTCAGTGTTTTCTGTGTTTTTAGTTGAGGAAAAGGATGAAGTTCTTTGGAGAGGGGCAAGGCAGGAAATCAGTAATGATTCATACCACTTTTTCACATTCTTCTCTGACGAGTTTTAATCACAAATCTGGGTCCACTTGTATAACAAAAACATTAAAAGTGGGTGTTTTTAAACTGTGTCTTTTTATTAATCATGTATTTGGTCTTGTAAATAATACACGCAAGTACATCCTTGTTACGTCAGTTGGAAACAGTGATTAACTAACTAGCTGTTTAACTAGGAGTCTAGAGTATCTTAGAATTTTATATATAGTTCTGAAATAGCCATGTGTTTTCTCGTGTGTTATTTAATTTGATTTAGGCAAATATTTTAAGTTTTAATTGATTTTTAATTTTAATGATCCTTTCTATCTAATGCCAATTTCTAAGACCCTATAGTTTTCTATGCCACAAAAGCTTTTTGAAAGAAGGGCACATTTATTTGTAAGAAGTACACTTTATTATCTCTAAGTCCCTTTGATATCACTGAAAATGGTTTTACTTTAGTTTTCCCTTCAGCCTTCTTCCTTTTCCCCTTTGTTTCTACTGGGGTGAGGTAATCCTGGGTTTGGAGTCTTTTGTGATGGAAATGATTGTGATCACACAGATGCAGCATAATATTTACCAAGAATAAGAGAAAAAGAAATATCAATAGTGCTGTTCACGAAGCATTTGAAAATACTCAAGTCCATCATTTGCAGAGAGAAAATGCCACTTAGCACATTCATTATTAAGTGACTGAAACATCAGTTCAGTTCAGTCGCTCAGTCATAGTATGTACATATAAAGTTATGGACCAAAATTGAGTGGGAGGAGATGAGTGAAAGTAGAGGATGTGGGGTGGGAGGTGGGAGGGGGCTTCGGCATTGGGAGATTGTGTTCACCTATGGCTGATTCGTGTCAATGTATGGCAAAACAAATACAGTATTGTAATTAAAAAAATAAATAAATTTAATAATTAAAAAAATAAAAATAAATAAAAATAAAAATTATGACAAGTAGATGAGATGGACCGAAGTTAAGGAGGCCAGACGCAGTATTAGCAATGCAGTAATATAGTGCAGGACATTCATAAGTGGAGTGAGAAAGTTATGTGGTGCTGAGTAGGCTCCACAGATGAATAGGAGTATATGTAAATACAGTAGCTAGCTCAGTTATAGATTCTAGAGCAGGACTTAGAGACCTTTTTCTGTAAAGGGCTAGATAGTAAATGTTTTTAAAGTTTCAATCACAACTGCTCAGCTCTGCAGTTGCAGCAGAAAGCTGTCATAGCACATAAATGGATGAACATAACTGTGTTTCAATAAAATTTTATTTACAAAAACAAGCTGCAGACCAGATTTGGCCTGCGAGCTGTAGTTTGCCAATTTCTATTCTACAATACACAATTTTTCTTATTTACTTGTTTGTAGCTCAATGCATTGCATAAGGTTTGAGGCCTTATAGGAATTTATAGGGCTTCCCTGGTAAAGAATCTACCGGCCAGTGCAGGAGACAAGGGTTCAGATTCCCTGATCTGGAAGGATCCCATATGCTGCAGAGCAGCTAATGCTGTGTGCCGTAACTGTGGAGCCTGTGTTCTAGAGCCTGGGAGCCACAACTGCTGACCCCCGTGTGCCCTAGAGCTTGTGCTCTGCAACCTGAGAGGCCAGCACAGTGAGAAGCCCACGCACCACAGCCAGAGGGTAGTGCCTGCATGCCACAACTAGAGAAAAGCCCGCGCAGCAAGAGAGACCCAGCACAGCCAAAAATGAACAAATAAACTCTATTAAAAAAGAATTTATACAACACTAGATGCATATAGCAAGTTAGAGGGTCCCTGGGACCTGCTGAGATTTTGTGGGTAGGAATTGAGTCAGCTCCTGTTTACCCTAGATTGAGTGCATACATTGCTAGCACCAGGGAGTAACTTGGGAGCAAAACCAGTGTCTGTGGGCCATTCTGTTTCCTTTTCACTATTACACATAGCCTGCTCTGAGGACCTACTTAGATGCCCTTCATATGGACATTGGTAGAAGCCTTCCAGATTCAGTAGCTAATTTATCTCCCAGTGATCATTCAGAAAGATTATGCTCAATTCCCGTTTCACTATAGGCAAAGAAACCTCTCTTTTTAGTGACTTGGAATACTCTTAGATGCCCTGAGAAAGAAGGTGGGGCCCTCAGCAACTGAGGAGTGATGGTGGGACAAGGGGAATCTGCATCTGTACTGCGGTGTGACTAAACAGAACTGACTCAGCCCCTCCATCCCCTACCAAATGTAACAGAAATAAAACATCCCCTCTATTTATGTGTATATCCCGAAGAGGTGCAAGAATACACAAAAGAACTATACAAAAAGATCTTCATGACCCAGATAATCATGATGATGTGATCACTAATCTAGAGCCAGACATCCTGGAATGTGAAGTCAAGGGGGCCTTAGAAAGCATCACTATGAACAAAGCTAGTGGTGGTGATGGAATTCCAGCTGAGCTGTTTCAAATCCTGAAAGATGATGCTGTGAAAGTGCTGCACTCAATATGCCAGCAAATTTGGAAAACTCAGCAGTGGCCACAGGACTGGAAAAAGTCAGTTTTCATTCCAATTCCAAAGAAAGCCAATTACAAAGAAAGCCAATGCCAAAGAATGCTCAAACTACCACACAGTTGCACTCATCTCACATGCTAGCAAAGTAATGCTCAAAATTCTCCAAGCCAGGCTTCAGCAATACGTGAAACGTGAACTCCTGATGTTCAAGCTGGTTTTAGAAAAGGCAGAGGAACCAGAAATCAGACTGCCAACATCCACTTGATCATGGAAAAAGCAAGAGAGTTCCAGAAAAACATCTATTTCTGCTTTATTGACTATGCCAAAGCCTTTGACTGTGGATCACAAGAAACTGTGGAAAATTCTTCAAGAGATGGGAATACCAGACCACCTAACCTACCTCTTGAGAAATCTGTATGCAGGCCAGGAAGCAACAGTTAGAACTGGACATGGAACAACAGACTGGTTCCAAATAGGAAAAGGAGTATATCAAGGCTGTATATTGTCACCCTGCTTATTTCACTTCTATGCAGAATACATCATGAGAAATGCTGGACTGGAAGAAACACAAGCTGGAATCAAGATTGCCGGGAGAAATATCAATAGCCTCAGATATGCAGATGACACTACTCTTATGGCAGAAAGTGAAGAGGATCTCAAAAACCTCTTGATGAAAGTAAAAGAGGAGAGTGAAAAAGTTGACTTAAAGCTCAACATTCAGAAAACAAAAATCATGGCATCTGGTCCCATCACTTCATGGGAAATAGATGGGGAAACAGTGGAAACAGTGTCAGACTTTAGTTTTTGGGGCTCCAAAATCACTGCACATAGATGACTGCAGCCATGAAATTAAAAGACGCTTACTCCTTGGAAGCAAAGTTATGACCAACCTAGACAGCATATTGAAAAGCAGTGACATTACTTTGCTGACTAAGGTCCATTGAGTCAAGGCTATGGTTTTTCCTGTGGTCATGTATGGATGTGAGAGTTGGACTGTGAAGAAGGCTGAGCACCGAAGAATTGCTGCTTCTGAACTGTGGTGTTGGAGAAGACTCTTGAGAGTCCCTTGGACTGCAAGGAGATCCAACCAGTCCATTCTGAAGGAGACCAACCCTGGGATTTCTTTGGAAGGAATGATGCTGATGCTGAAACTCCAGTACTTTGGCCACCTGATGCAAAGAGTTGACTCATTGGAAAAGACTCTGATGCTGGGAAGGATTGGGGGCAGGAGGAGAAGGGGATGACAGAGGATAAGATGGCTGAATGGCATCACTGACTCGATGGACGTGAGTCTGAGTGAACTCTGGGATATGGTGATGGACAGGGAGGCCTGGCGTGCTGCAATTCATGGGGTCGAAAAGAGTCAGACACGACTGAGCAACTGAACTGAACTGAACTGAACAGTGATCTATCCTAAGAAAAATTCTAGAGTAGTTGGTAAAAATTTATAAATTATATTTGAATTTCAGTTTAACTTATTAAATAGGAAATTGGAAAGGAGTTAAACATCCAAAGCATTGTAGAATTGATGCTTTTGAACTGTGATGTTGGAGAAGACTCTTGAGAGTCCCTTGGACTGTAAGGAGATCCAACGAGTCTATCCTAAATGAAATCAGTCCTGAATATTCATTGGAAGGACTGATGCTAAAGCTGAAGCTCCAATACTTTGGCCACCTGATGTGAAGAACTGACTCATTGGAAATCCCCATGCTGGGAAGATTGAAGGGAGGAGGAGAAGGGGACGACAGAGGGTGAAATGATTGTTTTGCATCACTGACTCCATGGACATGAGTTTGAGTAAAGTCCTGGAGTTGGTGATGGACAGGGAGGCCTGGCGTGCTGCAGTGTGTGGGGTTGCAAAGAGTGGGACGCGACTGAACTGAACTGAACTGAACTGAACTGAACTAAATATCCAACAAGAGAATAGGCAAATACATTATGCTATATATGAGGTGAAAAATATGTTGTCTTTAAAAACTGTTCTTGAAGATAATTTTATGACAGGCAAATGCTCAATATATTTTTAAGTAAATATAACAGAAAAAAGTACGATCTTAATTTTGTTGAAAAATATAGGAAGAAGTGTAGGAGACAATGCATCATGCAGGAGACTACTATTTACCGAAATCCTTTCTTTACTTCTTCCTGATATATAGCCACACTACATTTCCTAACATCCCTTGCATTTATGTGTGACCATATGACTAAGCTCTTTCCAGAGGAATATGAAATAAATGAGGTATTCCACTCTCAGGGTTTGCTTACAAAAATCTCTTACACATAAAAATCTCCTGCTCTTTTTAACTACCGTCAGTTGACTAGAATTCAATACTCAGGGCAACCTTGAAAGTCACGTGTTGAAAATGGCAGCATGTCCATCAGCTTGGGCTTCCTGGAGGCTCAGTGATAAAGTATCGGCCTGCCAATGCAGAAGACACAGGTTTGATCCTTGGTCCGGGAGTATCCCACATGCCACAGAGCAGCGAGGCCTGTGCTCTGCAGCTACTGAGCCTGTTCTCTGTACTGGGAAGAGCAACTACTGAGTTCTGGTGCTGCAGCTTCTGAAGCCCTCATGCCCTGGAGATGGTGCTCAGCAAGAAGAGAAGCTGCTAAAATGAGAAGCCCTACTCCACAGCTAGAAAGTAGCCCCTGCTCACCACAGCTGGAGAAAAGCCTACGCATAAGCAAAGACTCACCATAGTCAATCAATAAATAAAATTATATCAAAAAATATGGGCCAGGAAAAGCATAAATTAATGTGGAGGATGAAGAACCAATGTGTGTACAACATATAAGCCATTATGTCTTACACAGTTTTTGAAAATTGAATGTAAGTTAACTCTGACTTTCTTGTCAACCAAAGTGATTAGTTAAATAATTAATACATTAGTTTCTTATATGTACAGATGTTTCTTTTGACAATTAGCTCTGAAAGACATTAGCAATGTCCTTAGCAGTATCCCTAAGAAAATATCAGAATGCAATTTATAGTGCTGCTTCTGGATTAACTAAAAGGACTCTGAATGAAAACAAACTTTAGGAAAGAAAATAAAAAGTGAGATGTACAGCTTGACAATAAGACATGGGAGATGATGGCCCTACTGATCCAGGAAGGAAACCTGTGTCCAGAGACATCCTGGGAAATTCTGTCCTTCAAATAGGCCTTCATTAATATCCTTGATCTTCATGAGCCTTTTTTTTCCTTTAATGTTAGATTTCAATGCCCCAATATAAGGTACTTTGAATAATCTTTGAAGTGTAGTTGGTTTACAATGTTGTATTAGTTTCTGGTGTACAGCAAAGTGATTCAGTTATACATATATGTATTTTTTTTCATATTTTTTTCTATCATAGTTTATAACACTATTGAATATAATTTCCTGTGCTCTACAATAAGACTTTGTTGTTTTATCTATTTTATGTATAATAGTTTGTATCTGCTAATCCCAAATTCCTAATTTATCCCTCTCCTACCTTTTTCCCGTTTGGTAACCGAGAATTCATTTTTATGTCTGTGAGTCTGTTTCTGTTTTGTGAATAAGTTCATTTGTATCATTTAGATTCCAGATGTAACTGATATATGGCATTTGTCTTTCTCTCTCTGAATACTTATAATATTTGGATCCATCCATGTTGCTTTAAATGGCATTATTGTATTCTTTTTTGTGGCTAGTAATGGCAGCCCCCTCCAGTGTTCTTGCCTGGAGAATCCCAGGGATGGGGGAGCCTGGTGGGCTGCCGTCCGTGGGGTTGCGCAGAGTCGGACATGACTGAGGCGACTTAGCAGCAGTAAGAGCGGCAATATTCCATTATATCTATATACCACATCTTCTTATCCATTCCTCTGTTGATGGACATTTGTGTTGCTTCCATGTCTGGGCTATTGTAAATAATACTGCTATGAACATTTAGGGTGCATACAGCTTTTCACATTAGAGTTTTTTTCTGGATCTATGCCCAAGAGTGGGATTGCTAGAGTATATGGAAACTGTTTTTTTGTTTTAAGGAACCTCCATGCTGTTTTCCATCTTGACTGCAGCAGTTTACATCCCCACTAGTAGTACAGGAGGGTTCTCTTCTTCCCACAACCTCTCTAGCCTTTGGTATTTGTAGACTGTGTTTTATTAATTGTCCCTTTTAAATTGATTTTTAATTGGAGGGTAATTGCTTTACGGTGTGATATTGGTTTCTGCCATACAACTGTGTGAATCAGACATTAAGTATACATATGTCCCGTCCCTCTTGAACCCTCTTTCCCCACTCCACCTCACCCTACTCCTCTAGTTTGTCACAGAGCACCAGGTTGAACCTCCTGTGTTGTATAGCAACTTCCCAGTAGCTATCTAATGTAAATAGTGCTGGAAGGAATATTGCAGTACATACATATGTCTTTCTGAATTATGGTTTTCTCAAGGTATATGCCCATTAGTGGGATTGCTGTGTCGATGATAGTTTTGGTCGTAAATTTTTTAAATTTATCTTTAAAAAAATTAATTTATTTTAATTGGAGGCTAATTACTTTACAATATTGTAGTGGCTTTTGCCATATATCAAAATGAATCAGCCAGGGGTGTACACGTGTCCTCCATCCTGAACCTCCCACTCACCTCCTTCCCCATCCCATCCCTCAGGGTCATCCCAGTGCACTGGGTCTGAGCATCCTGTCTCATGGATCAAACCTGGACTGGTGATCTATTTCACATGTGGTAATATACACGTTTCAGTGCTATTCTCTCAAATCATCCCGCCCTCGCTTTCTCCTGCAGAGTCCAAATTTGACTGTCTCTTTTGCTCTCTGTTTTGCTGTCTCGCATATAGGGTTGTTACCATCTTTCCATATATATGTGTTAATATACTGTTTTGGTGTTTTTCTTTCTGACTTCACTCCATATAATAGGCTCCAGTTTCATCCATCTCATTAGAACTGATTCAAATGAATTCTTTTTAATAGCTGAGTAATATTCCATTGTGTATATGTACCATGAGTTTTCTTATCCACTGACATCTGCCAGTGGATGTCTAGGTTGCTTCCATGTCCTGGCTATTATAAACAGTGCTGTGAACATTGGGGTACACGAGTCTCTTTCGATTCTGGTTTCTTTAGTGTGTATGCCTTGCAATGGGATTGCTGGATCATATGGCAGTTCTATTTCCAGTTATTTGAGGAATCTCCACACTGTTCTCCATAGTGGCTGTACTAGTTTGCATTCCCACCAATGTTGTAAGAGGATTCCCTTTTCTCCACACCCTCTCCAGCGTTTATTGTTTGTAGACTTTTTGATAGCAGCCATTCTGACTGGCGTAAGATGGTACCTCATTGTGGTTTTGATTTGCATTTCTCTGATAATGAGTGATGTTGAGCCTCTTTTCATGTATTTGTTAGCTATGTATGTCTTTTTAAAGGAATTTTTATGTTGTTTTCCAAAGTGGCTGTATATTATATTCCCACTAACAGTGCAAGAGGGTTGCCTTTTCTCCATATCCTCTCCAGTATTTATTGTTTGAAGATTTTTTTGATGATGGTCCTTTTGACTGGTGTGAGGTGATACCTCATTATGGATTTGATTTACATTTCTCTAATAATAAGTAATGTTGTACATCTTTTCATGTTCTTATTTTCCATCTTTATATTTTCTTTGGGGAAATATCTATTTAGGTCTTCTGTCCATTTTTTAATTGGGTTGTTTATTGTTTTATTATTGAGGTTTAGAAATTGTTTGTGTATTTTGGAAGTTAAGCCCACGTCAGTTGCATTGTTTGTGAATATTTTCTCCTAGTCTGTAGGTTGTCTTTTCATTGTTTATGGTTTCCTTTGCTGTGCATAAGCTTGTAAGTTTGATCAGGTCCCATTTGTTCATTTTACTTTTTTTTTCTATTGCCCTGGGGAGACTGACCTAAGAAAACACTGTTATAATTTATATCAGAGAACATGTTGCCTATGTTTTCTTCTAGGAGTTTTATGGTGTTCTGTCTTATATTTAAATCTTTAAGTCATGAAGTAAGACAGAAAGAAAAACACCAATACAGTATATTAACGCATATATATGGAATTTAGAAAGATGGTAACAATGACCCTATATTTGATACAGCAAGAGACATAGATGTAAAGAACAGTCTTTTGGACTCTGTGGTAGAAGGCAAGGGTGGGATGATTTGAGAGAATAGCATTGAAACATGTATATTATCATATGTGAAATAGATCGCCAGTCTAGGTTTGATGGGAGAAGGCAATGGTGACCTACTCCAGTACTCTTGCCTGGAAAATCTTATGGACAGAGGAGCCTGGTAAGCTGTGGTCCATGGGGTCGTGAAGAGTCGGACATGACTGAGCGACTTCACTTTCACTTTTCACTTTCATACATTGGAGAAGGAAATGGTAACCCACTCCAGTGTTCTTGCCAGGAGAATCCCAGGGACGGAGGAGCTTGGTGGGCTGCTATCTATGGGGTCGCACAGAGTTGCACACGACTGAAGTGACTTAGCAGCAGGAGCAGCCAGATTCAATGCATGAGACAGGGTGCTCAGGGCTGGTTCACTGGGGTGACCCTGAGGGATGGGATGGGGAGGGAGGAGGGAAGGGTGTTCAGGACGGGAAACACATATACACCTGTGCTGATTCATGTGAACGTATGGCAAAAACCACTACAATATTGTAAAGTAATTAGCCTCCAATTAAAATGAAATAAATAAATAATTGAAAAAAATTTTAAGTCATTTTGAGTTTATTTTTGTGTATGGTATGAGAGAGTGTTATAACTACATTGATTTACGTGCAGCTGTCCAACGTTCCCATTACCACTTGGAGACTATCTTTTCTTCATTGTATAGTCTTGCCTCCTTTGTTGAAGATTATTTGACTGTAGGTATGTGGGTGTTTTTTTTACCCCTGGATTCTCTATTCAGTCCCAGTGATCCATATGTCTGTTTTGCGCCAGTACCACTGTTTTGATTACTGTAGCTTGTAGTATTGTCTAAAGTCAGGGAGGGCTATGCCTCCAGCTTTGGTAATTCTGGGTCTGATATGGGTCCATATAAATTTTAGGATTATTTGTTCTAGTTCTGTGAAAAATACCATTAGTAATTTGATAGAGATTGCATTAAATCTGTAGGTTATTTTAGGTTCAGTTCAGTTCAGTCGCTCAGGCGTGACCGACTCTTTGCGACCCCATGAATCGCAGCACACCAGGCTTCCCTATCCATCACCAACTCCTGGAGTTCACTCAGTCCATTGAGTCCGTGATGCGATCCAGCCATCTCATCCTCGGTCTTCCCCTTCTTCTCCTGCCCCCAATCCCTCCCAGCATCAAAGTCTTTTCCAGTGAGTTAATTCTTTGCATGAGGTGGCCAGAGTACTGGAGTTTCAGCTTTAGCATCATTCCTTCCAAAGAAATCCCAGGGCTGATCTCCTTCAGAATGGGCTGGTTGGATTTCCTTGCAGTCCAAGGGACTCTCAAGAGTCTTCTCCAACACCACAGTTCAAAGCATCAATTCTTCGGCACTCAGCCTTCTTCACAGTCCAGCTCTCACATCCATACATGACTACTGGAAAAACCATAGCCTTGACTAGACGGACCTTAGTCGGCAAAGTAATGTCTCAGCTTTTGAATATACTGTCTAGGTTGGTCATAACTTTTCTTCCAAAGAGTAAGCGTCCTCTAATTTCATGGCTGCAGTCACCATCTGCAGTGATTTTGGAGCCCCCAATAATAAAGTCTGACACTGTTTCCACTGTTTCCCCATCTATTTCCCATGAAGTGATTGGACCGCATGCCATGATCTTTGTTTTCTGAATGTTGAGCTTTAAGCCAACTTTTTCACTCTCCTCTTTCACTTTCATCAAGAGGCACTTTAACTCCTCTTCACTTTCTGCCATAAGGGTGGTGTCATCTGCATATCTGAGGCTATTGATATTTCTAACAGCAATCTTCATTCCAGCTTGTGTTTCTTTAGGCCAGCGTTTCTCATGATGTACTCTTCGTATAAGTTAAATAAGCCGGGTGACAATATACAGCCTTGACGCACTCCTTTTCCTATTTGGAACCAGACTGTTGTTCCATGTCCAGTTCTAACTGTTGCTTCCTGACCTGCATACAGATTTCTCAAGAGGCAGGTTAGGTGGTCTGGTATTCCCATTTCTTGAAGAATTTTCCACAGTTTATTGTGATCCACACAGTTAAAGGCTTTGGCATAGTCAATAAAGCAGAAATAGATGTTTTTCTGGAACTCTCTTGCTTTTTCCATGATCCAGCGGATGTTGGCAATTTGATCTCTGGTTCCTCTGCATTTTCTAAAACCAGCTTGAACATCAGGGAGTTCATGGTTCACGTAGTGCTGAAGCCTGGCTTGGAGAATTTTGAGCATTACTAGCATGTGAGATGAGTGCAATTGTGCGGTCGTTTGAGCATTCTTTGGCATTGCCTTTCTTGCCTTCTTATTAACCCTTACTAATAGTATTTAACCCATAACCATAATTTAAAAGAATTTTGGGAAATGTATTTTTGAGCTTTTCCCTTGTGATGATAAGAACTTAGAGGAGGAAGCTTTGATGTTGAGTGGATAATAGAACACTTGGCACAATGTGAAATATGTGTTAGATATCCTATACGGTATAAGTCAAGATATCCTATATCCTATATGCTATAAGTCAAGATATCCTATATCCTATAAGTCAAGATATAGACAAACCAAATTGCCAGCAAGAGGTTTATAATATTTGCTTAAAAATCACCTTAAAGATAAAATTATATGTGGAAATATTTGTACATAAATACAAAGGAAAATAAGATATAGGTCAATTTGAGAATTAAAAGTACATCAGGAAGAAACAGAAAAGTGCATCAGGCAGTGGGAGTGGGATTTTGTAGGAACAAGTGAGACTTGTACATTATCTGCAATTTAAAAATCTAGTTTTTGTATATTACTTCTTTAATTAAAAAGAAGAATATAAATGGAACTATCTTGGGATAATTAGTACTCTAACATAGCAGTTTAAACTAATTTCTGTGACAGAGTATTGTATGACAGCTCTGAAGTTAAGTGGTAGAAATCTTGAATTACAGTTTCTGCATTAGCAGAAAATTATATAACTATATAGATAATTTTATATTCCTAGGCCTCTGTTTTCCCAGTTGTGAAACAAGGGGATTGGGTTACATGATTTTTAAGATCTCTCTAGCACTAATAACCTATAATTCTAAAAGTTTATTAGCGAGAACTATCAGAAGCATGGAATTGTTCTAGGTGTAGGGAAAGTACACTGCTTCTCTAGGAAACAGGAGGAACTGCCTGAGGCTACTCAGGATTCAGGAAATGACAGTGGGCATTTGAAGGTAACTTGTGCCTACATTAAAATTTCACTGAATTTTAGCTGTCTTCCTGTGAGACACTTAAAGTTACACAGAGAAATTTGTTTTTATGTCTTGAACAGGGTTTAGATTCAGTTGGTTTGCAAAAAAAATTCCTCTATGGTTTGTTTTTGGAGGGCATCCTTTCTGATTGTTAGGTCTTTTCTGTTTGGGTTTGTTGAAGTTTAATCGTACTCATACGTTATACTTGCACATTTAAAGAGATGTAGTCCTTTCTTATTTCTGTTAGAAAGAATCTAGAATGAAGTCTTGAGATTTCACAATTTTATGCTACCCAAGGATTAAACTTTGCAAATAATTTGCATCAGAGTTGAGGATCTACCCATTCAGCACCCGAAAGACTGAAAGTGAAGGTTAATGTCTTTTAAGTAAAAGTGAAACTATTTATAAAGACCAAACAGCATAATGATTGAAGAAAGTCTATTAGTAAAAAAGCATATTAGCAAAATTAGATGGAAAACCGAGATTTTCTATTATTTGTTGTAATAATACGTATTCATGTAATTTACTGGGTAGCATTATTAACTTTTGACATTTATTAGACATCATTTATATCCTCAGTACTGAATGCTGATAAACAGTCTTTCAGAGATACTGATTCTAAAAGATTCCAAGAAAAATACTTAGAAAGATTGATAACATAGGCATGAGTTAAAAAGGAATTTTGTATATTCATGAATGGGAATAGTAAATATTATTAAGATGTTAATTTGCCCCAAATTGATTTATAAAGTTAATGCAAACCCAGACAAAATATCTGTAGACTTTTTGTTTTGTTTTGGATAGATTGATTCTACACTTTATGTGGACATTCAAAGAATCTAGAAAAATCAAAAATATTTTAAAAAGGAAGAACAAAATTGGAAGACTCAGTTCAGTTAGTCGCTCAGTCGTGTCCGACTCTCTGTGACCCCATGAATTGCAGCATGCCAGGCCTCCCTGTCCATCACCATCTCCTGGAGTTCACCCGAACTCACGTGCATTGAGTCGGTGATGCCATCCAGCCATCTCATCCTCTGTCTTTCCCTTCTCCTCCTGCCCCCAATCCCTCCCAGCATCAGAGTCTTTTCCAATGAGTCAGCTATTCTCATGAGGTGGCCAAAGTACTGTATTTTCAGCTTTAGCATCAGTCCTTCCAAAGAACACCCAGGACTGATCTCCTTTAGAATGGACTGGTTGGATCTCCTTGCAATCCAAGGGACTCTCAAGAGTCTTCTCTAACACCACAGTTCAAAAGCATCAATTCTTCGGTGCTCAGCTTTCTTCACAGTCCAACTCTCACATCCATCCATGACTACTGGAAAAACCATATAGCCTTGACTAGACGGACCTTTGTTGGCAAAGTAATGACTCTGCTTTTGAATATGCTATCTAGGTTGGTCATAACTTTCCTTCCAAAGAGTATGCGTCTTTTATGCCTTTTTTTTTTAAGTCACTCAGTCGTGTCTGACTCTTGTGACCCCATGGACTGTAGCCTACCAGGCTTCTCTGTCCATGGGATTCTCTAGGCAAGAATACTGGAGTGGATTACCATTTCCTTCTCCAGGGGTCTTCCCGACCCAGGGATCGAACCCTGGTCTCCCGCATCAGAGGCAGACGCTTTAACCTCTGAGCCACCAACTAACTAATTTTGAGACTTAAAAGATAAAGCACTAGTAACCAGGACAATACAATATATTATTGGCGTAAAAATAGACCAATAAATCAATGTAACAGAATAAAAAGTCCACAAAAAGACCCATGCATATGTGGCTAATTAATTTGCAGAAAATCATAATAATACAGTGGGGGAAAGAATGATCATATCAACAAATGGTGCTGGAGCAATTGGATAGATGTGTACAGAGATATAAACCTCTACCATTATCTCACATCATGTACACAAATTAGCTCAAAATGGGTCATAGACCTAAATATAGGAGCTAATACTGTAAAATCCCTAAGTGCAAACATATAAGAAAAATCTTATGAAACATTTCATATGGTAAACTTGAGGCTCTGGGAACCCATACCACCATTCATAATTTTTCTGTCTCTCCTCAGCACCTAGCACAGGCCTGGTTACAGAAGATATCCAAGGGCTACTGGAAATGAGATCTAGATTTTTTTCTTCTGTATGTCATATCTCTGGTATATTCTCTCAGGATTGAGCTTCACTTCTTTCATACTGTACTGGTGGAAAATGTGGACCTCCATAGCATCAACCCCAATGGGAAGATCACTAATACTCCTTTTCTTGGGATTTTCTCAAAGCACTTCTGAGCTGAAATAATGGGACTCTTAAATTTTCACTCATAGTTTGGTATTGCCTCAGCTCCTGCTCCAGACTGGATCTAGTGGTTGTGCTGCTCCCTGGCCACCCAGGCTGAGGCCCTGAGAAAGCATAGAGAGTCAGAGTGCTGAGGTTTATCCGCGAGAGGGTGACTTATCCTAGCGTAAGAGTTATTCCAAAGGAATATAGGAAGGGGTACTTAAATCACCATAAACAAGTAAAACATCTGTTTTTAAAGTATGCCAAGGAAGGATGTGATACTATTTTTATAAGCAGTGCAGAATTTCTTTTTTCCCTGTTCTCTGAATTAGAGGTCTCCAATTTACTTTGCTCATAGTCTAGACAAACCCTAGTAAGAAATACTGCAACTGAGAACATTTTTGTTTTTCCTTTTTAAAGTCTCACCATGGTGCGTTTTTTTTTTTTTTTTAATTACTAGAGACATATTCACTTAAAACTTTAGTTGATCTAAAATGACGATGAAAAGATCAAAATAACCAGAAAACAACCCCCAAAGAATGAACAAAATGGTAATAAGTGTATAACTATAAATAATTATTTTCAAGGTAAATGGACTAAATGCTATAATCAAAGACGTAGAGTGGCTTAATGGGTGCAGAAATAAGACATACACACACACACATCCTGCCTATAACAGACTCACTTTTTAATCTAAAGACACATACAGACTGAAAGTGAGGGCATGGAAAAAGATATTCTGTGGAAACAGAAACAACAAGAAAGCTGGGGTAGCAATACTATACCAGAAAAATAGACTTTAAAACAAATAATATAGCAAGAAACAAAGAGAGACACTACATAATGATAAATGGATCAATTAAACAAGAAGATATAATCATTTAAAATATGTATACACCCAACATAGGAGCACCTAAGTAGATAAAGCAAATTTTAATAGACATCATAGAAGAAATTGACATCAACAAAATAATAGTGGGGGACTTTCATATCCCATTTACAATGAGGAAACACTGGCCTTAAATGACACAGTAGACTAGGTGACCTTGATAGATAGGTAGGACATTCCATCACAAAGCAGCAGAATCTGCATCCTTTTCAAGTGCCCATGGAGCATGCTCCAGAATAGATTGCTCGGACACCAAATAGGCAGTAAATTCAAGATTGAAATCACATTAGTCATCTTTTCTGACCACAGTGCTATGAGACTAGACATTAACTCTAAGAAAAATACTGTAAAAACACAACTTGGAGGCTGAATAATGTGCTACTAAACAACCAGTGAGTCACTGAAGAAATTAAAGAAGAAAAAAAAAATACCTAGAGACAAATGAAAATGAAAACACAATGATCCCAAATCTATGGGATGTAGCAGAAGCAATTTTAAGGGGGAAGTTTAAGGCAATATAACCCTACCTCAAGAACAGCAAAAATCTCAAGTAAACAACCTAACCTTGCTCCTAAAGGAACTAGAGAAAGAACAAAGACCAAATCAAGTAGAATGAAAGAAATCACAAAAATCAGAGCAGAAATAAATTACATAGAGACTGAAAACACGATAGAAAAGATCAATTTAAAAGAGCTAGTTTTTTTGAAAAGAGAAACAAAATTGATGATCCTTTAGGGTTTCCCTGATAGCTCAGTTGGTAAAAAGAATCTGCGTGCAATCAATGCAGTTGACCCTGGTTTGATTCCTAGGTTGGGAAGATCCCCTGGAGAAGAGTTAAGCTACCCACTCCAGTATTCTTGGGCTTGTCTTGTGGCTTAGCTGGTAAAGAATCTGCCTGTAGTGTGGGAGACCTGGATTCAGTCCCTGGGTGGGAAAGATCCCCTGGATAAGGCAAAGGTGACCCACTCCATTATTCTGGCATGGAAAATTCCATGGAATGCATAGTCCATGGAATTTATTTCTGTGAGTTACAGAAATAAATAATATTTACAGAAATAAATAATATAGAGACTAAAAACATAATAGAAAAGATCAATGTAAAAGAGCTAGTTTTCTTAAAAGATAAACAAAATTGATGATCCTTTAACCAGGCTCATCAAAAAAAAAGAGAGCCCAAATCAGTAAAATCAGAAATGAAAAGAAGTTACAATTGACACCAGAGAAATATAAAGGACTTTGCATGCTAAGTTGCTACAGTTGTCTCCCGCTCTTTGTGACCTTATGGATTGTAGACTGCCAGGCTCCTCTGACCATGGGATTCTCCAGGCAAGAATGCTGAAGTGGTTTACTGTTTCCTCCTCCAGGGGATCTTTCTGACCCAGGGATCAAACCCACATTTCTCGTCTTCTGCATTGGCAGGCAGGTTCTTTACCACTAGTGCCCCCTGGGAAGCCAATAAAAGGCCATAAGGTATTATTAATGAACAATTTTATGCCAATAAAAAGGACAACCTAGAAGAAATGGGCAAGTTTCTAGAAATGTACAATCTCCCAAGACTGAATCAGGAAAAAATATAAATAATGAACAAATCAATTACCAGTAATTAAAGAAACTACCAACAGACAAAAGTCCAGAACTATATGGCTTCACAGGTGAATTCTAACAAACATTTAGAGAAAAATTAACATCTGTATTTGTCAAATTATTCCAGAATATTGCAGAGGAAGGAATGCATCCAAGCTCATTCTCTGGGGCCAGCATTAACTTGATAACAAAACCAGACAAAGATAGCACAAAAGGGGGAAATTATAGATCAGTGTCACTGGTGAACATAGATGCAAAGATCCTCTGCAAAATATTGGCAAATCATATCCAACAATACCTTAAAAATATCATACAACCTGATCAAGTGAAATTTATCACGGGAATGCAAGGATGGTTCGGTATCCACAAATCAATCAACATGATACACCACAATAACAAATGGAAGAATGAAAATCATGTGACCATCTTAATACATACTGGAAAAGTGATTGACACAGTTCAACAACCATTTATGATAAACACTCTTAACAAAGTGAGTATAGGGGGAACATACCTCCACATAATACAGGGCATATATGATAGACCCATAGCTAATATCCTACTTGCTAGTGAAAAGCTGAAAGCACTTCCTCTAACAAGGAGGCTTACTCTTATCACTTTTATTCAACATAGTAATGGAAGTTCTAGCCAAGTAATCAGACAAGAAAAGGAAATAAAAGGAATCCAGTTGGAAAGGAAGAAGTAAAGCTTGCTGTCTGCAGATACTATACATAAAAAATGCTAAATATGCCACCAAAAAGTACTAGAACTCATCAATTCATTCAATAAAGTTTCAGGTTATGAAATTAACATACAAGAATCTTATGTTTCTATACACTAACAGCAAAGTAACAGAGAAATTAAGAAAACCATCCTATTCATAATTACACGAAAAGAAATAAAACATCTGGGAATAAATCTAACTAAGGAGATAAAAGACTTGTACTTGGAAAACTATAAAGCACTGATGAAAGAAATTAAGGATGATACACCATGCTCATGGATTCGAGCAGCAATATTGTGGAAATGACCATACTGCCCAAGGCAATCTATAGGTTTGGTGCAGTCCCTTTCAAAATACCAATGGCCTTTTTCATGGAACTAGAAGAAACAATTCTAAAATTTGTATGGAAACACAAAATATCCTGAATAGCCTAAATGATTTTAAGAAAGAAGAACAAAACAGGACATATCACATTCCCTTATTTGAAATTATACTACAAAGCTACAATAATCAAAACAGTATGTTATGGGCACAAAAACAGACACATAGATCAATGGAACTGAATAGAGAGCTTGTAAACAAACACACACTTCTATGATTAACCTGTTACAAAGGAGGTTAGAATATATGATGAAGGAAAGATAGCTTCTTCAATAAATGGTATTGTGAAAACTGTTCTGCTACATGCAAAGGACTCAAACTACCTATTCTCATACCACATAAATTAAAAAAAATTAAAGACTTAAATTTAAGACCTGAAACCAATCACATCTGAAAGAAAATAGAGGCAGTAGGTTCTTTGACACTGGTCTTAGCAATAATTTTTGGATGTGACTCTTCAAGCAAGGAAACAAAAGCAAAAATAAACCAATAGGACTACATTAAACTTTAAGCTTTTGTAAAATGAAGGAAGTTATCAACAAAATGGAAAAGCTGCCTACTGAATGTGAGAAGATATTTGCATTGCAAGCCATATATCTGACTAAGGGTTAGTATCCAAAACATATAAAGAACACATACAACTCAACATCAGGAAAGCAATCTGATCTAAAACTAAGGAGAGGACCTCAATAGACATTTTCCCGAAGAAAACATACAAATTGCCAACAGGCATCTGAAAAGATTGGCTCAACATCAATAATCATCAGGCAAATGCCAATCAGTATTACAGTGAAGTATCACCTCATGCCTGTCAGAATGGCTGTTATCAAAAAAACAACAAATAAGAAGTATTTCTAAGGATGTCAAGAAAAGGGAACTCTTACGCACTGTTGGTGGAAATGTAAATTGGTACAGCCACTATGGAAATTCCTCAAAAAAGTGAAAATAGAACTACCATATGATCCAGCAGTTCCAATTCTGTGTATCCAAAGAAAACAAAAATATTAACTGAAAAAGGTATGCACACCTCTATGTTTATTGCAACATTATTTACAACAGCCAAGATACGAAAAACAGCCCAAGTGGTCATCAGTAGATGAATGGATAAAGAAGATGTGGGGTGTGTGTGTGTGTGTGTGTGTGTGTGTGTGTGTGTGTGTGTATGTGTTGTTATTGTTGTTCAGTCACTAAGTTGTGTCTGACCCTTTGCAGCCCCCTGGACTGTAGCACACCAGGCTCCTCTGTCTTCCACTGTCTCCTAGAGTTTGTTCAAATTCATGTCCATTGAGTCAGTGATGCTATCTAACTATCTCATCTGCTACTGCCCCTTTCTCCTTTTGCCTTCAATCTTTCCCACCATGGGTCTTTTCCAGTGAGTCAGATCTTCGTATCAGGTGGCCAAAGTATTGGAGCTTCAGCTTCAACATCAGCCCTTCTGGTGAATATTCTGAGTTGATTTCCTTTAGGATTGACTGGTTTGATCTCCCTGCAGTCCAAGGGCCTCTAAAGAGACTTCTTCTCTAGCACCACAATTTGTAAGGTATGTATGTAATATATACATACAAATAATAATATATAATATTATATAATTATATTATTATATAATACATGCATATATATACACACGCACGCACACACACAAATAGCTAACTCATTGGAAAGGACCCTGAAGCTGAGAAAGATTGAAAGCAGAAGGAGAAGAGGGCAACAGAAGATGAGATGGTTGGATGGCATCATTGATTCAATGGACATGAACTTGGGCTAACCCTGGGAGATAGTGAGGGACAGGGAAGCCTGGCATGCTGCAGTTCATGGGGCCAAAGAGTTGGACACAGCTTAGCAACTGAACAGCAACAACATATATATATATATATATATATATATATATATAAACATACACACACACATATGTATATGAAAGGTATATTATGGGTACATACATATACACACAATGAAATATTAATCACTCATAATTGCTCAACATCATTAATCATCAGGCAGATGCAAATCAATATTACAATGAAGTTTCACTTCATGCCTGTCAGAATGGCTGTTATCAAAAAAACAACAAATAAGAAGTATTTGTAAGGATGTCGAGAAAAGGGAACGCTTATGTACTGTTGGTGGGAACGTAAAGAATAAAATCTTGCTATTTGTGACAATATGGATGAACATAGATGATATTATGCTAAGTGAAATAAGTCAGACAAAGACAAATACTGTTTGATCACACTTATATTTGGAATCTAAAAACCAAAACAAATAAACAAACATAACAAAGCAGAACCAGTCATACACACAGAGAAGCAAATGGATTGTTGCCAGAGAGTAGAAGGGAAGAAGGAGAGAAATAGGTGAGAGGGATTAAGAGGTCCAAACTTTCAGTTTCAGAGTAAATGAAATGTACAGTGTATACATTCATACAGGTGTGAAATGTACAGTGTGGGAAATACAGTTGATAATTATGTAGTATCTTTGTATGGTGACAGATGACAACTAGACTTATGTTGATAATTTTGAAATATATATAAATATCAGATTGCTGTGTTATATACCATAAACTAACATAGTATTGAAGATCAGTTATACTTCAAAAATATAAAAACACGTGAATGAACTAAAAAAAGAGACCAGAATTGTGGCTATCAGAGATGGGGGTGGAGGGAAGGGAATTAAATGAAGATCGTCAAAAGGTACAAACTTCCAGTTATAAGTACTAGGGATGAAATGTACTTGATAAAAATAATTAACACTGCTGTACCTTATAAATGAAAATTATTAAGAGAGTAAATCCTGAGTTCTCATCACAAGGGAAAAGTATTTTCTGTTTCTTCAGTGTTTCTGTATGAGTTGATGGATGTTCACTAAACCTATTGTGATAATCATTTCATGATGTATATAAGTCAAGTCATTATGTTGTACATTTTAAACTTATATAGTACTTATTTCAGTTATATCTCAATAAAGCTGGAAAAACAAAACAAAACTTTAGCTCATGTAGTCCATAGCAGAATCAACACAAAATCTGAATCCTTGTGGTGAGCTCTTGTCATTTAGAAACTAAAGTCCGGGAACTAAAGAGCCTCTTAATGAAGGTGAAAGAGGATAGTGAAAAGCTGTCTTAAAACTCAACATTCAAAAAATGAAGATCATGGCATCTGGTTCCATCACTTCATAGCAAATAGATGGGGAAACAATGGAAACAGTGACAGACTTTATTTTCTTGGGCTCCAGAATCACTGTAGTTGGTGACTGCAGCCATGAAATTAAAGGAAGCTTGCTCCTTGGAAGAAAAGCTATAGCAAACCTAGACAATGTATTAAAAAGCAGAGATGTCACTTTGCCAACAAAAGTCTGTCTAGTCAAAGCTATGGTTTTTCCAGTAGTCATGTATGGATTTTAGAGTTGGACCATGAAGAAAGCTGAGCACAGAAGAATTGATGTGTTTGAACTGTGATGTTAGAGAAGACTCTTGAGAGTCCATTGGACTGTAAGGAGATCAAAGCTGTCAATCCTAAAGGAAATCAATCCTGAATATTCACTTGAGGGACTGATGCCGAGGTTGAAGCTCCAATACTTTGGCTACCTGATGCGAAAAGCTGACTCATTTGAAAAGACCCTGATGCTGGGAAGGATTGAAGGCAGGAGGAGAAGGGGACGACAGAGGATGAGATGGTTGGATGGCATCACTGACTCAATGGACATGGGTTTGAGAAGCTCTGGGAGGTGGTAAAGGACAGGGAAGCCTGGCGTGCTGCAGTCCACGGGTTCGCAGAGTCAGACACGACTGAGCAACTGACCAACCAATGTGTCTTAATGCTTATCTCTTATATGACAGTTACTTAAGCAAGAGCATTTATAGTTATTATATTGTTATATTTAAGGAGTCTTTGGTAACTAAGCAATTTAGTCCCTTATTTCTTCAAATTTACTGCATGTATCTGCTTAGACATTGTATAAAAACTTATTTAGGGAGTTAGCAAAAAATTATCTTCAGGCTGGAGGGTTCTGTGTGTGAATGTGTATAAAATTTCTTTACAGAGACTTTGAGTTTGTAAAACTGTTTTGCTTCTGACTATTTTTGCCTTCCCTCATGGCCTGCTGCTCTAGATGATTTGAGAATAAACTGGTTCTTGTCTGAGGGATGGTCATACAGACAACAGCTGAAGGAAATTCTGAATATACTATAGGAGTTTATGGTTTTCTATAAATTTCAGAGTATCTGAAAGAGCTAGTTTTTATTTCAGGCACAATAATGTCAATATATTTTGTAACATCTCATTTTACTGCTTTTCACCAAACGAGGTTTCCTAATAGTGTGGTTAACATTTATTTTCCTTTATCCTAAGTAAAGTAAATGAATGAATGAAAAGTCAAGCAGAAGGCCTGAAATGTCTTCTCCATTCACCAAGAGTCGATGAGCATTTTCTTCTGTAGATTTCAGAGAACTAAGATTTGGACTTCAACCAGGTTCTCTGCTACTGCTGCAGCATGGAGGCATTCATGTATGCTGTTTTTTTTTTTTTTTTTTTAATTACTGCTTAGAAAGCAATGGGTATTGATAGGCCCTAGTATGACCTCAAAGAATGCCACCTGAAGCTGATGGTGGCTTCTGTGTGCTTGGCTTGTCTTCAGTACTGGAGTTTCACTCTGTCTTAGTCTGCTTGGTCTGCCAGAAAAGTACCATAGACTGGGTGACTTAACCCACAGACACTTATTTCTCACAGTTCTGAAGGCTGGAAGTCCAAAATCAGTGTACCAGCATATTTGGTTTTTGGTAAAGATCCTTTTCCTGGATTGCAGATAGCTATCTTCTTGCTGTACTCTCATATGATAGAGAAAGAAAGATGGTTCTGTTCTCTTCTCTTTTAGGATACTAATCCCATCACAGGGGCTCTATCTTCATGACTTCATATAAATTTAATTACACCAAAGACCCCACTCCAAATACCATCACATTGGGGATTAGGACTTCAGCATGTGGATTTTAGGGTTAAGCACACATTTAGTCCAAGCACACCTCTTGCCTTTAGCTGCATGTGGAGTCTTCCATTGACTTCACTGGATATAAGGCATAAGAACTGAATAAGATTTCACTTGTGCTCCTTATTATTTGTCCTGAAGAGTAAAAGGTCTTGTGAGTTTCAGTTCTTATGAATTTGCACTAAAGGGAAAGTTTGATAATTATGATAAAAATCTGACATCCAGAGAGGCCTATGTTAAACATTCCTCATATTTATTGGGGATACCCTGAATAGCACATTGGCAGGAATGGTTTTTTAAAAAATTATGTCAGGCTGGAAGGATTTCACCAGTTACTTTTTGATATAAGCAGGTTTTATCCGGCACTTTTACCAACAACTTGACCTACATTTCATGTGGTACAACAACAAATTTCAGTAAAAAATAGAAGCCAAGAATGCTGGATTTAAAACTGAAAATATTCAAGAGAGGGGGTGTTTATAGGTACTTCTTTCTGTTTACCATCTTAAAATGGATGTAGTACCAATGAAGGTTCTAGGATTTTATTTCAGCCCACATTTAAAATGTTCTGAATAAACGCATGTGGTTTACTTTCATAGTGTTTACAGAGCACAGTTAAACAGCATTCAATGTCTAGGGTTAACCTCAAAATAGTATGTGTATTACTGGAGTAGAATGTAATCTGAGCAGGACTGGACAGTGGGTCCTTTTCTTCTGTGCTTTTTATTCAGTCAGTTCCATTAACTCTACTGAAACCTCACTCTTTGGTTCAGTGGTAGCTGCTTGTAGTAAATGATATTTACTATCCCTTATCTTTCTGTTTTGGGTGGAGGACAGATATTATCAGATACTTTGAAAGCTTTTTAGGAAAATGAGGAAGAAGGAGATTGCTTTTCCTTCTAATAATGCAACAGTTTAAGGATGTAGGCTGTATTCCTTAGGCTAGTGATCAGGTATGCCTAAGTGGAGGGAGATAGTGATATTGTTGACCCATGGTCTGTTGCTTATCTCAGGCTTGGGGAAATAAGCCCAGGGCTAAGGGCCTGGAATAATGTTTCTCCAGTGTAGGAAGCAATTGTATGTTCCCTGGTCCTATATACTCTGTATTATATCTCTATATATGTGTTTATCTCTCTGTATGCTAATATACGCTATATTAAGGTTCTCTAGGGGATATCCTATTGGTTCTGTTTTTTGGAGAACCCTAATACAGCACATAAGATATAAACAAAATTCCTGAAGCTTAAACCCTCATCCTTGTCATATTCATTGGCTTATTTTTATTCCTATTCTGAAAAGGTTAAGTATAGGACAGTGAAGAAGACACAGTCTGATTGTGATTTTAGGAATTCTTTACATGTTTATTGGAAATATATCCAGTTGAAACAACCTAAAAGTTCAACATTAGCATACTGTTTAATGAAGATTATCAATATAATATTTAACTGTACAATGAACATTATTAAAAATGCATTGCAAATAAATACTTACTGATATAGAATTATCCTCATAGTATATGACTAAAGTTAAAAAGTCACTTCAGGGACTTCCCTGGTGGCTCAGTGGATAAGAATCTGCCTTGCAATGCAAGGGACACGGGTTCGATCCCTAGTCCTGGAGTCTTCCACAAGCCATGGAGCAGTTAAGCGTGTGTGCCACAGCTGCTAAGTCCATGTGCTGCAGCTGTCGAAGGCCACGTGCCTAGAAGCCTGTGTTCTGCAACAAGAGAAGCCACTACAGTGAGGAGACTGCACTGCAAAGTGAAGAGTAGCCCCCACTCACCACAACTAGAGAGAGTCTGTGAGCTGCAGTGTGGTCCAGCACAACCAAAAATTAAAAAAAAAAAAAAGCCACTTAAAAACATGTAACACTCATAATGAGATAAATATTTATGTATTAGAAGTTCTATAATAGCATTATTCTACAGAAATATAGCATAAGCCACAAACACAAACCACATATGTCATTTAAAATTTTCTAGTAATGACATTAAAACAAGTAGAAATAAGTGAAATTAATTTTAATAATGTATATTTATGCAGATATAGCTAAAAATGAAAAGTAAAAGTGTTATTCACTCAGTTGTGGCTGACTTTTGCCCCACCATGGACTGTAGCCTGCCAGGGTCCTCTCTTCATGAAATTCTCCAGGCAAGAATATTAGAGTGGATAGTCATTCCCTTCTCCAGGGGATCTTCCTGACCCAGGGATCAAACTTGGGTCTCCCACATTGCAGGCAGATTCTTTATCACTTGAGCCACCGGAGAAGCCCAAATATAGCCAAGATATTGCTAAATATTAATATAACTAACAAATTCTTTATATTTTATGTTTGTATACTATTTTTGAAATACAGTGAGTATTTTTATCATTAAAGCATATTTCATTTCAGACTAAATCTTTTTCACCTGCTAAATTGTCTCATGTGCTTATGGCTACCATATTGAATAATGCAGAGCAAGAAAGATATGCATCAAAATATTAATAAGGTTATCTATAGGTGGTTGGAGAAGGCAATGGCAACCCACTCCAGTACTGCCTGGAAAACCCCACGGATAGAGGAGCCCATGGGGTTGCTACGAGTCAGACACGACTGAGCGACTTCACTTTCACTTTTCACTTTTATGCATTGGAGAAGGAAATGGCAACTCACTTCAGTGTTCTTGCCTGGAGAATCCCAGGGACGGGGGAGCCTGGTGGGCTGCCGTCTCTGGGGTCACACAGAGTCGGACACGACTGAAGTGACTTAGCAGCAGCATAGATGGTAGAGTTATGGATTCATCTTCATCTTTTGCTTGCTCATTTTATACAATATATAAGATAGATGTCTTTATAATAGACATCTGTTGCTTTTATAAGAAGTTAAAACAATCTATGTTTAATTAAAATGTTTCATAGAAAGACTTTAGATCCTGTGATGAAACTCCTATTGGCTTATACCTCTAAGACATCCTCTTGTAGAGGAAGATGTAGTCAGTTTTCAAGACAACTGAAGTTTATAAATGGAGACTCACATCAGGACTGCATGCAGTCAAAAGACTGTGTGTATGCATGTGTGTATATGTACATACGTGTGTGGCATCCATGTATGTATGTGTATATGTGTGTGCATACATGAATGGAGATGGTGTATAATGGGCTTCTGTGGACACTGGAAATTCCCATAGTCATAGACACATGGTGGCCCTGAGGCATGAGCATCATAGTCTTTCAGTGAGGATTATTAACCTGAAGTTACAGTCCTTAGTCTCAAATTAATCTGTTTTTCTTCACCAGAATATCCTCCCATTTCTTAGCCCAGGATGACCTGCTGGACTAAACACAAAATCCGAGCTAGATAGTTCTTGGGTTGCGTTGTAGAGGTTAAGCATGAACATTTCAGAGCAGTTAGGGCCAGATTCCCATCAAAAGCAACCTCTTGGGAATTTGGAGTACTCAAGTATTAGCCAAGTTAGGGTCTAGTTCAATATTCTTCTGAAATGACACACTGGAATTATTCAGTCAGAGGGAGCTATGGAATGTACCCTACCACATGATCAGAAAGCCCTGAACTATAAACAATGGAACTATTAGAATGCCAAATGGAGTCATATGGAGATCAGTGACACTTTACATGCTATCATCTTAGTGGCCTCATAACAAACATTGTATTCATTAAAACTTTGCCCTTGGGGTACCTTGACCTAAGTCAATGATGGTCTAAAATACTAGACTGCATCATGTCTAATTCCTTTGACTTTTATTAAAGTTAATCATGATAAACTCATTTGGTCTTAATGTCAGTGTTATAAGTACTGTATCAGTACTGTTTCTCTCCACAGTTTATTATTAATTTTCAGGAGATTCCCAGATGTGCCTGGGATGGAAGTGAAGTAAACATGAACTGGTTCCCCAAAGTTCTGATCTGAGCAGTCTGAGCCAATCTGACAAAAACCTCATGTGCCTTTAAGTGTAAAGCACCTGCCAAGCCACATGTGCACCAGATCGCTGGGATTCCTTGGCTTTGTTTTCCTGAGAAGGAGGCTTGGGTAGTGGGGCACTCACTAAACCACTAAATATTTCTTTCCTTTTGTTTTAAAAATAGAAATTCTTACAAAACAAGCCTCATCTCTGGTTTCCAAACCATAAAGTTCTGAAGCAGGGACTTTGAGGAATCCTCAGTATTTCTGAATGAAATGTCAGTAAGTCACATCATCGTTTTCAGCTCTTGCACTCTCTGCAGAGAACTCTGATGGTCTGTTGGTAAAACCATTCACTGAGTGAAGTGACTGATGTAGAATTAAGGAGGAGGATACAGCACCTATTTATTTGGGCTTCAAGAATTAATTGGCATTTTCCAGGCTTTCTTTCTTTAACTTGATGGAACAGTAGACATGCCACACAACTGCTCTGTTTCATTTCAGAGAGCAGACTCCGTGAGGAAGAACACACTTAATAACATTCCATGAAATGGAAAAGTTAGTCTCCCTTCTGTGCAAGTCTAGTTACAAACAGCTTATAACCTATCAAGCCTAAGACTTGGCAAAGATAATTTATTGAGTCTTATTTACTAAAGATGCTGGAAATAGTTCATATCAATTAGGGTTGGTCAGTTGCTTTAACAAATAGATCCATAAATGTATAATTGTTCAAATAGAATATGAGTTTATTTCTTGCCCATATATGAGTGCTGGGCAAGGGAGTAGGTGGGCAGTATCCCTCCTAAACACAGTCCTTCAGGAATTGAGGTTGTTGGAGGCCTTGCCAACTTCAGCATGTGGATGGCCCAGGGTGCCTCTGTTAGGGGAAAAGAACAGACAGGAAAATACATAGGAGAATTTTACAGACCAGAACTGGATACGACATGTAACATTTCTACTTACTCATCATAGGCTAGGATTCATTACTGTGGTCTCACCTAACTATGAGGGATGCTGGGAAAGGTAGTCCCTGACTGGGCAATCACTTTTAAAATCATCTCTACACTATAGATGGGAGCCTATGAATTTTTGGTGTGTGCTCAGCTATCTATATCAAATGCTCTGTTCTTTTCCTTTTAAGAAAATTTATTAAAAAATTAAAACTAGTGTTTAAAAATAATAAGTGAACAGATAATTTTCCCTAGGAATGACCTTAATGATGATACCTTCACAACTGTCTCCATGAAACCTATATAGAGGAAATTGAAGAAAAAAGAAATGGGAGGAAAGAAGACAAGAAACATAGAGGAGGAGAAGGAAAAGAGAGAGGATAAGAGATGGGGAAAGATGGCAAGGGAAACAGTGAAAAACATGATGAGATGATGAGAAAAGTAAAATCCTACCACACTGGACAGGCTTAGGGGTTAAGGAGAATTAACAGATTTTGCATCTCTTTCATTTTTCCTCTCAGGCCATAGGTCAGCTTTATACAAATTTATGTGGGCATAGCTAGGTTCTGGCTCCCTTTCACTGCTGTTGCTGTTGCTGCTAAGTCACTTCAGTTGTGTCCGACTCTGTGCGACCCCATAGATGGCAGCTCACTAGGCTCCTCTGTCTCTGGGTTTCTCTAGGCAAGAATACTGGAGTGGGTTGCCATTTCCTTCTCCAATGCATGAAAGTGAAAAGCGAAAGTGAAGTCGCTCAGTCGTGCCCAACTCTTAGCGACCCCATGGACTGCAGCCTACCAGGCTCCTCCGTCCATGAGATTTTCCAGACAAGAGTACTGGAATGGGGTGCCATTGCCTTCTCCGCCCTTTCACTGCACATATATCCTAATTCTGGCTTACTTTTTGCCATGACACATCGAAATATAATGCATACCAGCTTGTAAACTACAAAGAATTATCTGATTGTAATTATGATGAGTATTAACAGAAAACCTGAAACATTTTTTAAAGGTTGTATTACTGGAGTAAATAAAAAGATTAATCACAATTTATTAATTGTAATTCCATTTTACTAAATAATATATATTGATATATAAAGTACATATAGATAAAGGCATAAATCTTCCTTGCTTGATGGAATTTCACAAAAATGAACATCAAGAAATATAACCCACATTCAGATAATCTTCTTGTGCCTGTTCCTGACAATTAACCCCTCCCTTTCCCCTAGAGATAACTTAAAATTTATAGAAATGGAATATATAGTATGAAATTTTTTTCTGTGACATTGACTTATATTGTTATGTGTGGCAGCAGTGTGTTCATTTTTATTACTGTATAGGATTCCATTGTATGAATATGCAACAATATATCTATTTACTCTTCAAGGACATTTTGATTGTTTCCAGTTTTCAGCTATTATGAATAACACTGCTATGACACTCTTGTCCATGTCCTTTTGTCTGCATATGTGCACATTTTTCCTCAGTATTTACCTATGAATGAAATTTCTATCTTATTGAGTAAATATGCATTCTCTTTTAGTGCTGTGCTGTGCTAAGTTGCTTCAGTCGTGTCCACCTCTTCATGACCCTATAGGCTGTAGCCCACCCGGCTCCTCTGTCCATGGGATTTTCCAGGCAAGAATACTGGAGTGGGTTGCCATGCTCCCTTCCAGGGGATCTTCCGAACCCAGGGATTGAACCTGTGCCTCTCATGTCTCCTGCATTGGCAAGTGGGTTCTTTACCACTAGCACCACCTGGGAAGCCCTCTCTTTCAGTGGATACAGTTAAACCATTTAAAAAATGACTGGAACAACTCACTTTCTCAGTATAGTGTATTGGAGAGTTCCAGTTTTTCCACATCTAGCCAGCACTTAGTACTGTTGGTCTTCTTACTTTTAGTCACTCTATAGTGGTTTCAAATTTCCTGATAATTAATGAACATGAGAGCCTTTTCATGTGTTTATTAGTTATTGGATATGCAATTAACCTGAATATATTCAATATATTCAAATATATTGAAAAAGCCCTGTTTTTTCAATCCTTATGGTAGAACAGTAGTGATTTGCCCAGATTTCCATTTACCAAGCCAGGCCACCCATGCCCCCAGATGCTGTGAGTGACAACTGTCAACAGTACGTGTTACCCACCTACTCCAGAGAACTGGTCCTTTTCTAATGGGGCTGTCTTCCCTGGGCAGTTCCATATCCTCTAGGCATGTGACTATTAGTCATTCAGCTCTTGGATGAGTAATGTGAGGGAGCAAAAGACTGGCCTCCTTGGTGCAAGAAAGGTCAACCTATTGTGTGGTTTAAGCTTCTGACTTCTAAGGATTAATCTGTAGCTAGCTTTACCCAAGACTGCGTCTTTGTTTGACTCTTTCTCCTTTACAATTCTGCTTTTGCTCTCTTCCTATATAGATTTTTTTCTGAAGTGCATGCTCTCAATAAATCATGTACACTAAAAACCCTCTCTCAGATTTTGCTTCTAGGGAAGCCAACCTAATACCATTGTTCCTAGAAGTGCTTGTAGGGAGCAGACTCTAAGAATGTGACCCCAGGTTGTATCACTTTCTAGCAGTATAACAGACCATGTCATCATCACTACTGATAGTCTGTTACCATATGGAAGTGCAACTGCTAAGGCTTTCATCAGTGGTGAACTGGCATTGAAATAGTGAAAGAATATGTATTGCTTTGTGCATTGTTTCTGACATTTTGAAGGTAGCAGAGGACTGTAAATTGGGTGGCTATTGTTTATTTCCACTGAAAATAGAAAGTCGTAGGTTCAGGACTTGCCGTGCATGCTAAGTTGCTTCAGTCGTGTCCAGTGCTTTGCAAGCCTATGGACTGTAGCTCACCAAGCTCCTCTGTTCACAGGATTCTCTAGGCAAGAACACTGGAGTAGGTTGTCATGCCCTTCACCAGGGAATCTTCCAGACCCAGGAATTGAACCTACATCTCTTACATCTCCTGCATTGGCAGTTGGGGTCTTTACTGTTAGCACCACCCGGGAAGCCCTAGGCTGAGGCTAGTCAATCACAAAGTTAAAGCAAAGTGTGAGAGTTAGAGGGCATCTTAACTGTCAAAGTGACCTCATTTCTTGTTAGTGAAGGAGAGAGAGAGATGAAGATCAGGCACAGGACCTAATCTTTTAAGCATGACAGAACTTTGGAAAAGCCTGAATTTTCAGCCTAGCCCAGCATTCTGTGCTAAAGATAAATCCCTTGTAGAGAAGGAGTGAGACTGTAAGACTTGATGCGAAGTTGTCTTGGTAGATGAACTCAAGCAACCAGATTCCCTTGTGCTCTCTGATTCCCTTGCACTCTCCGGGTTTACAAAAGTGACACCGACTCTCCACTGTAGAAAAACACAGTCTCTCTTTCTTGAAGACTATGAGAAAAGTAGCAATAGTATGTTGGTTTTCATCAGGTTCTGCCCTCAATTTGCTTCATGACTGCCAGTATTAAATTTATCATGAACCAGATAGGCATGTGCTGGGAAACATAATGGAAGCAGTGATTATATGTTAAAAGGGTGTCAGGATCCAGCCATTGATTTCTGACAGGAATTAGGAGAGTGTTCCTTGGAATAGATCCTGGGGATACTGGATCAAGGGTGAAGGAGTAATATATGGAGGGGGTGTGAAGGGCGATTTTTCAGCATGAGGCTGTGGTCCCATGATATAGAATTTAACATATAAATTCTAATATGTTAGAAATCCAGATATCCTAGATACATCAGAGATAATTGTAGTCAAGTGCTGGATTGGTCTAAGAACATATGGAAAGTTATGGCCCACGTTAAAACTGCCATGGCAGACAGTGGAGGAATAGATCAAAAAGTTCAAAGACTCTATACTGACAGATTTAAACTTAGTGCAATTGACTAATTTCTTAACAGACACAATCTATCAAAAGTTACACAAGGAAAAATAGCTAATCTGAATAAGCCTATATCTCATAAAGAAATTGAATTGACAATTAATAACCTCACAAAAGAGAAAGCCCCAGACCAGGTGATTTCATTGAAGTCTATAAGTTAGCTAGGGAAGAAGTAATGTTAGTCTTTCAGAAAACCTGGAGCACAGAGAGCATTTTCTAACACCTTCTATGAGGCTGTCAGTACCTAATACCCAAACCAAGCAAAGACATTATTAAAAAGAAAGCTACAGGGACTTCCCTGGTGGTTCAGTGGCTAAGACTTCATACTCCCAATGCAGAGATCCCGGGTTTGATTCCTGGTTGGGGAACTAGATTCCACATGCCACAACCAAGAGCTTGCAAGCCACAACTAAAAGATCCTGCATGCTGCAATTAAGACCTGGTACAGTCAAATAAATAAATATTTTAAAAATGGAAAGATAAAGAAGATAAAGCTACAGACCAATGTCTCTTGTGAATAGAGATGGAAAACCCTCAATACTGTATTAGCTGATTAATTCAAGAATTTTATTATTTTTTTAAAAATTTATTTATTTATTTATTTAAAAGATTTATTTATTTTTTTTTAAATATAAACTTTTTATTTTAATTGGAGGTTAATTACCTTTAACTGGAAAATGATTGCCTTACAATGTTGTATTGGTTTCTGCCATACAGAAACCATAGTTTGAAGTGTGTGAAGTATAGTGTGAAGCAGCTATAAATATATATATCTCCAGGCTTCCTGGCTGGCTCATTGGTAGAGAATCCACTTGCCAATGCAGGAGACTCAGGTTTGACCTCTGGGTTGGGAAGAGCCCCTGGAGAAGGAAATGGCAACCCACTCCAGTATTCTTGCCTGGGAAATCCCATGGATGGAGGAATGTGACGGGCTGTATTCCATGGGGTCATAAGAGAGTTGGACACAACTTAGTGACTAAACAACAACAGTACACATATTCCCTGAGTCTTGAGCCTCCCCCCCCCACTGCCCCACCCCTCTAGGCCATCTCAGAGCACTGGGCTGAACTCCTTGTGTTATATAGCAGCTTCCCTCTATATGACCGTGGCCAAGTGAGATTTATTATAGGTGTGCAAGGCTGGTTCAGCATTTCACAATCAATCCATAAATTAATCACTTCAGCAGGCTAAAAAGAAAGATTATATGGTCATATCAGTAGATGCAGAAAAATCATTGACAAAACCCAATAGCCATTTATGATAAAAACCCTTAGCAGACTAGAAATAGAGGGATATTTCCTCAACTTGATAAAGAACGTCTACAAAAACCTACAGCTAATAGGTAATGATGATTAACTATATACTTTTCTCTTAAAACTGGGAACAAAGCAGGGATATCTCCCCTCTCACTCCTACTCAGTATTGTATTGGAAGTCCTGCTAATGTAGTAAGACAAATAAATAATTAACAGACAAACAAACGAATAACTAGTTTACAGATTGAGAGGGCAGAAGTAAAACTGTCTTTCTTCACAGATGATATGATAGTCTATGCAGAAAATATCAAAGAACTGATTACAAATACTCTTGGAACTAGCAAGTGATTAGAACAAGGTCATAGAATACAGGGTTAAAATACAAGAATCAATTGTTTTCCTATATATCAACAATGGACAGTTGAAATTTGAAAATAAAAGCATAACACCATTTATAGTACAACAAAAATTTAATGCTTAGGTGTAAATCTATACATATACAAGACCTATTGGAGGAAAGCTATAAAACTCCGATAAAATAAATCAAAGAAGATCCCAATGAATGTAGAGATATTCTATGTTCATTGATACGAAGACTCAGTATTGTTAGTTCTTCTAAACTTGATCTATAGATTCAATGCATTCTCAGTCAAGATCTCAGCAAGTTATTTTGTGGATATTGAAAAACTGATTATAAAGTTTTTATGGACAGGCAAGAGACTCAGAATAACCAGTACGATATGGAGGAATAACAAAGTTTGAAGACTGACGCTACCTGACTTAAAAACATGATAAAGCTATAATAATTAAGACAGTGTGGTATTACCAAAAAGAATAGACAGATAGATCAGTGGAACAGAATAGAGAGCCAAGGAATATAGTTATCTGATCTTTGATGAAGGATCAAAGGCAATTTAAAGGATAAAATACAGTTTTTTCAACAAATAGTACCGGAACAACTGGACATCCACAGGCGAAAAAAAAGGACTCTAGGCATAGTCATTTCACCTTTCACAAAAATCAACTCAAAATGGGTTACAAGTCTAAATTAAAGTGTTAAACTGCAAAACTTCTGGAGGATAATATAGGAGAAAATCTAGGTGACCTTGGATTTAGTGCTACTTTTACAGGTATAACCAAAAGCATGTACATGAGAGAAGAAAATAGTTGGACTACACTAAAACAAAAGGTTCTGTATCAAAGAGGTTGTAAAGAGAGTGACAAGACAAGACTGTGAGAAAATATTTAAAAACACATCTCGGATAAAAGACTTGTACCCAATACATATGCATGTGTGTTCAATTGTGTTCGACTCTTTGCGACCCCATTGACTGTAGCCCACCAGGCTCCTCTTTCCATGGAATTTCCCAGCAAGAATACTGGAATGGGTTGCCATTTCCTTTTCCGTGGGATCTTTCCAACCCAGGCACTGAACCTGTGTCTCCTGTGTCTCCTGCATTACAGGTGGATTCTTTACCACTGAACCACCAGGGAAGCCCATCCAAAATACAAGAAGAACACGTAAAACACAACAATAAGAAAACAAAAACAGCTCAATTTAAAAATGGGCCTAAGCTTTTCTGGTAAGCGGCCTGAGGTGACCCCTAAAAATGGTGCGCTATTCACTCGACTCAAAACCCCACAAAATCATGCAAATCAAGAGGTTCAAATCTTTGTGTTCACTTTAAAAACACTTGTGAAATTCCTCAGGCCATAAAGGGTATGCATATCTGAAAAGCCACCAAGTATCTGAAGGATGTCACTTTACAGAAGCAACATGTGCCATTCCGTAATTACAACAGTGGAGCTGGCAGGTGTGCACAGGCCAAACAGTGGGGCTGGACGCAGGGTCGGTGGTCCAAAAAGAGTGCTAAATTTTTACTACACATGCTCAAAAATGCAGAGAGTAATGCTGAACTTATGGGCTTAGGTGTAGATTCTCTGGTCATTGAGTATATCCAGGTGAACAAAGCCCCCAAGATACAGCACAGGACTTACAGACTTCACAGTTGGATCAACCCGTACATGAGCTCTCCCTGCCACATTGACATGAGATGAAAAAGAACAGATTGTTCCTAAACCAGAAGAGGAGGTTGCATAGAAGAAAAAGATATTCCGGAAGAAACTAAAGAAACAAAAGCTTATGGCCCGAGAATAAATGCCGCAAAAAGAAATGCAAATAAAAGTAAAAAAAAATAAAAGCGAGCCTAAGATTTGAAAGATCTTTCACCAGAGTCAATATACAGATAAGCATATGAAAAAATGCTCAACATTGTATGTCACTAAATTTTCTCAAATTAAACAGTGAGATACCACTACGTTACTAGGTATCTATTAAAATAGTGAGAATCCAAAACACTGAAACACCTGAAACATGGCACTGTGCGCTTGTGCAATCTGTGGAACTTTATAGCACAAAGAGTGAAACAGTGTGTACAATTAAAAATCATTTAGAAATTTGGAAGATCCCAGCTGTGATACAGAATGTAACAAAGCAATCTAATTGCATTGCAAATATATGAAACAGTCTCACCAAAGTGGGAGGGGGAGGCGGTGAAGTGGTTACTTTACTAACTTTGGAAATGAGTGTAGTTTGCCAAAAGAATTATACTAGGCTGCTTACTCTAGGTGATAAAATTATTTCTTGTGAGGATTAGTTAATTAGTTCTGTTGCTCAGTTGTGTCTTTTGCAACCCCATGGACTGCAGCATGCCAACTTCCCTGTCCAGCCCCAACTCCTGTTGCTTACTCAAGCTCATGTCCATTGAGTCAGTGATGCCATCCAACCATCTCATCCTCTGTCATCCCCTTCTTCTCCTGCCCTCAATCTTTGCCAGAATCAGGGTCTTTCCAGATGACTCAGTTGTTTGCATCAGGTGGCCAAAGTATTGGAGTTTCAGCTTCAGCATCAGTCCTTCCAATGAATATTCTGGACTGATTTCCTTTAGGATTGACAGCTTTGATCTTACAGTCCAAGGGACTCACAAGAGTCTTCTCCAACACCACTGTTCAAAAGCATCAATTCTTCAGCCCTCAGCTTTCTTTATAGTCCAACTCTCACATACATACATATCTACTGGAAAAATCACAGCTTTGACTAGATGGACCTTTGTCATCAAAGTAATATCTCTGCTTTTTATTATGCTATCTAGGTGGGTCATAACTTTCCTTCCAAGGAGCAAGTATCTTTTAATTTCATGGATGCTGTCACCATCTGCAGTGATTTTGGAGCCTCCCCCCAACCCCCAAAAATAAAGTCTCTCACTGTTTCCATTGTTTCCCCATCTATTTGCCATGCAGTGATGGGACCAGATGCCATGATCTTAGTTTTCTGAATATTGAGTTTTAAGCCAACTTTTCACTCTCCTCTTTCACTTTGATGAAGAGGCTCTTTAGCTCTTCTTTGCTTTCTGTCATAAGGGGGTGCCATCTGCATATCTGAGGTTATTGATATTTCTCCTGGAAACCTTGATTCCAGCTTGTGCTTCATCCAGCCTGGCATTTTGCATGATGTAGTCTGCATATAAGTTAAATAAGCAGGGTGACCATACACAGCCTTGACGTGCTCCTTTCCTGATTTGAAACCAGTCTGTTATTCTATGTCCAGTTCTAACTGCTGCTTCTTTATCTGCATACAGGTTTCTCAGGAGGCAGGTCAGGTGGTCTGGTATTCCCATCTGTTTAAGAATTTTCCAGTTTGCTTGATCCACACAGTCAAAGGCTTTGGCATAGTCAATAAAGCAGAAGTAGATGTTTTTCTGGAACTCTCTCGCTTTTTCCATGATCCAGCGGATGTTGGCAATTTGATCTCTGGTTCCTCTGCCTTTTGTAAAACCAGCTTGAACATCTGGAAGTTCATGGTTCACGGACTGATGAAGCCTGGCTTGAAGAATTTTGAGCATTACTTTGCTAGAGTGTGAGATGATTGCAACTGTGTGGTAGTTTGAACATGTTTTGGCATTGCCTTTCTTTGGGATTGGAATGAACACTGACCTTTTCCAGTCCTGTGGCCACTGCTGAGTTTTCCAAATTTGCTGGCATATTGAGTGCAGCCCTTTCACAGCATCATATTTTAGAATTTGAAATAGCTCAACTGGAATTCCATCACCTCACTAGCTTTGTTCATAGTGATGCTTCCTAAGGCCCACTTGACTTCACATTCCAGGATATCTGGCTCTAGGTGAGTGATCATACCATTGTGGTTATCTGGATCATGAAGAGCTTTATTTTTTAGTTCTTCTGTGTATTCTTGCCACCTCTTCTTAATATCTTCTCCTTCTGTTAGGTCCATGCTATTTCTGTCCTTTATTGTGCCCATCTTTGCATGAAATGTTCCCTTGGTATCTCTAATTTTCTTGAAGAGATCTATAGTCTTTCCCATTCTATTGTTTTATTCTTTGGAACTCTGCATTCAGATGCTTATATCTTTCCTTTTCTCCTTTAACTTTAGCTTCTCTTCTTTTCTCAGCTATTTGTAAAGGCTTCTCAGACAACCATTTTGTCTTTCTTTTTCTTGGGGATAGTCTTTATCACTGCCTCCTGTACAGTGTCACGAACCTTCATCCATAGTTCCTCAGGCACTCTGTCTATCAGATCTAATCCCTTGAATCTGTTTGTCACTTCCACTATAAAATTGCAAGGGATTTAATTTAGGTCATACCTGAATGGTCTAGTGGTTTTCCCTACTTTCTTCAGTTTAAGTCTGAAGTTGGCAATAAGGAGTTCATGATCTGAGCCACAGTCAGCTCCTGGTCTTGTTTTTGCTGACTGTTTTAGAGCTTCTCCATCGTTGGCTGCAAAGAATGTAATCAATTTGATTTCAGTAATGACCATCTGGTGATGTCCGTGTGTAGTGTCTTCTCTTGTCTTGTTGGAAGAGGGTGTTTGTTATGACCAGTGAGTTCTCTTAGCAAAACTCTATTAGCCTTTGACATGCGTCATTTTGTATCCCAAGGCCAAATTTGCCTGTTACTCCTGGTGTTTCTTGACTTCCTACTTTTGCATTCCAGTCCCTTATGATGAAAATAACATCTTTTTGGGGTGTTAGTTCTAGAAGGTCTTGTAGGTCTTCATAGGGCCATTCAACTTCAGCTTCTTCAGCATTACTTGGCAGGGCACAGACTGGATAACTGTGATATTGAATGGCTTGACTTGGAAAGGAACAGAGATCATTTTGTTGTTTTTGAGATTGCATCCAAGTACTGCATTTTGGACTCTTTTGTTGACTATGATGGCTACTCCCTTTCTTCTAAGGGATTCTTGCCCACAATAGTAGATATAATGGACATCTGAGTTAAATTCATCCATTCCAGTCCATTTTGGTTCACTGATTTCTAAAATGTTGATGTTCACTCTTGACATCTCCTGTTTGATGACTTCCAATTTACCTTGATTAATGGACCTAACATTCCAGGTTCCTATGCAGTATTGTTCTTTACAGCATTGAACTTTACTTCCATCACCAGTCACATCCACAACTGGGTGTTGTTTTTGCTTTAGTTCTGTCTCTTCATTCTTTCTGGAGTTATTTCTCCACTCATCTCCAGTAGCATATTGGGCACCTACTCACCTGAGGGTTCATCTTTCATATCCTATCTTTTGCCTTTTCATACTGTTCATGGGGTTCTCAAGGCAAGAATACTGAAGTGGTTTACTATTCCCTTCTCCAGTAGACTACGTTTTGTCAGAACTCTCCACCATGACCCGTTTGTCTTGGGTGGACTTACACAGCATGGCTCATAGTTTCACTGAGTTAGACAAGGCTGTGGTCCGTATGATCAGATTGGTTAGTTTTCTGTGGTTGTGGTTTTCATTCTGTCTGTCCTCTGATGGATAAGGATAAGAGTCTTATGGAAGCTTCCTGATGGGAGAGACTTGCTGAGGGGGAAACTGGTCTTGTTCTGATGGGCAGGTAAATCTTTAATGCTCAGTAAATCTTTAATCCAATTTCTGTTGATGGATGGGGCTGTGTTTCCTCCCTGTTGTTTGACCTAAGGCCAAACTATGGTGGAGGTAATGAAGGTCCCATGCATGCACTGCTGAACTCAGTGCCCCTGACTCTGCAACAGGCACTGCTGACCCATGCTTCCAACAGAGACTCCTGGACACTCATGGACACTCAGTGGACACTCAAGTCTGGGTCAGTCTCTTGTGGGGTAACTGCTCCTTTCTTCTGGGTCCTGGTGTGTATAAGGTTTTATTTGTGCCCTCCAAGAGTCTGTTTCCCCAGTCCTATGTAAGTTCTGGTGGCCCTATGGTGGGGTTAATGGCGACCTCCTCCAAGAGGGCTTATGCCATACCCAGGTCTGCTGCATCCAGAGCCCTTGCCCCTGCAGCAGGCCATTGCTGACCCATACCTCTGCAGGAGAAACTCAGACACAGTTCTGGCTCAGTCTCTGTGGGGTCTGGATCCTGGTGTGCACAAAGTTTGTTTGAGCCCCCTGAGCATCTCTGGTGGGTATGGGGTTTGATTCTAAACATGATTTCACCACTCCTACCATCTTGCTGGGGCTTCTCTTTTGCCCTTAGACGTAGGGTATCTTTTTTGGTGGGATCCAACATTCTTCTGTTGACAGTTGTTTAGCAGCAAGTTGTAATTTTGGAGTTCTCACAGGAGTGATAAGCTCATGTCCTTCTTCTCCTCCATCTTTTTATATGTTTTAACAACTACAGATATGAATACAAGACTTATGATTTTTTGACTTTATAAAGGTATGAAAAGCTATGAATTCAGTTCCAAGGCTCTGCCAAAAACTGTACAGCTTCATTATTGTGAAACTACTATATATGTATATTAGAACTTAGCAATGAGCAAGGTGTGTTACTGTTAGAGGTTACAGATATGCAAAGGGGAAGAGGCTGGAATGCTTCATGGGTAGTAACCTAGAACTGAGACATTGGTGTGAATTCATATTTACCTTAATATATATGCACAGGTGGTTGCATATAGAAATATTTATAGATAAGTGTATATATGTACAGGTTACTATGAATGAATATTTCTTTGCTCTGTTGGTTGAGGGGTCCTAGAAGCAAAGGCCTCTCAGTAGCAATGAGCACATCTATCATCCAGGTGTTGGTATATGATTTTGCAGTAAAAGCAACCAGGATGCCTTGCTGAAATGGCTGGCTCTAGGACTGGAGCAAGAAATACGTAAGATAAGCTTGGAGTATCTTACAGTGCTAGAAAGTGAGGAAGTTCTCAGAGTATTAAAAAACCTACAATGATAAGGGTATGTCAAAGGGACATGAGAACAAACTGAAAGAGCTCAGTGGCCAAAACTAGAATAATTTGGCAGCACAATAAAGTAATAATGCATTATAACACCAAGTATAAAAAAAAAAACCATGAGTCCATACTGATATAAACAAATAATTAAATAAGTAAATAACTGGGAGAAGAGACAAATCTCTGCAGAAAAATTCCAAATAATTTATGTAGGTACTCCACTATCAAGGAGGTGGAGGATAATACCTTCATCTTTAGGTTTGGGCTGCACATAATGCCTTCCTTCTAAAAGTACAATATACAAAGGAGGAAAAGAATATCTTTAGTGTAGAATCTTGACAAACACTATCTCAGGTGAGTAATCAAGGTTAACATCAACAGTGAAAATCATGTTGGTAGTATGTACCATCAATATGATGTGATGAGAATGGCATTTCAACTATGGTTTTACTCCCTCAAACCCCGATTTGAGAAACATCAGACAATCTCCACTGACAAAACATTTTTCAGAATACTTTACCAGTACTCAAGGACCTGTAGCTCAGACGTTAAAGAATCTACCTGCAACACAGGAGACCCGGTTCGATCCCTGGGTTGGGAAGATCCTCTGGAGCAGGGAATGGCAGGCCTCCCCAGTATTCTTGCCTGGAGAATCTCATGGACAGAGGACTCTGGCAGGCTACAGTCTGTGGGGTTGCAAAGAGTTGGACACGACTAATGACTGACACTACTTACCAGTACTTCTCAAAACTGTCGAGGTAACCAAAGCTAAAAGTTTCAGAAAGTGTTACAGCTGAGAGGAGTCTTGGGAGACCTGATAACTAAATATATCATTCTGGAACAGAAAAAAGAGATGTAGGTAAAAGCTAAGGAAATCTAAATAGTATGGTCTTTAGCTAATAATAATATATCAATATGCTTCAGTAATTACTGCAGCTGTGGCAGTTTTAGGGCTTCCTGGGAGGCTCAGATGATAAAGAATCTGCCTACAATGTGGGAGACCTGGGTTCAATTCCTGGGTCAGGACGGCATGGCAACCCACTCCAGTATTCTTGCCTGGGGAATCCTGGTGGACAGAGGAGCCTGGTGGGCTACAGTCCATGGTGTCACAAAGAGTCGGACATGACTGAGCGACTAAGCACAGCACAGGAGCAGTTTTAAGATGCTAATAATAGGGAGAACTGGTTGTGGAGTATATGAGAACCTGCTGTACTGTCTTTACAGTTTTTATGCATATATAAAACTCTTCTAAAAACGAAAAGTTTTTTAAAAGTAAAAAAACAGATAACTCCTTTATTAGAGTTTCTTTAGTGACATTTTAATATTGAATAAATTAATTCGCTCATCACCAGAAGGTGAGAATGTTAATAGGCTCAACATTCCAATTAAAAGGCAGAACGAATAAAAAAAACCCCAAGTTCTTCTGGAAACTCACACATTTAAATATAAATACTAGGTAAGTTGGCAAAGTAAATGGATAGAAAAAGATATGTGATGGAAACAGGAAAGGAACAATGCTTAAGCAACTATGTTAATATCAAGTAAAATAAACCTTGAAATAAATTTTGCTTTCATTTATTCTTTTTCTGATCTTCTTTTTCTTGTCTAGATCCAACTTTTGGCCTATAAAATTTTTCTTCTGCCTGAAGAAGTACTTTTAACATTTCTTTTAGGGAAGTCTGTTATTTGAATTTCCTCAGCTTTTGTTTTCTTCCAATAAAATCTTTATTTTTATTTCACTTTTGAAAGATAATAACTTTGCTGAATATATAAGTCTACATTGGTGGTTCTATTTTTCTCAGTTCTTTAAAGATTTCACTCCACTCTCTCATTAAGATAGTTTACGAGAAGTCTACTATAATTCCTGTTCTCATTCCTGTAGAGAAGGTGTTTTTTTGTCTCTTCTCTGGCTTCTTTCAAGATTTCCTCTTTGTCTTTAGTTTTTGTCTTTTGTCATTTGAATATGATAACCTAGGTGTGTGTGTTGGGGGGGCATGTGTGCGTGTGTGTGCATGTGTGTGTGTGTGTATTGATAGTTATTCTGCTTGAAGTTGTCTGAGCTTCCTAGATCTGTGGTACTGTGTCTATCACAGTTTTGGCAATTTTCGGTCATTATTACTTCAGTTATTTCTTCTGCTATTTTCTCTGTTCCCAATTATGCATCTGTGACACCTTTTGCGGTTATCCCACAGTTCTTGGATTTTTGTTCTTTTTCTATTTGTGCTTCGGTTTGTGAAATTTATGTTGATAGATCTTCAAGTTTACAGATATTTTCCAGGGCCATGTTGAATCCACTGATGGCATCCAAGGCAGTCTTTGTTTCTGTTAGAATCTTTTCTAACATTTCTTTTTATTCTTTCTTAGAGTTTCCATCTTTGGGCTTTTTCCACTTAAAGTCTTTAACATAGTACTCATTTGTTGTTGTTCAGCTGCTAAGTCATGCCCAAGTCTTTGTGACCCCATGGACTGCAGCACTCCAGGCTTCCTTGTCCTTCAGTATCTCCTGGAGTTTGCTCAGACTCATGTCCTTTGAGTTGGTGATGCTATCCAGCCATCTCATTCTCTGCTACCCCCTTCTCCTCCTGTCTTCAGTCTTTCCCAGCATAAGGGTCTTTTCAATGAGGCAGCTTTTTGCATCAGGTGGCCAAAGTATTACTCATAGTTATTTTAAATTCCTTGTCTGATAATTCCAAAATCTGTGTCATATCTGAATCTGATTCTTGGTTTGTCTTTATAGACTGTAATTTTTTTTTCTTGCCTTTTAAGCATAACTTGCAATTTTATTCTGGAAATCTAGACAACTCATCAGGTAATAGGAAATGAGCCTTTTAATGTGATTTTTAAAAAGATTAATCTCTCTTACAGTTGGGTTCTGTTTAATGTTTGCTGTAGTTGTAGGTGCCAACGGCTTTTAATTCCCCTAATGTCTCTGATTTTGTCTTTGCTGTTGTCTTTTGGGGTCCTTAACAACTTCCCTGAGACTCCTTAGATAAGTCTCAATTTTGTAGTTCTTTGCGCTGAATTCACCGATATCCTGGAGTCTGATGGTGTAGTAGAAAGATGTGAACTAGCATTTTATAATCTTGAAATTAAATCTTCTTCCTTTAGTGCATCTATGTCTCTGGGCTGTGACCTTCACAAATTGTTCTCCAGTGGTATAGCCCTCCTTGGATTACTTTCTCTAGCTATAGCATCTATTTATTTGAAGTCATGACTGGTTTTGACTGTTTTTTCCCCACCTAAGTGGAGACAAGATGGACTCAGGGACTATGTTAGAGGAATGCTATTACTGCAGATGGGATAAAGATCTAGAAAAGTCTTTTCCAGTGTAAGTAAACCTTTGTTATAGAGAAGGCTCTGAGCATATTTCATAACGATTACTCTTACCCCATCCCCACCTGCCATAGCCATGAAGGAAACTTTTGGGTATCCTCACGGTGATAACGTAGTAGGGTTCCTAGATGTAAATTCAGTTCAGTTCAGTTGCTCAGTCATGTCCGGCTCTTTGCAACTGCATGGACTGCAGCACACCAGACTTCCCTGTCTGTCATCAACTCCCGGAGCTTTCTCAAACTCATGTCCATTGAGTTGGTGATGTCGTCCAACCAACTCGTCCTCTGTGGTCCCTTTCTCCTCCTCCCTTCAATCTTTCCTAGCATCAGGGTCTTTTCTAAGGAGTCAGTTCCTCTGCATCAGGTGGCCAAACTATTGGAGCTTCAGTTTCAGCATCAGTCCTTCCAATGAATATTCAGGGCTAATTTCCTTTAGGATTGACTAGTTTGATCTCCTTGCAGTCCAAGGGACTCTCAACAGTCTTCTCCAACACCACAGTTAAAAACATCAATTCTTCAGTGCTCAGCTTTATTTATGGTCCAACTCTCACATTCATGTGACTGCTGGAAAAACCATAGCTTTGACTATACAGTGGTCCTAGATATAAAGCCCCTGAAAATTTGGAGGCACCTCTAAGACTGAGGCTTTCAGGAGACTTACTATTATGGAAGTCTGCACGCAGCTTCCAGTAGCTCATCAAAATTTCCTTTAAGTGCTTCCACAAGTTTATAGCCCCAGTGGCTTCTGCTCCAGTTGGTCAAATCTCAGCTGTGACTTTCAGGATTCTTCTGTCCTTCCAGATCTCAGGGGTTGTGGTGGTTTGCCTTAAAACTTTGGTTCTCTAATGGATCCAAGAAAAGTTATTGGTTTTCAAGTTGTTCAACTTTTTCTTGATGTGATGGCAGCAGTGTTGACTTTCAAGCCCTTTATATGTTGGTGCTGATACTGTAAGATGTCTTATGACATTTAATTATTAATATGATTGGATTCAGGCCTACCAGTTTATTGTTTTATTTTGCCTCTCTGTTTGTTTTTTTTTTTTAAAGATTTTATCTTTTAGAGCATTTTTAGATTCACAACTAAACTGAACAGACTGTGCAGAGAGTTCTCATATATCCCTTGTCCTTGCATAAGCATAGCCTCTTCTATTATCAACAGCTTCAACCAGAGTGGTACATTTGTTAAAACTGATGAAATTACATGGATACATTATCACCCAAAGTTCATATTTTTTATTAGGGTTCACTCACTCTTGATGTTTTGACAGAGTGTAATGATATGTAGTTCTCATTGTATTAACAGTGTCATATAGAATAGTTTAATAGTCCTATAATTCCTCTGTGCTTTACTGCTTTTTGTATTTCAATTCCCTTCTCCACTGTTTATTTTACCTTCAATTTGATTACTTAATTATTTTTAGAGTTCCATTTTTAATTTATTATGTTGACTTTTAGCTGTGCTTTCCTTTTTGTGGTTATGATAGGGTATTACAGTATACATTTTAATCTTTTTACCATCATTCTTTGACTTGGTACTGTGTAGCTTCATGTAATAATGCAGATCTACTGTAATGATACAGATCCTTTTACTGTCGCCTCATGTATGTTGGCAGTTGATTCTCTTAGTTGTCTTTTGACTGCAGTGTCTTTATATCACCTTCATTCTAGAAGGATGCTTTTCTTTTTCTTTTTCTTTTTTTTTTACAAGCAACTTATGCAGCTCAACTCCAGAAAAATAAATGATCCAATCAACAAATGGGCCAAAGAACTAAATAGGCGTTTCTCCAAAGAAGACATACAGATGGCTAACAAACACATGAAAAGATGCTCAACATCACTCATTATCAGAGAAATGCAAATCAAGACCACAATGAGGTACCATTTCACACCAGTCAGAATGGCTGCGATCCAAAAGTCTACAAGCAATAAATGCTGGAGAGGATGTGGAGAAAAGGGAACCCTCTTACACTGCTGGTGGGAATGCAAACTAGTACAGCCACTATGGAAAACAGTGTGGAGATTCCCTAAAAAATTGCAAATAGAACTGCCTTATGACCCAGCAATCCCACTGCTGGGCATACACACCGAGGAAACCAGAATTGAAAGAGACACATGTACCCCAATGTTCATTGCAGCACTGTTTATAATAGCCAGGACATGGAAGCAACCTAGATGTCCATCAGCAGATGAATGGATAAGAAAGCAATGGTACATATACACAATGGAGTATTACTCAGCCCTTAAAAAGGATGCTTTTCTTTTGCTCTTGGTATTTCTGAGATCTTGCCCCTTTTGTCTTTTTGTCTTTCACAGTTTTGGATGAGAAGTAAGAATATTTTTACGGTTGCTTTCAATATTTTCCCTTTGTATTTGATTTTCAGCATTTTGATATGTTGACTCTTGGTTTTCTTTCCATTTGTCCTGAACTGGTCTCTTAAATCTGTAGATTTACATCTCTCATCAAATTTGAGAAGTTTTCAGCTATTATTTTTTCAGTTTTTTACTTCTCCATTCTCTTCATTTCTTTCTTCTGCTTCTGTTAATATGAGCTTGTTATTTTTTTTTCTTTAACTTGTTGTATGGAGGATTACATTAATTGATTTTTAAGTGTTGGACCAACTTTGCATACCTGATTGTGGTTTATAGTACTTCAAGTTCACTATTTTCAATTTCACTAACACAATTCTTTTTTTTAAAATTTTCTAACATTTATTCTGGCACCAATAAATAAATGTTACATTTGTTTTTATAGTATTTAGATTGCAGAGGCCTAGAAATTGATTTATATGGTCCCCTAGGAGCACTGTGAAGGAGCATTCTTTCATTCTTTTATTTATTTTTTTATGTTTCTGTGTTTTAATTAATTTATTTTAATTGGAGGCTAGTTACTTTATAGTATTGTAGCAGTTTTTGCCACACGTTGACATAAATCAGCCATGGTGTACATGTGTTCCCCATCTTGAAACCCCCTCCCACCTCCCTCCCCATCCCATCCCTCAGGGTCATCCCAGTGCACTAGCCCTGAGCACCCTGTCTCATGCATTGAACCTGGGCTGGCTATCTGTTTCACATATGATAATGTACATATTTCAATGTTATTCTCTCACATCTTCCCACCCTGCCTTCTTCCACAGAGTCCAAAAGTCTGTTCTTTATCTCTGTGTCTCTTTTGCTATCTCGCATATAGGGTCATTCTTGCCATCTTTCTAAATTCCATATATATGCTTTAGTATACTGTATTGGTGTTTTTCTTTTGACTTACTTCACTCTGTATAATTGGCTCCAGTTTCATCCACCTCATCAGAACTGATTCAAATGCATTCTTTTTAATGGCTGAGTAATACTCCATTGTGTATATGTACCACAGCTTTCTTAGCCATTCATCTGCCAGTGGACATCTAGGTTGCTTCCATGTCCTGGCTATTGTAAACAGTGCTGTGATGAACACTGGGATACACGTGTCTCTTTCAGTTCTTGTTTCATTGGTGTGTATGCCCAGCAGAGGGATTAATGGGTTCTATGGCAGTTCTATTTCCAATTTTTAAAGGAACCTCCATACTGGTCTCCATAGTGGCTGTACTAGTTTGCATTCCCGCCAACAGTGTAAGAGGGTTCCCTTTTCTCTGTACCCTCTTCAGCATTTATTGTTTGTAGACTTTTTGATAGCAGCCATTCTGACTGGTGTGAGATGGTACCTCACTGTGGTTTTGATTTGCATTCTCTGATAATGAGTGATATTGAGCATCTTTTCATGTGTTTGTTAGCTATCTGTATGTCTTCTTTGGAGAAATGTCTGTTTAGTTCTTTGGCTCAGTTTTTGATTGGGTCGTTTATTTTTCTGGAGTTGAGCTGCATGAGCTGCTTGTTTATTTTTGAGATTAATTCTTTGTCAGTTGCTTTGTTTGCTATTATTTTCTCCCATTCTGAAGGCTGTCTTTTCACCTTCCTTATAGTTTCCCTCATTGTGCAAAAACTTTTAAGTTTAATTAGGTCCCATTTGTTTATTTTTGCTTTTATTTCTGTTACTCTGGGAGGTGGGTCATAGAGGATCCTGCTATGATTTATATCAGAGAGTGACTAACAATTCTTTATCAATTTTATTACAAGCCAATCTTACATATTTTTACTTTAGATATTGTGTTTTTCAGTCTAAGAATTTCTATTTCTTTTGTATTTTCTGTTTCTTTCCTGAGATTGTTACCCTTTGGTTGATTTGAAGTATATTTGCCTTTGCCTTATTGAGCCTCATTAGTCTTTATTTTGGGCTTTCCTGGTAGCTCAGACAGTAAAGAATCTGATGCAATACAGGAGACCTGGGTTCAATCCCTGGGTTGGGAAGATCCCCTGAAGGAGGGCATGGTAACCCACTTCAGTATTCTTGCCTGGAGAATCCCCATGGACAGAGGAGCCTGGTGGGCTACAGTCCATGGGGTCGCGAAGAGTCAGACAGGGCTGAGTGACTTAAGCACAGCACAGCAGTCTTTATATTACTCATTTGATAATTCCATCGTTTGGTTTAACTCCTAAGGTTAGCTTCTGTTTATCATCTTCTCCCTTAAGAGAATGAGTCAAATTTCTCTAGTTCTTTTTATTTAATAGGTAATTTTGGTTTTTATCCTGAATACTGTGAACATTATATTGTGTATACTCTGAATTTTGTTATACTTCTCCAAATATTATTCATGTTTCTGTGTTAGCAATTGTTTTACTTGGTTAGATGCAAATAATCAGTTAATTTAAGACTCTATTTTATTGATGTTTTCAATAAACTTTGAGAATAACTTCATCTTTCCTGTGGTATGAGGCAGGTTGAGTTTTATTTTTCTAGGTTCAGCTGCAAGTTGCTCTGAGTTTGCCATGCACATTCATAGTTTGCTGCTGCTGCTGCTGCTGCTAAGTCGCTTCATTTGTGTCCGACTCTGTGCGACCCCATAGACGGCAGCCCACCAGGCTCTGCCGTCCCTGGGATTCTCCAGGCAAGAACACTGGAGTGGGTTGCCGTTTCCTTCTCTGACGCATGAAAGTGAAAAGTGAAACTGAAGTCGCTCAGTTGTGTCCGACTCTTCGCGACCCCATGGACTTCAGCCTACCAGGTTCCTCTGTCCATGGGGTTTTCCAGGCAAGAGTACTGGAGTGGGTTGCCATTGCCTTCTCCTCATAGTTTAGAGGTCAGCAAAAACTAGGGCCAGTTGGACTTCACTTATAGTCCAATGGTTAAGAATTCACTTGCCAGTGCAAGGCTTGTGGGTTTACTCCCTGTTCCAGGAAGATTGTATATGTCATGGGACAACTAAGCTTGTGTACCACCAGTTCTGAGCCTGTACTCTAGAGTCCATGAACTGCAGCTACTGAGCCCACGCATCTTAGCGCCCATGCTCTGCAACAGGAGAAGCCACTGCAATGAGAAGCCTTCACACTGTAATTACTGAGTAGTCTCATTTGCCACAACTAGCGAGTAGCCCCTGCTCACAGTCGAAAGACCCACCATAGCCAAAAAATCAATCAATAAAAAGACTAGGGCAAGTTTATATACAGACTTTGGTGTATACCTTCTTTCTGTCTTTTACATTTTTTTTTAGAATGTCACCATTTTCCCCCGTATCTTAGGTTGCTTTGGCTCTGTTCTCTGGTTCTTCAGACAAGAAAGAGGGTTTTCTAATTAAGTTTTAGCCATTCTGTAACTTGCAATAACAGCAGCTTGTTCTCAGAGTAAAATCACACAAATAGAAGACTCAGGCTGTACTGTCCGTCTCTTCCATATTCTGATATCCTTCCAATATTTGCCTGATCTTAACTGTAGAATTTTGAAGTTGTTGTTCTCCTGTTTTCATTCATCATTTATATTTATTTTCAGGTAGTTTTGAACATAAGGATTGTAATCCACCATACTGAAAATAGAACACTTTTCAGCGTCTGACTTCTATTGCTAGTCTCTAATATGTACCACAGCTCAATGACTTCCAAAAACACTATGTTTAATTTCTGAAATTCCATTGCCCTCCCATTAACATGGAGTCTTAAATGAACTGAGACATGTAAAATATTAGGCAGCAAAAATATTGATTTTACTTTTCCTGTATCTCCTTCTTCTCTTTCATAGTGAGGTTCAGTCTCTAATCCTGGATTGTCCATGTTCAAAATCCACCCTGAAACCATAATTTCTGGCAGCATCTCTAGAGTAGAGACGCTTAACTTTTTTTATTTTATTCTATTTAGGTGACACCTCTCCCAACATCTTCAGATAGTGGGAATAAGTAAGACAGGAGGAAGTTATCTTAAGACAGTAGCTTAAAATTGAACAGTAAACATCTCTCTTCAAAATTTTTTTATTTTTGGTTGTGCCGAGTCTTCACTGCTTCATGGGCTTTTCTCTGGTTGTGGCAGGCAGGGGCTACTCTCTAGCTGTGCTGCACAGACTTCTCATTGCAGTGATTTCTCTTGCTGAGCACGGGCTCTAGGCACAGCGGCTTCCAGGCTCAGCTGTTGTGGTGCCTGAGCTTAGTTGCTCCACAGCATGTGGGATCTTCTTGGACCTGATTGAACCCATGTCTTGTGCATCGGCAGGCGGATTCTTTACCACTGAACCACCGAGGAAGCCCCAACATCTCTTTTCTTATAAATCTTTTAGGTAGTCCCACGACTATCCCAATATTAGGCATTTTAGTAGATCATTCCTCCTATCAGAACTCTGTATTGCTCTTCTCCCATTTTTAAAAATTCAGATTTTCTCTAGCTAGTTCACTGACCTTCCTTTTGTATTATTAATTTCATATGCAAAGGAGTTTAGTTATAATCTTGTCTCATTCCCAGTTAATATTCCAAAAGTTTCTTTTTCTCCTCCCACAAATAAAATAGCCATCAAATGTTGGGTTAATTGAGCATATCTTTACCCCAATGAAGACAACTGTGACCAACTCTTAAGCAAGGATTTTGTTGCTTTTTTTTTTCTTAATTCCCATTACATTCATTCTAGTAAGAGAGTGAGAATGATGTATACTGCTTTACAAAATCTTCTTTGCATTTCTGATATCCAATAAGGTCTGAGAACTGAAAATTTTCCTGCAGGTTCAGTACAGATGCATTTGGATGCGACACCTAACTGCAACTAATGTCTATCTTTCATTACCAGTTTAGTGTAATCATTCATGCATGTCACTATAGAAATATTGATGTGCTCAGTTATGGGGTATTCATATTATATGGTAGCATACCTGTATCACCTATCTAAAACCTGAAAATTTATGAATTCTGAAACACATCTTGCCCTAAAAGTTTTGGGTGAGGGGTTGCTATTGCTGCTGCTAAATCGCTTCAGTCGTGTCCAACTCTGTGTGACCCCATAGATGGCAGCCCATCAGGCTCCACCGTCCTGGGATTCTCCAGGCAAGAACACTGGAGTGGGTTGCCATTTCCTTCTCCAATGTGTGAAAGTGAAAAGTGAAAGTGAAGTCGCTCAGTCATTTCCGACTCTTAGCAGCCCCATGGACTGCAGCCTACTAGGCTCCTCCCTCCATGGGATTTTCCAGGCAAGGGTACTGGAGTGGGGTGCCATTGCCTATAGACCTATAATATGGAAAAACACTTTAGAACATACTGATGTCATATATTTTATATTGGAAAATTATATTCCATAAAAGCAATTATTTGGAAGTATATTTACTATTGAATTACCTAACTCACTACAAATTAAATTCAAACACAGTGAAACCAAGCCATCATTAATTCATATTTAAATGGCAAGAAAAGCAGCATTTTCAAAACCACAACTTACTTGTCAATAATATACGTTGATTACCAAAACTGCAGTAATTCAACCTTTCTGCACGTGTGCATGCAAAGTATAAAACTATCAACATTTAAAAAACTTGAATGATAGACTTAATAGAAAAATAGGTCCTCAGAAAGCTGTAAGCATGGGTTAATGTTAACTGTGAATATATCATTTTAGTATCTTTGATTAGTCCCTTTACTAGATATAAGGCAGTGCCTCTTGGTCATAAGATATGTAAAAACGGAAGCCAAAAGAATTTACCTTCTCACTCTTAATGCAGAATTTTCGTTTTTATGTTTCATTCTTGACACATTAGAATTATCTGGTAGGCCAGGAACCATACTATTAATATAAAAGTCATCAATCTAGAATCATAGTTATCATGTTGAAGAGGTGGTGGTATTTGGTGGCAGGATTGAAGAAGGATGGTAAGAACAAATTTTTCAACATAACACAGTCATGGAATTAACATTAAAAAGTATAAGGGATATATTCTCCATGACTGTACTTTGATGCACATGCAGATGGCCCAGAAAGCCCCATTTTCCCACTGTTTTATCACAATTACAGATGGGTAATTGGGTGTTACCCATGGGTGGGTGTTTTAAAATGGGTGCAGGAAGGTAAGTTCCATTGTAGCAACAACTGCTATTTAAATCTCTGAGCATTGTATTGACACATCTTTGGGACCCTAAACTTAAATCACCATTGCTCTTGGTTAGATGTATATATTTTCATTTTTCTTGGTTTTCTTTTTTTCATTTCTTGGATTAGAGAGCTCTATACGTCTTGATCTTTTACTGTTTTCCTAATGACTCTCTCAGGTTTCTTCAAGTATTTAATGGCTAGCTGTTTTTTTCAGGTGTTAGTTTAAATATCACCATCCCTTTTTTTTTCCCTCCTGAACCTTCTTTTGTTTTATTTTCATCATAACGCTTTTTTTCATGACACTTAAAACTATGTTAAATGTTTATTTCCAGTCTGTCATCATACCCTACCCCACGTAGACTCCAAGCAGGAAGTGACCTTGTACCTTCACTAAACTGCTTGTGCAAGAAGGCACTTAATAAATATTTGTTGAATAAATGAATTAATGTGTGAATGAATAGATCAGAATCAAAGTGCAGGAAAATTACACGTATTTGCACTGGGTGGTAACGTCAGTTTCACTGCTGGTTAACTTTATCTCAGACATTTCAAATATCCAATATACATTTTTAATGTGATGTGTTTAGAGTTTAACTTAAAGGCTTTAAAGCTGGGAGTGATCCTCAAAAAACTGAAAATAGATCTACCATTTGGTCTAGCAATTCCACTCCTATGTATATAGACAGAGAAAATAAAATACTAATTCAGAAAAATATGCATACCCAAATGTTCATGCCAGTGTTGTTTACACTAGCCAAGATATGGAAGCAACCTCAGTGACCACCAACAGATGAATGGATAAAGAATATGTGGTATGTGTACACACACATACACACACACACACACACACACACACACACACACACACACACACACCTGGAATACTACTCAGCCATAAAAAGAACAAAAATTTTGCCATTTGTAGCAACATGGATGGACTTGGAGGGCATTATGCTAAGTAAAGTAAGTTAGAGAAAGACAAATACTGTATGTTATCAGTTGTATGTGTAATCTAAAAATAAAACAAATTAATGAATATAACAAAACAGAAATAGACTCAGATATAGAGAACAAACTAGAGTTTACCAGTGGGAAAGTGAAAGAGGTAGGGGCAAGGTAAGGGTAAGGGATTAGGAGATCCAAGTGAAAGTCACTAGTCATGTCTGACTTTTTACGACCCCATGGAATATACAGTCCATGGAATTCTCCAGGCCAGAGTACTGGAGTGGATGGCTTGTTCCCTTCTCCAGGGGATCTTCCCAACCCAAGGATTGAACCCAGGTCTCTCACATTGCAGGCAGATTCTCTACCAGCTGAGCCACAAGGGAAGCCCAAGAATACTGGAGTGGGTAGCTTATCCCTTCTCCAGCAGATCTTCCCAACCTGGGAATCCAACCTGGGTCTCCTGCATTGCAGACGGGTTCTTTCCAACTGAGCTATCAGGTAAGCCCAAGAAGTACAAAGTACTATGTACAAAATAAATAAGCTATACAGATATACAGCACAGGGAATTTTAAACAAACAAACCAACCCAGAGTGAATAATGGAAGTACTGCCCTCTAGCAGTGTCTCAAAAACTACCATGATTCTTGCAAATGCTTACCTCATAACAATATACATATAAAAATGGCAGTCAACTTATAAATGTAGCATTCAGAGACATGAAATCTAGTGATTCTCAAGGCTGGCAAAGTATTCCTTCTCTCCTTTTTCTGATTTCTCACTGCAGAAAGCTAGATAGAGTTGAACTGTGTTCCTGGTTAGTGTACCTAGAGTTGGGCTGATGTCCTGTGGATTAGGACAAGTCATGCCAGTATTAAGGTAAGGTGTAGAATGTTTTTTAGTGTAAAGGATAAAGATGAGCTTCAAGAATAAGATGGTAGTATAATGTACTGGTTAAACAATGAATAATAATAGGAAATAAAACCAAGGCCAGGAGCTGAGTAAGGTGGTTCAGGAAAATTATTATAAGAGTCTGTGACTCATTGCTTTTGTCCACTAAGCTTATGATGCAGGAGAAGATTGAACGGTGTAAAGGAACAGATTTGAGTAAGGCATAAAGACAGATTGAGAGATTTCTCTGGCTGTCCAGTGGTTAAGCCTTCATCTTCCAATGTAGGCGGTGTGGGTTTGATCCCTGGTCAGGGGGCTAAGATCCCACATGCTCTGAGACCAAAATGTAAAACAGAAACAATATTGTAACAAGTTCAATAAAGACTTTAAAAATGGTCCACATCAAAACCAGTCATAAGAAAAAACAGATATATTGGAAAGAACACTAAACTTGTCCTCTAGTCCTTACTATATACAACCTGAGGAAATGAGTATGTTTCTATATTCATAACATGCAAATATATGCTTCAATGTGTGTGTGTGTGAAAATTAAATAAAATTAATTTCACCTGATACCTAGAGGATTTGTTAAGGTTGTTGAAAAGTTATGAATGCTAGGTCAACACTTAAGGTCTACTCACCTTTAGAAGGACTGCCCTGTTGGCTTAGTGGTAAAGAATCTGCCTGCAGACGCAGGAGATGCAGGCTTGATCCCCTGGGTTGGGAATATCCCCTGGAGAAGGAAATGGCCACCCACTCCAGTGTTTTTGCCTGGGAAATCCTGTTGACAGAGGAGCCTGGCAGGCTACAGTCCATGGGGTCGCAAAAAGTTGGACATGACTTAGCGATTGAACACCACCACCACCACTTTTAGGAAAGCTATATACTTGGAATATAGCCAGGGGTTTTGAAATAACAATCTTTACGTTTATCATGATACAAACATATATTGAGTGCCAGTTTTTGTAAAGTACCTTACTAAATAATCATGACTCAAAGATAAAAGAAATATAATCTAATAGAGAAAGTAAGATATGTATATTACATTGTAAATAACTGCAATTATAGAAAGTAATTAGTACAAGAAGAGAAGATAAAGGTGCCGTAAGCATTAGAAGACAGAGTAAGAATGTCATCTGAGGCTATATGGAACACAAGAAAAGCAAAATGGAGAGTGAAATGTGGATGACATGTCTTTTACAAATCAAGACACAGGTATATATTAAATGATAGTTTTAAGTATTTTTTTTCTGATCTTTGACGCTAATGTTTTAAAATTTCTTTTCCTCTAGTTGTATAATGAATTTTAAAGTTTTTTTTATTTTTTAAAAATAATTTTTGGCCATTTACAGTCTATAATGTATCTGTTAAACCTGTGATGATTTATAAGGAGATCTGAGTGAGCCTAGAATAGTCTTAACAATGGATTAAATTTTGAGTGGCTTTCATTCTTCTGATAGAAAATGTGAGACTGTCACACTTGAGAACTAGTTTCTCAGCAACATAAACAGTTGGCTTTGGGAACATCTTGTTCTAAAGCAAATGCTCAAAGTATCTTGATTTAAGCAAATTTATTTAGAAAGTGAGTGGGGTTGAATCTTATACAACTGTTTGATTAAGTTTGACATTATTATGAGAGGGATACTTACTAAAGGTAAGGCTGCAACTGACACAGAAGTTCCAGAGGAGAGATTTTTTTAAAAATATAGAACATGAAGACTGTTTGAAAATAAAAGCTAGTGAAGTCATGAAAATTGTTAACCTTTGGAAGAAAATTCTGAACTCTTTTCAGAAAAAAGTCATGTACAACTCGACTACCTTCCTGGGATTTGACTCTCAACCCCTTAGTTGCTTTCAGCTCCCCACATATATTATTTTACTGTCCAATCTTGGACTGAAAAATATAAAAGTCCTGACTTTCTCTAATTACAACTTGTACCATCATTTACATGAAAAAATTATACAAAGCTCAATTACTTGGAGTGGAGGGGGGGCAAGTCTGAATTGTTGAAAAGTTCAAACGCTAGATCTAAAGAAAAGCATTATTTTTCAAAGGGATAGAATACTTTGAATTACCTGTAAACAAAGCTTTGTCAAGGTGAGAGAAGGCCTGCTGTGTTTTGGTGAATAGATAAGATGACATTTGAAATAATACATTAATTGTTTATATGCAAATGAATGCTGTTACATGTGCTTGAAAACAGTTTGTTCTCTTAAGTAGGTCACAGGTTCCCCCTGAATCCTTGTTTACATCAGAGAGATTTAACCGAGGTAATTTGCTTTCTTTACAAATATGGCAAAGGAAGCTGAAGTCAGATATCACAGATTCCAAGTTAATAGAGTTCAGATTGATGAGAGAGTGTTCCCTTTTACTTATGTATTAAAGTTTATAATATTTTGCTGTTCTTTATGAGTTCATAATCTGAATGTATTCACTGGTTGAAAACACTTTTATTGAATATTTGGAATGTTTTACTGAAAAAACCTTCAGATGATATAATACGATATGGATGCAAGATCCTGGATCATGGCCTCACTCCATCAACGTTTAGCCTAATTATCCCATATTTTAAAGGCATGAACACTCAGCTGTGAGGTGTAATGGGCAGAGGCTCTGGAATACTCGAGTCACCACCATTTTCTCTTTCTGACATCTCTGCCCCACCTACATGCCTAAGTTTACTCTAAAGACAAAAAAATGGGAGAAACAAGCCAGCACTGAAGTTTCTTTATAAATATTCTTTTATCCTCACGTCACCTCCATGAATGACCTTAAAAATTACCCTAGGTAATGCCAGCCACACTCCTTGCCATTTGACAAGTGAGGACACTTTTCACAGAACAGGTCTGCAGTGCACACTGTCTTCCTTGGAAATTCTCTTGAGTTTTTCTTTTCTTTTCTTTTTTCATCTTTGCCCAAATCCTGATGGGATGAGTCCTCATCGCTAGGCTTAGCAGAAGCCAAACTGTACTCTCTTCTAGTACAACACATGCAACAACTATATTGTAGCTTTGAGCCAGAATCTGAGCCTTCTTGATTTATTAAAAAAAAAGAAGAAGAAAATTGTTGACTTAAAGATGAACTAGAACTTTATTTTCAGACCAAAGAATAAAATGAAATTGATCCCCTTCGTTTTTCTTTTTCTTTACTTCTTTTTTTGGGGGTGATTTCATTATTAAATAAAACCACTTTATAAATGAAACAAAATCCATGTACAAATGACTGAAATGAATGGACCAAGATTTATCTTCTTTCTTGTTTCACCCAAGGAATTGTTTCTAAGAGATCTTAAGACTTAAATATGATTCCCTAAAATGACCAGCTAGCAGTTCTGCAAAAAGGAAAGCAAAATAAATACATCTTCTTAGAAGTCAGTTATAATTTCCCTTCTGACTTTTTTTCTCTTTTGCTTACATGCTCCTTAACCCCTATCCTCCTCCCTCTGTCCCTGTTTCACTTCCTTTGGAGCCAAAGATCTGGGAAAAAAAGTTGCCTGGTAAAGCATCTGGTCCCCTTTCCTTGGCAGCTGACATGCCACTTGAAATATTTCTCATGCAGATAACTTAAGGAAACTGCTGAATTAATGCCTTAAAATGACATTGATCCATAGTGAGTGAGTGAGTGAAGTGAGTGAAAGTCACTCAGTCATGTCCAACTCTTTGCGACCCTATGGACTATACAGTCCATGGAACTGTCCAGGCCAGAGTACTGGAGTGGGTAGCTTTTCCCTTCTCCAGGGGATCTTCCCAAACCAGGGGTGGGACCCAGGTCTCCCGCACTGCAGGCAGATTCTTTGCCAGCTGAGCCACAAGGGAAGCACAAAATAACTGCTGCTAGTAGGTCTGGTTTTGTGGTGGATTTAATACATTATAAACAAATTGTATCTAAATTTGAAGAGAATGATTCAAGCTTGACTTGATTTCCTCATTTTTTTCCAGGAATGAGTAGTTTGCTTCCTAGAAGATTTGTATTTTTCTTACGTTTATGGGCTTTTAGATTATACGTGATATTTAGCTATGAGCCTGTCCCTGGTGCTACAACCTTCATGGCTAATATGGAAAAATTAAGCCCTTTTTAAAATTATCCTCTGGTTACAAATTTGGAGCAACTGGTCAATCTTGACAGTAAGTAGTATGATCTTTTTTGTTTTGGTCACAGTGGATTTAGGTCTAGCAAGATCTTCGTCTGAGGCTTGTAATCTTGATGAGTTTTTATGTATCTTTTCTGATCTATAATATGTTTTTCTTACTTTTGAGATTAGTGCCATCTGACCCCTTGTTCACATGATTAGGTTCTAATGCTTGCATCTAACTCCAACTACTGACTTGTAGTTATTTCTCTTCATAAAATGGGTAACACTGTATACTGGAGATGGAAACATTGAGAAGGAATTTGCTTCTGGTCAAGGCCATGATACTTCCTTCTCAGAAGACCTTTACAAGTAAGTTTCTTTATGAATTCAGATTTTAGATAAGCAGCCTCACTAAGAGATCAAGAAATTAACTTTTTTGTTGTTTTTCAATGGAAAAAACAGTGAAATTTCAGAAATAAACACTTTATTTTTTTTCCTGAATATTTCCAACTTTCTCCCTGTTTCAACCTGTTGCTTGAAGTCCTAGTCAGACTTAAGGAGGGCAGTTTTTTAAAAAATACACTTTTAATCTTAGAATATTAATAGCTTTAGATTTATGAAAGAGTTGCAAAAATACTATAGAGAGTTCCTCTATACCTGGCACCCACCTTCCCCTATTAGCATTACTATGGTATAATAATCACAACTAATGAACCAATATTGAGACATGATTATTAACTAAAGTCCATATTTTATTTGGATTTCCTAAGGTTTTTGATAATGTTCTTTTTCTGCTCTAGGGTCCTATCCAGGATTCCACATTATGTTTAGTCCTTACATCTCCTTTGGATTCTCTAGGCTGTGATGATTTCTCAGACTTTTCATTTTTTGATGATCTTGACAGTTTTGAGGAATATTATTAGTCAGATATTTTGTAGCGTATGCTTTACTTTGGGTTTGTCCAATGATTTCCTCCTGACAAGGTTAGAGGTATGGGTTGTTAGGAGGAAAACCAGAGAGAGAAAGTGCTATTTTCAGTAACTCATATCATGTACATTCTATTAAAATCACTTATCGCTGATGATGCAAACTCTTATCACCTGGCTAAGGTAGCATTTGTCAAGTTTCTCTATGGAAAATTACTCTTTATTCACCCTTGTGATACTGTACTCTTTCGGAAGCCACTGTGTATGCATCCAACACTTAAGAGAGAGGCAGTTATGCTCCACTTTGAAGGTGAGTATCTACATAAATTATTAGGAGCTTTGCATGAGAGTTTTGCCTATTCTTTTACGGTTATTTATTTAATATCATTATGGATTCAGAATGCTTGTTTTATACTATGGGTTTTAATCCAGTACCACTTTATTACTCAAGTTGTTCTAATTTGGTTCTTCCAGTTGGCTTTTATGTTCTGTTGACATAACCCATGATATAGGTTTGTGTTTTGGGGTACTTCCTTACTTTCTGAAGCTGCAAGGTGCTCCAGACTTACCTTTTATTCCCTGCTTCAACTCTAGGATCATCCTTTTCTCCAAAGGGTTTTGGTTCTTTTTAGGATGGCACTAGATACTGCCATCCTGGGTGCTGACTGGTGGGGCACAGTTTGACATTTTATTTTAGAAGCTGACCTAGAAGGACTCTGACATGGTGGTAGTACTGAAACACATCAGTTCATATAACTTTTACTCTTGAATAACTGGGTTCCAATGTCTATTTTGAATCTTTTAGTAAAAAAGTTAAAGCAATATTCAGGGAGGAAAGTGCCTCTATTAAAAAATCCATAGCGGCTATATGGAGAAGGCAATGGCACCCCACTCCACTACTCTTGCCTGGAAAATCCCTTGGACGGAGGGACCCTGACGGAGGACCCTGTTAGGCTACAGTCTGTGGGGTTGCTAAGGGTCTGACAGGACTGTGGGACTTCACTTTCACTTTTCACTTTCATGCATTGGAGAGGGAAATGGCAGCCCACTCCAGTGTTCTTGCCTGGAGAACCCCAGGGACAGGGAGCCTGGTGGGCTGCCATCTATGGGGTCGCACAGAGTTGGACACATCCATCAATCAGATAGGACGTGTGGCATATAGCCGCTGCCGCTGCTGCTAAGTCGCTTCAGTCGTGTCCGACTCTGTGTGACCCCGTAGACGGCAGCCCACCAGGCTCCCCGTCCCTGGGATTCTCCAGGCAAGAACACTGGAGTGGGTTGCCATTTCCTTCTCCAATGCATGAAAGTGAAAAGTGAAAGTGAAGTTGTGAGTCCCGTCTGACTCTTCACGACCCCACGGCCTGCAGCCCACCAGGCTTCTCCTTCCATGGGATTTTCTGGGCAAAAGTACTGAAGTGGGTTGCCATTGCCTTCTCCGGACTGATGGTAATGTGTACTTTTTGGTTGATGTAACATATTTATTTTGATAAATTCCCTCTCATCAGTTGATACCTGTACTAAATTATACTAATGTCACTAATGGATTATCTTTCTGGGATGAGGAGATGGTATAATTTTTTGCATATATATAAATAGGTGCTTTGAATATTTCAATAAGACATTTCAGGTTAAGAAAACTAAAGAAAGTAATGAAATAGACTTCTATCTATCCCAACCCAGCTTAAGAAATAAAACTTTTCCGATATTACTGTCTTCTCCCCTTAATGAATGTAACCATGATCTTAAATTTTTATGCATGAGTACAACTCAAGATCATGGTTTTATGCATTTAAAAATCAAGACATTGACATAACTGTGTCTTGAGTTTTTACACACGTGTCCTTAAAAAATATGTAGTGTTGTTTTGTGTATTTTAACTTTATATCAATGTTCACATAACATCTACAATTTCACCCTTTTTCTACTTAACTATATACTTTTGATATTTTCCATATTGTATTATTCATTTTCATGGCTATAATTTAATTGTATGAAAATAGGGTAATTTTTTCATTCATTCTCTTGTTGATGATGCTCGTTAAGGATATTTCTAATTTTTTTTTATTAACACAAACACTGGTGTAGTGAACAACCTTGGGGAAAAATTCTTATTTGGTATTAACATACCAAGTATTTCCTCATTGTTGCTGTCATTAAGCGTATATGTAATATTGATAATGCATTGATAATAATTTCATGATTTCTACATTATTCTGATGTAAACAGTCTTGTTTAATGAGATCCTTGATATTGGCAATATTTTTATTCATTCAAATATGGAGATAATATGGTGGTCCAGTCATAATCTTGACATTTACGTCACTTACCTTATGGTAGGACTTCTCAACCTGGCAATCAAAAATTATTTGTAATTAAATCCTATTAGTGGGATACACATACACCCATGTGTGTGCACACACACACATACGTGCACACATATACTTATAGCTGGTCCTCATTATTTGTGGATTTCATATTTGTGAATTTGCCTCTTCCCTAAGACTGATCTGTAACCCCAAAACCAATGCTAATGCTGCTTCTACAGTGATTTGGAATCATGCAGAGAGCATAAAAATTTTGAGTTTGCCAATGGAACATGCTCCTGACTGAGATCAAACAAGGCAATATCCTACCTTTAATCATCTACATTTTTGTTTTAGCTCTCATACTATAAACAAGTATTCTTTTTGCAGTCTGTTTAGCACCACATTTTTTTTTTTTTTTTGCATTTTCATTAGTGATTTCAATGTTTCAGATGGCCCCCAAGCATACAGTTCCTGAGGCAACAAGCCTGTGGTGGACCATGTGGAGAAAAAAGATCTCCTGTGTAGAAATAAGATCTGTCCAGGCATGAGTCAGTGCTGTCTGCCTGAGTTCAGTGGTAATGAATCAACAATACCTGTTAAATTGGATGATTTTGAACACAAATATACATAAAATAAGGCTGTGTTTTGATTGGTTGTTGAAAATATAATGACCAAGAGAAATTAATGTTTTATTTTCCCTGGAAGCAGTGGTTTAGTGTTTGCTAATTCAGTGTTCCCAGTGACATTAGAGAACACTTTATAGAATTGACTATATAGTTTATAATAGAAAATACCAGAATATGTTTCATATTGTGGGTAAAAGTTCTATTATGTGATGTTTTATTTCAGATATGTATGTATAAATGTGAATATGTATGTCTATGTGGTCTGAGAAATTATGTAAAACTATTAAAAATTATGTAAAATAGATTTCTTACTCTTGCTCATGGAAGAATATTTCAAGTCACTGGTCTGTGATGATTTTGAGTGATAGAATTTAAGTTTGGATTGACTGTGTACACTGATGAGACTAGAGGTCACCTATGTTGATTTGTATAAATTATTTAACAAAAAATATATATTAATACATTGCAAAATTCCAAATAATTTTCTATAAATAATAGCTCCTTTTTCAAAAGATCTAGAAAAATGATTAAATCTGTAAACATTCCTCAATTCAGCCAAATTTCTCTGGGTTTTGCAGCAACTCAGGCTGGTACATCTTAAAGCTTCTAAATTTCTAAAGTGTCAGGATCACCACGATTTCACTGTAAGTCTGTAGTGCTCCAAGTTAAAGGAACATATAGTTCTCCTAAGAGGAGCTAGAAGGTTTTTCCACTTGATTTCTTATGCAAGAATACAACCCTGGAAAAACACAGTCAAGGAAAAGAAAAGGGGAAGATTATATGAGCTACTTGATGTTATTCATATAAGAATAGTCTACTTGATGTTGATAATTGGTAGTGTTCTGGTGAAGTTGTTAGTGAGTGTTTGGAGCATATCAAACGTTATTCATTTCAACACTTGGAGTCAATAAAACTTAAATTATGCAGACATTCCTTGGATCTCATCAGTGAATCTCATGTTTCCTTATTATCTCCTCTTTAATGTCCAATACTAATAGCTGTTAAAAGAGAGTATGTTGTAAACTACTGCAATAGGAAGCTTAATGTCTTTAGATTGCCTTAATAAAGACTGAAAAATAATCTCTAAAACTGGCACTGTGAATATAATGGAAACAGACATGACTTGAAATTTGTATGTGATCAGTTACATCCTCTTACATCACCTAAATTTGCTTTACTCATAATGTGTTTCAGCTCATCAGAAAAAACAATGCCAAAATATTAATAGTGCAAGCTTTTGAAGTCTTGCTTCATTGTATTACATTGTATCATCTTTGGCTTCATCTTTGAAGTTTAGTTTTTATGTTTTCTTCTTAGGTAGAAAATTCTTTTCCTGAGGGGCTGTCATTTACACCATCAGTGAGTAGGTGTGAAGGGATACAGTAGACTCACCCTAAATTATATTAGCCAGTTGGTGACTGCAGCCATGAAATTAAAAGACACTTGTTCCTTGGAAGAAAAGCTGTGACAAACCTAGCCAGCATGTTAAAAAGCAGAGACATCATTTTACCAACAAAGGTCCATCTAGTCAAAGTTATGGTTTTCCCAGTAGTCATATATGGATGTGAGAGTTGGACCATAAAGAAAGCTGAGCACCGAAGAATTGATGCTTTTGATCTGTGGTGTTGGAGAAGACTCTTGAGAGTTCCTTGGACAGCAAGGAGATCCAACTAGTCCATCCTAAAGGAAATCAGTCCAGAGTATTCATTAGAAGGACTGATGCTGAAGCTGAAGCTCCAATACTTTGGCCACCTGATGTGAAGTACTGACTCACTGGAAAAGACCCTGATGCTGGGAAAGATTGAAGGCAGGAGGAGAAGGGGACAGTAGAGGATGAGATGGTTGGATGGCATCACCGACTCAATGGACATGAGCCTGAACAAGCTTCTGGAGTTGGCGATGGACAGGGAAGCCTGGTGTGCTGCAGTCCATGGTGTTACAAAGAGTCGGACACGACTGAGTGACTGAACTGAGTGTTCTTTCTGCTGGAATTCCTGACTGCCTCTGGTGTTGATTAGTCCTTGATGAGCTTTGATTCTTAACTGGTCTCCACCAAGATGAGGAATGAGCTTCCCTGGTGGCTCAGATGGTAGAGAATCTGCCTACAATACAGTGAGACCTGGGTTTGGTCCCTGGGTTGGGAAGGTCCTCTGGAGGAGGAAATGGCAACCCACTCCAGTATTCTCTCCTTGAGAATTCCATGGACAGAGGAGCCTGGCAGACTACATTACATGGAGTTGCAGAGTCAGACACCACTGAATGACTAACACTTTCACTTTTCAAGATGGGAAATACTCCATTTTACTGCTATTTTAACATTAGATTGTAGTCCAGAGAGTCTAGTAAAAACCAACCGAGCTTCTCTTAAAACTGATTTTCTCACTGGAGGTTTCAAGTGATTTCTGTAGACTTAAACCTGGGTCCCCTATATTCTTTGAGGAGATAAACCTTTTTGAGTTGATGGCTCTTGTTAAACTTTGTGTATTTCAAGCAGGTGCCTCTCATTCTAAAGAACTGTGGCTAAAGAATGATTTTGAAATATCCATTTTTAACCCTTCCTTCCTGGCTGCCTTTCTCACCAGATGGCTTAAAGGTATTGCTGTGTCATTGTTGTGCATTCACTCAGTGAGACTCTGACCTTAGATTTACCTCAAAGCACTCAAGCGAGAGGAAGTAGTTAAGTAGGGAGTGAGGGCAAACAAATAGGCCCACATGCCTTATATGTTTACTATAATCACCTGCTTAAATGGAGGCACTGTTAATGCAACTAGGAATTCTTTCTGCATTAATGAAAAAGATATTTCTGATGATATCTAATAGCAAAAGTAATTCTGGTAAGGAATTACGATGGCTGCCTTAGGCAGGCAAACTGAGTGTCTAGGGTAAAGGAGGGAGGAAGAGGGAAACATATTTCACTCAACACACTTTTGGACTTTGTGCAATGTTTGTGTATTATCTATTCAAAACTAGAAAATACAAAAGAGGTAGCTATAAATAAAGTCAAAGAGAAGGGAAAGGACAAAGTAATCCTGCCTAATTCTTTTGACTAAAAAGGAAGCATGAGCATACTGGTTTTTAGGAGAACTTTATTTGTTGTTGTTATTGCGGTTTGGCTTCTGACGTGTTTGCAACTTTTCAGAACTTAAGGTAAACCTCTGGTTGGATACTTGGATGAACTTTTCTGCAGATAAAATTTAAGGCAAGAGCTTGGCTTTTGCTCACATGCAACATCAAGACATATGCCATTTTGAATCTCAGGTTTCAGTGGACATTTATCATAGAATCAAAGAGTAATATATCTTTCTTCCCCTTTTTTACCAATAAGAAAGCTAGTGCTGAGGGGCCACACCAAGAAACATTCAAGGTTACAGAGGCCTGGAAGAGCTGTGTGTATGCCATGTTGGGACTTTTTCTCCTATATAGTTGTATGTGGTGATTTACTCCAGTAGGAGCTATTTGGTGAATGCAGGCATACTTAAAGGCAGAATTTGTCAGTGTCAGGGAAGCCCAAAGATTATATGTGATAAAGTGTTTTAAGTTAATAAAAAGTAATAATGAGATAGTGGAACAATGTAAAATGTAGTCTATTTTCATTTTACCGCTGGGGTGGAAATTACACAGGAAGGGCACTGTGGTAAAGAATCCACCTACCAGTGCAGAGATGTAAGAGAGGTTGTTCAATCCCTGGATCGGGACATCCTCTGGAGAAGGAATGGTTCTTGCCTGAGAAATTCCATGGACAGAGGAGCTGGGCAGACCACAGCTCATGGTGTTGCAAGCATCAGTCATGAGTTAATGACTAAACCACTAAACCAGTTTATATATCCCTACTTAGGAAGAAAACCAAGTCCCCAAAAGAATCTTAGAGTTGGGCTTTTAAATCTTATTTCTTGGAAATCCCTTATGATTATACAGTGGCAGTGAGAAATAGATTTAAGGGCCTTGATCTGATAGATAGAGTGCCCAATGAACTATGGAATGAGGTTTGTGACATTGTACAGGAGACAGGGATCAAGACCATCCCCATGGAAAAGAAATGCAAAAAAGTAAAATGGCTGTCTGGGGAAGCCTTAAAAATAGCTGTGAAAAGAAGAGAAGCAAAAAGCAAAGGAGAAAAGGAAAGATATAAACATCTGAATGCAGAGTTCCAAAGAATAGCAAGAAGAGATAAGAAAGCCTTCTTCAGCGATCAATGCAAAGAAATAGAGGAAAAGAACAGAATGGGAAAGGCTAGAGATCTCTTCTCTTGGTATCTCTAATTACCAAGGGAACATTTCATGCAAAGATGGGCTCGATAAAGGACAGAAATGGTATGGACCTAACAGAAGCAGAAGATATTAAGAAGAAGTGGCAAGAATACACAGGAGAACTGTACAAAAAAGATCTTCACGACCCAGGTAATCAAGATTGTGTGATCACTCATCTAGAGCCAGACATCCTGGAATGTGAAGTCAAGTGGGCCTTAGAAAGCATCACCAAGAACAAAGCTAGTGGAGGTGATGGAATTCCAGTGGAGCTGTTTCAAATCCTGAAAGATGATGCTGTGAAAGTGCTGCACTCAATATGCCAGCAAATCTGGAAAACTCAGCAGTGGCCACAGGACTGGAAAAGGTCAAATTTGGAAAACTCAGCAGTGGCCACAGGACTGGAAAAGGTCAGTTTTCATTTCAGTCCCAAAGAAAGGCAATGCCAAAGAATGCTCAAACTACTGCACAATTGCACTCATCTCACACGCTAGTAAAGTAATGCTCAAAATTCTCCAAGCCAGGCTTCAGCAATATGTGAACCATGAACTTCCTGATGTCCAAGCTGGTTTTAGAAAAAGGCAGAGGAACCAGAGATCAAATTGCCAACATCTGCTGGATCATGGAAAAAGCAAGAGAGTTCCAGAAAAACATTGATTTCTGCTTTATTGACTATGCCAAAGCCTTTGACTGTGTGGATCACAATAAACTGTGGAAAATTCTGAAAGAGAAGGGAATACCATACCACCTGACCTGCCTCTTGAGAAGTCTGTATGCAGGCCAGGAAGCAGCAGTTAGAACTGGACGTGGAACAACAGACTGGTTCCAAATAGGAAAAGGAGTACGTCAAGGCTGTATATTGTCACCCTGCTTATTTCACTTCTATGCAGAGTACATCATGAGAAATGCTGGACTGGAAGAAACACAAGCTGGAATCAAGATTGCTGGGAGAAATATCAATAACCTCAGATATGCAGATGATACCTCCCTTATGGCAGAAAGTGAAGAGGAACTCAAAAGCCCCTTGATGAAAGTGAAAGAGGAGAGTGAAAAAGTTGGCTTAAAGTTCAACATTCAGAAAACAAAGATCATGGCATGCAGTCCCATCACTCCATGGGAAATAGATGGGGAAACAGTGGAAACAGTGTCAGACTTTATTTTGGGGGCTCCAAAATCACTGTAGATGGTGATTGCAGTCATGAAATTAAAAGACACTTACTCCTTGGAAGGAAAGTTATGACCAACCTAGATAGCATATTCAAAAGCAGAGACATTACTTTGCCGACTAATGTCTGTCTAGTCAAGGCTATGGTTTTTCCAGTAGTCATGGATGGATGTGAGAGTTGGACTGTGAAGAAGGCTGAGCGCCGAAGAATTGATGCTTTTGAACTGTGGTGTTGGAGAAGACTCTTGAGAGTCCCTTGGACTGTAAGGAGATCCAACCAGTCCATTCTGAAGATCAACCCTGTGATTTCTTTGGAAGGAATGATGCTAAAGCGGAAACTCCAGTACTTTGGCCACCTCATGAGAATAGTTGACTCATTGGAAAAGACTTTGATGCAGGGAGGGATTGGGGGCAGGAGAAGAAGGGGACGACCGAGGATGAGATGGCTGGATGGCATCACTGACTCGATGGACGTGAGTCTGAGTGAGCACTGGGAGTTGGTGATGGACAGGGAGGCCTGGCGAGCTGCAGTTCACAGGGTTGCAAAGAGTCGGACACGACTGAGCGACAACTGAACTGATCAACCATCTACTCGGTACTTCCAAAGTGAAGTGAAGTGAAGTCACTCATTCGTGTCCAACTCTTTGCGGCCCCATGGACTGTAGCCTACCACGCTCCTCCATCCATGGGATTTTCCATGCAAGAGTACTGGAGTGGGTTGCCATTTCCTTCTCCAGAGGATCTTCCCAAATCAGGGATCAAAGCTGGGTCTCCCGCATTGTAAGCAAATGCTTTACCATCTGAGCCACCAGGGAAGTCCAAACTGATGTGCTTAAAGTCAATTTCAAATTTTAACATGTTGGTTGAAATTACCTTGAAAACTATAGTATACTGTTGGAGGAAGGCTGTTAGTATGCTATTGGATGAAATCTGTAGAAGAAAGGTGGCAGTGGAGTGCAAGGTCTAGGAAGAGAGTGTGCCTCCGATCAGCACTTCTTCCTTTCTTGGTCCTTCACTCTCTTTTGGTGACAGACAGCCTCAGTGGATGTCTGCATTCTCAAACATCCATGAGTTTTGGCTTGCAGGTTCTCTTTCCCACAAAGCTTGTGAAATTTTTCTTTCTTTCCAGGTCATAGAAAAAGATGTATATCATATGTTATTTCTTTTTCCCAGAAGAAACTAGTAGTATACACAGTGGGCAAGCCTTAAGTGAGGTAGTAGTAATAGTGTTAGTCGCTAGTCATGTCTGACTGTGAGCTTATGGACTGTAGCCTGCCAGGGTCCTCTGTCCATGGGATTCTCTAGGCAAGAATACTGAAGTGGGTTGCCGTTCCCTTCTCCAGAGGATATTCCTGACCCAGGGATTGAACCAGGGTCTCCGATGTTGCAGGCAGATTCTTTACCATCTGAGCTACAAGGACGTCCTACTAACTGAAAAGCTGCATCGTTTAAAATGGAAGGATACCATATAGTAATGTTGAGCTTTCTTTTGCGATATAAGTCATATTCTATTGACGTTGGTTTTCATATGAATGCTACGAAAGGAAATGAAGGAAGGAAGAAGGCTAAAATGTCCTAGCACTTTTGCAAAAATGACTCAGATAAACTGTTAAAAGATAGAGACAGACATCATTTGAACATTTGATATTATGGAGTGGTCGTTAATTGTTTTAGTTGGCATAATGATATCATGGCAGTTTTTAAAGTGTGATTATTAGAGATATATGCTGAAATATTTATGGATGAAATGATATGATATTTGAGATTTGCTGTGAAATAATGTGGAAGGGAGAAGTAGATGGGTGTATGGGTGAGCTAAGATTTAATCAGTGATTAATACTTGTTGAAGCTGACTCCTGAGTATATTAGAGTTCATTATTAATTCTGTCTGCTTTTGTTAACTTTTAAAACTTTCTGTAATAAAAAACTAAAAAAATAAAGTCAGAGTTTTAAAATACTCCATAGATAACATGTGATTTTCTTCTCCCTGCTATGCTATCAAATCAGTTCTTGGACCCAAACAGAGAGACAAACAAGATCAGGCTGGTTATTGGAGGGTGTAATTGTGTGATTTTCTGTGTGTATGTGTATGTGTGTGTAGCCATGTGTTTAGTGATATGTGTATATAGATCATTGATTAAGTGAAAGATTTAAAATATATATCACAGATTGGCAGTGTATATGCACTGTTTTTAGATTAATGTATTGAATTACACTTCTTGTTCCTTTTATTGGTAATGTGCAGTAGCTATATAATAGCACTTGAGATGTGAAATTATCTTTAATTCTCATTTACTAGCTGTTCATCAGCAGATTTGCAGGTAAACATCACTACTTACATTTAATCACGGAAAACAGTTTTAAGAAAGATAAATAACTTTTCTAACACTCATTGAGTTAGTAGCATAAGCAGAAAATGAGACCCTGTGAGTGATATTTTTAGCCTTCAGTTTACCAATCTTCATGTTATCCTAACATTCCCATGAGTTGTAGTCACAATTTTTGTTTTTTACTATAACAAAATCAAATACTTTAAAACTTAGGCATCATGGAACAAGTTCAGATAATGAAGCGCCAGTTGGATTTTGGCACCATTCCTTGCATATTTGTCATCAAGAGTCAAAAGTAATAGGAAAGAAATTAGGCAGATGAAAGCAGTTTGGTTTTGCAGGAATGGAACTGACCGTGTACAGTCAGTGCTATGGAATTTAGAATTCTGCCACTACAACTACCACCACCATCGTCTCCAATCATTTCAGCAGATACGTAGGGTTGAGTTAACATCCGGAAATCCTCTACTACAATGAAACTCAACATTTCTGCTTAAGTCTACAATGTTTAGTTACAGCTCATGTTTATTCTTTTTATGTTCTGAAACTATTATACATGGCTTGTCATTGAATTAGTTTCAATTAGTATTCCCTTGTTGAGTTTTGCAAGGAAGTGTGCTCCATCTTTTGACCAATATGGTATTAGGTGACATTTTGGAGAGAGTGCTGTGCTTCTTTTTATAGCAGTGTTTTCAAAGGCAAAATTTTAACTCAAATTCTCTTTTCCTGCCTCTCTGATTTTACTGACTTTAGTTAAAGGTAATTCCTTTTTAAAGATAATTTCTCAGTTATGTTCAGCCATAAATACAATTATTTTCTAGATTTTAGTTGGAGTAACTCTCTATTACTTCTCCCAGTTTCTTAGACATGATTAAGCAGAGCACATTTATAGCTGTTTGGAGGGAATTCACAATTGCTGTTAAGGAGGAGTTGCTGCTTTGCCTAGAATAGATATGGAACATGTGTAGTACGTTTGGGATTTCTGTGGGCTGGAATATGGAATGCCCAGATAGGTGTCAGTCAATAGCTGTTATCTTCCTAGGTATAGTTTGTGTATTTATTTCTGTTTCTGCCTAATCTGTCCTTTCAGCACCAAGTTGATAAAATATTATATAGAGATATCTTTGTTGATATCAGTGGGTAGAGTTGTGGGCAGGCAACAAACAAAATCCAAAGACTATTTTTCGCTTGTGTTAATTTTTAGGTGATCTTGATATACCCATTTCTATACCGTGGGAACCTATGCTGCTGTTCTAGTCAGTTTGCTGGTAACAGCATTGCAAAAGCCGTAGACAAATTACATTTTGTGCCTTTTCCTGACTCCAGTTGATTGGTTCAAATATGGGAGAGTTTCTGCCATCTCAATGAAAGAGGCTCAGGAAAGAAGAAAAGTATTATAATAATGACCCATTACAGTCACATTGTTCTTCTCTGGCTACCGAAGAGCACATTGTAACTATGGAGGTATTGATTCCTGCTTGTCATATCATGAAGCAAAGATACAATGATGGCCAGAGTTCTAAATGGCAAATTTCACTCTGGTAAGTAAATTACCCTGCACGCATTAACCCTTGAAGAAGCACAGAAGGGAAAGAAAGCAAGCGCAGGAACATTTTCGCAATACGCCTAAATTCATGCAGATGATTTGTTGAATTCTGTCGTCCTCTGTCTGCTCTGTAATAGACTGAGCCCTTCCTGTGTCTGCTCTGTAATAGACTAACTTCCAGGTAGTACTTCCTCTGTAGCATGGATCCAGGTGACAGAGTGACCAACCTTTTAAGTGGTGATGTTATAAGTCAGATCCCACCTCAAAAATATACTCTAGTAAGGTATCAGTATGAAAATAAATCCAAGAACTATTCGGTTCTATTTTAAACTTGTTTTCTTGGAATTAGTTGGGTATTTTTGTTGTGAAAGGATCAATGTATTTTAGAAAATGCCTAACTTCCTATTGAATAATTCACTTGCTGAATGATAGTTCAGAAAAGTCTGGGATTGCCATCCATATAGCCTTCACTCAAATGACAAGAAATAAAACAGAATAACCATCACCCTATGTGCCCAAACATATATGTTTTTTTATGCAAGTTCTTAGCAGTCAACATGGAAAATAAAAAAGCAAAGACCACTTTTTGCATAGTTCTTGACCAAGCATTGAAAAGTATTCTATGAAATGCTTATTAGACACCTTACAGGCACATTTTAATGTTCTTATTGATATTAACCTGATCTAGTTCAATAAACTTGTGCCACCAAAGAAATATGACATCTGTGGAATATTTAAGCTCAGTAATTGGGTCACAGAAATACTAAACAGAGACCTAAAGTCACTTGGAAATGTTTACTTTTATTTAAAAACAGAATTCTCAAGTGCCTCTCTGCTTTCTGGTTTCATCCACGACAAGAATGAAAATACTGAAATGTGGCAGGATTTCTAACAGAATGAAAGCCAAGAAACACTGAAAACATAGTCTTGAGATTTCCGGTTTAATTTCGAGGACAAAGAGATTCATTGTCAGTTTATATCATCTCTGCTACATAGATACCTAGATCAACAAAATCTCTTGACCTCTCTGGGGTCACCCTGTGCCCCATTTTAGCTCTGATTTTGCATTGCTCTTCCCAGTAGTGTTCTGGGATGAGGCCAGCCTGTCTTTACCACAATGGCTCCTAAGCATTCCCAGAGGAAGAACTGGAAAATATTTGGGATTTTTCTTCTATACTTTCACATTAGTTTATTCTCAGAGCACTTATCATTTGTGTTTTGAGCGACAAGTTGGGTAAAGAAATATGGAAGAAGTGTTTCACTACTTTTTTCCCTAAAGAGCAATATCATATTTTTGTTAGTATAGTGTTTTGTTTTGCTTTGACACATGGCTTCTGTAAAATTTCAATCTTTCTCTTTGAATTTAAGTACCCCATTCAAAGGAATAAAAGCAAACACCAAAGCTTGACTTTCTCATATTATGAATTTAGTTACTTTTCATGTCTTTTAATGATATTATTCAACTGAGTATCTTATATGTAACACAAAAGAATCTATCAACTTTGCAAATTTATTACAAAACTCACTAGTACTCTGGGCTTCACTTAGCACTGTTTTTCAAAAATGTCCTTTCCTTTTCTTGTAACCTTACTTCATCCTTATGCTTGAATGTGGGACTATGTTAAGAAAGGCAAGCTTTGTTAACAGCCAGTACGTTCGTATCACCTTAGCATAAACAGTTACATGAAATAAGACCAAAAAAGAGCTACATAGAGAAACAGAGTTTATTAAATTTTTTTAAGGGATGGCACTTGGTTCTCTCCTGTTTGTTTGGAATGCATTGAACAGATGTAATTATTTTTTGATTTATTGCTAAAAGTTGTTTCTGGCTATGTTCTGGTGTATCATTGTATCTTATGATACCTTGCTGTATTTTTCATACTCATTTATTTTTCAACATTCTCATAACCACCACCCTATGTCAACTTTTAGCACCTTGCACTGTAAAAATCAGCTATAGTTTCCCTCCTAGATGAAAATTGCAAGCTCAGGTGACTGGCCACAAGAATAGAAGGCTTAAAAGCTGGGAACAAGTTGACAAACTATGAACAAGTTGAGAGAGGATGGGCTCAACAGATAAAACCCCCTCTTGGGATCAATTTACTGTCCATTGGACTTCCAGTTGAACCATCACTGCTGAGTGGCTCTATACCCATTTTATTTTACTACCTGCACCACTGCCTCCCACCAGAGTCTTCAAGTGACTCAGCAACTAAACCAAAAGCTGCTGATTTTTTTCACTCCCAATTTGGCAGGTGGGAATGATTGTTCTTTCATGTTCTACCCTGGCCTCTATCCCTGGTTTTTACTCTTCATTTATATTTTCCAGTCTCCTTGCTCTGCATTGGTTTTAAACAATCAGAACTTTACAATATGGGATTTGAGTTTTCTTTGACAATCAACACTGAAAATTATGGAAGAATGATTCATCTTGATACTTAGATATTAGCCACCAAAGGAATTGTTCTAGTAATTTGTCTTCTCTGTACAATGCTTATACTCTTTTCAGAGATGCTCACTGATTATATTTTTATAAATGCAAAGTGTATTTGTATTTTATAAATGCAAAGTGTATTTGTCTCTCAGTTGTATTAAAGAATGCTTTTTATCTGGTGAATTATCAGAATGGATGAATGGGTTTCTAGATAGATTAGAAGAATCTGCCAGGTTATATGACATCTTTTGAAGAAGGAAATGGCAACCCACTCCAGTATTCTTGCCTGGGAAAATCCCATGGACCAAGGAGCCTGGTGGGTTACCGTCCATGGGGTCACAAAGAGTCAGACATGACTGAGTGACTAAGCACATGACATCTTTTAGTGCACTAGCTTTTCATGTTCTGGCAATCCCATCCTGAAGAGACAAAGTCAGCTCATAACATATCAGTATCCTATTACCACCCATCCCATGGCCTTGCCTCCCTTATTTTTGTGTTATCTGATTGATCACTGAAGGAAACAGGTTGTACAGTAAGTGACATCTTGATCTTTGGCTCTTTGTCTAGCTCTTCTCTTTTCTGTACTGAGTATTCTACTCTGCTTGTAGTTTCACACTAATTTTGCTTTTTCTTTCTGGTATCTTTTGATACCAGGTGAGCCATTTGCTTCAGTCCTTTAGGCACAAATTGCCAAAGTCATTTTGCTTTTGACTTTTCCCTACTCCAGCTTGACCCTAGATCCTTGACTTATCTCTGAGTTTTGACCCATCTGCACTTCTTGGACATATCAGCTAGTTATACTTTTCCCAGCTCTGTCTCCCTTTGTGGTTGAAGCTCATTCCTCTGGCTCTTTTCCATTTCAGTAATATGGGGTAGATTTCCTCTTGCTTTTCCCCTAGTTCTTGAGATGCTAACACTTGATAAGTCTTACTTTTCTGGCCCAGAGTATACTGTTTCTCCAGTAAGGGACTTCCAACATGAGATGCTGATAACTCTTCACTTACCCCTCCAGATTCATTCTTTGCCTTCAGCAGTGCTGGAGATGAGCAGACAGGAGATTAGGAATGATGGAGTTTTATTTTCTCTGCTTTTTCTTGCCTAATTCAGGCAGTGGTCATCTTCCTTTTACCTGTGGGGGTTTCCTAGGTGGCCCAGTGGTAAAGAATCCACCTGCCAATGCAGAAAATGCAGGGGACATGGGTTCAATTCCTGGGTCAGGAATATCCCCTGGAGTAGATAACCTATGCTAGTATTCTTGCCTTGAGAATTCCACGGACAGAGGAGCCTAGCAGGCTAGTCGTGGAGTCTCAGAGAGTTGGGCACTACTGAGCATGCACACACATCTTCCTTTACTTGGAGTCACAGCTATTTTAACTAGTTGGCATTGCACTTAGGGCTCTGCTTCTCACTGGGTAATACCATTATCTTTTTGTCTCATTTAGTATAGAAGGGGTAAAAGCTTTATATAGTAGCTAGTCCTTGCATGTTTCACCCCCTTCATCAGTAACTTAATGTGACCCACACTTTTGTAAATTGTTGCATTATTATACTTTTTCAATTAGTCATTTGATTGTACTATCTGTTTCTTGTGGGATCCCTGAATGATATATGGGTGCTGAGAAGACACAAAGTGTCTTGATTGTAATACATCTTTGTGAATGTGACTGTCCTTTGAGGGATAGCAATGTGAATGTCCATCTAGTCAAGGCTATTGCTTTTCCAGTGGTCATGTACAGATGTGAGAGTTGGACTGTGAAGAAAGCTGAGTGCCATAGAATTGATGCTTTTGAACTGTGGTGTTGGAGAAGACTCTTGAGAGTCCCTTGGACTGCAAGGAGATCCAACCAGTCCATTCTGAAGGAGATCAGCCCTGGGATTTCTTTGGAAGGAATGATGCTAAAGCTGAAACTCCAGTACTTTGGCCACCTCATGGATGACTTGACTCATTGGAAAAGACTCTGATGCTGGGAGGGATTGGGGCCAGGAGGAGAAGGGGACGACCGAGGATGAGATGGCTGGATGCTGTCCCTGACTCGATGGATGTGAGTCTGAGTGAACTCCAGGAGCTGGTGATGGACGGAGGCCTGGCATGCTGCGATTCATGGGGTTGCAAAGAGTCGGACATGACTGAGTGACTGAACTGAACTGAACTGAATGTGAAGGTCATAAATGTTCTCAGAGTTATGTGTACATCGGCAGATGGAAAACAGGAACTGTGAAGAGAGGATTGTTTGAGGAATATAGTTAGGATTTTTTCTCTGAGGGGATGAAATATTAAGATGGGTACACTTGGATAGCCTTCTGTGTTTCTGTTAGTAATTTATGAAATAGGCGCAGTGACAAGCAATAGAATAGCCATAGGGAGGGACAGAATGAAAGCTGAGTATATGGGTATGAATCAACCAGTCCACCCAGAGAGGACTTGGACTGCTTTCCTTGTTTGGTGGTGATAAATGTCTACCATACTGGAGTTGACTCATGAATTAAGTGTAAAACTGCATAACTTTGGGGATTAGCTTTTTCCTCTACTGAGGCAGAAAAAGAGCAGTGGGCAAAGGTCCATCAACACCCCAGCTGGGGAGTGGGTAGGAGCATGTTAGCCGAATCACACATAGAGGCCACTACAGAGTCATTCCTGAAGGTGCTACAGACTTCAGTGGCTCTCTGCTTTAAAAGCTAAGCGAGAAGTGCTCGTGGGCATGCATCTAGTGAAGAGTCATGCTAAAACTGCTGGGACTTTCTTCAAGAGCTGTGAGGCCATAGGAACAATAGAAAAAAGTGGGACTAGTGAGAAGCTAAATCATCCTTGTGTGTCCTTTCTAGGGAGGCCTCCGTAGAGACATAGCAATGGTTCTGCATTCAAAGTTCAGTTCAACCCAGTATGTGGGTTACCAGATTACACTTTAATCCACTAGGCTACAATCCTAACATACCTCTTTACCTTTAAAGTGTCAGATTGCAGAAAATTTGGGGCATTCAGTCACTGCTTGCAGATTCTGGTATTTTTCTCAGAAATATTGAACTACACAGCCAAATTTAAATGGAGGGTGTAGGAATTATCTGGTAAATTATTCTGTGCCAACAGCTAAATGGGATTATTCTGGATCCAAGTTGATTTTTTTTGGCCTATTCAGCCAATCTGAATTGGCTGTCTATGACAGACCAAATTTAACAGATCATGGGCTATTAGACGAGGGACTGTCGTTAACAGAACAAAATGGAGTCGTATTTAAGGAAATCATGAAATCCCTTCTGTTTCAGTTGGAGTTAAAAAGGAAGAGTGAAAAGCAATGTACTTGTAACTTTTGGGGGTACTAAATGCTTAAAAACATTTAAAATTCATGTTAAAAAGAGTTCCATGTTCTAAAATTTTAGGTTGTAGAGAATACTTAATAACAGTAAATATTCATCTTTTGATCTATATCAGGAAATAGCTGATGATACAGACTCAGTTCACCAGATTTCTGTTCTGTGTTTATTGAGCAGAGATGATTTCAGACGAACCTGTCTTTGTCCTGAATGAAACCTCTACCTTCTATGTTTCTCCAGTTCTATCCTACTCAATAAAGAACCACACAACCCATACTCATCGTGAACAAAGCTATTATTTAATGGAATCTTTCCACTGTGAAACTGAATTATTTTAATTGGCTTAAGTAATACTAAATGCTGAAAGCCAAGTACACGACCTCTGGCCTTGCTGGTGTCTAAGATATCATAGTCTTCATACTTTCTGGTGAGAGTCTCAGACTCGTCTCTGAAGAAGGGCCAAATGTAAATAAATTCATAGTCTTTAGATCAGGGTTTTGCCAATGTATATTATGTCTCATATAAGCCCTTATTATATAACTTCCTTCTTTGGGTTTTACAGAGTTCTTGTTTGTTGACATTCAGGGTGTGTCTAAAAAGTGTATTTTTGATTTATCCTGCTTACCTAGTGCCTTTGGACATTAGAGGATCTGGTTTATACTTTGTGGTTGTATATTTGCTACATTGTGTTCATGTGCCCTGGACTTCTTAGGGAAAGCTTGACAGATCATTTTAATAAATCAATAAATAAGTAAGTAAAATATCATGGATCAAAGGCCACAGCAGCAGCACTGGTAGAGAGAATTATATTGTCCTGGGCACTTATGTACTTATAATGATGATATCCTTGGACCCAAGACCTAACACATTTTTCACTAGAACTATTAGATTCCATGCAAGATAAACAATCACAAATATTCTAGTGAAGATGATTAAAATTCAGCAGGCTTCTTTTACAAGCTCAGTATTCTTATGTCTTCCTCTTTGGCCTGACTTATTTCTGTATTTCAGAATTCCCTTGATTGACTTCCAAAAGCTACTCTATTAATACCTCTTAGACCCAGGAGGCATAATTGAAGAAGAATGAAACTTGGAATTCTCGAATCTTTAATGGACCTTCCAGGAGCCAGGTCCAGTTTGGAATTCCATCTAGGAGCAAGCATGCCTATTGCTCCACTTATTCCAGGTGTAACTTGAGAAGCTCTAGTTCAAGAGGAATTTTATCTCTCATAAAATCTACCAGATTTCCTTTGGGAAGAAAGTAATGAGCTGAGAGGGGGTTACTCCTCAGGAGCTATAACCTAAAATGTACCTGCTTCATATTGCTATATTTAGCAGTGCGTTCCAGCCCCTAACATAGTGCTCCAGCACAAAGGAGGACTCATACATGATTTGTTGAGTCCATAAATGAATACAATTTTCAAAAGCTTGTAGAAAACCCAATGATTTAAGAAATTAAATTTAAATTTAACTTAAATTTCTGACTTACACATGTATGACCTATACTTCAAAGCAAAACAAAGGGATATTTTATGAATAAAAGAAAATAAAATAGAGGAAGATTGAAAAAAAGAGAGGCAAAGGGGACTAGAGAGAAGAAACAAGACTATAGCACTTTATTCTGATACTGTGATTGAATATTTTAGTATGCTAGTTGCTTAATTTTCTGTCTAATTGTCTTATTTTGACTGTTTCTTCCTGTTTTGTGGTCTGTGCTTAGACACTCAGTCGTGTCCGACTCTTTGTGACCCCATTGACTGTTTCGTGGTTTAGTACTGGGCAGACCAGTAAAATTGTGGTCACTGAAACTTATTCTAAAAGTGTCTTCATTCCTTTCATCATTTTATTCCCAAATAGATTAGTAACATCAACAGCAATAAAATAGCACCTGCATTAAAAAATTTAATGTATTTGTTAATATGTTTGGGTTTGCCATAATTTGTGCTTTGTTTGCTTTTCTATTCTGTTTCCTCTCTCTGCCTTCTTTTCGACTGGTTTTTATTATTCCATTTTTTTTCCTTTCTACTGACTTCAGTGTTACACTTCTTTGCCATTATTGTTAACATTAGTTTTACCCAGATACTTTTATTTCTTTTTTTCATTTTTTCAATTGAAGAGTAGTTGATTTACAGTGTTCTGTTAATTTCTGCTGTATAGCAAAGGGATTCAGTTATACATAATATACAGTCTTAATATGCTTTTCCATTATGGTTTATCACAGGGTATTGAATATAGTTCCCTGTGCTGGATAGTCGGACCTTGTTGTTCATCCGTTCTATATATGATAATTTGTGTCTGCTAACCCTGAACTCCCAGTCCATCACTCCCCCAACCCCTCTGCCTTGGCAACCACAAATCTGTTCTCTATGTCTGTGAGTCTGTTTCTGTTTCACTGATAAATTCACTGGAGTCATATTTTAGATTCCACACATAAGTGATGCCATATTGTATTTTTGTCTTTCTGACTTACTTCACTTAGTGTGATAATCTCTGGGTTCATCCATGTTGTTGCAAATGGCATTATTGCATTCCTTTTTATGGCTGAGTAGTATTTCATTACATGTATATGTAACACACCTTCTTTATCCATCATCTGTCAATGGATTTTGTGTTGTGCACAATGGCACCCACTCCAGTACTCTTGCTGGAAAATCCCATGGACGGAGGAGCCTGGTGGGCTGCAGTCTGTGGGGTCACTAAGAGTCGGACATGACTCAGCGACTTCACTTTCACTTTTCACTTTCCTGCATTGGAGAAGGAAATGGCAATCCACTCCAGTGTTCTTGCCTGGAGAATCCCAGGGATGGGGGAGCCTGGTGGGCTGCCGTCTGTGGGGTCGCACAGAGTTGGACACGACTGAAGCGACTTAGCAGCAGCAGCATGCCTTGGTTGTTGTGAATAGTGCCGCTATGAACATAGGGATGCATGTATCTTTTGAATTATAGTTTTGTCCAGATATATGCCAGGAGTGGGATTGCTGGATCATATAGCAACTCTACTTTTAGTTTTCTGAGGAACCTCCATACTGTTTTCCGTAGTGGCTGCACCAACTTACATTCCTACCTACAGGGTAGGAGGTTTCCCCTTTTTCCATATCCTTTCCAGCATTCGTTATTTGTAGACTTTTTAATGATGGCCGTTCTGATTGATGTGAAGTGGTACCTCATTGTATTTTTGAATTGCATTTCTCTAATAATCAGCAACAGTGAGCATCTTTCCATGTGCATGTTGGCCATCTGTATGGTTTTTGGGGGGCAGCTCACATCTTGTGAAGCCTTATTCTGTGCCAGGCATCAGCCTGAGGGTGCTGTAAGCAGAACAGCATGGAATTCTCATGACTATCCTATAAAGTAGATGCCATGATTTCTTGCATTCTCCAGAAAAGGAGATGGTGATGAGGAGATTTAAAGGAGTTAAGTTCTCTTGCCCAAGGTCACACAGCACATATGTAGCAGATCTGAACCAGGCAGCAGCCTTTCCCCACACCCTCTTGCTGGGTACTCAGTGCATCCTTCTGGTGCCCTCAACCCTCCCCTCATCCGAGCACTCACTCTGCCTGTGAAGCCTCAGAGCTCCTACAGTGTTATCTAGATGGGCTTCCCTAATCTCATTCCTGCAAAACTTGTTTGTTCTGTATTCTTTAGGGCCTTCCTCTGAGAGATAAATCCTTGCTAATAGATTAAGAGCTGGTAATCAGTCGATTTGTTATTCCAAGGAAATTCACTTATATATTTAACAGAGGCTCCTTGAAGATTGTACTTCACCCAAAGCAATGACTACAACATTGAAAAGTTCAGACAGTTGGTAGACCTTTGGGAGAGGGGCACTCGTTTGGTCTGGGCTGACTTTTAGCGCCCTTCAGCTCAGTTCAGTTCAGTTGCTCAGTTGTGTCCGACTCTTTGTGACCTCATGGACTGCAGCAAGCCAGACCTCCTTGTCCATCACCAACTCCCAGAGTGTACCCAAACCCATGTCCATTTAGTCGGTGATGCCATCCAATCATCTCATCCTCTGTCATCCCCTTCTCCTCCCCGCCTTCCAGTCTTTCCCAGCAGCAGGGTCTTTTCAAATGAGTCAGTTCTTCTCATCAGGTAGCCAAAGTATTGGAGTTTCAGCTTCAGTGCCCTTTAGATCATATTAAAAAAAACAAGCTGCCTTTTGGCATATGTTCTTGGAAGATGTGATGAGGGAGAAAGTGTTGCATGTTCCTTTATTATTTATAAATAATTCTAGTCAGGCTCATTCATATGTAGGTACTCATTTCCCCTTTTGGCTATAAGACCACCCAGGAAGTTACGTGCATCCTTTGGGGTTTCTTGGGAAAGAGGGCAGTTTGATGCTGGAAAAGAGATTGCATTGCTCTTTTGACTGACATTTGTGCTGATGCAGCAAGCAAACCAACTTCTTTGTGGGTGGGTATGTTCTAAATCAATTCAAAATTCTTCCCTTAGTGATATTGTTTGTTGTGGTGTATGTATGTGGATAGAGAAAAAGGAGAGAAAGGGGGAGAGAGAAAAAGAGAGAGAGAAAGAGAGACTATGAATAAAACCCTGAATTAAATTTGTAATTAAGTTTAAATTTGTGCCTTTCTATGAGATATATGGGAAATCAAAATTTCAATCTTGAATTAACTGATTTCAACTCTGACTAATTAAATATATAGTCCGATAGTCATGAGAGGAAGCTCAGAGAAAAACACAAATGGTGGAATTAGCAATGTTTTTTGACTTGTAAGCTGGGTTCGTGGACTCACTCTGCTGTATCTTAGCTGTGAGAACTTGGTGGTTAACTCTCCTTTTTGATACTCAGGAAACCCTCTTGGTTTGGAAGTTATAATTCTATGATTCAGTGATTTAAATCTTTGCCATGTGTAAACCTTTACTTCACAGACCTCACCTACTGTCTCAGGTTGAGTTCCTAAGTAGACCCTGAGACAAAGATTCCTATGCAAGTGATTCTTTTTTTTTTTAATTGGAGGCTAATTACTTTACAGTATTGTGGTGGTTTTGCCATACATTCACATGAATCAGCCATGGGTATACATGTGTTCCCCATCCTGAACCCCCCCTCCCACCCCCTCCCCATCCCATCCCTCAGGGTCATCCCAGTGCACCAGCCCTGAGCGCCTGTCTCATGCATCGAACCTGGACTGGCACTCTGTTTCACATATGGTAATATACGTGTTTCAATGCTATTCTCTCAAGTCATCCCACCCTCACCTTTTCCCACAGAGTCCAAAAGTCTGTTCTTTATCCCTGTGTCTCTTTCACTGCCTCACATATAGTGTCGTTACCATCTTTCCAAATTCCATATATATACTGTTAATATACTGTATTGGTGTTTTTCTTTTGACTTACTTCACTCTGTATAATTGGCTCCAGTTTCATCCACCTCATAGAACTGATTCAAATGCATTCTTTTAATAGCTGAGTAATAATCCATTGTGTATATGTACCACAGCTTTCTTATCCATTCATCTGCCAATGGACATCTAGCTCTATGCAAGTGATTCTTAAAAGACGTGTCACAGGGAAGACCAGTAAATGAAATGGAAGCAGAACAGAAAGAGTAGAAAGCAAAACAAAGAATTCATCTTAGGCAAAATCCTGCAGAATGTCTCTCAGCCGTATCCACAAGGGGGTTCTGGAGTGTTAATTGTGTCTCACAGGTTTCATTGCATGAGGTAAGGGAGCTGGGTTTTCTACCTCTGCGACTTGTGAAGGGCCATCTTGTCTCCCCGCTCCTTTTCTCCCCAGTTCCTCGAACTTCTGTTTTCTCCCAGGTATGAATGCAAAAGCCTCTAGTGGACTGAAGGCAGTTCTCCTAAGAAGAGTGGGTGGTGGCCACTGGCAGTGGAAACATACCCATAAGGGAATGGTGAACAAGCATGGTAGAAAGAAAATGGAGGTGAGCTGGGTGTGGCGCCATTCTTCTCCAGCCTGCCATACTTTGGGAAAATGACTAAGTTTGTGACATGGCTAAATTACTGTCAACTTAAATTTACATGGGGAGAAAAAGATGGTAAATTTGAAAGCAACCACTCTCTTTCCAGGGCTCACCAGTGAGGCCAAGTGTCATTGTTAAACCAAACCAATTCTTATCCTCAAATATGATTGCAAACAAAGTTTCAGGAGATATGGGAAAGCCTCCAAGACTATCTAATATGATGTAGAACTTAGATTCCCTCTGAGGTCAGTATAATATTATTTTTAATTAACATATAAGGCAGAGATAACCTGAGAGCAAAAGTTGTCTGCTCTGTGTATGTGGTATCCAGGATCTTATAAATGAGAATACTCTAAATAGAGTAACCAGATGAAGGGTGAAAATGAACTGAGAAAAGGTAACTGGGGAAAATTATGCATATTTAAATATTCTTAAAAGCAAAGATATTTATGTTCAGTTTTCAGGCAATGGTTTTATTCTCTCCTCAGAGATACTTATTATTTTTTAATGAGTAACTCATTTTCTTTCAAAACACCTACATACTTAAAATGTTTTCCTTATGAATCAATTTTTAATTTGACAGAAGTGAAGGTACTTGTGCCCATAAAAAATGCCATGTGTTTTTGAAGTGTTAGAAAAAACAGCTCTTTGGCACTAAACAAAGCTGAGGCAGGAACGTAGGAGAGCAGCTGCAGGGTGACAGAAAAAATGTAAGATAATGAGACATGTGAGAGAATGTATAATTTAATGCGAAGCTTGAAGCAAATGGCGGGAGGAGGAACATAAATGAGAAAACAGTTAAAAATAGTGGCTAAAATGACTTTAAATCCAATAAAACATAAAGTGAATCAATTAGTGCTTAAGTGATATAGAGGAGGCATGATGCTGTGAAAGAGTCTGGAAAAGGCTGACAGATTTTTAGTCTATGAATTTAAATTCATAGGATCAACAATTTCTCTGCCTGGAGAGATTTATCTGCTGGGTTTTTTTTTCTTCTTCTTATACTAGTTGACAAAATGACTTCCTTTCTTTTCCACTTTCTGAGATGTGAATCAATCTGTTATAAAAGCCTCAGTTTTCAGTTTTCTGAAAACATTCCACAAGACGTATGATAAAATGTGTTTGAGTTTTAGAAATTTTTGTAACTCCTGCTGAAACATGGCTCTTTCTGTATCTGGATGTTAGAGGTGCTTCTTAGCAATTGACCAGAGTTGGCTCATTGTGGGAGGTTGATGGAATTCTGGGGAATGATAGCAAGTAGCTCTCCTGATGTCTGGTTTTTATATTGTTCATGAGCCTGAGAATTAGTTCCTGTAAACAATAGCATCCAGAGTCTCTACAGTGAGTGCTTACTCCATGGGAAGTTATGGAAAGCTTTTAAGAACCTGAAATCTTTTAAGGACATTCTGATTCTGTTTGTCTTCCTGGAATGGTTTACCCGAAGCTTGTGTTCATGGAAGTTGAAGCTTAGACAACTTCTAGAAACCCTTGCTGTTTCTAGGGAAAATACTGTGTTCTCCACAAGTGCTCACTCAGTGCTGACTGCATATATGAAGGGATAAAATAGTCTGAAAATGAGGTTCTTGGGTGGTTATGCTAATAAAATTGTTAGGGGAAACACACTGATTGAAACCACCCACCCTGGTCAGGCACCATAGTAACCATTTGCATGAGTTGTTCTATGACAGGAGATCCTGAAAGGAATACGGAACTAATAAGCCACCACCAACTGGAAGAGTTCAGTAAAGGTCAAAGGAGACACTGCGTGTCCATCCATCCACTTCCCAGAATCCTTCTCGCTAGCATCCATCTTGGCTGAGCGATGCATACACCACCAGGAAAGACTCTGAATTAGAATGATTGGCCAAAGACCACCCGGAAACTAATCCCATCACCATAAAACCTGAGACTGCGAGCCTCATGGCAGAGCTGTTCTCCTGGGTTCCCTTACCCTACTGCTCTCCACCCGGGTGCCCTTCCCAATAAAATCTCTTGCTTTGTCAGCACACGTGTCTCCTTGGATAATTCATTTGAGTGTTAGACAAGAGCCCAGTTTCAGGCCCTGGAAGGGGTCCCTCTTCCTGCAACAAAATGACATTTTCATCTTAGAATATAAGAAGTCTTTTATTATTAACTGAAGTCCAGTCTAGCAAACATCTTTCTCACTCTTAGTCTTTACATTTTCAAAATTCTACCAATTCATTTTCTAATAGATGTATCTTCTCATGGGTTAGTTTTTCAGTTTTTCTCCAAATTGATAGTATGTGTAGTAATCAGCTTGGCAATGAGGAAGTAGATAAATGTTTCTTTATAAGCATTTTGGGAAATTTCTCATATTATCTCCTTTTTTTTTTAACAAGAATATATTTTGTGGAGACATTTGTTTCAGAATTTTGTGACCAGCTCTGGTCTTATATATCTATCCATTTATATTTAAGGTAATATTTCTAAAATATGGTCTTTGAACCCACTGCCTCAGAATCACTTTGAATGTTTGTAAATTCAGATTCCTGAATTTATAACCAATGAAATAAATTTTAGGGCCTCAGCTCTGAAATCTTCATTTTTCCAAACTCCCAGGTAATTCTTGTAAAAGTTGAGAACCACTGGCCTAAAGTGTAGTGTGTACCTCAGGCACAACTGTACAGTAGGCTTTGTCTTCAGAAATGTTTGGATGTTCCTCTCCTGCCTTCAGCACCTGTGGTGGTCATTTCAGTCCTCCAGTTATAATGAATTTCACACTAAGACGTCAATGACTCGATTTGTTGCCCACTCTAGATTGTGTTCCCTGGTGGCTCAGACTGTAAAGCATCTGTCTACAATGTGGGAGACCTGGGTTCGATCCCTGGGTCAGGAAGATTCCCTGGAGAAGGAAATGGCAACCCATTCCAGTACTCTTGCCTGGAAAATCCCATGGATGGAGGAGCTTGGTGCAGGCTACTGTCACGGGGTCGCAAAGAGTTGGGCACGACTGAGCGACTTCACTTTCACTAGACTGTGTATTTTAGAAACAGGACTGATGAGGATAATATGGTAGGCCTAAAAGTGACTGGCTCTCTAATGGTGGACTTTTAGCACTGGAACAGAGTTGTTTGCAGGAAAAGTATGCCTCCTCAGCACCTTCACATCACTAATGCCACAGATAGCCATTCACCTGCTTACCAGGTGACCCTTTTAAAGTCACTTCATGCAAGGTCCCCAGAAACAAGTCCGAGCTGAGCTCGAGCAAAACCAACTGCAGTCTTTCGTTTCCCACTGTCCCTTTAAAAGCATTTAAGTAGCGAAAATTCTTTTCCTTCCCCAGATGAAAACATACAGTTCCATGACATTTTGATCCTTTAAAGTAAAAAAATGCATTCTCAATGGAGTTATTCACAGTGTCCAGTTTTATGAAATAATCAAAACTTTGAACTTGATTAAAACTCAGTCTTCCCTTTTTCCCAACTTTGGACTATCTTCTCACAGTAGCCTTTCTCCTCTTTCCCCCATCTGGCATTTCTCATCCTCTTCTGTCTTGATTACTCCCATTTCTTATCTTTCTTGGATTGAACCAGGGAGACACAGACGGGCTAGAGGGACAGGAAAGTTTTTATTTGGTTGGTACTCCTTAGGATGGTTTTGACATTCTTCAGCCAAGTCTTCAGAAACGGCCACTGGGCCATATGGTGGCATGTCTTTGTGGTGCAGGTGACGCATTTCCCCCCTCCTCTTTTCCCTCCCTCCTTCCTTATCTTTTCCCATCCTTTCTTCTGTTTCTTTTTCTTTTTATACTTTTTTTTCCTTTGCTGGATCACCCCACAGAGATTAGGGTGTGATTCTCTTAAGCAGTATTTAAGCGGTTTCAAATCAAATCAAAGGCTCCCTTCCTTTTATGTTAACATGTGTGCCTCTTTTCTTCCGCAAATCCTGAGAATGCAGGCAGATTAGACAGTCCAGCCGCACCCTCTCTTTGCCTTGGACTAGCTAGCCAGCTGTTTCGGTTATCTCTTGCTGTGTAACACACAACTCACACAGTGGCCCCAAATAACCGTGCTTCATTATTTCTAACGGTTCTTGTGTTGATGGGGTGGTTTCTTTGCCTGTTTTGCCTGGCTTTGCTCATGAGCTGTGTTCAGCTGGAGGGCTGGCTGGGCATGGCTTCATCCATGCATCTCACAGTTGATGCTGGTTGCTGCCAGGGTGTCTCTCTCTCCAGTCTACCTCACCCCCCTGCCAGTGTCTTTCAGCAAGTGAGACTGACTTCCTAAGTGGAAGGCTCAGTACAGTGCTTCTGGAGGCAACAGTAGAAGCTACAAAGCCTCTTAAGCCTTGGCTTCTAAGTCATACAGCACCACTGTTTTTTATTTTATTCGTCAGAGCAAGTCCAAGGCCAGCCCAGATTCAAAGGATTAAAGAAGTAGACGCCATGTCATGATGGAGGAAGTGACAACAGAGCTTAAATGCCATGATGAGAAGAATGTGGTCATATTTTGCAATCTTCCCCACTGACTTTTTAGTTTTTCATTTTATGTCCAATATCAGTTCACTGTCTCCATTACTGCAGAGAACATATATCAAGCTCTCTGAGTGGTTCCATTGAAGAAACTTCCTCTTCCTGGACTTGAGGGCAGGCAAAACCAGGTATAGAAGGACACACTGAACAGTTCATTCCAAAGAAATCCTCCTTATAAACATCGTACTAACTTCTGATGCCCTTATTCTTTTATATCATCAGCGCAGATAAGCATCAAGTAACCTGTTAGTGGATGACTTCTTTGTAAATTATTTATGTGGTCTCATATCTCCTTTAAAGTGTAGTATTGACTGTATTTTGGTGCCTTCACCCAAACTTTATTTTAACATTTTCTTGTACTTATTTGAAAAGATTTTCAAAGGGAGCCCCTCTAACTTCTGAGCAAACAGTAACGACTAGGGCAGCTTTGAGGTCAAATGGGCCAGGTTTTAACTCACAGACTTACCACTTAATTCTTCTGCCTGGTGCTTACACAATCAGCTCTGCAACAGAACTGATGAAACATACCATGTGTGAGGCTCAAGCTCATTTTCACGGTCCCATTCCTCTTTGCCAGTGATTTTTCTTCAGCACCTTATGACCTAGTTCTGGCTAATCACATGTAAGACGAAGTCTGTTAGGAGTTTCAGAGAGAGATACACAAGATGAAGTCTTCTCCTTTGAACTTCTTTCTTCCTTGTCTTATTTTTTGATGCGGTTAAGTGAGGACATGATACCTAGAGCTAAGGCAGTCAAGTCATCTTTGTGACCCACAGGTGATAAACCCAAAGACAAAGGCCATTTCACTGAGAAAAGTGGAGAGGTGAGCTTGGCAGAAGATCCTGGCTAAGCCACTGAACTAACCTCAAGAATGCTACTTCTAGGATTCTTGTTATGTGAAGAAAGTTAAACATCTTTATTGTTTTGTTACTGATGGTTGAGTATTTTACTTGCAGCCAAAGCATACTAATTGATATAGTGATTGTTACTGGATGAAAGAAAGGGATTAATACTCAACTTTTTCAGATGTATTAAAAAGTAAGTAAAAGAAGACTGAAAGAGTTAAAATTGACTAAACTGTGCTGCCAGATCAGTAGCACTGATAGGAATCCTGAGACTCTGACCTCTGCCTTCCAGAGTCACTTCCTGTCAGCAAATATTTATTGAGCACCTTTTCCATCTCTGGGCCTGAATATCAGGGACAGCCTAATGTGGGGGAAAACAAGGTGGCAAAGTGAAAGAACACAGGTATTAAGATCCTCAGATAGGCTTCTTTGATTTGGGGCAAGTCTTCTTCCTCTTCTGAGCTGCGTTTCTACATCTCTCAAATGCAGCTGTGCTGATCTAGCAAGCCTGTGACAAAGATTAAATGAAAAATTAGGCAAGATAATGTCTCTGAATCTTGTCTCAAAATTATGTCCAAACTAGCCTTTTTAAGATGTCAGCAAAGTGCCTGGTCTGGGATTGGTTTCCCAAAGGCTGTGAAGGAGGATAGGAATTCCTCCGAAAGGCAAACTGGAGTCTTTAAGCAAGAAGATAAGCTAACCCCAGCATGTCTGGCAAAGTCTCCATCCTAAGTGCAAACTTAAGGGCCAGAGGTCAGCTCCAGTTGATGATAAGAGTGGTAGGTGGGACTGAGGGGGTGTTTGGAACTAGCGCAGATAAGGCTTCAGGAAGATGGTTAAACAATGTGACCCAATCTAAGGGCTTCATAACTCTTTGAAGCCCAGTCTGTCTTAAGCCGGAGAAGGAAATGGGACCCCACTCCAGTGTTCTTGCCTGGAGAATCCCAGGGACGGAGGAGCCTGGTGGGCTGCTGTGTATGGGGTCGCACAGAGTCAGACACGACTGAAGCAACTTAGCAGCAGCAGCTGTCTTAAGCCATGAAAAATTTGTATGTGATTGTCAATTTAAAAATCCTCACAATGTTTTTGTTTGTAAGTTTCTGAGTACTTGGCCTGTCTGTAACTTGTATCTCTTACTGTCTTAGGAAAGCATTCCGCCCCAGATCTGGTCCTGAGGGTCTACCCATCCCCAGCTGGCTCCTAGAGAAAGGAAAAACAAGACAATCTCTAAGGCAAGTGTGCTACAATAACAGTTGTTCCCGTACCCAGAGCTCTCCTTTAGAGGTGCATGTCTGTCAATATCAGTCAGGTATGGGGGGACAGTCAACCTTACCTTACTTATGAGTAGAGAAAATTTGCTCCTACTTCTTAATAGATTCCTTATTAAGGAAATTTCGTCTTTATGTGATCTTGAGGCACATTTACAAAATGCCCCACATTTTAGTACATTATCTTAAAAGGTATGTATTTATAAGTCTCGAGTCAAATTCTTTCCCAGTCTTCTAGCTGTCATAATAATAATCCATAAATGCAACATGTGATTCAGTTGGTCTCTAAGACTGATACTGAGGTAGAACCGGCCAGCCCTGGGGTGCCAGAACCTTCGGTCTGCACCCCTTGGTTACCCGGCTGGCACTTCAGCTGCACACTTTCCCCGAGCCTTGAGACTTAGTGAGCAGTTCCAATGGCTGGGAATAAGGGGAGAGGACGTGCTGCTTATACCTTTAACATTGAAGCAGTAGGATTTAGCAGATGTGACAAGTTACCTGATGTCATATTGAAACCACCCCCACTATTTCCTGATACAGACTATAAACCAGTGCCACTAAAGACAGGAGAGAGTGAAGATTATGTGCTTGCCTTGAAGCAAGAGTTGAGAGAAACTGTGAAAAGAATGCCTTATTTTGTAGAAACACCTGAAGAAAAACAAGATATTATTTCATCATTTTTCATCAATTACCCTCTACTATGCTAGAAAATGGAGAAGGACATGGCAACCCACTCCAGTATTCTTGCCTGGAGAATCCCATGGACAGAGGAGCCTGGTGGACTGCCATCTATGGGGGTCGCACAGAATCGGACACGACTGAAGTGACTTAGCATGCATGCATGCATTGGTGAAGGAGATGGCAACCCACTCCAGTGTTCTTGCCTGTAGAATCTCATGGACAGAGGAGCCTAGTGGGCTGCCGTCTACGAGGTTGCACAAGAGTTGGACACGACTGAAGTGACTTAGCAACAAGACTGATACTAGCTTGATTTTGACACTGAGATAAACATTTAGTGAATGACTACTATGTGTCCTCTAGTAAACACTTCCTATGTATTTTTTAAAAATCCAGGTACCAGCTTTATCAATTAGATATAGTTATTTCTTTGGAAGGAATGATGCTAAAGCTGAAACTCCAGTACTTTGGCCACCTCATGCAAAGAGTTGACTCATTGGAAAGACTCTGTTGCTGGGAGGGATTGGGGGCAGGAGGAGAAGGGGACGACCGAAGATGAGATGGCTGGATGGCATCACGGACTTGATGGATGTGAGTCTGAGTGAACTCCGGAAGTTGGTGATGGACAGGGAGGCCTGGCGAGCTGCAATTCATGGGGTTGCAAAGAGTCGGACATAACTGAGCGACTGAACTGAACTGAACTGAACTGATATCTCCATTTTACACATGATGATGATTTCACACATGATGAGGTGATTTGCCCAAGCTCATAAGCTACTGGGCTTCTTAGGTTGGACTAATGGTAAAGAATCTGCCTGCCAATGCAGGAGACACAGGAGATGTGGGTTTGATCTCTGTGTCAGGAAGATCCCCCTGGAAAAGGAAATGGTAACCCACTCTAGTATTCTTGCCTGGAAAATTCCATGGGTTTGATCTCTGTGTCAGGAAGATCCCCTGGAAAGGAAATGGTAACCCACTCTAGTATTCTTGCCTGGAAAATTCCATGGGTTTGATCTCTGTGTCAGGAAGATCCCCTGGAAAAGGAAATGGTAACCCATTCTAGTATTCTTGCCTAGAAAATTCCATGGGCAGAGGAGCCTGGCAGACTGTAGTCCATGTGGCTGCACAGAGTTGACATGACTGAGCACAGAGCTACTAAGTGGTACAGTTGAGTTTGGAACCCAAGTAGTTGAATGCCAAAGCTTGAGAATTTTCCTTCTACAACACGTGGGATGATCACTCAGGCTAATGAGCAGGAGATGAGTAAATATTTGAGATATGGAAAATAAAATTCTATTACACTTAAGGAAATTAAAAATAAGGAAATAATCTTAAGGTTTTTTTTTTAAAGTGTATAGAATCAGTACTGGAAGATTATTCATATATCAGCTGCTTCCCATTTCCAGTGCAGTTTGATATCATGAGTGATTGTTTGGTGCAGACCTTCCATCTGAGGCAGATCAGACAGAGTTCTAATAGCAATAACCTTTAAATCAAGTAAGTTTACTCCAAATGTTCCCAACATAGCCCAAAGCCAGGAAAGTTCACAGCTCTACATTAAAATGTTAGAAAAGATCACATTGCAGCAGCTGCTTATGTGGATTACCTAGTCTAGCCATTCTGCTAAGACTTAAAAAAACCTGTCTGAGTTGTAGGAAGAAAAAAAGCAAGACTCTAAAATATCAAGTTGGTGCTTGTTGATAGAGCTGTGATTTCCCATTTGTAGCCCCAGAAGACTCAGGTGTATCTGAAATAAAAAGTCAAGATGTTTTTCCAGACTCTGAGGCTGTGGAGGGTTTGATTTTGTTTCTGTACTTCCCCCACCAGGTCCCACGCTATTTCCAGAGTCATTAGCTTCCCTTGAAATTTTTAAAATCCTAGAAGTGTTTCACAGCAATCCAAAGCACATTAGGAACTCTCGGTCCCTTCTCACAGCCATTTTATATAACTTTTTAAAATACTTTGCAAAGACATGAGATCAAATGGTCTCTCTCTCTACCTGTGTCTTCTGATTAAAGGCCAGTGATACTATTACTGTGTGTGTGTGCATCTGATCCTTTTGAAATTTAATGAATATTAACATTTATTATGATTTTTATCTTCAAGCAGGAAGAAATTTTTGGAAATAATGGATATATTCATTTTCTCAATTGTGATGGCTTTATGAGTGTACACATATAGCAGAACTTGCCATGTTGTGTGATAAAACCATATGCAGGTTTTTCTATGCTGTGTATACCTCAAGAAGAGTATTACTCTGAGATGGCCCCTAAAAATACATCATGTAGCAAAAAATAAGTCAGTCTTCTGTGTCAGAGTAAACAAAAATCCTGTCCTCTGTTGGGATCTTTCAGAGGTACAGTAAATCATGTTTTTAAGACACAGTGAATTTAGGCAGGATTTAGTAAACTGAAAATAAAAGTTACTGCAGATTAAAAAAAAATTGCTTCATATCAAATTTTTGCATAATATGATAATTTTTGGTTTATTTTTCATGTGAACTTTATTTTTAATATATTTTAAAAATTTATATCTTTTGATTGGAGGATAGTTGCTTTACATGATAATATATTTGAAACTCAAATTAGAGCTACCAACCTGAAGAAAAAACCTGGGAAAAGATATATCTATGCTTCTTTTGGGAAATATAGTCAGGGAAAATCAATCTGGATGACCATGCAAAAAAATATTTTTATCTTCAAAACATCAAAGCATGGTCTGTGAGGCAGGATCTGTTCTCCATTTCACAGGAGGGGATACTGAAGTAAAACCTAGGAAAGCCTTCACAAAATTAGAAACTGTGGTGAGGCTCATCAGCTATCAAATCAGCAATCTCTTCCTGAGCCTCTTGAGTTTCCTTATGTTTCTCTCCATAGTGCTACTTTTCACAGTGTTGGTTTCTTGCCTTCCCGTGTTCTTGTGGTTATTGTTGGGTTTAATCACAGTCAGAAAAATGATAAAAGTAGATCCTACATTAGCATATTTCTTTGTGTAGTGTTGTTAAAGACCTGGTTTCTGACATCATTCATTTAGTTCCAATATAACCATCTAGACTCAGAGGTGGAAATGATATTCCTTTCAGGGTTCAGAGATCTGCTGAGAGAGAAGAGAGTGTTAGAATGTAAGAGTCCTGCCCCATACTATAACCTTTTTCATCACAACGAACAAAGTGAAGTTAAAACTGTCAATCTAGTTGGAGGATGCTTATGAAAAGTTCTGAATTACCTGTAAAGTATCTGTGAATCTGAAACAGAGAGATCATGTTTCTCATCTTGTTGCTTGCAAGTTCAGAATATTTAGCTTCTGCTGTGAAATGTTTTCTCAACTTGAAATGCCTGGATTCCTCATGCATGCAGAGAAGTAGCATAAAAATACACACAACTGATGTCACGTCAAGAAAGGCCAATGAAATTCATGGTGCTGCTCCTGGAAGATAAACAGACTGAAAACAAGCAATATGGTAGACCTCTTGGTTTACCCTTTGCATAGTTGATTAGCTAAGATTTTCTTTAGCTACATGTAACTTAACTACACCTGAACTACAGTGGTTTGCCAAACAGGGTTTGAGTTTTCAGACTTAGCAGGGACTTGGAGGTAATCATTCTAGCTTCCTGTTCAAGGATGTCTATGAGAAATCAGGATCCTTTTCTTGTTCTGCAGTCCTTAGTATATGGCTTTCATCCTCATGGGCTTAAGTTCCGCCTCTAGGTATAATGTTCAAATTTAAGGACAAAAAGCAAAAACAAAAGGCACATATGAGCTTACTCTGTCTCTTTTTAACGAAAATTTAAAAAATATTTTCCAGAATCACATTCTTTCTCCTATAAGCACTTGACAAGTCAGAGATTCCTTCCCCGGCATGTACTTCCCAACCGATGATTCTGCATATACTCCTACCTTGGGCTATAATTTCTCTCTACACAAAGTGGGTGACCAGCACTGCCTGAAATCCTGGACTTTGGAAGCATTACCTCTCACTTTGAGTAAGGTGTGAGGTAAAGCAATAACCCAGTGTTGACTTGTACCACACACCTAGCTGACTCGTCTATGAATAAAACTCGTGTATTTCCTTCTCAAAACGGATTTCCATCCCTGATGCAGCCAAAAGCGTGAGCTGAAGGACAGGCTTGGGTGCAGCAGTTGTGGATGACATGGGGTCTAGCTGTTTGTTCAGACAGTTTACTTGTACTTTCTGGCCCTGATTTGTGCCTGGTCTCTAATATTCCACTTCCATCTTGTGATTTTGATTTGATTGATCTGAATGGACAAATTGGGCCTACTTTTGTAAATAAAGGATTATTGTAACACAGCCACTATTCACTATTGACTGTCTATGTCTATAGACAACAGCAGAGGTGAGTAGATATTACAACATGTTACAACGGCAGAAGTGAGTGGATGGGACAGTGATCCCATGGCCCAGGAAGCCTAAAATATTTATCATCAGGCCTTTTATAGAAAAAGCTGGCAAATCCCTAGCTCAAGGAAATTTGGGAATTCAAGCTTTTTTAATTGGAATATAGTTTATATACAATATTATATAAGTTGGGCTTCCCAGGTGGCACTGGTGGTAAAGGACCTGCCTACAGGGAACAAAAGAGACTCAGGCTCAATCCCTGGGTTGGGACAATCCCCTGGAGGAGGGCATGATAGCCTACTCCAGTATTCTAGTCTGTAGAATCCCGCGATCAGAGGACCTTTGTGGGCTGCAATCCGTAGGGTCGAAAAGAGTCAGACATGACTGATGCAATTTAGCATACATGCATTATATAAGGTACAGGTGTGCAGTATAGTGATTCACAATGTTTAAACATTATATTTCATTTATAGTCATTATAAATATTTGCTTTATTCCCTGTCTTTTTGCAATATATCCTTGTAGCTTATTTTATGCCTAATAGTTTGTACTTCTTAATTCCCTGCCTCTATGTTGCCTCTCTGTCTCTCTCTTCTCCCCACCGGTAACCATTAGTTTGTTCTCTGTATTTGGGAATCTACTTCTTTTTTGTTGTCTTCACTGGTTTGTTGTATTTTTAGGTTTCATGTGTAAGTGATTTATACATTCATCTTTCTCTGTCTGAATTATTTCACTTAGCATAATGCCCTCCAAGTCCATCTATATTGCTTCAAATGGCAAAAGTTTCATTCTCTTTTATCACTGAATAGTATTCCTTTGTGTGTAGAAAAATAGATATATCTCACATCTTCTTTATCTTTTCATCTGTTGATGGTTGCTTAGATTGCTTCCACATCTTGGAAACTGTAATAATGCTGCTGTGAACACTGGGGTGTGTGTCTCTTTTCAGAGATTCCACGTTTTTGACCAAATCTACTCAAATGTTCTCATCTCAATTTTCAGGGTTCCATTCTTTCCCTAATAGGACCTTGTGTGTGGGTGTTAGTCGCTCAGTTGCGCCCTACTCTTTGCGACCCCATGGACTGCAATCCACCAGGTTCCTCTGTCCATGAGATTTTCCAGGCAAGGATACTGGAGTGGGTTGCCATTTTCTTCTCTAGGAGATCTTCCCAACCCAGGGATCAAACCTGGGTCTCCTGCACTGCAGGCAAATTCTTTACCGACTGAGCTAAGACCTTAACCTTGGTAAAACAGACCTGCTAAAGCTGAGACTTCAGCTTTTCAGTAGCTGTGCTCCTGCATTCATCAAGTACTGGGTTTGATCTTCAGTCTTTTCTGCCTTTCAGCTGTAGGATATGAGAATTTCTTTATAAGCTAAAATGCCCCTTGTCTTTCACATTTTGTGTTACATTAGTGATTAATCACCCCCAGTCTTCCATTATCTTTCTCCAGTGCACCAGTGGTCCTGAGCAACAACCTTCCAATTTCATAGTCCTTATGAACTTCTCAAGTGTTTTAGATGTTATATTTGCTGGTGCATTTTCTTCTCCCAATATTGCGACCCAGTTCATACTCAGGACTTTCTTCATGGCTTTGCTGCACACCGTGTTGCCCAGGGCCCTGCACTGAGAACCAGCCCACACTTGGTTTAATACTGTGCTGTCACCATCTTGAAATTCTTAAAATCGTGGACTGTATTTTGTAAGTGAAGTCCAAAGCGGCAGTGGAGCCTGTGCATGAATAGCAGAAGTAGCTGCACCGTATGTATCTACAATTCTGTGCCAGTCCATTAGCGCAGAGCATTTGCTGTGCTCCATGAACACAGAATTCTCCAGCATACATGGGAGTTCAGGGAGGTGCAAAGAAGGAAAATAAGCATTTTAAGTTTGTAACTGAGTAAGAGATGGGGACTGGGATGATAGAAGGAAAGAGAAAGAACATACTAATAGTTTCTTTTCTTTTCAGTCTTTCTTTACTCATCAATAAGCCAAAGATAGTGTTGATAGAATATATGTATCAAGATGTGAAACTGAAACATTTGGGTTATTTTTGTGCTTTTCCCCCACTGTTCTGCTAAGAACGAAGTACGTATTTTGGGTAAGCTAGGAACTATGAGTTGTGTCATTTCTGTGATTCTGCATGTGAGTTAAATAATCTTATACCTGCCTTTAAAACTAATACTGCACAATGTAAAGACAAGTGGTAAGACTCAAGCTAATAATTAAAAATTTTAATTGACAACAATAAATAGCAAATTAAAATCCCATAAGTCAAAGACTGCAGAAGAAAGAAAAAAGCTTTAAGAATCTCTGGCACCATTTTTTCCTTTAAAAAAAAAAAAAAAAAGCCAGGAGGTCCACCTTTTAATTCTGCATTGAGTCCTACAAATTCTCTAGGTGATCCTTCTACCGCCGTGAAGTGTTTTTGCAAGTGCGTTGCATGTTGAGGGCAATCAGTCACCACCTGCCACTAGTCTTCATTGCTGGCCAGTCAGAGAGGGATCCAGCTCCAAAATCTCGGTTCAGAGTCTAGTTCCCAGGACAGCATCTGGGACCTGTCTTAGGTTTGGGAAAAAGCTCCAAGATGGGGATTTGCTCATGGGTACAGCCAGGTATGATTTCAGGAGTATCTGTGTGGGGGGAAGCAGGGAGGAAGAGGGGGAGTTGTGTAATAACACAATTATGATGAGGATTTCAGATTATCTTACAGGGAGTTCTAGAATTGGGATTGACTTCCGGAGTTGTTCCAGCTGAGTCAAGGGGCCTGGCCCTTTGTCCTCACACAGTGGTCAGGCATTGGGTGCAGACTGCACCCAGTGGGGATCATTCTCCCTCAGCTGAGGGCCGTTCCTGGCCCTCAGGGGTTAGCTGGGCCCCAGCAGCTGACCCTCACAGCAGCAGGGGGTGAGAGGCTCCTGAAGGGGGTGTGGGCTGCACAGAGTAGTGTTGCTGAACAAGGCCTGCATAGCAGCCCTACACAGGAGGACTCAACAGAACCCCAAAGAAGCAAAGGTCCTCTCTCACTCTTCCGGTTTCTAAAAGGTCCAGACACTGCAGAGCAGACAAGAAGAATGCTGCTGTGAGGTTCACCCCATGCTTAACTTCGGTGGCTTAACTATGATTATTAAAATCAGGCCGATATCAGTTTTAGTACTAGAAAGCCAGCACTTAAAAAAAATTTGCTCCTTCCCTCTTTTTTTTTTTTCAGGCTTAAAGCCTATTCCATCCAGTCTTGACTTTCAGAGGAATGTGGAAGCTAGGATACTTTTACTAAATGTGTTACCCTTGTAGCTCTATTACACTAGGAAACAACTCAGATATAGCACTGCATAAGGCAAATATTAGGGTCCACAGCCCAGACCTTACAAAACTGTCTGATGTTAAAAATTAAATATTTCCCTTTATGATTGATGAGATTACACAGGGGCTGGGTAAAGATGGCAAGTGAATGTGTGTGCATGTGTGTGCATATATTGGTTGAGGGTAGAGTAGAAGGGACACACTTTACAAGTTTAAACTGGGTAAGCCCAAGGGGATCATGCTTGGCCTAGGTCCCAGGGTACAAGTTTATACTGGGCCGTGAAAGATGATACTTGGTTGTGTGTGTGTGACACCTGGTGTAGAGGCTGAAAGGAAGGCATGCCTTGTCAGGGGTTTTCCCAGATGCTTTCTGGATTTCGCCACCATTTTTAGCAGTACCTCCTTTCAGATATACAAATCGTGTGTACCATGCATGGGCAGGGCACCACTGGTTCTGGGAGTAGCCTGCTAATTATTCTTCCTCATTGATATAAACCTAGGGAAAGGGAATGATTGGCAAGAAATCAATTTTCAAAAGAACTCTATTTCTTTGTTTGAAGAAAAAAAATCAGATTCTCTGGGCATTGGATAGAATATCCAAGGTTGTGGGGAAGAGGCAGGCTCTGTCTGTCTCTATTGGCCTATCTGTCCCGTTCAGGGTAGTAAGGTCAGAAGAGGCCAGACTTTCAGAGGAACAGCGGAGAGCTCAAAGCCCTATCCTTGAATCGGAGAGACAGGCTGAACTTCTCAGGCCCCCTTTTCCTTACTGCTCCTACTTTTTATTCTTCCTAAAACAACGAGTTTTAAAGAGAAAAGGATATGAGGGTACCTCTAGGGTACTCTCTGCCTGTACTGAGGTTCCCAGTTGCTTCTTTGTAGACAGAAGTGTCTGACTGTGCCAGCATCATCCAGCACCCCTGCTTTGTCTGAGGAATACTGCTGTGTGTCTATGCGCCCAGGCACTGACTTGGAGAAGATGCAGAAGCTCCGTTTTCTCAGACACAGGTTTCTCCACAGCTGATCACTCTTGGCAACCTTGTTCTGGCCCTTGCTAACTTAGGAGACCAGCAGCAAGCTGAATGCATCTGGGAAGGAAGAGATTCTCAGCATCGGCATGTCAGGCAGTAGGCCCTTTGTCTTCTGTGGCCCAGGCTGAATAAGAGCAGGCAGAGTGGTGGTGGTGGTGGGGCGTGTTGGAGAATGATTTCTAACCACTAGTTATAAGCTTCATAAAGGAACAGAGTATCACTCATATCAGAGCTTGAGATTGGCTGGTTCCGTATAGTTACGTAGAGCATGGATTGCCATTAAATGAATTTGAAATAGAGGAAAAGTGTTTCATGAGGTAAAGAGAGATGCTGGCACATTATGACTGCATTTTGAAAGACCAAACTTGGACTAAAGTCTTATCATAAGCAGAGCAGAGTCTATTAGCGTATCTACTGGAAGACAGTACCTCAGAAATGCTTCCAGGGCTTACATACATCTTCAAACAAAATTCTGACTCTGGAGATGAGAATTCTCATACAAGTGGAAAAGGTCTCATAAACACTTCCTTGAGAAGGCATTTGGCCATTGTACTCTTCCCTTATCGGTTACTGTCCCACTCAGCCCTTTCACCTTCTAGTTTTTCTAGCTCCTAGGAAACAAAGCTGTCACAGCATTCAAGACACCTTCTCTTCTCATAAAACAATAATCACATTGTAAACCCCCAAGAATGCTGCAATAGGTATCTCTGGTTCTTTATTAATGCCGCAGGTATTTGTCTAGCCTTAGAAAAGCTTTTGGCTCAGTGTCCTACTCATATTTTTGAGCTACAGCTTGCTAGAGTTGTCAGGACAAGTAAAACATTTCCCTTTCAGCATTCATTAAAGAGAAAAAAAAATCCTATTGTATTTCTTAAAAGTGACTTGTGACTCATCTCCTTTTTGGGATAGAGTTATAGCTTAAGATTTGGTCAACAGTGTACTTTTTGGTTGTGAAAGGAAATGCAAATGATGAGAGGCTAAGAGATGCTGAAAATGGTATGAATTTATTCATTCATTTGCCACACCTACAGGATGTTGAAGAAATGTATAGAAATGTTTCAGCAAGTAAATCTTATGGGCTGTCAGTATAACTCCCTAATTTAAGATTGAACTCTAGGTTCTGGGTGCGTTCATACTGAGGGAAAGGAAGAAATTGCCACATTACTGCAGACTTATTTTGACTAGTATTTTTTCATTTTATTAAAAAATAAAAATAACTTGTTTCTTTATGATTGTTAGTATTTGTTTATGTAATTGTTTATATTCTTCAATTATATTTACAGGCAGGAGAAAAACCAGTCATGAACTCTACTGCAAACATTTCAGAAAAGACAGTGACATATTAGGAAAATAACATAAATATTTATAATCTCACCATCCAGGGATAATCAGCAGTAAGTTAGTAGTGTATAGCCTTACAGTGTATTTCTATATTTATACATACAAAGGTATATTTTGCCAGCATGGGATTGTATCGTACATGATGTGTGACTTGGTTTTTATTTCTCAATTAATAAACCTGATCATTCTTCAACTTTTTCATGAACATTTCGTATTTGTGAAATGAATCCCCATTTAGACTGCTTGCTATGGCAAAAGTGGAAACATTTCACAGCAAATGAATTGTTCATTTTGTTAGCAATTTGATGGAAGGACTGGATAGGCAGAGGAGACAACTTAGATTTTTGCTTTGAACTTCTTGCTTAATTATATTGAAGAAAAGTTTCTGGAGACAAATGATCTTTGATTTTGATCGAGCCAAACAAAATGATCAAGAGTTGTCAAAAGGCCTCTCAGGAGATAACAGTTCATGGATTTCCTGGGGGACCTACTCGGGCATCTTAAGAAATAATGAGGCATATTTCTCCACAAACATTAGTCTGGGCCTTCTATTTGTCAGAAGAGCATATGAAATGTATCTGTGAACTGTTTTTTTTTTTGGATTGCCAGAAATCCAGATCTAACCATAATGTTATTCACTTCCAGATTTCTCTCTTTTATTTCTGTCTGTAGAACCCAAACTGCATTAAGGCCAGGAGTAGAGGGTAGGAGGGTTATAAGTACATTATATTTGGAAGTTCTTGCCTTATGTGGATAAGGTCAAAGTTCTTTTCAGTCAAAATGTAGTTAGCCTTTTTCTCCCCCTGGAATTGCCCGTTGCTTGTGTAAACAAAGGAGATCACACAATGAAACTAGAATCCAGTAAACACTTACCTGTTTGAGGCTTTGTAAGACACAGCCAAACTTGTCAAGTACTGCCAAAGGTGAGAAAACTGAGTTGGTTGATATTTGGCTATGCTTCCTGAGCCTGAACTGGATTAATAAGTGAGCACCTGGACTGAGTCATGGTGTGAATGATCAGCAGCACTTACAGGATGTGACTGTGCTGCGTCACTGCAGGTGTGCACGTGGCCTCCCAGGCTGAGCCAGAGGGAGGCCTCTTTGCTGTGTCATGCCCCCCTCCCATGTTTCTGAAGTAAAGCTGATAGCCCAGAGAGGATAAAACTCCTGGGAAAATAGTTGGAAGTCTTTGAAATTACCAGCAGTCTTGGCTTACGTTGTCACATGACTCTGAAAGCCTTTTGCTGGTGGAGTCGTAGGGCTGGGAGTGGCGGAAAGAGGTTGCTTAGTTCATTTTACAGCTCAGGGCAGAACCATGAATACACTCTGGTGGTCTTGCTTCTTTTAAAATGAGGTTTTAGTTTTTGTATTTTTTAACAAGGAAAACACCTTCTTTCTCAGTTACTTACTTACTTGTGTTTACTTTTGTTTTAGTCACAGTAACTTTGTCTCAGTGTTTGTTGCAGAACAGAAAAGAGATACCAGACACTGAGTGATTAGGTTTCTCATAGAATTAATTTGTATGATTAAATTAGTCAAAATGATCTGATGGGATAAAGGCCAGTTAAGTAGTTATAAGTATACACACACACACACATATATGTCATATTAGTAATGCCATGAACAATGGCATATTGTCACAGATCTATTTTCAAAAATCAGTTTTTCAGTAAAGTTTGAGAAAAAGTATATGAAAATCTCCTGGAGCATTTTGGCACATCCAGAGCTTTTGCTCTACGTTCAACTGTGACAACAGTCAACTTATATTTGACTGTTTCTCATTCATAAAAACAACCAATTCTAGAAGGAGAAAATGGAATTCATAAAATTTTTTGAGGCTTTCCTAACCTAAGTTGAATTCATAGTTTTAAAATAAAACTTTCATGCTTTGCTTCTTCTATTTCTGTCTCCAAACTATGTTTTGAACAAAAACTCTCCTGCAAATCAATGCCAGATTTTCTGGTCACTTGAAATGAACTACAGACCAAAATATAAGCTCATATATAAGCACTACCCACAAGAATATTACATTTGGGTTATAAATAAAGAGTTAAAAAGCAAGCTTAAAGTTAATGTAAGACTCTTGTAGATGAGGTATAATGAATTACAAGACAGTGATAAGGACAAAGGGGGAAGAAGATCAGTCATATCATTTCTATTATAAAGAATCAGTATAGACTATCTTTAGGGACCCCTTTAGGTTATAATTGAATGGTACCCATTCACAGTCAGTGTAATGTGGTGTGACTGGACTCATTCACGTTGTATTTCTCTCATTGGAGTTATGGAGGAAACATAAAGAAAAGTCTCTTTTTAAGGAGGTTGACTTTACTGTTTACTGTCCCTGCTCTGAGACAGACACGTGAAGATATAAACAATGGACAGAATGTGTCTTGATACTATGTCTTTATGTACAGCTCTCCATGAAGCCCATACTCAGTGACAGTAAGTGCAGAGTTTCAACGCCCTTTGGAGGAGCCCTCTTGGCCCAGCTGTTGGCTGTTTTGCTCTTCATGGCCTGTTGCAGCTCTGCACTCTGTATCCTCCTTGCTCTGATCTTTTTAAATTTATCTCTCCTTGACTGCCTTTGAACTTGGTGGCAACTTTGGCTTTGATAATTTTAACTCTGGGTAACTTCTAGGACACATCTGCTACTGACTGGTTTTTGGCTTTTTTGACTTTTGAACCTTCTGTCTTGTCTTCAAATCCTTCCTTGTCTCAGAACCTATAAGGCTGTATTTGGATTATATTGGGTTGGCCAAAATGGTCATTTGTTTTTTTCCATATGATGGCTATAGTAGCACTTAGCTGTCTTTTAACTTCATTTGAAACAATTTTGTTAGACTGTATTGTGACATCTCTATTGCATCGTATCAGCACATATTTAAAAAACTTGTGAAAATAGGTGAAGTTTTGTATAGCCACTTTAATATTGAAGGTGAAAGGAAAAAAGCAACATTTTATATATATTATACTTCATTATTTCAAGAGCGGTATTGGGCCAAAACGTTCCTTTGGTTTTTAAGTAAAAATAAGACATTTTTCATTTTTATCAAGAATTTTATTTGAACAGTGTATTTACCATTTGCTCCTCTGCCTTCTCCCATTTCCAGACAACTTCATAATTCCATCTTCCCAAAACTTTTTCCCTTTTTGAGGGAAGAACTGTTACATTGCCTTTTATAATTTTCCAGGGAATTGAATTTTTTTCCATTAAGAGAATTTTGTAAAGAATGAAATAAATGGACATCTGAAGGTGCACTGTCTGGTGCATATGGCCAATGAATCAGAACTTGCCAGCTAAGCTCTAACAGTTTTTCTATGGCCATCAAAGAAACAGGCAGTCTTGCATTGTCCTGTTGAAAGATTATATGTTTTCTGTTAACTAATTCTGGACTCATTTTGCCAAGTGCTGCTTTCAGTTGGTCTAACTGGGAGCAGTACTTGTTGGAATTAATCATGTGGCTTTCTGGACGGAGCTCACAACAGAGTACCTTCCAATCCTACGATATACACATCAGTTTCTTTGGATGAATACTGGCCTTTGGTGTGGTTGGTGGTGGTTCATTTTGCTTGCCCTATGATCTCTTCCAGTCCACGTTATTGTACAATATCCACTTTTCATCACCTGTCACAATTTGTTTTAAAAATGGAACAGTTTCATTACATTTAAGTAGAGAATCACATGTGGAAATAAGGTCAAGAAAGTTTTTTTTTTTTTTTTGCCTAACTTGAATTCACTCCAAATATCAAAAGTGATTAACATAACCAAACTGGTGTAAATGATTTTCAACACTTTATATGGCTATTTTGAGTAGTCAGCTATCTCCTGAGTGGTATAAGGTTGATCGGTCTCAATTAATGTCACTATTTATTGCTATCAACCTCAACTAGTCTAGCCAACCATGGAGCAACATCCAGTGAGAAATCTCCAGTGTGAAACTTCACAAAACACTTTTGACACATTCGATTACTCACAGGATCTTCTCTGTACTCTGCACAAAATTTTTTTTTTTTTTTTTTTTTTGCAATTCGATTTTTTTTGCCTTTTTATTACAATTTGATGGCTTGGGTCTTGGTAGAACTCCCAATGGGAGAGGCTAGTAGTGGGAATTTGATTTTATGGAATAATAATCTGGATAGAGAACATATACTATAAATAATCTACATATACCGAAGTGAGTGTGGATGAAGTCACCAAAGGAGAGTGTAGAAAGTAAAGTAAGAAGAAAAATGGGGAAAGTGGCTGAAGAACATAGATATTGAGGCAACTGAAGCTTATCATCAACTAGGATATAGCACCAATATGAGCGTCATTGGTTAGCAAGGACATGACTACAATTTGGCATTGAAACAGAAGGTAGAGTCTGTTTCACAAAGATACCTTTAGTTTTGATTGACTATTTATCATTAATAATACAATCAGTAAAGTTAAGACATAATTACAAAGTAATGTCAGATGCACAAAGGGTAACATTTTAAAGAGATCCTTCATGGGATACCTCAAAGAATGGCATTCCTAATTTACAAAATGGCAATAAGATGTAAAGTAGAGATAATGAGGTATTCAGGGAAAAGTTCAGATGAAGAAGGTGCTAAATGATGTTTTGCTATTTTTTCAATTTCTCACATTCTGACTTCAGTAATGTAGTGCCATATACATATATATATATATATATATATATAGTAGGCTGTTCTTTTTCTTTAGGGCTATGGATAGCTAATGTTTATATTCTCACTCTAGTTTGGAGACAATGGTAGTCAGAACTTATTAGAAAAAGTCAATTTATTTAGTCAGCTTACTCAGGCAAGGATTGGGATTTAACATGGGTGTGCTGCTAAAATGGAACTCATCTGATAATAAGATGCCTCAATGCCACTTTGTGAGTCTCCAAAGCACCCTCTAGTCTACAGGGCATTCCTTGATTGTCTCTTATTTTCTTACATAAAAACAAATACAGACACATAAACAAACAGTATGGAAATACACTTGTTTCTTTTTTTTCCCCCAATATACATAGCTTTTTGCTTCTTCATTGGCAGCTGGTTGGCCTCCTGAGACGTGGTTCTGGGTAATATCCAGAAACAGGATTAGTGCCTTAGAAGGGACATTGTGAAATCAGTAAGAAAGCAACCTTGCTGATCCAAAGGAACAAAGTAGTTCTTTGAGTGCTCTAGGCAAAAATGCTTAAAGGATTCTGAGAGTACTACTTCTCACCTGACTCAGGGTCAGTTAAATTTCATTTCTGTTGAGTCTTGGATCACGATTGGGTGAAACTGTTGCTCACTGTAGGACAGCTCACTCATTTCCTTTGACACATGCTCTTGTTTTGCCATGAACACTAAGTGACCTCAAACACATTTTTTCTAAAATTGTAGCAACAAGGGACTTGAAAAATGAAACTCATGAGACAGCTATCTCTCTTGGCTCCTGAAAAGGCTGTGTCTTAATTGCCCCAAGAAAGATGAAATGATGTTACTGACCCCATTTCTTGGGAATGATAAATGGATTGCTTCAGCACTAAATGCAAGAATAGATGTGGCTAAGAATGCTTTCAGAACTTTGTTTTTGCCTTATATGTTTATCATGGATTCACCCAATTAAAAGCTGAACCAAATTAGAGCTCAAAACATCACTTTTAAAAAATATTGCAAGGATTTCAAATATATAATCATATATACATACATTCATATCATGAATATCTCTTCCCATCCACCAAGTTCCATGTAAATAAAGTACATTTCTTGCATTGTATCATTAACTTGCCAGGTTATTGATTTTTCTCCTGAACAGACTTTGGATCCTTTGATTATAATTTCCCTGTAAAGTAATTATGATATTTTGAAGGAAATAATTCATGCTGCTGCTGCTAAGTCGCTTCAGTCGTGTCTGACTCTGTGCAACCCCATAGACGGCAGCCCACCAGGCTCCCCCATCCCTGGGATTTTCCAGGCAAGAACACTGGAGTGGGTTGCCATTTCCTTCTCCAATGCATGAAAGTGAAAAGTGAAAGGGAAGTCACTTAGTCGTATCTGACTCTTCGCGACCCCATGGACTACAGCCTACCAGGCTCCATGAGGAAACATTATTAAATTACTGGCAGAGATATCTGCTTAATTCTGGAATAGGAGTGATAGAATGAACTGTATCTCTTATTTGGTAATTTAGAGAGGGAAGGAATCTTTACTTCCTGCAAAAGGCAAGCAAAATCCTCTGTCTAAAAAAAAATCATTAAGTAAAATTCTTTATGGTGGAAGGTGGTGATGATAGCCTTAGGAATTTTTTTGTTTGTTTGTTTTTGTGTTGATTTATAGCTCATATTCCCCCCCAAATATATAAGGTTATCTAAAGAATATGCTTGACAGATTCATAAAATTGTTACAGGAAACATCAAAGTATGTGACATAGCATTTGTGGTACTGAAATGTGAACTTTTTTTAACTAGGATCATTTGAAGCAAAATTTCTTTCTACCTATTTATTTATCTTTCTCTCTGTCTACTTTGGTGTTTATTTAACAAATATTTATTATGTTCTTTGTACAGTTTGAAGCACTGGGGATCAAAGAAAGTGTGAGGTTGAGGTAGGCCTTCAGCTATTGTATGTGGGAGAGAAGCGGTCTTCACGAGCTGAAAAATTGCATGATACCTGTGATCAAAGAGAAAATTGTTCTCACATCATCAGATGTTTAATTGTTTCACTAGACCAGTGTTTCCCTGAACTTGGCTAATCATTAAATCATCAGAGACACCTTGTAGAACATACCAATTCCTAGTCTTCATCCTTGAATCTTTAATCCAGGGCCTGGTCAGTGGGGAAGGGAATCTGGTTTTAACAAGGAGCCAGGTGAGTTGGATGGATAGCAAAGTGTAAACTACATCATATAAGTATCAACTCTGCCCAGGCAGGGACCATGTCTTGTTTACCTTGGTGTTTTGTGCTCGGCACGGTGCTGATCACAGAAGAGGCACTCAATAACTGCTTGCTACACTGAACAGTGAGCATCTCCACAGCCTTTCTGGAAGTCCTCACTTCTCCCTGTAGTTCTAACTGCATTGCTGCCTGTGCTTTCCATCTCTGCATCCCACATGATATGAACACTCCTCTCTGCCACCAAGTCTTGGCATCCTTGTGTCATCTTTCATCTTGATCAATAGCATCAGTCTGAATAGAAATTAATTACCCAGCAGGATATTACTCATTTCTTTTGGCCTTCAGCCAGAGGATCTTTTGTAGCAAATAAGTGTCTTTAGACCTGGGCGTAGATTGGTATTAATAATATTATAACTTGTGTTTATGTAATATCTTTCTCTCAGAACTGAAATATTTCTTCAGACGTTATTTAGCAAGTACAATCTCTTCATCCCTCTTTAGGTGTGTACGCTGTCTTACAGATGCCTTACACATGAGTCTAGTTGATTGGACCACCAAGAATTTAGTGGCAATGATTGTTCCACCTGGCTGCTGGGCCTCAGGGTGCCTGAAAAAGGTGTGTCCCAACAAGCAAAGGCATCTCCCTTCAGACAGGCAATAGTTTGACACTTAGTTTATAACTAGGTGTTACCTTACCTGGAGGGGTGAAACAGGGCTGGGGCAGGCCAAGCGAGGAGTGTCTTGGCAAAGAGGATACTGTCGACGGTCGAGGATTGTGATAGACTGACCTGAATCTTAGATGGGAGGACAGGAAGAATCTGATCCAACAGGTCAGAACTGACAACTGGTAGAAAGTGAAATTGAAGACTGGCATGCTGAAGAGATTTCCCTGAGGTCACCAACTGGTTGACACAACCATGGATAGAACTGAACTTTGACCTAAAACCCAGTCACCAGACCACATCCTGTAGAGGGAATACTTTATATCCTCAAAGGTCTAATCAGTCAACTTGTCTGGGCAAGACTAACTGAAAGTTAGTCCTCTGAGAAGTCCCCCCACCCCACCACTGAGCTCTAGATCCTAGGAGAAGAATTCCTGAGGTTATTCATCCCATTGCTTCTTGGAACACATTAAGTGGAAGAACATGTCTTAGTCAAGATAAATTTCCATAGACAGTAATCAAGCACTGAGATTCTTCCTGACAAGGCATGTATTTCTATAGTGTTGGTTAGTAACTGATACCAGCTAGCATCAGATAATATTACATCAAATTTCTCTTCATTTGTGATTTGACTTTTGCATATTCTGAGAAGACAGGTATGAATCACAGGTATTCAGCTATCTAACAAGTTCCCAGTATTTGCCAATCTCTGTAGTAACTTGAAATTTTCCCAGTTGGCTTATAGCCAATGGGTGCTGTAGGCAATATAAGGTGCTTATGGAAACCCAGTGTGTGCAGGTTACTTCCAGGATCTTTGAACCCCGTGGATGATAAATGCTTTATGAAGTGACGAATACTATGGAGATGGTTAGTTCGTTTCTCCACAACTCTTGCCTCCCCCAGAGGTAAATCTTACTCAATATTTGAATAGAACTTGTTGATCCCTTATTAAGGCTGTGGTTTATGGAGTAAGAATTAACTTTTCCAGAGAGTTTATAATTTTCCCGCCAGAAACAGAAATCCTATGACATAATCATTGAAGAGGATTGTTCTAAAATGGAAAATGAGAAGTCTCATTTTCAGTACAAAGGTAAAGTCAAATGCTGCTTGTAGCAGTGATAATCCTGTCTGTCATTTTTGATTCATTATGTGATGTTGCACTAGCATTTTTACTCCTTTCTGTGGCCTCTAATAAACCTTAGGAAAAAACCTGTTATGGAGTCCAGTGAAGCTACATTTGCTAAGTATCTCCTAAGAGCAAGATATTTATGGTGGCTCGTCAGTTAAGAATCTGCCTGCAATGAAGGAGACTGTCTGAAATATAGTAGACCTGAGTTTGATCTCTGGGTTGGGAAGATCCCCTGGAGGAGGAAATGGTAACCCACTCCAGTATTCTTGCCTGGAAAATCCACTGGCAGAGGAGCCTAGTGGGGTACAGTTCATGGGGTCACAAGAGTCGGACACGACTTAGCTACTAAACCAGCACCACACCTCTGCAGGATAGATATTTTCACTGCCATTTTACCACAAAAACTAAACCTGAGAGAAGTTAAATAATTGTCTAAGATCACACAGTTATCAAGAGGCAGTGGCGGGGCTTGAATCTATGTCTGCCTCGTTTCAGAACCCAAGCAGCATGACTCGTAACAGGAAGTTGGGGAAATAGATGAGTTGAAAGACCACAGTTTTTGACTTGGCTTCACAACCAAGTATGTGGATTTATGAAATTTTATTCTTTCCATTTTCTGCCTTCATCTGTACACTGCTTGCTCTCATTTTATTCCACAGGTAAATTTATGAGGAGCCTATTGGTAGTTCTGGTACTGAAGTTTCAGCGACAATGAGAGACTGAAAGATGTCAAGGAAAACTCAAAGTCATCATATTCAGTTGCAGAAGACAGAGATGAAGAGGTTTCACACAGAGGACACTCTGTGAAAGTGAGTGTTTAGGTAACTTCCCAGGTGGCCCTTGTATTTTGTCTTCCAAACTCCCATGTTTAGTGATTGGGTGTAGCTCTAAGGGTTCTGTCTTTCTAAAGCCTTTAGAGAATTTCCAGGCCCGTCTCATTGGACTAAAACAGTGGTTTAATGTTGCAATTAAGAACTGCCAGTGATCCCTTTTAAGGTTTTCTAAACTATTGAGTGTTCTGAGAGCTAGGGTAAAGTACTCTAAAGATTTAAGATTTCATCTTTGAAGATCTGTATGACCTGAAAATATAAAGTTTATTTAAAAAAAATTAAAGAAGTCACTGTGGCTTCTCTGAATAAAAGCATAATTTCTCTTTTTCACTTTACTTGGTATGTTTTCTGGTACATCCAAAATGGAATTTAATTTTCAAAAATTTGTTTTTCACCTGGTTTTAATGGGCCATACTTGTCTTCTGCAGTATCTCACAGTGGCTGGGGTCCTATGTTATCTGTCAGAGGATTTCTGTTTTTGTCTTGGCTATCCCAATAGTTACCTGTATTGTCCTTACACAAGTCTCCTAACCTTCTGAGTTTTATGGTCATTATTTGTCAATGAGGACTTTGGAGTCTCTGAGATCATATGAGATCTCTGCCAGGTCTACATTCTGTGTTCTTATGACATATCATTTGGTTTCTGGTTTTTAAAAAACCACCCTAAACTAATGGTTTGCCTATAGAATTATAATATATCATGTTTTTGATTGCTATTAATTCCATTTTAATTGTTTTCTGGAATGCTATGATATGAATTTATTAGTCATTGGAAAGAACTCAGGAAATAGAATCTTACATGCATTTTTTTCAAGGGGAAGAGTATGTGGTTCCAAGTATTTAATAAAAAATCAAATGATGAATTTGTCCGTTATGCTGTTTAACTCAACACAAAGAATTACATGGGTTGTGGGAACCTGGGAGTAACTTTAATTTTATTTAGGAACCAAAGTTTTATTTCATAATATTTTAGTGTTGGAATTGTAACCATGTCTTTGTTCTCTTCTTCTTTCTTTTAGGCCAAATAAGCAGACACGTTGTTTTACACAGAAAAGATATTGATGGTCTTTGAAAGGAAAACAATCTAATTTTTGAACAGATTTTTTTTTTTTTATGGGTCAGTACTTTTGTGACTATAACAGACTGTGACTGACTAAGACAAATGGTTATTGGCTGACTTGAAGGAAGCAGAGGTTCATTCAGTGAGCAACTAGAGAGGGTAATAATTTTGGCTTTTGAGAGCTGTGAGGAATCTCTAGCCATCAACACAAATTCTAGCTATAGATACCATGGCTTGGGAAAATCAGATCTCGTTTGGAAAACTCTTTTCTTACACTGAGACATGTCAGATTCTCAGTTGAAAAGAAGGTCTGCTGAAGATACCCTAATTAAAGACAATTATGATAAAACTGAAGAGACATGGTAACTAAATGGTCTTAGATAACATGGTCTTAGATTGAATTTTGGACTGAAAAAGTGTGTATAGAGAATATCACTGGGACAAATGGCAAAACTGGATTGTTGACTCCAAAGTAGAAAATAAAAGTATGAATATCTTGATTTTAGTTATTAAATTGTGGTTATGCCAGAGAATGCTTTTGTTCTTAGGAAGTATACACAAAAGTATTTAGGAGGAAAGGGGCATGATGTAGATGACTTGCTGTTAGATAACTCATGAAAATAATATACACACAAATAGGATAGTAATTGATAAAGCAGTTTTACTTGCAACTTTATTATGAGTTTGACTATGAAATGTTACCAAAAAAAAAACCCCAAACTTGTCTGATTTTGCAGAATTGGAGGAAATGTTAACAAATTCTCTTTGGCCGGGACCAGCAAGCTGGTGAACATCTAAACTAGAAATTCAAGGATTTAGCTGAAAATAAAAGCTTTAAGCTTATTGGTACCATGAAACCATAAGCTTTGCCCTCTCTTCTTACTCAACATTGCAACCTGTTCTTTTGTATCATTATCCTTTGTCCTGGAGCAGTCTGGGTAAGAGCTTGAGTTAATCAGTTCCACTCCTTCAGAAAGTCTTTCTAATACCTTGACCTCAGTCAGAAGAAATATGTGTAAAATCTCCCCAGGAACTGGGGAAGACTTCAATATTTTTCAAGCTAGTGGGCCCTTTTTGTTGTAAGCCAAGGATTGTAGATTATATTTCACTTCTCTCCCAACCAGCTTAGTCTCTTGTCCCTTTTCTCACCATAAAGGGGAAAAAACTGAAATCCTGGCTTTTGTAAAACTGTGTGTGTGTGTGTGTGTGTGTGTGTGTGTGTGGTGCAGTTTCAGTTACTTCAATAACCAGAAACAATAATGCATGATTATTACTCTGCAACAATCTCTTCCTTCCTAAGGATCAAATTAAGATGGACATATCTAACCATCTTTTCACTAAGATTCATGTAAGTTGGTGGGAGAAGGCATCAGTGGGCTGTACAAACAGGGCAACCCATTAGGTGCTTTTATTTTAATGGGAGTATTTGTTTTTACATGTGGCTTTTCATTGCTCCTGGAGTATTAACAACACAATGCTGAAGATGCAGTCTCATATTTGCAATTCCCACCCAGTGAGCTACCTTTGATCTCATCTGGTGTTCATATTCTGGGAGTCTTGGGGAATAAAAGTCTTTTCTTGCTACTTCATGGCCGTGAAAGCATGTCTGATTTGAAGGCTTCATGTAAACTGCCTGTGAAGTAGAGGCTGCTTTGAAGGAATCTGATCAGCTGTAACATTCCACAAGGAGCAGGGTGTTCAGAGAATGTATAATTCTTCTTCGAAACAAAGATCCTCGTCAGAGCTGTGAGGCCGAAGGAGGTTAGAAGGATACTTTTGCCTTCAGGGTGTCCCAGCTCAGCCTCTGGGTGCTAGTCTGGGCAGGTAACTAGTCTGAGCAGGCTACGCTTTAGTTGACACCTTCGGGATGAACAGACAGGGAGAAACTTGTAGTCATTTTTCTTGGCAGAAGCCACAACCCAGCCCAAGTTAATTATGTCTGAGGAGAAGAATAGTGTCTGGGCACCTGCAATTTTCAGTTTGGTACCTCATTTTCCCAGTGCCAAGTATTCTATCGAGCCATTCACATGTATCTTCATAAAGTCCCTTCTTGGTTTCACATCAGACAATGGGAACTCTGAGTTTAGAAACTTCTATGTAATTGTCATTGTTTACTAAGAACTTTGTATGTGCCAAAGCTGATTAAATAGCTCGACATGCATCCTGTCTTTTAATCTTGATAACATCCCTTTGAAGGTGATATTATTGCTTCCACTTAGTGGTTGAGAAAAACTGAAGCTTAAAGAATATCATGCCCCAAATCACATGACAAAATATTGTGGAACTGGTGCCTCAAATCAAGCCTGCCAGATGGAAAGACTCAAGATTTATATAAAATTCTGTCTAAATAAATATTTCTTCTCTTACCATTCCTATGAATTAGAGGGTAGGCTTTATTGTGTCTGATTTTGTACCCACACCTAACTTAGAGGTTTCGCCCAGAACTATAGGTTTATTTAGAGCTGAATGCAGAACTGCTCCTCTCTCTGCTGTTTAAATCTGTTCCTTTTCCTAATAATGTCACTGGCAATGTATTGTTTCTAGAAAGGCTCTGACTTAAGGATTAGGAAAGTCTGCTAAAATCACATTCAAAAGTGTATAACTTGTGTCTCACCTGACTCCTTCCCCACAAACCATAGATATGCCAATCTCTCATCTAAAAACAAAACAAGATAAAACAAGAAAGCAAACACAGTCGCCTCTCTCAATCCTGCTTCCTCTTCTCTATATAGTCCTGTCCTTTTTGCTTAGCAGTCAAGGTTCTTGGAAAAAATATTAACAGTTACAGTTTCCATTTTTGGGCATCGTGTTCATTTTTAAACCTGCAGTCTTTCTCCTACACACATCTCCACACTGCAGTAACGCTTTTCTAGAAAGGTCATCAATTTACAATATCAAATTCAATGGATCTTTCCTTCTCCACTATTTTTTATGAAATTTTCATTCATTTAGAAAAGTTAAAACTATATAGGGCATAGTTATAATCATATACCTAACCCCTAAATTCTACAAATAAGATTTACTGCATTTAAAAAATCTTTCTGTACTTCTATCCATCCATCAATCTATCCAATTCAAAGTCAGTTACCAGCTTCAGTATACTTCTAAGAGTACATTTCATTCACTAGAGCTTAATGTGTTCTTGTTAATATTCTCCTTTCCTGACTGTAATTTGGCATGATATCTGTGTTGAAACCCCCAAAGTCAGGCTTAACCATTCCCTACACTGGTATCCGATTATCTGATGAACAGTCAGATACAAGAGTCTTCTTACAAGTTTTTGCTTACCACTGATTCTTCTTTTACTCTTTGGCATTTCCTTTTTAATCTATTTTCTGTCCCCTTTTCTTCTGCCTACTCCTGAAGCACTGGTGTGTTTGTTCTCTCTGACTTGGCTCTCCTCTCATATCTCCGTTGTTTTCCTGCATCTTAGGTTTTGTTCCCTATGGAGCAGATTATAAGATGGAGATTTGTGTGTAGGAAGTTGGTTGGGGAGTGCTCTTAGGAACAACACAAAGCGAAGGAAGCAGGATTCCATTGTTACAGAATCATCTTTCTGTTATTATTTCCAACAATTTCCAAATATTCCATCATTTCCAGTGGAATCAGAATTCCATTATTACAGGGCACAGCTAACTCCAGATAGAGCCCTGGAATTTGAACAGCTCTTCAAAACTGTCCCAAGTCAAGGCAAGGTGGCTATGCTTTTTAGCCTTGTATCAAGCAGTGACTAGAAATCCAGTATTCACCTTGGGCCTTTTGCTGAAACTCCTGTGGTGTTTTGCTCCACTAAAACCCCGATTTTGGGAAATCACTCTGTGGGTTGTTAGGTACTAAGGCTTACCCTGGTTAGAGTCTTCACTGTCTCCGAAAATTACGTTTGCTCAAGGAAACCTGTGGGTATGTGTGTGCTTGTCTATTCAGAGTTACCAAAGAGAAATAAGAATTAAAGGGATTCAAAAAGACCGACGGAAGAGGACATAGCTTTATTATTCACTAGCAGCGAGGCCCTGAAGTGTGCCTAGAGTGGGAAATGGGCCTGTCACATGTGGCAGTGTGGGCCGTGTGCTACAAAGCTCCAAGGACTGCCTTTTATCTGGTAACTAAACCTATGAGTCTCCTGTTTAAATAATCTTTCTTCTCATGTATTTTATTGGGTTGGCCAAAAAATTCATTTGGCTTTTTCTGTAATATCTTAGTAACAAAACTTTTTGGCCAACCAATATGAGATAAATTCACCCTCTTGAATTTATCATATTTTACTTCCCCTTATTTTTGTCCTTACTGGGTTTTTGTCTACTTGTTCTGTCAATTATTGACGGAAGGCATGTTGAAACATCTGACTGTAGTTCTGGATTGTCTGTTTCTTCAAGTTCTGTTGGTTTTTAATATATTTTCAAGCACTGTTCTTAAGATGCCTATATATTTATGATTAACATGGCCTCTTAAGTCCTTAAGGCAGGCAGAGAATCTGCCTGCAGTGCAGGAGACCTGGGTTTGATCCCTGGGTTGGGAAGATCCCCTGGAGAAGGAAATGGGAACCCACTCCAGTATCCTTGACTGGAAAATCTCATGGACCGAGGAGTCTGGTGGGCTACAGTTCATGAGGTTGCAAAGAGTTGAGCACGACTGAGCAACTAACACTTACTTACACTTACTTAAGTCCTTTATCATTATTAAATGTTCCTATTTATCACTGATACTGCCTGTTCTGAAGTTTACTTTCTCTGATACTAATACAGCCATTTCAGCTTTCTTATGCTCACTGTTTACATAGTATTTATTTTTCATCCTTTTCTTTTAAAATATCTGAGTCTTTTATTTAAAGTGAATTTTGTGGAGACAGTATATCATTGGGTTTTGCCTTATTTCTCAATCTGATGATCTCTGCTTTTTAGTTGGAATGTTTAGGCCATTTACATTTAATCTGGTTCTGGTAGTTCTATTTACATTTATCATCTTGTTATTTGATTTTTTGTTTATCCCATATCTCCTTTGTCCCCTTTCCCCGTTTTTCTTGCCTTCTTTTGGATGAATGGACTATTTTGTATGACTGCATTTTCCCTACCATTGGTTTATTGATAATAACTCTTTGTTTCATATTTTTGGCCATTGCAGTAGAATCTATAGTACACATTTTTAACTTAGCACAGTTTACTTTTGAGTCATATCATACTGCTTCATTTTTAGTGGAAGAATCTTACAACAATATTTGGTCATTTTCACCTCCTATCCTTTGTGGTATTTTATGTATAAGACTCACACTATAATGTTATTATTATTGATTTGACTTTTTTTTTAAAGATAAAAAGTTATTTGCATTTACTCTCACATTTACTATTCCTGGTGCTCTTCATTCCTTTGCGTAAATCCACATTTCCATCTGGCATCATTTTCCTTCTGCCTCAAGAACTTCCTGTAGTGCAGCTCTGTTGGTGATGAATTCTCTCAGCTTTTGTTTGTCCCAACAATCTTTATTTTGCCTTCATTTTTGAAAAATATTTTCATTGGATGTAAAATTCTACGTTGACAGTTGTTTTCTTTCATCACTTTAAAGATGTCATATCATGAAAAGCAAGTCCTGGAGTTTTGTGTTACACAGCCTGCATCACCATATGTGGCAATCCCATGTCCCAATCCAGGCTTACTTCAGGGTCTCTCTGCTAGTTTGTGATAAAGATATGTCCTCCTTCTCCAATTCTTGTTCTTCTTGTTTCCTACTAGTAACTTGGGATAGAATACACACACACACACACACACACACACACACACACATTTCCTTGATCAAATTATAATTCTCAGAGATGGTATAATCTAATTCACTATAGAAGCAGAGAAAAATTTTCCTCAAGTCAATGTTACCTGCCTGTAGGACTTTATGTAATCATGCAGAGAACATTCAGTTCCCCCTTTCTATGTTTGGATTCCATATTCTGTGTGTCTTGCCTGGCACAAGATATTAGGTTAATAGTATGAATGGACTAGCAGGGTTATCTTTTGACATCCTCTGTTGCTTATACAAATAATTGGCAATTTTGAAATGATGTTTTGTTTTGTTGTTTTTAATTGGGCCACATCAAGTTTTTAATGTGTTACTAATCAGAGCAGATATGACTGTGTGTTTTTCATTTTCAGTTGTACTTATATAATATTATTCCTCTTCCCTTAAAGATGAGATTGATTATTTTCTCCTTTGAGATCTCATTGTATTCTGAAAATCAGTCATAATGCCTGTCACATTTCACTACATTTATTTATTTACACATCACTTTTTATTATATATATTTTTAGAAGACAAAATCAGTCATTTATTTTTGTTTCTGAGCATTGCATAATGCATGAGACATAATCTTCTAAGAAATATTTTTGATGGAATTTAATGAATGAATGAAGTCTTGTGTAATTATTTTGGTGCTACTGCCTAAATCCTGATGTTAATCAGGAGTGTATATATGTGATTATTACTATTCAAAGTGTTTGGATTTTTGCATTATCAGCATGATTTTGTAATATGCATAGTCAGTCTGTTTTTGTGAAGACGATATGAAAATTACAGCAAAGTAGATTTGATAAATAAGTCTGTAATCTTTGGAAATATCTTTCAATATAATCAGAATGCTTGGAGAAGTTAGTAGTTGCCTTTTGAGGATGTTTGCTGGTGAAAAGGTTGAAAGAACTAGTAGGAACTGAAGGAGAAATGGTTTGAAGTGGTTAAATTCTTTAATGTATGAGACCAAGTCATGATATAAAAATGTACAAAAAGAGATTGGAAATATGGCAGTGGGGTAGATCCTTTGAGAATTCAGGCCTGTTCATTTAGACCTCTTTAGATTGACACCAGTGGGGCCAGGAAAACAGCGCAGAAGGATCTTTGCTATCTCCACTTTTTTTGCTGAAATCCAAGTAGAATGCTTTGACAGAACCCTAGAGAACAATAGTTTGTCCAATTTAAATATACTGGAAGTTACTCTTAGGAATGAACAGTAGCCCACTGAGTTTTTATGCAGTCCATAGGAAGTTTGTTTATTTTACAAGGTCATCAACATCTATTCATAGTTTCCAAGGTTAACATCACAGTAGCAACATATACTAAGACTCATGTATATGAAACTATTTGGAAAAGAGAAAAGGAAGCAGAACATTGCTTTATGCATGTTAACAATGGACTCTTGGGAGAATATTTATTGGAGGTAAACAGGGATGTTCAGAATTTTGTGTAATTTAGTTTGGGAGCTGTTTGTACTGAGAGAACCTTGGCAAGGACTACAAACTATGGACTCAGACTTTATTTTTCAGGAAAGGAACAGTCTTGCATGTTAAGAGGACAAAAGAATGAACACTAATCTGCCCACTTTATGGGTCACATCTGTGCTGCAGATTTGGCTGTCAGTGAAATGGTTGCATTTCCTAGTCTTAGATCTGAGAAAACATGGTCATGAGTTATTATGAATTATTATAAATACAGCCTATGAAAATGCACATATGTGTGTTCAAACACAAATATAGATGCCTTCACATGTACCTCTTCATAAATGGTGCTACAATTGTAACATGAGCTAGATCTTGTTTGTTGCTATTTATGTATTTGTTTTTTCCTCCAAGTGACTGAAATTTAGAAGTACTTTGTAAACAAGTTATAGCTAGAACTGTAAACTCAGAAACTTTCAGGACAGAGTGTATTTTAATTTGATGACCCTAACTTTAGGTATATGTGCTTTGGTTTGCTATATTCTATTTCTGTGTACAAACAAGTCCAGATTGTGCAGGATTGTGTCAGATTGTGTGGGACATGTACAGCTGATAGACCTCTTCAGACATGATTTATAGTGCAGTCATGGCCTTTTACCATATGATGTAAGATCTGAGGCTTCAATTGAGAGGTCTCAATGATGGTTCTCACTGTGTCTTGACTTAGAGCATTGCAGTTGTGCTCATCACATCAGAGTGCACTTGCAATTATGGATCTTCAAGATGGAGCATAGTTCATGCTCAAATAGAAATTATCCTTTCAATTATATTTTAAAACATTTTAAGTCAGAAATCCAGATGCTCTTTTATCTGTTTCTAAGAGATTAAATAACATGATCTTGACCATCTTGAAAATTTTGCTTGGTGACTGAAAGCATGTTCTCTGGAGTTAGCTTAATTTTTGTGAGCTGGTCTACAAGATCTCTATTTCCTTATTAATGACATGTGGCTATTAATGACATCTAAATTATAAGATTGTTTTGGGGAGCCTATAAAGTGCCTCTCACAGTGCTTGGTGTCCAGTAAGCACTCAGTAACCATAAGCTATCCTTATGAAAACAATTATTATTGTAGTTCTACTACAAGAAGGGCTTAAGTAATATCTATCATCTATTTACTCTTAGAGAAAGGTCTGCTGAGGTACTGTTAAATGTCTGGCTTCATGGAATCAGGTAAATGTAAATTGCAGTGTTATGTGTATCACAGACACAGGGAAAGAAGCCAAGCATGGCTATAAATTTCACTAGGGCTTTATTTTTTTAAAAGCATAATGGTATGAGAAAGCTAAGTCAAATAAAGAGCATTATGAAATCAGCACTATTTTAATATCACATTAGCAATTACATGGGATTATCCTAGAGTGATTTCCAAATGACTTATTCTATAACCCAGACCAGTGCGTTTTGTACACACATACACAAGCATACACTTGCACGTGAGCATGTAATATCCAGTCATTGACTTAAGAACAAAGACTCCCCGAGGGAGTTTCAAAAACTCTGCTATGTCCCAGTGTGCTATTCTATATTTTACGTCCATTTCTGAGTCAGCAGAAACATGCGTAAAATCATATAAAGTCTGATAACTCCCCTGCTATCCTCTGAAGCCAGAACCCACATATGGGGGTGGTGTGAATTACTTATCCTCTTCTAGGTCTGGAACATGTCATTACCACAAAATTCATTCCCTATGCAATCATCAGGGTCGATGGGAATATAAGAACAGTTGGGGCATGAAACCACAGTAGATTGTCAGGATTGTCTAGCATATGGTGGATCAGAAACAGAGGTATTGCCTTCTGATCTCTGGGGAAGTAATATTGTATTGTAGGCTGGGCAACAGGCCACTAACCTTGGGGCTGAAAATTCTAATCATTCTTTTGTCATTAATCTGTGGTATGATCTGCAACTTGGTTTCTTTATATGTAGATAAGCATACACTGAGAGTCCTCACTATATTGTTACAGATAGTTTTTTCAAACTTTAAAGCAAAATTAGGAAGCCTCATTTCACAGTCCTTGGGCTGTAAAGGACAGATCAACAAACCATTCCAATGAGGAGCAAAGGGTATTTAGTCTCACTTTGCCTACCAAAATGTTGTGAGAAGATGGCAGTATAAACCAGTTGTTTAACTCTCTTTGTACTATGGAGTGGCATTCCTGCAGGTTTATCTACTTGGTTTAGGTTCTGTGGTTCTTTTAAGTGGTTCTCAGTTTGGTCAGGATATTACGGAATCATGGAAAGCAACATAATATGATGGGAAAGACTTGGGCATTGGAGTTAGATGGTCAAGCATTTTGAATCCTAGTGCTGCCATTTACCATTGCCTGACCTTGGGCAAATCACTTAACCTTTTCAACTGTCTTCTCATCTCTAAAATGGGAAAAATAATTGAATCTTCCTTTTGGAGAAGGCAATGGCTCCCCACTCCAGTACTCTTGCCTGGAAAATCCCATGGACCGAGGAGCCTGGTGGGCTGCAGTCCATGGGGTCGCTAAGAGTCGGACACGACTGAGTGACTTCACTTTCACTTTTCACTTTCATGCACTGGAGAAGGAAATGGCAACCCACTCCAGTTCTTGCCTGGAGAATCCCAGGGGCGGGGGAGCCTGGTGGGCTGCCGTCTATGGGGTCACACAGAGTCGGGCACTACTGAAGTGACTTAGCAGCAGCAGCAGCATGCTGTGCTTATGTGGATATAGAAAATCCTTGGTATATTGCTTATAGTTAACTGTGAATATTTGTGAAGTGATGATATTGTTATGCATTTAAGTGGACGAGGAGCTACCATTATAACTCATACTTCATAGTTATTAATCCCAAGTAGATTCTGAGGATTATCTGCCAGGAGGATTCCATGAGCCTAGGAAAACTGAAATTTTGAAGATGATGGATAATCAGCTTATGTCAATAATATGAGGTGTTTCAGGAAATCTCCAATCCTGAAACAATTTAATAATATTTATTCCCAAGAAAGAAAGAAAGTGAAATTGCTCAGTTGAGTCCAGCTCTTTGCAACCCCATAGACTGTAGCCTACCAGACTCCTCTGTCCATGGGATTTTCCAGGCAATAGTACTGGAGTGGGTTGCCATTTCCTTCTCCAGGGGATCTTCTCAACCCAGGCTCAAACCCGGATCCTCCCACATTGTAGACAGATGCTTTACCATCTGAGCCACCTTTGTTGCAAAATGTAAATGAGATAGGATACACAAAGTGCCAAGCATAGTGCTTGGTATTCAGCAGGCACTTAAAGACAGCATTTCCCTTCTTCCCTTATTTCTTGGGAGTAGTTGCCTTGGACCTGAAGGTTGGGATTGTCTTAGGGTAACAGGGGCCACTGTAGTATATGACTGTATCTCAGGCTTCACAGCAGGTGTCTGGGCCCAAAATGCACTCCCCCTGGAGGCCTCCTAGGACATTGATTGGTTACAAGAGAGAAGGACCCTCTGAGAGGAACGCAGTATGATATATGAGAAAGAGTTTAAGGAAAATGAGTATGAAGTGTTGTATTCTAATCCTGGTTCCACTACCTGATGACTTGACTGTTTTACCAATAATCTCCTAGATGTTGTTTTTTCATCATTAAAATGGAGGGGATACCTAGGCCATAGGGTCTAAGGTGATAGTATAAAAAATAAAGGTGAGGATGTGACTTAGTGAGAATGCTTTGGAGATGAGTACATACAAATAAATGGAAGGTGAGAAGTAGGTATGTTGGAATCAACCTGGAGCCCCTCAAGTAGGACTCCTTTATCAAAAGCTAGATCTTGATCAAGTTGTTGGAAGTGGTTGTGGATAACATCGAGCTCAGGTTTGCTCCTCCTGAAACTTTTACTTGTACTTTTTATATAGTTCTAAGCTCATGAAGGTAGCTCAGCTCAAATGCCATCTCCTTCATTTATTCAATGGCATCTCCTTTGATCCCCTGCCTCCACCACATCAATGCTGGAAATAATTGCTAAGATTTCTAAACATCTATACTCCCTTATCCACAATAGCACTGTCCAATAGGAATATAATATGATATAATGTTAAATATTTTATTTAATTATTTAATTTTAATATTTAAAATATTTTATTAATGCAAATGTTGTAATTCAACATGTAATCCATATAAAACAATTTAATGAGTTATTTTACATTGCTTTTTTGTAATAAGTCTTCATAGTCTGTATACTTTACACTTACTGCACATCACAACTGGGGCAAACCAAATTTCAAGTGTTCGAACAGTAGCCACGTGTAGCCACTGGCAGTCAGCATGGTAGAAGGGGTCTGCCTTTCATGCGGCACTGAGGTGTGTCTTGTGTTTGAAGTATTTATGTAAACGTCACAGATGCGTTGCTGAACTATGGACTTCTCAGGACTTGATCCCTGTATGATTTGTCTTTATTTCCTTCACAGTGTACAGTAAGGACTTCAGCTTTACATGTAATAGATGCTCACTCAGTGGGTTGACTTAATATGTTAAGGAAAAATGTAAACAAATGAATAAAAGAAATAGAAGTTCTAAACAGCCAGTTCTTAAAAAAATCTGTGAAATATCATTATAATCGACATAGTCAACTGTTATTTATTGCAAACAGTACTATTTACTGCAACCCAGTACTATTCTAAGTAAAACACGTGCTCAGTGATGCAGAATCTACCATGTTGAATAAAGATACAGTCCTTGCTCTAAGTGACCTTAGTTGCAGAGACCCCTAAGCTGGGATAAATCATCATGTTCTAGGTACCAACTTTGAAAAAGGAAACATAACTCATCATGCTGTTCAATAATCTAGAATCTTGCTCACGTAAAGAGTTAAATGTGTTTGCCTAGAAATTTGCCATTTTAACTATGCCAAACAGCTTTTATAAAAAATGTGTTCTTTTTAATCATATCTTGTTATTTTAAAGGCAAATAAAATGAGGGAATATTTTACATTCACATTACTGATTTGCAGTAAGTTATCCCCGAGGAACTTAAGAACTTAATATTATTTTGTGTTTCAGGGAAAAAATTGACACTGAGTGCTATAAATATATCAAGAGCTAATCCAGTTCAATGGTGTGGGCACATAAATTCCCTGGAGGAGTTTAAAAATCCATGTTCTGGCCCAGAACACATGATTATGTCTTTGGGCTTTGAGTCAGTTAAATATCTTTACTTGTCTGATGCTTTTCCTGAATTGGAAGTTCTCTGAGAGTCAGAACTATTTGTCTGTCTGTCTGCCGGCCTATCTACTTACCTACCTAACTACCTGATGCTGGGAAAGATTGAAGACAGGAGAGGAAGAGGACGACAGAGGATGAGATGGTTGGATGGCATCACTGACTCAATGGACATGAGTTTGTGTAAACTCCGGGGAGTTTGTGATGGACAGGGAGGCCTGGTGTGCTGCAGTCCATGGGGTTGCGAAGAGTTGGACATGACTGAGTGACTGAACTGAACTGAACTGAACCTAACTGTCACCTAATCATCTCTCTATTCAGTTGTACACCTATCCTGGCACATATTTGGAATTCAACAAATATCTGTTAAGTGAATAATGAAAAATAGAATCCATGATGATTTTCACTTGTGATTCATTACAAATATCCTCTGACTTGGGGTGTCTGCATTTGCCAAATGAGGAGAAAATATGAATGACCAGGGTTATGCCCTCTGTGTACTCTCTTATTCATGACTAACCATGTTCAGAGATTTGTGGTATGCTTTCCTATAGTGTTTTTATTTCCTCACATCTTTCCCCCTTTATATGACTCACATTATTACAACCCTAACATATTAATCATTTCAAAACCACAGTACTCTGAATCATGATGAATCCTGAGTTATAATGAAATACATCCACTAGGAAGTGAGAGCACTTCTAGGAAACATGTCGGTGTCATGTGGCTCTTTTGATAAAGTTCATCTGGAGAAAGTATGAAATCAATCTTCACTATTCCTGTAGGGAATGAAGAAGTACAAGAATGGCTATGAATACTGGCAGTGTCTCCAGGGCTGTTGTGTGAGTGTAAATATACTGCTCTTTAAATTTATTTCAGCCACTTTATACTTTTTATAATTAAAGGGTAATGTGTATAAGTATAGTATATAAGTGAGAAATGAGTTTTTACACAGCAACTTCATAGTGGATATCAAACTGGCTTTCTTTTCCTGCTCCAGATTCATTTGCATGTCATTAGGGACTGAACTTCTGTGGTTTGCTTCTAGATTGTACAACTTGGTTGTCAAACTCTCTTAGGCCAAAAATCTTTAATCTTCCTATCTAACCATCTTAACATAGGTTATGTTTGTTTTCATAAACAAGCTAGTGAAAGAGTTGAAGCATTTTGGGCTCACTGAGAAAGAAATATGCTGACTGAATAACTGAATGGATTATTGGAAGACTCTAGAGTGAGTGTTTTACTGGTGCGAAATAAAAGGGTGTGTAATTTCCATTGGTGTTAAAGTGTCATGATATTCTCCTTACAGCCTGGGGCAGTAACTCATTGAGTCAACCTCAAGTTTCAAGGCACCCCACATCTTTTATGGTATTACTCACCATTAATATCTCAGTACTTTCATTTTCATAGTTAAAGAGAATTTGCTTTTATTTTTCTTTTAAAACTGTAATACATGAGCCAGTTCTTTGGAAACATTTTCAGTTTCTTCTGGGATTATAAAGCTCTGTAGGATTTCAACTTGAACCAATTTGGTAAAATAACTTATGTTGCCAGATTATTGAAAATTGGGACTCATAGGTTTTAATAAAAACCAATATTATTGTTCCACATGCTCCCATCCAAACCCAATCTGTGGATCTAGTCTTTCCCTGCCCCTGGCCCCATATTTTCCCACTCACTCTTAGAAATCCTTTCCCTTTCAGTTATAAGAAGAGTTTCATTTTGGAATGAATATGTCATGCCTGTTATAATAATTAAAACACAAATGCTGGGCCTCAGTCCAAATTAAAGTTTGGTTCCTCCCTGGCTTAGGCCTGCTTCAGTCAGGCTGCAGGACTAAGAGAGAAGCTGATGGCTTCTCTAGTTTCCCTGCCTTCTTCTTATCTTCCTCTGCTCCCAACTCCCCTTGTGGTTTGGCTCCTGCAAAGGGGAGGAAAAGGGGGCCAGGAGAGTCATACTTGTAGGATACAGCAACAACTTGACACTGAATTCCTCTGGCTGAGGAATTGCTTAAATCAAGCTCTTTGCCCTAGGGGTGCTCTGTGGGTTTTCCCATGAAAGCATTGCATCTGGTATACCTCCCTTGACTCAGGCAGAAGCTTGCCTTCAGCTGGTCATGTGACCTCTTAAATCTCTTTCTTCTCATGGCAAGTAATATCTTAGGAGGTGTTTGTTATGGGTTGAGTTGTGTTCCCCTAAAACAGAGGACCCCAAACCCCAGGCTACAAACCTGTTACCGGTTTGTGACTTTTGGTAACTGAACCCCACATTAGGAGGTGAGTGGCAGGCAAGTGAGTGAAGCTTCATTTGTACTTACAGCCACTGCCTGTTGCTTGCATTACCATCTGAGCTCTGCTGCTGCTGCTGCTGCTAAGTCGCTTCAGTCGTGTCTGACTCTGTGCCACCCCATAGACAGCAGCCCACCAGGCTCCCCCGTCCCTGGGATTCTCCAGGCAAAAACACTGGAGTGGGTTGCCATTTCCTTCTCCAATGCATAAAAGTGAAAAGTGAAAGGGAAGTCGTTCAGTCATGTCTGACTCTTAGCGACCCCATGGACTGCAGCCCACCAGGCTCCTCGGTCCATGGGATTTTCCAGGCAAGAGTACTGGAGTGGGGTGCCATTGCCTTCTCTGCCACCTGAGCTCTGCCTCCTGTCAAATCAGCAATAATGAAATGAGCTCAAATCATCCTGAAACCATCTCTCGCCCCCTCCTCGTCTGTGGAAAAATTGTCTTCCATGAAACCAATCTGAAACCAATCCCTGGTAATAAAAAGGTTAGGGACTGCTGCCCTGAAAGTATGTTGAAGTCCCAGCCTCTGACACTTGTGAATATGACCTTATTTGGGAATAAGATTTTTGCAAATGTAATTCACTTGAGTTCTTTAGAGTGGTCCCTTATCCAATATGACTGGTGTTTTGTACAAGGAGAAAACTGAGACACAGAAGAAACACCATGTGATGACAGAGGCAGAAGGAGTGATGTAGCTGCAACTTGGGCTTCCCATGTGGCTCAGTGCTAAAGAATCCCCCACCAAGGCAGGAGATGCGGGTTAGATCCCTGGGTCAGGAAGATCCCCCGGAGAAGGAAATGGCACCCCACTCCAGTACTCTTGCCTGAGAAATCCCATGGACAGAGGAGCGTGGTGCGCTGCAGTCCGTGGGGTCGCAGAGTCAGACCCGACTTAGTGACTAAACCACTGCAGCATAAGGGATGCCAGAGACTGACACTGGGACTGAAGCCAGAAAGAATCAAAGAAGGATTCTACCCATAGACTCAGGGGGAGCATAGTCCTGCCAATAACTTGATTTCATCCTCCAGAAACGGGAGAGAATAAATTTCTATATTAAGAACTTCATTTGTCCTATTTTGTTATAGCACCTCTAGGAAACTAACACAGATAGGATCTCTTTTGAGCTAACTCCATCACGACTTTCCCACTGCACGTTTCCCAGTTTGCCTCCAGCAATTATACGTCTTTAATTTGCCATTCTTAAGAAAGCAGTGACTTCCAGCCTTTACGTTCCATATGAGCTGGGTAGCAATCTGTTTGTGTGCCCTAGACTGCCGGGGACACACTTTCCTCCACAGGGAGAGGAGGAACTGCCTGTGAGCCAACACCCTTTCATTTCCAACAACTTGAGCCCCTTTGTAACCTTTCTTGAGTAGTAGGTTGCAGATAGGCAACATTGCAGGATCTGCACAGGTTAGGTAGTGCCTCACTTTGGAGATTGGGAGTATTTGCACCTGTTCTTTTAGTTTCTGCCTCTTGAAACCTCTGTCAAAACTGTAACAGACATGTCCCACTCGAGATAAAAGCAAAGATAAACAAATGAGACTTGATTAAGCTGAAAAGCTTTTGCACAGTAAAAGAAACTATAAATACAATGAAAAGGCAGCCTACTGGAAAGGGAGAAGTATTTGCAGATGATATGACTGACAAGGGATTAATTTCCCAAATTATAAACAGTCCGCACAACTCAATGTCAGAAAAAGAAATAATCCAATCAAAAATTGGACAGAGTCCTAAATAGGTATTTCTCCAAAGATCACATACAAATGGCCAACAGACACATGAAAAGAAGCCCAGTGATGCTGATTATTAAAGAAATGCAAATCAAAACTACAATGAGGTATTATCTCACATAAGTCAAAATGGCCATCATCAAATAGCTGACAAATAGGAAGTGCTGAAGGGAGTGTAGAGAAAGGGAATGCTCCTATAGTGTTGGTGGAAACATAAGTTGGTACAACCACTATGGAGAACAGAATCGAGGTTCCTGAAAAAATTAAAAATAGAATTACCGTAAGATCCAGCAATCCTATTCCTAGGCATATATCCAAAAAGGCAAAACCTTTAATTCAAAGAGATACATGCACCCCTGTGTTCATGGTGGCACTATTTACAGTAGCCAAGATACGAAAGTAATCTAAATGTCCATCAACAGATGAATGGATAAAGAAGATGATATACATATATACACACACACAATGGAATATTTGGACTGCCCTGGTGGCTCAGACGGTAAAGCATCTGTCTACAATACGAGAGACCTAGGTTCAATCCCTGGGTCGGGAAGATCCCCTGTAGAAGGAAATGGCAATCCACTCCACTACTATTGCCTGGAGAATCTCATGGACAGAGGAGCCTGGTAGGCTACAGTCCATGGGGTCCCAAAGAGTTGGACACAACTGACGACTTCACTTTCCTATTACTCAGTCTTAAAGGAGAATGAAATAATGTGAATTGCAGCAAAATGGATGCACCTAGAGATTATCATATTAAGTGAAGTAAGTCTAACAGAGAAAGACAAATATCATGATATCTCATATGTGGAATCTAAAAGAATTCTATGCATGACTTTGTTTACAGAACAGAAATAGACTCACAGACATAGAAAACAAACTTACAGTTATCAAAGGGATGGGAGAGAGATAAATTAGGAGTTTGGAATTAACAAGTACACACTACTATATATAAAACAGGTACACAATAAGGATTTACTGTATAACATAGGGAACTAGACTCAGTAACTTGTAATAACCTATAATGGAAAAGAATATGTGTATGTGTGTGTATAACTGAATATCTTTGCTGTTTATCTAAAACTAATACAATGTTATGAATCAGCTATACTTCAGATAAGGAAAAAAAGACATCCTTTCTTTCAACAAATGTTTTTTTTTGAATGCTGACTGAATGTCAGTCATTTTCTATGCACTTGAGATCTATCAGTGAATAAAACAGAGATCCTTACTCTTGTGGAATATACATTTTCATAAAAGATATCCCCCAAATTCAAGCAAATTATTTTTAACTGTTGTCAGTTTTTATCTGTAAGATGTGATAATGCTTTGATAGAAAGGCATCCATAAACAGGCAAAATTAAGGATGTTAATGATGCTGATTCATTTAAGGTAAAAAAATATTTTAAGTACTACCAGAAATATTCAGAGTATCTTCACTAAAATTCAGACATAAAAATCTTACATGATTTATTTCAGATTTAGTGTATTTTATTTAATATAAAGTTTATGTTTCATGTTAAGTTTTACAGCAAATCCTATTATAAAGATATATATTCCAGTTAGCCAGTTGTCCTCTTTCATTTTTATAGAATGATGAATATCATTTAATATCTTAACAGCTGATATTCATTTAATATGTTAACAGAACTGATATTCATATTTTTAATATCTTACTCATTTTATATTTTTAATCTCTTATTAAAGAAAAATGTTATGTACTGGTCTTAATAGCTTTTAACTGTATACACCTTTTTCTTTTATTCCCACATAGATATATTTTGATCATTATTATGATTAAATTACTAGAGTTATTTCTGATTTTTATAAACAGTTCTTAATTATTTCTTAAAATGAAACACTGAAGTCTGATGCATATATTTATATTCTTCAAATCACATGATTAAGTCACATAAAACATTAACTTTATTATAAACTAAGTAATAAAGACTATTGATTAATATTTTTATAATATATTATGCTGCTGCTGCTAAGTTGCTTCAGTCATGTGCAACTCTGTGACCCCATAGACGGCAGCCCACCAGGCTCCCCCATCCCTGGGATTCTCCAGGCAAGAACACTGGAGTGGGTTGCCATTTCCTTCTCCAATGCATGAAAGTGAAAAGTGAAAGTGAAGTCACTCAATCGTGTCTGACTCTTCATGACCCCATGGACTACAGCCTATCAGGCTCATCCATCCATAGGATTTTCCAGGCAAGAGTACTGGAGTGGAGTACCACTGCCTTCTCCTAATATATTATGGGTAGATACATTTGTTAGATGTGTATCGTAATAACCTTGATTTTATGCCTTTTAGGAATATACCTTATAATATAGTCTCTGTAAATTTGTTCTCCATAGCGTCATAATCTATACATTTCATATTAACATGTTTAACTTAAAATAATTTTTTTTTTCTTGTTAGAAAGTAAGTCTGACTAATCTGAATGCCTTGACATGTTTTGCCAATTAGCTTTGTGACAGAGACTTTTTGTATACGTGATAGGATATAAATTGTATATCTGTAGCTCCAAACATGTAACAAAATGTATTTAAAGACATGAAATAAAAACCTTCTGTTTTAGAAGTTATTTTGAGGAAAAATGTAATAAAATGGACAATTATTCAGTTTTTCAATTATTTCTGAACATATCATGTTAACAAGAGGCCTCTAGCTGAAAGTGTAATGGATATAATCAATAATAATTTGGTAAGTCTTGCTTATGAGAAACTGAATGACAACTATATATGTAGTAGATTTTGAAAATCAGGTGTTTTTAATTCTTTGCACTCAACAAAATTTCTGAATGTTTTCAGTTGATAGATCAAAATAATTTTTGGTAGTAATCACTATGAGATATTTAATGTTTCAGTTTTTCTTTACTTAAGAAGACATTAAGTAGCAAATAAAAGCACCATGACAAGTTGAGAGTGAGGTCTCAGGAGGAAAGAAAAGAGTTTGTATATTAGATACTGTAAGTAGAAAATCCTAAAGATGGTATCAGAAAACTGCTAGAACTCATCCATGAATTTGGTAAAGTTGCAGGATACAAAATTAATACTCAGAAATCTCTTGCATCCCTATACATCAGTAATGAAACATTAGAAAGAGAGATTAAGGAGACAATCCCATTTACCATCACATCAAAAGAATAAAATACCTAGGAATAAATCTGCCTAAGGAGGAAAAAGACCTGTACTCAGAAAACTTTAAGATACAGATGAAAGAAATCAAAGATGACACAGACAGATGAAGAGATATATTATGTTTGTGGATTTTAAAAATCAATATTATAAGAAGGACTTTACTGTAAACTCAAAGCAATCTACAGATTCAGTGCAATCCCTATTAAAGTACCAAGAGCATTTTTCACAGAATTAGAACAAAAAATGTTTACACTTTGTCAGGAAACACAAAAAGTCATGAAAAGACAAAGCAGTCTTGAGAAAGAAAATCAGATCTGGAAGAATCAGGTTCCCTGACTTCAGACTATGCTATAAAGCTACAGTCATCAAGACACTATGGTACTGGCACAGAAACAGAAATATAAATCAGTGGAACAGGATAGAAGATCCAGAGGTAAATCCATGCATGTATGGCCATCTAATCTATGGCAAAGGAGATGAGAATATACAATGACAAAAAGACAGTCTCTTTAATAAGTGATGCTGAGAAAACTCAACACTCACATGTAAAGGGATGAAATTGGAACACTCCCTAACAGCATACACAAAAATGAACTCAAAATGGGTTAAAGACCATAATTAATATAACCCCAAATGGATATAAGGCAAGATAAAATGAAACTCTTAGAGAAAAACATAGAACACTCTTTGACATAAATCAAAGCAAGATCTTTTTCAACCTACCTCCTGGAGTAATGAAAATTAAAGCAATAATAAACAAATGGGACCTAGTTAAACTTTAAAAGCTTCTGCACAGCAAAGGAAATCATTAAAAAAAACACAAACAAACAAACAATAAAAAGACAACCATCAGAATGGGAGAAATGTTTACAAATGAAGCAACCAACGAGGATTAATCTCCAAAGTACACAAATAGCTCATGCAGCTCAAAATCAAAAAAGCAAACAGCCCAGTTAAAAAATGGATTAAGTACCAAAATAGACATTTCATAAAGAAGACATACAGATGGTCAACAAATATCACCTCACACTGGTCAGAATAGCCATCATAAAAAAAAAAAAATCTACAAATGATAAATGCTGGAGAGGATATGGAGAAAAGGAAACCCTCCCATGCTGTTGGTGGGAATGTACACTTGTACAGCCACTATGGAGAACAGTATGGAGGTTGCTTAAAAATCTAAAAATAGAACTACCATATGACTCAGAAATCCCACTCCTAGTCATATATCTCGAGAAAAACCATTAATATAAAAGGATGCACACATCATAATATTTATTGCAGCACTATTTGCAATAGCCAGAACGTGGAAAACAACCTAGATGTCCTTCAACAGAGGAATGGATAAAGAAGATATGGTACATATATAAAATGGAATATTACTCACCCATAAAAGGAATGAAATAGGGCCATTTGCAGAAATGTGGATGGACCTAAATACTGTCATACAGAGTGAAGTCAGAAAAGGAAAACAAATATCATATAATATTGCTTATTTGTAGAATCTAGAAAAATGTTACAGATGGACTTATCTGCAAAGCTAAAATAGTCACAGTTGTAAAGAACAAATTTATGATTATGATGGTGGGAAGGGGAGGTGAAACAAATTGGGAGATTGGGGTTGACTATTTTATACACTGGTGGTCGTGGTGGTATAGTTACTAAGTCATGTCAGACTCTTGTGACCCCATGGACTGTAGCCTGCCGGGCTCCTTTGTCCTTGGGATTCTCCAGGCAAGAGTATTGGAGTGGGTTGCCATTTCCTAATCCAGGGGACCTTCCCAGCCCAGGAATCACACCCAGTTCTCCTGCAATGCAGGCAGATTCTTTACCGACTGAGCTATAGGGAAGCCGTACACTACTGCTCTGTGTAAATAGATAACTAATGAGAATCTACTGTATAGCACAGGGAACTGTACTCAATATTCTGTAATGACCTATATGGGAAAAGAATCTAAAACAGAGTGGATATGTGCATAACTGATTCACTTTGCTGTACAGCAGAAACTAATACAACATTGTAAAGCAACTATACTCCAATTAAAAAAAAAAAAAAAATATTCAAGTGACACATTTAGATTTAGGCAATGTTCTGCCTCAGGTAAGATGAGTGAAAAGAATGATTCTTAGACATCCTTCCAGTTTTGTTTGATGACTATCAATGCCTCTATGTAGTATGCATATGGTGGTCAATTCCTCCTCCATTCGTCTTTTCTTCTATTAATGTTGGTTGAGTGTCTACTTTGCTTGCACTCAAGGAAGTTATAATCTAAAGGGTGAGCAACCTTACAGTTTTAGTGATGTGTTACTATATTGAATGGGTAGTGAATATAAGGGCACCATATGAGATGTCATCTCACACAGAGTGATTTCGAGAATGCTTCTTGCAATTCTGACAAAATAGTTTAATTTTGAAGAAAGAAATTAGTTATGTGGATAAAGATGTTGACATTTTCAAGAGCTCCTAGTGTAAAACATGGGATTTTGGGAGAACTTTGTGAGTTAGAGAACTGGAAGATTGAACAATAGCCATTTAGTTTCCTCATTTCAATAAGTATATTCTTCTGTGTATTGCTTTATGTGTTGATTGTTTGGAATATAAGAATTAGAGACCATTTTGTGATCACATAGTGGTTAAAATAAACTTAAGATGAGAAGAAACATCTCTTTGGCCTAAAATGATTTTCTTAGGTGTTTCATATAATCAGAAGTAGTGAAAACCTATTTCCTGATATTATTTCTTCATATCTCTTTATTAAATGATTTATTCTGTATTGATTCTGTTTTTCCTAAGAAAAACCTACTTTGATCGCAGATCATGCTTATGAAGCAATGGGTTTATCAAATACTGCATTACCTCATAGTAATTGCTTGCCATCCAACCCTGGACTTTACATTCCCTTAAGTGACTTATATATCTGTGGAAATTCCAGTGGGGTAGAATGCAATTTTTATTTTTACTTTCAATTCATGATTTTGTTACTTAGTCATACTTCCTCAACAGGTACCTTCTGATCACTTATTCTGTTGCAGGGTCTGTGCCAGACCCTGGGAATCAAAGCATGAGCAAGAAGTCTCTGTTCTGAAACAGCTGCTAGTCTCATCTGTGTGTTTGGCTGTGGTGCTGGGTGGTGAGGCTGAAGCAGGAGTAGGATGAGTGGGCAGTGAGGACTGAGAAGTTGAAGGGGTTACAGTGCAGCTCTAGCGTGGCTAATGAGGGACAAAGCGCAGGGTGCTTTGAGAGTTCAGAGTAAGAGTAAAGTAGCCCAGCGGAAGTAGTTCACCCAAGTGAAAGTAGGGAAGAAAGACAAGAGGGAAAGACGTGATTACAAGAAACGTTAATACCTAGAATCCATGGATATTCACTGATGCAGCTCCAGAGGCCTGAGTAAGGGCTTCGATTTTCCCGTCTCATTCAGTTTCCGGCCAGTCACGGATGCTCGAGAGGCTGAGACTCTAGCTAAACCAAGCAGTAAGACCACTGCTGTCTGTGTTCTGCCCCGATTTGCAGAATCAGGGGCAGATAGATAGTTGTTGTTTTAAATCACTCTGTTTTCTGGTGGTTTGTTTCACAGTAATAGATAACACAGACATCTTGGTTAATTATCCATCCAAGCCTAAATTCCTTGAGGAGCACAGTTCTCCATACCGTTCACTTGGAAAATCTCTTTCACAGGGTGTGTCATTTTGCCATCACTCTGGGAGCTTATGGCTGGGGGCAAAAAGATTGTGTAGTTCTCTAGTGCCCCTTTTTAGTAAACTTTCCCAGTTTCAGCAAACACTCCTTGGCCAGAAATTCTCTTTCTGGTGTAGGGGGAGATCTTCAGGAGTACAAAAGAGCTGCTCCAAGTTGCAGTTTTCTCTTTGGTTTTATTTAAATGCAGGTTGTTGTTTTTCAACTAGAGAGGTCACAGACAAACAAGAATGTCCCTAAATGATTTGAAGAATTGTGTTTGTTGCCAGCAAGGAGGCATGCTTTCTCAGTGTCGTAAAAGACAAGGCTTATATTTTCCCCCTGTATAGCAGTTAGGAGTGTGAACAACTCTTAGAAACAACTCTAGTTCCATCAGGGAATAAGTGGTAAAAGATGTCAAAGGAAAAACCAAGTGTAGTTGGAATGGAGTATAGAGCAACTCTTTCAGGAATCAGTTTTGTATTAGAAGAGAAAAAACTTGGCTGTGTCTTACAATTCCCTACCTATGAAATGATTTAACTTTCTTAAAGGAACTGTGGTGTAATTAAGGGTGGATCATGGGTCTGTCATCTTCAGAAGATCATTTTTCAAAGTTTCCTGAATTGTGTACCCCCAAAATACAAGTAGTCGTCAATCATATTTTGCAATAGCAAACAGCAAGTTTTGCTGAGAGGCAGTCTTTATTCTGACAAAGTAGTTCTCCAGAGTCTTATTACACAATAAGAGATTACAGAATCAGCATTTATTCTGGAAATTTGCAATAATTTGTGCTGAAGTGACCCTCCCTAAGCCTTGAGTATTTGGCAAAGAGAATGGGATATAAAAGGCAAAAAGAGTTTAGCCATTTCTTTCTTTACTAACTAAGTGTATCCTAAACAGAATCCAAGCGATGACTCAATAGCAATGAACTAGTTTTGCTTTGCAAAGTTTTGATGAAATATTTGATCATATGATAACACTTACCATTACATCATTGAAACTTGAGACAAATATGAAAGAACAGTATAGCCATTACCATTTTTAAACTCTGGTATAAGATGGCTTGATACTGAGTTCCATTTATATGACTTATATAGTTAAATTTCTCTGTACCTTATTCTGGGTGGTTTCTGACTTAAAACTCTTCTGGCAGAATCCTCAAAAACATTGCCCCCTTGCCCTTTTGATACCCATCTTATTCAGCAGACCTTTAATCAGTTCAATTGTTTGTATCACTTGGCTGCCAGAAGAAGGGATGCGATTGCACAGAATAGTGCTACTTAAAATTTGGGATAATTTTCAGTTTCGTGCAACAAGTGATTTCACATCGTTTGTCAATTCTTGTACTACCTCACCAAAGGAGCTATTCCAAATTATCTTTCTTCTCAAGTACTAGGCACCCTGCTGCTTTCCTTTCTTTTAGCAAGTGACTATATCAGGAAAGATAACAGAGACCACAGTAGATATTTTGACAGAGGAAGCTGAATATAGGAAATGGTTACAGAGGAATTAAAAAGTTGGAAAAGCAGAAAGGAAATGTGGAGATAATACTACAGAGCTAGTAACTGCAAGGAACAGCTGCCATCTCTTGGACTTGGGAAACGAAAGGAAAAATCAGGGTATTGAATTTAGAAGCTTATAGGAGGGACTCTGTAGAGTTTAGACCTTCAAGGAGGGAGGATGATCTATGCTGCCAGTACCCCTGAAGACATTCAATGAGGCTAAGTGCCAAAAGAAACAGCCAAAGAAATTTGGAAATTACAGTTGTAGAGTCTCAATGCTAGCACCATAGAACATAGGAGAGAAGGTAGTATTTGAAGAGACAGTAGCCAAACAACTAGTATAGTCCATCCTTTTTTCATGTCTTTGCCTGGTTCTTAAAAAGCAGACCTTGAGACAAAGGCATATATGCTACTACCCAACCAAGTAGCAGGTAGGCAGGAGGAAGGGAAAAGGGGAGCATTCTGTGATGCGACATTCAAAAACTCTCTTCAAGGCCAAAATACCTGTTCAGCAGCTGCTCTGAATTTCAGCTTTTGAAGGCTCACAGTTGCACTGTGTATGGGATTTATACTTGAGCTAAGGAAATTGGTTCCTCAAGGTTACTCTTTCCCATGGCATGGCCCACAGTGAGTGTCTGGGCATTTAATCCTCAAACTCTGGTCTCAATTTGAGACAACTCTGAAAAGCCATGCTGCCTTTAGAGCTTCTCATAGGATTGTTTGAAGTTAAAACTGCCTTGCAGGTCAGCTTTTCCCTCTAGACACCTTCCTGCCATTCCTACCTTCTTCACTTCCTTACTGGAGAAGGCAATGGCAACCCACTCCAGTACTCTTGCCTGGAAAATCCCGTGGATGGAGAAGCCTGGTGGGCTGCAGTCCATGGGGTCGCTAAGAGTCGGACACGACTGAGTGACTTCACTTTCACTTTTCACTTTCACGCCTTGGAGAAGGAAATGGCAACCCATTCCAGTGTTCTTGCCTGGAGAATCCCAGGGATGGGGAAGCCTAGTGGGCTGCTGTCTATGGGGTCACACAGAATCGGACATGACTGAAGCGACTTAGCAGCTTCACTTCCTTACAGGTGTATCTCACAAGAGGGCACTCCCCTACTAACCTGCATGCAACTCTCCATCTCTGTTTCCAGGAAATGGCTGCAAGCCAATGGATCCAGGATGATCCTGGAAGCAGTTTCTAAAGTGAAATTGTAGATGGATTACTCAGTGATAGGTTGGTCCTGAGGCCTTCATCACTGGTAACAAATGGAATGTGGATAATCCCTGCTATGCAGATGATGTGAAATCATTAGAACCTTCACCAATGATGAACAGACAAGTGGAATGGGGGCATTCTGAATGATGTGATACGTTTGGCACTTGAAGAATATGAAGGAAGTTGTTATTCTAATAACTATGAAATTAGTTGATTTCCTGAACATCACTGACTTACGGGAGACATGTGACGAACATAAAGTGATTATTTACCAGTCAAGTCAAAATGTAAAAGCCGAATTGTCCTCATGTGAACATTCAAGGCAACTTTTAGTCCCCTGCAGCCAGGGACAGTATGGAGCACCAGGCTCAGACTTAATCATTAGAGTAACAAGGCTTGAGAGATGGTAGAATTTTTATCTCCAGCAGATGTTCTACATCAAACTCAGGGTGCAAATAGGGAAGGAATGGGATGCTTGGAATAGGGACATCTGGGTAGATTTACTTCAGAACCTTGAGCTCCCAGAGTTTCCTGAAACCTCAGAGCTTTTAAAAGTGGTTCACTCCCCCTATAATGGGACCACTGGATTTGGGGTGGTGACCTCTGGATAGGTTCACAGAACCTTGATCTTCAAAAGTGGTTCATTCTCCCCGATTAGAAAATAGTGACTCCCTACTGCTTTAAGATAATGCAAAGGTTTCACATGAGATAAATGCTTGTAAGAGTTGGTTCTCCTCAGGGTCTGGGTCAAATTCCCTTTCATTCAATCAAAGTCAAATCCCAGCAGAGACAGACTGGAATCTGCTGGTCTGCTAAAGGAAGAAGAGGGATATTCTGCTGAAGAAACTGATGATATATGCCAACAGGTTTGGAAAAGTATACATTGGAATGAAACTTGATGCTGGATGAAGGAAAGTAGAAATATCATTGGATAAAGCAGCATTTTCTCTTGATACAGCGTTTAACATCCTGGCAAGAATTCTGGTAGACAGTGTTTTGTGTCCATACCTTCTTTATTTATTTAGTTTTCCCTAAACTGTCTTGTCCCAAAACCAATCTTGGTTCCCCTACAGATCCATGAATTATAATGACAGGCAACTCTTGAAAGAAGATATACATTTGGCTAATAAACATTAGCAGTCCGTGTAGTAACTCAAAAATATAATTGAAACAAGATTTTTTCACCTCTCAAATGGGAAAAAAATTAAAAGACTGAATGTTTTAATGTATGGCTAATGATGCTTTAAACTGGTGCAATACTTTTTGAGGACTATATTGGCATAAAGTGTCAAAATTTTAAATATACAGATTATTACTTTTGATCATGATGGAATAGTAGTGACTGCATTTCTTTCTTTTTTTTCACTATTTGGATATTTTTATATTTTCCTTTTTGTTGTTGTTGTTTTGTTTTTGACTATGCTACACAGCATGTGGGATCTTCCCTGACCAGGGATTGAACCCCTGACCCTTGCAGTGGAAGCTCAGAGTCTTAACCACTGAACCACCAAAGAAATTACTATTTTCCTTTTGGACTCACAAGAACCTTGTATATGACAGATAGCATTCTTTGTTTCGTTATGTATGTTACAAATATTTTCTGTAATTTCTAGTTTGTTTCTTAATTTTATCTCTTACTACTGGAACTAGTGTGAAGCAGATGAGATGCCCAGGGTGAAATGTTTAAGAAAGCTGTCTCTCTTGGGCTGTCATACCCTGCATTTGCACAACCTTGAGAGTGAATGTCTCCTTCAGAGTAAGATGCCAAAGGCTGAACTCTGGTTCTAGGACAGTTATTTATGACAGTTATTTTCTACTGTAACCTGATTAGAAAATTGAGAAAATATGTGAAATATCTGTTATTTCACAGTTATTTATGACAATTACTTTCTGCTGTAAATTATTAGAATATTGAGAAAATATGTGAAATACCTGTTATTAGACAGTACAAAGCTTGATCTCTAAGATAAGGGAAACAAAAGAAGTGAGCCCTATGATATCTGTGGTTTCTGCCTGATGGCACTTTCTGGATCATTGTGCAAGGACATCCCAAAAAAGTATGTCACTTTCACTGAGTTGGGGAACCAGAGATAAGAGTTCATGGGTTGAAGCAACAGGAAGTATGATGCCTCCAGCTTTCTCAAGATTGCTTTAGTTGTTTATGGTCTTCTGTGGTTCCATATAAATTTTAGGTTTCTTTTTCCATTTCTGTGCAAAATGCCCTTGGAATTTTGATAGGGATTGCATTAAATCTGTAGATCAATTTGGGTAGTATAGACATGTTAAAAATGTTTATTTTTACTTGTTTTTGGCTGTGCTGGATCTTTGTTGTTGCACATGCTTTTTCTCTATTTGCAGCGAGTAGAGGCTGCCCTCTAATTGCAGTGCACAAGCTTCTCACTGCAGTGGCTTCTCTTGTTGCAGAGCACAAGCTCTAGGTTGCACAAGCTTCAGTAGTTGTGGCTCTGGGTTCTAGGGAACAGGCTCAGCTGTTGTGGCACATGGCACGTGGGATCTTCCAGGATCATGGATTGAACCCACGTCTTGTGCATTGGCAGGTGGATTCTTTACCAATGAGCCACCAGGGGAAGCCCATTATAGACATTTTAACAATATTTATTCTTCCAGTCTATAAACATAGGATAACTTTTCATGTATTTGTGTCTTCTTCAGCTTCTTCATTAGTCATGTTGTTTTCAGTGAACAGATCTTTCATCTCCTTGGTTAAATTTTTTCCTACATATTTTATTCTCTTTGATACTGTTGTCAGTGGCATTATCTTCTTAATTTATTGTTTTGAATAGTTTATTGTGTGTGTGTGTGTGTGTGTGTGTGTGTGTGTGTGTGTGCACTCAGTCCCTTACCTGTGTCCAACTCTTTGCAACCCCATGGGCTGTAGCTTGCCAGACTCCTCTGTTATGGGATTGTCAGTCAAGAATACTGGAGTGGGTTGCTATTTCCTCCTCCAGAGGATCTTCCTGACCCAGGGATCGAACCCTCATCTCCTGTGTTACAGGTAGATTCTTTACCACTGAGCCACTGGGGAAACCATCATTTATTCCAAGTCTATGGAGATGCAGTTGGTTTTATGTTTATTTTGTGTGTCAACTCTGTTGACTTTTGTTTAATCATTGTAAGAGATTTTTGAGGAGTCTTTAGGGTTTTTCATATCTAATCATGTCTTTAATGTTTTTAATCATGTCTTCTGCAAACAAACAGTTGACTTCTTTCTTTCTAATCTGGATAACTTTTACTTCATTTTCTTGCTTAATTGCTCTGGATGGGACTTCTAACACTATGCTGAATAAAAGTTGTAAGAGTGGGCACCTTTCTTTTCTTCTTGATCTTAAAGAAAAAGCTTTTAGCTTTTTGTCATTGGGTGTGGTGTTACCTGTGGGCTTGTCATACATGGTCTTTATTATGTTGAGGTACAGTTCTTCTATATTTAACCTGTTGAGAGTTATCATGAAAAGTTGTTGCACCCATGGCCATACCACCCTGAATGTTCCTGTACTTGTCGTATGAAAGCTTGTTGCATAGTCAAATTCTTTTTTGCATCTATTAAGATGATCATGATTTTTTTCCTTTTTTCTGTTATTGTGGTGTGTCACATTATTGATTTACTTATTGTTGAGACCTGACAGAAGCCATGACAGGCATCAAGAACTAAAGTAGGCCAGAGCTACAGCCATGGGAAAAGCTGGGTCACTGCCCAGAAGGAGCTGAGATCATCATCCCCCCGACTTTGAGACTCATCCAGTCAGCATATTCCCCGTAGCCTGGTTGGAGCCAACCTAGATAACACGAAAGGTCCCCTAAGTGAGCCCACATGCAAAAATTTAGCCAATCAGTAAATGCTAAAAAACCCTTGCAGCCAATCTGCCCTTGCCAACTCCCTGTCTTTGTTCTAACCCACACCAAATGTATAAAAACTGCTGTAATTCAGGGCTTGGGGCTCTTGCACCTCTCCACTGCGCTGGATGTGACTTGGGTCCTAGTTCGAGCTAGTAATAAAACCCCTTTTTGCTTTTGCATTGCCGTGGATGTCTTGTTTTCTCAGCTTTGGTGACTCGGGCTGCGGGCATAACACTTATGTCAAACATCCTTTTGTCTAAGGGATAAATCCCTTGATCATGGTGTGTGATCCTTTCAGTGTATTGAATTGGATTTACTATTATCTTTTTGAAGATTTTTGCATTATGGTTATCAGGAATGTTGACCTGTAATTTTCCTTTCTTGTAGTCCTTATCTGATTTTGGTATGAGAATAATGCTTTGTACAATAAGTGTGTAAGTGTTGCTTTCTCTTCAGTTTTTGGGAAGAGTTTGAAAATGATTGTCATTAATTCTTCCTTAATTTTAATTTAATTTTAAATTAAAAATTTCCAGTAAGCTCTCTGGTCCTGGGCTTTTCTTTGTCAACAGACTTTTGTTTGCTGCTTCAGTCTCCTTACACAGTATTGATCTCTTCAGATATTCTGTTTCCTCATGATTATTTTTGTTCTAAAGATTTATTATTTTGGGGCATGCTGGAACTTTATTGCTTTGCATGGGCTTTCTGAAGTTGTGGGGAGCAGGGGCTACTTTTCCTTGTCTTCACTGTGGTGGCCTCTCATTACAAAGCACAGATTCTAGGTGAAGTTCAGTTCAGTTCGCTTGTTCAGTTGTGTCTGACTCTTTGCGACCCCATGGACTGCAGCATGCCAGGCTTCTGTGTCCATCACCAATTCCCAGAACTTGCTCAAATTCATGTCCATCAAGTTGGTGATGCCATCTAACCATCTCATCTTCTGTCATCCCCTTCTCCTCCTGCCTTCAGTCTTTCCCAGCATCAAAGGCTTTTCCAATAAGTCAGTCCTTCGCATCAGGTGGACAAAGTATTGGAGCCTCAGCCTCGGCATCAGTCCTTCCAGGGAATATTCAGGACTGATTTCCTTTAGGATTGACTGGTTGGATCTCCTTACAGTCCAAGGGACTCTCAAGAGTCTTCTCCAACACCACAGTTCAAAAGCATCAATTCTTCGGTGCTAAGCTTTCTTTATAGTGCAACTCTCACATGCATGCATGACTCCTGGAAAAATCATAGCTTTGACTAGATGGACCTTTGTCGGTAAAGTAATGTCTCTGGTTTTTAACATGCTGTCTAGGTTGGTCATAGCTTTACTTCCAAAGAGCAAGCATCTTTTGATTTCATGGCTGCAGTCACCATCTGTGGTGGGTTTTTTTTTTTTTGGTCTTAATTTGTATTTGTTTATTATGAAGTTGAACTTTTTTTTTTTTCTAGCCATGCCGAAGTCATGTGGAATCTTAGTTCCCTGACCAGGGATGAAACCTAGGACCTCAGCAGTGAAAGCTCAGAGTCCAAACCAATGGGCTGCCAGGGAATTCCCTGAACATCTTTTTATCCTATTGGCCACTCTTTTTTTTTTAAACTTAAAAAAATTTTATTTATTTATTTAAATTGGAGCCTAATTACTTTACAATATTGTAATAATTTTTGCTGTACATTGACATGAATCAGCCATGGGTGTACATGTGTTCCCCATCCTGAACCCCCTCCCACCTCCCTCCCCATCCCATCCCTCAGGGTCATCCCAGTGCAAAGGCCCTGAGTGCCCTGTCTCATGCATTGAACCTGAACTGGCAATCTTTTTCACATATGGTAATATACATGTTTCAGTGCATTTGTCTCAAATCATCTCACCCTCACCTTCTCCCACAGAGTCCAAAAGACTGTTCTTTACATCTGTGCCTCTTTTGCTGTCTTGCATATAAGGTCATTGTTACCATCTTTCTAAATTCCACATATATGCATTAATATACTGCATTGGTATTTTTCTTTTGACTTACTTCACTCTGTATAATAGGCTCCAGTTTCATCCACCTCATTAGAACTGATTCAAATGTAATGTTTTTAATGGCTGAGTAATCACTTCATGGGAAATAGATGGGGAAACAGTGGAAACAGTGTCAGATTTTATTTTTGGGGGCTCAAAAATCACTGCAGATGGTGACTGCAGCCATGAAATTAAAAGACGCTTACTCCTTGGAAGAAAAGTTATGACCAACCTAGATAGCATATTCAGAAGCAGAGACATTACTTTGCCGACTGAGGTCCGTCTAGTCAAAGCTATGGTTTTTCCTGTGGTCATGTATGGATGTGAGGGTTGGACTGTGAAGAAGACTGAGCACCGAAGAATTGATGCTTTGAACTCTGGTGTTGGAAAAGACTCTTGAGAGTCCCTTGGACTGCAAGGAGATCCAACCAGTCCATTCTGAAGGAGATCAACCCTGGGATTTCTTTGGAAGGAATGATGCTAAAGCTGAAACTGGATTGGGGGCAGGAGGAGAAGGGGGACGACTGAGGATGAGATGGCTGGATGGCATCACTGACTCGATAGACGTGAGTCTGAGTGAACTCCGGGGAGATGGTGATGGACAGGGAGGCCTGGCGTGCTGCGATTCATGGGGTTGCAAAGAATCGGACACGACTAAGCGACTGAACTGAACTGAACTGAATATTCCATTGTGTATATGTACCACAGCTTTCTTAGCCATTCGTCTGCTGACGGACATCTAGGTTGCTTCCATGTCCTGGCTATTGTAAACAGCACTGTGATGAACATTGGGCTACATGTGTCTCTTTCAGTTCTGGTTTCCTCGGTGTGTATGCCCAGCAGTGGGATTGCTGGGTCATATGGCAGTTCTATTTCCAGTTTTTAAGGAATCTCCACACTGTTCTCCATACGGCTGTACTAGTTTGCATTCCCACTAATGGTGTAAGAGGGTCCCTTTTCTCTGCACCCTCTCCAGCATTTATTGTTTGTAGACTTTTTGATAGCAGCCTTTCTGACCAGTCTGAGATGGTACCTCATTTCGGTTTTGATTTGCATTTCTCTGATAATGAGTGATGTTGAGCAATTTTTCATGTGTTTGTTAGCCATCTGTATGTCTTCTTTGGAGAAATCTCTGTTTAGTTCTTTGGCCTATTTTTTGATTGAGTCGTTTATTTTTCTGTAATTGAGCTGCACGAGCTGTTTGTATAGTTTGGAGATTAATTCTTTGTCAGTTGCTTCATTTGCTATTATTTTCTCCCACTCTTATAGTTTCCTTCGTTGTACAAAAGCTTTTAGGTTTAGTTAGGTCCCATTTGTTTATTTTTGCTTTTATTTCCATTATTCTGGGAGGTGGGTCATAGAGGATGTTGCTTTGATTTATGTCAGAGAGGATTTTGCCTATGTTTTCCTCTAGGAGTTTTAGTTTCTGGTCTTACATTTAGACCTTTAATTCATTTTCAGTTTATTTTTGTGTATGGTGTTAGAAAGTGTTCTAGTTTCATTTGTTTACAAGTGGTTGACTAGTTTTCCCAGCACCACTTGTTAAAGAGACTGTCTTTTCTCCATTGTATATTCTTGCCTCCATTGTCAAAGATAAGGTGTCCAAGGGTGTGTGGATTTATCTATGGGCTTCCATTGATATATATTTCTGTCTTTGTTCTGCAGTGATTTTGAAGCCTGAATTTGAACTCTCACTGTTTCCATTGTTTCCCCAGCTATTTGCCATTAAGTCATAGGACCAGATGCCATGATCTTAGTTTTCTCAATGTTGGGTTTTAAGTCAACTTTTTCACTCTCCTCTTTCACTTTTATCATGAGGCTCTTTAGTTCTTCTTTGCTTTCCACCATAAGAGTGGTGTCATCTGCATATCTGAGGTTATTGATATTTCTCCCTGCATCTTGATTCAAGCTTGTGCTTCATCCAGCCTGGCATTTCACATGACATACTCTGCATATATGTTAAATAAACAGGGTGATAATATACAACCTTGACATACTCCTTTCCCAATTTGGAACCAGTCTGATGTTCCATGTCCAGTTCTAACTGTTTCTTTTTGACCTGAATATAGATTTCTCAGGAGGCAGATAAGGTGGTCTAGTATTCCCATCTCTTGAAGAATTTTCCACAGTTTGTTGTGATCCACACAGTCAGAAGTTTTGGCATAGGCAATAAAGCAGACTTAGATGTTTTTATGGAACCCTCTTGCTTTTTCGATGATCCCAACAGATGTTGGCAATTTGATCTCTGATTGCTCTTCCTTTTCTAAATCCAGCTTCAACATCTGGAAGTTCATAGTTCACATACTACTGAAGCCTGACTTGGAGAATTTTGAGGACTACTTTGCTAGCTAGGGTGTGAGATGGGTGCAATTGTGTGGTAGTTTGAACATTCTTTGGCATTGCCTTTCTTTGGGAATGGAATGAAAACTAACCTTTTCCAGTCCTGTGGCCACTGCTGAGTTTTCCAAATTTGTTGGCATATTAAGTTCAACACTTCCGTAGCATCATCTTTTATGATTTGAAATAGCTCAATTGGAGCTCCATCACCTATGCTAGCTTTGTTCAGAGTGATGCTTCCTAAGGCCTACTTGACTTTGCATTCCAGGATGTCTGGCTCTAGGTGAGTGATCACACCATCATGGTTATCTGGGTCATGATGATCTTTTTTGTATAGTTCTTCTGTGTATTCTTGCCACCTCCTCCTAGCATCTTCTGCTTCTGTCAGGTCCATATCGTTTCTGTCCTTTATCAAGCCCATCTTTGCATGAAATGTTCCCTTGGGATCTCTAATTTTCTTGAAGAGATCTCTAGTCTTTCCCATTCTATTGTTTTCCTCTATTTCTTTGCATTGATCACTGAAGAAGGCTTTCTTATCTCTCCTTGCTATTCTTTGGAACTCTGCATTCAAATGGGTATATCTTTCCTTTTCTCCAATGCCGTTGGCCTCTCTTCTTTTCTCTCAGCTATTTGTAAGGCCTCCTCAGACAACTATTTTGCCTTTTTGCATTTATTTTTCTTGGGGATGGTCTTAATCTCTGCCTCCTGTACAATGTCACGAACCTCCATCCATAGTTCTCCATACACTCTATCAGATCTAATCCCTTGAATCTATTTGTCACTTCCACTATATAATTATAAGGGATTTGATTTAGGTCATACCTTGATGCCCTAGTGGTTTTCCCTACTTTCCTCAATTCAAGTCTGAATGTGACAATAAGGAGTTCATGATCTGAGCCACAGTTAGCTCCTGGTCTTGTTTTTCCTGACTGTTTTAGAGCTTCTCCATTTTTGGCTGCAAAGAATATAGTCAATATGATTTCAGTATAGACCATCTAGTGATTTACATGTGTAGAGTCTTTTCTTGTGTTGTTGGAGGAAGGTGTTTGCTATAACCAGTGCGTTGTCTTGGCCAAACTCTGTTAGCCTTTGCCCTGTTTCATTTTGTACTTCAAGGCCAAATTTGCCTGTTACTCCAAGTATCTCTTTACTCCTTACTTTTGTATTCCAGTCCCCCACAATGAAAAGGACATCTTTTTTTGGTGTTAATTCTAGAAGGTCTTGTATGTCTTCATCAGTTCAATTCAGTTCAGTTCAGTCGCTCAGTCGTGTCCGACTCTTTGCGACCCCTTGAATTGCAGCACGCCAGGCCTCCCCGTTCATCACCATCTCTCGGAGTTTACTCAGACTCACGTCCATCGAGTGAGTGATGCCATCCAGCCATCTCATCCTCAGTCGTCCCCTTCTCCTCCTGCCCCCAATTCCTCCCAGCATCAGAGTCTTTTCCAGTGAGTCAACTCTTCGCATGAGGTGGCCAAAGTACTGAAGTTTCAGTTTTAGCATCATTCCTTCCAAAGAAATCCCAGGGTTGATCTCCTTCAGAATGGACTGGTTGGATCTCCTTGCAGTCCAAGGGACTCTCAAGAGTCTTCTCCAACACCACAGTTCAAAAGCATCAGTTCTTTGGTGCTCAGCTTTCTTCACAGTCTAACTCTCACATCCATACATGACCAAAGGAAAAACCATAGCCTTGACTAGACGGACCTTAGTGGGCAAAGTAATGTCTCTGCTTTTGAATATGCTCTCTGGGTTGGTCATAACTTTTCTTCCAAGTGTCTTTTAATTTCATGGCTGCAGTCACCATCTGCAGTGATTTTGGAGCCCCCAAAAATAAAGTCTTACACTGTTTCCACTGTTTACCCATCTATTTCCCATGAAGTGATGGGACTGGATGCCATGATCTTAGTTTTCTGAATGTTGAGCTTTAAGCCAACTTTTTCACTCTCCTCTTTCACCTTCATCAAGAGGCCCTTTAGCTCCTCTTCACTTTCTGCCATAAGGGTGGTGTCATCTGCATATCTGACATTATTGATATTTCTCCCGGCAATCTTGATTCCAGCTTGTGTTTCTTCTAGCCCAGCGTTTCTCATGATATACTCTGCATATAAGTTAAATAAGCAGGGTGACAATATACAGCCTTGACGTACTCCTTTTCCTATTTGGAACCAGTCTGTTGTTCCATGTCCAGTTCTAACTGTTGCTTCCTGACCTGCATACAGATTTCTCAAGAGGCAGGTCAGGTGGTCTGGTATTCCCATCTCTTTCAGAATTTTCCACAATTGATTGTGATCCACACAGTCAAAGGCTTTGGCATAGTCAATAAAGCAGAAATATATGTTTTTCTGGAACTCTCTTGCTTTTTCCATGATCCTATGGTCGTATGTCTTCATAGAACCATTCAATTTTAATGTCTTCAGCATTTCTTGTTGGGGCATAGACTTTGATTACTGTGATAATGAATGGTTTGCCTTGGAAATGAATAGAGATCATTCCGTCGTTTTTGAGACTGCACCCAAGTACTGCATTTTGGACTCTTTTGTTGACTGTCCTCCATTTTTTTGTAAGGAATTCTTGCCCACAGTAGTAGATATAATGGTCATCTGAGTTAAATTCACCCATTTCATTTTAGCTCACTGATTCCTAAAATGTTGAAGTTCACTCTTGCCATCTCCTCTTTGACCATTTCCAATTTACCTTGATTCATGGACCAAATATTCCAGGTTCTTATGTAGTATTGTTCTTTATAGCATTGGAGTTTACTTCCATCACCAGTCACATCCACAACTGGGCATTGTTTTCACTTTGACCCCATCTCTTCATTCTTTCTGGTGTTATTTCTCCACTCTTCTCCTAGCGTATTGGGCACCTACCAACCCGGGGAGTTCACCTTTAGTGTCATATCTTTTTGCCTTTTTATGCTGTTCCTGGGGTTCTCAAGGGAAGAATACTGAAATGGTTTGCTGTTGCTTTCTCTAGTGGACCGCATTTTGTGCAGGGGCTTCAGTAGTTGCGCAGTTTGGGCTCAATAGTTGTGACACACAGGCTTAAATGCTCTGAGGCATGTGGGATCTTCCCAGACTAGGGATCAAACCCATATCCCCTGCAATGGGAAGCAGATTCTCAACCACTAGACCACCCAGAAAGCCCTCATAATTCAGTCTTGATAGGCTATACATTTCTAGGAATTTGCCCATTTTTTTCCAGGTTACCTAAATTGTTGGTGTTAAATTTTTCATAGTAGTCTTTTAAATCATCCTTTGTATTTCTGTTGTATCACTTGTAATATCGCTTCTTTATAACTTTATTTCATTTATAATTTTATTTATTTGAGTCCTCTTTCTCTTTTTCTTAGTCTAGCTAATGGTTTGTCAATTTTATTTATCTTGTAAAGAAACCAAATCTTACTTCTGTTGATCTTTTCTATTGTCCTAATTTCTACTCTAATGTTTATTGTTTTCTTCTTCTGCTAACTTTGGGTGTAGTTCCTTCTCCTTTTTTCTGGATCCTGGAAATGTAATGTTAGGTTGTTGTCTGAGGTCCTTTTTTCTTAATATAGGTATTTATTACTATTAAGCATACCTTTAGAACTGCTTTTCTGCATTTCATAAATTTTGGTATGTTGTGTTTCCATATTCACTTATTTCTGAATACTTTTTGATTTCCCTTTTGGTTTCTTCTTTGACCCATCTGTTGTCCAAGAGTGTGTTGTTTAATTTCTACATATCTGGGAACAACTTTCTAGTTTTCCTCCTGTCATTGACATCTAGTTTCACACTGATCTAATTTATAGAATACTATAATGTTATAGACCATTAGGAGATTACACACAACTTTCAAGTGCACATGGAATATTTCATAAGGTAGAACATGTGCTGGGACATAAAATGAGTCTCAATAAATTTAAAATAATTGAAATCATGAATATGTTCTCTGTCCACAACAAAATTAAACTAGAAATCAATAACAAAATGTTGCCTAGATAATTCCTAAATATTTGAGGATGAATAAACAATTTTTAAAAAAGCAAATGAAAATGAAGTCATTGGGGAAATTAAAAATATTTTAATTTAGTGAAAATTAAAAAAGCACAGTATATAAAGTTTTGTTGGATGCAGCCTTAGCAAATGCAAGGGGAAATTTATAGCTTAATAATGTTCACATTAAAATGAAAAATGTTTCAAAATCAGTGATCTATATTTCCTCCTTATAGAGCTAGAAAAATAAGAGGTAAATTAAAGGCAATGTAGAAGAAAAGAAATAATGAAGGTAAAATCAGATCAGTGATTTAGAATATGGACAACAAATAGAGAAAAATCAGTTAAACCAAGTGCTGGATGCTTAACACCATTAACAAAATCGATAAACTTCTAGCTAGGTTGATCAGGAAAAGGAGAAAGGATACCTATTACAAATATCAGGAATAAAAGAGAGGATAGTACTATAGATAGCTATAGTTATTAAAACACTTCATGCTAGTAATTCAACAATGTAGTGAAATTGATAAACTCTTTGAAAGAAACATATAATTAAACAGTTTTAATTAGGTCTCAGTTGTTTATTTTTGTTTTTATTTCCATTGCTCTAGAAGGTGGGTCAAAAGGTCTTGGTGTGGTTGATATCAGAGAGTGTTCTGCCTATGTTTTCCTCTAAGAATTTTATAGTATCTGGCTTTACATTTAGGTCTTTAATCAATTTTGAATTTATTTTTGTGTATGGTGTTAGAAAGTGTTTTAATTTCATTCTTTTAAATATAGCTGTCCAGTTTTCCCAGCACTACTTATTGAAGAGACTATCTTTTTCTGCATTGTGCATTCTTGCCTATTTTATCACAGATTAGGTGACCATAGGTGTGCAGGTTTATTGCTAGACTGTCTATCCTGTTCCACTGGTCTATATTTCTGTTTTTGTGCCAGTACCATAGTTTTTTGATGACTGTAGCTTTATAGTGTAGTCTGAAGCCACAGAGTCTGATTGTTTCAGCTCTGTTTTTCTTTTCAAGATTGCTTTGGCTATTCATGGTCTTTTGTATTTTCATACAATTGTAAAATTTTTTGTTCTAGTTCTGTGAAAAATGCTGTTGGTAGTTTGATAAAAGCTTTTTCACAACAAGGGAAAGCATAAACAAAATGAAAAGACAGCCATCAGAACAGGAGAAAATATTTGCAAATGAAGCGGCCAACAAGGGATTAATATCCAAAATATAAAAACAGCTTAAAGTAAAAAAATCCCAAACAACCCAATCAAAAAATGAGTGGATCTAAATAGACATTTCTCCAAAGAAGATATATAGATGGTTAACAAGCACATGAAAAGATGCTCAACATCACCAATTATTAGAGAAATGAAAATCAAAAGTATTAGTACAATGAAACATCACCTCATACCAGTCAGAATGGCCATCATAAAAAAATCTACAAACAGTAAATGCTAGAGAGTTTGTGAAGAAAAGGGAATCCCTTTACACTGTTGGTGGGAATGTAAACTGGTACAGTCACTATGGAGAGCAGTATGGAGGTTCCTTAAAAAGCTAAAAATAGAGCTAGTATATGCTCCAGCAATCCCCCTTCTGGGCATATATTTGGAGAAAACCATAATTTGAAAAGGTACATGCATCCCCGCTTTCATTCTAGCACTCTTTACAATAGTCAGGACCTGGAAACAGCTTAAACAAAGGAATGGTTAAAGGGAGATGTGGTACATACCTAGAATGAAATGCTATTCAGCCCGAAAAAGAATGAAATGGTGCCATTTGCAGCAATATGGATGGACCTAGAGATTTTCATAGAGTAAAGTAGTCATGTATGGATGTGAAAGTTGGACTGTGAAGAAGGCTGAGCACCAAAGAACTGATGCTTTTGAACTGTGGTGTTGGAGAAGACTCTTGAGAGTCCCTTGGACTGCAAGGAGATCTAACCAGTCCATTCTGAAGGAGATCAACCCTGGGATTTCTTTGGAAGGAATGATGCTAAAGCTGAATCTTCAGCTCTTTGGCCACCTCATGTGAAGAGTTGACTCACTGGAAAAGACTTTGATGCTGGGAGGGATTGGGGGCAGGAGAAGGGACAACCGAGGATGAGATGGCTGGATGGCATCACTGACTCAGTGGACGTGAGTCTGAGTGAACTCCGGGAGTTGGTGATGGACAGGGAGGCCTGGCGTGCTGCAGTTCATGGGGTCGCCAAGAGTCAGACACGACTGAGCGACTGAACTGAACTGAACTGAAAGTAAGTCAGACAGAGAAAGGCAAATATCATATCACTTACATGTGGAATCTAAAAAAAGTGTACAAAAGAATTTATCTACAAAACTAAAATTGAGTTAGAGATGTAAAAAATAAACATGGTTACCAGGAAATAAGTGGCGAGAGGGATTAATTGGAAGATTGGGACTGACATATATTCACTGTTATGTACAAAATAGACAGATCTATACAAACCCACTATATAGCACAGGAAACTACTCAATACTCTGTAATGACCATATAGGAAAATAATCTGAAAAAGAGTGGATATATTTATATGTATAATCGATTCACTTTGCTGTACACCTGAAACTCACACAAATTGTAAATCAACTATACTTTGATATAAAATTTATAAAATTTTACTTTGATATAAAATTTAAAGAAAACTTTAAAAAGAAACTTTCAAATGTGAATAGTCCTATATTTAGTGGAAAAAATTGAGTAATTAAATCCTTCTGTAAAGAAAACTCAAGTTCCAAGTCACTTTGCTGATGTATTCTGCCAAATATTTGAGGATAAGATAATAATCGCCAGTTCTACTAACTGAAAATAGTCTAGAAGGGAATACCTCCAAATTCATTTGATGTAGCCAGCATTACCTTGACATTACAAAAAAAAACAAACAAACCCAAAACAAAAAACTGTAGGCAAGTATTCCTCATGGACATAGACGTAAGTATTCTTCATAAAATATTAGAAAAGTGAATCCAGTATGTCTAAAAGAATACATATGGCCATGTTAGTTTATATTAGAAATAAAAGATTAGTTTAATATTAGGAAATCAATAAACATAATTCACCAGGTAGGCAGGGTAAAATATAAGAAAAAATTACGATTGCAATATATGTAGACAAAATATTTGACAAAGTTTAACATTTATTCATGGTAACATTATCTAATAAGGGATTTGATTTAGGTCGTACCTGAATGGTTTAGTGGTTTTCCCTACTAGAGTGCCTGATGAACTATGGATGGAGGTTTGTGACATTGTACACGAGATAGGGATCAAGACCATGCCCATGGAAAAGAAATGCAAAAAAGCAAAATGGCTGTCTGGGAAGCCTTACAAATAGCTGTGAAAAGAAGAGAAGCAAAAGCAAAGGAGAAAAGGAAAGATATAAGCATCTGAATGCAGAGTTCCAAAGAACAGCAAGAAGAGATAAGAAAGACTTCTTTAGCAATCAATGCAAAGAAATAGAGGAAAACAATAGAATGGGAAAGACTAGAGATCTCTTCAAGAAAATTAGAGATCCCAAGGAAACATTTCATGCAAAGATGGGCTTGATAAAGGACAGAAACGGTATGGACCTGACAGAAGCAGAAGATGCTAAGAGGAGGTGGCAAGAATACACAGAAGAACTATACAAAAAGATCATCATGACCCAGATAGCCATGATGGTGTGGTCACTTACCTAGAGCCAGACATCCTGAATGCAAAGTCAAGTGGGCCTTAGAAAGCATCACTATGGACAAAGCTAGTGGAGGTGATGGAATTCCAGTAGCGCTATTTCAGATCCTGAAAGATGATGCTGTGAAAGTGCTGCACTCAATATGCCAGCAAATTAAGAAAACTCAGCAGTGGCCACAGGACTGGAAAAGGTCAGTTTTCATTCCAATTTCAAAGAAAGGGAATGCTAAAGAATGCTCAAACTTGTGTGGATCACAATTGCACTCGTCTCACACACTAGTAATAGAGAAGGCAATGGCACCCCACTCCAGTACTCTTGCCTGGAAAATCCCATGGATGGAGGAGCCTGGAGGGCTGCAGTCCATGGGGTTGCTGAGGGTCAGACACGATTGAGCAACTTCCCTTTCACTTTTCACTTTCATGCATTGGAGAAGGAAATGGCAACCCACTCCAGTGTTCTTGCCTGGAGAATCCCAGGGACGGGGGAGCCTGGTGGGCTGCCGTCTATGGTGTCACACAGAGTCGGACACGACTGAAGTGACTTAGCAGCAGCAGCACACACTAGTAAAGTAATGCTCAAAATTCTCCAAGCCAGGCTTCAGCAATACGTGAATTGTGAACTTCCAGATGTTCAAGCTGGTTTTAGAAAAGGCAGAGGAACCAGAGATCAAATTGCCAACATCCACTGGATCATCAAAAAGCAAGAGTTCCAGATAAACATCTATTTCTGCTTTATTGGCTATGCCAAGCCTTTGACTGTATAGATCATAAGAAACTGTGGAAAATTCTGAAGGAGATGGAAATACCAGACCACCTGACCTGCCTCTTGAGAAACCTATATGCAGGTCAGGAAGCAGTATTTAGAACTGGACATGAAACAACAGTCTGGTTCCAAATAGAAAAAGGAGTACGTCAAGGCTGTATATTGTCACCCTGCTTATTTCACTTCTATGCAGAGTACATCATGAGAAACGCTGGGCTGGAAGAAGCACAAGTGGAATGAAGATTGCTGGGAGAAATATCAATAACGTCAGATATGCAGATGACACTGCACTTATGGCAGAAAGTGAAGGGGAAATAAAAAGCCTCTTGATGAAAGTGAAAGAGGAGAGCGAAAAAGTTGGCTTAAAGCTCAACATTCAGAAAACTAAGATCATGGCATCCAGTCCCATCACTTCATGGCAAATAGATGGGTAAACAGTGGAAACAGTGTCAGACTTTATTTTGGGGGCTCCAAAATCACTGCAGGCGGTGATTGCAGCCATGAAATTAAAAGGCGCTTACTCCTTGGAAGGAAAGTATTGACCAACGTAGATAGCATATTCAAAAGGAGAAACATTACTTTGCCAACAAAGGTCCATCTAGTCAAGGCTATGGTTTTTCCTGTGGTCATGTATGGATGTGAGAGTTGGACTGTGAAGAAGGCTGAGCACCGAAGAATTGATGCTTTTGAACTGTGGTGTTGGAGAAGACTCTTGAGAGTGCCTTGGACTGCAAGGAGATCCAATCAGTCCATTCTAAAGGAGATCAGTCCTGAGTGTTGTTTGGAAGGAATGATGCTAAAGCTGAAACTCCAGTACTTTGGCCACCTCATGCGAAGAGTTGACTCATTGGAAAAGACTCTGATGCTGGAAGGGATTGGGGGCAGGAGGAAAAGGGGACAACAGAGGATGAGATGGCTGGATGGCATCACTGACTCGATGAACAGGAGTTTGAGTGAACTCCAGGAGTTGGTGATGGACAGGGAGGCTTGGTGTGCTGCAATTCATGGGGTCGCAAAGAGTCGGACACGACTGAGTGACTGAACTGTACTGAACATTATCTAGCAAATGATGAATAAGAGATAATCCCTATTGAAATGAAATGAAAAATGTGTAAAATGAATATCTATGAAATTTTATAATCATCATATTTAGAAGACTGATTCGGTCAAGGCAAGGTTATTGATCTTCACCACTCCTATTGTTATTTTATTCAAGATCCTTACCAGGAAGGGGACAACAGAGGATGAGATGGTTGGATGGCATCACCGACTCAATGGACATGAGTTTGAGTAAACTCTGGGAGTTGGTGATGGACAGGGAGGCCTGGCGTTCTGCAGTCCATGGGGTTGCAAAGAGTTGGGCACAACTGAGTGACTGAACTGACTGAACTGAGCCAGTGCAAAAAGACAAGAAAAGGAATGAATATATATATATATGAAAAGAAGTGAAACTGTTTTTATTTTTAGGTGACATGATGGTGTGTGTGGAAAATACCAAAGAATCTATAAACACCAGAACCAAAAGGAAAATTGGAAAGGTATACAGGGTTAATTTAATATACAGAAGTTAATTTTATTTATATACTATAAATAAAAATTTGAAAATGAAGTGTCTAAAATTTAATTTTTAATAGCTTCAAAACATGTAATATTTAGGACTAAATATAACAGTATATATGGAAAATCTGTATACTGTTCCAAATATGGGTAGGAAAACCCAAGTAAGACTTAAGTAGTTGGAGAAACATGCTGATTTACTGGAAGACTCAATATTGTTAAAATGTTAATCCTTGCCCAGTTGATTGGTATATTCAACTTAGTCCCAATCCCAGTCCTTGCTGGATTATGGAAGACATGCACAGATGGATTCGAATATATCTATGTCTGTATATTTGTGCATTGTGAATTGTTAAAACAAATTTTAAAAAAGAACAAAAGTTTGGAACACCACAAAACTTCATTTCAAGAAGTAACATCTGTTCATGACAGTATATTACTGGCATAGGGATACATATATATGTCAGTGAAACAGTTGGAGAAAACCCATTGGTCAAGTGGTATTCAGCAAAGGTGCCAAAGTAATTAAATTAAGGAAAGGATCATTAAAAAAATAATGCAGGAAAGCCTAGATATCCATATGGGAAAAATGATTTTTAACCTTTATACCAGGCATACCACACACAAAAATTAACTCAAATAAGCTTAAACATAAAAAGCAAAAGTAGAAAGCTGCAGGAAGAAAACAGAATCTTCATTACTTTGAGGGTGGCACACATTTCTTAAATGGCATACCAAATGTATAACCCAATGATTAAAATTTTCCTTTTTATGAGAGAATTTTCAAAATTAAAAGGTAAGTCATAGACTGAGAAACATTTTATAATGTTCAGGTCCCAGTTTTGCAACACATCTAAGCCATGTTCTACAGTGTTAGCTTTAATGGTAATAAGACTCAACATTTTGATTTTCCTCTGTCTGATGTCTATCAGTTGGATTTGAACACCTGTGGGGAACTGGTAGGGGGTATTTAGTATTTATTTGTTTACCTCTTTAAATTCTAATGGTAAAATAGCTTCATTTTCTCTATAAGATGAGTAGATACCCTTTACTCTCATCCCTGACCACAGATCTTCTTCGATGCATGCTTGCTGATGGGTGGCAAGATGCTACATCATTATATTGTTCATGGATGTATCACAAGAATGTTCTGAACAATAGCCTGCTTGACTTTTAGGATATATGAAACCTAGTGAATGGCTATAATAATTCATCACCCTTTGTGTGTGAGTTCCTGTGTAAATATACTTGTATAGAGGATGGGTTGTGTTCTTCAATAAAATGATTAGAGTATGAATTCAGCAATTTACATATAAGGATATCACCTAATCAAAGCATTAAAAATTGAGGTCAGAATATGAAAATTCTAAATTAATGTGTAACCCATTCAACTGCTGTTTTTCTCAAACAGATAAAAATTAGAATATTTTTATTTCCATCTGCATTGTTTTCTGCATTCAAGAAAAGCTTGCCAAATCTTATAAATAGACATCTAGTTTTATTACATTTTTACTACATTTTTTGAGCAACCTATATTCCAGTAAAAATATCCCCCAGTGCTAAAAATGAAAACTGATATTCATACCTAGTCATCCAACAGAAATCATTATTCATATTAGAAAATCAATGAGTGATTATTATTAGTATGGCAGTACATAGATTTAAATGGGGAAAACAATGAGTCCAATTTTAGTGTTTAGTAATTGAGTTGGATATTACATGCTTTGGGAACTATGTTCGTATTACCTGTCAAATCCCATTACAAAATCTGTCTTTAGAATGCAAAGGTTCATAGCAGAAAGCATATCCACACCCCTGGCCAGTGGCCCATCTATTTCAAACAGCATTCAGTACAAAACAGAGACATTTCCATTGTCTTTGGAATTCACTAATAAAATTTGGCTTGTATCGCCATATAGTTCCTGCCAAAGGATTCACATCTAGTGCACATTTTTTTTCTGTGCATTGATCCTAGAACTGCATTCTTCATGACATCTTTCCACACTCTCCTAAATTCCTTCTCTGCATTCCTGCTAGACTCTTGAACTAGACCATGGATTTTAACTCTGTTGAAGTTTTCAAAATGAGTGAAAAGTACTTAGGGCAAGCCAGGAATTCTCTAAGAACTTTGCTGAGGTCTCATTATTCCAGATGATAAAGCATTGCCTTCCAATACTTGTCAGGATTGGGTAGCGTAATCTGCTGATATCTAAGGAATGCAACTCAGCAATCACTTTGGTCTTAGGACTGTCAGAGGATTGATTTAGATGGGTAATGATTCCAATGCTGGATCAGAATCCAATTTTAAAGACAGTTTCAACATCTCTGGGAATATGATGGAGCAAGATATAATACAGTGTCCAGCTGTACAAATTCCCAGTATAGGAAGTAGCATCTAATAGTTCCTGGGAACTAAAACTTCTTTCTGAATCTACTGATTTTACATAGAAAGATTTCCATGTAATTTGTAAAGCGTCACAACCAGAATATAAGGAACTGGATCTCAAAAAGAAAATATTCCTTTGTATTCAGATGAACACAAATAAAACAATTGAATTATATCTGAGAGGCTTGATTTGTTATTTTAGTTTTTAAAAATTTTTAATTTAAAAATTTTATTTTTATTGAAGAATAGTTGATTTACAATTTAAATAAATTATGAATTTATAATTGTAGATAGGTCCTTGTTGTTTACCTATTTTATATAATGTAATATGTATAATGTAATATGTAATAAGAATTTGTGATTTAATTCTTAATTTAACCCCCTTCCCCTTTGCTAACTATAAGTTTGTGAATAAGTTCTGGTTTGTGAATAAGTTCATTTGTATCATTTTTAGATTCCATATATAGGTAATATCATATGATACTAGTCTCTCTGATTCACTTCACTTAGTATGAGAACCTCCAGTTTTGTCCATGTTGCTGCAAATGACCTTATTTCGTTCTTTTTTATGTCTGAATAATCTATTGTGTGAGTGTGTATATATGTGTGTGTATGACATCTTCATTCATTGGTCAATGGACATTTAAGTTGCTTCCATGTCTTGGTTATTGTAAATAGTACTGCTGTGAACATTGGGGTATATATATTTTTTTGAATTTGAGCTCTCATTTGTTCTGGATATATGCCCAGGAGTGGAATTGCTGGATCGTGTGGGAACTCTATTTTTAGTTTTTTAAGAAACCTCCATACTGTTCCTCATAGTGCTTGCCCCAATTTACATTTCTACCAACAGTGTTGGAGGGTTCCCTCTTGAGGGGTTTGATTTGAAAGAATAGCCAAAGCATGGCTGTAGCTGCCCAGGACTGGTGTTGCAATTGCCAATACTAACTACTGGAAACTTTCTTAAATGGAGATTATTTTTAAAAGTAGTAACATATTGAAAAATAAAAAAAGTATTGGCTAAATCCTAATTTAGAATTATAATCCACTGCATTGTTCTTAGCAAAAGAAATATTCATCTGATTTTTATTTTTATTTTTTTAATTAATCAATTTGTTTATTTATTTTTAAAATTACAATACTGTATTTGTTTTGCCATACATTGACACGAATCAGCCATTTTAAATGCATCTAAGGGCTGTCTTGGTAGAGGTATAGAAAATTTGAAGGTATTGTGGTCGTTACAAGTGGTTCTTGTTGGAGGAAAAATAGAAAAAACCCAGAAGCCTTTTTAATGTTGCTTTTGTGTATGAATCTTCTCTAGTATCATGCTGAAGCTCTGTGAATAGATTTTCGTCGGTAGAATAGCTCTGTCTCTCAATTTAATAATGTTTCAGAAGAAAAATGGGTAGGAGGATAAAGAAAAACTATTTCCAGGTACCTTGGTGGCTCAGATGGTAAAGAATCTGCCTGCAATATGGGAGACCCAGGTTCCATCCTTGGGTCAGGAAGATCCTTGGAGAAGGGAGTGACAACTTACCCCAGTATTTTTGCCTAGAGAATCCAATGGACAGAGGAGCTTGGTGATCTTGCAAAGAATTGGACACAACTGAGTGACACGCCTAACTAACACACATAATGGCTCCAACAGGAGAGTATACCTTCCACTACTTGTGGAGTCCCAAGAATTTGCCCTTCAGTTGGTCATAGCATGATTTAGTGCTTTTGATGTCTCCCTAAAGTATTGTCCTAGTTTTCTTGTCCAACAGATAACAATGGTTCATCGTGTCACTGTTTATATAAAAGGGACGTTGGGAAGTTGCAAACCTACTTACTTATCAAAGGCCACCTGAAATGCTCACTGTGAATCCTGAAAGTCAAAGACGCAAATTCAAAACCCGAAGTCCTTTATTTTTGTACCAGACACTTTTTAGACGGACCTTTGATAGCTCTCAAAAGACAGCAAGGGAATAGCAGCCTTTGTCCTAAAGATTTGTCTGCCTTTTGCCAATAAAATCTTACCATGAAGATTCTGCTGAGTATGCACCGCTTCTTAACAACCTGTTCAGCAGAAATTAGAATTTCTTTCGATAGCATTCAGTGAATCTCCTTTGGACAGTTGCTCTGCTTTTGTTTTTCCTATTTGTACTTTCAAGCTTCCAATCTAATTACTGAACATTTAGGGCATTAGGCCATTCTCTAGATCTCTCTGAAAATCACCAGAGAACAACCTTCATAAGAATGTTTCACTTGCCAAGGAAATAAGTCACATTCTCCATATCATAGTTTGGTTACTCATTAGTCTTAGAATTGTTTAGGAGCTGGCTGTAGTCCATAAAACCTATTTGTATATGGATCCAGATTAAAAACCACTTTCCTTATGTACATTTTTATTAATCAAATAGATCTTTGTGCAATTAGTACAGATTCCAAAACACAAATACCAAGCAACTAAGGCTGGAACCTGTATCTATTGCTTTGCAGTGCAATACTGTTCAAAGCAATAACCATTAGTTATCTGTGGCTTGTTGACTATACTTTAATTAAAATTAAATACCGTTAAAATTTTAGCTCATGGTTGGTCACATTAGCCAACCCATGTAGTTAGAACTACCATGTTGAGCAGTGCAGATACAGAACATTTTCAGTCGTAGATCAGTGCTATTCTTGAACACTACTTATAGCATAATCATAATTTTTATTTTTAAATAAAAAGAAATGAACCCACATTATAATGTGTTTTTATTGTCTTTAAGGGCAAATGATATAGGTCACACTGCAGAAATTCTAGGCAATCAATAAGAAATCCTTACACAATCATGTGAGTTTTACTCTGCATTATTTATCGTATTTTACACTTCAGAAAACACCAAGAGGTCACAGGACTTGTTCCGTCACCCTCAAGGTTAGTGAGCGGCTCAGGTAGAATGAAATCTGACAGCCCAGACCACTTAATCTGTGGAGAATCCAGGTGCCAGACACAACGGGGATAAGCATCAGAAGTGAAGGCAATCTCAAATGAGCCTCTGAAAACCCATCAATACACTGTACAAGTATTTATTTTACAGGCTGAAATGGAAGTGTGTTTATTGGTTTTCTTTTCAAATTGTCCTTGGAGCTGAAGGCTTATTTCTTTCATTGCTTCCAGGATACTTGTAATTAGAATTTATCAGCAAGTTATTTAATACAGAAACATGCAAATATAGGAGACAGTTTTACATTTTTAAACTTGAAGGAGGACATTCAGTCGCTACAAGATCTAATTAGCTCAGCCTTTGGTAACAGAGTAAATGACATGATTTAAAATTCTAAGTCAGTGGCATACTGGGACCAGTTTGTATAGGTTCACAAGAGCCCAGTGTTAAACTTTCATGAATTTTGAAAACTGGTTGTCATATATAGCCATTATTAAAAATTAAATTTTGTAAGGTTGTAATTAAATAAATTGTATTTATAGAAGACAAAGGTAAAAAAAAATCATCATTTCCTAATTATTTTACTACATTTTACTATTATCTGCACTCTTGAGGTTACCTATATTTAATATACCTATATGGTGGAAGTCCTTTATTGCATTATGGTATGCTGCTGCAGATCTTTTCTCAAATACCTGTGATTGAAATGATCTGTCTACTTGAAGTTTCACCTCGCACTATGTCTGGTGCTCTTTTGTCAAGGAGTCATGCTGTATAGAGATGAGGAAGAATTAGAGATATTTTCTAGACGCCCATAACTGCTATTTCTTTCTGTAAGTTCCCAGAGAGCAAAGTGAACATTTGAATTGAGTCTCCAAGCAGATGGATGATTAAAGATGATCTCCCAGATTGAAAAATATAGCATGATGATGAAAGTGGGGAAGAAGAAACACAGAACATGTGTAATATTCAAAAAGATCTCTGTGGCCCAGATATCATCTAGATCTTCCCACTTTTTTGGACACAAACACACACATGCACACACACTTCTCACTCTGTGTATGTATGTGTATATGCATGTGTGTGTATTCTTGCTGCCATTTACCCTTCGTGCAAACACCCTCTTCCAACAACACAGAGACAACTCTACACATGGACATCACCAGATGGTCAACACTGAAATCAGATTGATTATATTCTTTGCAGCTGAAGGTGGAGAAGCTCTATACATTTAGCAGAAACAAGATTGGGAGTTGACCATGGCTCAGATCATGAACTCCTTATTGTAAAAGTCAGACTTAAAAGTAGGGGAAACTGCCAGGCCATTCAGGTATGATTAAGTCAAATCCCTTATGATTATAAGGGAAGTCACAAATAGATTCAAGGGATTAGATCCGATTGTGTGAAAAACTATGGATGGAGGTTCATACCATTGTACAAGATTTGGTGATCAAAACCATCTCCAAGAAAAAGAAATGCAAAATGACAAAATGGTTATTTGAGGAAAACTTACAAACAGCCGAGAAAAGAAAAGAAGTGAAAAGCAAAGGCTGAAAGGAAAAATATACCCATTTGAACACAGAGTTCCAAAAAATAGCAAAGATAGATAAAGCCTTCCTAAGTAAACAGTGCAAAGAAATAGAGGAAGACAATAGAATAGGAAAGACTAGAGATCTCTTCAAGAAAATTAGAGATACCAATTGGAAAAGACTCTGATGCTGGGAGGGATTGAGGGCAGGAGGAGAAGGGGATGACCGAGGATGAGATGGCTGGATGGCATCATGGACTCGATGGACATGGGTCTGAGTGAACTCCGGGAGGTGGTGATGGACAGGGAGGCCTGGCATGCTGCGATTCATGGAGTCTGAGTCAGATACGACTGAGCGACTGAACTGAACTGAACTGAAAGGAACATTTCATGCAAAGATTGACACAGAAAAGGACAAAAATGGTATGGACCTAACAGAAGCAGAAGGTATTAAGAAGAGGTAGCAACAATACACAGAAGAACTATACATAAGAGATCTTAATGACTGGGATAACCATGATGGTGTGATCACTCACATCAGATATCTTGGAATTCGAGAAAACTAGAGCCAGACATCTTGGAGTTCGAAGTGAAGTGGGCCCAAGGAAGCATCATTGTGAACAAAGCTACTGGAGGTGATGGAATTCCAGCTGAGCTATTTCAAATCCTAAAAGATGATGCTGTTAAAGTGCTGCATTCAGTATGCTAGCAAATTTGGAAAACAGCAGTGGTCACAAGACTGCAAAAAGTCAGTTTTCAATCCAAACCCAAAGAAGGGCAATGCCAAAGAGTGTTCAAACTACCACACAATTGTACTCATTTCATATGCTAGTAAAGTAATGCTCAAAATTCTCCAAGCTAGGTTTGAATGGTATGTGAACCAAGAACTTCCAGATGTTCAAGTTGGATTCAGAAAAGGCAGAGAAACCAGAAATTAAATTGCCAATGTTCACTTGATCCTTGAAAAAGCAAGAGAGTTCCAGAAAACTATCTACTTCTGCTTTATTGACTATACTAAAACCTTTGACTGTGTGGATCACCAAAAACTGTTGAGAAATTCTTCAAGAGATGGAAATACCAGAGCACTTTGACCTGTATGCAGGTCGAGAAACAACAGTTAGAACTGGACGTGGAACAACAGACTGGTTCCAAATTGGGAAACGAATACGTCAAGGCTGTATATTGTCACCCTGCCTATTTAACTATATGCAGAGTACATCATATGAAATGCAAGGCTAGATGAAGTATAAGCTGGAATCAAGGTTGCTGGGAGAAATATCAAAACCTCAGATGTGCAGATGACACCATCCTATGGCAGAAAACGTAGAGGAACTAAAGAGCCTCTGAATGAAAGTGAAAAAGGAGAGTGAAAAAGTTGGCTTAAAGCTCAACATTCAGAAAGCTAAGATCATGGCATCTGGTCCCATCACTTCATGGCAAATAGATGGGGAAACAGTGGCTGACTTTATTTATTTTTTTGGCTCCAAAGTCACTGCAGATGGTGACTGCAACCATGAAATTAAAAGATTACTCCTTGAAAGAAAAGCTATGACCAACCTAGACAGCATATTAAAAAGCAGAAACATTACTTTGTCAACAAAGGTCCATCTAGTCAAAGCTATGGTTTTCCAGTAGTCATGTAGGAATGTGAAAGTTAGACCATAAAGAAGGTTGAGCGCCAAAGAACTGATGCTTTTGAACTGTGGTGTTGGAGAAGACTCTTGAGATTCCCTTGGACTGCAAGGAGATCCAGCCAGTCAGTCCTAAAGGAAATCAGCTCTGAATATTCATTGGAAGGACTGATGCTAAAACTGAAGCTTCACTACTTTGGCCATTTGTTGCAAAGAACCCACTTATTGGAAAAGACCCTGATGCTGGGAAGAATTGAAGGCAGGAGGAGAAGGGGGAAATAGAGGATGAGATGGTTGGATGGCATCACTGACTCAATGGACATGAGTTTGAGCACCTCTGGGAGATGGTGAAGGACAGGGATGCTGCAGTCCGTGGGGTCACAAAGAGTCAGACATGACTGAGCAATTGAACAGCAATAACAACCCTTCATGCATCTCAAATTTTAATGTGCATATAAATTGAATTCTAAATCCGTAGGCTAGAGTTGCTGCCTGAGATTCTGCATTTTAGTAAACTCCCAGGCAAGGCTGATTTTATTCTTCTCTGGCTCACACTTCACATAGCAAACACCTTGTTCATACCTTTATGCACATAAATATACATAGAGGTTTGATGTGTTTGTTGTTGTTGTTAGTAGAATTTATCAGAAAGTACTAAACATTACACTTGGGAGATATCATGTGGACTGGGGAGTAACCTGAACAAGTTGGAAGGAAAAAAATCCCTAAACTCAACTAATTTTAGAGCACTGGACTTCTGGATGATGTAGACTCAGGTTTTGAAGCTATCCAAAGGAGTAGAAAGATCTAGATGACATCTGGGTGGCAAAGCTTTTTGACCATTACACATGTTCTGGGTTTCTCCTTTTATGATCATCCTTTTTTTTTTTTTTTTTTTCAGTTTGGAAGACCATCCTTAATGCTTTCTGTGACTCCTGGAATCTCCTCCAGGAGTCAATTCAAATGTTCATTTTGCTCTCTAGGAACTTACAGAAAGAAACAAATATAGGACTGCAGAAAGCATCTCTAATTCTTCCTCATCTCTGTATGGCATGGCTCCTTGAAAAAAAAAAAAAAAACCACCAGATGTAGTGGAAGTTGAAATAGAGCAGACAGACCATTTCAGTTAAACATAGTTGTATGAAAGTGAAAGTTGCTCAGTTGTGTCCGACTCTTTGTGACCTCTTGGACTATACAGTCCATGGAATTTTCCAGGCTAGAATACTAGATTGGGTAGCTGTTCTTTTCTCCAGGGGATCTTCCCAAGCCTGGGATCAAACCCAGGTCTCTTGCATTGCAGGCAGATTCTTTACCAGCTGAACACAAGGGAAGCCCAGCAATACTGGAGTGGGTAGCTTATCCCTTCTCCAGCAGATCTTCCCAACCCAGGAATCCAATCAGGGTCTCCTGCACTGCAGGTGGATTCTTTACCAGGAGCTATAAGGGAAGCAGTGCAGAAGAATGGGGTTCAATCCCTGGCTTGGGAAGATCCCCTGAAGAAAGAAATGGCAACCCACTCCAGCATTCTTGCCTGAGAAATCCCATGAACAGAGGAGCCTGATGGGCTACATTCCATGGGGCTGCAAGAGTTGGAGACGACTTAGCAACTCAACCACCACCAACTAGTGCTAAGAAAAAACTCTACAGGTGGGATTCTGGAATTGATTTATTCTCTCTCCAAGTGGCAGTGAAAACCCCATCCTGGCTAGGCAAAACCTTTATGGTTCCTGGAATGCACTTGCTAAAACATTCTGTTCAATTTAGTTCAGTTCAGTTCAGTCACACAGTCATGTCCAACTCTTTGTGACCCCATGGACTGCAGCATGCCAGGCTTCCCTGTCCATCACCAACTCCTAGAGCTTGCTCAAGCTCATGTCCATTGAGTCAGTGATACCATCAAACCATCTTATCCTCTTGTCATCCCCTTCTCCTTCTGCCTTCAGTCTTTCCCAGTATCAGGGTCTTTTCCAGTGTGCTGGCTCTTCACATCAGGTGGCCAAAGTATCGTAGCTTCAGCTTCATCATTAGTCCTTCCAGTGAATATTCAGAGTTGATTTCCTTTCAGATTGACTGGTTTGATCTCCTTACAGTTCAAGGAACTCTTGAGAAACTGGTGTGGGATACAGATGAAAGCAGGTGCACTAAACTGATTCTGTGTATCTGGCATCTGAAAGGTACAAGGAAAAGGATAACTGTAGGACTGTGGAGTGGTTTTCTTTTGCTAAATGGTGTTTGTGTGTTAAAGAGAGTTCATAGTAATCTTCAATCTATTAATCAAGTTTAAAGGAAATTATGAGTCAGAGATGCTCCTTGGCAGCATTTTAAGAAATGCTAATTTCTAACTTCTATAGATGGAGAGCAGACAAGGCTTATGGCCTGGAATAGGACTTAATTGTAAGCAGCAGAAAACTTTAGAGAAAGTTGAAATCTCAGCCTAGGAAAGTTGAAGCCAAAGTCAAAGCTCTGATAGGAAAGGAGTGGGAGACTGAGATGGGGATATCTGAATACCTGAAACCCTAGATTTCCTGGACTCTCTTGGTCTTCAGACTTTACTATTACCATTTACTGGAAGATAAGATTTACTCTTCCCTGTTTAAAAACCATATGGAAGTCTCAAAGGAGACAGTCATCTTTAGGAAAATCTTCCCCATGAACTGTTCTCCCCTGCCTACCAGACCCATAACTTGGGTCAAATTTTAGCAAAATTAGACGGAGGGAGTGTTAGCTTCCTAAGAGAGAAGAAGTGTTAAATATATCAAAAGAGTTACTGGATCTAGTTAACATGAACTGGTAGGATCAAAGACATAGTGCCTGGGAGTAGAGCCTGCAGCTGGGATTATCAAAGAGTAATCAAAGCTGGAAGAGCTTCAGTGTATTGGTCTGGAGACACTTCGGGAAGGGTCCCAAGAAGCAGTTTAAGTGCTCTGTGCATATGGCTCTTAGAATACTGGAGAAAGTAGCAAACCCTGTAATGGACCAGATAGTAAATACTGTACACTCTGAGAATCATATGGCCAATATGTAAGCAAATAAGTGTGGCCAACAAATTGAGTATTTCAATAAAACTTATCAAAAAAGGAAGGGCAGGACTTTGTTGGTGGTCCAGTGGTTAAGACTCTGCGCTTCCACTATAAGAGGCATGGGTTTCAACCCTGGGCCGGGAACTAAGATCCCACATACCTCGCAGTATGGCCAATGAATAAATAAATACATAAATAAAATAAAGGTTTTTAAAAGGCCATCATTGGATTTGACTCGGGGGCCATAGTTTGCCAACTGCTGCTCTACATCTAATGAAGTAGAGATGCCAACCGTTCTGTGGAGACTATGAAGCAATATATTAAAAAGTTCAGGAAGTGGGCATGCTGGAATGGACCTATTACATAAGAATGGAAAAGCCACCATATAACTCTATTCCTTGGTAGGTCTTAAAGGGGACTCTTTATTAAAACAACAAAATGATTAAAATAATAGAAAATGTGCTGGTGAGGGAGAATCAATATCTTTAAGAAGTGTCAAGAAGACTGTCCTCAGTATACTAGGCTGAGTGTGTGTGTTTGTACTATATATATACTATTCATATATATATAGTTATATATAATTCATATACTGGTGGACATACTTACCATCACTTTCACTGACTCATTTGGAGAACTTGGGCTTTTTATTCTTGCAACTGTAGCTTTGTGTGTCTGGAGGTCCTGGTTTCCTCCAGAAGACTATTGGTAGGAGTCCCAGTAATCTTCTGTTGCGAAGCCATTTGGGGACTTCTCATGCCAGTAGATCATCAGGCTAAGGAAACAGTTACATAATGGTAGAATAATTGACTGTAGTCCTGAGGAGGTAGGACTGAAGCTACGTAATGTCCCCTAAGGCAATCAGTTTTGGCATCTTTTGATTTGACCATGTCCAGTTATAAGTATAAATGCAACCACAGCAATCCTGGCCTAATAAGGACATGGTCATTAGGAACTTGTGTTCTTATAGATGAGGACGCACCAAGCAAGCCACCTAGCCCTCCCCTCACCTCCTGGATTTTGCAATCAGAGCTATTATATGGATATAATAGTTTATGAATAATTGAAATGAAAAAGGGAAGTAAGATACTCTGCCCTACAATGCATGCCTTATTCTCTCTCTCCAAATATCACTTCCCAATAAACCATCATATAAGAATCCACATCACAGGCTCTCTTTCGGGGAACCTGATCTAGGATAAGGTATAGAGCCAATTTCAAGAATCTTGCTGGTTACTAATTTCAAACAGTTATAACAGAAGGATTTCTCAGTAAGGAAAGATGTAATCCAAGAACTATCCTAAAGAGTTGTATACATACACACGCATATAAATATATGTGTACACAGATGGGTGTGTGTGTGTGTGATGTGTATAAATCACAGATATTTTGTATGTTTCAGTGGGTGAATAAGCGAAGCTCCTACTCACCCAAATGACTTGGGAACTTTTACCTTTTTAGCATCCAGGAAAAGTAAAGGTTCAAATCCTGAGTGGTGGGCACGCCTGTTTTAGTGACTTGTGGGCACTTGTGTCTTCTTGGAAAGGAATGTAGGCTGTATGCCCATATGGGAGTGCCTGGGATGAATGCATGACTCAATCTCATGTCTTGGAAAAGAACCAATAGGCACATGGTCTGTTGACTAGAGCACAGGTGAAGTAGTTGTGATTTACAGATGTACTTTTGGAAGATTTTATATTAGGCAGTAATTATAACTATAAAACTAGGCCTGGGTCTAATTCTTTGGACTTGGATATAAGTGGAATTTTGGAATCAGAGATATTACATTAATAGAATGCTTTCTAAAACAGCTGGAGTGAAAAGAATTATAAGATAATGTACCCTATAGTTACAGATGCATGTATACTTTAAAAAGTTATGATTAAGAGAAGATACCCAATGACTTGGGAAAGTCAACATCTCAGCTGGAGTCATGAAGATAGATTAGAAGATCTGAATCTGAAAGCTATCTAAAATTTAAAAGTAAAATTATTTGCATGCTAGAAGCTTTACTGAAGCCACATGCATGGTTATTGAAATATTTGATCAATGTCAACATAATCTGGCTCAACATTTAGTACATTTGGTTTAGTTTCATTAACTATTTAATTTTGAAATTGGCCTTGTCAGCAAGCTCTCATATGCCAAGAATACCAAAGAAAAACTTAGACAATTGATTTTATCTAATAATAAATTAAAGTTGCTGAGGTCCTTTCCTATGAAAACAGGGATACTTCAAATCCCTTGGGATATTTACCAACCAAGTGACTTAGAATGAGGAGATTAGATGAAAAGAATGTCAGAGAAGGGCTGGTGTGGAACATGAAGCAGAAGGCTCTGGAAGTTACCAGAAGGGGGCTGGGAGAGCAGTGTCTGGAAATTTTCTCTAGAAGGTTGAAAATTTGTAGCACAAAAAGGAAGTGTGGGTTGTGATCTTTGTAGATTCTACTCACTAAGGGCCTGATGGAATTTCTTTCTTATCTTTGAAATCCTGTTTCTTAATAACATGTTCCCCAAGTTCCATTGTATGTGGTTGCCCTGTTATTCTTTCCTGCTTGACCGTTTCTCACAAACTTGACCAAAAAAATAATCACTCAGGAAGTTCACTTGTGGCAAGCTTTCCCTTTCTATTGCAGAGCAGTTCAGATAACACTGATGCTGTCCTGAGTCATCCAGCATGGGTTGGAGGTTTGGAATCTGTACAGGAAGTGATCTAGGCAAGTGATAAACTGACATCAAAAGACTTGATGCCCAGATCTAACAAGGCACCTAAGAAGATGGCCCCTTCTCCAAACCCAAAATGCTCTTGAAATCCAGCAAATCTTGACTGGAAATCTTACAAAAGGATGATTTCCCATGAAATTTCTGGTCCTTTGTTTCCTATCAGATCATGAATGTTGTGAGAACAGCTTTTGTTGCTACATTTAAGGTTCAGTTCAGTTTAGCTGCTCAGTCGTGTCTGACTCTTTGTGACCCCATGGACTGCAGCATGCCAGGCTTCCCTGTCCATGACCAACTTCTGGAGCCTCCTCAAACTCGTGTCCATGACATTGGAGATGCCATCCAACCATCACATCCCCTCCTCCTCCTGCCAATCTTGCATCAGGTCTTTTCCAGTGAGTCAGTTCTTTGCATCAGGTGGCCAAAGTACTGGAGTTCAGCTTTAGCATCAGTCCTTCCAATAAATATTCAGAACTGATTTCCTTTAGGATTGACTGATTTGATCTCCTTGCAGTCCAAGGGACTCTCAAGAGTCTTCTCCAACACCATAGTTCAAAAGCATCGATTCTTCGACACTCAGCTTTCTTTATGGTGTGTGTGTGTCTGTGTAAATGTGTACACAGCATTTCAGCTAGGCACAGAGAGACTTTTGGTTATTCACTGTTTTGCTTTGAGTTGGTAATAAGCATTTATTAATGAACGCCAGTGATTAGATTATTAGAGAGAACTGGTAAAGATAAGTGAAGGTAGGAATTTGGTGCTGATAAAGATTTAGTGACAGAAATTCAGTATAGATAAGGATAAAGATAATAAGACACTGAAAAATAATGAATTACCATAAGTACAGTAATATAGTAACTGTTTTATATTCTAATTAGTTTCTTTGGCAAGTTAACAACAATTTCCCTTTGTCTTTTCATCAAGTGGGAAGATTTTTTTTTTTTTTTAGGAAGCAATTTAAATGTCAGAGTTAAGCACTGGAATACCAAATATTTCCATTCTCTTCTAAGATGTTTTTTGACGGTATTGGCATATTGATTGCTTTAAAGATGTTTTTACTACATTCTATGAGCAGTTCTTTTTTTTTGGTAAGAGTTTCCCCTTCATCTAACATCATCCCTCTTTAAAGCTAGCTCTCCTGCACTTCATCTCCTTAAAAAAAAAACAACAAACAAACAGCCAGTCAACCCAAATTCCATGCACTCATTAAGAAAAGAATGACACTGCCTTTTCTTTTGTTTCCAGTTAATTTTAGGATTGGTTTTGCCTGAGCTGTAAACTACATATCTAGAATTATGTTTGGTAAAAGGAGGAAAGAATGGATTTTGAAAGAAAAGCAGAGACCTTGATAACAATTTAATATGATAAAAATGGTGAAGAGATTATAAACCTACCAGTTTAGGCAGGAAAAAAGAGATAAAGTCAGACACATTGGGACTATTGTGTTTTGGGAACAGGCATTATGATAAAATGGGCATTGTCCCCTTCAAAACAACATTTGCAGATCCAAGTTAAGAAGTGAGATATTTTAGAGATAAAAAGTTTTGAGGAAAGGAACATCCTGAGAAAAGAGTTTCTAAAAATTCAGCATAGAGAAATCCTACAGAATGTTGTTTTGTCACACCAAAGTGTGTCTGTCCAGGTATCTTCTTGGAAAATAAACTCTTGTGAATAATTTTTGCAGTTTTGCATATCAAAAAGATGATTGATTAAAATGTGTGCTGAGTTGAATAAGCCAGGAGTATCTGTCTCTTTTTCATAGATAAGCATACACAGTTTCGTGGTTTTAAAACCAAGGTGCCCAGAGGGAGAGCATACATCTGGGGTGGTGGCTTTTCAACTTTTATCATTATCACCGTGATCATCACTGGGCAACAAAGACACTGTGTAATTTGGGATGTTGAGCCCTACAAGTGTGCTGAGATCACCCTGTCCAGTCTCAGTGTCAACTGGGAAACCAACATCCTTGAATCCATTCCTTATCTCCAAAATCTCTAGTGATTCTGGGGGTTGCTGTTTCTTTTTTTTAGTACCATCTCTGATCTCTGTCTTATGTGTCTGCTGCTCTGTGTCTTTTCCGTACCATTTTGCCCTATTCTGGACATGGTCTTGATTATTTCAGTTCCCCAGAATACCGATAAAATAGCTGAATGTGTGGCAGACTTTTGCTTTAAGGGTAATTGATATGGACTGAATGTTTGTATCCCATGCTTTTCATATTTTGAAATTTTAGTTCCCAATGTGTTGATATTTGGGGCTTCCTAGGTGGCACTAATAGTAAAGAACCCTCCTGTCAATGCAGGAGACATGAGAGACGTGGGCTTGATCCCTGGCTTGGGAAGGTCCCCTGGAGGAGGGCACTGGCAACCCACTCCAGCATTCTTGCCTGGAGAATCCCATGGACAGGGGAACCCGCTGCAGTCCAGTGGGTCGCAAAGGGTCGGATACGAGTAAAGTGACTTAGCACACACATAGCATATGATGATATTTTTGAGAGATGGGGCCTTGTGGATGTAATTAGGTCATGAAGGTGGGGCTCTCATGATGGGATTGCTTGTGTCTGTGGTCAGTTGCTTCAGTCATATCTGACTCTTTGCGACCCTATGGTCTGTAGCCCAAGACTCCTCTTGTCCATAGGATTCTCCAGGCAAGAATACTGGAGTGGGTTGCCATGCCCTTCTCCAGGGGATCTTCCTGACCCAGGGATTGTACTTGCATCTCTTGTGTCTCCTGCTTTGCAGGCAGATTCTTTACCCACTGAGCTACCTGGGAAGCCCATAATGGAATTAGTGCCTTTTTAAGAAGAGACACAAGAGTTTGCCTCCTCTCTGTATGCATGCATGAAGGAAAGGCAATGTAAGAACATAACCCGGAAGAGAGGGCCCTCACCAGGAACCTAACCATGTTGGCACTGTGTCTCCAAAACAATGAGAAATAAATGTTATTTAAGCCATTCAGTCTATGTAATTTTTTCGAGAAGCCCGAATAAGACAGTATGGATTAATGGAGTTGATTATACAATATAATTGTAAATACAAAGCAAGGATTAGAATATTAATCATCAGTGCTCTGACATTTAACTTTCCTATCTTTCTGCATTTTTTCCTATCTGCTCTCACTCATCTTTTTATCTCTGGTCCACTCTACCTGCTAGCCTCCAGCCTCAAAATTCCTATTTTTTTTTTTAATGAAATATGGTTTCACTTTCTGCCCATACTCTAAGCTAGGAATATAATTGAGCATATTTTAATAAAAAGACTTTCTATTGTGGGTGACTACCATTTCACAACACAAAAGTTTTAAGGAGCTATTAACCTAAAATGCTTTGTGTTGTGGCTGTCTAAAATTTAACAGTGTAAAGAACAAAAACGCAGAAGCTGTGTTGATCAAAACCCTAGACAAGATTCCCTCTTCCTGATTAGAGCACAGGCATGAAATATATTGTTCTCCTTTCTTTAAACGGACGCACAGATTTAACACAAGTGATGCTTGTAGTCTTAGTGATTACAAAGAGACATTTTCAGTGTAAATTGAGTAAATAAATAGAATCTATTTATACAAAACAATTTTAACTGTCAAAAATTTGGAGAAGAATTAATACCTATGGTTTAAACTATTTCAGAAAATTGCAGAAGAAGGAATACTCCCCCAAATATTTCTATGAGGCCACTACCACTCTGATACCAAAACCAGACAAAATACCACACACAGAAATTACAGTTCAATATTACTGATGGACATAGCTGCAAAAATCATTAACAAAATACTATTTTTTTCTGAATTGAAAACACATCACAAGGGACATACACCATGATTAAGTGGGATTTATCCCAGGGATGCAAGGATTTTTCAACATCTATAATTCAATCAGAGTGATATACCACATCAACAAATTGAAGAATACTGTATGATTATCTCAACAGATGCAGAAAAGGCTTTTGACAAAATTCAATATCCATTTGTGATAAAAACTCTCCACAAAGTGGGCAAAGAGGGAACATACCTCAACATAGTAAAGGCCATATGTAATAAACCTACAGCTAACATCATATTCAATGGCGAAAAGCTACAAGTATTTCCTTTAAGATCAAGAACAAGACAAGGATGTCCTCTTTCACCACTTTTATTCAGCCTAGTTTAGGAAGTCATGGCCATGGCAATTAGAGAAGAAAAAGAAAGAAAAGGAATCCAAATTAGGAAAAAATTAGTAAAACTATCACTGTTTGCAGATGATATGATACTATATATATAGAAAATCCTAAAGATGCTTTCAAAACTACTATAGCTCATCAATTAATTTAGTAAAGTTGCAGGATACAAGACAAAACATTTACAGACAAAAATCTGTTGCATTAAACAACAAGAAAAGATCAGAAAGAGAAAATAAAGAGACAATCCATTTACCATTCCATCTAAAGAATAAAATACCTGGAATTAAAACTACCTTAAGGAAACAAAAGATCTGTAATGTTTGGAAAACTATACTGTACTCTTATAAGAAAACTATAAGATATGGTTGAAAGAAACTGAAGATTATATAAAACAGATGGAAAGATAAACCATATTCTTGAATTGGAAGAATCAGTATTGTTAAAATGACTACACTACCCAAGGCAATCTACAGATTCAGTGCAATTTCTACCAGATCACCAATTTCATTTTTCATAGATAAAAATCTTAAAATTTATATGGAAACACAAAAGACCTCAAATAACTAAAACAATTTAAGAAAGAAAATGGAGCTAGAGGAATCAGGCTCCCTGACTTCAGACCATACTACAGAGTTACAGTCATCAAAACAATGTGGTTCTGGTGCAGAAATAGAAATAAAGACCAATGAGATAGGATAGAAAGACCAATGGAATAGGATAGAAAGCCCAGAAATAAACCCATGCACCTATAGTAAATTAATTTATGACAAAAGAAGGCAACACTATACAATGGAGAAAAAATAAGTCTCTTCAGTAAGTGATGCTGGGAGAACTGGACAGCTACATGTAAAGAAATGAAGCTAAAACATTCTTTAACTCCATACACAAAAGCAAGCTCAAAATGGATTACAGGCCTAAATGTAATACCAAATACAATAACAGTCTTCAAGGAAAACATAGGCAGAACACTCTTTGATGTAAATTGCAGCAATATCTTTTTCAATCTGTCTCCCAGAGTAATGGAAATAAACAAAATAAAATGTTAATGGAAAACAAAAATAAACAAATTGGATCTAATTAAACTCAAAAACTTTTGCACAGCAAAGGAAACCACAAACTAAATGAAAAAACAACCCACAGAATGGGAGAAAATATTCACAAACTATGCAACCAACAAGATTAGTCTCAAAAATTTATAAACAGCTCATGAGGCTCAATAGCCAAAAATCAAGCCACCCAATCAAAAATGAGCATAAGCTCTAAATAGACATTTCTCCAAAGAAAACATAAAGATGGCCAAGAGGCATATGAAAAGATACTCAACATTGCTAATTGTTGTCGTTGCTTGGTCGCTCAGTCATGTCCAACTCTTTGTGATCCCATGGACTACACCATGCCAGGCCTCCCCTGTCCCTCACCATCTCCCAGAATTTGCCCAAGAAAGTGTTCATTTAATTAGTGATGCCATCCAGCCATTTCATCCTCTGACACCCTCTTCTCCTTCTGCCCTCAATCTTTCCCAGCATCAGGGACTTTGCCAATGAGTTGTCTGTTCGCATTAGATGATGAAAATACTGGAGCTTCAGCTTCAGCATCAGTCCTTCCTGAATATTCAGGGTTGATCTCCCTTAAGATTGACTTGTTTGATCTCTTTGCTGTCCAAGGGACTCTCAAGAGTCTTCTCCAGAACCACAGTTTGAAGACATCAATTTTTGGCGTTCTGCCTTCTTTATGGTCCATGCATGGTCACTGGGAAGACCATGGCCTTGACTGTATGGGCCTTTGTTGGCAGAGTAATGTCTCTGCTTTTCAATACACCATCTAGATCTGTCATAGCTTTCCTTCCAAGAGGTAATCATCTGATTTCATGGTTGCAGTCACTGTCAGCAGTGATTTTTGGAGCCCAAGAATAGGAAATCTGTCACTACTTCCACCTTTTCCCCTTCTATTTGCCATGCAGTAATGGTGCCGGGTACCACGATCTTAGTTTTTTTCATTTAGTTTTAAGCTGGCTCTTTCACTCTTCTCCTTCACCCTCATGAAGAGGCTCTTCAATTCCTCTTTGCTTTCTGCCATTGGAGTGGTATCCACATATCTGAGGTTGTTGATGTTTCTCCTTCCTATCTTGATTCCATTGTAACATCCAGCCTGGCATTTCTCATGATGTGCTCAGCATGTAGGTTAAATAAACAGGGTGTCAGCTAACAACCCTGTTATACTCTTTTTCTCAATCTTGAACCAGTTGTTCCATACAAGGTTCTAACTGTTGCTTCTTGACCTGCATACAGGTTTCTCAGGAGACAGGTAAGATGGTCTGGTATTCCCATCTTTCTAAGAGCTCTCCACAGTTTGTCATGATCTACACAGTCAAAGGCTTTAGTGTAGTCAATGAAATGGAGATAGATGTTTTTCTGAAATTCCCTTGCTTTCTCTATAATCCAGCAAATGTTGGCAATTAGGTCTCTAGTTTATCTTCCTTTTCTAAACCCATCTTGAGCATCTGAAATTCTTGGTTTGCATAGTGCTGAAGCCTAGCATGCAAAATTTGAAGCATGACCTTACTAGCATGGGAGATCAGTACAATTGTCCGATGGTAAGCACATTCTTTGGTTCTACACTTCTTGGTAATTGGGATGAGGATTGACCTTTTCCATTCCTGTGGGCACTGCTAGTCTTCTAGATTTGCTGACATAATGAATGCAAAAACTTAATGGCATCATCCTTTAGGGATTTGAATAGTTCTGCTGGAATTTCATTGCATTCACTAGCTATATTAACATCAATAATGCTAATTATTAGAGAAATGCAAAGTAAAACTATTACTACAATGAGATATCACCTCATACCAATCAGAATGGCCATCATCACAAAATCTACAAACAATAAATTCTGGAGAGGGTGTGGAGAACCTTCCTGGCTATTAGTGGGAATGTAATTAGGTGCAGCCACTATGGAGAACAGTATGGAGGTTCCTTGGAAAACTAAAAATAGAACTACCATATGATGCTGTAATCCCACTTCTGGGCATATATCTTGAGAAAAACATGGTTTGAAAAGATGCATGCACCCTAGTGTTTTCAATAGCCAAGACATGGAAGCAAACTAAATGTCCATTGACAGATGAATAGATAAAGAAGATGTGATGCTTATATACAATGGAATATTACTCAGCCAGTAAAATAATGAAATAATGTCTTTTGCAGCAACATGGATGAACCCAGAAATCATCACAGTAAGTGAAGTAAGTCAGAGAAAGGAAAAAAATCATATGATACCACTTATATGTGGAATCTAAAAAAAAAAAGGATTTAAACTATGTAAGTCAGACTTTGTGCTTAAGACTTTCACATGGATTTACATTTGCATGCACATATGTTTTTATTTTTATTTTTAATTAATTTATTTATTTATTTTACCTTATAATATTGCATTGATTTATTAGTATACTATAATTTAGAATGTGAACTCGGTTTAGCTAGTCAATAATCTGTCCAGTTTTATATACCTTGAAATGATCAGAATTTCAGTAATGAACTCACAATACCTAGTTTCACAAAAGGCTGATAAATAACCCCAAATGCCAAAATTTCCATTTGTAATAGGACACATCTATTCTCAATGACCAAACTTTTATTTATTTCATGCTGGGAAACTATTTTTTCCTCCTGGAATAAATATCTGCTGGGTTCAAACTATTAATCAGAAATATGTAATTGGAAAATAGGAAGAAACGTTGTTTGGAGATATTTTACCTAAGTTCAGAAAACCTTGATGAACTATTACTACCTGTGTTTCTTATAAGGAGATAATTTCCAATACAGGCCACTCTCTTTTCCTTGACACATATTTCCTTAAGATCATTTATATTACTGGCTTATACATAATCAGGTCATTAATTCATGGTACTGAGAAAGAGTTCATTCCTCAGACTCTGAATTGCCCACAATTCATGGTTTATATATATTACAGAGGCAATGGAAGGCTGAGATTACATGACTCATGCAGTATTCCTCAGATAACAGGTGCCAGTGCTTTTAGCTTCTACACAACAGAGGGAGAGCCACTGTTTAGCTGAGTAAGAGAGGTTACAGCATCAAGAGCTATTCTAGGAGATAAATGAAGACACAGGTGAGTAGGCCTTGAATTATAAGAGGAATACAGCTATTAATGGATAACTGGGGCACAGAACATTGCTAAATGTGTTTTCATGTTCTGTCCCCTCTCCTACTCTCATGAAAGGAAAAATTCTTACCCTCTGCATCAGCTTCTGGGCTCCCCTTTGGGGTAGGGAACCTTAGTAATGGGCAAAGCAGAGGAAAAAAGGAAAAGAAATCCAAGAGACAGAGTTGATTTATACAAGATCTGGAGGAGAACTAAGGAAAGTGAGCACAAAGCTTTATGGGCTTGGTGTCATTTTTTCTAGCAAAATGACAAGTGAGAAGCAGAGCCTAGAAGACTCCAGAGCAGCAAGAGGACTGGGAACAGAAACCAGAAGCTTAAAAATTCTTGCTTTGAGTTTTAAGCAAGCAAAGAATGGAATTATTCTTAATTACTCTTGGTTACTTTACTGTTATGTTTTTTTGAGAGAAACACCTTGGCAAGACTGGGTCATTTGGAGCCCTGGGGATTTTTGGATCACAGTTGGAGAATAACACTTTGTTTCTGAAGACATTCGTTTGAAATAGAATTAGAGTTGTCTTCATGGGCATGTGGTTAGCGCAGTGACATATGTCCCTATGCTCAAAGGATCCCACTGCAGTGTGAAATTCTTGATAAATTTATATATGTATCTGTGTTTTGTGAGTGAAGTCTGGGGGACTGTGGAGCATGCGTGTAGGTTAAAGAGGACTGGTGGCAGTCAGGCAGCCTCTGGGAGTGGGGCATGGTGGCTTGATCCCAGTGCCTGAAATCTAGAACCACTAGGTGGCACAGCAGAGTTTAACCACTTGCTCACCTTGATCCAGGAGCTGAGTGATCCCTGGTGGACCAGAATGTTAGCTGCTCAGTCGTGTCCAACTCTTTGCAACTCCATGGACTCTAGCCCATCAGGCTCCTCTGTTCATGGGATTCTCCAGGCAAAAATACTGGAGTGGGTTGCCATGCCCTTCTCCAGGGGATCTTCCCGACCCAGGGATTGAACCCAGATCTCCCACATCGCAGGCAGATTCTTTACCATTTGAACTATCTAGGAAGCCCCAGGTTATCACAAATTGGAGTGATTCCTGGTACAGAAGTTTAAAGATTCCTGGAGTCTGTCCAGAGTTGGGTTGGTGGGAAGAAGAAATGCCAGACCTGACTTCCTCCTGGATAGCTGATAGGAAACGGAACCTGGCAGAAAGGGACTCAGAGTGCAAGCTGTCTACGTGTCACAGGGCCTGATCTCAGGAGCATAAGTGGGCTGAAGTCTGCTCTGTTCTGGCAGGTGTCTTTGTGGCCTGGAGTACTCCCTTGACCAGCTCTGTGTGTTGGGGCATACTGTCTTCCTACTTCCAGCCTTTCTGAGTCTGACTTGTGTTTGTCTCTACTGGTCAACTCAGAGGGCCTTTGGGGAGGAACCACTAAATACAAATTGGATAATTCTGGTGATTCCCCATACCAGTTAAATACTCTATTTCCATGTAAAACTGGCACTGCACACTTTTAAATGGATGGCAACATTCATGCCAGTAATTTGAAATTTTAGTTTTCTTCGGTTAGGATGACATTAAATAGCAAATAAAAATAGTAGCAAGTTGATAGAGACCATCAGAAGAAAGGACAAAGTTTTATATTTTAGTACCTACAATAAGATTTCCTCCTTGTTTTTAGAACAAGAAAGTGAAAGAGAGTGAAGTCGCTCAGTCATGTCTGACTCTTTGTGACCCTGTGAACTGTAGCCTACCAGGCTCCTCTGTCCATGGGATTCTCCCGGCAAAAATACTGGACTGGGTTGCCATTTCCTTCTCCAGGGGATCTTCCCAATCCAAGAATTGAACATGAGTCTCCCACATTGCAGGCAGATGCTTTACTCTCTGAGCCACCAGGGAAGCCTTAGAGGCCCTCGTTTTTCATTTTGCACTGGGACTCACAAATTAAATAGCCAGCTTCAGGGAGGGAAGTTTGTAAGATGTCATTGCTAAAAGGAGGGGTGGGCTGAAACTGATTTAGGCTTAAGATAGAAATAGACTCAACATGTTTTACCACTGGAAATGATGGAATTACTTTTGTGGATAATATGCTACAGAACTCAGGATCTCTTTAGGATTCTATTGTATGGCAGGTTATATCTCAAACCATGATTTCCTACGGTGTCTTTATATAACTTCATATTTTCTGGGAAATTCCATCATTTGCTGCATAGGGGCATTGCTTGAATACAGGGGCCATTTGCTTATATTGATTTTACTGAGTTTTCCTAAGATCTTTACTTCTTCACATACAGTCACTGTCTCCATTTAGAATGATATTTGTTGGACAGTCTACCGAAACTTGTGTTCCTTCCATAACTGCAAAGTGTCAGCCCATCCAGAGACTACATTTCCCAATTCCCCTTGCATCTCGGTGGGGTCATTCTGGCCACTGGAAAACAAACAAGTGAAAATACAATATGTCATTTCTAGGCAAAGATGTTTAAGAAGTGGGTGTCCTTTCCTTGATTTTTTACACTTTTGTGGATCAAGCGCAGAGGAATCCAAGGCTTAGAGAGTGGTAGAGCCACAGGTGGAGGAAGATTCACTTCCCCAGTTGGCACATGGAAGAAAGCCACCTGGAACATGCCCACTGAACCTGGTCATGCAGTGACTACAAGATAAAGTTCTACGTTAAGCTTCTGGATTTGGGGAATTTCCTTATAACAATTAGCTTACTCTAATAACTCTCACCCAAATCCAAAATAGACTGACTTAAGTCTCAGTTCGGTTCAGTTCAGTTCCAGTTCAGTCGCTTAGTCGTGTCCAACTCTTTGCAACCCCATGAATCGCAGCACGCCAGGCCTCCCTGTCCATCACCAACTCCCGGAGTTCACTCAAACTCACATCCATCAAGTCGGTGATGCCATCCAGCCCTCTCATCCTCTGTCATTCCCTTCCTCCTCCAGCCCTCAATCCCTCCCAGCATCAGGGTCTTTTCCAATGAATCAGCTCTTCACATGAGGTGGCCAAAGTATTCGAGTTTCAGCTTCAGCATCAGTCTTTCCAATGAATACCCAGGACTGATCTCCTTCAGAATGGACTGGTTGGATCTCCTTGCAGTCCAAGGCCTCAGGTAACCTTTAAAAAAATGGAATCTATGCTTCTAATTTTACAGGTGGAAGTCAAGGGCTTGGAAGTTAAATTATTTTCTCCCATAAGTGTAAATAGCTGCTAGCGGAACCACAGATAAACACCAGAGAGCCTGTCTTCTAGTCCAGCTCACTCTCTAATTTGTTGGTGATATATTCTAAAAGGCAAACTTAGTAAATATCTATCTATGATATGTTTTTGGAAGCAGTATTAGGTAGAGAACTGCAGTAGCATTTCTTACTTAAAAATCCTAGTAGAAACAAACTAGTCAATATATAATTTTTCATGATGTCCTATTGAGTGTTATGCAATTTTGTTAATTATAAGATCAATCTTTTTCTTTTAAATATAATTTTAAAGGTTTCATGAAATGCTAATCTTTTGCTATGTATGTTTAATTTTAAATGAAAATCAGGGTAAAGAGATCTTGTTTCACTTACCAACAATTTTCTTTATAGCAAACTTTTGTTAGAACATATTCATTAACATTTCCCAAATGAGAAAAGAAATGCCAGTTATGAATGCTATAGTTTAAAATTGAATGGCATTTTTGGAGAATGTCAAGAGATTTCTATGGAACTCCATCTCCAAAGTCCCTGCTCCCTCAAACAAAGGAATCAGATCAAGAAAGAAAAAAAGCACAAGAGAAAGAATGTGTAAGTTCTTTCCCTGTTTGAAAACTGAACGGTGAAGGGTGAAAACAGTCTAGTGCTTCTGGCTTTTTCATAAAAATTGTAGTCAAAGAGTGATTTTGTAGAAAGTGGGTACAATAATATATGTTAGTGTGATGTGTTTTGAGTGGGAAATGGTGATAAGCAGTGAATGTTGAGAGTGGTTCTCTTTTGGGTGGAAGGATTAGGAGGTTTTTATCTTCTATGTTAAGTATTTCTGTAATAATAGGATTTTGGGAATTAATAACTGCTTCTGTGAACATTAAACCTCAGTTTTGCACACCTGAATCAGACCACACACCATGTCGGTTCTGCAAGATATTGGTTGAAAATTACTGAAAAATCTGTCATATCTCATAGTGAAGCAAACTGTCAAAGGCAAAATTTTAAGGCGTAAAGTTGTCCATATGAGAGAATTTACACGGTGGTGACATATGGAGGCGTCTATGTAAATAAAGTTTGTCAGACTTGTGTTTGTGATGTGGGTGTGCCATCCTCCTCTTTTCTCAGATCTTCTTTCCTGGTTATTCAGACTTTCTTAGAACTATTTTCATAGTTAACATTGGTTTCACTACATTTTTGGATTGAGGGTGGAGGTGGAGGCAGGAAGGAGGATATTAACCAGAAGAGAAAGCACTCTTCAAGGCAGGCCATGATCTGCGGAAATCTCTCAAAGGTGTCTCTCAAAGCACTCCTGTTCTTAATTTTTGTTGAAACCATGCACACCCCTTTGATGTACTTGGTCTAGTAATACACACCTTCTTCCTTTACAGCCAGTCATATGAACTTATTTACATCACAAGTCTCTGCCAGAGGCCAGGAAAGAGATCTGTACAGTAATTCTAAACACAGTCAAAAAAGGAAGTGGCTCAGTAGTTTTCATAAAAGTCAATGACACCTATCAAATGGCATTAGAAATATTTAGGAAGGACTATTCACAATTGCTTCAAACTGACATGATAGTACCTGTCTCAAAATGAAATTGCGCATTACGGGATAGCTTTTAAAACAATTCACCTGAAGTCATGCAGTCAGCAAGGCAGTGTCAACTGCGCAGAAAAACAGATGTTAAGTGGTGATTGTACTTTGAAATAGAAATGAAGTCAAAGGTCTTCTATTGTTTTGAGTAAGTCAAGCTGTCTAAAAAGGAAAACAATTTAAATGACAAACATTCTTTTATATTGTGTTTTTTTTACTCATAACTTACATTGTGCTTGCTGTCTGTATGTGCCATCCTGTCTATTAATATAATTAGGAGGTAATTCTAAAAGCAAAGATTGTACATAGTTTTGCTAGTAGAATTAGTTGTGTTACCTTAGGCATTCACTCACCTTATTATATTTTATTAGAAGTAGACTTAATTATAAAAGCAACAGTATGGGGAGTAAGCAAGCATAAAATCATGAACCATTCAATTTGCAAATTAAACAACAATAAATGTACCATAACATATCACACATTTATGACCCAATCTTTAACAGTCAAATCTTTTTATCTAAAAATATGAAAATTTTTGAATTCTCAGAATAATGCTGCCCCTTTTAAATTTCATCACTAATTCGGTGTGCTGAATTTAGACATGTTCAATAGTACCAAGAAGCATTTGCTGTCAAAGCATTTATTTTTGTTCAGTTGCACTCTTTTAACCAGTCTTAGGGTACAAGCCTCCAAAAGTCGGTTTGCTCTCACAATCTGTACCCCTGCAATATTTCAATCCCCAGCTGGGGTGTCTCTCATTCACTCTCTTGTGGAGAAATCACCATCCAGGCTTGCTAAATGAGGGCAGAAGGCTCACTCAGCTTTCTTTCCCTACTGTGAAGTAACGGTGACCTTTCCTCGTTGTTTTGAGGACAGTCCAACGTCATGATTAAGATGAGATCTAGCAAGAAGGTAGGCTCATGTCTTGTTCTAGCATCCAAGGGAGTTTGGCCAGCTCATGTGTGTATATATGTATGTATGTATGCATGCATGTTGTTTGCATGTATTTGCATCAGATTTACATAGCACAGTGATTTTAAAGGGACTGGTTAAGTTTTAGATATTAATTAATATGTTCTTTATAAGT